>CM068491.1:10340043-11767543 GCA_034769265.1 Remorina albescens | reverse complement strand
GTGGAGTCGATGCACAGCACAGTCCCAGTGGAAATGCACAATGCTACAAATCTCGGCAGCTCATAGTCAGCTCTTATTAAAAACCAGGGCCAGGCGAGTCTCTGCTGTATCGTCACCCTTTATCTTTTAATGTGCTGGCTGAGCATTCTACAACATTTAGCCGTTCCAGCTAAAATGCAGTCACTTAGTGTCTAATCTTAACAAGGTTTTTGGTTTATTTCTACATTTTTATTTGAGGGAATATTATTGCCATGAAACATGGGTCTGCTGAATCCTCACATTAGAAGACATTTCCTTCATTTCACAGCTTCTGATGAAAATTTTAAATGAGTTAATCGCTGAACATTGATATTTAGATGCTGCATGTGTTTTGAAATAATCTTGGCTTCTCTTTAGCGTGGAAGAGGAGAGATCCCTGCATAAACAGACAACCATTATAATCAATACCAATTCATATCCCCAAATACTGTAGGTATACTGGAGGCTTGTTGAAGCACTTATAACTCATCAGCATCCTAGATGAAATTAGTTACTTCATCAATTCAATGACTTAATGTCTTCAATGACAATGATGAATGTCACGTTCAAATGTGAGCTGAAGCTTTATTCTGTTGAACTCGTTTTCTTTCTAAACTAAAATTGAGTACAGTATCAATTGTATGCTTTTATAAACTCTTTATGACCCAGTTTAGACATTGTTCTTTTCTTTTTACTATTATTGCTATTCCAGGCTCAACCCTCATATAATCTACTCAACCAACCCACAGCAGGCTCCTCATTAACCAGTCAGGCATCCCAGAGTGGAATTAACTGTCATTCAAATGACATGTGAGCAATGCTAAGTGTCTCAACCACTGGCTCGCCTGTGTCAATGACATCTTTAAGTTGTCATCAAAGCTCTTGCATCATTATAACAATCAGTCCCTCGTGTCATTGTTGCATAGGGATGATTTGGAGAGCTGCCACATATGACAAACAGTCCAAAAGACTTCAGTGACTGCAGTGATTTAATACATTGGAGCTAATGTAAAAGTCATTTGAATGTCATTGATATTGATAATGTGTTTATTTATTCACATCAATTATGAATTGCCAATGTCTGCGCTGAACTTTCCTTATCGCCACTATCACAATTTTCATGTCGGTCATTTTGGGAGTGCTCCATAACATACTCTAACCAAAGATATATTTAAAATCAAACAAGAAAAGGTATAAAAATTTATAATTTTTTTACACAGCATGCAGCTTGAGTTATTGTGAGTCCAGGGTATCCCTTCAGGAGAAAAAAGTGTGTAAATGTGAAACCAGAAACTTTGACTACTGTTACTCTACAAACATAATCATTCTCTCCATATACTGGAAAGGTCAAATGTATCTGGGATAAAGGGGCATGTACAGTAAGCAGAATAATGCTGCTAATGTCTGCTGCCAAGCCATTTTCCTAGAAAGTGTATATGTGACTAATTTGCATCAGCAAATAGATTTATCCAGATTCCTAATGCCGCTTTCATTTCCTTTTTTATCAACACAAGGAAATATTAAGTAACATATCCATCAAGAAGCAAAATGTGGACTATACATTGCATTGTATATATAAATATATATTTGGTCATAGGAATATAATTTCCACTAATGGCAACTAAAACATGACTGATGCATTTTATTGTTAAGTTTATGCATCACACTACCCTGTTTCATAGGAATTACATCAATATATTACCAGACTCCAAACTGTTTAACACATATATGTATGTACAGTCCATTAACTTAGACCAGCCCCCTGTCAGTAGCATGTGGAGCATAAATGCGGCACATCGAAAACTTACATTTCCACTATGAAGCCCTGTCAGCTGAGTTGAGGTTGAAAAATGTTTATTTGAAGTCTCTATAACTGGCCGGACTTGCTAATGAAGAGAAATCCTTTTACAACTTGCCCAATCCTCTGTAAATCAAAACAAGGGGGTATTTTTTTTCGTTTTCCTCTCTTCTTTTTCTTAGTAAAATCAAGGTGGGGGCGTCACACCTGATAATTACAGCGCTGAGCCAAACCCCATTCAACCGCACCATTGGCTTTGTAGTGGGAGGTGTCTCTAACAGGGGCATTGTTGGTGCATTACTGACCATTGATTCAAGGTGATCCAGGGCAGATGAGGGCGATTGGATCTGAATACAAATTGGAGGAAGAGCAGACAAGTGGTTGTGGTCTTTGAAATCACAGTTATTTGTTTTCTTTCTGCTGCAATACCAAGACCTCCCCAACAAGTTCAACAATGCATACGACATCTACAGTAGAAAACAGTGCCTGTAAGTGAAAGTATTTGATTCATTGGAGAGCTGTATAATGGCACATGAGTCAAATATAGTCAAACGTATTCCATTGAAACTGAAGAGTCTCAGTCCAGCATAGCCTTTTCGTTTTAAAAGCAGTGGCAACAAATATAGTGTTGTTGAAGCAAGAATTGTTGACTTTTAACTCTCAGGCTCCTCCGCTTTTCCTCTACTGTTCATGATAAAGAATGGAAACGGAGGACACGTGTAATGGTCTTCACTGCTATCACAGACAGTCATTCATGGACTTTGAGAGTCCATAATCTGCCTTTTCATGGTGCATTTCAGACCTTCATTTTGTCTTAAGCTTCTAACTGACCTCACATTTGTAATAATGAAAAGTTTAGATGTTATTTGATATTTTATAATAGATTTTCAACCCTTTCCACACTGTGACTCCAGATTTGGTATGGTTTCCAATGTGTCAGCTCAGTGTTTTTTCATTATGTTTTATATTTATTTCATTCTGGTTCTGTATCGCACCACACAGGCATTTTACACCTCACATTTTGTTGAATGTGTTTGGCCTTTTCTGCTTCAGAATGGCAATATGAAACAGTACAGTGTACAGTAAAATGTAAAACCCAGTTCATTATAATCAAATCTGGTTCGGCTGTCATTGCTGTTTGTGTTATTCAGGCTGTTTTTTCACATATCTTCAAAGAACAAAGAAACTTTTTTCACTAATTATGATTTTTTTTTTTTCTCAGTCACAGCACTCACATTTACCTTGTCCTTTGCTTATGATAGTGTGTTCATGGTTTGATGTGTATTAGTAACACAACCAAACCTTTGAAACAAATAATTAGTGATTATGTCAGTGCATCAGAATCAGGAGACTATTCAGTATATAGTTTGGTTGTCTATACTAATTTTAAGCTTGACCATTGAAGAATACACATGATTATGACCATCACGACCATTTGTTTGACTGCCCTTGTAACATAAGGTTATTTTCCTAGAGAATGAATTGGAAGATCTCAAAGTTTGATTTTTGTATAGCTGAAACAGTACAGTTATGTAGAAAATATGATAAATTGCATTAACTGCATTGATGATATGAGGCCTTGGAGTGGACACACTGCGTATCCTGTTTTGAGATTTTCCTTGAAGAGATAATTGAAAATTTATCACGAGGAAAAATAAGACATAGAAATATAAGCAGATAGCATTTAAATGAATAAAGGCAAATCCTCATCCCATCATACAAATGTACATTAAGTGTAAAACTGTCTGATTACACAAGACCTAAAGTTATGTTTAAAAACAAAAACGGTTAAGTTAAAATAGGGGAAGGATTGTGGTTTAGTTGCAACAGTATGTCGACTCCAGTCCCCTGAGTGAAATCTGGTCAACAGTGCTTCTTACATCCGCACTGCAAATGGACATGAGTTGTAAATTGTGAGGTACAGAGTAATCCAACACAAAAGCAATTCCATTTTTAGCTATTCTCAGAGCCATGTCACAGACCCAATTTTCAAATGCTGCCTTGCCTTGTTCTACCTCATCTGCATGTTTTACCTCTTTGGTTTTTCAATCTACCAGTTATTTGATAGTTTTGTAAGTGCCCATATATTCTAGCTGTACTTTCCTTTTGTAGTGTAGCAATCGCAGTGGCAGCAAGATTGTAGCGAACATCACAGAGACCATTGATTGACTCCTGGGAGAGGCCACATACATACGGTCTACCATAAGCTTTTTTAGAAAACGATCCTCTGAGGAGCTTAAGAAAAAAGAAAAAGAAATAGCAATATGAAATGTGGGGGGGTGAAACTTCACCCCCCCCCACCCCCACCAGGTAGGATGGGAAAGAACACTACATGCCAGGCCAACTCACTTTGAATTATTTATTTTGATTACCCGAGGATTGACCACCTACAATCAATCAGCAACTGTTTTCAGATACTTTCCTAACTGAACTTCTGCATCTGATAAGCAGAGCTTCCATGTGTGAACATGACCATGTTCCTTTATTTCCTTACTTTCTTTCTATAGAGTCAGGGTTGATGGATGTGGTAATGTAACATTTAACGATTCCACGAGTCCTATGGTCATTCCCCTTTGATATGTGCAGTAGCTGTGATGCGTAGTCAATGATACCAGCTGAGTATAAAAGAAGTTGGTGCGGGTGGCTGAGGAATCAATTGGGGATAGCACCCTTAAGAGATGTGCCTGGGATACATTATGAACATATACAGTGCTGTGGGATCATCGCACCAACTGGAGCCCTGATTGCTTCTGTCAGTCTTCATTTCACTGATGACTGCTGTTTAAGTTCAGCTTTGCAGCTGTATATCGCTACTGTGTGGTCTCGTAGTTAAATATTAATAAATTAAGTAAATGTTATTGAATTTTGTGAGAAAAATTGTTTTTTCTTTCAGTTTTTTTTTTGTGCCACTGAGAAAGAGGAGGAGGATTGGTATTTGCAAATTGAGAGCCACACATGAAATGAAGGATGTCCCACTGTGCAGGTACAAGTGCCAAAGGTATTCAGATGCAAAAATGTTATGCATAATGTGATTACAGTCTCAGCAGAGATTGAATTGGAAACACATCTCATGCCATTATTAGGCTCTCTACTCAAAACGCTGAGCCAGTATTATTTGTTCAATGCATAGCAAAGTGTTTATTGTTTCCTTCCTCTCATCAGCATTTCCATGCTACTCAAGAGCTCTTAAGGGACCAGAAGCTGCTGCCATCAGGAAGCAGCACTGCTCCTGTTCCTTACCACACTGCCTGTCAGACTGGCACCTTGCTCTGCTGCTATGTGTCTGCCTGACAATGACTTTATAAAGCATATATACTGTATTTTCGTACTCTGGCTCTGAAAGCCTTGTGTGTTCCTATATAAGACTTTATATGTGTTCTTATATAAGACTTTATAAATGGCTTCATTTTTAAGCCCCAGTGTCTGTGTCCTTTTTTTATATAAAGTACTTTAAACCTGCATTGAATTTAATAGCCATAAGGGGGCAATGCCCCTATCAGGAAAAAGTCATTGCATAGAAATCTATATGAAAATGTCCCTACTTCTCACTTGATGGATTTCCTCAGTAAACATTTCCCTAATGAGTTTCTGGTCTTTAGTTTTATATCTTCAATACAACATGATTAAAAGTTTTTTAATCATGATCCAATTTAGAAGAAAATAGTCCACATAAATCAGTGGATGTACTATTGTGTGGATCCAGCCTTTCCAAATATGGTTTCCTAATGTCAATGAAACGTCAAGATGGCAACAGCCAAATTACATCACAGTGGATTAATATTTGTTTGTTTTTTTTACAACCAATTAGAGCAGGGCTTAACAAATATTCAGTCATAGAAAGAAAACAGTTTTTAATGCCTCTTCAAAGGCTCCAACTTTTATGCATTCTGACAGTGACCATTTAATGTGGAAAAAAACCATGACAGCACAAATCTGGTTTCTTGGATGCATTTTTGGTCAGCTACCAAAACATGCTTTGCTGTCTGCAATTGCACTTTAAAATCCATGACAACTACTGATATCAAGCAAAGACACACTTCTACCTTGCAGACCTGGCAATGAACCAAGTTTTTTTTTTTTTTTTTGAGAAAATTAATGAACATGTTGCTCCATTGATGGTCCACCATGTCTTTCACTTCATTAAAGGAAACATGCAACACTTGTCTCTTATATTGTTCTGCTCACTGCAACTGGCCAACCACATTCATTTCCTTTCAAAGAGGTTCAATCAATATTTCACTGTTCTTTCTATTTTGGTAAGATGTTGTGAGTTCAACCCAAGTACATAGCAAGGGCTTCAGTCTTGACATAAACTCTCCTCACTCAACACTCAGTTGTAATGCCAACACATACTCAGGTGGCCACAGAAAATAGAATAAATGATTGTAAAAACAAAAATTAAATATTTGCAGTTTATATTACACAGTTGTGCTTGAATGCTCTTTTTTTTTTTTTTCTTATGAAAAATAAAACAATGCAGTTATTTTACGGTTTCTACATGGCTCTCCCGTGTTGTTTGTGAGGCTGCTGTGGTTGAAGAAAGCAATGACATCCAACTACAACTAGCAATCCAAGTAACAGCCTTGTGATCAATAAAGCACATATTGTAGCTGAAGGGCAACAGGGGTAAAGTGAGCAGGCTGGGGGGGGAACTGCTTTCCCTTTAATGGCCACATGTGTTGAAAAATATATTGGCTTGCAAGGAGAACAGAGAAAGGGATGCATGGTCGAATTGCTGCAGTGAATATTTAGCTCTCCCATCAGAACACTCAAGCAGAATGTGACATTCTGACACCGTCTGGCTCAAATACTTAAAACTTGCCCTCTCACTTTATGTTTCTTAGTGGAGATACAGAAAGATATTTGACTTTGGGAACGACCTGTTGAATTTTCCAAACAATTGCCTCCAGATTCCTTAAAAAAAAAAAAAAAAAAGTGCATTTAAAAGGTAGCATGTATTACCCTCTCTGATGGGAAGTTTTTGTAAGTTACCTTAATATTAGGTCTTGCCTCAGAAATATGTTAAATCTCATAAATTAAAAGGTGTTTATTTTCATAGCCTTATAAATGACAGCTGCATCATACAGCACTAAAGAAGAAGATTTAATATTGCCTGAAGAGACAGTAGTTTTGTCTGAGCTGTGGTAAAGCTTCATTGGAAATCCCTGCTATGCTGATGAGGGTTTAAAAAGGAATTGCTCATATAATGGGGTTGTCCTGGGTGACTTATCCAAATCCCTCACTCATCTTCTTTTATTGATGTTCACTTTGTCCCCTGTGGCAGCTCCACACACAGCGGGTGAAAAAAGCAGTAGAAAGCCTTGGTGTATTGCCCGTTAATTCGATCTGGTTCAGGTTATGTCCCATTGGGAGTGAGAGCCAGTTATCAGAACACATTTTAAGTCATGGTTCTGAATTCAACTTTTATAATAACCTACCATTAGATGAAGTCCTGTTTGATATTTCACACCCTGTGACAGACAGTACATCTTACAGGGTAGACTGCTCACCCTGAAAGGAACTTGAGCTATGTCAGATAATTATGATGAAGAAAAATAAATTGCTTCAACAGCAGCATTTTATTATTCCCAACGACTTGCGTAACACTTTCTTAAAAACAAGACAGAATCAAAATAATAATGTTTTGCTCAACCAAAGCGATTTTCCTCTAAAAGTATAACCAAATAACAAAAATGTGAATCCAACTCTACTGTGTGGTGTCTTTCATACTATTGTGCATACCCTGTATCCCCACTGTGTTCAGCTCAATTCTCGCTGGAGAACGTTCACTCTCCCTTTTTGTTCCTCATTTTCCCCTAAATTTCAAACTTTCAATTTAAGGTAAAGCCGAAAATGTATTTAAATAAACATTCAGCATTTTATACACAAGAACCAGTTCTTGTGAACGTGAAACAGTTTACGTGTTACACTTTCTAACAAAAAACCAAACGAAAAAAAAAAAAGGAAACCAAACTTAAACAAGTTCATTCATTCATTTTTTACCGCTTATCTGCTTCCGGGCCACGGGGGCTGCTGGAGCCAATCCCAGCTCACACTGGGCGAGGGCGGGGGTACACCCTTGACAGGTCACCAATCCATCCATGGGCAAACGCAGGGACAGACAGAGACCAACAACCACTCGCACTCACACTCAGACCTACGGACAATTTAGAGTCACTAATTAACCCCAAACATGATGTCTTTGGACGGTGGGAGGAAACTGGAGGGCCCGGGGGAAATCCGCACAGGCACGGGAAGAACATGCAAACTCCGCAGAGAAAGGCCCCAGGCAGGGAACCGAACCCGCAACCTTCTTATTGTGGGGCTGCCATGCTGTCCAACTTAAACAAGTGTTAAAAATAAATTTTACACATACCTATTACCAGGGCTACAACACGTGGATTGCTGACATATCACAAATATGCTCGTTTGCATTTCTGCTGCAAAACTGTTTTGGGTGTTTGCAACAAATTCTGTAAATCTTTAATAAGCAAACTGACTTAGTTTTTCCAGGATCCCAAATTAACAAAGTCACATCCCCAAAGATGAAATATTCATTTTAATGATGGCAAATAGTCTGAGATGACACACTGTTAATGTTCTGAGCCTGTGTTGTTGTTTTTATATAATTAGACTTTTACAGGCATTTATAAGCATGAGTTGTTGTTTTTTTTTTTTTTCTGTACCTCATTATAGACTGTAATTTCATGAATTAATCATTTTTCAACATATCTGCCTGATCCAATTACATTGTTCTTTGCATGACCAGTGTTCAATTTTTCATCATGACATTACTTTACTTTTAAATTAGGCACAAAATCTCTAAAAATGTTTCAGCAACTAAACGGAGAATAATCACAATCAAAAGCTCATGACATTAATTTGATATGTCAGGTTTTCAAAATTTTGTATACAAATGCATGCTATCAATGTAAACATTGGATTTTTCAGAATTTAAAATAGAAACAGCAAACTATAAAAGGAGGGAGTGAGTCTGTACAAAAACTCATGATTGGAAATATTTGCAGGTTTTGCCTTTTGCTATATAGCCTGCTTACTCCACCATGAGAGGACAAAGAAGCAATGAGAACAATTTCCGATAAACGCCGGGTGAAAAGAAAAAGAAATTATAAAAATTTGAACCACTTCAACCACTGGGGACTTTGGGACTCATTGTGACCATTCCCAGTTAGATTGTTTTCTTGGTAACAAAACAGGAGATACATTTGTTATCACCAAAGGTGTGTTTTTGATGCAAAAATTGAACATTTTTACACATACATTTTTAGATACTCTCGTGAGATTAAATGTCTGGGAATCCAAACGAGTATTCTTAGATTCACTGTTCTGTAGGATAAAAATAGAAAAGACTAAGATGTGTCAAGTTGGCAGTCAGGCTGGTTCTTCATTTCATTTTCAACTGCTTATCCGTCAGGGTCCTAAGGGGGGTGCTGGAGCCAATCCCAGTTGGCATCTCGCATGAGGGTGCTGTTCACCCTGAGTAGGTCACCAGTCTGTCACAGGGCCAAAACATAAAGATGAACAATCGTTCACACTCAGACCGACGGGCAATTTAGAGTCACCAATTAACCTAAACACGCATGTCTTTGGAGGGAACCGGGAGCAAACTGGAGTAACTGGAAGAAACCCACGCTGACACGGGGAGAACATGCAAATTCCACACAGAAAGCCCACAGGCCCAGGAACCGAACCCACATCCTTCTTGCTGTGAGGCAACACGGACGCTTGTAATGCCTTGTTACAACCAACTAATTCAACTAATTAATTCAATCTAATTCTTTATCACTCTTTTATTTTAAAACATGGATAATTTTTCCCCTTTGAATTGCTTGATCACCAAATGTCACACCAGCTTTGACAGATCATGTCGGTGCTTTTTCATTATTATAAAAAAAAAGAGGGTAGGAGCAATGTTAGATAAATGCAATAACAATATTATTTATCAGGCCCACATAAACTAAATTACATGTTCTGTTAATTATAATCAGTTGCATGCCAAAAGTCAGTGAAAACATATGTTTACAAATGCCAAATATCAGAAAGAAGAGGACCACTTCCTTTGCTGCAGAGGGCTTCATGAAATAAAATGGGGCAAATCAGTCAGACATATTAAACTTTCTAATATAGAAATTAGAAATTGGCTGTTCTAGTCTAAACTGTTTTTGATTTATTGTCAAAATCACAATAGGTGTTCCAACCATCCCTGGTCTCCCCTATGTTGAATTTGCAGTGTTCGCAGCTCCTACTGGTACATAGCCAACTTTAGCATTTAAAATTATATACATATAACACCTTTAAATAAGCACAGAAAACAAAGAGGATTCCGTTTTAAAATTTGTGACTTGGAAGCAGAAATAGTAAAAATAAATTCCTCATCATGCTGTGTAATGGTAAAATTTAATCTTTGAGTTTGTGTTGTATTTGCAGTGCAGATGATTATTTCTGGCAAAGTGATTTATAATTTTTTTTTTTTTTTATGTTAACAAATCAGCATACTCTGCACATTTGTTTAGTTATTTATTTATTTTTTTGTACCTGGAACTGTGCTACACCGGTTGGTTATTTGGAAGCCAGTTCACATTGATTACTGGTATGTTCCAGTCAGTGGCTGCCACCAATCCATCATGTAATGCGTTTCAACTTGAAAATGTTGACTTCAGCAACCAGGGAAATCAAAAAACAAAATATATTGCATTTCTGTGGAGTAGGAAAAAAGTAAACAAGGCAAGTGTTAATGTAAGGAGAACTCAAAGAAAACTAAAAGGAAGTCAAGTTTTTATTACGGGCATTACATGATACAAAGAAAGGTTGAATCTTATTTAATGGCCGCTGCACAACCTTGAATATTCGCTGGGGTTTATAATTAAACAATGTCAACTTTAGTCCTTATTTAAATGCAAACGTTACTCAAGTCCTGAGGAAAATTTCCCCATGAGGACAATTTAAATGTAGCACAGCACCAAGTTAGTTTAATTAATTCGTCTTAACTCTGCCCTGTGCAGATATCAAAAGACTTTGTTCAGTTTCTGCTCCAGTGATAGCATGTGCATTTTTGTGTGCATGCAAATGTAGACGTCTGGCTGTTCTTGTTTCTATCTTGTCTTATAAAAGAGACCTTTATTCATATGAAGTATTTTTCCAAGGATTTCTCACAAGGACCAACAGCACTTATGATGATAGAGATGTTTGTGTGTAAACCAAATCAGAAAAGGTCAAAACCGCCTCCTCTCCAACACTACCATGAAAGCTAGTCCAGAACTATGGAGTCCCTTGAGTCCCCGGGAAGTGTGCTTCTGACCCCCGCTACCTTGCCTACCACCAGTAGAGTATCAGAGAATATGAGTGGGAGGAATTTAGTGGGATACTTTTATCCTGTTTACCATTAAATTTTTAAAAACCTTCTCCAGCTTACCCAGATCTGGCTGACAAATATGTGAGTGATGAATAATTAAAAGGGAACAATTTGCAAAGACTAGCCACAGCAGAGGTGAGGATGCTCATTCTTTGTGTTCCTCAGTGGTGTCCCTGTAAGGGCGGGGGGGGGGCAGCTGAGGTAGAGGCTGTGAATGACTGGCTCCTATGTTTTGTTAAGTACATGCATATGTGAGAGATAAATGTCATACATTTTACCGTGGACTGTCAAGAGCATGAAGGTATTTTTTTTGCTGTGGAAGCAATTCCATAGTGTGCCTTATTACACAACAGTGATACAGTGTTTTGTTTCTGAATAAATATTGATGAAAGCTGAAAGCCAGATGCTACTTTGTTATGAAGATGCTCAATGTTTCATCTTGACTTTTTTAATATTTTTTATTAAGTGGAATAATAAAACTGCATCAAATTGGGTAACTGTTGTTTATGATGCAGCAAAACATTTTTCAAGGTGAAATCCATTTTCCAAAAATGTTCGCCGCAGTAGGAAGAGAAGCTCTGTCAGTTAGATGCTGCAAACCTGTAAAATCTATATTTGTCTCATTACAAACAAAGATACCCTGCTTGCAAAAGTTTACAGCAGATGTGAATGATGGAGAGCATCACGGGCCAGAACAGAGAGGCAGGGTGAGAAACAAGGGAGAGATTCTCATCTCTTTTTATGTCACTGATTTATTAATGCCCGGAAGTGGGGGCAAAACAGTATTTCATCAGGGTGATTAAAACTCAATAGATGGATTGAACCCGTGTCTTCGTCTTTGTATATTCATTTTGTTTCACATTGAAAGAATAATTACACATCGATTATCCATGTCCAACACCACAGACCAATCGTTACTTTGCGGTGGGGGTGGTGTGGAAGTGGGGGGTCACTTGAAGCCCACTAGTGTCTGCAGACCTAGAAAGACATTTACATCCTTACAGTATCAGAAGAAAGATGCTTTTTATATATTACATGTTGCAAATGCCCATATAAGACACTTGGGTAGTATGCAGTGAATAAAGTAGTCACAGTAAAAAGGAGAAACGTAAGTGGAATAAAAAAAGTTGTCAGAGAGAATGTTTTAGGTCGAAGTATAAAGCCGCATTTAGTGTTTTCAAAAGCCTGGGTATGCATTTCGCCATCTGTTAAGCGAGGTGAGTCGAGCTGCAATTGAAACAGCATGCTGATGTAAAATGCAAACTTCTGACACTGGTCACACTTCAGGCATTTGCAATTAAAAAGTTGTTTATCACAGCTCCCAGTCATTGTATTGAAAAGCATAGCAATGAGCTGCAGAGCTTTAATGAGACTTAGGCAGCACTAAAAATAAACTGCTCGGATGAGAGATGATAGCCTCTGCTGCTTTTTACTATAGGCTTCATGACACCCACTGAGCACTGCTGAATAATTAAATGGTATATTTAGCAAAAGGAAACTCTTAATTCCACCTCACCTGGAGAGATTTCACCGATGGTGTCATTCTTCCATAGTATCAAATCAAATCAAATGTATTTCTATATATATATATATATATAAAATAGTTACATCCAGGCACTTTACGTATAGAGCAGGTGTGGACCAAAGTTTTTATCGAATTATTTAGAGACCCAGCAAATCCCTCCATGAGCAAGTGACAAGGACAAACTTCCTTTAAAAGGCAAAAACCTTGGGCAGAACTAGGCACATTGTGGGCGGAGCCATCCACCTCGACTGGTTGGGTTGAGTGGAGAGAGAAATGGGGGAGAGGGGTAGACAGCAGGAGGAAAGTGGATTGAATAAAAGTACAAGCAAAAGCATACAGATGTGGATGCCTGATCCTATTAAACCATCATTAGTAAATATTAGCAGCAAGTAAATATCTGTTTGTTAGCAGAGGAAGTGATAATGGAAATGATTAATAGTGGTTAATGATAACTAATAGTAACTATTCCAGCTGCAGGTGCTGAGCAGGATCACGGAGCAGAGATAATTCAGCACCTGCAGGATGAGGACAGGAAGAGAGATAGGACCGGAGGGAAAACACAAACTACAGGATAAAAACTAAGTTAGTGACATGCAGTGGTGTGATATACATACACAGGGGAGAGAGAGACAGAGCGGTGCTAAGTGGGTCCCCCAGCAGTCTAGGCCTATAGCAGCATAACTAGAGAGTAATTAAACCTTTAGGCTTTGTCTCAGAGGAAGGTCTTCAGCCTGATCTTGAAAGTTGGGAGAGAGTCTGCCCCCTGGACCAACACTGGGAGCCTGACAGCTGAAAGATCCTCCTCTGCTATAGTAGAAAGTCAAAACGGAGATACAGTGCTTCCATTGCAGTTTTAGGGGCGTAATCAAAATTTTTGGAAATAGCTTAATTGCTTTCTGGCAAGCGTTGAATATGTAAATTGATACCGACATGAAATACGAAGCATTATGTAAAAATAGCAATTGTTAATTATACCATTAAGTTTTTTTGAATAAAAAATTGGACAACATAATGTTTGAATTAGTGAGGTACAGGGAAACAGCTAGCTTATCTCTGTCCAGCAGTAACAAAATCCCCCTATCTCCAGTCTTTGTGCTAAGCTAAGCTAAGTCGCTCTTGGCTGTAACTTTATACTTCCTGATTGATAGGAGAGTGACATCAGTCTTCTCATCAAACTCAGGGCCAGAAATCTAATAAGGGTATTATTCAAGATGAAGAACTTTTGCACCTGTACGCAGTGCTGTATTAAATAAAAAGCTATTAGTATTCAATGAAGACCAATTGATATTCTATAAAGAATAATTAGTATGCTATAAAGACTAATTTGTCCTCTCTATTGCCTTTTATTAGTTTACCCCAGATCTTTGTGCAAAATTATGACTTGCAGCAGACTGCACTATTTCTCTCTACTCACAAGGACACGTGGCATCGTGTGTGTGTGTGTGTGTGTGTTGGGTGACAGAGCGTCGCAAAAGTCACTTGATTGCTTTCATTTTGTTTATGTCCCCCTATTTGAGGATCTCTATTTTTAGTCATGTCTTTTTGCCTCACATTGTAATGACACCCAGCAGGGTTTTCTCTCAGCCAATATTCTTCACTACTTCTCTTCTCCCCTACTGTTTTCACCCTCCAGGTCTCTCAATTTTTCCTGTTCTTACCTGGCTTGCTTAGTATTCTTTACTACAGCCACTCATCATGTGCCACTTTCACCTGCACTCCAAGCTACACCACAATGACTTCACATGTAGTGATTTGCAGCCAAGCCACTGATTGTCATTTAATGTATATTTGTATAATACTGGGCTCTGCCATATTGCAGCATAACAAGGGAAAGAAAAAAAGCTAAGTGTTCTGCTTTACAGCCCAATAAGGAGTAAATCACACGTGTCTTTAAAATTTAAATAAATCAAGGACATGATGTGACAGTTACACATATGGTCATATTTCCTGTTGTTAAGAGTATGTTAAAAACACAGTGGCACTTTTCCTGTAGCAAAAAGCATTGTAACATTTTCTGACAATATAACTGTTCAGCCTTTGAGCTGGTGCGTCCCATTAGGTGCTTACAGCAGCTTGTAATTTTACTCACACAAATGAATGCATGCTGTGAAAACAAACAGGGTGGAGCTTTATGTAACAGAAAGCAGCATATAAATACTCTTCTTTGTTTCACCTCAAGCAGCATTGCAGCATTTGGTGGAGATGCGCTATCAAGTTTTTTCTGCCTTTTTTCAATTTCATCAGGGTTGAAAGTCAAAACTGAAGTGAAATGTGAAATCAAGGTTAGACTCAAGTGTGTACATGTACATACACCCACACAGACACACAAACCTTTCCCTGCTATATTTAATTCATGCTGACCTAACAAACTGTCCAAATGATACTAAACTTTGTTTACTGATGTGTCCTTTGAACGGAAAAGAACAAAAGTGGCTATGAAACCGCAAAAGCTCTTTCATCTACGAGCACATAACAACAGATGTTGCAGATTGTGGTTATGTGCCATATGTTAAGCTGCAAGCATTTTTAAAATATATCTTCTGCCGCATGAAGAATTCATTCACCATAAGTCCTACCACAATACACTTCCAGATGCAGTGCAGTTGCTCCTCCAAACTGATTACATCAAGTTTCAGACCCCAAGCAGCAGAGCAGCTTTTGGAAAGTAAGTCTTAACACATTAATGCATTGCAAAATCTCAAAAGTTGACAGATCTTCAGTATGGACACGATTCTTCTCACACACCAGTCACAGTGTTCCTCATGTAATGGCCATAAGCCATGCAGTGACAAGCTAGCTGATGGATGAGGTGATTATATCTGTCTTTCACTTCACTTGAGGACAGTCCCCAGTTCCTAATTGGTAAGAGAGTAGCCGACAGGGGAACATGCGTCTCCCTCTCTTCCTATACTCTCCCCTTATGTCCTTCCCTTACTACTTCCCCAGTTCCTAGTCATTTAACTAATCTTGTTTTATCCCCTTGTCGACAGGCACAGGACTTGGGCGGTAAAATGGAGTGCAGCAGAGATAACTTGCATGGCAGGGCCAACGTAATTTAATGGTAACAGATGTTTCCCCTGCTGGAGTGACAGCAGATCCTTCTCCAGCTCCCTGAAGGGAGAGGTAGACACATTACAGACGGCTGTTGTGCCTGTGGTCATCATTACTAAGGCCCAAGTTTAGACCAGGCTCCAGTCCTGTTTAAGATATGAAGGCAGTGATGGACAGACGAGCCCGTGGAAAAAAATGACTTAAAAGGCCTTAGAGTTCAACCAAGAGCAGTGATGCAAAAGTGTTAGAGAGAGAGAGAGAAATAGATGCGTGAACATTGTGTGTATGTTTTCGTGGGTGTCCTTGTGAATGTCCATGAAATCATATTTGTGTTAGCACTGTGTTCATGTCAGCATTCTTGTATTTGTGTATGAGAGCATGCGTGGGCATTTGAGATGTACTATGTATGATTCCATCACAAGAGATGGCCTACACAGACAGTGAAGCAGCAGACGGTGACTGGCACTGCACAACGAACAGAGGTAACAACAAAAACAGTTCCAAAGAGAGAGAGAGAGAAGTGCCTGGAATGTGTTTCTCTCTGTCTTTTTGCAGTCTCAAGATGAATTCCTCTCAGAAACCCACTCAAGTTGAATTTTTCCTGTTTGTGTTGTGTGAGAAAGCATTTCATCAGGTCTTTGCTTTGCATCAAGTGTGTAATTGTTATTTTCATTTACGCATCATAGGTCACCATCACGCCCCACTCTCCTAGCTAGAGTGTTGCCATTCATATTTTTTCTTCCTTTCACTATGTGGTGATGTTTGAAGAACGTAACATTTTATTTATGGAGTTTAATTTCACAACCTCCCTCTGAATTTACAAATTTTTCCACACAAATCAAACTCATATGTTAAACATATTACTAGAAAATAATTGGATTGAAGTCACACTGTTACTTGATAAGCATGACAGAAGAAGCCCTTGCTTTACCTGAAATCCTGTTGTTTCTGGTGAGGGGAATACCATTTCCTAAATCAAACATCCAGGTGACATTTGTGCCTTTTTGCTTTGACTGTCCTGCCAGTTCTTGATGCACCAATATTTCACCGTGAGTGCACATAGGCATTCGAGTGACACCCCACCCCCCGAGTGATGTGTGCTCAGCCCCCTGCTGGTGTCCCTGTTCCCTCACCACTGCATGGCTTCACAGCTACAAGTCGAGTTTGCTGAAGACACCATCATCATAGATGGCATCCCAGACTGAAACAAGGGTTTGTTTGTTTGTTTTTTTTTTACAGAGCAGCATTCAGAACAGCAGCATCCTGGTATCAGCAGAATAACCTCTTGGTCAATGTCAACAAGACAAAGGGGCTTATAAAGGAATGTAGTAAGTTGCGGGGGCCTTGCCCACTGCTATTCCCTCACCTTGAGGGAATAGCAGTGGGCAAGGGAGGTCAGCTGCTTAGATTGCTGGAATCATATCGGTAATATATGAGCTGGTGACACCTCACCTGTGTTGTTGTAAAATGCTGCTCTGGGCTCCAGGATACCCGTTGCCTTCTACAGGTTTACCATCCAGAGCATCCTGACTGGAATCATTGCAGCCTGGTACGGCAGCTTCTCTGCCCTTGAGTGAAAGGCTCTGAAGAGGGTCAGATTAGTACTGAGCTGCCAGCCCTCCTGGACCTGCTCAGCCAGCACAGTATCAGGAAGACACAGCAGATCATCTCTGACCCTAGCCGTCGCAGCCACAGCCTTTTCACACTGCTGCCATCTGGCAAGCTGCTAAGGAACATCCAGCCTTGCAGCAGGTTCAGAGACAGTTTTTTCCCACAAGCCACCAGGCTGCTGAACTGCTGGCATACACACACACACACACACACATATTAGTAACCTACCAAAATGAATTTCCCCTTTTGAAAATAATTACTGATTACATTGTTGAAACTCACCAATAATTTCAATTAGATACATCTAACTTAAGTCTTTTTTTTTTTTTTGGCCAGAATCAGCCACAGTAATGCGTAGTTACTGCTCACCTCCTGGCTTACAGCTCAATTCCTCTCGCCTGTTCCAGAGCCAACAAGAGTCTCTCTCCACTGCCTCCCCCAGGCTGCAGGCGGCTGCCTTCCCCTGCCTTCCTGCTATTGCCAGAGCTGTGAGCATTTTCCACACATAGTGTGCTGAGAAACCCCTGCAGCCAACCTGAACTTGAAATAGAGTCCCACCACCCTTTGTCTCTGCGTTGTTGGAAGAGCTCCCAGTACTTGGTGGCCTGTCTCTCCAAGGCCTCACATATCCATCTTCCCACAGGACTGTCAGTTCAATGAGGATGATCCTCTTCATCACTGTGGGCCATACAACTGTGACCTGCCTTAGGAATGTTTGGACAACCTGCAGAGAGTGTATTTTCTTCCCAGGTCCCCCCTTTGGTCCCACGCTTGTACCAGCAGCAGGAAACTCTTTTTGTTCTTCTTGGGGGCTTTGGCTTCTCCCCTCTCTGATGAAATGTATTGATGGGGTTGGTCTCACATGGGTGAATCGTAACAGGTCCTCTGAAAGGTAATCCATTTAAGTAAACAATGATTTTGGCATTCCTTCCTTGTGCTTCTACCCATAATCCCTCAGCAGAAACACATTTTATGATACCATCTAACCACATTGAACAAACAGAGACTGGGGATTTTGCTAGACTGTAAAAGCTGTGCTCCTTTCCTATGTGTATTTTTTTTATTACACCGTGTGATCATGATCAGGTCTTGGTGTTGACATTTAAAAGTCCAGCTATCATATCTTCCAGGCCAATAATTCTCACAAGTTTCTAAAGTGGAAAGGCAATGGAAGCTTTAAAGAGGCTTTTCTTTCTGCATGCTTTTTCCATGTATTGGGCACTTAATACTACATAAAGGTGAATATGTCAGTCAACTATAATATTACAGCCCTTCAATTGCTAGATATGGCCAGTTTATTCATTCATTATATGCATCGCTGTTCATGAAAAAAAAAAAAAGCCATGTATTGTTTACATCACATGGCTTTTTTTGAGGTTTATTTTCAATATAAGTCAAATTCCAGCACATACACAGGAAACTAGAGAAATCACTAATTAGAAAGAGCATTTTTTAAGTGAACTGTAAGAATGGAGGTTGAAGACAATCGGAGCACTGTAAACTTCCACTGACAACAGAAACATTCAGTATCAAAAAGCACAACCACACTGATTGTACTGTATGTTCTTGCTCCAAGCTTCCCAGTAAGTGAAAATGCAATTTATGTGCATACTAAATGCAAGATCACTCCTGGTTTCGGGAAAGAAAAGCTGTCATATTCGTAAGAGGATGTGCCAATAGGAAAGGTCACAACTGTCTATAGAGAACAAATGAGGCTGGTAATCGTTTTTCCTGCCAACCTTCTATGGGCACATAAAAGACCAGGTGCTTGTCTGAATCTTGATGATCCCCTCTAAGTGAAATCATTGACGTGCATCCAGCTCAATTAAGCAGCAACTATGGTGCGCAACGAATGATCACATTCTGTGGTTGACGGCAAAAAAAAAAAAAAAAGTCACACTGTGCCATGACAGCGTCCTGGGGATAAGTTAAATTACTGGTTATGATTGGCTGTAATAGAACTGAAGAATCTTTGTGGAATTGTGCTATTAAGAGGACTCTTTAAATGCTTATTCACAACTTTTTCACTCTGGAAAGACAACAACCAAAGTGCCTCTGCCATTTACAGCACCTCTGTGAGATCACAGGGGCTGTTAAAGCAGTGTGTACTGTTACATTTCAAGGTCGTCTGTGGCACTGAGTGAGGAGGATTACAGGGACTAATGGGCAGTGCTTGCCTTTAATGAAGAGCCCTGATCAGGAGGAAGGTTACTGCCCATCAACTGTCATTTCCATTTTCATGGGTGTTCAAATGCATCATGGGAGACAAACTGTTGGACAACATATGCATTGGTTGACTTTACACTGATCCCTTTCAGATACAGAGTAGAGTTCAGCCTGAGTAGCATCATTTCTGACTTTGTCCACTACTGTATTCACACTTTTCCATGTGGCACATTAAGCGACACAATACACTGTAAATGGATTTCAGATTGTAAGTCAAGTAGGCTTTCAAATACATGGCTCCTAAGAAGAGTTATCAAAAAGCTGTTAAACTTCCTTTTTGTGTAGTCTGCAGAGCAACCAGGATTGCGAAATGGATTGTGGTCAAGTCCATGATAGCTACTTAATCATTTTCTTATCAGTGCTTGCTGTCAAAGCCTGGCTAAGGAATGACCCCAAAAGTAAGAGGAGAAATGAAGGACGGCAGGCGGACCATGTTAGCCCCATCGCCTCCTTTGAGCTCAGCGACACACCTGCCTATTGACACCAGTGCTTTATTCCACCTCAAATCCCCTTCTGATTCCAACTCTGTGAAGGTTAATGGGGGATAAAGCATTTTGTCATAAAGCTCACAGCGGCACCCTTTTTTTCTTGGTCTGGCATTAGAGCTGTCAGGCAGGACAGAAAGAAAAATTTATATCACTGTCAGTGGTCACTAGTGAACAACTTGTCATCATGGCCTATTTCGGAAAAATATACCCACTGGTGCCAAACTGGGGATGCTTCAGCTACAAGAGCACAGCTTCAGATGTTAAGTATGGGTTTGTCATGGGTTGCAAGAAGGAGATTTCTGCTCTGTGGTAAGCATTAATGAACAATAATCAGTATGATTGACTAATATATAGGATGTGGTTTGATATGAGAGGAACACACTTGAAGAATCCCCTCTCTCAGATGTGATGAAATTAAGTGATGAAAGTCAGATTGCTCTGTTTTTCAGGAGAGACAGGAAGTCTATTTGACATTTTCCTCCCTGAAGGTCTCCTGAGCTTTGAGGGAGTGAATGTACCTACAACATAGTGCTTTATTGTCCATCCTAATGATTCCCTTCACTGAAAGCCTCACCAATTTTTCATTGTGAAACTACCAAGGTGTTATATGATCTGGATGGAAAATATATATTGATTGTCTGAGAGTCAAAGCCACAGGTGCCACATTGTTAAACCAGTGGAAGTTCGGAATTAGTATAGTGTGTGTTATAGAGCTCTGATGGTGTTGATTTAAACCTCAACCAATGATTACCAGTGATTGTTGCTACCCAGATAAGGACAAAGACTCTCTATGAAGATGCTGTATTTAGGAGTGTTTCTTCTATGGCAATTAACTTCAGCTGGGCGAGCAATCCACATGATTCACTCATAACACAGTTTGGTTAATTGGAGCAGAGCATGATGGTTAGATCTCTTTTGACTTCAGTATGCAGTGAAACTAAAATAATTCAATTATACGATGAGGAAATTTAGGTAATTGATTGGGTCATTGTTGCACACGCACATATGAAACCAAATGAATCGCTGAGCTGGGTTCAGTATCAGAGGCAAGGTTTATGAACTATTTATAGAGCAACACTGCCCCCAGCTGAAACTTGGTGTGTGCTTCAGTGGAGTTGATGTCCGGAAATGTAAATACAAAAGAAAATTGTGCACATGTAGCGAACCAGAAACATCATGCAGAAACATGATCATCATGAAAAAACCTTAAATGATTTCACAGGTACAGTACAGATGACTGAACTCAGCTGAAAACGTGCCAGCACATGTGGCTGAGTGTTAGCTGGTAGCTCATATCCAATGATGAAGTGATGCAATCAACTGACTAGATATTCTGCAATTATCACTTGGAGGCTGTTAGGCAGAAGTCACGCTCAGCATTATTTACACTCACTCAATATAATACAAATTATGGAATCATAAGGGCTGTGTTGTAGTTTGTATTAGACCGTGTGTGATTGCTTTGTTATCGTCTCATCATCTATACTGCTCATCTGTCAGGCTTGTGGGGGCTGCTGAAGCCAATCCTAGCTGACATTGAAGGGGGTGGGTCGGGGTTCACCTTGGACAGTGGTGACAGACAGAAATGCCTCAAGTCTGGGAACCAACCCCAGAACCCTCTTGGCATGAGGCAACAACCGTAACCACCATTGCACCGTGCCGCTTTTGACTGCTTTGTTTCAGGTGTAAATTTCTTACACAATCCTTGTGCAGGAAAATGGCCTGGCTCAGGCAGGGAGCCACCTTAAAGAGTAGATATCTAAGTTTTGCTCCTGCCAGCATTAGCATTAAGAGCTGTTAAATTACCACTCTGGAGGAAATGTTACGAGTTCAGCGTCAAACTCAATTCCGTTAATTGCCGAGAGCTGTCTGCAGTGGTGGAGATCACAATAATGTTGACTCTCACTCTATCAAGACTTTTTTTGTGCTGAAGTTAGCATGTTAACCAGATTCGCTGGCCTGTCTTGTTGCTTCCTGATAGTGACTTACTGCAGTTTGGACTTTGTCCTAAAGATGTAATGCTGCTCAGAGGACAAATTATTACCTCTTGTCTTGTAAATGCAACAATGGCTGAAGCACTTGTCAAGTAACCATCATCACCACTTACAAATAGAAAATTCAAGCTCCTTCACTGAGACTTTTACTCATTTGAAAGTTTTGAGTGTAGTAAATGAAATCTCTTAGAGAATGACCATGTTGAACACTGTTGTAGACTGATTACACTATAAATGTCAAAGTCTTAAATATATTGGCACAATTTTAATATTTATTTTAAACTAAGACTTTTTTTTTTTTTTTTTTTTATGCATTGAGTGTATTTATGTGGCAGTATTTATGTAGTCAGCATGGCAGCATGCCGTTGCCCCACAATAAGAAGGTTGTGAGTTTGGTTCCTGGGCCTGGAGCCTTTTTGTGTGGAGTTTGCATGTTCTCCCTGTGCTTGCGTGGGATTCTTCCCCTCCCCCAAACACATGGCGGTTAATTGGTGACTAAAATGTCCGTAGGTCCGAGTGTGAGTGATTGTTGATTGCTGTCTGTCTCTGTGTGTTGGCCCTGTGATGGACTGGTGACCTGTCCGGGGTGTACCCTGCCCTCACCCAGTGTGAACTTGGATTGGCTCCAAAACCCCCCATGACCCGGAAACGGATAAGTGGTAGAAGATGAATAAATGAATGAATATTTAGTCAATAGAATTGGTCCATTAACTAAATGTAGCTTCCACAAGAGGTCAGCAAAAACAGCACAGTTAACTTCAATGATTTATTTACATGTCCTTGAAAATTCAATAGAAGCCTCAGAAGTTAATCACACACTCACTGTATGAGCAGTACACACTTTAACACGTGTTTTACTATATTCCACTGTGATAAATTGGTCCCCCCCCCCAAAAAAAAAAAAAAACTCCTTGTGATATTTAACAGCCTGTGCAGCCTTGACATTTGCCTCTGTGGCTACAATTCTTGGGAACAGAAGAGCTTTTACACAGCTGCCCTGGGAGTTCATATTTCTGATTCATGACTCAGACACACAAATGCCCCTTGCTGTGCACAAGTATTTAATGGTAATGAAATGGGGTTGTACTCAATGTATGAGCAGTAGCAGCAGAATAACATTTAGAATAACATATTCTGTGCACATTGGGGATAACTAATAATATTCATTAGTATGATATGAAAACGAAATATGTTTCTTAAATCATGACACACATACATGTGACCCAAATAATACAATATAAATTCTTCTTTGAACTGTCACAATCAGATTTCTTTTGCGATAATATATAAACTCATGACATTATGACACTGTCTGTGTCATGTTTATTATTTCTTGTGAGTACATGAAGGCAGGATAGCAAGTTCATCATTGCCGGCAGATGGCTCTACTTAAACAGAACTGGTTAAAGGTTTTAATTTTAAGCGAAGCCAAAGGTTGTTTCTATTGGTTTTAAGAAGTGCTGACCTAAATCACTCTGAAACGTATCCGGTGTTCTTGTTATGAGCTGTACTTGGTCTGGAGCTGCAAGCTGCACTAATAATGATGATGAAATACGAAAAAAAATTCTATTTTTTCAAGTTTGTGTGGAACATGACATATGAAGCACATTTCACATCTCTGCCCTTTACCGTCCACTGATGCAGGAATGTGAGGGATGCTGACTGTCCACCTGATACAGCGCTCTGCGCCCGGGGGAGGGTCTCCAAGTCTCCACTCCGGCTGCCATAACACGGCTCAGCTCAGCTCAGCACGGATCGGCTCGGCTCAGATCAGATCAGATCCGGGAGGAACAGGCGGAGGGGTCTGCCGGGAACAGGGCCATCAGGGGAACCTGAGCTGTCTCCTCGGATGCTCGGACGGCTCTGCGCGTTTGGCCGTTTCCTCTAAAGGACGCAGGAGGAGACGAGGCGGGCGTCGGGCCGCAGCAGCAGCAGCAGCGTATGAAGCGAGGTCAGCGCAGAGCACCACGGTAAGATAGCACTAAAAACTAAGAAACAAACAATGAAGACAGCCGGGCTACTTTTTTCTTTTTGCGCATTTCTGCAATAAACACCGACTGGTTTGTGTCGGTTGTTGGCTCCAGCCTGCATGTCTGCAACCTGCCATGCATGCAGCTCCACGCATCTCTCTCCTCATTGCACCGCATTTGCATTTCGCTGAAAGCAGAAACTGCTTTTTTTTTCTGCTTGCACGAAATATCCAGAGACTGATTGCAGGTCCCCGGAGGATTTGGACACTATAGCTGTTTGTATTCCGTCCACGCTGCCGCTCCTGACAACATGGACCACAGTGAATATGGGTTAGTGGAGCAAATCCACACGCCCTGCAACCACCGGCATGCTACGTGGGCTTCTTTTCTGTTTAATCAGTGAATGCTTTCAGGATGATTGTTGCACATCCGAGCAGATTTAATGGGGATGTGCAGCATCCTGGCTTGTATAGACACAAAACGCAAAAGGAGCGAGTATATCCGTGTGGTAGCAGGCCCGTAGGCTGCATGCTCCACAGCCAAGCTGGATGTTGGACCCAAGTTCACCATCCAGGGTTGTCTTGGTCACCTAAGATGGTCATGGTGATATGTTAGTTCATCCATTTTAATTGAGGGATTTTTTATTCTAATATGAAATCCTCCACACCTACTGGCTCTTTCCACAGTTTGCCGTATTTGTACCATTTTTATTATGACATCAATGACTAATACTGACCCATCAATAGACACAGACAGGAAGATGATGAAGAAATAAAGAAAATCTTTTATAGCTGAAATGGGTTTGTGCAGACTCTGACATTAGAATGATAAAAACGTGATCATTAGATGATTGTCATCATTGTTGTAGTGTGGGAAACTGGTGGAACTGTTGTCTGTCCAAACATGAATTATAAATGTCTCTCATTCACTATAACCTCATTCACAATATCATTGCCTTCAGTTCCCTCCCTGATTAAATGGCCTAGTAAAAGCTGGTGATAATTTTAGAGTTACCTCATATTTCTTATCTGTGGGCTGAATATTGGGCGACGCAGCCCCACATCTTTTTCACCTGGGGAATACATGAGCTATATTTAGACACATGCTAATGCGAAGATTAATTTCCTGATGATGACTTTTCAATATCCTAAGGTAAAATTGATGCAGATAGTTTTAAATGCAGGCAGAGTGGCCCGCTTTTAGCACCACTGTCAGTATTGACCTCTGTAGAAGTGTAACACAGGAGTGGCTTGCAAAATCTGGGATTGATGTTTCACAAGAAAAAGAAATGAAACACTGATGAGTCACCATGACTTCTTTGATTACACTGTGAAATAGTTGAATAGTGCTTAAAGTGACATCCATAAGGTACTGGGCCCATTCAGAGGCTGCCTATCAGATGACAGGTCAGAATACCTAATTCATCACCTCAGGAATAAAATTGGGTGGAAAGAAGAAAAGAAAAAAGAGGAAAAAGGGTTGGTGAGGTTGTGGAGGTGGAACAAAATTAACAACTCCGATCCAGGTCTCTGTGACATTTCATGTATAGGTCAATGTGAATCTAATAAAACCCTCTCAAGTGCAATATCTTACTTTTCTAGGTTTTCATGGGGAGGTAAGTGGATTTCATTTTTTTATGGTAAAGTTTTGGATCTAAAAAATGTTTATTTCTATGTAATTTACTGTTTGAAGTCTTTTATCCTGTCTGATATATAAGTGAATATTGTATTATCTTGGTTACACTCTTTAATTAGGGCTGGTACATTTACTTA
Source organism: Remorina albescens (assembly GCA_034769265.1). Taxonomy (NCBI): domain Eukaryota; kingdom Metazoa; phylum Chordata; class Actinopteri; order Carangiformes; family Echeneidae; genus Remorina; species Remorina albescens. The sequence goes on along the minus strand of CM068491.1, from coordinate 11,741,717 downwards.
TGCGTGCTAATCAGAGGTTAATTTAGCCATATAAAATTTTCATTAGGTGTCTGGGTAATTAACTTTGATAATTCACAGATCCGAGCTGTCTGACTTTTATCACTGTTTCTAGTGATTCTCGGTGAAAGAAGAAGAGTTACAGTATGTATGGCTCAACTGCACCTTAAGAAAACATATTCATCTTCAGTTTGACAAGATGGGCTGCAAATACACACATCACAGTGACGATGTGTTTGAATTTGCCTTTGTTTTGTCATACATTTGTGTTTTCTTAAGGAGCAGTGTGAGCTCTCAAGGCTACTGTAGGTACAAACTGAGGTATAAGGATTATACATACAGTCTGTGGGTTTAACAATAGATGAGGAAGTAGATAAGAAGATCTCATAACATTGTGAAATACTGCAATGTTTTTTCAGTAGAGTTGCACTCTGAAACCAAACAGTTCCTCATATATGCCACTGGGTGGAGGCCAGAGTTCTATTTTTTTTTTTATCTTTAGGCACTACATCCACATGTTGTAATAAAGAAACATCCACCAACATCACTTCCTCTTCTTAGAAAAGTTTCTTGCTTGTGTTTAGTCTCAGACTCTAGTTTGGCTTTTTTTTTAAATCATATTTCATTTATACTCAGACTGTGACTTGAAGAAGTGCTTGTGTCTGCTAATTATGGAAGTGAGTGTTCATTTTAATTAGCCCAACTGCACTTAAATACAAAGGGCTGTTTGAGGAGACACTTGCGGTGAAGCGAACACAGAGAGCAGCTGCAGAACGAAAACTGGACAGAACCTTCTTACTAAGTAGAGCAGCGGTTTGTTGGGTGAGGCTGAGTGGTTATGACTGAACTGCCTCACAGTTTATACTGGACTCCATTGAAAGGAGCAACCTTCTCACCCTTGGTCGAGCTCCAGTAGAAGCTGTAATTGCTATGCTTATTATCTCTTATCCCTGGTTTCACCTACACTGTGCCCCAGAAGTGTCATTTCAGTATCCTAAACTTCTGGCCTGCAGATTACTGTTTTCATCCCGAACACAGAAGCATAAAAATATTCCTCAGCTATTTCCCTCGGCAGTGGCCAACCATTTTAAAGCTCATTTGATGTTTGAGGCCCTTCTTTGACATGCTCGGTGGACATTCCAGTTAAGGTTCAGGATTCATTTGAGTAGGAATTCATACTAAGTCTCAAAGTGGCCGATCTTTGCATGGAGACTGAGTTAAAAACATCTGTTAGTATATTTTGTAAAACACACAACACTCTAACCTTTTTGCCACGGTGTGTCTTTTTTTCCTTGTTGCTTCAGCAGGCACACACCTCACACACTGAATCAAATTTACAGACATACAGATACTCAACATAGTCTGAACTCGTGTGCAAGTGTGACATACATTTTTCCAGCCTGGCTGACAAAATACAGCCATAGCTTTGTGTTTGCATCAGCCTTCATGAATGGCAACAGCATGCATCTGTGCCCTTTGAAGACCCGTTTAGCACGTTATATACGAAACTGTGGATTCATGCTCTTAGGAAACCACGTGGGTCTCTGGGGTAAAAGCCATCAATATTGGATTTATGTGTTACAAAGTGAATGGCATGAATAGCTTTCTTAAGATTTATTGAACTCACTGAATATGTGGGATTTATGAATAGCACAAATGACATTTGAGAATAGATCTCCAATATTTTGACAATGCAAATCCCTGTTGGAATGATAATAGTACCAGTAAATTTGCATCATATTTAATTCTTTGCTATTATAACGTTGCATAGCTGTGATGAACTACTCAGTGTTGCCTGTTTTGATATGAATTAATGATTGAACCACCATGTGCTGGGTGATGACTGCACTCCTATAAAACTTTAATGATCTGCATGTTTCCTCTCTTAGTCAATGGGCAGAGCGGCACAGAAAGGAAGTGCTTATGCCTGCAGTAATCATATGCTGTGAGCAAGCCTCCTTCCGCTTTGGACTGACTGTGCCGGGCTGAACGGAGAACAATTCTTTGTGTGAAAATTTGGTTGCATGAGGATGGTTTCATAAATGTCTCCCACAGGAGTTTTAGACAAGTGCAATACAGTATAAATAAATGAGTATGCTTTGTGCATTTTTCATTATCATTTAGCTCAGGCTTTTTGACATTAATAATAATACATTATGACAAAGCCTAGCCCACTTCGTCGGCATGTGTTATTGCCTCAGTATAGCACATTAACTACCATATGTTTTATTTATATCATCACAACTGCCTAGGAATTAAACTTTTCTTCAGCCTATACAGACTTTGCTGTTTTAAATAAGAGCCACAGCTCCAGGTCGTTCAACCTGGGAAATAAAATGTTTTCTGATCGAGAACTAATGTCACCATATCTGCCCAGTTACTCAGTGATTCATCTTTAATTGACACTAGCATGATTTATATTTGCAGGTCATAGGAGCAGCGTTGGTGACGTTTTTTTCTTTAATATATATTTTTAGCTTGATGTTCTTTTATAATGCATACATTTACCTCATCCACTTATGGAAAAAAAGCACTAGAGAGTAGCCTCTCTATTCTGAGGCTTGAAGGCATAAGTACAGTGATAGATAGAATTCCCTTAAAACCACATTTCATTTAATATTGTTTTTAGTTTTTTTTCTCAACACCATTGAAATTCTGAAAGAGGCACTAGAAGGAATATGTTGTCGGGAAAATATGTTTATCATGCATCCTTGCAATCTAATGCCTATTTGTTTTTTTAAATTTTGAACCTATTGTGCTCAAACAAACATCATATCTTAGAAGAAAACTCTGTGACTGATGAATTCGTTATGGCTTTGAAAATCTCAGCTCTGCTATGTAATTGAAGTTTTTGAGTCATACAGAAAATACAGGAATCTTGTTTGTACTGTGCACCATAGGCCGAAAGCCTGGGTTGTTAGGTCGTCTATCTGAAATGTGATGGTAAACCACTGCAGCACATTTTAAAAGGGTCTTTTGACCAAGTGTACAGGTCTCAGACTAAAAACGGGGGGCTGCTTTAGTGGCAAATATATTTCTGTTCAAACTTTGCAGTGTTTGGAAAAGTTGAGTCCCAGTCATACAGTAAGGGGCTGGAAAAGAGGTGTTTTTCGTTCCTTGTTTTGTTTTTATTCATTTTCCAGCTCAGTCTGAGTGGGCTCATCCAACTGGGCCCAGTGACGAGCTAACCTCCTCTCCTCTGCTCCCTGCTCAGTTGTGTCATGGCAGCCAAGTGTTAACAATATGGCTTTGTGTCTCACACCTGTGGGCAGTAGGACTGTAGGAGTGTGTGGGCAGAAGGGGCATGCTTTCTTCTCTCAGACTCCAGCTAGCCAATAGAATAACCTCACAGTAATGTCTTTGTGTAAATAGCGAGGAATTAATTCCAGTGCCGTTCATGAGATGGTTTTTGTTGCAACGCTCACATTTATGGACGGATTTTTGGTTGTGTGTGGTGGCAGCTATAATTGGATAAATGCTGTTTGGGACGCCATTCTCATGTTTACCGTTGTTCGATCTTAAGGTGATTCTTACCTCTTGATTGTTTTGTAGGAAGTAGATGTTAGCTCATTCCTCTTGTGTACTACTACTAACACTGTTTGGGAAGACTAATTTGGAGTAAATTAGTCTCACGTGGTTGGAGATAAATAGCTTGTTAATGTTTTTGCTTTGCAACAGTGGCTTCTGTAAGTTACAGCAAAGGTTGCTGCAGAGGAGAAACCTGAACAGTAAACAAACATTGGGCACGTACTTTACATCCACCCATTCGATTAGATTGAGTGCACAGTCATTCTTTCAGACATACTGTGAACAGATGCAAACACCCACATATTCCACTTCTCTTTGTTGTGTGTTCATGCTTCTTTTTTTTGTTTTTTTTTGAGTCAATCTCAAACAGTGAGTCGGGGGAAATCTGCTTCTATTTGTCCTTAATAATATAAAAAAGGAGCTTTTTGGGTTCTCTGAACTGTTGTTTTTTTTCTTTATATTTGCAGGTTGTTATGATCCCGTGTGCCTTGATCTCAATTTGAAGCTCTGACACACCTCAAAACCACCTTAATCACAGCAACCAACTCAGTCGTCTCTTCATCTGTCACCGATACCTGAGGGAGGATGTGAATAGGAAATGAAGAGCTGAGGGTTCAAACCCCTGATAAATCCAACCAAGAAAGGAAGTGGGATCACACGGATGCTATGGACTGACAAGTCAACTGATACCAGATCACAGTGGTTTTGCTTGGAAGTGTAAGTCTTCATTAATCCATCTGACCCCCCAAGCAGGTCCATTACGCTTCAGGGAATCAATTGAAATTCAATCCATTAATGTGAATAATCCAATAATTACAGTGTGTCCTTTGTAGCTGAGATTTATTGGATCTCAAACTATTTATTCGGATTGATTCATCTGACACTAACAAGTAAAAGACAGTGAACAGACGATGCTGTTGAGAATATGCCAACCAAAACAGTAGCATTCCCTGTATTAGGTATAATGTCTTTTTTGATAAGAGGTAATGTAATACAATGTTTTTATAAAAAAATCTCTGACAGCTTTGTTGCAAAGCCTCTCTTATATGTGAAATACAACAAGCTGCATTTGAAGATATGGCAGTAACTTAACAGAGTGTACAGCTTCATCCTTTTTCTGCCTCTGTGTACTAAGGATGTCCTCCATTACAGCTGTTATCTCTGAACCCTGAATCTAGACATTTATCTCCTCCTGCTCCCCTCCTCTCTCCTCTCTCTTCTCATCTCATCTCTTCTCTCATCTCTTTTCTCCTCTCTGCTGCCACACTTTACTGACATGTGTTTGTGCTCCTGTTCCCTCCTTTTCCTTGGCATTTGACGGTGGCTGTCTGGTATTCTTTTCTTTTTTTGTGGGGGGGGGGGGGGTTCTTCTTAGTTCCTTCTCCTCTTGGAAAAAAATAATCTTTTTATCTTTCTGTGTACAAGACATGCCATCTATTCTGTGCCAAGCACAAAATGTGGTTGTGTCTTTGAGGTTGTATTGATCATTTTGGAACCAGAGACATGATGGGATCCCGCTTTCTTGTTGATATATTTTTATTTGATATCTATTTATATTATTTGAGATAACTCTCTACAACAGGAAATTATTTATCTTCATTATAAACCGAATCGCTGTCCTGTAGTATAAATGCTATCTATGGTTTTCTTTGTGTCTTACTGATAGAAATTTGTAGTCACACATATTATGGTTGCAGATCATACTTCAATTGAATTATATGTGACTAATGTCTATGAGGGCTTGAATGCACAGTGTCACTGATGGAACATGCTGAATAATTCATAAATCATGCATTTTTCAAATTAGTGGTAATTTCCATTGCAGTGAGCTTTTAGGAGGGTCAGGTCAGCCAAGCTCCTTTGTGTTTACATGCTGTAGTCATATCCCATTAGCTGTATAATGGATAAAACATAAATAAACAGAACATAAATTGGTCATTGATACAGCCCTTACATTTATTGTGTTGTATTAAACCAGTGAAACCTGACAGCACATGTACGAAAAGAGCGTGAAGCAAAAACTGTGTGCAGCATTGACCCAGGCCTCACATGTTGGGCTTCAGCAGTAAATAAGAATAATGGTAATAGTAAACTGTTGAGTTCTTCATACATCTGGAGCCTTAGTCTGTGCTGAATCTGTCAGGAAAAGACACCAAATTAAGGCTGAATATATTTATCATAGAAACAGTTGATTAGCTCCATGATTTCCCAACATGACACACTCAACAAACCTCATAATTGTGACAAATTCTGCTACATATTAGCATTAGTAGCGGCTGTTGGTTCATCATGGTATTCAAGAGTTAAATATAGACCCCGAGTAAAAAACCAATTTAAAAAAAGGAAGTAAGTAAGTCAACATTATTTTCAACCCTTCCCAGTGTCACATTGTGCAATGCAGACAGAAATGTATCCATTGAGTGATTCAAGTTTCAGTATGTTGTCTTATAAATGATCCATTACATGTTTGAGTTGGTCAACAGAGATATAATATATGACAAAAATCACTTTGAGGTAAGTGTCACTACCAAGTAATACATCAGACAAGACCTTTATGAGGTCTGAATTTAGCAGTAAGGCTCATATAAATTGACTTTGTACACAGAAAAGTGTGCACATTATAAATTATTTATATGTTAGATGTTTAGCTTACAGTACTGTATGTCAGAAACTCAGCAGAGGGTTGTAATGCTTATGCTTTATTTGAAATATTCAACATGTTTTGTCAGTGTTTGCACAGGAAACATTTTTGCGGTGGTTAGTACAATTGTTATTTAGGTTCTTCCAGAGGACAGTCCAAGTTTTTATGATTTATGATACATTGCCTGCCCCTACCCTACTCCACCCTGCACTGTTCAGTCTAAATTAATGATATATTAGAGTGAAGAGGGTGCGGGTTTGCCACAAGGTAGAGGAACATTTCTGTGGTTGGTTTTATTTTGATGTCAGTTTTCTTTTAGTCTCATTTTCAAGTGCTCATCTGTGAGCCAAGATGAGGGAACTGTTACAGTGAGGCACAGCAGATTCATTCTAGGGTGCTAAGAGTCTTGGGATATCAGGGATGTATATCTCATTGACTTTGTTAATTAAATGTGAGAGATCTATTGAAAATTCTCAGACACGTACAATCATGTGCTAAACTTTATCATTACCCTAAAGGGACGGACCAGCAGGTCATGCATTTTGAATGTCAGCATTGCATCATGCATGGATGATTTGCTACTGCACTCTGAACTCAAGTGGTGCAGTATAATTTAATTCACTGGGAACATTCATGTCAAGCAGGTGCTGGAGGTTGAAGTAAGCACACTGTTGTTTAAACCGAATAAAATGCAGGAATCTGGAATGAATGATGCAATAGCTGGTGGCAATGGCAAGACCAATTATACCACAGCATGTATTCCTTGTTTAAAATAGGTCTTTCCAGCAAATGCTCTTGAATATGAGGGTCACATGATGTCATATGCTAATTAAGATATATAAATAGTCTACAGTAAGTGGCATGAATAATGTGTCATAATGACTCATGGCAAGCTTCATGAGAAAAATACATATGGCCAAAATAATCACAGAGATCAACATTTTAGATTCATGGCCTTACAGATCTTTCTTGCTGCACTGCCTCTGAAAGGTTACTGGTTTGTAGGATGACAAACTTTTTCAGGGCCAATAAGACATACAAATTTGTTACAGAATGCTTTTGTCAGCTACAACGCAGCTCACTCCCCTTAGGCCCTTGAATAACTTTTGAACACTTGCATGACATCCACGCTCTACAGATAAATTAACAAATGGCCACTCTGGAAATTATTATGGTATAATATCTTGTCCTCCAATGCAATAAGATGTCTGATCTGACATGTGCTTGCATTCCTGTCCCTCTGTTGGCCAGATAACCGCACTGCAAGGCTGCATCAACAGATAGGATTCTGTCGAGATAAATCTTTTGATTTATTTGTTTAGCAGCACAGGGAAACATCTAATCTAGATTACAGTTACCATTTTTTCTTTATTTAATGCATTCACACAGTGATTGAACATTATATATACATTATTTCTACATTTTAATCCTACTTTTAGTTTTCTGGATATGTGCTGTATATGCTGTAGTTGCCAGGAGATGACAGATATGCAGCGACCCGTATGCACAGCATGCCCTGCAGTGTAGAGCTGTAGGATGGGTCTGTGTGACTGAATGTGACTTGCCCAGTGGGGTAGAGCAGGGAACAGGTGCTGACACTGTCAGCTTGTTAACACTGGAGAGAGAATTGGTTCCTCTAATAGAGTGCAGCACATATGCAACACATAGCCTTTGGCTGTGGGGTGTATGTACAGGCATGCATATGTGTGAAGTGAGAAAAGGAGGTGTCTATCTGTTGGGGGGAAATGTGTTGCGTATTGCGGGATCTGCTATAATTCTCAGACATTTAAAGAGTATTTTATTTGTAGGTCTAATGATAATTTGGTTGTAAAATGTCATTAGATTTTGACTGAACATGAAACAGACACAGTGCTGATGCGTTGTCCTGTGTATTGTTATGTGTAAAACACAGAGCCCCTAATTTGTTGTCTTAATATTACTTTTTAAGTTTTAACTTACATTTTGTTTTGAGCCCATTGTTATAGCATTATTATGGAGCTCTGTTTTCTACAAAGCTTTGGGAGATGTAGTTATGTGAAACCCCCCAGGGCTATGTGCAAGGAATTCTCTCAAACATCACAAATTAGGCCCCTAGATGACCCATTTCTAGAAGAACTAAATTGACACAATGAATTATTCCATCCATTCTTGTGGCCTTTATAATGAGAAGGCACTGAAAACAGAGGATAAATTAGGACAGTCAATTCTTCATTCTTTCATTTATTCCATCAAAGCCATTTAGCCAGATCTGCCCCGTTTCCCCAATTTATTCTATGATTTCTTACCCTCTCACTTGGAGGATGGCGGGGGGAAAGAAGAAATGAATGTGAGTTTGGAGAAATTTGCAGCTACAGTTTGGAGATAATAAGACGCAAGGATAATGTGTCAGAATCGATTTAATTCTGGCACAGTTGAGAGGAAGTTGTCATATTCTTTTTCTTTGGGAAAGACTCTTGCAGAGCCCTGCCCCAAATAAATCACTAATAGCTCCCAGCAATGAAGTAAAGGGGAAGAGTGAGAATGTGGTTTAAAATAAAATGATGGTTCACTGCGGAGGGAGGGAACGAGGGAGACGGCGTAATGGAGGAAGAAGAGGGGAAAAGGTGCTGTAAAGGGAAAACAACACCATCTGGTCTCCTTTATAAAGCCAACAGTATAACCTATATACATAAGCCAATTTTCACACAACGCACAGTTTAAGCTTGTTTATCAGCATCTGTATTACTCTGGGAAAATGGTTGGTTATATTTCCCACTGTGTTTAAAAACAGGTACTGTGCCAATGTCGGGGATGAGCGTGCACGTCTTTGCCAGTCTGCGTAGCGCTGTACGTCAAAGGCATTGCAGCAAAATGAGATGGCTTCTAATATATACTGCTTGAGCTCCACTCTATTTTCAAACCTCAGTGTCCACAGGGGATATGGTTCATGTCACCTGTGGGTTAAAGCCTCCTCTCTGGTTTGATGCCTGAATATTAGGTTATGTGATACGCTGCTGCTCTTTCAAGTCAGCCTGACAGGACAAAGCTGCAAGCAGATATCCCGTAAGGTCTTTAACTGCTCAGCAGAGAGACATTCAGACATCACACAAGCCTCATCAAAGCTGAGCTCTCCTTTTTGTCCCCCCCTTCACCACAGTGTTGATACATTTCACATTGGTTTGGCGCCTTCCAGTGGAATAGGTGAAGAATAGCAGGATTTCATATGGTTTTCTGTTTTAATGTTGTTGTTTCACTTTATTCACAGTGACAATGGTGTTGTTTCTAATTGGGATCTCTGTTGCTGTGAATAATTCATCTCATGAGAACCAAACTGCAGGTAAGGTGTGTTAGAGATCAAAATAGGAAATAACAGAATTTTCTGCATGCAAATAAAAAGTTGAATTTGATGCCATTTAACACACTTAGGCATTTCAATGCTACAGCCTTACTTTATTATACAGTAGGTAATCATAGCATATGTAAACATTAGGCAGATATTTTTGTTGTTAAATCAATTTACTGACTTGGTGACACTAACTGTAACATTATCATATCGGAAGCATGTTAACTTGAAAGACTGGAAACAGGGGAGTTACAGACCAAAGGTAAAAATGTCTGCCTACCAGGTAAAAGGTAAATATATAAAGATTACTTGTCATATCTCAAACTACTTCTTCTCCCCCCTTAAAAATGTAAGTTAACATTTTTACACTTTGTTTTTGTAAGGATTAAACATTTGAAATTTACTTGTCAAATGCTTATCTTTAAGGATTAAAGCTAGACTTTTACCCGTCAGAAGAGAACTGACAGTGCTGTGGTTCTGTCTGCTTCATGTCTTTATGCTAAAGGTCCCACGGTTGTAGCTGTATCTTTAAAAGACAGATATGACAGTGGTGTCGATCTTCTTATCCAACACTTGTCAGCAAAGCAAATCAGCACATTTGCCTGCTTATTCTATGATGTGTTTTTGAATCTATTTTTGTTGACAATCATGATGTTGATGATGATTATATTTTTAACAATGATATGATTCTATGTCTTTTGTCCAGAAAACCCCACTCATCAGGGTGCTCATGTACTGCCCTCCACACTGATCTTATCCCTGCTCCTTATCATCATTGTCCTGCTGACGATCTACTGTCTGAGGTGAATAAACAGGAAATCCTTCTTTCTCCTTTCTGCCCCTCAGCTTCTCTCTCTTACCCTCCCTTTTTAAATTTGCATGAGCATATGTGTTTGTGGCATGAGGGCATTGGCGTTGGAGAGAGGATGATTTGGAAACAGGCGGTGAGCAGTGGCTTATGGGTAAACAGCTGCACCTCAAGTAAGACAGCAAACAAAAAGACCGAGGTCAGGTCAGGCCAGACTTAGTCATTCTGACCAAGCAGTTCAGACTTCTCTCCGACCACAACATGAGGAGGAACAGCTTTGTCTCTCTCAGATGGTTGATATTGGTTTTGATATTTGCTCTTTGTCCCACCAAATGTGCTTAACAGTTCTGTTAGTGTTTCGGGTTCAACGCATCTTTTTGCTTTTTCAATAGAGATATCCGCCCTTAATCTTTGCTGACGGTTTATACTTTCTTGGCCTCTCCAGGTTCAAAAACCACAGGAAAGCTCTTGTTACCTCAGTGGATAAAAAGATTCCAAATGGCTTCTTGGAGGAACAAGGTACTGTTGTTCTGTGCTCAATATAACCACCAGTGCATGAAAATGTAATGCAGTCTTTTACTTTTTATTTCTTTTTTTATTTGATTTGTAGATTTATGTTCTTTATGGTGCAGGAAAGTTTCATGATCTGGAGCTCAATGTGGCTGGCAAGGTTTCGAAAAGGCTCTTAGCTTTCCTAGCACATAGGGAGCCATATAAATTTTGACTTCAAGTAAAAAATAAATAAACTAAAAGGCCAAATTCTTAGTTAAGACAGTTTTGTGCAGCAGCAGCAGCAGCAGCAGCAGGAGCAGCACCATGTTTATGACTCAAGAAATCATTTCTGTCATGTATCCACAGATGTACAAATTCGTAATGGCCATTAGGCTTGTTTTTGCAGGTGCTATGAGAGCTAGTAATGTTCTCTATTGGGAGACGTTAGGAGTCTGACCGCCATATATCCATTTAAACACAGGAGAGCAGACAGTGGTCCTTCTCCCCAGATCTCCCTCACCATCCAAGAGGTACTTCCCCATCCCCTTGGACTCGCTGGAGGAGGAGTACCGGATACGCTCTGCCGACGACGGCAAGCTCTTCAGAGAAGAGTTCAATGTAAAGCCGACTCTGTTTGACTTTCTTTGGTGGACTTTGCAATACAGTCTATATCTAACTAAGATATTTGTCCTGCAAGCACAGAATAAGAAAATGGTCGTAAAACGTTATGATAGTATGCTGTGTACCCATGGTTTTATTTTGATCTCACGAGGATTGGATTCTGTGTTTATAGTCGCTGCCGTGTTATTACCACCATGGGTCCTTTGAGGAGGCGAGCAGAGAGCACAACAGAGAGAAAAACAGATACCCAAACATTTTACCATGTGAGTGAAGATCTATATTCCGCAGCAGACAGTATTAATGTAACCTTTAGACTTGGAGTGTTATTGATCACTAAATCTAAAGGAAAGCTGATGTGGGCCAAAATGAAAAATGTCAGCCAACTTTTTTTTTAATGGGTTGTTTTTTTAATCTTTTTTTTTTTCCCCCTCTCTTCAACAGATGATCATTCAAGAGTGGTGTTGAGTCATCTTGATGGACATCTGTGTTCAGATTACATAAATGCATCTTATATAGATGTGAGTCTGAATTAGAGTTAAACCTTGATGCAGATGATTTGGTTCTAGACACATTATCATTAACACTGCCTTTTACCGCACAGGGCTATAAAGAGAAGAACAAATTCATTGCAGCTCAAGGTATGTGTACATTTTAATTATACTTGGATGAGTACTTTTACTTATTTTGCACATAAAAAATAATTAGAATATGAAATAATTATTGATTTTCTTGATTGTGTTTCAGGCCCAAAGCTTGAAACGGTGTCTGATTTCTGGCGAATGGTTTGGGAGCAAAAAATAGGAACTATAGTAATGCTGACAAATCTCAAGGAAAGGAAGGAGGTATGTTTCTCCCTTTGCACTGCATTCTTTGAATGCTCACAAGTAGGGTGTGATAGAATGAACCCACAATCTATATGGCGCCGACACCTATTTAGTTAAACCCTTTAGTATTCACATGATCCAAAGTCATGGGCATAATTTATTTGACCCCTTCCCTAACTGACAATCTATACAAAGTGTCGCCCAGCAGATTACGTAGCATCACATTAAATTTAGCCTCAAAGGGATGATCAATTGAGAGCTCAACAGCACGTTTGATAGGGCAGAATAGAGGCATTGGGGATCAATGACGGAATAATTGTTGATAAGATCCTGAGAGGCTTCATGATAATTAGTCGGAGAATCTAGTTAATGAGTTGAAACGTCGCTGTAAAGATCTTATTGACTGACAGAGTAGCACAAAGTCTCTGTGATTGCCTTGAATTGGAATGAAATACACACATCAAATACATTTAGCTATGCGCACACATACAAAATATACACAATAGCTTTGGCTTTGCAACAATTTCATATCCAAGACATAGTGATAATAAACTCTTGAATGTTTTTGTTACATTGAATTTTTATTTCCTTTCCTTGTTGTGATTCTCTCACTAGGAAAAATGTTACCAGTACTGGCCAGAAAAAGGCTGCTGGATGTACGGGAATGTCAGGGTAGCAATGGAGGACTTCACTGTGCTGGTGGACTACACCATCAGAAAATTCTGTGTTCAGTATGTAAGTAAAATTGATAAAAATAAAAAATTAAACAGAGGTAAATGTTACTTTTATTTAGACATACACATGCTGTGAAAACAATAGAGTGCTTCTTCAATATACTTCTTAATTGCTATAATCATCTTTAATGATAATGGCCACAGTGTTATTAGATTTTAAATATTAAACATGAAATGAAGCTGCACTGAGATTGTGTAAAATGTAATGTTCCCCACAGGGGACAATTTAGTAAATTGTAATAAGATACAGAATATAATAAATAAATGAAAACCAGAGCATTAAAAGATATATGTAATAAACAATATGAAATTAACAGTGTGTTGGTATATTTAATACATACTAAGTACTTCAGTGTTTCACATGAATCATCTTAAGAAGTTTATACACATTAAGTATGTGTATTTCTTTTCTTTGACTGCTGAGTTGGGTGCCGTGTCGGTGTAGTGCAAACCTTTCAGATAGAAAAATTCGCTTTGTTCCTGGTCCATTTGAAGCTCTGAGAATGTGACTGCTTTTGTGCTGCAGTACAAGCTGGCAGACTCTCAGACTGGCTTTTACATTCAGCCCTCTGAACACAGAGCAACCAAATATTCAATAGAGTAAAGTTACGCTCTCCTGGGAGAGACATGAGCGTGAGGCAGAGGCAAAGCCCATACACGTTTCATTCATTCATTCATCTTCTACCGCTGTACCCCGCTGTACCCCGCCCTCACCCAGCTCACACTGGGTGAGGGCGGGGTACACCCTGGACAGGTCACCAGTCCATTCAAGGGCCAACACACAGAGATAGACAGAGACCAACAACCACTCACACTCACACTCAGACCTACGGACAATTTAGAGTCACCAGTTAACCCAAAAATGATGTCTTTGGACGGTGGGAGGAAAATGGAGTACCAGGAGGAAACCCACGCAGGCACAGGGAGAACATGCAACCTCTGCACAGAAAGGCCCCCGGCTGGGAACTGATCCCCGTGACATTCTTGTTGTGAGGCAACAGGGCTAACCACTATGCTGCTGTGCTGCCCCTTACACAGTTCATAATTTGATATTGTAACAAAACAACCAAATAACAAAAAAGAGGAAAATAACCTTTTTTTTTTTTAAAGATAATTTACTTTTTCAGTCTGGCTTCATAAAAACGAGCAGACACATTAGTGATTACTGTCATATTACTGCAGGCAGAGCATTATCCATTCAACTTTGTGTGCCTGTGCTTTACAGCAGAGCAGCGATGGTCCCCGGCCTCCCCGACTGGTCACCCAGCTCCACTTCACCAGCTGGCCAGACTTCGGGGTGCCATTCTCACCCATAGGCATGCTCAAATTCCTCAAGAAGGTCAAGGCTGTCAATCCATCCTATGCTGGACCCATTGTTGTGCACTGCAGGTAAAACTAAATAGTATAAAATATAAATAGATGATGCCATAAGGATCCATGTATATGCAATGGTATATAATTAATTTTGTAAATAATACACATGCTGCAGAGGAGCCAGATTGTAAAATGTTTTTTTCAGATTGTAAACGTAGAGTTCAACCAAGAACAAAACTAAAATATGATATGTAAACTATTTAACGTTCAACTTCATTGTAGGTTAAATCTATAGAAGTAAAAGTAAATCTCACTGTTGATGAATAAAACCGTAAACAAATATATTTTATTGTTCAGTAAGGACTTTCTGGTTATGCTATCTTTGTTTGAGCAGTCAGTGTAAAATCTCAATAAAGAAATCTGCAGCCAATTGTAGCAACTGCTGTAACAGGTGCTCAGGGAGAGGGACTGTTATTCTTGAATGGGGCCCATTGAAGAGACTTCACTGCCCCACTGTGGAATCCCAGCTCTGTGCTCCCAGAGGAGCCGTCCTCTCTAAAACGACTCTTGTAAATCTATTAGGAGTTTGTTTGGGCTCCAGAGGTGAAGCATTTTTACACATGCTCAGGGCTGTCCGCAACTGATGTCCATGTTCACGATTTAGGGATAGTACGGCAATACATTACCAGACTATGAAAACATTTTTCAATCGTTATATCAAGTCCATTATTCTTTATTGCATGAGAGAAATCTGGTGTTTTTCTCTCATTTTGGAAGCTCTTTACATAAAACCGATGTCTGACAGATTTGTTATTAGACATTCTGTTTTGAAGCGACACTTGGCTTTTTGCTACAGAGAAAGCCTTGTGCCTTTGTCGTGTTTGTGTTTCTGCAGTGCTGGGGTTGGGAGGACTGGGACATTCATTGTCATTGACAGCATGATCGACATGATGCACATGGACCAGAAGGTGGATGTCTTTGGTTTTGTGAGCAGAATACGAGAGCAGCGCTGTCAACTCATCCAAACAGATGTAAGTGTTGACCCCTTCCGACCTGTTGTGCCTTGGGCTGACAGCTCAACTTGCTGCTCTGGTTGTGGCATAAACAAGCGAGGACATGGAAAAACACAGCCATGTCTGTGATGCGAAAATAGTAGGGGAAGACTTTTGGCACTAAAGCAGCCACTTCTACCTCTTCCTCTCCTTGACTTCCTCAGATGCAGTACTCCTTCATCTACCAGGCTCTGCTGGAGTACTATCTGTATGGAGACACAGAGCTAGATGTGTGTTCTCTCGAGGGCCATCTGCAGAGGCTTCACAACACCAGGGCTCCCCACGACAGGCTGGGCCTGGAGGAGGAGTTCAGGGTACGAGGAAAGAAGCTCACTCTTAAACATTTCAGTCAGTAATGAATCGTCCCCATCACCCCTCGCCCTGCATGGGTATATTTTCATGGAAAACTTGCCCAGGGTGCCGCTCTTGGCAGTAATAACATAAATAACAATGCTTTGTATCAACTAAAACTTTATATGGCACCACCATCTGCCACATAGAATTTATTGTAGCTTGGTGAAAATTTCTTATTTTTGCTGCATAGAGTCCCTCACAGTTCCCCACACACTGAGAGCAATTATTCCCTGTTGCCTCTTCTTCTTTTCTTTTCTAGTAATAAGAAATGTTTTTGTCCAGCATCTGTCCTTTTATTCTTATGCATTATTTTTATCTTCACCTTCACCTTCACCACCACGCTTGCTGTCAAGAGTAAGATCAACTTTTTGATCCACCCATATTTCCCCCCCAACAGAAGCTGACCAACGTTCGCATAATGAAGGAGAACATGAGAACCGGGAACCTTCCTGCCAACATGAAGAAGAACCGTGTGCTTCAGATCATTCCATGTAAGGAATACTCTGTGACGCCAAATTGTTTCATAATACATCACATCCGAGTAAAATCAAAGTACCACACTGCTGGTGATTTTCTAGATGCCGTACACAGATACTGGCTAATCAGTTCTTGTCTGTGTGATCAGTGACACGTAGATAATTCTAGTATGTTGACTTAAAGTTGATTGAGTGGGAGTCGGAAGCCTGGGTGCAACTTTCTACACTGAAAACCTATCAATGCTCCGGCCTTAATAATACAGCTAAAGTTTAACTTAGCCATTTTTTTTTCTATCAGCATCTTCAAAGTTATATTTATTAGAAATCACTTGTGTAAAGTTTGATTTTTTTATTTTTTATTTTTGCAGATGATTTCAACCGTGTAATACTCTCAGTGAAAAGAGGACAGGAGTTCACTGACTACATCAATGCCTCCTTTATTGATGTAAGCACTCCCTCATGACCTCTTGTATAGATTTCCCATAGAAGTATATATAAATCTCATTGTTTCCTTTACAAACAATGCAAAATATTATGTTTGCTGCACTCTCAAGTCTTGTTTACCGGATGATCTGCCCTCCAGGGCTACAGGCAGAAGGACTATTTTATAGCAACCCAGGGCCCCCTGTCTCACACAGTGGAGGACTTCTGGAGGATGGTGTGGGAGTGGAGGTGCCATTCAATCGTTATGCTCACCGAGCTCAAAGAGCGGGAGCAGGTACAGTATGGTGCTCTTGCAAAAGTGCAGGCTGGAAAGTGGAGTTGCTCATTCAAACTTTCTTTTTTTCCCATTATTATTTCTTTTTTCTTTTCCTGACAGTCTGTATTTAATTGTTTTATATTGTTTTTGTGGTGCACACTGATAATACAAAAACATAAAAACAGGGTATAAATCGTTCAAGTGCACTCTAATTGTATTTCCATCTGACCCTTCTAACCAGGAAAAGTGTTTCCAGTATTGGCCATTAGAGGGCAGTGTAACATTTGGAGATTACACTGTGGAGCTGACTGCCGATACGCTGTGTGAAACCTTCACTCTCAAAGACATGCTGCTCACCTACCGGCCAGTGCGTGGTGTTTTATTTAAACGCTTAAAAGCTTTAAAATATAGATTTTAAATGAATGTATCTGCCTCCCAGTTTTCTTTGTGCTGCCTTAATGAAATTCCTTGGTGTCTACCATTTTTGGGCTGCATGAATTAACATTGTGAGTTCTCCATCTCGCCAGGAAAAGCAGTCACAACACGTCCGACACTTCCACTTCCACGGATGGCCTGAGATCGGAATACCAGCGGAGGGAAGAGGAATGATTGACATTATTGCCGCTGTGCAGAGGCAGCAGCAGCAGTCTGGAAACCGTCCCATAATTGTGCACTGCAGGTGAGAAACTTCAAGTCTGACAGTTCTGCAGCATGATGTGCAGCTCCTGATGGATATTATATAAAGTGTATTACATTATGAATTTGTCCACTCAAGCTCTGAATAAAATCCCTTTCATTCTCACTGTGCTTTTCACCACAATCTCACAAAGTGATTTCAGTTTCACAGAAAGGTTTTTCTTTCCTACAAACGTCTGTTACAATAAATTCTACATTTTGCCTCAGTAGACCTGGTGTTCTATGCTTAAACCACTTATGTGATCCCTTATAAAGACTTAGCTGTGGAAGCTTTGATCAGAACCTAGCTTCAGGTGAAGTGATTCTAAAGCAGCATGCCCCTATGGGATTGATCCAATCCACTGATTCACAGTCAATTAAAACCTCTCAAAGTAAAATCTCCTCTGACTCCCACTATGATTAATCTGATAAGATGAGCTAACGACAGGAAATGGTGTCATCACTCCCTTCTATTCCTTCATCACCACTTGTCTAAGAGGGGCTTTTTAAAGCTTTTTCTCGGCCCCTCGGGAATGGGGCTAACCCGCTGCAATCCCCAACGTCTCTCCACACTTCTCTTCCCAATCGCACATCGCTCTCGCTCCCTGTCTCTCTCTGTCTTTCTCTCTCTATCCCACCATCATTGTAAACATTGACTCAGTCAAACACTGAGCTTCCAAACTGATTAGTGTTAGCGTTTGGATTAGCCCCGCTTTAAGTGAGGATGATTATTAGCACTATTACACAGAGGTCACCTTTTCTCGCCCTGAACTTTTTTTTCCTTTAAATGGAAAAAGGATGTGCTGCTGAGCTTTGACTGCAGCCTTTTGTTAAGAAATGTTTCACATTTAATTGTTTGACTTGAGATGTTCTTCCACAACTGCAGTCTGGAACAAATATTACCTTTTTCTCAGGCCTTCCAGTGAGTGCATTATGTGATGTGATTGCTAATATCTTTGTCGCTCATGTTTCAGTGCTGGTGCAGGTCGAACTGGTACCTTTATTGCCCTCAGTAACATTCTTGAGAGGGTAAAAGCAGAAGGCCTTCTGGATGTTTTTCAGACAGTCAAGAGTTTACGCATGCAGAGACCACACATGGTTCAGACTGTGGTAGGTGGAAAAGAAGATAATACTGAACCTGCTGTGCAAAACACTATCAGCTTTTTTACATTTGTGCTGTTTGGAACCATTTTTGCACATATATGCAGAGTAATGTTTTTTCTTTTTGTTTTTCCTTCCAGGAGCAATACGACTTCTGCTACAGAGTGGTTCAGGATTTTGTTGACATTTTCTCAGACTATGCCAATTTTAAATAACACCTGTCAGAAACGGTTCTGTCTACTTCGGTCAAATTAACTTATGCAATTTTTTTCTGAATGTTGTTTTCTAAAGAGAGCTCTTTTTACATTTTGCACAGATCTTAAAATTGTTTTAGCATACTGTAAAAGAATCCAAAGTATCCATGGAATCTCTTTCAGGAATGTTTGATCTTCAACTGCCATAATGTAAAAATATAGAAATTTATTCTAGGGTCAATAATTCTATAATTATATTCCAATCTCACAGACACACACACACACACACACACACACACACACATATATATATATATAAATACACACATCTATTTTTATTTATCTGTGTGTGTGTGTATAAACATGCACCCATACATAGTGTACAGAATTATTACATCACTGATGTTTTCAAGAGTATAATATACATTTTGTTTTATTTCTGTTCCTGACCAAAATGCCTTTGATTTACCTATTATTCTTGTATTTTATGTATTTCGCGCCGCCCCAACTGACATGTCAGAATGCCAAGAGGAAAATAAATTGCGTTTGATACATAGGATAAAATTATTGATGCTTTGCTAAAGGATTTCCTGTCTGACATGTGCATAATATTTCTGATTAGTTTTTTTGTACCTCTAACAAAAACACAAAAATCAACATAAATTTCATTCTCTTAGATGCTGCAAATTACCTCACTTCTGTTCTGTGAATAACTTAACAGCTGCTGCCTGTTGCAATTTTATTAAACTTCACCAACTTTGCTTTTTGCCTGTGGCAATATTACTTAGTGGATTGGTGCCTGACGCTGCAAAATGCAATTAGCCCACATTGGAACAGGCAGAAAATAATGTATTATCACGAATCAAATGTATCCTATTACAAATGTTTTAAAGCCAAGTATCACAGCTTACTTACAAAAGAAAAACAAACTCTCAGATAGAAGACCTTACATTTGCATGTTTTCATAAAGCAGTGCCATATGGATTAGAAAACAGTTCTAATCATGAAAATCTTGTCACCAAGTGACACAATTTTAATACAAAAATAAACCAGACGTTAATATTTAATTTAGATATATTAGATACATTTTTTAAGTGTATTGTTTTTGAATGGTTGTCTATTGATCATCATTTCATTGTACAAACTCCTAAGAATAACCCATGAGTAACAAATTTGTCATAATTTAAGTCTAGTTTGCGGACGAGTGTGAAAGAAATAGAGGCGAAAAAAAAATCTAGAAAATTGGGTTTAAATGAAATAGTTGATTATTGCTGCAGCTAAATCTTCTTCTTCCCCACAACGATGAAAAATCTCTGGGACAGTGAAAAGCACTGAGATGAAGAGCTAGTGCTCAGCCGAAATATGAAACTTGCATGCACCATGATAGTTAGTCTTATTTTTATATTTGAGCAAGGAAAACCCAACACTGTTGCAACGTCTAAAGCATATATTTTTGCTGACTTTGTAGAGCAGTGAGTGTGTAAGTCTAAAGCTGGGGTGAATAGCTTTCTACTGTGTTTGTACTGCCATAATTATAAAGAAATAAGATGGGTTTATAAGTGAAACTGATCTTTTTACTACTTTATTTAGTGTATATAAATTTGTGTTGTGGTCATTAACTATCACTGATGCAGTAAACATTGTTAACTTCCTTTTAATGTATTGTCATGCAGAAAGAATAAAATACAGATAATGACAGGGCCTTGCAGCTGGTGTAACAGAAATGGACAGGCATCTTTTTTCAACGATGTTTCTGCTTTTCGAATCTGTATGGATTTGAACTACTATTTGTTTGCTAAAAGCTGACCCAATAAATTATAGATGGAGATAAATTATTTCATCTTTAATGTTTTTTTTCTACTGCCTCGCATATATATATATATATATATATATATATATTTCATGCTGTGTGAACCCTCCTGGTGATAGTATGTCTGAGCACTTAGTCCCCTCCATTAGTAGTATTTTGTTTCCCATTAGTCCATAAATGTGTCACACCTGCATAATGGGGATTATAATCCTGACAGCAGGTTTGTACACCACCTATAAAACCCCTCTCTTGCTAATGCTCCACATGCTAACAAGGCAAATACAGAGGTGAGTCAGTCCTCAGTGAAGTTTGTTCAATGTTCATTAAATCAGAATTACTCTTATTAATTACTGTCTAAATTGTTGCTTCCTAATTTTGGATGATGCTGTCGAACTGCTGGTCTGCGGGCCACGGAACTGTGAATGAGGAGAGTGTGATTATTGTTTTTATTACAAACTTGGCCTCCTCTGCAGCACTAATGGAAGCAAGAGGCAGAGTGATGGTGCAGGTGTTGTTGTTGGCGATAGTGGTTCAGGTCACCCTGTCCCAGCACTGGTCTTATGGATGGCTACCAGGTGGAAAGAGAAGTGTGGGGGAGCTGGAAGCAACCATCAGGGTGAGTGATTTTTTTTCCCCTTCCTCTTCCTTTTTAATGTGGATGAGTCTACAGCTGGGGGAATTGTGGTGTTTTCATGAAATTTAAAGCACTATTTAAAAGAAACACCTCAATAAAACATATTAACTAAGCCTGACTCGCTCTTTTTGGCCATGTTCTAAATGTTATGTTGGGTTCTTTTTCAATTATGTTTTTTTTTTTTTTTTACTTTTACTTTTATAATCTCTTTTATTGTATTTAGATGATGGGTACAGGAGGAGTGGTGTCTCTTCCTGAAGAGGCGAGTGCCCAAACCCAAGAGAGACTTAGACCATACAATGTAGTAAGTGCTTATTATACATAATTTATCACCAATGTCTACTTCAATTGTACAATATTAATGTACACTACACCACTGTGTGCAACTGTGCTCCAAAGCAGCAATGACAATATACAAACTGCTCAATGACTGTTTTTATTTTCCCCTTTTTGCATGATCAAATATGTGCATGCTTAATTTTATCTTTCTCAAATGTTGGCAGATGTAAGGTTAATTTGCTCAGACTTGTTTTTATAGAAATGTAAATGTAACTATTTGTTAGAATTAAATATTTAATCACAGATCAAACTGTTAACTGAGATTTAATTTCCTCAGATTAATGACGATCCCAATCATTTCGACCGAAAAAGAAAGGTTCCCTAATAAGTGAGGAGCTACAAAAAAAAAAAAAAAAACAGTAAATAAACACAGATTGTATTTA
Source organism: Remorina albescens (assembly GCA_034769265.1). Taxonomy (NCBI): domain Eukaryota; kingdom Metazoa; phylum Chordata; class Actinopteri; order Carangiformes; family Echeneidae; genus Remorina; species Remorina albescens. The sequence goes on along the minus strand of CM068491.1, from coordinate 11,719,718 downwards.
CATCATCATCAACAACAGTGATGCTGACGTCACAAGCCATCCCAGTGATTACCCATATTAATTATATGTCTGCAACATATAAAAAGTCATGTAAAATTGTAATAAAAGTTTTTCAAATCTGATGAACTGATCAAAATCTTTTTTTCAGTCTGATTTTCAGAAAGTGTTAACTCCCCCTTCGAGATCTGGTCATTAGAACTGAAATTAAGCTTTTTAAATATAAAATATGGCTTTAAAGACTTTAAATAGATTAATTTGCCTTTGTAAAGCAGCCACGACCGACAAGCATGACAAACTTGTGACACAACAATCTCAGCATGACAACAGCTGGTGATTAAGCCAATTTATTAGAAATCAATGTCTTAATTGAATTTGTTACACTTTTGGTAATTCCATTTTCTGCCACACCGGTCATGTGCATATGTGATGTGGAAAATTAAACCAGCTGATTTTTGTGCTCGTACCTGAATGTTGATTAGCCCTCGAAATGAAAGACACTCATCTAAATATTTTCTGTTTGTGATGTCCGCAGCAGCTTTCCACTAATTTAGGATAACTGCAGTCATCCAAAACAAAACAGACGAAGTGCAGAACTTTTTTCACCCCTCCTCCTCCTCTCTGTACAGGAAATTGGTGTTCATTATAAAAATTGGAATTTCATATCAGGAAAGGAAAAGAATCAGCAGGGGGCATATGTTTTAAAGAGAACTCATTTTCTGGCAAAGCCCCACAGACGGAGCACCATACTAATCGCCTGGTGCATAAGGGGCCAGGATTCATGAACTGTGCTGACACTGGGGAGGCCCCGCATTGTTAGAGCGTGGTTGTAATGCACACCAATGAACCCAAACCCGCTGGTACAACTGGGAGAAGGTGAACATTATAAAAGCACATAGATTTAAAGAGAAATTAAACCACATTCCATTGCACTTCCAGAACAATGCTTGTTCATTTGTGATACTTCACGTCGTTAGTTTAATATTCATGGTTGTAATTTGCATAACACAATCATTTCCTTTGATGAGGAAATAATTTTTTGAAAAGTGCTACAGTCTACTTTACCTTCTTTGACAAAGTTACTGAAGAAGATGGTGTCCAGTGCATTTTCCTCTGAAAGTCACCATGAGACTTCCCTGAATTGATTTACTGGAGTTTACAAATGTGTTTATGGAGTTTTCAATAATTTTGCATATAAAACAATTATGCTTTTATAACATTTCCTAAAATATGGTTTTAATTCAATTTGGTATACTCGTGTAAGAATAATTAATGTTTACAGATAAAGCATAAAATCCCATAAATTCCCTTTAAATAATCCCAGAGCATTTGCAATGAAAGCCAACTTTCTCCCTCCCAGTGTCCTCATCAAGGACCTGCCTAATTGCACGTATATCAGGACAACAAAACCTGCTGGTATCTATGTTTCCAAATTTGATTTAACCTCACTTTCTCCTTCCCAGACCCCCTGGTGGATATTCACTTTGTTTACCTCAAATTAAACTTCATATTGTTTACAGCCTCCTGGTCCCTGAACATTTTATAGCATTTTTGAATTATTTCTTTATTTATTTTTTGTAATGATTGTAGAGTTGGGATTCATTTGAATGTTTCCCTCATCTGCATGAAAATTATATAATTAACTTTTGATTAACCAGCTCAGTTGAGTTGGTTCCCCCATGAACACTGGTGAATAGTACCCACCGCATTTTAATGACTGTTTTCCAATTGAGTGGCGACCTTTTCATCAAAGAGCCACAACTGGGGCTAAACAACAGTAGAAAATAATCACGGCGGAGACAATAGTAGAGGCCAACAGGCTAGGATGTCATCCTTAAATATAACAACAAGGATGAAAGCAACCTTACTGCACGTAGTAGCTGTGGCAAGAAGCCAAGTGCTTATGCTGCTGGATGCCCCATTGTTGAAGCTGTGGAGGTCACATCCATTGGCATATAGAGAGGGAAAGGACAGGAAGCTGAGAATGGCCCATTGTTACTTGTCCTTGCTCAGAGGGAATTCCATTATGAAGGGCAATACATTTTTGATACTTTGATTTTTGTGCCATTCATTTGTTTGAAAAACAGAACATATTTGGATAATGGCTTCAGGAAAAAGGGGTCTCAGAGCACCTCCATCCAAGGCTACAGCGCTGCATTAACGCACCTGCCAATCAAGCACATCCGAGCAGATGTGCTTCCTTGCACAACCTACCATCAAATAAGCATTCCATCATATGCATAATATAGTTTTCATTTCATCACGATTATGCTCCGTGCACCATGTGTGTGTTTCCAGTGGGTCATAGGAAACTTTTATTGAAGCAGAGTGTATAATAAAGTCATTTTCCAGGTGCTTGTTGTGGCTCTTATTATGAACAGAATGATAATTTCCCCTAGAGGAAATCTGGTACTGCATATCAATTGAAGTTTAGTGTGGGTCTTACTATGTTCCCGCAGGCTATAGTAGAAGGCAAAGTCATCTTCAGAGAGAGTCTAAATGTCAGGGAGGTCTTCAAACACTTTTTCCCAGAGCCTTAGTGAAAAGGGTCTTTGGAAGAGCGATGTCTTGGAATTGATATTATGGAGGAGAGGTAAAGAGGGAGGCTGAGGGCTTAATGTAAAGCGTTTGACAGGAAATTTATTTGCTATATATACCCATATATATCTATTTATATACAGAGATAGATATAGATGTATATCGTACATAAAAATAAAGGAGTCGTAGAAGGAATGAAAATCTGACTGCACTAACTGAGCTACAATCCGAAGTGAAGTGGCGCCGCCGACTTGCTGATCTGTCGTATCCACATCTGTCCACATGGTGACACTCTTGAGCTGTAGGTTTTGAGCCTGGCTGTTGGTCTTTCAGCAATTCCATCACTTAAGTTGCAGAAAATGTTATTCTTCTAAATCCAACAAAGACTTCAATCAGTCAAACTCTGCAAAAATTGTTAATTTTCCTCACACTGAGTGATGGAGTTTGTAACAAAGAGTATTTTGTACAGTTTTGCAGTAGAGCTGCACATGGCCCGAAACCAAGCTCACTCTAAAATGTTGAAAGTCATATAAAATCATTTCATCTATGGAAAGTCATGAATTTCTTAGATCCTCTTAGTTTCACATTGCCTGGCGTTAATTTATCTCATTCTAAATTTTTTTTCTTTCTCTTTTTTTGTTGTCGTGAGTGAAGAGCTATACGGTCACATGTACAGTATAGTAGTGAATTGGCCTTCTCCTTCTTGGCTGGCAGGGAACCTTCCTGTTGTGATCCGACTTCTCTCCTTTGATCAAAGAACACTGTTAAAGCACTGGGAGAAGGAGGAGGTATGAAATATGAATGAATACAGCTGTGTTTTGATGGATATGTCTCAAAGTATCCCAGTAAGAGACTGCTAAAGGCCAGGAAATCTGTTTGTGTTGTGGAAATAGGCTCTTCCTCACTTGTTTCTTTACCAGCTTCATCTTGGGTAGCTTTTCACTTCTCCTTTGTTAGATCCTTTGTTAGGAAAGAGATCAACCCCTTGTCCATGAATTTGTAGGAAACTGTTCTAAGAGTTACAAGTTCATAATATATATCATTAATGACACAATTTCTTTTGTTTGGTCTTGAAACCACCTTTTGAACAAACCGAACAGCAGCCATGAGAGGAGGATATTTATTATTTTTCTAGGGTAGACCTAAAGTTCTCACAGATGGAATGAGATCTTATATGAGGTGATGGAGGCTTTGTCACTAGTTATGTCTGTGATTCCATTTCCTCTTCTAAAACCCCATTGGGGAGCTGTGACTCATTTTGAAGTTGGAAGTTGATACTGTGGTGTAAAACTAACGTTCCCATCTGAATTAGGAAACTATCAGAGCTCACAGAAATCTCGGTTTTTTTCCCAGTTAGATGAACGTATCCCTCACATTATACTTCTTTAATAAACAAAGATAATAAAAAGATATGCTCATACAAACACAATTATTAATAGAGATTGTAATATGAAAATCTGTGCCTATAGATGTCTTTAACGCCACATCACGGCTCCGCTGTTTTACTAATAATCTTCTTCAATCATTTAGGACTATATTAACTAAGATCCAGGATTTGGACCTGTGGCAGGACAATGTCTCTGGACAACTAGAGGTTCAAAACTTGCTGCCCAGGCTTTATTAGCCTCACTAATAGCTGGGTTCCCCAAATGCCAGGGTCCACCTCTGCTGGGAGTAAGGGCTCAGATCCTGTCAGAGAGGGGTCGCACTAACCAACTGTAATCTTTAGGGTACTCCACTCCCGCTGACCTACATCTAACGCCGGTTTCATCCCCCATGCTTACCCCCAACCACTACCCTTTCCCTCCCCAATCTGGTGTACCCATCCCACCTCAGTTATGCCACCCTTAGCTCTCCCTCCCACGTCTTACCACCCTTGTGTGATAGTATCACCCCTCCCACACACACCCAAACCCACACCATGCGAGTTCCAGCCTCGTCCGGCTGGCCACAGCTAGGAGCGCGCCTTATCCTGTGGTAACGGCAATTAGCAGTGTAAAGCAAGCTGTGGAGAAGACTGGATCCCTGTCCACGTTTCAACCCCGGATCACGAGTCTCCAGCACGACTTCAAGGCAAACCATGCAATTAGCTACAATAATGATTATGTGTTGTAGGGGAACAAAGACAGGGTAAAACAGACTACTGGTGTGAGGGAGAGTGGGGTGCTAATAGTAGGGGGGTCATTCAAATGCCCTGGTGCAGATAGGAGACCAAATCAGACTGATTATCAAACGTATGATGAATTACATTATTCCTCTAATTATCCATGCCTTTTATGTGTGAACCAACTGAGTGAATTTTGCATTCTAGACATCTACGGTCAGTGGTCTTTGGGCATCACACTGGGGTTACATCTTTTATTTTCCTCTAAGAAACATACAAGGAGTTACTCATGTGGCTAAGCAACTGGGAAGAGGAGAGTGATGTACTGACAATTTTCTTAGTTGACTTAATTAGATACTTTCAGAAATATTTGGCAGGAGTACAGGAAAGGAAAAAGGGGAAGTATGTGGTTTTGATGTTTGGCTATCGCAGATGTGTTGACACAGAGTCAAAACATGTTGGAAACAAACCACAAAACCCAGACCACAAATAACAGCTTTTCAAGTCAAGGTTGTGAGTAGATACAGTCGAGAAGCAGACTCACTGCCTTGGTTGGAGCACAAAAGTGCAGCGCCTATTCTCTCCGCTGTGAGCAGAGACCATTCCTACAGTCTTACATCCAGAGGTTTACAGAGGATATTTTGCTGGGTGTTGTGCAAAACGAACCGTGTCCCCAGAGCAGCAGCAACTTCACCTTGGCGGAGTAATGCTGTGATATTCTGTTTATTCTTCACTCACTTCATTTTACTCAGAGGAAATCCTCTGGAGATGGCTTATCTTAGAGCTGGAACAGGTGCACTCTAATTTACTCCTATTGCTTGGGGAGCCCAGGGGCCCCTGCAGAGAAGAAAGTAGCGATGTAGCACACTCCACTGTAAAGCACAAACAGCCAGAGAAAGAGCATTTAATCGAAAGAGAAGAAAACTGTGAGCTTTGAGTGCACCCGTATCATTTGGATGCAGAAAGTCTTTCTTTTTTTGTTTGTTTGTTTTCTTGAGGAAAAAGGACCTGTCATTTCATTTAACTTTTATTTGTTCAACACTGTTTACTTTGCTTGAAACTGTCATGCTACACTTGGCAAAGCACCAGATGACATGGGAGACCTGCTGTATCAACTCTGCATAATAAAACATTTTCTTACCAGTCATTCCTGAAGTATCTTACGGTTTAAAAAATGGTTTATAGTATCTCTGATGTGTAGCACTTAAGTTAAAGTGTACGTAAATGTGCATGCTATGGCCTATTTGTTTTAGTAATGCTGCACATTTTCAGCCAGGAAAAAGTTTGTTTCATCTTTCACCCTCATCCCTGAATTCACTGCGAAAGAGCAAAGCTTTCAACTTTGAATTTACTCTCCAATTCCTTTTCTTTAGAGAACTATGGTTTTGAAGAGTGGGGCTGGTATGTTATTTGTTCGGTATATTATAAGTCTGAATTCAGTCAGTATTTTTGTTTTGTGTTGTTCGTCTCTTGGGAATTATGCAATCAAAGCAGATGCCTCAAGCAGTCTAGAAAGCGCCCCTTGTGAATAAGAGAAAATCTTGTACACAGCATTTTTTGTATGTGTGTATGAGGAAGGGGGGTATGACAACAAAGCAAATATATGGCATTGTTCTCTGTAAACTATACCCGCATGCTGCGGCTTTTTAAAAAAGAGAATATAACCATAGCACCTGTATTCATTTCTTCAAGAATGTCAGACCATTTGACTTCATTCAAATGGAAATGCCGCACCACTGATAAAGTGCATAGCTACAGTATGTGCACCTCTTTGACTGATGCAATGGAGGTTCAACCGCCAATGCAATGGATCTTTATTATGGAAAATAAGATTTGAAGACTATGCTGTCGGTAGAATTTCACAGTATATAAACAGACATTTCTCATTCGGGAAAACTGTAAAAAAACAAACAAACAAACAAACAAACAAACACCAAAGAGACAAATGCTTCGGCAGAAAAAGGAGTAAACGCAAAGAAGAAAGAGCAACACAAGGACAACGAGAGAAATATCATATACACTTTTAATGAGTGTGCCTGCCCCAAGCTGCTGTTTTTAATCACCTTTCCATGTGACATAATTTGCTGCAAGATTGTATATGCTTGAGGGACTTTCAGTTCTTGTCAACTCAAGAGCATTTGAACCAATCAATACCTGTCTATCCTGTGGCACACTCATAGTTGGCCATTAGGAAAGAGCTGCTTAAAGTAAGCTCAGCCAATACCATTAGCCCTAGCCTAAGGGCAGTTCCATGCCTTAGTCAGGGTAGGCACCTGCCCCCGTCAACCCCACCTCACCCCCTTAACCCCCCTCCACCCCTCCCCCCACCATTAAGAACCTCCCCTGAGACATCATTTGGACACATCGGCCAAAGAGCACTTCTTTATTCCCTCTCTTTTCTTTCCCCGGCTCCACCAAAAATCAATACATCTCCCCTTTTTCTTATTTTCACAATTTTGCCTCAATATTATTCTCTCTCTCTGCCAGAAACCAATGGACTATCCTCTCTTTTTTTGTCTTTTCATCTACAATTTCCTGTGACCAATGTCTCCACACCTCATCCTTCAGAGGGAAAGAACTGTAAAATAATTAAATTATCTTGTGGCGGTGATATCAAACACAGGTCCCATGGTGCAGTGAAGCGTTTTAAAAACAGCGTGATCATTTTCCATTTAGTTGGTCGCGTTTTGACCTTATGGATATCTACACTTCCTACTCTTCTGTAACCCATTTTGTGACGTTTGCGGAATACCTTTGCAACCTCAGCAAATTTTGGAGTTGTGTTTAAACGTACTCGTACTCGTTTTTGACACTCAATAAGGGAGACATCAATGCTCAAATATCTTTGCTGCAATGAGCGAACTTCCTCTGTGTCAGTGTTTTTCTGCTCCGACCATGTCATAATACCGGACCCTAGAGAGAAGCACAGTGCACACAGTAATGCTTCCTGACTGCTTCTAATTTTATTGCAAGGCAATGACTCTGCACAGCACAAAGTTTCAGTACAAGTGGTTCAATATTGCGTTCTGAGAAGGGTCTCAGTCAGTCAGTTATTGCCCTTCAAACCTGCTCTTTCCAATAGAAACAGGAAAAGTGGGGTACTGCCCTAAATCTTGGCCAGTGCTGTTTACGATAATAACTCTGAAGAGTGATAGCTGGTTCCGCAGCACTGGCGATTTCTGTGGCCGCCTGTATCGATCGGGGGTCCTAATGAGCAGCAGCGGAGCTGTGGCTAATGGTGTTGTGTCTGGTGTCCGTGGTAAACGCCCACGTTGAGATTATCATTCCCAGGGGGGACTGAGAAAGGTTTTGCCAGCCCAAGCCCTCGGGGTGCGAGCGACACACTTCAGGGGTCAAGGTAAACATCAAATGAACAGCTAGGCCTTTCCCTCCTTTTCTTTAAGGACTATTCCATACTAGGATACAGTAAAGCTTCAATCTCCATAACCCATGTGATGCCGAAGACAGGAAATCGGACACGCTGTGATTTCAGCGCGTATACAAGAGCAGATTAGAAGTCGAAACTCACCACCCTGTTGCAACCTGACTTTATAACTTTAGTTCTTTGTCCAATTTCTCTACAGTAGTTGTAAAAAAAAAAAAAAAACATTACCAGGGCATTGATAGAGACTTCACTGAACTGCTTAACTGTTATTAAGAGACCTCAAATGAGACCTGGCTTGACAGACTGATAATGGCTTATTTGACTTCAGAGATCATCCTGGCACAAACACTCTAGCCCCCTTCACACACCCATGGCAGTCATTGTCCTTTGCAATGTACGGCTATTCTGGCTTTCTTGAGTGACATCCAACAAGTTCAGCAGATTCAGAATGTAAGTGCACACCAGACAGCACATGATATCTTGAAAGAAGGGGTTGAAATAGTCTCATTGTAATGAAGGGAGTTGTTGCTCCCGTCATAAACCTGGCTTGGAAATGGAACCTGCTGTCAACTCACACATGGGAAGGGAAACTCTTTAAGCTGTGTGGTCAATTAAGTCTCAATAAAACCGCAGCAAAAATGTGTATTTATCACCACATCCGCCCGACTGTTTCAATGAGCAATTCCTCCATGGTATATGCCTGATGGTATTCAGCTCAGAGTGTGCACGGTGCATTAGAAGGGCACACTGTAATGAAGTCAACCCAACACCCAGCACCTCTTGGAGTCATGGCCTGTTTGGAGTCACACTTCCATGTCCTGGCAAATGCTGAGCATGTAAAACAGAACTGTCAATTATTCAACATGAACAGGAGGATGTATGGAGTGACATGGGGGGGTGGACAGGGGCCGACTAAGCCTCGGGCAGATAGGGGGTACCACTTTGATGTGAGTGTGTGGGCCTGCAGAGTTGAGCAAGGTGCACTGGGTAATCTGCTAGAACAACCCCCCCGTACCCCACCACTCCTTCATTTTTTCTTCCTTCCCTCCCAGTGCTGAGGCTCTCTGCACCCTTAATGTCCTGCTTCGTTTTTCCCTCTGACATGCACGCCCACTCTTGCTTCATCACTGCTTCACACATTCATAAACAAACCAGATGAATATAGACATACTCACACACACATACACGTACTCCATGCACACACGCGTACTACATGCACACATGCACACATGCACACAATGACATGAAAGCAAGCCTCTTTTGTCCGTTAACCAAACAAGAGCAGGCAGCACTTGTTACAGATAATAAAACTGTGAATGGCTGATTTTGGGGAAACAGCGTTGTTGCTGTGTCACAGGAATGGCATTACTCATTTATACAATGAATACTAAAAGTTCCTCCCTCAAGAGTCTCCTCTCGTAGTCATACAATAGCAAGCTTAATTACATTAAGTTCTGAGAAGAGGGAAGTTAATGGATGACATTTTGCTACACCATGAGTGCTCCTTCCAATAACAATAGAAACCCAAATAAGACCTAATTAATATGCATAGCAGAGCCAATGAACTTAATTGTCAAGTTGCTTTTATCAACCTGTCAAAGGATTGACAATTAAAACAGCCTCTGTTAAAACTTTAATGAGAAGCAAGTAGGAGAGAGGGATGATGAGGGAACAAAAAGACGCAAGCTTCATCCGTCATGAAAGACGCTACAAGACAACTACCCATTATTATTTCCTATCAGGATAAAACTATGCAAATCATATTATGCATTTTTAAATAATGAGTCAATGAGTAATATTTAATTTATTACCTATACTTTCAGAATGAATATTTAACGGTGTTTTTAAGTTGATGAATTCATTAGAAAATTTTGCATTAAGTTCTTTTTTTCCCCCTTCAGAATGTCCTTCAGTTTCTGCCCTGAAATCCAGCTCAAGCATGTGTCACTTTTCAAGTTCAACAAGTAAACTTCCTCAAGTCTTCGCTCAAGGAGGTCGGAGAGCTTCCTGATATTTGTTGAGAGCTGAAGTCCGTGCGTGGACCTGGACTGAGGGAATAGCAGCGTTTTGACTCGAGTTTTTGTCTCAACATTGACACCAGCATGTCTATGTTTCAGAGGGGAGTTAAAACTGCTGACTCATTCCCAGCGCGCTGGTTGTTGTTCTCCCTTACAGATGTGACCGTTAATAGGCCTGCATCCATAATCATTAGTGTGTCTCAGTGCACAGGTACCCGATGGGCCCCGTGCGTCTGCCATTTGGTCTCGGTTCACTGTGCTTGCCTGCAGATGTGAGCGAGACACACACCTGCTCAGGGGCTCTCAAACAGACCGGCGCCATCCGTCACAGCTCACGCTACACTCGCTCTGTCGGAACAAGGCCTTGGTTCCGGTCCAACGGCCCTCAGACTGTAGGTCAGTGGCCGTCTCTCGTGATGAACCCACCCTACCATGAATCATATCCTCTCGTCCCTTTATACGCACTCCACTCCATCCATCCCCAGCCCTCATTGCCCCTGTTCATGCCTTCCACTTCTCTCAAACAAGCACTCAAGCGCACTGAGGTGGCTCAGGTGAGCCGGGTAAAGACAGCACCTTAAAGAGAGACATAAACTAATGATCATGTTTTCCCACATCATACATTCCCTGTGCCCATAAGCCACAGTGCACTCCATAAAAAAAAAAAAAGAAAAAGAAAAAAGACGAAAAAAAAAAACTTTCGTGTGGGTCTTTCACGGGCATCAGGCCACGCTTCACACTACATTTGTTGATGTGTGCATGCATGTGCACGTCTCATGCCAGCCCGCCTCCCATCAAGTCCTAATGAGGCCAGCTGGCTCTGTGCTCGGACCAAACCAAACTGGAGAGACGGCACAGTCCTGGCTCTCTCCGCCTTGTATACCCCACCTCCCCGAAGCCTCCCGCCCACCCTCCCTCTACTCCAGATATCTTGGAGAACCATGGACGGCTGAGCACACACGGCAGATTTGGAAATGGCCAGTGTGTTTGTTAAAATCTGTCTCTCCAGATCCCTTGGCCAGGGCCTGAATTAGAAAGTCCACGGCTGCAGCCCCAGACCAGCTTCCCTAGTTGCTTACCACTACAGTGTTTTCTGCATCTACAACAGCAGCAGTGATGGTGAGGTCTGCTGTAGAGCAGCGGAAAGGAGGAGATATACCCCGAGGCGCAGTCGAGGGAATATGGTTCCTGACTATGGAAACAGAAACACAGCCAATGTTACATATACCTACAATAACTACAATAAAAACTCAGGCAGATAAAACAGATCCCAGACAACTTGTCACAATATATATGTATTTTTTTTAATCCAAAAAGTTCAACAGCATGCATCAGTAGCCATATTACAACTTTAGTGTCTGTTATTTCTGAGCTGCTGTCCTTTTAAAAAACTGTATCATCAGGAAGATCATTTCTTATTAGGCTACAGCAGTTAATTTCACTGCAGACTAATTAGAGCCATTTCACATTATTAACAAGCATTATTGTTGATAAGGGCCAAAGAGGTCTGCTGAGAGACTTATATTGTCCAGGCTGTTACTTGGCATACAGTTATGTCCATGTGGGTGAGTAATTCCAGTTCCCTTGCAATGTCTCCTTGACAACTAACAATAATACACCTCCTCTTAGAAACACAAGAAACCATGCACAACATTTGTACTTGCAGAGAGCCAACATGTGTGTGCATTAGCAGACAGATACACACATGTGGTTGTGCTCCCGCATACATAATAGGCCCCTTGCATGCATAAGCATGTGTACATCATCTTCAATTTGTGTACAAACGCACATGAACAATACCCAAACACAATCCCTGTCCTCCTCATCCAATCAGAAAGCAGCTCATGTTCACTCTAGTCTGGAGACGGCAGACTGCATGTAAGTTTTTTGCCCAGGAAGAGAGACTGGACCAGGGGGAACACCTTAACAGGTAGCCCTGGGGTGCTTACCAGAGTTCGGGCAGCCAGGGGGAGAGAGTGGCTCTGGGAAGCTGTACCACCACTATCCTCTCTGTCCACTGATTATGAAGCAGGTCCCAGACGGGTGCCTTTAGGAACCCCCCAGGCTACTCACAGCCTCCCTCTCCTCTGTTACAGGATCTGTCGCTGGGGGATTTGACTGAAGTGCGAAGAGGGGTGTATGTGGGAGACATGCCGAGGATCCTAAATAGGTACGTGCTGAATTTATTGCTTGTCTCCCTGTTAAGTTTTGTTCTGGTTACAAGAAATGATGAATTAAAAAAAAATCCAAAAAAATCACAATGTTCAATCTCTGCATTGAATCGATCTCACATTTCGATTTGACTTATGAATTCCCCAGGTAGACTCAGTGAGTCTCAGTTGTTGAAATAGTCGAATTCCAAACCAAAACTCTCCTGCTTTGTATGTGCTACAAGAGCTGAGAGGAAAAGGTCTCAACACTTGGGCTCAACTATAACCCTGTCTTGAGTTATGATGACGTCCCAAGTTTGCAAAAGCCCTCTGGCTTCAACTATCTCTGACATGGTGTGTGTGTGTGCATATGTGTGTTTGTGTGTGGGTAAAACTCCTTCTAAAGTCCAAAAAAGAAGGAAAAAAAATCATAACTAATGAGCCCATTTAGCGCCCAGCACCTGACTTTGGCCCGTGATCTCCGGGAGACATTAGAGGCAATTTGCCATCGACTTCAGGGCTCGTGTCCCAAATGTTATCAATGAGCTTGTCAGGTAGAGACCTAACCTCCCTTTGTTTCCTCCTCCACCCCCCTCTCTTCTCTGGTCCCCCAGCCTGCTCCCTGGGCCCCCGAAGAGGAACCAGCGGCATGATGTCACACACCTGTTTGGCTGGAGGCTGCGGCCCGGCGATGCTTTCAGCCGTGGGTGTCGCGTTGGCACCCCTCGCTCCCCCCTTGTCGCTGCCTGCTACGCCCCGTGGATGTGTCAAAATGGCAGATGATGGTTGGGGTGTGTGCAGCTGCTTGGGAAGAGGAGTGCCAAGGGCGCTCATTTCCTGCGGTGAGTTTTAATTTGCTCTACTCGCATCTTCTGAAGAGCCACCGTAACACACACACACACACACACACACACACATTTATCTACTACTGACAACACAAATCTTACTTCACCATATACACAGCAGCGATAAACACACACCATATACAAATCTGTCTGCCACCACCTAAGGGGGCAAAAACCCCACATGCCTCAATAGAGATGAGTGCAGAGGTTGATGGGTGGGGGGTGTCACACTTTAGTTTTGGAGCCACACTTTTCTTGAAACTTGAATAAAACTCCAACCAAACAAAAATGTGTTCTCAAATGATCTAACTGGTGCATGTACAAATCACTTCTCAGAAGTGTTCAGCTGGGTAAAAAGAGACAAGTCACAAAACCTGCTGATAGAATATGCGGCTAGCATTGCTACGGTATGTGAGGGGTCTGTGTCTCTTGACATCTGCTATGCAGTTGTCACTGGTAACTTAAATCCCCATTGATCAGACAGCTAGAGTGAATTTGTGTTGCTTTCTTTTTTTTCTTTTCTAACTCCCACTTTGCGAACAAACCCATTTTCACACGGGGCACACACATATACCTGACAGTTACACCCAAACAAGCCTTGCTGTTTACTCGAGAACAAACACGTAGACGGCAACCAGCAAATCTATTCTCAATACACACATCACCCCAGACGTAAAGAGATTCAATTTTCGCCTACCGGGAGTGTTTCCATTTTTTTACGCAACATTTTTTTTCTTTCTCTCCTGTGTCAAGACAGCTGCCTTTGATGTTAGCATCTAATATACAGGGCTAAAAAACTATAGTTTGCTGTGCGCTGACAGATAAAACAGTGCAAGACGCCATTACCCTGCAAAGCGGAATAATGAGGAGACCTGAACACACAGAAGACAGGAGCCCAGTTGAATTACCGTGGTCTCTCATCCAAGGTGGGAGCTTTTTGACAGCTTTCCAGGCAGCACAACACATTACCATACTGACGCTGCTCTGTAGTGCCAAAGAAAAGCTTTGATGAAAACATAACTGGGAAACTGGGAAATCTTTATATGTGTGTGTGTGTCTGCATGCGCGTGCGCTCCTGTACGTGCACATGCATGTCGCGTGTGGGCATGTTCATGAATGTGTGTCTGTGTGTGCATGTGTCTTCATTCGGTGTGTTTGTGCACGTCTCTGAGTGTGTGTGTGTGTGTGTGTGTGCGCGCGCATGTGTTACAACAAAGACAGGACAACAATGGGAAACCAAGCAGTGTCAAGCTGCAACTTTATGTTCTCTAATTACTAAGTGGATACTGTATTCTTGAGTGTGCTCCTATTGGCTGAGATACAAGGGCTTATTTTTTGATTTATATTCATGTTGATGATTCAGTTGAATTATCAAAGTATCAAACCCAACTGACAATATGTCAGAAAACAAATTCTTCAAGTGGAGAGTAATGCTGCCAAATTTATTCTGCCATTTCATTAATGTGGTTAGCTAGTTAGTTATCCATATTCTAACAGAGTAGGCTTGATGTTAGATCTTTGGCAAGGACACCCTGTACTGAGTTTTGGCACGGTACTGTGCCGCAGTATGCTGCTGACTCTGGGTCTTAACGACAGGCTAAACGAAGCGGGCGTTACGGCCCCCTGGATAGGTCATTACTCGTCCGTGGCCAAGAGCTAAACTGGAGCAGGGCTTTTTAAAGAGGGGAGCAGGTGTGTTTCACCATAGGGGCTGGAGCCTGCCCAAGACCAAACAGCCTTAACGGTCTTTATCTCCTTCATAATGAGGCCACGCTCTCCACACACCCGAACTCTGCCCACATGGGCTAATGCTGGAGGTATGGAGACCCAACCCTCCCCCTGGTTAAATGGTGACACTTTCAAAATGACCCATGCCCCAAGCAATGGAGGAACAGTGGCATGTCATGAATGTCTATAGACACAAATTGACAGGGCGCTATGCCATCTAATGTGTGTTTCTTAAGAATTTCCCCCAGTTAATTATCAAAAAGTTGGTCT
The DNA here is from genome assembly GCA_034769265.1 of Remorina albescens. Taxonomy (NCBI): domain Eukaryota; kingdom Metazoa; phylum Chordata; class Actinopteri; order Carangiformes; family Echeneidae; genus Remorina; species Remorina albescens. Next base: position 11,704,683 of record CM068491.1, on the reverse strand, counting down.
TAAATAGAATAAAATACCTCTGAGTATACAAGTGATGTATTAACCTTTTTTTTTATTTAATCGGGAAGTGTTTAAATAACTCACTGGTGCACTGGTACTGATAAGGGTTCCTCGGCATGTGCGCATGAGTGTGTGTGTGTGTGTGTGATTTGGTGTGTTTATATGTGTGAGTGGCTGTGTACGTGAGTATGTCTGAGTGGTATTGTCCCTCTCCTCTTTCACCTGTCTGAGTAGGTTCTCTGCTACGGTCCCTGTGCTCCCCACAGTCTTCTCAGTCCTGTCAACCGAGTTGAACTTGATCAACATCAAACGGCATAGCATTCAAAAGTATTAGTGTTCTCTGTTGATGGGCTCTCTTGCTATCACAAATCAGTCCCCAAGCTACTTCATTATTTATCTCTAATTCATCAGTGTTGTCTCCTCGCACACGGGCAGTAATGCACACAATGAATGTGAACACACACAGGACACACATTGCACACAAGTGCATTAATTTCTGCTTATCTTCAACGGAGCTTTTGTTTTTGTGATACTACATGTCATCACAGTTTAGCTATAAAATAAAAAACCAGTGTTCTTTTTTCCTTCTGTTTTTCTTTCCCTTTTTTTTTTCTTTCTTTTTTCGTTTTTTTTAAATCTTACCTTTTCCCCAGGTCAGTACAATGGAAAAATAATCCTGAGGAAAGATTAGGCTCATACTTGTACTTTCAAAATGCTGATTATTGCAACGGACCCGACAGGCCTTGTGTTTTTCCCGAGCATTCTGGGGATGTGAGTCCGAAAGTAGCCCCATGGTGCCGTGACCTCTGACCTAGCGTGGGCGATCCCACCAGATGTGGAGTGTGTGCTGGGACAGTGGCGAGGGGCAGCTCAGTCTCACGCGGGGAGGCCCTGTCTCCCCAAACTGCCACAGAGAGCATGGCCAGAGGGGTTCTGTCAGCACCGTTATCAATCATACTCCCTCCCTGTCTCTCTCTCTCCTTCTCTCCCACTTTTCTTTTCTCTCACTCTCTCTTTCACACTGTTTCCTTTTTGCACTGTCTCTCACTTTGCCTCATTCACTCTCGTTGCCTCCTCTCCTCTCTGCTTTTGTTTTTCTCTCACTTTTTCTTTTTGCTCTCTCAGATATGCTCGTTTCCACTCAGACTGCCATGCGCTTTCATTTCAAAGCGCATACTGCACATGCCTTCAGCCCCCCTGCCCCCCACCAACTCCCCTTCCCTCACATACACACACTTCAACCTTCCTAGTGTGACTTTTTTTTTCTCTCTCTTTTACTCTCTAATCTGTTTCACCCTTGCCTTTTTCAGTCTTTGCGCACCTTACTCTAAAAATGTATTTATTTGTCCTTAACATTGACAAAGCAGATGCTCTGGACAGACACGACATTTCTTTTCAACTCCAAAATGAATATATACACAGTGATTTATCATACCCAGGGAATCTGATTAACGAGAAGAAGTAATGGACAAGTGAACAAAAGACCAAATACAAAAGGACAAAAATCTGCATCAGCAAAAAAATATATAGAAGGCACCCAGAGGAAACATTCATAAAGATTAAATCTGAAAATAGCGTCTCTTTTTATGTGTGTGTGTGTGTGTGTGTGCGAATAGTTATACAGTGTAATGGGATATGGAGGCAGGGGTCATGGTTTGAGGAATAGATGCCAGTTGTCCCTGCCATCCGGTGTGAGGTGTTCTCTGACACATGGCACTTTGAAGGGCCTGGTCCCTCCTATCGCTGCAATCCTTTACATCTGCATTCAGGGCAAATGGGTTACAGCCAGCACAACAGACAACAACTAAATAAACAACATACCTGGGGTGGATCCCCTCCAATTCTGGACTGTCAGTCTGGCTTTGGTGCATTTTTAAAACATCACTAGGTAATTGAACTCGAACGTTCACACTGACACATTTGCATGGGGTAAAGGGGGGTTGGTGTAAGCAATGGAGCAGCTGGTACGCACCAATACGACTCCGGCTCAACCAGTCCTTCTGACTTCATATGTAGCACTTAATTGGTTCCCAAGGCAAGAATGAAATATTTAGCTCGCACGTCCTTTAAAATGCGATTGATTTTGATCTGACAGCTGTGCCTGTCCCGCGCGAGGGAGTGAGAGTGAGAGTGAGAGTGAGAGGGAGAGAGATAGAGAGAGACAGAGACAGAGAGAGAGAGAGAGAGAGAGAGAGAGAGAGAGAGAGAGAGAGAGAGAGAGGAGGGTGAGAGCTGTCTGGGCTCGTTGCCTGAGAAAAGCACGACAACACCCACTCAACCGCACACAAACACCAGTATATGGCCACTGAAGGTAAAGGATCACTCTTGGATACCATATGCTTTCAACTAAAGCCTCCTTTTAAACCCCCCCTATTTAACTTCCAAGTTACAGCAAGCTTTGAGATTTGGACGATCATGGGTGGAAGTTGTTTTTATCTGTTCAAAACACAAATATACGGTGCAGGATGTATGCGAAATCTCATGCACACAACAGAACTGTAATTCCAATTAATATATAAATGTCAAAATTATCAGGTATAATATGGTGTGCAAAAAATAAAAAATAATTAAAAAAAAATTTTAGATAGCACTTAAAAACTTCAATTGACTTGATCACACTCAGCAGGAACCTTGTCTGTGTAGGTTCAGAGGCTACTCAAAAGTAATGCTCCAGACAAAGTAAGGCAGATATCCAATCAAATTGGATTAATGTCACTAATTATATGACAGAAATGAGCAGTGTAAGGCAATGCTGTGGTCACACCATAACATGATAGAAATGCATTAAATGGGATCCTGCACGGGATCCATGGCAGGGAACCTCCCCTCTGTCAAATTGACTAAGCTGCAAATTACGTACAAACGGATATATCCTTTATATAACAGCAGTGATTTTCTCCACTTTATCCTACCTGTCAAGCTCAGAACATCACAGGCTAATTCTTTATTAAGTGAAAGGGCATCGGGGACCAGATGATCCAATTTAAGTACATTGGGCAGAATAGAAGACTAATTAAAACCCATATTTTTACATTATTAATTTTGGAACTTCACTTTTAATGAATGTGAAATGACAGGCCTTCCATTTATACACACATACTCTTTGGGCTGCTCAACAAGGGAATAAGAGTTACGGGTATACTGCAGGGGCTAAGAAGAATTTTTAAGCATCCATGACAGGCTTAATATCAAAGTTTATACTAAGGTGTGCACAGCTAACTTTTACATCGTAAACAGCACTGTTAATTGAGTGTATAGGTTTAGAGCCTTTGGTTTATTTGGGGCTGCTGTGAGGCTTGAGACAAAAAGTAATCAGGACGTCTGTTGCCGGGGGTGCAACCTTGTCATTTAGCCCTCATTCTTCCTCTCAGTACCTGGAGAAAGAGAGAGAGAGATAGGAGAGTGTGTGTAAGCGAGAGGGGCACCTACATGCTGTTTTAATAATGTGCCCCATTTCCAGTCACCTCTGCTCAAAACCATCTCACTTTTTTAGCAACGTCACCCTTAATTGTCCATCATGCCCTCTAATCAGACCATGACCCCGTTTTAGTGCTAACTTTAATTATCTTAGTGACTAGAAATGAAAACGTTGCTTCCAACTCAGGCTTTCTACTTAGTCTCTATTAGAATAATGGTTAAATGCCAAAAGGTATCTCGTCCTAAACAAATGGATACAAATTAAATAATTAGCAATATATATATTACATGCTGAAAAATAACTAAAATGAATCAAAAGCTACTGTATAAAAAAAAAAAAAAAAGTATTCAAAATAGAAAAGGGCTTCTGGTGCTTACCCTTTATAACAAACAATTCTCTCTGTTCACTTTTCATTCCCTACAGGCTAACGCATCCTCACATCCACAAATAGGTACAAGTCAAAGGGCAGTGAGTTTTTAAAATTGAGTCAAATATACAAAACAGCAATATTTAATGGCTTTTCTTTTTTCACACCGAGTGACCCCTGCATGGAAACCGATCTTTTTTTTTTTCCTCCGGTTTCAGGAAACTCTTGGAAGGCAAAAGCAACATCCTGAGTTGGTGAGGAGACAGGAGAGGTGCTGACATGCCGACAGGCAGGGGATCCTGGGAAAAGCCACAGACAGGAAGAGCCTGACTGACTTTGACCCCTGAGGTCAAGGCTGGGGGCTCGGCAACTGAAAGATGTTTCCAAGCCACACTCAGACTATCATAGAGTTTTACAGGAAATAGCTTAGAAATACTGTATGCTGTGAAATGTCGGAGATCTTTTTATTGCTTGCTCTTTTGTTTTGCTCTCTGTGACATAAAATGCATTTTCGCCCTGAGCTATGTTTGACTTATTTGTTTGAGGGTCACTATGTGTAATTGAGTTGAGCTCTCATCTCATCTCTTTAATGTGAAAAACTGTATTTTTTAACTCTGTGGATGTGCTGTGACTAATAGAATTATATATGATGGGTGATGTGGAGACTTGTGTGCCAGAGTTTAGAGTGGGACAAAAGCACTGTGTTACTCCAGTGCTCCAATTTCTGACATGTGTTTTGAATAGAGTTGAAGTTTCCTACTTTTTTAGACTTTGTGTGGTGGGTCTCCAAAGGCCCTTTACTGTTAGACCAAATTGGGTGAGAGAAGATTGTCCTCTCCCCAGCTTTGCAGAAGGACCCATAAATCAAGGCATCCATCGTTTGTCACACCTCTGTCTCCTAGCTCATAGCTCAGGCCCACCGCGTTCCAACTCTGAGTTTTTACAGCACAAATGTATCCATCAACCATGCCGAGTGGCCGCCAGCCGCCAAGCCGCCTCAGCGATCGATGGGTGCGATATACCCTCCCTTTCGGTCTGTGTGCTGCTCTCTCTGCGTGGGAAGGGGTAAGAGGAACCTCATTTTAGCTGGTTTTAGCCTCAGGCCACTACTGTGATTTTACCCCATGCTCCTGGCCTGACGTCATTAAAGATGCATGATGATGGATACCATGAAGTCAACCTCTCCAAGGGGGTTTTGAGGTGAAAAAAAAAAAACCTTGCTTGTTTTTCAGATCATACTAAGAATAAATCAAGACTGTTTAAATGTAGAGGTTGCAACTGGATGCATGTGACTAATCTCTCAATGCACATCAGAGGCGCGCGTAGTCAGGTATTTAATGGTGAGGAGGCAGGTTTTGACCAGTTGGTGGTGCTCCTGTCACAGTCAATTCACGAGCCTGGCTCTCTCTGAGATTCAGATAAAAACACTCTTGGCTGCTTCCAAACTGGGCTGCAGAAACTGAGGACAATGATGCAAATTTAGATTTCGTATCAAGACATGCTTGAGAAATTGTTTCTTTTTCCTACTATTTTGCGATAGAAATGTGTATTAGCTGTTGCTAATTTTAGATTCTTTCACTCCCACTTTTCATAATCTCATCCCCATCTTCGCCTCCCACAACATGTACATGTTTATAAAATGATGGATGATATTCATGAAGCCCTGCAACACCACTTTCTGAAGAATTAAAAGGAAATGAATCCATATTCATATGCATATTCAGATATTTTAATTGTGAAATTTCAGTAAAATGTTAAAAAGTTATTTATATTATTTTCCTATGTAGCATACGGACCGAAATGTGAAACCTTGAATTTGCGCCGTGTGTTGTGTGTGTCTTAGATCTGTGCAACAAATGTGGTAAAAGACAGAGTGTGTGCGTGTGTGTGAGTGTGTGCGTGTGTGTGTGTGTGTGTGTGTGCGCGCGCGCGCATGGACTCATGGTCGCGAGTGTGTGGTGCCTTGTAAAGAATCAGTGTGTCTCTGAAGGGAATGACAGGGGAGACATTTGACAGCTGTGCTCCTCAAGTTCAAAGGTCATGTCAAGTCCTGGATGAGCCCAAGGTAAAAATGCTTCACAGGGCCCGTACCGGTCAATGGGTATCGTTTGCCTCAATAGCAAACAGGGTTGGCGGTAATGGGACCTCAGTCATATGTCAGCGCCTGCAAGAAAAGTCAAATACCATGAGGCCACATTTGTAGCCTCCCAAAACAAAAGGGAAAGTGAAAAGATTGAACTTTTAAACTCTGAAATTTATAGCTTAAAGGTGTCATATGCATGGTAAACTCTCTAGATAGCATTCATTATCAGTCAACACCTCTCTCATTCACTCTTCTCCCACTTTCTCCTTTACTTTCTCCATCCCACCCTCCCCTCACAGTGTTTCAGCTCTAACTGCGGCTTCTAGCATCTGTTTTAACCAGCACGGTCCGTACCGTCCCTGCTGGGGAGTCAAATCCAGCCCCTCACTGGAAGACCCTGAAATAAGGCCTTTATCAGCCAACCCCACACAGTATCAGGGGGCCCCCCGCTCCTCCAGCAGCCTCTGATGTGAAGGAGAGATGGACAGAGCTCTGTGGTCCTCTGGTCGAGCACCAGAACAGGATTCAGCCCATTGTACCATTCAAATTAAGCAGGCATCAAAAGGGAAGAGGAAGCTGTTGTTGATGTATTGTCTCGTGTTATTTTAACCGGCTTAACTCAAGCCTCTTCATGGTGGAGTGTTGTGGTGCTGGATGCCGATGATGATAAGTGGTGGATTCTCTGTTAAGACTGCTAAGCTGCTGTGCTGGCTGAACGGGGGGCTCTGGCTCCATTGGCTGTCGTGGCTGATTTTGGCTGTGGTTGAACCGTTTCAATAGGTTACCATGGATTTATCCACTCAAAACCGCTGACTTGGCTGTCCATGTACAGCCTCTTGGAGTCACCAGTGGGACCTGTTTATTTCATCATGCTGACATTTTTTGAGGAGATTTGATGAAAAAATAAAGTTCAACACAAACAACACGCAAAGAGAAACTTTTTAGTTAGTTGCACAGTTTTAAAACTGAAGACTCCGAAATCACTTTTTCAGAAATTCTTTTTTAAAATTTATTTATTTAGTTAAGAACTATTCAGATTTTAAAGTGTATGTATCATTTACAGTGTATTAAAAACCAGCAGCTTGGGCCTTCAAAAAAAAAAACCAAAACAAAACAAAAAAAAAAAACCCAATAACAACACAGGCCTTTTTTTAATAATGATGCCAATAACATGTAAATAGGTGCCATAAACATATATGTGAGGAAATATGTTTTCCATAGACTTAAATTGCAGCGTTTTATTCACTGGCCTGGTAAATAATCACCCTGTAAAGATAGTTCAGTCAGCTCTGAGTACTTTGGAATAGCTCTTTCCATTTTCCGCTGAAAGCTGTCTATTTAATTTCTCTCCTCTGTCCTCAGAGCAGTAGCTATTAAGTGCCTTCATATGTCAAGCCAGTGACACCTCCTCCATTCTCTTCAGCTTGTTTAAGCGTGCCCCTGTATTGTTGCCCGCCGTGCTTGACGTGTTAATAGCTTAATAACGTAATCTGGCAAATAATGACACCTCATCACAAAGACCGAGGCCAAATGTTTACAAGGGAAGCTGTAATGTATGATGACAGTAATCTGAATAAAAATGAATTTACTGGCATCGTCTCATTTGCAGTAAATTTTCACTTCTTCCATGCACAACTGATGCTCCACGGACACCTTCCTTTGCTCTCTAGCTGTCTCATTACCCTGCCTTTCAAGTGGTGGGAGAAAGGGAGACATGGAAAGAAAAGAGATGGAGAAAGGGTGAGATCATGTGAGAGAGAGTGAGAGAGAGGGAGAAAAAGGGGGGGGGAGAGAGAGAGAAAAGGGGTGAAGGAAGAAAGACAGAGGGCAAGGAGGAGATAGGCACTGATAGAGCTTGTTATTTTCAAAGCCGTTTTCTTCTCTATTGTTTGCTGTGGAACAGGAATGAGGAAAAAAGAAAAAGTTCACACCGATTTCAAAAAGTCTCACTTCCTTTTTGACAGATGTGGTGTCAGCTTTGCTGTTTAATTAAAAGGAAATGGAGGTGATGATTGCAACACAGACGTGATCTGATATGATAATGTATTTACAATCATCAAGATGATCGTCATTAAGGATGTGTCAAGGACGAATTCATTGTGGGATTTGGGGTCCTGAGCTGTCAAGTGTATTTTTCTGAGGCAGTTGTGAGATTGTCAGGAGGATGCTGTGACTATGACAGTCACAATTAATAATTTGCTAAAAGAATGTGATTGAGTTTTATACACTGTTTTGTCATGGCAATTTCCAAAGCCCAGAACATTTATACCAGCAGTGTGAGCTCGAGAACAAAAAAAAGAGAGAGAGAATAAGAGGGCCCAGGCAAGGCTGAAACTAGAGACAAAAATACCCTTGATACATATGCTATATGGGATTCTATTATTAAATGACTTTGAATTATTTTATGCACGCCAGCTTGAATTTTTGATCAGAGTTGCATATGGAAGGTTCATCAAAACAAATTGTTCGATTTTGACAATTACTACAACAATCACACCCTTCTATTGCCGCACCTGTTTGAAAATGAATAATTTGAAGTCATTTTAATTGCTTATGTGACAGCTAATCATCAAGGCATTAATTTATTTATCGAGCTTCATTTGAACTTCCTCCTTAGTGATAACATATCCAGCTTTACTCTCTAGAGTAACAAGATACTGATTAAACTGTAGCAACCTCCTTCAGTATTATGCAGATGCCAAGGAGGGAGCCCTAAAGTGGCTGCAATAATAAGATGCATGATCCGCGCTAAGTCGAGATGAACCATGTATTGGTCATATTACTGAAATGCAGGGGAAAAAAAATAACTTGTTGATCTAATCATAATATTTAAAACCGAAATTGCTACTCGCAGGAGGCTGCTGCCGACTTTAATTGAGAATATCTTCAGTATAAAGATTTCAAATGTGCTTTTAATCTTGTTTCTGTTTTCATTAGGTGAACCAAAAAACACAAAATCTGTGAATACCGTATACCCTAAATCAAAAGACAAATTTGACAGTGTTGAGTTATGTGACAAAACACAGAAAGTGAGGAACATCTGCCCCAAACTCTCAGAGAAGCGGAGCATTAGCCTGAATGTTTCTAGCTGCTGGTGGATCATCTGCAGTTGGTGGTGTGCCGGGATTGGTGCGATGGCTATGGGGAAATCAGCCACTGTTCTCTCTCTCTGGGTCCCAAGCATGGCCATTAACTGACTGCCAGCAGCTCTGGGAAGAGGAACAACAGATGCCAGCAACTGAAAAGCCTCCAGCTCTTCAGCTAAACCAATCCCAACTGAGTCGGGACGGGCCTCTGTAGATTTTTGGACATACAGCGAACAAATGTGGACATGAAAGGGGGAAGAGGAGGGCTGTTCTGGAGGTAAAGATTTGTTAACCCTCTTGAACTTGACAAGAGACGGGACCGAGGCACAGATTAGTCCTCTCAAAGCTGGCTTTTGCAAAAGGTTGCTGTGTGAATATGTGAATGCTGGTGTGAGTGTGTGAGTGTGTGTGTGTGTGTGTGTGTGTGCATATGTTTATGTGTTTGTAGGTGCTTTTGCATCTGTGTTTAAACAAGATTGCCTGTTTCTATATGCAGACACGTACAGTTGTAATGACAGCAGCACATTAAATGGTAGGTAATTACAGCGGTGAAACCATTTAATTATGTCGTAATTACATTTTACTTCTCTGCCATTACCATATCGGTTCTACAGCAAAAGGATTCTTTTCATCTGATGTCAGTAGGTATCATTGTAACCATTTGGCAGTGTATTGCACAGTTACACTTGAGCTTAACTTTCATTTCCTCCCTCGAAGAAGGAAAAGACATTCACTCTGAAAAGTCCCCACATGTTTAAATGATTCAAACACTTGTCTCCTGACTGGATATACGTAATGAGTCTAAACTATTAAGGTGCTAATGTTGCCTCCGGGTGCAGGGGTCATTTGTATGAACATTACATTATACTTAAGCAAAGACACATGAGAGGAGTCAAACGATTTTGACCACATCAAGCTGCAGACCAACAAGGTAGCAAGGGAAATGACGGGACGGTGAAGTAGGAAGTGGAGGTGGAAAAGCGGGGTGGGGGAGCAAGAAAGCACAAAGCCTGGGTAAACACAGCTAGGTCTGCATCTGGAACCAACTAAAAAGATGCTTAATAATGCAGAGCCGTACAGGCGGGCCCTGTGCAGCTGTTGTGTGCGCAGGACCATGAAAGACTCTCCATCTGACAGCTGGCTCCATCTAGCTGGCTCCATCACCCTCTCCCTCTCTTCCTCCCTATCTCTCTCTCTCTCTTACTTCCCTCTCTCCACTGTTGTCCAGAGTGGCAAGGAGACAGCAGATTAGGGATTAGACAATCCCTGCCATCCTCATCTGTCCCATCTGCCTGCCAGCCAGTCAGGACCCCAATTCAAGGAAGAGATGGGACACAACTGAGGGAAAAAGGGGACATGAGACAACAGAGCAGGCGAAAGCTGGACTGGCTGGGAGAGGGGAAGGAGGGGGGGCCGCAACTGGGACAAGGCAAATTCACAAAGCATGAAGTGGGAGTGGGAGTGGGAGTTGGGCTGAGGGGAATGGGTGGGTGATGGAAACACGAAGGCGAAGACAGGACAGCAGATATTGAATGGGACAGACAGAAACACTACTGTACTGTTTGGGGACTAAAAGATTAGAGACCTCACCCGTTCCACGAACTTCAGGCTACTTTAACAATTTAAATCAATGCCATGATACATACCACGATTCTGTAATCTCATGAAACATTCAGAGAAGCTGCCACTCTGAATATTCAGCCACTTCTCAATGTACCGCTGCGACTTAATCCATGACTTCCTCGCTACAGGCAGCACGTGAATGTACATAATTTTTCTGTGCAGAAATTTCACCTGAGCAAAGCTGGCAACCTTTTATAGTTGCTAAAAATACACTCTTGTATTTTCTCTTGTTATCAAAGAGACCACTTGTCTTTTTAATAATCTGCCAGCTCATATTTGGCAGAGACCAGAAAGCACACTCAGAGAAATAATTGCTGTTATCTGTTAGAGTCAATAAAACCTCTACAATTGCACTGTTTGAGATAAGAGTGTGCTCCTCGCCATGTGTTCCCCTAAACGAAGTCCCCACTAAATGATTTAGAAATACACTCACTAAGTATCTGCTTATACATTATGAGTGTAATAAGCTCCAGGCAATTGCAGGCTATTGGAAGAATCAGTCATTGAACTAAATAACAAGGAAACAAACTCTGCTCACATGCAAAATAATTCAGATATCAGCTCTCCGGCTGCTTTTCGTTTTTGCTGGAAATCTTGCAATCTTTCACGTATCTATCTCTTGCTACAAGCCCATACTAAATGTATTCATTGTATATTTTCAAGTGTTAAGTGAACAATATCAGATAGCAGTAACGTTATACGTTTCGTTTCATATCATGAAAACGATTCAAATTTGAGGGACCAAGTTCCTCTCAGCAACAGGGGAATTTTAAGAAAAAAAAAGAAGGGAGCTTCTTTTCCTCTGGAAAGGCACCCGGTAGCTTAACAGGCCCTCAGCTCCAGTACCTGGTTCCCTCTGTGCACACCTTTAAATCATACCCAGGATAGTTTCCTTGTCAAAGCTCTCTCAGTGAGCCAAGCATCTGAGAAACATTAAAACACTTCCTCATGCAAGCCCGAGCCTCCCACAGGGCAGTGAGCGGGAGCAGAGCCTTTCTCTCAGGCCCAGTATCCAGGGAGGATACTGCTCAGTACCGCTTGGAAAGTCCCAGCTCGGACAGCGGTGGTTAATATTTTAATAGCCTACGGCTGAGGCAGTTATCATCCAAGTGTATTCTTGTTGGTGGATTTAAAAAACCCACTCTCTCACTCCCGCTCTCTCTCTCTTTCTCACAGTTAAGAACCCGATTTGAGTTTTTAATTATTCTTTTTTGAATTCCCCAACCAGCTCTCCTCTGTTCTTTTTCATTTGTGCTGTGCAGTTTTTCCAAGACTTGTACCCAGGGAATCCCTGACAGTGTCCTACTTAACTTTTCACTTTCTTTCCTGTGATTTTTTCTTTTTTCCAGTTTGAGGGACTATCACTGATCAATCCACGGCTTCTCTCCAAACACCTGCGTTTATATTGATCAGTCATCCACTTTCCCTCCTTTTGAACTGAAGGGAACACTTGTCAGTGCAGGTAAAAGCGATCAAATCCCTTTATGAAGCCACAGCTCTGTACTGTGAAATCCTTTACTTGGGAACAATGTTTGCCCGCAAGTGCTATGCTTTGGAGTTAAATGGGCACCAAAACAATTTTCACCATTGAACTGGTCTCCCAGCGCAACTTTGCAGGAACTTTTGTTGCTTCCACTAATCAGCATTTAAAGCTCCTACAGTGCACCGTAGTGCATTTCCTTCATTTCAAACAACTCAAAACAAAGGAGGGGGAAACAAGAAAATGAGAGTACATATGGAGTAAAATAAAAGACACAACGGAGACAGTTGCACATTTATGTGTTAGTGCTTACATTGGCATGTGCACGTGTGTATTTGCATATGTTTGCATGTGAACATTTGTGTCCATGCAAATGCAGGTCCACAGGTCTTTTTCTGTGTGTGTATGTGTGTAAGTACGTGCAAGCGCATGTGTGGCTTCTCTGAGCCAGCCATCAGCAGTGCCTGCAGGGAAGGGGCCGGGGTTACGGCATCAGCTGCAAGCAGGAATGAGAATGGCTGAGAGTCAGACAGACACTGCCGTGGGTTATTATGTTTGAGTCAGACCAAGCACTCCTGGGAGCACCGAAAATATTGCTGTTACAGTTGTAACATTATCACAACAGAATAAATAAGAGCAGACCCGGGACAACCAAGGAAAGATTTAAAAAGAATATATGCATGGGCCGAAGCAGAACTGGAATAATTAATTAAATAAATCTCATCACAGCACTCCTCTGCACACTTAATTGAAGTGCGCTAAATGCAGCGAGTGCTTTCAAAATTGAGAGGATGGGTCAATCCGAACCTCTGCACCTCCATAATGAAAGAGAAAAAGATAGATAATAGCACACATAACCTCAAGCAATTAAAGGGCTCTAGAATGTGGTGAACAAGCTTTGCCCTCTTGGACACTGTTGACCCACAGTGCCCAACAAGGCCCCCTGGGAAATAAGCACTTATTAAAAATGGAGGAACAGCCACAATCCCACTGAGGCTGTAATATGCTATAGAGTAATTTAATTCTACTTACATGTATCACTTCAGCTTCCGTACCGAGTATGAAGCAATTCAGCATTTCATTTGACAAAATATGACCTGTCAAGAGACTGAATAATAACACCACTAGATCAGATGTGTGGACATGCAATACTGTATTGCACATGGTTCCAGAAAAAAGGTCCTGCCATTCATGAAGATAGTATCACAGCATAATTGTCATTTCCTCGGCTATCTTGAAATGTGCTGCATCTTACAAGAAAAAGCAATACATAAAAAAAAGCTTCATCTTCTTAAGGGATTATTTTGAACATCTCTTTTTACCCGCTAACAGACTGATGAAACATTCTTCCATGCTTGATTTGATCATCCTTCATAAAGAAGCAAAAAAAAAAAAAAAAAAAAAAAGTATACAGCAGAATCACAAGTCCTGGCATGGGTTTGGGAATATTGGTTGTACCCTTCTCAAGAGTCAGGAAAATCCCTTGGTATGGTTGTTCTTTCATTGTGTTGTGTAGCTTCATCGCAAATAAACATACTGTCTGTTATTGTTTTCCCACAAGAACCTCAGAGTTAAAAAAGTATAGAGTTTTGCTTTTGCTCTTCAAAATGAAATGCAGGTCAGTGTCCTACATAAGTTTGCTGCAGGTTCGAAAACATTTCTGCTGCATATTTAAAGTTTGTGGTTTTTCTCAATTTCAGAATTGACTATAAAGCATTTATATTGTATTTCCTTCAAGTATAAAACCTCCTTAAAAAATTATCCCTGCTCAGTGCAAATAATGATCATTCTTGCAGATATATATACGTTTAAGCATGAGGGCGGGAAAATAAAATCTCAAATTCAACCATGAATAAAGCAACTGCTGTAAGGAACCAATTTGGGATGTCTGATTTTCTCTGTGGGTGTTGAGATGAATAAAAAAGGCCCTTCTTGAGCATGCATGTGTGGTTGTCTTTGGGAGAGCAGCCATGCCCTGTGGACAGATAAAGGAGTGATAGGACACCGGGGGATAGGGCAAGGACACGTGGCGGCCCGCCCCTGGTCATTGGTGACAAGAGCAGGGGGACGTTAAACACACACACTGGGCTGACTCCACACTTTGATTTAGCGTTTTTGCCTAATGTTACAAAGGGGGGTTACAGAGGCCCACTGGAGATGGGATCAGCAGATCTCACCGACTGTCGTCATAAAGAAGCCTGCGGAGGGCTCAAACCTTGACTCACATCTGATACGCGAGGCGAGCTAGCATGAGTGTTTGAGCATGTGAGAAAAAGGAGAGGAGTGGTCCATAGACCATAGAGAACAATACACAAAGGGCATTTAATGATTCCGTATTGATGCTCTGTAAATGGCTTAATTTGTCTGAAGACACACAGAAAGGCAGTGCTGTGGTGAAAACTGTATTGACTCAAAACACATGATTTAATACATATTAATATTGGATGAAAAACTCATTAATGAATGCATCAGACAAATCATAATACTGTGCCATAAATAGATTGAGGGCTTTTAAGAATGTAAATCATCGGGCAATTTTCTTGAACAGTACTGTGATACAGACCCAAATTCCAGTCATAAAAATCTCATACTAGATGCAGGTAAATAATCTCTCTGTTTCTTTCTTTCTTTCTTTCTTTTTTCAGCTAGTCACTATTACTGTGGGCTGGGAGCTGATCTCTGCTCCAGACACTTTCAAGTCTACTTAATGTAGCCTACACGGGCTTCACAGGCTGTTTCATGCTCTTATGGAAAACAGGCCTTTGAAATCCCTCAGCAGCCCAATCTTAATCTCATTTGTGAATATGAGCCGAGCCACGACAGGACCAGGAACATCCTCGTCTTCCTAAAGCACTGTTTCATTTGTCAAGAGATTTGGGGCGGTTGACACTAGAGGAGTGATTTAATTGATTTTAATCACACACCTGAGATAGGGAGAGTGAGGGGGCTGCCCTTAACGATTATTCAGAAGGCCCGGCCCATGTTGTATCTCTCAGGCTCTCAGCCCTCTGTTTGTTTTGATACATCAGCATTTTGATGGATAGGACATAGATTATGAACTTACAAAGCAGTCTGGAATTTTAAACATGACCTTGGACTTCATATGTCAATAAGAATAATAAAACCATTGTTTGTCAGGGAAAAGTGTATCCGAATCCAGCGCTCTTTGGTGAAAAAGCTTTTCCCAAGAAGCAGCATGCAATATGGATTTTCTATTTCCAAATGTTGCTGTCAGCTTCCTGACAACGTTGACTTATTATCTGCAGTCGACTGTCTACTCAATGTTTAACGGACACACACTGTGAAAACGTTCCACAGGCAATGCTCAACTTTGTACTGCTTAAAGATGAATTTTTCCCCTTTGCCTCCTCAGGAAGTTGGAGCCTTCTCCCTTCCCTTGGCGTACCACAGTAATTTGTTATGAAAATCTAGACCAAAAGCAGAGGGGAAAAGCAGGACCACGTTGTTGCAAGCCATTAGTTGGGAAAACTGTTTGGTGAACATTATAATGCAAACCAGCCCAGGAAAGAAAAAAAAGTGGAAGACAGCCTGGGGAGAGAGATTTAAATATGTAATAAACTAATATTTCATTTATTTTCCTCACATGGGAACCTGACCATTTAGCTGCAGCACACTCAGATCAGCACCCCTCTCCTTTAATGAGTGAAGCCAGCAATTATACACAGCTAGGAAAACATTTGAAAATAGATCCGAGGTAGTCATGCAGAATACTTCAGCATGCACTCAATATTCGTATTTTATTTTGTGAATTTTAATTATTTTTTGCATGCCAATTATTATGATTTCTCTATGGCCTCTATGTGAGATTCTTAATCCTGGTTTAGCATCAAAATTACTGTAAAAAAAAAAAAAAAAAAAAAAAAGTGAAATAAAAGTTTGAAGGCTGCATTTTGTGCTGCATTTTATGATTTCTTTTGCCCTCATTCCTTCATTCACAGCATTTCTCTGAGCTTTGCCTTTCCCTGCTACAGATGCGCTGTGGAAGGCTATGTTTTATTATCTGATTTTTTTCCCATATCTATTCTGCTCCGTGTAGAATACAATGGCATTCATTCTTGATGAGGTTGCTGTCACTTTTAATTTCTGTTAGTTCGGGTAAAATGAATGACAGTCGGCCTTGTAATAAATATAACATGCGCTGCATTAATTTTTCAGAGAACAAGAATGGGAGGCTCCAGTTACTAATTCCTTTTCAAATGTTTAGATTTATGGCTTTCTCAATGAGTGCATCTTTTTCAAACTTTGTGGCTGAAATATATTTCCATCTCATTAATGAGCAATTATGGAAAAGAGGAGTATACAGCCAGCATCTCCATACTAAAGGATATGTTTTTGATGCATCCCCATGGTTTAGCGTGTGTGTGTATGTGTAGATGCATGTGGAGGTACAAATGTATTCACAAATTTTTGTTCATATGTGAAATATGTTTTTTTTTTTTATGTAAACACGCGTACATATAAGCAGTGTTTGTACACATGAGCCCATCAAGATCTGATTTGCAGTGTGTCTGTACAGTATGTTTGTGTGTGTGTGTGTGTGTGTGTGTGTGTGTGTGCGTGTGTGTGCATGTGTGTGTTCCCACCTCCCTTGATATACCCTAATTACTGTTGATTCTTATCCCTGAGTTTGCACTGTTCCTGCTGTCTAGATATCACCATTGACAGGTCCGCTCAACTAACCCTCAGACAGTAAGGGGAAGCCTCAGCATCACCTCAGCTTGTAGCCACATCAGCAAAAAATTCAGCACATAATGGTGCTTCTCAGTCAACGTTTTCAACCCAAAGTGAGCGTAATGATGGTTCTCTAATAAGCCCTTTATCAGCCATCTTTGTACTTTGTTAGTCAGGAAATTCGCTCGAGCAGTTTTTATCACACTGAATTAGTTTGTGTAGAGTCCCTACTTTGTGGTAGAAAATATATTTAAAAAAATGAGAGCGATGAAAACGTTTGGATATGCTCAAAAGAAGTCCTCTCTCAAAGGCAGAACATCCTCAAAGAAGTTGGGGGAATCTGGTATTCTTTTTAATGTCTGGAAAGCTGTTGAAGACATGAGCTACTGTATGTCCTTGTAGTGGCTCCACCGTGATGATACATTACAAGGGTCCAGGTTAGCTATTGCATGTCCCCAAATATCAAATAAAAGTGACACATTGGAGGAAATAAATAGTCCTTGCTATTATTAAAGGGGCCAATAGATAAAATATGGAATCATCAGCTTGTTAACAACTTAACTCTCACACCATACGGTGGAATTTGTCACAGATAACTTATATTTTTATTTGAAAAGATTGCCTTGACTCCGACTGTGTGTTCACATAGTAATATAAACTGCACTATTTGGCTGTATTAGAGATGCACTACTGTATGAATGCCATATTTCTACTCCAGCAAGTATGACTTGAGGCGATGCAGTATGTATGAGTGGTAGTAATGGTTATACTTTAGTTATGAATTAGCTGTTATTTTTATTTATTTTGAAGATTCTGGTTGTTATTTCGTGAAATTATTTGGTTATTTTGGCAGTGAAAAATGCATAAAGGATCATTTAAAGCCAGGAACCAAATCAGTGGTAATACCTTTTTCCATTCAGCCTCTTCTTGGAGCAAATGTCATTCATATTTTAACCCTTATTAGGGATGTCTGCTTCCAAGTCTCTGAATTATATTTCCTAGAATTTGACTCATCTTGAAAGACAAAATCATTTGAATTCAAAAGAGGGCAGACATTGACAGAGGAACGACAGTGTGAAAATATATATAATTTCAGAGATACTTTTTTCTTCTGGGCTTTTTTAATGAGCTAAAATCCCCACTTCTTGCCCTTTCCCTGCCCTAATTGATGATTATGT
Source organism: Remorina albescens (assembly GCA_034769265.1). Taxonomy (NCBI): domain Eukaryota; kingdom Metazoa; phylum Chordata; class Actinopteri; order Carangiformes; family Echeneidae; genus Remorina; species Remorina albescens. Next base: position 11,686,756 of record CM068491.1, on the reverse strand, counting down.
TATTATACAGTAGAAGCGCTTCCCTCTCTCCTCCCAGTCATTATGATATGGACAGGCAGCTCTTGAAGCTTCAAAGGCAGGATGGAGTGATTTAAGCTCAATTCAGCCATTCCCCAGCCCACAGGTAAAAAGCCTTGTAAACAGTGAATGCTAATTGCTAATTAGCCCTGTGGCTGAATCACACAATTTCTGTTTGAGCTGACCGCTGTTACGGTCCTGCTTAAGGGCATGTTGTATCTCTTTTGACGGCCCAATTAGAAATTCAGCTGCAGATACATAAGGCAACCTCGTCATGAATATTTAAAACAACTGCCACAGACGAGCAGGAAGGGGGCACTGAACCACATGTCATGGAGGGAATATTCGGCAAGCAACCACAATCAATAGTCTCTTGATGTTCTCTATATTAACGTGATGATTGCTGTTTTTTCTTTTGCCTGTAATAGAGGAAGAGTACAGGTCAGGGTGATGAGGGGGCTAAAGTAATAAGGCTTGGGTTCACACCACTGAATGTCCAAATTAAATCTCCGGTGGACATGATCCTATCTGACTCAAAACATAGCAGGCACTCAGGAATCAAACTCCAGCTTCCGTGGTTCAATTCAATCTGAGGGGACTGGCAGGCCTGTGCCAGTGCCAGAGAATAATTAGGCCACTGTCCTTCACAATATGTCAGGCTAACTGACTGAGGAAATGCTACATGCTCTCGCTGCACTTTCACTCCGAGATCTGAATATAGAGGCAGTCTGTGTGCTGACACAGTATTGTATCAGGATATTGTGGAACATATACCGTGTCAAATGCAGACACGTTGCAAAGGGCAATAAAGCGTTACCATCATAATCGCTGCACAGGTTGAGAACTCTGGGCTCCGTATTGGCAGGTGTGATGCCAGGCTGCTGCTTTTTGTGTGTTTTGTCGACTTCTTCTCTCTTTCTTTTTTCTTCGCTGAATATACGGTGATAATTTGTTTTTGCATACATCAGACATTTTCTTTTTCAAGACACAAGAGGTGTATTAGGGAATAATGGGCCTCTACTTTCTGTTTCCACAATCATTATGAGTCAGCTAGAGTGTCAGCTAGAGGTTGGGTGTTATGTGGTTAATTGGTATTTTAATGCACTACCTGCAACACCTAAAATTGATTCTTCGTTTTCAATAACACTGTAAAACAGCGTGCTACCTTGCATAATTAGTTCTATGAATATGAAAAGTGCCTGTTTAAACTTTATTCACCCTCACACATTCCTCTGCATGCAGAGCTGTGAAATAGCTTCCAGAACAAAACAGAGGAATTCTGGCAAAGCATCAACAAGACTCTGTTGCCTGTCGCTAAATTACAGATGGTTCAAACACCTTTCTCAAGTAACCAAGGTAAACATGTTTTTTGAGCCCAGGGGCAATTGAATGAATTACCATTCTTCATCATTTCATTATGCTGGTATACTACTGTATGTTAAATAGCTGTGTTTACTGGGAAAAATAAATAAATAAATAAAAAATATACATATATATATATATAGAAATTCACTTCCTCTTTCTTACAGGCCCTTTGCTCTTTTTCTTTTCATTTGGATGAGTAGAAAACACCAAGTGTAAACCTCTCAACCTCCACTCACTTACCCCATATCACTCCAGGCAAATTGTTTTTACTCTGGACCCCACGACAGCAACTAAAGACCCACCTGCTCATCCAATAACAGCAAATCAAATCACATAGGCTTCCCTTTCTTGGTTTCAAAGGGACATTTTCTAAGTTGATTCTTTTCATTTAATTCCTGCAAAGGGATAGAGCCCCCCCAACCCCCCAACCAACCCCACGTTTGCCCTTTATCTACTCGTGAGAGTGGGGGAAGAAACAGCGGATTATCGATTTGCACTCAAACAGTGGGCCAACCTAAAAAGCCCCAATGAATTGTCACTCATTATTGAAATTATCAGGCACTAATTAAACTGGCAACCCTAAGCCCCCTGGGCTCTGCTCATCTCCAACTGAATTTCAGCTCCTCAGACAGTAATAGGGAGGCAGCATTAGCCGCTACTGGATGCTAATGAGACCTGGAAGCTGTCTCTCCCTCTTAGGGTTTCACAGAAGCAACTGCTGAATGTGAACCACAACTACAGTGAAGCGCTGTTTGTGAGCATTTGATTGGCAGGAAGGCAGAGAGAGAGAGAGAGAGAGAGAAGTTTAAGCTGGTGACAGTATAGAACTGGATGGTCCTCTGAGTACAGCGTCAACAGTTATGTTCAGCAATAATTTTTGTACATGGATTTGAAAGATTTCAGGCTTTTTGCTCATAATGCCTCCCCCTCAATCGTTGCTCTGCATATTTCCACCTCGCTCTGTATCTCTCGCAGCTTTACTGAAGTTGTTGACTTACTCCTCATGTGCTCTCTGCTTCTCCACTATGCGAAACAACAGACATGGTACCAGTGAGAGTCTGACTGACTTTATCACATGGTACACAGCTTGTTAATAACTTCCTCTGACAATTCCTCCTCATCTTTGCTGATGACCAGAGGGACAGCTGTGATTGTCATGTTTGTAGGGGAAGAAAGACTCTAAACAATGATGTCACGTCAGCCTCTCTATTAAAAGACTTCATATTTTGAGCGGCATAATTAATACTCTTGGGCACGTCGCTTCCAAGTTGGCACTCCAGGCAAAGGGCTGCCACTCACCTGATAATTATTTTTGGAAATGGAGCCCAAATTACAGTGATTGACAAATGCAACAAAGCAGAGACAGCCCCAAGCATTCATGAAGAAAGAAATGGGAAAACAGTTAAGTGGTTAACGCACTTTCACAGTGGATTTAAAGTTGAAATCGCTTGTCCTTTCATGTCTCAAATGTAACTTTGGCTTGGGTCAAACTATTTAGCCCCTGTATCCTCTTGAAGGAACAAACTCAAAGGCCTCTGCAGGAGTAATTAACATTTTTACTATGTCTTACAGTTAAAATGTAAATGATTTTTATCACTATTCTTACTTATAGCAAAAAAAAAACCCCTCAGATATGTTTCGGACTACAATAGCCAACTGTGATGATGACAGAGCTCTTCAAAAACCACATTCAGCTATTAACATGAATCCAAGTGTGTCCTCACTTCTCAGTTCTCTGAAGAAAAAAATAAAGGGGAAACAGTTGTTGGCCCGTTGGGTTGCATCCATTAGATGGTGGATAGAGAAATAGTGGCATGCCTCCTTGCTTTTTACACCTCTTGCCATGCGTAAATCAGCCACTCTGTCATTCTACTCAAAAGAGAGAGGGGGGGGGGGGATTATGTCAAGTTATTTGTTTTGTACCAAAATGAAATATTTATTGGGAGTGAACACCTACCAGGAACAGACGATAGGCCAGGGTGCTTCATCTTCTCAGACTCATATTTGGCTTCCACCTCCGCAAAGGCCAAACCATGTCCTGGGGGTTTTCAGTGATTCAGGGAAGTCCGCTAGCTTTGAATCCACATTTCAAAGCCTTTGTTGAACAGGAGGACTGTGCTGGAACTGGAGGGAGACATGTGTACACACACTCTAACCAATTATATGGTGATCTCCTCGATTTCTCTCTGTGTTTGATGGGCACTTCATGCTTCCTTATTTTTCTATGTTTCCATATAGGCTCTGAAATATGATTTAGCGTTTCTATAATGAAAGGTACATGAGAGTGTGGTTGATTTATGCCTTGGTGGTAGGGAAGTTTTCCACTTAAACATTAGCCTGAGAGGGAGATGTTAAGTTACAGTACAATCATAACGGGTTATTTTGTTTTCCCTCACAACACCCTGAACGCACATCATTTGCCATAATTTAAGCTTGAAATACTGGTTTCAGGGAGGAAAACAGCGAGATTGATGTAAAGCACTGAAGAAAAAACACGAAGGTGGAAACCTTAAATCCTCTAAGTAAAATCAAATTTTAGGTCTATTTAACAGAAACACACTCTGGCAGAAAAAACCATGACCCAGTATTGCGGTTTTCAGAGTGAGCACTCAAAACAAATTCCTTCACATCAGGCGTCATTGGAGAAAATACTTTTTACAGTGAGCTATAGCTGGGTGGTAGAGAAGGGAAGTATTATTTGCCTATACTCCAAGTGGACCACTTAAACAGTTGTATTATTGATAGTGGCAATAATGTGGACCTCTGCTCTACGTCCTTTGGAACGTCATTAAACGTGTTTGAACAACAGCATCCACTCTCCCTCTTCTCTGGGAAACCCATTACAGATGCTGAATGCTAAATGCATTAACAGAAAAAGGTCGGCAACCAAAAAGAGAGAATCATTGTACCTTTGTCCAAGCCCATTACAACACTGACCCCTCTGACATCAAAGTAGCAATGATTGAGTTGGTGTCATCACAGGCCCAGACTTCCCCGCCAGTAGGCTTACCTGGAAAACTCCTTTTCTGAGAGGGCTCTTGTTTGATCATGCATGCAGGCGACGCATGTCAAGCAGGGCTATTCCCACAGTTAATATTCTTTCATAACCTGCCATGCGAGCTGAACTTGATTATTTTGGCACCTGGGCAAACAGCTACAGCTTTCAGGTGGTGCATACAGTGTCAGAGACCCCGGTCACAAGGGTGATCTATTCGCTGCAAAGGCAGGGTTCTGGCAAAAGACTCAGCACCTTGGAGTAATGAAGCCAGCCCTACTCTGTGAGCATGGGCAGAACGGGTTACATTAGAAATGCATGAAGGCCAATAGGTGGTTACCTTAGGTCTGCTCCAACCCATTTATATTCCATCAACTGATATCAAAGCAGGAAAATGTTTTTGGAGAGGAGGAAAAGCCGAGAGCAGAGAAGTATATTGAAATGTCTGTGAATCAACAAAACATGCAAAAATGGCTGTCAAATAGCACTGGGCATGTGAAAACGTGCACTGGTGTCCAAGTTGATGTTAACCACAGAAGGCAAGAGGCGTTTCTTTGGACGCCTCAACTATGGCTTGGATAAAGCCTGACTTAGTTAATGAGTCTTTCCTTTAACAACACTTAAAAAAGCACCATGATTTTTACTTTGCCGTCTCATTACCAGTGTCCACTTGGCAGAAGCCAGAGATTGTGCTGCCCAGAATTAAGGCCTAAACCTGGGCAACTTTCCTGCTGTCCACCCACCCTCTCTGCTTTTGCTTTCTCTCAGAGACTTGGTGCTTACTTAATCATGATTAATCGCTGCCTGGATAATCAGATACAACATCAAAAGGTTGGAGATGACAGTCCAAGGACGCTTGGGAGGAAACAAGGTATACCAGGCGTTCATTAGCTTTGGCATGGCAGTCATACATTAGCCCATAACCCTTTATTGTCCTAATTAGGCTGCAGAGGGGTTGCTAGCATTAGCACTGCCAATACTGTACATATGCAGAACATACAGCCACAAAGCTGAACTCAACTTTTGACCACATAATTTATCCCTCACATGAGCAACCTTTCCTGTCCTGAGCTTTAGATCTGTAATTACTGTTTTATTGTCTCCCCGTTTTCTGCCCAGGTGGCAGTTTGTCCATGCAGTGTATTATGTCAGCTCACATCCAGCCACTAAGCTGGGCAGTGTTTGTGATTTACAATCACTTGTTCAGGAGAAACATAAGACAGGCTTCTCTTCCCTCCATTATTTTACTCATCTTACTTCACACTGTGAGGTGCAACCCATACTGTATATTTCATTCCTTTTTTTTCTCTCTCTCTCCCCTGTTTTAAGTCTCCCTGGATGGAGCCTGGCTTGCGGTGCACCATTTTCCCAGCTACAGTAGCAGTGGTGCTGGGCCCTGTTCAACCCCATTATTTCTGGGAGCCAAATTCCCATGGTCCCAAGAACAGGCGTGCCAGCTCTGCCTTCTTGGCTCTCTTCCCTGGTATTGTTTCCTTTGTTACATCCAGAGCTGCATTTCAGCCTGTTAATGTTTGTGCTGGGAGGTCCAAATTCCCAGTGTTCAGCTTTAGAAAAGGTAACTTGAAGTTCAGAATGCAACCACTTTTTTTTTCTTCTGCAAATTATGTTTTTTTCACTTTTATTTCTTCCATTTTTGTTCTTTGTTGTGATACAGCACATACAATAATAAGAATACCATAAACTTAAAAAAAATTCTTGCGTGAAGAGTAAATCAGAAAAATCCATCCCCTGCAAATGGATTTAACACAATGTCTTATCAGTGAGTTAAAATCTCATTATAGCTTTTAAATGTGTGTGGAATTCACCTTCCGAAGCAAAAGGTAATTTCACACTTTATACATTATTGTACAATTAAACTTTTCAGCTAATGAACAGTGAAATGTGTCCACCCCTAATTCTAAAAAAGCTGCCACTATCTCCAGATTATACAAATGCGATCACCCAAAAGCGAATAACTATTATTAATATTTTGGGTCTGACTTACTATTCAAGCATGATGGCATTTTCCCATCTGTAATCCACTTTATCACCCATCATTCTAGCCTTAGCACCCTAACTCCTTTTCTCTGATGTCAACTCATGTAGCCATGATGGCAGCTCACACATGGGATTAAATGCAGGGTTTGTTGGCTCAGCGCAGCATGGAGGGAGCATTTCCGACTGATGTTGGCTGTTCCACTCCGAGCCACAGCACTTGTCTCCCAGAGCGCGGACACGACGGTGTCAGGTAATTCTCTGAGGAAGAGCCACACGCCCCTGCAGAGAGCAGTGGGGGAGCCTGTATCACATCTCAGGAGTTGTAATAGCAGCTTTGAAGACTCCAGTCCACTAATCCCACATCATGTGATCATGTGTCTAATAGACCGGTTCCTAATTCACAGCATTGTGGGGGATTTTTAGCTGTCACTTGCACCGGCAGAGGTTTACAGCAGGAGAGTGTTATGTTTTGTGAAAATAAATAGAAGAGACTTCTGTGCACTGCTTCACTTGGACACACATAAAACGCAAGTACCCAGACACAAAAATAAAGAACCATAAAAGTGAAGGCAGACATTTCATTACATTTTCAAAAGTAAAGAGCAAAAGTGAGAGCAGAAATTATTTTATGTTTCAAACACCATGAGAAGTATGGTCCACAGTGAAATAAAGTGATCAAGAATGAATGCTCTTTGTGCAGGACTAAAGCTCTTCCTTAATAAACACTTAACAGAATTTATATTAGGTTGGCCTATGATCAATAATAGTATCTCTGGTGACACTGCAGACGGTCTGATCATACATCACAGATATCCCTTGTAAGAAATTTGAATCAAATACCTTCAAGACTAGTTTCATACAGTAGAAATTGTCTACTCCATAGTCATAAGCTGTCAAATCTTCGAAAAGAGAAAAATGCAACAAGACCCTCTGAGTATAGTGTGTGATCATTGCAGAAGCCCAGGTCTGTTGAGGTTTGTGTGACATTTTTAAGTCCTTTTTGAGTGATTATCTCCAAGGTACTATGCACATTAAATGGCTGAGTTAACCTTAACACATGTAAAACCATTACGTCTATTGACGACAGCAGTGTGTAATCCTGCTTTGCAGTTTGATATTGACACTCATGATCAAATGCTAAGCTCTGCCAGCAGATAGGTTGTCCCTCTCTGGGGGACTGAGAGACAGGCAAATGAAGCAGCACTAGATTGATGAGAAATGAGTGCTCTGTAAATTGTGTGTGTGTGTTTGTGTCTGTGTGTGTGTGTGTGTGTGTGTGTGTGTGTGTGTGTGTACTCTCCTGTAAGGGATACTGCAAAGCCAATCAATTAATACTTAAAGTGGAACCAATTCTTGTTTCACTTGGGAACTTACTGAGGGCTTTGCCCCTTCATTTTAATACTGAGGTCTGCATTCCTAATTATGAACAGTGCAAATGGATGTTAAGCCATGCCAAATTAAATCTTAGTTCATTAGATATAAGCTCTTTAAAGATTGAAAGAAAATATTTGAATTTTTAAAAAGTTTCAATGTGCAGTGTCCCATTTTTAATGAGGACGTTGCGATGTGATGGAGGAAAAAAGGGAAATGTCTTTGTGTGGATGAATAATCTAACCAATATGAAATATTAAGTCACTGTTTTACCCAGTGTTTCTCCTCAGGCTGCAGTGTTAGGCTGGATAATAGAAGATTTTCCTTTGGTGAGGTTCTGCTTTGAATAAAATACAGAGGTGCGAGAAGGGGAAGCTCAACTGTCTAGAGGCAACTGGAGTTCTGAATTACATCGTAAATATATTCATTATTCCTCAAAAAAAAGAGGCATTGTTGACAGACGTCAAGTTTCATCATTAGAAGTGTTCCGAGTCAGGCAGTAAATAAGTAAATTTCTTTTCTTTTCTACAGGAAAATGTGTGAAACTTCGGGATTTCAATTTTTAACAATGTTTGTTGCCCGGGTAAACCTGGTTTTCATAATTTTGGCTTAATCTATGAATGTGCAAGCTTACCGCAGTACCAGCTTTGCTAAAAGAGCGCTGCATTAAAGCTTACCTGTAGCGCTTAATGTGCTCTCTAGCTCGACTTGTAACGGAGGGAGCAGATGTTAAGCGTGGCAGCACCTTCATGCTGTCATCCCTAACTCTGCTTTCTCGCACCACATGAGCTGAGTGTAATGAAAATCTATAGAAAGTTTTACACTAACACTATTAATCGAATATTTTCTTCACAGTTGCTGCCTCCAACAGAATCTAATGCAACACACTGTTTGCATTATAGATCACCACCAATTACGTTGTCTTGTTCTTTTCTTTTTCTTCTTTTGGTATTTGTCCGTCATTGACTGTCTTACAGAGAATAATCGAGGTCTAAAATGGGAAGCTCCGAGGCCCCACTGTTGTAACAGGTTTACACAGTGTCCATTGTGTAACAGCTGTAAAACACAGACCAAATTATTATTAACTCCACATGCTGCTCTGCCTTTACCTCTGATAAAGTGGAATCCCAGAACAACCTTTGGATTTTAGCCAATAACCTTGGAGGGAGATGGTGATTGAAAACAGTAGTATGAATCCAGGTCGGTCATTATGTCTGCACAAAGATACAGCACCAATGTGGAGTTGTGCTGTTGTCCATTTTACGCTTTAATGTAAAAGGAGGGGAGGTGAGGAACACGTCATGTTTTGTTAAACTGCAAAAAAGAAGAGTAAAAAGAAACCAAATTTAGCTATCCATCAATTTTGAAAGAAAAAGAGAGCTGCCACTTTTTAGCCTGACATATTTTTAAAAGGAAACCTCCCGCTTAGAATTTCCAGCCTCCTCTATAATTTCACAATCACTTGCCTTTCTGATTCTCACTTTACCTTGGGACAGACGGAAATGTTAAATTTGCTCTAGCATCTTTCAGCATGATATGACACCCAAAACCCAGGAGTGACGGTGTCTCTTTCCCCGCAGGAAAAACAAGGAAGATGATTTGTTGAGGGGCCCCGGGGAATGACTGCGCCTTGAAAACAGGTGGCGCAACACCGCACTACAGCGTGCCTTCAGGGAATATTTGTAGATATTCAGGAAATGCACAAATACAAAACATTTCCCTCTGACAGAAGCAAACGCCACCTACAGTACGACGCAGACCGAGGAGGTGATTAACTCTGCCTCTGACATGTTTCCCCTAATGTCATTTCCTTTGATTTTTTTTTTTTTTTTTTAGAAAAAGTAGTGCAGAGGTTTTCATGATGATGAATGCTTTGTTATGACTCCAGCTCTCATATATTCAACATGAGCCACTGTAAGCAAGAGCAATATGTCGCTCATCTCGTCAAGTCTCTCCAACTGAGTCACTCACAGCTGAGCGAGATAGGTCAGCAAGAACAATTTCTTCCTTTTGACAAATCACTCTAAAATGTATTAGCAGAGAGGCCAACTGTCAATCCAGCTGCCCAAAGGTCCTTACAGGGCCTTTTGGTGGGTCTGAAAAATGATGTAATCAGCCCGTCCTTCCTTCTCACCACAACTCCATCCATCCTCTCTAAAGGCCCAGTCCCCTTGGCCTCGCTCTGGATCAAGTCCCCATAAGGCCCCCTGACCCCGTTAGAGGCGCATGATGGGCGGCCCTGTCACTTCAAATGGCTGCCCAGGTCCGGTCTGAGAGTAACCCCTCACTGTGAGTAAACCTCTACGTTATTTCTGTTTTATAGGCTACGGGCGGATAACTGCGTGGAATGGATGTGGACAACTTAGTTATTGTCACTCAGGGCGAGGGAGTGAATGTCGTTACTGGGTTGTGAATGGGAGTCGATTGAAAGGTATGAAAAGTTATGTGGGTGTAGTTTTCGCATTGTGAGAGAAGTAAACCACATTTTTTTACACAGTGTGCATGATGATGATGGGGGGGGATCTGGAAGCCACCAAATTGACTTAGAGAATGTAGTAGATTGCAAAGCATGCAAAATTACGTATTTGGCCACAACTTACCAAAGACAATGTTCAAAGGAGTTATTTAAATTTCAAGGAAGACAGATGACTCATGTATGATGTGTATTTTCACTTCTGGAGTGCTGTTCCTTTGATGGCGAGAGGGGAAGACGTGGGTTTGTTATTGAAGTAAAGAATAATAAGGCCACTGCATGTTGGCCGACTCTCCCTGTACAAAGACCTTGATATGAATCCAATGCACTATGTATGCCCCTTAGAACAAGCAGGGATACAGGAAAGCATGTGTCTTTTGATCCTGCTTTCCTTCTGTTGTCTTTCATCTGACCCATCCTCCAAAATTGTCACTAGAACTCATGCAGAAGACAGAGCAGAGATCTGCTAATCTAGCCCTCAGGGGCTACAATGTTTTTCTTGCTCGCTTCCACTTCTTGAATGCTCCTGGACATTTTTAGTCATTAACTTGCAGAGGAGAGTGCCTTAAGTCTTACAAACCTTCCACTCTGTACATTGTGGACCAAGTGGGTATGAAGTGAAGCACAAAACACAATTCAGTTTTGTTTCTGACATTTTTTTTTGTTACCTTTAAAAAAATACTCTTCCATGAGTAAACTGTGTTGAATCTTTGAAGAGGTGCCAGGTTAGCTACAGTCTCAGCTCTGTATACTTCCCCTCAGAGGTAGAAAGAGAGAGAGCATGTTCTCCTAAGTCTCTGCATGGTGAACATGTCAGCAAATTACGCACTGTGAACAACTGATTGAGGCTATGAAGAGGAGGGCATACCAAAAGATAATATGTTTGGTTTGGAGCCGATCCGCTGAACATACATTTTTCTCCCACATAAATTTTCCTGGTCCACCCTCCACAGCAGAGTCCTCCTCCTTAACGCCATAGCAGCCGACTTCAGTTCTCTGGATTCAGCATTTCAACTTTATAAATTTCATACCTTTCACCTAAGGGTAGCATTTATAATCAGAAATGTGAGTTTATATTTTCAGTAAATGATGCATTTGAAAGTTTTAGTGTTTCCATACCACAAGCCTGCGGTCGCTATGCTAGTTAAGGAGGATCCACCTCCGGATAGTTATAATCAGAGACATGGGCTTAGATTCTAGGCGGTTGAATGAATGACCCTGTGAAAGAAGCAATGATGTTTGGCAAATGGAGCAACAGTAAAATTAAATTATTACTGCAAAACTGAATGCAGAGGTGCTTAAAAGTTTGCGTGTGAAGTAAAAAGTTTTAAGTCGTTGCATCTGATCCTTTGCAGATGTTCACTTTGTCCATCATGACATCAGTGGACCCGGTGATTTATTTTATACGTACAAAAAGAAGCTTTTATTCTCAAATGCAACAACCTAGAAAGGCTATTATGCCAGTCTTCCACATCGATTTAAAGGCAACCTCGCCACTTCCTAGGTAACAACAAGGTATTCATATGATAATAATCATAATATGTCAAGTATCTCCAGCCATCAGAGATGCTAGTCTCAGTTTAATGATTCTGGGAAATTGAGGATTACCCAGGATATGAGAGCAAGCCTACAGTTTTCATATAGTGTGGGAGGTTGCAGGGCTCTGTATTAGTAATCACAGGGGAGAGCCGAGAGGTGGGAGAGAAAATCTGCTTCTTCTCTTCTCTCATTCATCATAGCAGTCCTCTGGTGAGGAAACATGGCAAATGGCCAAATGAATGCACTTCATAAAGCGCAAATGTCTCCTCTGATGTGCCTCTCACTGAGGATCTGGAGAGAGGGGGAAAGATTTCCACAGATATATTATTGTCAAACTCTGCTGCCCCCGCTTCCAAGTGTTATTATGATATTGTAGGAGATTTTACAATAAGATTTGGTGACTTCACTCAAGCAGTTACCATAACAATGTTACAATGATGGCAGCAGTTTTCAATAGCCGCCTAAACTGAATGAGGCATATTGTCAGTCTGGATGATAAGTTTTGTAAAAGAAGCACTCCTTTTTAATGTTTCATGATGCTGTAATTTAACTGGGCAATCTTAAAATGTAAAAAGAATTCTCACAAGGTAGATAAAAGTGACTATAAGTAGAAGAGATATAAGATATTGAGAGTGGAACCAATTCACACCAGACACAATAAGATGGTCAGCACCACAGGGAGGTGCTATGGATCTGTGTCCCCTATTACATGCAGCACATGTACTTTAATACACGAGTTATCAAATTTGTAACACTACTTTCAACAGCTGCAAGATCAGTTTTTACACAGACATAGTACCCATATTATTTCTAATATAATACAGGAAATTATAATTATTGATGCAGGATGAGAAAGAAAAAGCTTCCAACCTTTGCTCTAAAATTGTCGAAAAGGATGTTTGAAATTAGGAAAAGGACAAAGGAAAAGACATTAAAATAAAGCCAAAAATGTAAGTAAATAAAATGAAATAATTGATAGAAACTAAATGTCATTTATATTCTAAAAAAAAAAAACAAGGATACAACAGCTGAATATATTTTTCTTTTACCCACAAAATTGTAAATTAATATTGTAAATGTTTTCAAAACTGTAATATTTTATTCATAACTCATACAACAGAAAAAGGTAAAAGGCTATTTTGAAAAAAAATTGCAGCAAAATATGTAGATGTATATGAAAGTCACATCTCTAAATAAATAAATTGTTGGATTGAAACACTGAATCTTTGCGAAGCTGCCACCAGACATGCTGCTGAGTTACCTGGAAGATTTCTTGTCTCATATAAATGTGTTTATTCTCTGTGTGTGATTAGACCAATTATGCCTTTTATGCATAGTCCCCCATTGTATCACTGTATTAATTACAGTATTGATTCAACTTAACACCTCATGCCTGAAAAACATAAATCATATTTTCCACTTAAATGTTTGTTTGAACTAATTAAAAGCAGAGCTGAAGCTGCTGTCTTTGAAAAATAAATATGTTGGATTGTTATTTATTATTTATTCCCTTGGCTGTCACAATACAATTCTAATGTGATTAAACTGTTTGTACGTGCTTAGGTTAACATTTATATTTTTTCAGTTATGGAAACATCAGTTATAGGGCTATATTCAGATCATTTCTGACAGCAGTCAGTTTATCTTTTATTTACTTTTGTATTAAGGGGACAAAGCCTTTCAGCGAGACAATGAATATTAATATTTTCTGAAATGGATGCCTCTTCAAATTAGATCTTCATTTTGCAATTTCCTGTTCCTAAAAGTACTGTACAGTTGCCAATCATGGCATACGTACAGTATTGTGCTGCAGCTTTGCTTCATTTATCATGCCAACTTACAGTTACATTTGGACATCTAAAGTGAGACTGTAAGGAAACGAGTGGCAAGAGAGGGCAAAGGAGGCAGGAGAAAGAGATCCAAGAAGGCTTGGCTTGTGTAATTACACTCTCAAGATGGCATATTTACCGTCTCTGCCAGCGAGGTCATGCCTTCTGTCGTAGTAAACGTAGTGAAGTATGAAAGAGCCAATTACAGCACACTGGGTGACCTTTTAACAACTATTACCACATCCCATCAACACATTATCATGATGGAGATTGTGATTCCACCAGAATTACAACATTATCCTGTCACATTGCGCCTAAGACAGGCTTGTTGTGTGATGGCACTGACAGCCCAGCTTTGAAGAATCAGCACAATAAAGAGAGACAAGTGAAATGAAAAAAGAGAGTGAGACAGAGAGAGATATGGAGGAAGGATGAGAGGGGGGTTAGAACAATAGCCCCGTACAGTACATTAGCTGTGGATGTCAAGCACCCCAGTCGTTCCCAATGAAAAGCACAACAAATAAGACGTTGGCCTGTTTGTATTCATTATCAGTCAGCACATGCCCCGGCTCCTGCATTAAACATTAGACTGCCTCTGATGTCTGCTTAACAGTTTAATTCCCTCCCCGCCGCTCAGCCTGTCATAATAAACCCAGCGAAGCACACACAAAGTCAAATAAGAATGTGAGGGGGCTGCCTTTGTGTGTGTGTGTTTGTATGGCTGTCCTCCTGTTTGTTACTGTGTGTGTGTAAGCATGCATGTGCGTGGTTGAGTGACATACAGATCATTCATAATAGCCCGTGCCCTCTATTGCCAGGCTTGCCTTTATTGTAGTTTATCTGATCACAGATTAAGTATATTGTAGAGTGGCAGCCCCGTCAGCCCACAAGTCTATGTGTGTGTGTATGTGTGTGTAAAGACTATTTATATCTGTGTGTACATCAATGTTACAAGTGTATTTATGCGAATATGTGTGTATTGTTGTTTAGTTGTGTGTGTTTTAATGTGTTCACATTTCTGCCTTTGTGTATATGTGAGTGTGTTTGTTTGTGTGTGTGTCTGTGTGTGTGTGTGTGTGTTTGTTGTTTTTTTTTTGTGCGCTCCCTATCTCCCCGCCACAGCCAGAGGTTGGCATGAACACCACATGGTCATAACAGTCTCCTTGAGAAGGGGACCAGCCTCTTAGGCTGGCAGCCTGGCAGCCTGGCACAAAGACGCCAATCTCAGTCAAAAAGGAGGAGACCAATGGGCACAGAAATCCCCATTCAAAAGAGATGATTGGATTAATTAGATAAATCCACTGTATCCAATGCAATTGTGTGTTGTCCAGAAATATGTTCATGTTATTGGTAAAGGTATGGCCTCTGACATGAGCATTCACACACTAACACTGGCATAAGGGTGACCATCTGCTCCCTAATCTGACAGCGTTGGAAATATGAAGTCCTTCACTTCCAATGAACATTTATATTATTAGATTTATTCCACTTTGATAATTTAATCCACTTATGAATTTATTCAGTCTAGCTGGCTGTGCTAATCACTAGCTATGAAAACATTGCAACAAAAGCTGTATTCTAATATTAATAAATCACAAGCAGTGGTGCACTGTAAATATGTTTCAGCAACATTATCAAAGAAGGGGAGGGTTTCTCTTATTTCTCTCTCTCAGGGAAAATATTGTAATTACCCTTTGGCGTTGTAAGACAGCAAAACTGTTTCGGGTTTTACTTTTTCATGACATTTGAACAAAAATATAAAATGAAAAAAAAAATCACTGGCTGTCTATTATTCATATGCTAATGTGTACTCCCTGAAAAGGGTGTGACATTAGTAATTCAACACGTTATTATTGTATTTTGGCTTTTTTTTTCCTGCTGGAAAGCCTTTATTTGTCTTGTAAACGAGAGAAGACTAATACAATGCATGTATGTCTTTTAAAAGGCATGTTTAGCCAGCAGAATGTTAACTAAGGTAAGCAGTGTTGTTTTAGCCCTCAGTAACCACGCCAATTATCTGTAAACTTATTTTTTTCGACTTCCATGCATACTTAATGCATCCCCTGTTTCCCTCTCGCCATCTGCCCCCCCCTCCCTTGCACCTCCTCCCCCAATGCCCCGCTCCCTCACCCCACCCCACCAACCCCTCTCCCTCTCCCCCCCTCCAACACTCTGGAATTTTTATGAGATAGGACAAAAATGGGCACTTCCCTTATTAACATCTCACAGTGGAAATCAAATATGCAAGGAAAGTAGTGTATCTACTAATTAGTGCTGAATTCATAATTACTGTGCTCATTGATGGAGATACATTTGAATACGTTCATTTCCTTGGGGAGAGAGGCAGGCTGTCCGGGATAGACTGGGAGAAAAAAAATCCCCCCCCCCCTTTTCTTTTGGAAATTAGGGATCCGTGGCACATGGCGATACTACCAGACTAAGATCCGAAGTGCCCGCAATTTTCTTCAGATATAATTAATCAAGTGAAGCATGTAACCTAATGAATGTGTTTGATATCCGCTCCTATTCAAATATGGGCTTTATCGCGATGTGTGCCGGAATTGCTTAGAGCCATGCATAGACAGTGACATTGCTTGGAAATGTTCTTCAACAGTTTCTCTTTGCGTGTAAACAATAACCATGCTTGTCAAGGCATGAAAAAAAAAAAACAGACAGAGAGACACATTTTAATTGCAGTAAATTAATAACAATTAAGCCGCAGGATGCTGGGTATCTTGACAGTGCTTTGTTGTTGCCCTGGAGATAATTTCACAGAATGCCTTGCAAGTCTGACAAGCAGGTGAAAAGGTAGAAAAGAGAAAGATTTTTGACATTTTCTCAGATGTGAATGTAAGAAGAAAATAAGACTGGCCTGGCTCTTTTACGGTGCAGATTAAAGTAATATAGACTTAATTAACCAAAGCATTGACTTTGGAAGTTTTGAAATATTTTAAGCCTTTGAATGTTTAATCGAAGAACTGTCCAAAATATGTATATATGTATATGTATATAAATGTGTGGTGTTTGTGAAAAATATCAAAGCAAAGCACACTTGCAGCGTAGTGCAAGTAGACAGACAGACAAACGGACATTACAGGAGGAAGATCCATAAGTCCTTACTGTGACCTCAGAATGTCAGACCAGCACAGTCACGTGACAGACAAAGGCTCTCTAATTAACAGAGAGGACTCTGGAAAGCCGCTCTATAATGAGGCACCATGCTGGACGGGCCTCCAGTGAGGCACTCGGCCCATATGCAAGGCCAGCATTGCAGGAATTTACATACTGCAGGTCAATTGAACATATGCACACTCAAAACTGACTAATGACTTCCACTAGCGCTGTGATTCTATTTCACAGCCTGCTCTCAGAATGAGCATAGTATAGAGCACTAATGAGGATAACATTGGGAGGCGTACAACTGCAAACATTAATATATGTATCGAGACATGGATTCAATATTAAAGCCAGTTGCTGGGGAAATGAGTACAACCGCAATATTCCCATGGGTACAACTTCAACCTGCACGACTCCACCTCCTGTATGAAGGAAGAACAGTGTTCCACGGTGTGGCTGATCAGCAGGGGGCAAAGGCCAATGTCCAGTAAAGTGCCCATCCTTGTCTTTTTGCCGCACATTTACTCTCAGACAGCTGATGCTTGGTACCTGTAAGGCCACCCATTCACTATTAAAGTCTTCCTCCAGCACCCTGCAGTTTGGACAGTTTGGGGGCTCAGCAGGGGTGTGTGTCCATCTGTGTGTGGCTGCATGCATGTGTGCTTGACTGCTTGTGTGTGTGTGCATGCATGTGTATGTATGTGCATGAGAAAGGGGGTTTATGTTGAGGGGGTGGCAGCGAGGAGTTGGAAGGTGTTAAAAGTAGGAGTGCTGGTGGTGGTGGGGGGTGGCTCTTATTTGGCTGGGTGTAAAAAAATGCCCCCAGGTCTCCTGATGGAAGAGACAGGTATTAGCTCTGAGACCGCCGTAGTCCCAGCTTGCCATTAGTTTCCTCTCCAGCTGCACCAGGATCCGGACTATGAATCTGCCATGGCTGGTCATTCATCAGTTTCACAGTCCGCACCAGCACACACACACATTCCAATAACAACACTGTGAAATAGTGAGTGAGTGAGTAAGAGACACAGAGAGGGAGAGAGGAATGGAAGGAGTGAGTAAAAGTGTGAGAAAAATATCTTGTCATACACAGACTTTTACTTCAGCGAGTGTATATGGCCACAACATACTGTACCTTTGAGTCAAATGGGGGGTACATTACCAGTCCAGAGAGTGTGCCTGTCTGTGTGTTTGCACACAGACATGCATGACCAAAAAGCCCTGTGCTTTAAATGTTTGTCTCTGCCTGATTGTGTGCATGTGTGGGTGTAGTCTTCCACAAAAAGGTGATGAGACATGATATAAATTAACTGCAGTTTCTGCACGCTGCCGTTTCGCACGGTTGAGCATTACCCCTGGTCCCACAGAGTGATGTGGAACTTCCTGTCAAACAGGAAGCATTTAAATGTTGGCTGGAGAGTTATGGAATTGCCTGTGGAAACATATTTGGGGAGGTCAAACACAGAGGTCACCACTCCAAGACTTTCCATGTCAGGGTCCTCTCTCGTCAAACCCTTCAAGTTTTTCTAGTTCTGCTGGTTAGGTTTTATTATGATGTTCTGTGATTGGAAATGAAGCTGTGAAAAAATATCAGTGACATCAGTGCTAATTTCACTGAAATGTTAAAATTTTAATAACTTCTTGTTGTCATGCTGCAAAACTCCCTTTAATATCAAAACACAGTGAAAGGGTGAAAGTGTGCAAAAACAAAACAAGTCAATGTAAGGATTCTGTTTCATCCAGACAATTTACCGTAGCAAAAGATTTCTTTCTTTCTTTCTTTTTTTTTTTTTTTGGGTTGCCCTGAGTGAGTGAAGGCCACAAGCTCTGTCATGTAGTGTATATGCTAACTCAAAAGGAAGGACAGGTCCTAGCGATTCGGTCGCTTGGGTTGATGTGACCAGGACATGGCCATGGCAGCAGTGAAAGCCCGGTTGAGCCATAGTGACACGTCGTCTCCATCCATCTTCAGTCTGAAACATTTTACGCTAACTGACAGAGCGTGGCGCTTGCTTACCCACCTCCCAGAGGAAATAGTCCAGACTGGTGTCTTCTTGACATGCACTAAAGAGTGAGCAGTCCAGAGGTCCAGAGGGGCATTGTGTATTCAGTCCAAGACGAAAGGTTAGATCCTCTGAAAAGAAAGAGTAGTTCAGTATATATTGTTGAAAGTGACAATGACTTTTTTTTTCTTTTTTTTTTTTTGGTGTGTTATTCAAGCAAATAAACAATTCAGTCAGTCGTTTCAGATTTTTCTTTTTTTTTTGTTATTGTGCACAGGCCAGTGTGTAACTAATAAGTAAGGTGTGTGTATTTCTCCTTTCGAAAGTGAATGCAGATGAAATTTACGAAGCTAATATCCTGTTTCAATTTAAAAATAAGACAAAAAATAGTCATTTAAATATGAAAATATATGAAAGAATATACACACAATAAATTAGCATATGTTAGAAAATGGGAAAAAACTCAATGCAGATCCTTATTTGAATCAATTTTTAAAGACTTGTTCCAAAAAAAATTTAGATAAAAAAAAAAAACAACTCAAATATCGCAACACAGATATAACCTGCTCACTGACACACTGAATTTTGTCTACACTTCTGTTCATATCCTGTATCTCGGTCAGGTACCAAAAGAAGGGGGGAGGTAGAAAAGGAGAATTGAGCAGTGGCTGTAGTAATAAATCACAGGATCGCTGGTGACATTCATACAATACGGATACAGTGTTAACTCAATGAGTCGGACAGCCCTAGCCTGTTCCTCCATCCTGACCTTGCCTCCCTGTCGTAATCAATCATGTTGGCACGGCACACACGCTCCTTATTTATTATTACTCTGGACCCGCATGTACAGTAAACAATGAGTAGAATACATTGGAAAGACTGAGAGAGTGTGGTGCTATTATAAGAGAGGAGGTAAAGGTCCAGTGGAATAACTGGGGGGCATGTGTGTCCGGCTGGCTGGTTAAAAGACTACTGAACAGGGCAGTGAGCAACCACCGTGGCCAATAGTCGGCTATAATGTGTAGACATGAGCAATACTAAGTGCTCATTGCGGCAAAAAGGTCACAGTATTGTCACAAGTTAAAATTTACGTGTGCTGTTGTGGATGCTGGGAAATATCATGGTGTAATGTTCCTGTTGGTGCCTTTTTTATGGAGACTGGCAACACGCATGGATATGGTGTTAAAGCTGTTTTCATGTCTCACCTTATTTCAAGAACACATTAAGAAACCGTCAGACAGATGTCATTTCATTTTAATGCCTTTGACTGTTTTCCTTCTAGAGTGATTGTAATTTGACTTCTGTTATTCTCAGGTAGCAGGTGTATATCCTGAGCGACAAACCATTTTCTTTGTACAACTAATAGCTTACAAAGTCAGTGTAAATTAACAATGACCCAATGTGAAGCCTTCAGAACACCACCATAACAATCCATGAAAGCTGGCCAAGCCACACGTCACACAGTCCCATATGCAGCCTATGCAGGGGGCCTGTCTTGGCAACAAAACAGGGCCCCCATGTACAGCAGAGGGCCCCTGAACTCTTCATGAAGGATGGCTGGCTATGAGGAGGGCCGAGGGGGAGTCAGTTTAAAACACATACCATATGCAGTTAGGAAGAGCCTCATTTATCAGCCCCCGAAATTCCTGGGTTTTTACACCTCAGACCCCCCAGCACTTTCGCTCTTCCCCTAGGGGTTAGCCACCTCCTAACTGTACACCACAGATGACAGGTCGCTGGGACCCAGCTTTAACTGCAGACCGCAACTCTGTCTTCACATTGAAATAACAAGGAGCTGAAGTAATCTAGTGACAGGCTATACAGCAGTAGGTGTGAAATAAATAATGTGATAATGTGATTTTTCTGATATATCTGGCATCTTTTATATATATATATTCTACAGTTTGGGTGGTTTTTTTTATTATTATTTTTTTTTCTTATGAAGTCTATCAACCTCTCCTGTCTCTTTTGCCCTTCTCCTGCCCTTCCTGTCCAAGCTCTTCTTCACAGTTGGACATCATCTGGCCCGTGAATGGCACATTGTTATGCTCGTTCCTCAGTGGCCGTCTGAGCAGATGCCACGAGCAGCCGCAACAGTGGTCCCTGCGCAAGGTTGGTAGCTCGCATTCAACATGAGACCGTAAATTACATCTCGTGAACACACAAACACTCTGCGCTCAACTAAGTTTCGGCAGTTTAGAGCATCATTGAAGGGGCATAGCATATCCTGATTTTGTTTGAGTGAAGACTAGTTTGAGGCAGCTGGGGAAGTGGCCCCGCAGCGCATAGCTGTGGCCTAGACAAGGAGCTCACGAACGGACAGCTGGGCTTTGAACTTCTTACCCCTAGGTTCCTGGGGTCAACAGCTTGGTGGCCGCAAGGGTCAACCAACAGTAAGAGGCCGTCTTCTTGAGAACTGCTGGACTTGTTTTGACTGGGTCCCTGTGGCACCATTACCCCATGGGTAGGAGTCAGGTGAAGCAAAGTTTAGAAATGACATTTGGACCGTATGCATGCACACTTTGTGGTGTATTCCGTTGAAAAACGCAACAAATACCTTCTTGACTTGATATGAAGTCTGTTCAATTTAAGACTTAAACAATTATAAAAACCTGCCAATCCTGCAAGCCTTCATCTTAACAAAACTTCAAACAAAATCACAGAGTTAAGCTTGCTAGTAGTACAGTAAATAACGCTATAGATCTAAGATGAGACACAATAAAGAATGATTTGTTATGATCTTGGGAAATACATGGCTCAAAATCCAATCAAACATATCGCCAAAGTGTGTTTGAGGAAGAATCATCCTTGTTGCGACAATATTTACACACTCAAATCCCACGTCTAGTCAATGGATGCATAGTGGCTCGCTAAGATATATGGGTTACTTTATTCATAGCACTTCAATTACAAAATCATGTATTGGGGGGAAGAATAAATTAATAATAAAACACCCTATCTGAACTTCTAATATTTTGCTTGGCGAAGGGAAACGAATTACCCTTTTCAGAACTGATGATGTATTACTAGCGTTTGATCCTTGGAGGTTTCACCATGCTCACATTCATTACTTTCAAGTGCTGAGGTGTATCTGCAATTAGAAGCACCTTGCAGTGGATTTCTGACACTCCCGCAGACTTGAAACACCAGATCATAGAATCATCACAGCATCATACTGCAGGAGAGGGGACGGTGTCTCCTTCGAATGGAGGCAAGGATGGGGGGTGGGGTGGTGGTGGGGGTGCTTAATTTAACCATGTGCCCGTAAGTGAGGGGAGACGGTAAGCAAATGAGGACCTTTCATTAAATCAAAGGTGATTTTTGTTCTGCTAATGGGTGCCCCAAAAATCTAGTACAGCAGCGAAACATGTGATCATTCTCTGTGGAGCCTGCTATACTGCTACAGACCGGTCAGGGCTATTCTTATTATAGTATGCATAATGTAATGAGCATGCTTGTTTAATTTAATCACACTGAGTGGACTGTGTTAGTATTTCTTTGAAACGACAAAGCCATACAAGCATGTGGTTTGATACAAAAAAAAGAAAAAAAAATCATACAATCACTCACCTGACTTGTACAGTTAAAGCACTTGCTATTTCACAAATGGCCGACATTAACATGGTATAGCAAGTTCATAGTATGTAGTATTTGTGTGGCCCTCTGCTGTGGTTTTTTCCTCACAATGGAGCTCAGGTTTACACTTAATGCCCAAATCTCAAATGTCTTTAGAATTATTGTCCTCCAGAATCGCCATCATCTTCAAGTCCTCTATTGATTGATCATGACAGGGCCAGAATGGCCACTGTGGTGAAACACCTCAGAGAAGCAAAGGAAGTTTAGCCAAAAAACACGCTGAGCCATTATGTTAAAGTAAACGACAGCACTTCCTAATGTCATTTGGCAGTGCTAGCACTCAGCAATTAGGGCCTCTCTTAATGCGACGCTGGGAGCATTTCTCCTCAAGGTTAGCGCCTCATTTCCCCACGATGGGTCTGCGGGGCCGCACCAGATGCATTGTGGGAGCTGGGGGGCGCGAGTTAGGACAGGTGTCCGCCACCTTGGATATCTCCCCTCGCAGCTGGCACCAGCTGGCACCCCCAGTGCCCCATCCGGACGGTCTGCTCTCCCTTCTCCGTGGAGGAGGAGGAGGAAGAGGAGGAGTAGGGGGAGGGGGGGCATGTCAAGGGCAGACCTGCTACAAGCTCACTCACAGGGCACCCATGCCATGACATGACCTGGCCACTAGGGGACCTGCCAGCAGTGCGGGGAAGGAGTAATGTGGTGCAGCCGTGCCCGTTTGGAGACCTGCTCCAGTATCCCTAATGGACCGGCAATGATGAGGCCCAGCAGTGCCAGAGGGTCAGAGGGAACTTCTGCAGAGGACGCTATTCTTCCCACTAGAGAGCAAAGGATGTCATGTCTGAAGGTGGTCTCTCTGGAAGCACATCAGCCATTTTGCCAAGAGGTAAATAGGAGAAGAGTCTTCGAATTACTGGATAACTGAGGTATGTACTGTATAGTTTCATGCGCAATATGCAAATATACATAATACACATATCCATATTTAAAACCACCTCTGCAAAAATCAAAAATTTTAAATCTAAGACGTAGGGACATGTTCACACATTTTGTTTTGTGTGACTATGGCCAAATGAATATTGACTTCACACATCAATGCATTTACATTTATTTATTTTGTTTGTGTCAGCGTGATGGCACTGGAGAAATGTTTTGTCTGAATAATCCCATAAGGGATGGGCTGTCTGACAGCCAGACATGAAAATAAAACTATTAATTCATTCATTCATTCATTCATACACAATTTGCTTTGTGCTGTTTTAGTACTCTGCTTAGTACCACAAATATGTGTACTGTACATATGTACTGAATTTATGCAACGTGAAAAACATTAAGCGAAAATACATCATATATGTTTCACACACTGCAGAACTATATTACACTGCAGAAATGATGCAGTATAGTTTCCTTTTGGTAATTGTTTCCTTTTTATCAAGCAATTTTAGAGGTTCAAATATTATTAATCTTGTAACAAATATCAAAAAAATTTCTTTTTGGCTGCAATAAAGGGCTGCTGGTGCAGAGTTAAAGCAAATTATTATGAATGTAAACTGGCAGACTTGTCTCCAGTCAGGAGAAATCACTTCACATTATAAGCACATTATGTTCCAGGCAATGCCACACAGTGGTTTCCTACTCATGATGTGAGTTAATTCACTTAATATGTCTTTAATGGGGAGAAGCTTTTCTTTGTATAAAATGGTTTCCACACTGACCATTATCTGAAATCAAGCCTAATGATGGCTCCATTTTATGATAATGACCATTATCACACAGACCACCATCAGGTCTGCCAAATGATCAAATGATCTTGCATTTCTTACTTCCAGTCTGAATTCGTTAGTCATGTAAATTTAAGCCCTTGATGAAGCTAACCCCCTCCCTTCCTCCTCACACGCTCCTGTATAATAGTACACATCTGATGCTTTTGCTGCTGTTGTTCAAACCCTATATTGAACTAAGGCTGCTTTTGAAGTTGTTAACAGCACATAGTATATCATCTTTGCCCTCATCAGCCCTTAATGGGCAAAAAAGCAGGATTTTCCTTAGTTAACATAGTCATCAGCTTCAGTATATATAGGTAACTGTGAGGCCATAATAATAATTTGTAATAACACACGCTGGCTCTTGGTGTCTGATGCCACATGAATCCTTTGAAGTGCAGACTGTTGATTACTGTAAATGAGAGCTGTTTCAGGGTGGATTGTGGGTAATTATATGCAGTGCACCCCAGGGAGCAGTGCTAGGACCCAGGGGACAGCGGTTCCACAGGAGAGTGAAGCACAGACAGAGCAACACATGCTGGGCCACCGATTCCCCGCATGAAACAAGTCAACAGGCCTGTCTTTTATTTCTAATGTCTGTGATTTACATGAAAGAACCACTGTCACCCAACCGCAACAGAGTGTTGTGCACCTCGGTTTGATTGACAGGATTTCATATTTCACATGTCCCTGCACCCCCTTCCCCCTCCCTGAACAACTTGATGATGATTGCGGCATTACAACAGAGAACATATTGTCGGAGTAGTTAATGTAACTATAGAGCTTTAAATACAACCATAAACACACACATATATGTTTTTTTTTTTTTTATTAATCTACGTATACATACAAATTACAAACACACTAGCCCACATATTACATCATAACAGTAACTCCTTTTGCACCCTTGTATGCAGTTGTAATAACATTAAATCTATCTTCATGGAAGCAGATGTAATTGCAGGAAAATGCAACACATTAACAAACATTTTAAGGTCCTGAAATATGCTTTAAATTGCACTGTAGTGTATTACATTTATTATGTCTTTAGATATTGATTATAATTGCTTAATATGGCACATCAATTCACTGGTTTTTTTAAGTACATATTTTTAATTGTCCTTACCTATGGAATATACATTGAAAATTGAATTCAAATTAGGATGCAATGTGAGGCAAAGTTTCCAATCATGCTGGGAGCTCCGCAATCTCTTTTCTCTTCACTTGAGCTCATTTCTCCACTAATGACTTTGCCCTCTGATGCAAGCCAAGGGATCATCAAAGGTCCTTGAAACAAAAAGGGAAATATAGCAATTACTGGGACTTTCATCGGCAAGAAAGAGATTAAAAACCCTGTGGTTGTATAAGCACTCGAGAAGCAAACCAAGATCTGTTTTACTATTAAATGTATATTCAAGCACTTCACTGCAGACGTTCATCATCATCTTCCTTTCAGCCGTTCATTCATTTTTTTCCATGCATGATAAGAGAATCGAATGTATTATGTATTACTAATCACATGATAAAAGCCTGTGGTGCTAGTAAAGCATGTAGATTCCAAAATGCTGTGCATGTACAAGAAAAGTCATTGCCTTTTTAACAGTGGCCTGAGGGAATGGAATTGTCCCTTAGCCTCCATAACCATTGACACAAAAGGTCCCCAAACAATTTCAAATTACTGCTTTATTTCTCTCTCTTATATAATCCACCCACATTATTAAATCTACCACCTTCTGGGACTTTACTGATACAATAATATTACAGTGCTAAGATGTTTACATTCGAGACCACTAGCTTTCCTTGTTATAAACATGTATCCCCTTAGGACTTGTACAATATGTATGCATACTACTTGGCCTAAATGTGGCACAGGTCATTTTCTTTTTAAGAGGGGTCAATATTACCTCAAGCAAAGGGGCCAAGGCCAACACCAGAACCTGACTGAGCAGAAAATGGCTCCTGATATTCACAGATGAGATCTATTATACATTAAACATGCTTGTAAATATTCACTAGTCAGACCATTCAAATGGAAAATATGGTTCAGGTCAAAGGTCTATGAAAATGTTGTCTCCCGAGGAAAGTCCCCCTAGAATAGAAGCAATGATGATAACAGGGAGAAACACCCATAGGGGACTCAGGAGAACATTAAGAGTTGTTTTACATGTTTGACTGTGGGACAGCGATGATACCAGGGAGATAAATGATGGGCACTTATCAGACTGGACTGACCTAGAGTTATGTACCATGGCTAATGGAATGTAACACTCCCATCAATTATACACAGCCAGGCTGAATTACAATGAGTTAATGCCTAGTAAAGTTTTTCTAAATAGTTCTGTTCAAGCATTTTATTAGCGTGAAAAATCTAAATAATTAGACCACACAAATATGAGGAGGAATGCCGTGAACAGGTTGGCTGTCTGAGCACAGCATTGCTTATTGAAATCTATGAATAGCAAAGCACAATAGGTACAGAATAATACATGGTTGTCAGTTTTATTGGTGGTTTGTCTCACTGACAGGATCACATGGCTTGAAAATTATTTCATCATGTTCAAGTCCAACTGTGGGACTACGGTGTTATCTTCTATTTTTGTCTCTCTCGGCCGTATATTTCAGAGGCCAGGAACAATGTAGTCTGACAGACATATTCTTTATGAGGGGCTCGTGGTCTCTCTAATTTGACACAGTTGTCAGAGATAAAGCTCCTTAGAGAGTGTGGCCATGCTCTGGGTAAGAATGGGGATTAAATTAACACCCCCACCTTCACATCCTGTGACCCCAATACTGGAGAATAAAACATACATGGTGACTCACTTCAACACCCCACGTATCCCTTCCAACTTCATTTGCGGATGCATTTGATTCTATTGCTAAATATAAAAAAAAAAGAAAAAAAAAAAAGAACTGATTTTCTTCTTGTTGCTGAAATCTGAAGTAAGCAGGGATGTGGATTGAATGTTAATTAAATAAAAACACGTTCACAACAATGTCATTGAAACTAACTGTTATTTGTGAAGAAACAATGCTGGCTATCAGCAAACATCTTTACTGTAAATGTAGCTGGTGAAAGCAAAATGACACCTCAAACACAGTGTAACAATACACTCACTCTCCTTGGTAGTTTCCTATCAAATGACCCGAGCACACAAAATCAAATCAACACTGGAATGGATCATATCAAATTCTAATGAAAACATAATGTGCTCTTAAAATGTGTGCTGGCCCGGCAGCCAGTCATCCAGAGAGTCTCCCCCAGATGACGTGATGAATAGGGAACACCGATCGAATATGCATCAAAGTCGAGCTCATGATTTATGTAATAGCAGTCACTTGGACACTGATTAGCTGCTCTGTCAAGCGTGTAATACGAGAGGCACAACCCCTGGTTTATCAGTCATTTATCTGAAGTGCGTCCTGATATTATCACTGGATCCTAATGTCATCATTATGCCGCACAGCATGTGCGGGCCAGTGTGTCATGGTGCCGGCGACACTGCCTGTCAGGAGTTCAAGCCTCTTCATTTGCAAAGTGCTCAGACATTCATAGCACTATGTCAACAGTAAAATAGAGAAGCCACATCATATCAGAGATGGAGGGACACAGGCACAGAGGCACACTAAATAAGTGGGCACTTGAGGGTACATCGAAATTTTGTCACGTCTTTGTGGTTGTGGTATTGCTTATATGATGATCAAGCTAATTCTTTTGAGAGGAGTGGAATAACAAAGTGTCAGAGTAAAAAGAACAAAATAACAGGTTGCTTTTTTCATGCCTGTTTCATGGTTTGATTTAGAGGAACAGACATAACATCTACTGTACACTGGGTATACACAATGAGAACACCAAGACCTCCTCAATGTGCAATGTGAGGCCCACAGAGCTATTTTTCCTGATTAAAATGCACACTCACACACACCACTGTGTGAGAGGATGGTGGTTGTTCAGTCTGTCAGGACTTTCCTGTTCTCCTGGAGAATATCTGATATCATAAATGACTTCAACTCCTCCCACGCCAACATGTGAGTGAGATCGTGAACACAGGAAAAGAGAGCAAGACACAGACAGGCAGTATATGACTGAGCTATGACAATCATATATTACCGGATGGACAAAATTGCTAATAAACAATTTCTGTCACTATGACAAAAAAGGTTAGGGTTATTCTCACAAACATCTGGTGCCGTACACTAAAAGGAAGCTGTGCAACATATAAGTCTATCAACACCTCACACAAACAAAAATTATGAAGGAAACTGAACAGGAAAAAGAGCTCTTTGAGTCTCAAACAAAAGATATCAGCCCTGCTGCCAACACAGACAGGGCACCACACCTTGGCAACGATACCGCTCACAATCAAAGGAACAGTCGTCATCAGTGGAGCCGTGTTTTTAAAGGATATCTTAAAACGATTGAAAATATGTGTGTTTATGGAAAACAATTGAACCTTTAGAATTACAAGTTATGTCACTGACACGTACTTGAGGCTGTTTATTTCACCACAGCATGGCCAAAGTATTTCCTGTTTTTAAAAGATGCTATTTTTGCTTATCAGAATAAATGTATATGACTAAATAAACAAAAGGTAAAATGTACAAAACAGCCTTGACGTGCTTGCAGTAATTAAAATTAATATCCACTCAAAAAAAAAAAAAATAAATTGCATTTCAAAAAGCAAAAGATGTCTTTCAACTGTTCAAACTTCCACATTTGAGGCAAATTGTTTTGTAAATGTAATAAAGCAAAGACAAAAACATCCGGTGTGGCTGCCACATATGATAATTGTGTGTCCACTGAATGCAACATTAAATGATTTCAAACAGTATGGCTCAGAAGATCCAGCAGAGGGGGCTGCACACTGCAATCATATGCTGATTAATTGAGCTTGATTCTCCCCATGCTGCGAACATAAGTTGTCCCACACTGTAGGCTACATGTTGGTATGTGGGTAAAGGTTACAAGGCTTTACTGAAGTCACCTTTTACCACAGGTAGCCCTTCACATCATTTTTGATGAATATTAAGAAAACTGATTTTCTGATTATCCCTCATCAGGCCTATATCAAACTAGGTTATGTTCATTTTTATTAATCGTGCATGTTGCTCTCTAATTAGCTAATGAGAGACAAAAAGCAGGTTTAGAGCAGAAAAATGCAAATGACTCTTAGAAAATAGCACAAAAAAGTAAATGGCAAGGCTGAGAATCATCCTTCATTGAAATGTCAGAGATAAATGGCTCAAATGTCACATCAATTAAAACGGGGGACAGTTAGTAGTTCATTAAAGAGAGAGCCATATTGCACCGTCGGGTACCGTTGCCAACCCTTACTATCTGGGGCAGACTGGCAGCGGGTCCAGATGGCACGGAAATCCTCACAGATTTCAAAATGGTCTCTGCAGGGGTGGCGTTTTCTCCCCCGCTCCCACCCTCACCACTGAGATGGGGTGTGGGCCACAGGCCCATGCCGGCCTACACATTCCAAATGGAGGCATGCAGAGAGCTGAAGGCGCCACAGAAATAAAAATAAAGCTGCAGAGGACAACAGACACTTTCAAACAATACACGACTGATGCCACACTCTTGGTCATAATGACTGTTTCAACTGAATGTATGGCAGCACAAGGCAAGTCCCTAATAAAAGGATTGGGCTCTGCCTTATGTGTTGTTCATAATAACACCCTGACTTTATTAGTCGGTAATACATAAGATGTTAGAGTCACATAGGTATTTTCATATGCAAACATTATGCCTGGGACCCTAAAGTCCTCACTAAGAAGCTGTCACTGGAGATATGGATCTGGATAAATGTCTCCACTATAAGTGAGAAGATAACAGGGTTTGAAATTAATGCTCAAAATATGCATTATCATATTTTTCCCACTGTAAAAACATCAAGCAAATCAAATATCTAAATCACCACCATTACTAGTCTTCGGTGTACTGGGGACCCCCCTGAAGGACCCCAAATCCCAATTTGAGACCCATTAGACAAGCCTTCTGTGTCTGTCCCCGGCCGGGGGGAGGAGCGGAGACTTCATCCCGACCAATCACAGAGCAGGAGCGGACCTTTCCGTCTCTCTGATTGGCCGACACGACCACGCTGCGTCTGAAAACAGGAAAAGACTTCCTGTCACGTTAGTTTAACACCAGGAAGAAAAGTGAGCTTTGCACAGGCGGCGTTACGGATGAACTTGGCTTCATTGTAAGATACCTGCCTGTTTTACGATGTTAAACTTCCTCTAACAAAGCTTGTCATCATCCTCGGTTCAGAAATTATTGGCTTTGCTTTAAAGTACTGACGGCTATCTTTGGAGGAGGTCGGTGTGGGCCTTCAGATACGAACCCCTGCTTGTCTTTTCCTATTTTTTTTTCTCAAGCAAACTTAATATTAACATTTAATTTGAACAACTTGTAACACACTGACACGCTCCAGGAATCGCGGAGACGTCTGCCTGCGTTTCGGTGTTATCTTTCCTTCGTCTAAAAGAAATATATTTATAATAATAACAGTAAGCACAACGAGGACACATGTTGCATTTTCACACCTGCGCAGTCACACCGCGTTTCTACTCAATTAATCACGCAGGTTTGACCGGGAACTAGTCTAATGAGAAACGAGTCAGATGATTGACGAGCGTGAGGACGCTGCCAGTGATTTTTAACAACACAAGCTGCTTATTGTTTGTTGTTCCTCACCGTGAAGAGCTGGGTAAACATTCAAGTAGTCACTTAGACTAGTCTCCTGCTCTGAAAACGGCACAAAACAAACATGATAGCATTATTTTTAATCAGTCTAGACTATTAGCCAAGGCCATTATTGCCAAAGTCCATTATTCTATCTATGAGTCCATTACCAGCTTGCTAAATGGGAGGCAGTGTGTTCAGCGCTTATCCAAAGTGCACTGTACCATTGTTTGGCTCAGAAATTTCTCGCCTTTACTGTCAGTTCAGGCAAACCCCTGATGAATACAGTGAGAGAGCTGCAAGACTAGAAACAAGAAAGTTGAAGGAGACGCATTTGTGATCGCATACCATGACAGATGTGGTCGTGGTGTGTGTGAAGAGGTGGGGAGGATGAGGAGGAGCAGGGGAGGCAACTGGAAGTCTAAATGAAACTGCAAATGCTTGACTACTTTCATATCACATAACCTTTTTGTTTTAGTTTCCTAAAAATAAATATTTCCATTCTTGAATTAATGGTACAAGCTATGTTGAGCGGTTTAACATTTTCATTCTTTGTGTTACAGCTGTAACTAATGATTTTTTTTTTCCTCAAGTATATGTGTCTAAAAATGTCTTTAATGTCACATGAGACCAAGAAGGATAGCAAATTGAAACAAGGATTGGATTGCAAAACTGAAACAAGGGAATGTTTAATATTGGCATAAAAATATATGTATATCTACCTCTTTAGACATATAAGTACAATGAATAATTAACTTTTAGAGTAGTTACAGATTTTGGTTAACTGGGCTTCTCAGTGCTATAGTTTTTTTGTTACTTTTTCCTGCTTAATGAAACTTGTCTGCAGAGCTGCATCTAATGAATGTGAAAAGTTGAATACGCATTTTCCATTTAATTCTGAAGTGTTTGCTGATAGGTCTCACGGAGGAGAAAAAATGAACTCTAAAATGTCATTATTGAAGAGGAAAGTCTCCATCAGAGTGTGATTAGTCTGTGATATTGCAACTGCAAAAAATAGTAAATTAGTTGTTTAGTTATTTGACAAACATTACTACTCTTTTGATGAAGTAACAATTCTCTTTTAAGTGAAAACTGAGGTCATTCTCGGGATACAGCTTGTTAAATGAGAAGATTTACTACTCTTCCCCGTTTTATATCATTGTATTCTGAAAACATCTTGTTTGTCTGACATAACATATTTTTAACAACACCTAGTGGCCTGGGAAACTTTGGGCATCTTTCACTGTTTTCAAATATTTTATACAGTGAAGGATCAAATGGTGAATTGAGAAAACTATCTGCAAATTTACTAATAATGAAAATAATTGTTAGTTTTGGCTCTGCATGCCACAATTAATATATAAACATATTTGTTAAAGATTCATGAATGTGGATAACAAACACTATTAAAGAGAAAGGAAAGAGATATTGAGATATTTTACTTATACCCTTTAGACACTTTTCAGATCAAGGTTCCAGGAAGGAAAGGTTTCCTTGGTTGGAACTCTTACAATCAATGTGACCTTTATTTATTATAACCCCCATCTCTCAAAAACTCACATATAACATAGTCAATCATCTCTCCTTCCCTCAAAGTAAAAATAAAAAAGGAACTGCTGTCTGGTTATTGCCAGTATCCATCTCAGTCGTCAGAAAAGCTGCACGTTTTTGCTGTTGTTAAGGGCTGGAAACCAGAATCCCATCGGAGTTGCACCCTAAGGAACAAATTTAATGCTAGAAAAACATCCCGGCCATCAACCAAAAATGACGGATTGAAAATAATGTCGAGCTATCTTGGGAATCCCCCACCAGACAAGGGAACAGACTGCATTGTTTTTCTCATTTATGTGATATATAGAACAGAAAGAGGGGAAAAAATGGGCGATTTATTGGTTAGATAGGCGTATTCTTTTCCATGCACAAAAGAAATATTGGATAGTAATGTAGGGATCAAGTCACATCATGACATTGTTTGGAGGCTAGGTGTTCAAATATGTAAGTCATCATCCGTTGGTGGCCCGCTAGGTTTTCAATAGATCATTCAATGCAAATATGTGTGGGAAATTGTGAAAGTTGCCACATGAATATGTCAATGAATGCAGTGTAATTTGTGCTTCTTTAGCAGGGCAGCGAGATGAAGAAGCAGAGGGAGAGCCAGTGCACTCAGAAGA
Organism: Remorina albescens; assembly: GCA_034769265.1. Classification (NCBI taxonomy): domain Eukaryota; kingdom Metazoa; phylum Chordata; class Actinopteri; order Carangiformes; family Echeneidae; genus Remorina; species Remorina albescens. Next base: position 11,653,847 of record CM068491.1, on the reverse strand, counting down.
CCATCTCATTGCTGAGCCCCCTGGGGACGATCCAAGTCAGTGGATGTGAGAATGGTGTGCACACCATCCAGATCCTAATGGATGTCGCACCTGCTGAAAGGTACTGTACAACAGCCGGGCTGGTGACGTGATAAACAAAGGTGTGAAATTTACAGGCAGACAGAATCCACTCCTGTGATGGAGTGCCACCATTCCTCATTGGAAGCAGGGCATTTTTGTAGATCCCACAAGAAATATCCTGGAGAAAGTTGGGCAAATATGAGCAGGCACTAGAAATATGAGGGGCACTAGAATACAGTTGGGCTTGAAATTAGATTTCTGATGGCATGTGGTTGTGATTCTTCCTGCAGTATATTTGAAATTTCAGAAAAAATAACTTGTTTATTAGCCACAGGGGAGTTGATTAGAGCTGATGTCTGTAGGGTCAGCAAAGGCCATGGGGAGCATGGACTGCTCGCTCCTGTTTATTTATGTTTCCTCTGAGTTGAATGCAGCAGTTTCGAGTGTCAACTGACACTCAGAAATGTAATAAGTGATTGCATTTCATGCAGAACCCATCCCTCAAAATTGATGTAACGTTGACAGTCTTACTGAAACTGATTAAACTCAGCATTAATAAGTACTTATTCCTTATTTTTACAGGTCCACATCCTACATCTCAGATTAGTTTTGATTAGATTGAAATTAAATATCCATGTATCACAGATTCGCATTTGATAAACTTGAATGGTTTGGGAAATTAAACCATTTTCAAATGCACCCAGATAGGAAGTTATCCTTTTGAAAATGTATGTTCAAATTCTAATTTATGGAAACCCATTAATAACCTTGTATATTATACCTCAACATGTGTTTCCTTCTCGACTGTCTGCTATTTCCTAAAATTCATCAAGCAGTAAAAACATTCCACTTGTTGTTAATGAGTTGAAGTGAGAAAATTAATAATATGGAATTTTGATTATGGAAGATGTCCTGTAACCATGCGCAAGCACCTTTCTCCATCTCCTTGTGAACAGGGTTTAATTTGTGTGTTCAGGTTCAGTAGGAATATGCAAATGAATTTAATGATTCGCATCACTAGATCATTTCTCATTTTAATATCATTTGCTATGTCGGGTTATAAATGAAGCTTCGATCACATCGCTTTCTGTATGTTCTCAAAGGTGTGAGCAAGAAATCACTAAACCAGATGTTTAGATTTTATCCGACTAGTTGAGTACAAGGTTATTGTCATAAGACAGGGGAACCAGAGCCATCCCAGATATATGGAGTAACGCAATGTAAACAGGCATTAAGGGAGGCGAGATAAAGTGACAAAATATAGGCTTATCTTTGCAACAGGCTTTACATGTAGATCTCACAAAAGCCTGCCTGTAGCAGTAATAGTTCAGATCAGCCATTTCCATTGATTTATTTATGACATACTAAACAAGCCTCTTTCCAGCTTTGGATGTGGTGTGGTGCAGGCTTAGGAAGTCAGTGTGATAAATGATCTCTAAGAGCATATTTTGGATAAGGGAAATAGATAACGTCCATGCGTAACAGAAAGGGAGACCTACAGTATATATTCGTGAGCGAGTCACAGCTTTGCAGGCTTACATGTGCAAGTTTGTTTTTCCAGAATTCACTATTGGTGGGTGTTGAACAGCCAAGGCAGCAACAAAAGCATTTGTGGCATTGATAGATAGATATTGATAAATGCCATTATAGCTACATAAACGCTCTTGAAGTATTGCTTACACACCATGACCGTCAGCTCTTTCTAATAGAAACGTCTCAAGCCCCTTTTGCTTCCTAACTGATCTTAGGAACATTTCCTGAAATCAACCTCCTCTGCCAGTCTAACGACAGCCCTGAAGGCACCATCAGATGAACAAATTCATTACATCTCAACAACCCCTGTTGGGGCCCTACGCACCAGCCTCTCTGTTAACCAGCTTTTCCCCCCTTTAGTTTTTAGCATGGCCTCAGCGCTCACAGAAAAATGATACGCATTTTGTTTACAGGAGATTACTATTATCTGAAATATGATGCTTCTTGCCTTTTTCACACAGAGCACAGACACATAATACTGAAGAAATCATAGAGCACTTTTTTATTAGGGTGAAAAATGAAAAAAGGGCTGGACTCCTGCCCCAAGACATTTTGTGAGCATATTATTTTACAATGCTTTGATCAATTTGTCTGTCAAGCTGGCTGAGATGTGGGGGAGCAGGAAAAAAGCAATTTAGCTTGTGAGGTCCTCAATAGAAATGCACTACAGGAGCCTGTGTATGACATGTTGCATTAGAACCTGAGTAGCCTTTATTGCCTGATAATGTCGCAAGGCAATGCTGATATCAATCACCCTTTAACAGCCAGTGTGATGTGTTTTTATGAAAGAAGAAAAAAAAATGCATGAAGTATTTCTTGGAAAATAATTGATTTAATTCAGAGCTGAGGGATTTCTACTTTTAACAACAAAAAAATGTTGTGTTGGGGTAAAAAAAGAGGCACAAAATATGCTAGAAGCTAAAAATTGTTAAGAACAGACTCCTTGCATATGCTCCTATAGAAAATTGTAATTAATTTTTACACAGATAAACATTTTGTCTCATTTGCATATAGATATAAACAATATATTTGTGCATCTGAATTCCCAGCACACTCAAGTCATGTGATCTGCCTAAAATCCTAAGTGGCTAAAACCAAAAATTATCTTTATATTTCCCAGGCCATAAATCCGCCTTTTTTTCTCTGACACAAAGCCTTATAAATCTGTGTCTGATTTTTCACATTGCACATTGTTTTTAGTTAATGATTTTCATCTGTTTGTTGTTGCTGTGATAGCGGGGAAATGTACCATATGCTCCGGCAAAAGACAAATGATTAGCAAATGAAATTCTGGACAGCTGTCTGACTGAAAGCGTTTGGTTGATAGCATTCTGCTACCATAATTAGCTTAAGCTTTGGGTTAATTAACTTTCTACCTGGATATGCATAATAATAGCATTCTGCAGAAAGCCAAGGCGATTCCAGTATATCAGCAGCAAAGGCTGGCTTTTTATTTTGTATTTCAGCTGCATATTTCAATTTCAAGAGGCGATTTAGCTCGGGAGCATCGTCAAATATTGTAGATTTTACTCCCCCAGCCAGATAATTCTGAAACAATAGGGGTGTATTATGTGGCAGAAATGCCATTTCTGAATGTAATTAAAGCGGATGAAAGCAATCACCGATTTTTAAACGCTTTTGTCTAGCATGAGGCCTACTTGTAAAAAAATACCCGTCAAGAGGAAAAAAGAGGCACGAGAACCCCCAAGTCCTTATATAAGAGGCCTTTGAGACTGAAGTGAAGTACAATAGTAATTAGTCTTTTGTATGAATTTGCTGGCCATGGTCATGATTAGTTAAGCATATGAGAGGAGGACTGCATTGCTCTTAAGGAGGAGGGTGTTAAAGTCTATTTATCACCAGTTATTCTCATAGCTTTCCATTATCACTGACAACACTGGATGGGGCCTGAGAACTGCCTAATTGTTCTGAGGTGGAGTGTTTTTGTGTCAAACCTGTCACCCCTAGTCGCATTGGCATTCATAAGCAGCCAGACATTTTCCATATATCTAGCACTAATACCCAAGCTGTCACAACAGCTTTTACACACTACCAATGCTAGTGTGAAATATCTGAGGTGATGCATTTATCGTTTTTCTCACACTCGTGTAGTGTTGTGAATCAATGTCCTGGTTCACACTGAATAGCAGTATGGTAAATGTGCTCCCTGTTTGGCCCCTGTTTACATGATGTGTTCACACACCAGGAAACATATCAACAACTTAAATTTGTTTCCACTACGATTTCATGTCTCTACTTCTCTCCATTGCTCTTTCTCTCTCCTTCTCTTTTAGTCTTTTTTATATTTACTCTAATACATAATTTTAATCAATTTGAATTATTAATTAGCTTGATATATAGACATAAGTGTGCGCTAAAGAAACTGCTTACATTTGTAACTTAAAATGCTTTGTCATACAAACAGTGATCTGCAGAGATATCGAATGAAATCATCAATAAAGCAGGGGGGAGACGTTTTGACGTAGTCCCTTTAGAGATGGTATGAATAATTCATTGTGTAATGATATTCAGATGATTTTTGTTCTATTTTTTACTGCAGCTTTAGAATATTGTTTTGCATGTTGTGAAGTGTAGTACTCAGCTGCGTATTCATTAAGGTGCTGCTCCCACTGGCCCTTGGACCCATCTGTGCTCAATGTTTATGCCTGCATCTCTCGGGACTGTCCCAATCAGGCTGCATGTGCCATTTCCTGTGTAAACCAACACCTGTGTAACACACTACCTGTAAACCGCCCATGTAGATGAGACACTGACATTCACTCAGTCACTCAGATGAAAATCTGCAAATGTTGTGGTTTCTAAAGCAGACCCTCCAGGGTGAGGATGGAAGCGGAGCGAGAGTTGCTGCTCACTGTAGAGATGCAGCAAAAAGCTCCTGCAGTTGTTGTTGTTGTTGTTGCTGTATTTTTTTATTTTTTTTAACCCCCTTGTTGTCAACCGTGAAGTTTTTCTGGCGTGAGGGTTGAGCTAGTTTGTTTTAGAACTTGATTGGATTCTATATCTGCAACATGCAGAAGTGTACAGTGTGCCACATACTAACGCACTATGCAGCGAGATGATTCCGCTCTGACATCTTGGAGAGGAGTACGAGTCAATTATGCCCAAGTGTTGTTCTTGCTTATCTTCCTGCGGCACCAAACAAGGATTTAGTCAAGGATTTAGGGGTGAGGGGGCGGTGGTGGGGATCATGGTAAGCGGTTCACAACAAAACACTCAAAACTCCTGGGAGCGGGCACTGATTTAAAAATAAATTACAGAAGACGAAGCGCTAACACTCAAGGGCCCTCAGCAGTGCTGGCGTACACAGGTGAAGATTAGCCTCCTCGCTAATCAGAGGAACAAGGCAGTAATTTGCTCTGAACACAGACAGTAATTAGGACTTGGTGACACTGGATTCCCATAATGCCTTTGTGCTTGACGGGGTCAAATTTTGACAGAGGCTATCCATGCAGGGTCACTGTCCCCCCAGTCTCTCGGCCCTCTTCAATTGAGGCTCTAAAAGGTCCCTGCAGTTACAGGGGATCCCTAATGTACTTTATGCCTCCCTCACTGGCTCCTTACCATTCGGGTAATTGGAATCTCTTACTGTGGCACTTGAGAATAGAGGCTAAAAACGCTATTTGAAACTGCTCAGTAGTCTGTTGTAGATAAACATTGCTGCGTCGGGGTGTGGATACACTACATAATGGAGTAAGAGTTAAGGCTCTGGTAATACATGCCTTCACTGACTCCTGTGGCTAGCCAGTTGGGAGAAGACCTAATTGTTGTGTGCTTTGTTGCCTACTCTGCAGTATTTTACCACCACCTTTATGTATTGGAGTGAGTGTTGCAGCCTCTTTAGTGGACATTCGCTAATAAGAGTTGTTGTATATCTAGAGAGCAGTTTATCTGGCCCAGCTGTTTTTATTTTGAAATGGCTGAGCACAAAACATGTGCTCCACAACAGAATAAGAGGCCTTCCTTACAGCTTACCAGAGCTTACCACTCTGAAAGCTCCCGATTTTACTGCTGCAGTAGCTAGATAGGAATCTGAATGATCTTCAAATGGTTTAACAAGTCGCATTGAGCAAGTGGCTTACAATTGTATCACAGCCTTTGGCTCAGAGACCATGAGGATCTTGACATTCATAGAGACATGCTGTATTTTTTTTTCCTTCATAGACAGTCATTTTAGGCTTTTTTCATGCTCTCTTGAGTCTTTGACGTCTCTGAGTTAAGTATCTGGAGCTATAAGGCTGAGGAAAATATTGGACTGCTCTTGGCCTTTTCTATTTCATCCTCTGACCCGCCATGTTACCCATGATCGGTGAAGGAGAACTCTGGCAGGCTGTGTCAAAAGTGACAGCCGATCAAGTCAGGATGAGCGCCATCACGCTTCGCAGGATGGAGGCATGAGTTCTGAGTTTTTCCCCTTTTTGTGCAATATACCATTACACCCTTCGCCAGATTCCTTTCAATTAGATCTCGTGGTTAACCTTTTCCATTCTTACATCTGCAACTGATAGAAAAAGTCTTACTGAGGTCTTGTGCAATGAGATATGGAATATGTTAAAGGAAATTGACAAATTTAATGTCAGCTGTTCTTTTTTTTTTTTTTTTTTTTTTGCCTTTGTCTACAAATGTTTCTTCCAGGTTGAATGAAATAACCTCCAACATTATATAAATGCTCAATTCATTCTTTATATTAGTGTTGGAAAATAGGTAGGATTCCAAATGACTCCCACTTTATGCAGCAATGATTTATGGTAATTGGAAATTGATTGTGACAGGAGCACAATATTAGAAATTTTCTCAAATCACAATCTTCTATCAAGGGAAATATTCTTTTTAGTGCAGCAGGTCTTGGCCAGTTTGGAATTAGTTTCTTATTTCCTTACCTTTGATGAAATAGTAAATGCCTGAAGGACATTTGAAAAAATTTGATTTTAACTAGTTGGAAGACAATAAATAACAATATATCCTTGGACCAAATTAGAATTTTTATTTAAACTTAAACACACGTGTTAAACATAGTTATTGAAATACTGTTTGTAATCACTGCTAATTATATTTCTTGGTTTTTATACAGGGCAGTTACTTTAAGACAGTGTAGGGATGGCACCTCCTTAGAGAGCTTCTTTGTAATTAGCCCGACATTTATTACACATCTCTAATCTCTCATTTGAAGGGCACAGTTTCTAATGTGGAAATGTGGACTCTGAAAAGATCATATGATGCTGCTTGATTTGTGATTCACTGAAGCCTGAAGCGATTGGAAATGTTGCCTTTGCAGGAGCTACATCTCCACTGCCCACATGCTCTTTAAAAACAATCCCCCATCGCACCCAGAGGTGACAGACTTCAGCTCGACTGATGTTTTCCACTTTTATTTATTTATTTTGGTGTTGTTTACCAGCCATAACATGTACTACATTGCATTAACTTTTACCACTGTCAATGTTGTATCACTCAAAACACCTTTTTAAAGCGGGCGCATCCACATCAGAGGGCTGAGGGGAGAGGAAAATTAGCTACAGTGACAAGTCTGAAGTGTGAGCTGAGGTCAAAGGTGCCAAGCCTTAAGCAAAGGTGCTCTAGCCTTTGTCCGGTAGATTGTAGGGGCCTGCGGGTCCAACAGGAACATTTCCACACACAATATCCCTGAGCTGTCAGTGTGCAGCGGCTGGAACATCCTCTCAGAGAGAAAAAGGGGGTGTGGAGGGGTAAAGGAGGTGGTGGTTGGTTTGTGGGGGGGGGCTTGTAGAGTGGGAACAGTGGCCTGAAGATCCTTGCTGAGAGACAGAGGGGTGGGGGGATGGTGGTGTGTGTTGGGGTGAATGTGGTGGAGAGCCAAAAGAGCTGGAGTGGGAGGATAGAGAAATAGAGAGGGGGAAATGAGGAGGGAGAGCTGGGGGAGGAAGTGGAGGGGAGGGATAGAAAGGAGAGACAATGACAAGTAGGGGCTGGCTGGGCACTCACCCATGCCGACAGAGATTGCCATGAGCCATGGCCATTGTTTGAGCGGGTCTCAGCACAGGACCCGCCAGTGGGTTTCCGAGTTTTCACCACTCAACTATAAACTGCTGTGTGGTTTATTTAGAAATGAGAGTATTTACACCTTTTACTGTATTTACACCCACTGTTAAATGGCACCCAGGAGATTTTCATCGCACAGCCACAAACTAGCAGGCAGAGCGGTTCTCTGAAAACTGACCTGCTCAGTCATAACACTCCAGTAAACCTCAGCTTCACATGTCCAATATAAAATGTTGCTCAAACTGTGACCTGCAGAAGTGTAAAAACACTTTAGGGTCGTGTTGTTACGGCGGGCAGGAGAGAGACGGTCTGTGTGTTTAACAAAGTAAATGTCTATTATTAATACCATACAGCATAAGCCAATTTTGAAAAAGGGGCACTTAAATGGTGATATTATTTATTTATAAGTCCTGTACACCAGTTAATGGAATTGGCAGCCTGCTTTAGATCCAGAACACAGCTTGAGGTCCACTTTGCAGTAATGCACATGCAAAGAGAGGACTTTCCCAGTAGGGTCTTTAAGTGTCAAATATGGGTTAGTCTGCTTGCATTGACCTGCGGGGTGGTCAGCAGCGGAGAGAAATTCAGCTGTTAAGTGATGCCAACTCAACCATCGGCAAATTCCTCCAAGCATCTACTCATGCTAAGATGCATGTCCAAGTGCGGTGGTTTGCTGGCCAGCACCGCTCTGGCCAAAAAATCCATTTATTCTTGTCATGACCTATAAACTAGACCCAAGCAGAATTGAGACTGTTGTTAACGCTCTTCTCTTAACATTTTTTCCATAAGAGCTGCAAGACTTTTAAAAACTCTCTCTTTTTTTTTTCTTCTAAAAACTGGCTCTGCAAATGGTGTTTGAAATAATGTGTTAGCGCTGTTCCTTATGACCTGACAATATTTTCTTTCATACTCTATCATGCTGCACTTCATATAAATGTATTTCTTCTGTAACAAATGTCAGGATTACTGTCTCTATTTTCTCGAGCTTCTTTCTGTCTTTCACTGCTCTGATATTTGTCACTGCTGAATGACGGGCAAATGCCGGAATGTGCGACTTTAGATTTTAAACACAAGTTGATGAACAACTTTTGTTTCACTCTGCAAATTATGTCATCTTGCATCTGTGTCACCCGTGGCGTGTTATTACACTCCTGTGACATATTTTAGCACTGTTCAACCAAGAATTGGGCATTATGATTGCTCCTCTGATCCCCACCTCACCTCCCTATCCTGCCTTATATCCCTCACAGGAGCAGCGAGGCCCCCCTGAGCTGTGTGGTCAACGATAGCCCGGCAGAAACGAGCCCCGAGTTGCAGCGCTGCGTTGAATGGCTCCAGGCGTACTTCAGTGAGCCACAGACCACTGGGAGTCTCCCGCTCCCTGCCTTTCACCACCCCGCCCTGCAAGGAGGTCTGTCATGGATAAATATTTGCAGAGCCATGACTGGGATCAGGCTTTCACTCTTAATTGTCAGTTACATCACTTACACTCACTGGCTCACTGTGTTATAATGAAGTATTTTATGGCTGAGAGAGAGAGAGAGAGAGAGAGAGAGAGGGAGTGAAGGACAGAGCGAGAGCAGAGGAGAAGTCGAGTGAGTGGGTGAGCGAAAGAGAGAGAACATAACACAAAGCTGTAACTTGGTTCAGTAATCTGTGGCAGCTCTTACCACGCGTGTTAGTCTTGGCAAGCTTTTCCATGATTCTTGGCACATTCTTTGAAACTGATCGAATTCCACTCTTGACATTTTCAGACAGGAAGCTTTTTTTTTTTAATGAGAACATGTGAATGGTGGTAAAGTTTGAATGAGCTTATTGTTGGCTTGACCAGTCACCTAGGGCGAGTAAAATGAAAGCACCCCAAAAATGGACAATTAGTGTCCTTTCAACTGGTAGTTGTGAGTGGGGAGTGAATGATTGAGGGTGGTAAGGAAAAAAATGAGGAATTAATTATCCTCAGAGTTGTTGTTGTTTTTATATTTATATATGTCAAGGAAACAAAGAATACTTGCAGCCTGATGATTCATTTTTGAAACGTACAAAAGTTCTTGTGCTCTTGCCATTTTCACAACAATTAGAGGCTATTTCTTTGTCACACTGAGACGTTCATTGCATTTTAACTTAAAGATTTTCAGAAACACTCATTTAGAGTCAGAAGCACACCTACACAGAGAAAAAAAAATAACTAATATATGCATTTAACAATTGTGCTTCTCTTCCCCTGCAATCAGGCCTTAGTTGCTCTCTAATTTCATGCAGATCTGCAGTGCTTGAGTGATGGCATTTTCAATGAGCAGGTACTCCATTGAGACCCTGTATACAGCTATGAGTCCCACGCTCCCGCAAAGGCAATGCAGAAATACATCAGGACCAATTACGATATCAACTTTCAGTGTGATTCCCTTCGCCACCAAGTGCTTGTGTACCAGCCCCAGGCTCTTTCAAATCGCATCTCATCTGAAGTCTTTGGGGTTTTAATTAAATTTCAGGATAGATGGAATTCTTCATTAGTACCTGATCTGAATAGGTGATTGTGCTGTGTTCCACCTCTCTCCCTCGCCTGTTGTTTTGTGGCTCAGTAAATACAGGGTTTAGGCTTGGATTGCTCTCAGTAGTCAGAACCATAGGCCATGCCAGTATAAAAATGTTAAATGTGGGCATCAAGAGTATTTGTCTTTTGAGGGAGGAAAATAGAAGGTTTCTGTTTTTTCTTTATTTTGCTTGTTGATTCACAGAAAAAAAAAAAAAAAGAAGGATTATTATTATTTTTTTTTTCCATACAAATTCCTACTTGATCCAGTCATGCAGTCGTGCCTGCCTGGGAAAAAAATACAAGTTTAATCAGGTCATTACAATCTGTGACAACCAACTTTTGTTTGCTCAGTTATCTTGAGGGAAAACCTGAACACGACAGTGCTCTTGCAGCACTTGTCATGTAATATTGAGTTGTGACCTTCACTTGAAGTGTTGCCATGTTTATTTACACATTTCTGACAAAAGAAGCCACTTTTCATATTTGCTGTCATGACATACCTGAGCAACAGAGGTGACATGAAAGGAAACTCGAGGTGCAGTTTTCTATATTGTCTGACTGATTGTCATGGACAACATCACATGGAAGTTTGGGTGACGGGTAAAGGAATGGCGAGTGTCGCGCTTTCTGAACCTGTATGTGTGTATGTGGGTGTACGCACTTGCATTCACCTCCCCAGAAAAACAGACACCGTCGTGAGTTCTTAAAATGATGCATATTCTTATCTCATTAATTATACATCCATATGTAACAGACGAGAGGATCTTAGTCTCGGTAAGCGGCACAGGGAATGTGCGGGGAGGGGGCCAGGCAAAGGGGGGGAAGGGCGCTCTTCAAAGCCCCAAATGACTGTGTTCCTGCAGGAGCCTGAACCTCCCCCTGTGCACAGCACAGGGCGAGATGAGACACTCACCAGGACTCGCCCCTGTGATGTGGAGAGGAATTAGGGAAATGAACGTTTTCAGAATATCGAATAATCAGAGAATCATCAGCACCCCGTCAGCCTTCAAAAGTATGGATCCCTCAAGACTCAAGAGACACTTTGACTGGGAGTCAAAGTCTTCCCTCCCATTAGACACAAAGGATAATGAGGGAGCTGCATTTCCACTATTGTCTTTTTACCCTCACAGCCATGTGTGAGGTGACTGTCAGCTGGAAGCCATCTCTCCAAATCTATCATTAACGGAGCTGATGGAATTCAGTTTATCGTTTTGGATTTTTTTTTTTTGTGGTTGTTTTTTTTTTTCTTTTATTGCACTCATATACAAAATTATGAGCAAATCAATCACATATGTCAATATCTTCATAATCACTAGATCTGTTCGATTTTACACTGGGTCAATATTTCTGCCTGTGCAGTGGCCCTATCACCTGGCTTCATGGCAAGTAATGACCTGTGACATAATTATGGGAAGTCTGTAAACACGTAAGTGGGTCCTCTCAACTTTTATTTAAACAATTGACATCACTGCACCCCGATCTAAAGAGGGTCCTGACCCCAGACACACCATATTAGGCTCTTTATGAAGTATGGGGCTAGGGGACCGCTCTCCAAATCACTGCTGGTCACCTCAAGTGACCCACATGAAGTCTCTGTCACTAACACTGATGAGGGCAAAGTTCTTTAACCTCTGTAGCGGCAGATAAAAGCGCAGACACTTGTTTTTGTCCAAAACAGTTGGAAGATGGGAAACCTTCTAGGAGGAAAAACAGCTGCTCAGGATTTGTGAAAGGTGTAAACAGTGCCGTCGCTTGTTGCTCAGTCTACTTGTAGGCGAAAGTGCTCAGCAGCGTCTGCTGGCGTGACACTGACTTTGGTTGTTTGTCAATAATGTTTGCATCAAAAGGGATTTGTCATCGCCATATACTGGGCGAGCTGTCATCTACTCACTAGTGACAAAGCGATATCAATGTGTACCATGCGCATCATGTGGCCAAATCCAAGCTTTATGAGGGAGAATAATGCATAAAAGAAATTTCAGGGGTGTATCTTATCTCCTCATAACATTAAGTCTGTCTGCGTAAGAGCCCGTCATCTCGTTGACAGCGTGATTATTACCTGAAAAATTATTAAACAGTACCTACGGGCCTTGTTCAAGACAAAGAACTCACATGGGTGCGCATCAATCAAATGTATCCCCTTTAGGTTTTACACTTATTCCCCCCAGTTTAGGCAAATTGCCTTATTCACGTGGCTTTGTGTAGCGGAGAGTGACTATAAGGTAGCGAGGGAGCCTGGGGAGCAAAGGATGTTCACTCTGTAGAAGAGAGACAGGGGTGTGACATGTTTTCACACAATGCCAATTTAGAGGGATTTCTCATAGATCACTTGTCATGTGCTCTCTTAGACCATATAAATGAGAGAGAATGGGAGATCACTAATTGAATTTTCATGACTGAGTACATGTATGTACTAGAAGAATTTCGCCCCCTCTTGATAACTAGACTATTGTTCTTCATCTTGTTCTCTGTGCAGAGAGAAATGCTGTTCGCTTGCAACACAAGCTCAGTGCATCTGTGTCTCTAGGTTTTGCGATGCCTCAAATACTTTTTTTTCCCCCCTTTTCTTTAGCAATCAGAGCTCGACAAACATGCCTCTCAGTCACTGCCTGGTAATCCAGAAAAAAAGATAATGCTACTGCTAAAGTGCTAATGAAATCAAAGCCGTTAATGTGGTCGGTTAAGCTGCGGATGATTTGAAGAATTCCGCCATTTAAGTGAAGATGATATAATGAATCTACTCTGAATAGAAAGCAATTAAAAGGACAAATTGGTCTGATTAACCTCAAAGTCATCCCGCTGCCACAAATGGTGTGCAACATTCAAATTATTATTATTAAAAATCTGGAGCAGATTTGCCGTCTTTTTGGCCTCTCTTAATCCTTTTAAATGAAGGAGCGAACTTTTTTAATTTTAGCTGTGACCTTTCAAAGCATAACCTAGATTTTTCTGCCATAGAAATAATTTTCTCGCATCAGCTTCTGTAGCATGCTAATACAAGTTCTAAGGTCAAATTGAGGGACATCAATTTATTTGGTTGTTTAATGAATACTCTAAAGAAAAAAAGGGACTCGTGTACAGCACCGCTGGGGAAGCACTGGACCTTAAACACGTGGTTAGATGTTATGAAAACCCCCCAAAAAAGTGAATCAGAATGTTGTGATGTTACAAACTTTTGATTCAAAGTCAAAAGACTGGTTTATTTCAGAAAACTCTAATCCACATTGTACTAAACTCCTGTCAGTCAGCTGTCTCAGCTTGATAGATTAAATGAGGGACTCTCGCTTTCCCCGCTCTCTCCTGCTGTCTCTCGCTCTTCCTCTCTGTCCTCTGCCGTGTGCTGAAGAAGCGTTCACCAGCCGCGTGCTGCACGTACTTCTGAAGGATGTGAAGTTTGGAGAGACGGTGTCGTACAAACGCCTTGCTGAGATGGCGGGAAACCCCAGGGCGGTGCGAGCAGTGGGAGGGGCCATGAGGAAGAACCCGGTGAGTGTGAATGACATTGATTGACAGGTTTTTTTTTTGCTTACATACTTTATTAAGTCAAATAGAGATAAGTTACTGTGTTTTAGGTTTGTTTGATTTCATTACTGATTATTAGTCTAAATGTGTTGCGTGTGAATTATATGAAGCACTGTGACATCTATCCTCTTTCAATATTTTTTTTTTATAAAAATTGCAATCACACTAGTCATCCTTTGGATGTAGCTTCAAAAATTTTTTAGCTTGTCCAAATGTAAACAATATATTTTGGTTTTAAACTGCCAGCTGTAAATAGTCAGACACCTTGAAATTGGAAACTGATCGATATTACTCTCCGTTTTCTAATCTTTTATAGACTCAAAATAGATTCAAATCAACAGCAGATTAATGGATGATGAAAATCAGTTCAGGCTGTAAGTAAAATTCCTGTAATTTGGATTATTTCATAAATTGCAGGTTGTACATTAATATTTTCCGTTACATTCGGATAAAGGTTAAAGAGTAAAATGGTGAATGAATTAATTTATAAATAAGTGAATAAATAGCTATTGCCTGTACATTCTAAATGCATGTGATCAAATGATAATTTCAGATTGAAAACACAAATACTGCATAGAAAGTGGTATAATACAAAAAAAGACCAGTGGTGTACACCCCTGGAGTCTTCCAGTAAAAGGATTTCAAAATGATGCCGTATATGAAATATAAACTGTAGGTGTTCTCAAATATGTGCGATAGTGAAACAAACGCCTCCCGCTAAGAAGTGAAACACTACCTCCAGCATGATTTTTAAGCCCACACCTTTTGTTCCCCTCCTCTCAAGTCTTTACTGTAGATGTTTGCTGCAAATCTCCAATTCTTGTAGGAAACCTGGCCTGCATCATTTTGCCCATGAAACCACTGTGTACAAAATGGAGAGCTAGAGGGCAAGTGGTGTGTCTTCTTTTGATCAAACCCTTTGATCAAAGCCCGTTTAGCTCTGCCCATGTAGTGCTGTTGGCACCACCGGTGTGCTCTGTGAGGCAGAGAACACTCCTTGTGCAGAAATGCAGCCAGTGAGATGTTCTCCCTCATATAAGCTTTAAAATGCCTTGTGTGCATCCTCATCTAGATACTGTGTTTTCCATGTCATGGTGTTTTGTGATTAAAGTAATTTAGAATGAAATCATTTTAGAACACTGAATAAATGCATATAAACTGTAAAATAAGAGTATCTTTTGGGTTTAATACTTTGCACTACTTCATACATTACATTAGCCACTGGCATTGCTTCTGGATGGCTATATAATACTTCTCAGTCTCATGTTTTACAGACATTTCTTTCCTTTCGTCAGGGAGGCTGGGAGCCTGAGCCCTCAGTTCCTGATACAGATCCAGAGTCTGATTGTCAGTGTCAATTACTTGTCAGTAGCGCTGCTCCACTCAGGCTTCAGCTGTGAAAAGCTCAGTGTGTTCAATCGATCCTCGCCTCTCTGTGGCACTTCTTCTTCACCAGGATTTGAGTATTGATAAGCCTGGTGTAGTGCTCTTTTCCCCCCAAGTGAAGAGGCAGATCCGGAGGCCTTGAGGGTACCCTGCTCTCCCTCCAAACCCGGGGAACAGTATTGATCTGAATACTGGAGCAGTATTTCTCTGTCTGCAAGGTTAATCTAGGGCTCGGAAAGTTTTATTGCTGTTGATATGGGAGCGGGCTTAATGATGGATTTGAACTGAAACGCACTGCATGTCCAACTTTTGATATGAAAGGCGGCCATCAAGTCAGGATAACTGTGTTTGGTTCACTTGGAGAGAAATCATCACAATGCCGCAAGAAGAAAATGAGAGCAGCATTAAGAAAAACTGAAAAGAAATAATTGCTGTAATTCACTCCAACCACTGCCGCTCTCCTTGTTCTGAATTCACAATGATCGAAGTGTTTTAGAGTTGCTTGTTTAATCTTTCTCCAGCCATTTAGTTTACAAAGAACTCAGGACCCCCTGGCAGTCGTCTGCAACAAGAGTAAACGCTCCACCGACTTCCTCTTTTTAATGATCACAGGGTTATCAGATCTTAATGTTGACACCCTCTCGATTGAATATTCATCCTGCTGGTGTTTTTGCCCATTAATTTTTGATTGCTTCTTTGCTTTACACTATTAAAGAATAAAAAACATTTATACCCAAAGACTGAGCCATCACCCTGAATGTGGATTCGTGCAGGATCAAACCAGACACTTCTGGTGTGGCACTTTGTTTTCATGCAGTGCATGAAGATAATAAGCTATGAAAAAAGAAAAAATAAATAAATAAAAAAAATTGCAGATTCATATTTTCTGCATGTTGGTTACTTTTAAGTCACACCATTTATCTGTTAAACCAAAGATTCTTTCATATATATCACATATCTACTACCAACAACTCCAAATGTTATGTTGCTGTGATACTAAATGTAAACTAGAGAATAAGAAGTCATTTGATTTTTAAAGCTGCAATCTATAAAGCTGTTTTTTTTCTCCAAATATTATTTCAGTATTAAGACCATAGTTAACTAATCATGAAATGGTTATTCTCAAAGTTTGAACGCTGATACACTTTTTTGCAATCAGCTAAATGAAAGAATAAAATCACAGTTTATTTAAAGTAAAAACAGAAATAAACATTTTAATGCCTTGGTTTGCATGTCAAAATGTTCTTGTATAATATCTGCAGAAGTTGCACATGTTCATGTCCTCTGTCTGTGTGCGTGCCAGGTTCCTCTCCTTATTCCATGCCACAGAGTCATTTGTAGCAGTGGACAGAGTGGGCCGTACATGAGCGGCAAGGGCGACCATCTCAAACAATGGCTGCTCACCCATGAGAGGCAGAGAGGGGAAGCCTAAACCAAGACAGGGGCCAACTGTCCTTCGCTCAGTACACACACACACACACACACAGAGGCCAGGACTTTTTTTTAAATAACGCAAAACAGGGCCATAAAGTTTAGTGTGCTTGGCACACACTGTGGAACAACTGGAGCTACTTGTAAATATTCAGTTTATACTCCGTTTTTTAAATCTAAGAATAGAGATGCTGCATAGTTAATGTGATACAGAGTTGTTGCAGAATTAGAATGTACAAAAATAACTTAAACAGAGAACAGTAGGAATTACAAGCATATGCTCCCGTGGGTCTCCGTTGTGTTTGCCAGATAGTGCTGGAATGGTTTTTCTAAAGAATTATTATTCCCTTAAAAATATGTCTCTTGCATTGTTGTTGTTGTTGTTGTTGTTTTTTTTTCCTAAGCAGAATTAGTCTTTGTGCCTCTCGTTGGTTTTTTTAATTTCCTGCCAAGTGAATGCTTTGTTCAACATCCAGTGATAAAGGCTCTGAATTTTACTGCTACAAAGCTTTGTAGTGAAGCATTTGTTTTGTCTTCATTTAGATCTCATTGTTTGCTCTTCCCTTATAATCCACCTAGAGAAGAGATGTGTTCTGCATTATATACTGTACTTATGTTACATTTGACATGTTTAAATAAATACATCTCAAAATGACAAAACCAGACTTTTCATCATTTTGATTGTATTTAATTTAAAAATTGATTCCATGTAGCGCTCACTCAGTTCAGCTCATAATTAATTATGCTGTATGTCTTCTCTCTGCGCTGCAGCTCTGGATGTCAGAGCTCCTTCTTTTATTTCTGAGTGGTGTTTTCCATTAGAGGGCAGTACAGAACGGGAAACAGAAATCAACATTTCAACCTTGAATTCATCCTGCACATTTAATTTGTAACTTAAATGTTTATTATGTTATTTTATTTTCATCATAACCCCTTCCGATCCCTCTGGGATAAATTATTCGCTCTTAAAGAGAGCATATGGAGAGGGCAGCAGTGGTGGCAAGTGTTTTGGAAAAAATCACTTGCTGTAATTGAATATGTCCTGCACTTTTATTTTCTACTCTCGTCACAAAGAATTGGTGTAAAATTGACAGTTTAGTCTATTTTTTTCCTAAATCCTTAATTATCCTCCCTGTCAAGCTCCAGTCCAGAATGACCCTTACCTTACATAGTTATTCCCTTTCTGTTCAGCACAGGTAGCCTAATAATCCACCCTCCAAAAATAACCTCGGCTCTAACCTTTACTGAACCAATTCAAGTGGCCCACTCACTGAATACATTTGAACTTTGCTGCATTTTTGAATTTCTTATCTGATCAGCTCTGCACAGCTGTCTTGCCGTGCTGCTGGACTCACGTACTCTGCCAATGGAGTACCATCGCAGCATAGATGTTGAGGCAGCAGACAGGCAGATGAAGAATGAGACTCAGTCTGTGGTTTCACAGAGGGCTAATGATGCCTGTGGTGACTACAGGCTACAGTCAGCCCCCTAACGAAGGGAGCGGTGACACAGCCACAAGGGGTCCCATTTAAGCCAGGCGCACTCTGAAGTGCACTGTAAGCACCCTCCTTTTTTTGCTTTTTGCAAAGTTAATTCTATGGAATGCCAGCCAGAGATACTGATATCTGTAGAGTTGTGCAGAAGATGTAAAAAAAAAAATAACAGGGCAGCACCAAAGGTTCAGCCGTGCTGCCAGTAATTGACCATGTAACTGTTTAGGCAACCCTTTGGATCAATTCACACCTTTTATTTTAATGAATATTGACGAAGTTACAGCATTTTAATATTTATCTGTATTAGCAGCAGTGTTGCTATGAACATATTATTTTGTTGTTTTAGTTTTAGCACGTGTGCCACTCCGTATCATGCTGGCTCAGAGATAGAAAAGGAATTAGTTTAAAAGAGGCTGAGGTGATTTCATCATCCGCACTGTTAATCTCTGGGAAACCTTTAATTTTGGCCTAATATCTACCTCCATTTCACTGAGAGGGAGTACATGAGTACGTGTGTGTGTGTGTGAGAGAGCATGTGACCATACGTGTTGGTGTGTGCACATGTGTATGTCCATATGTGTGTGGGTGAAGTGGATGATATTGAGTCTGACTTCATAAATCACCCAGACACTGATAAACTCCCCATGCACCCACACACCGCTAATGGGCAACCCTTAAGGAGTGTGAGTGTCTCGTGCGGCGTTTGATTCAACATTTATTAACCCCCTCACACACTCACACACACACTTTCTCTCACATATAATACACACTCATTTGAGCCCCAGAAAGAGCGAGGATGTGGTTGGTGGCATCTGTAGCGTTACTGCACAGTTTTGACCTGGCTGGGTTGGATTAATCATAGCGAGGAGTGGTAAGATACATTTTAGCTTATAGAGCCACAACAACACTCTCCGCATTTCCTAACATTAGTTTCTTCTCATAACTTATATCCCGTCTCCAACTCCCCACTTCCCATCTCATATCCTGGCACCCCTCCTCATTATAGCACAATTTTCTGCCCCCACGTCAAATACAAACACTCTCTGAGCTTCAGTCTCTTGCTTTTCATACATGCCGGCTCATAATTCTACTGTTATCATAACCTGCACCCCTTGGTACAAGTCGCGAGTTTAGCGGGGACCTGGCAGAAGTTAATCCTGCAGCCATGTCAGTGATTCACAAATAGCTGCTTTTATTCTTCCTAAAAAAGTTAGTGCACAAAAAAAAAACAAGTGAAACTTTTTGAAGTGTATTAGCCGAGCTGCAAGTAGTACACGGCTGCTGGGAAAGCAGAGGAGTATCCGGCATGCAGATAGGCAGCATCCAACAGTCGGTCAGACAGATAGACCCAGGGATAGATAGCTGGATAGACAGACATTAGAGCGGGGCTTGGCTGCACTATCAGGTTTCCTCCCCCTCTGTCTCTCTGCCGGGACAGGCTGGCCTCGGAGGCCCTGACACCGAGGCACCATGCAGCCAGCCGCGACAGCTGCCACAGCAGCATCTAATACCAGCACACTCCACGCTATGCCACAACTACAAAGAGAAATATCATTTCAATCACGGCATACTTTGATGCTCTTGTAATGATCTTTGTGTTTTGAGAGAAAAAAGCGAGAGGATGGAGGATTCGTATGGTGCCTCTTTTTTGTTTTGTTTCTTCAGAACAAAGGGACCCCCTTCCCTCCACATGAGCGAGTTTGGGACAGTGGTGATGAGACGGAGCAGGATTAAATAGGAAAGTAAAAGAAAACCCTGAGCGGTACCAGCATGTGAGTGTGTGTGCTCGAGCAACCTTGTATCAGTGTGTCATTGTAACCTTATGAACCCAAGTGCTGGTCTGGGGGTCTCTAATTAGGAACGGCTGATGAACGGCCATACATTACGTGAGATCGGGTGCCTGCGAGCGTGTATCCCTGCATGTATCACTCTGTGACTCTGCAGTGTGGTTGTCAGCGTGGTAAGGAGAGTGTCTCAGCCTGGAGAAAGTGCAGGTCTAGCCTTGGTCATGTTGACGGAGGGGCGGCACTTCAGAGGCTCCAGGACCCCATGGCACCAGTCTCCCCAGTCCCCCAGACAGACTGGGAGCATCTGGGCTCTGTCAGCGCCTCTGGCCCCCGCAGACTCGATCTATATGACGGGGGAGAGAAGTGGATTGGATCAGGGAGAGGGAAAATATGAGCCAAATTCCTCAGCCTTGTGCAAAATGCACACTTTGCTAGTTAGCATACACACCCGTTAGTCTGTGTGTGTGTGTGTGTGTATGTGCATGTATGGTTGTATTAAGGCCTGATAACAGGTCATAGTGATTAATTTTGTATGATGAGAGATGGAGTTTATTGATTAGCAACTAATGTTGGAAGAGTCCCCTCTATAAACTCTCCAATTAAGCATTAATTAAAAGTGTGCAGCTAAAAATATGCAAAGCCTTTTTCTGAGCAAAAACATCAAGATTAAACTGACAGATATCATTCCAGACTTTCCTTATGAAAGCGAGCAAGGATTTGATCAAGTGGAATAACGCCGAAGCTCTACCGCATGGAAACTGATACACACAGTTGCCAAGACTAATTAATCCATACACTAAATTAGGAATATAAATTGTGGTCCCAATTTAACAAGGTCAGTCTTAACTTCTCCCTTTACACTTTATTTAACTGTGTAGGGGAAAAAAAAAAAAAAAAATCAGGAACCCTATCAATGTGCTTTGCTTATTATGATTGACGATTGATGATTAAGTCCTCCAGCTGACACACACCAGCAAAGCCGGTGAGTTGGAATTGGATGTGACACATACACAGTTCTGCGTGTTAGGTAATTCGTTGACGAGGGGCCAAATTCATTTATGGAACAGCGGTATTGGCAGGCATGGACACTCTCTGCAAAAACAACGATAATCACAGAGGTTTGGCGCGGCGTGACAAGGACTCTTCAGGGAAAGGCCCTTACACATTGCTTTGTTGGCCGTTCCTCCCTAAGATGGAGGGAAACATCCGCCGCTGTTCTTAAGATGAGAGTCGCTATGAGGAGGAGCGGAGATCCTGATGTAAGGTGTGGACGACGTTTAAAGGGCCTGATTAGCATTTGCTGATTCTGTTTTGACTGAATGTGTGGGATTTTTTAAATTTGAATTTAGCCACTGGTTTGACTTTTTTGGGTGGTGGGGAGGTGACGAGTGAATTTCTTTCTGCTGGAATTGATGAAAAAAAAGGCTCTGATAATTCCTCTGTAATGAAACATGAGGGGGACCCTGTCTCAAGCTATTTAATCTCTTTTCACATTCTCCATTTTTTCTGCTAATGAGCCTTATTGACAATCAAACAGAAGCTGTCATCCCCCAGGATACAACACTCCCGGCCCCTGCGTGTTTGTCATAGTGTCCTGGCAATCAGAGCTGCCTGCAAGACCAGGCTGGCAGTTAGTCGTTCTCACAGCAGCACTGCCTGAAAATGGCACACTTCCTGTAGAGTTGCAGCTGCCACCTCTGCTACTTCCATTACTTTCTATAGCATGCAGATGTTGTATCAACATTCCCTGCCAAGGGGACTGCAATAACTGTGAGATTCATGCCATGTTTCAGAGGCACGTCAATTTCTCAAGTGGCACAATTAAAGAGGGAAATACAGTACCAGGTTTTTCACAGGCGCTGAAATCGGAAAAGGGCTTTTTCACTTTTTTTTTTTTTTCCTGAAGGGGGGCTGTTTCATAAGGGTTCAGAAATCCACCCGATTTTTACTGCCCTTTTCCTGAGTTGAGCTGTTCTGTGAGCCTTTGTGCAGCAGACCTGTCGTGACCCACAGCGGATATGGAAATGGGGCTAAGGTTTTATGGGCCAAACGGATTGGACACAGTCAAGCTCAGGGGGCATGAATATTGGATGTTATTTCTGCTCCCTTTTTATGTAATCCATTGCCAATACATTATTAATAGATGATATCATATCCAGAACTACTGGACAAAGCACTACAGAGGGGTGCTATGAAGGGAGCTCTATGTGGTGGAGACTGTGGCAGAAAATACAGTTCAAGTGATATTATTTTATCGCTGTGGCCTAACACTGCCTGACCAGGCAGTCTTTACACTGTAATTTTTAGACTATGTGAAGTTCATAGAAGGAAAATATGGTGAATGTTGTATTTCTACCGGGGGTAAATCCTGCATTTGTGGGTTTGAAATGCACTGAAACATTGATGAAGTATCAAATGACACCCAAATACAAGTTTAATGGATTTTGAAGCACTGGGATACTTTGCTCATCCTTCCTGACTGCAGTGAGTGAAGTGGAAATCTTTGCAAGGATCTAGAGTTTAACTTGCGTAGCTGACTCCCAGTGTACAGTAGCAGGGGAGCAGAGTCTTATCTGATGTACCAATTCGCAGACAGGAGAATGTGCTAATGTGGGACTATTTTTTTTTAAAGGGGTTCAGATCCCCTGTTTTAATTCAAATGTGAAATTGTTCAAAAAAGGTCAAATTATCGTGATCTCAAAAGTTAGGCTCTCTAGTTGGCGGTGCAGTTTTTATGAGTCGCAGTATCGGGCTGGTGTATAAACTTCTGTGGAGTGGAAGCTGCTTTTATTTTCTTGCACAAAATACATCACTCAGCAGTTACACAAATCCTGCCTGTCCAAGAGCAAATCCTTAAAAAAGTGTTTCTCAGCACTGCCCGTCCAGCACAGAAGATAAACGACTGTCCACCTCTTAAGTTTATGTCCTGCATGGATACTGTACACACGTTGGCACAAAGGTATTATCACAGGTACAGCCAATAAAAGTATGTATAAGGCACTCAATAAGAGTTACATAGGGAGTGGATGCGTAAGGTAATATTCTCTTTTTAAGGTCAGTTTGAATTGTTTTTTCTCATGGGAAATGGCAGATTGATAAAGAGCAAACAAAACCTCTTTTCTGAATGCTTGTCCTCCATGGCCTCAATGAAAGTTTCATTCCTTTATATCATCCAGCCCAATTCCCAGCATGCACGGCCATTGTGGCTCTTTCAACTGGAGCTCTCCATTGACTGGCTCATTGTCCGGCTGCTCTTTTGTGTGTGCTATCACCGGAGCACAATCTTTCACCTGAACAGCGCAGGAGCGCAGCGTGGACATGGTCACGTAAAGCCACTGAGTCACCCATGATGCCAGGCTGCACAATTAGCACGGCACTAATGAAGAAATATTTATTGCTGCGTGTATCAACTCTTTAAAGATCTCTGGCGATGCTTGGTAATAAGGTGGATATTAGTCATGCTCAGCCACAGAGAAGTTCAATATTAACACTCAGGCTTATATTATTGAGAGGAGGTTTTCTGAAATATAACAATGCACAAGCAGATGTTTGAAGCGTGGCCCTCGGCAACACAAGGCTAGTTAAGATCGATATTGCTTTCAATATTTCTTTCCTTTGACAGATAACCAGTACCGAAGAAAGTCTTGATAAGAGTGGCAACATATGGATGTGGCAAGCCTCGCTCTCTTTTGATTGTGTGACCCCTCGACCTTTGCCTGTGTTTGAGAGGGAGGCAGCCACATGGTACGGTGGGGGTCTGTCAGACTCTGGTTATGATGCATTATTGACCCAGGATTTATAAATATTTAATGCACACATTAAGATCATGGTGGAGGGTGGCCATTAGAGTTCTCCAATAAAGAGGCTCTCACGATGATTGAGTGGTGTGGCAGAGCTAGTGGCTGGTCGCCGGGTACCGAGAAACTTGCTGAGACAATGCAGTGCACCTCAGGCCTGCCTGCCAGGCTTCTGAGCTCGTAAAACTGGCAACAACTGAGGAAACTTGTTTTTTTGTTGTTGTTGTTGTTGTTGTTGTTGTTTTTTCTTAACCTTGCTGTTACCTTCAGAGTTGGTCTTTTTTTTTCTCAGTATCTGTTAATGTTCCCTTTCTGTAATGATGGACAGTCGTTCTCGGTTTCTTTTATGGGCCAGTTAAGACTAAAGAAACATACACTTTGTGCAAGATTTTGCCTTTGAATAACACAGACAGCAGCGAGCAAGGCGATAGATCCGAACCTCTGTATGTTTATCTGAAAAAGATAATGCAATGTCACGAGGAAGATGTGTGGCTATTGTTATCAGACACGTTGGATTATCGAGGGAATGATTTGAAGCACAAGGTGATCGCAGCTGAAAATTAAATCGCTCTTTTGAGTGTATCTGTCCTTTGCGCTATCAGCAGCTTGTGGATTATCGCTCGTGCTCTGAGATCTGTGCATGCCAGTTGACATAATAAACTGTGATATGCTGATGGCCACTCAGGTTGTCGTCGTTTAATTGTGCATTAAAGGCAGAGGTGGCTCCGGACAATGTTGCCTTGATGAGAAATTGACATTTTGTGACCTGCTCAGGATGCCAGATAAGATGCTCAGTTGTTTTTAAGGAGAAGCACTATTCTTCCCTCAAACACTTCTATCCTTCTGTTTGACCCACTTGATGAGTATAGATTTCACAGTGGCCCCCTTTCAGCGCTCCATCTATGAGAGGTTCAAAACGATACCAGCCCTTATAGACAAAGGATAACCTTGCTCTTTCAATGTATTGATTCTTTATTAACTAGGTGGCTTAATGCAATAAAATGAGGGATTTGAATGAGCCCCATTTGGGCTGCTTTGAATAAAAAGCTCGCACTGTTTATGAATGACTACAATGAACCTTTGAAGCACCACAGATGCAGGATACGCTGATTCAAAGACCAGTAGGAATATGCAACAATGTCAGAGTGCTGTGCTGAAATAATATGAGTAAAGAGCAGTTTTCATCTTTTATGGATGTTACACTTTTCCACAGGTTTCAAACAAGTATCTCTATGGCAAAGTCATGGAAAACACTACAACTTACAGACGAATCACAGGTTTGTCCTCAGAGGTTGCTACTGTCTTTTTTTCTCTGTCGCGATCGTCAGTTTGTCTGCCAGCCAAACTGTACTTAAAACTGAAGAAGTCCACAGTTGAGGAGCTATTGTGTTTTTACTGAAAATTTTAATAAAACATCACTTTTTCATTTCTGTGTCCATTCCAAATGTTGACATTTTTAAATTTTCTTCCCTGTAAACACATGTAAGCTATGTGGCAGAGTCATAAGTGGTGAGTAAAAATGACTTCTATACATTCTACAAAACAGAAAAAAATACAACCACAGATGGAGTGTTTTTTTTATCTCCAAGGTTGTCCCTCATGCACATTAGTCTCTATTGGATCTTAACAACTATCATATGGGTCACAAACAATTTATTTGACAATACAACCAACAAAGTTTTCTCCAAAATGGTCTGTATAGATAATTTAAAATCAATATAAAAATAAACAATGAAGTTTGACTTCCCCTTTAAAAAATGGACAGAGAGTCTTGACAGAGTAACACAAATTTTTGAGGATACACATGAAATATATGCACATTGCATTTCATCAAATACAAAAAGAAAACAAATGAAGGCAACAGTTCTTGGCTGAATTATCTGTGCTGCATCACTATATTAAGGGCATGACGATTAATACATACATAATGAAAAGCAATATACAAAATTTCAGAGATAAATACATTATTTATAGTTGATATGTTACAAAATTTCCCTCAGTGAGCGCAAGTGTGTGTTTGAACAGAAATATGACAATGAACTACTATACTCCTACATTCTCGATGGATTTTAATTTTTTTTTTTCAAATGTTTTTTTTGTTGATCTAAAAGAACATGAAAAAGACAGATGTATAAATATTTAGCACAAGTTTGGCAATATCACAATAGTCTACAATTTTTAACCACATATAAAACACATAGGGGAGTTGGAGCTAGAGGGGGGAGACTGCTCCTCATCAACAAGAAACAGACTTCACAGTAGCCTAGGAATGCATTAATATACAGTGCTAGCAAAAAAGTTGAAAAACATGGCAAAACACACTTGCTTAAAAGGAAGCTCTAGACATGGAAGTACATCATATTCATCAACAGAGCAGTGTTTTGTACACGTCAGTGTGCTTGTTGAATCAAAGAGGATTTTTTTTTTAATTTTTGAAGATGATTTCTAGCTACAATAAATTACAAAATTTAAGTTAAAATGCAGGAATGAAACATGATACATCCTTACCCACCCAGCCCCACCCCTTTTACTCGTATTTGTTGTACTTTTATGATCAATTTTTCTACATTATATATCTCATATATTTTCCAGTTGAAATTCAAACTGTCTTGGCCCCTGTGTATTTTTCTCACACATAAAAATACAAAAAAGTCACATTATAAAGACACACAACTGTTGTGAATCTATTAAAAGAGAGTTGAAACAGAAAAAACAATTTCTGAGGCAAACGAGTTCATTGGCAAATGTACTGTACATCAGTGTTTTTACTTTACAACCAGATGGTGAGTCCACAGAGTCCCTTCCAGTATTGAATGTGTAGTTTGATTGGACATATCCAAGGCTGACGCACAACCCACCAGGTATACAAAATAAACCCTCCATTTTCCCGCGTCCTCTTCGAAGATGATAAAATGGAGAAAAACTAAACAAACAAACAAAAATCCCCACAGAAAAAAATATTGTTCCTTGTGAAATCCTCTTTTTCTGCAGGTTGATGAAAGTCATTTAAAATAAAAAAAAAAGCATTTCTTTCTCTTTCTATTTTTTCTTCATCTTTAAAAACAGAACAAGCGGTTGACTATACATAACACCAGCGTTTTGCGGTGCACTGAGAAAGGGGGGTGGGGAGTGGGGGGGGTTCCTCTGAAGTGGTAGTGTGTAGACTGGTGCTTGAGATGATGAAAGTGCATTTACATTGGAGGGACAACCAGGCCGGACATGGCTGGAGGAAACAGAGACAGAGAGAGAAGGGATATTAATTTACCAGGAAAAACTGTGCATGGATATAAATCTGGAAAATAGTTAAAAAGTTGCAATTTACTGTGTATGCATGCATGCGTGTGTGTGTGTGTGTGTGTGTGTGTGTGTGTGTGTGTCCAGTCATCTGACAGTGCACAAGTGTGTGAATGTATGCCTTAATGTGCCTGTTTGCGTATGTGCCTGTGAGTGTTTGCCGTGTCCACCAGCCTGCTGCTGCACGTCCTCCTAACAGGGAGACTTTGAAAACCTCCCTCCTGCTCTGACATTTCAGCCCCCAGCACGCCAGTCTTGCTATGTGTGATATTTCTCCTGGCGTTGGGGTAATGGCAAACAGTGGCCCAGACTCCCAGGAGATGCGGCCGTGGTGACGGGAGAGCAACAACACGGTCACTTCCCACAATGCCACAATGCTACAGTTCTAGACACTCCTCAGACTCCCCTCAGATTCCTTCTATCACTTCCTCTCCTCCCCTCATCCCTTCATCCTCAACTCTCCCAACACTCCACAGCGCATTAGTTCCTGCGTTTCCACATACCCTAAATCGTGCCTCTGCGTCATTATCCAAGAAAGATTAGGCAAGATCAAAGGTAGCTTCCGTTATTTTACCAGGACCATCTGCTAAGGATATCATTAGCAACTGTACTTCACTCTGAGAGTTTATATATTCAGTATTTTCACACGTTTTAACAATTAGGCGACTAGTGAAGTGCTGGGATGATATATTATTATATTGCTCTGAGTATATTTGTAGAGTCATGGTTGAAATGCTTTTAAGTTTGCCAGTGCAGATGATGGCAAGGCATTGCTCATTAATTTCTGCACAACATGTATTAATAAGTATGAACGTGTAGCAAGATGAACTTTAATTTCCCACTTCATTAAGCCCAATGTTATTAATCTTGGGGCACACACTACAGCTAAGCTTGTTTTCAAAGCAATCATGTTGGTCATGACACATGCACAAAACCTAATAAACATAATTACTAAAACAATTCTGGGAAGGTCTTTTCCTGCGACATCAGAGGCGATCATTTGTATGAAAGGGCAACAAGGATGTACGTTTGCATGTATTTGCGGAGACGCGAGACAACGCTGGCAGTCCTACACTTGCATCTGTGTGTGTGTGTGTGTGCTTGCAAAGACATGCACTTTGTGAGTGAGTGGGTATGTGGGTTTGTGTTTGAGTGTGAACTGAAATGTGTAAATTGGCCTGTCAAAATGCATATATTTGTAATGATTAATCCCTCACCAAACCGGACAGAGGCCTGAGCAGCGGTATCTGACCAGTAGTCCGTAGGGAAGGGATGGGGGGGTGAGGGGGGCTCACCTTGCAGTCCGTTGCCGTTGGCGCTGGTGCAGGAGGGGGGTGGGGAGGCCTGGGGTCGGACCACAGGGGCGAAGGCGCTCTTTTGTTTAACTGCAGAGATGATAGGGGAGGAGAAGAGAGGAGGGAGGGTGAGAGTGAGAACGTGCTGTGAGTATTGCTTGAGAGGGAGAGGGCAGTTAAGGTAAGGCTGGGATAGTATTTCTGCCAGGGGGGATACACGATCAGTACTCACAGGCCTCTACCATCAACATCTTGTCCGGCTGAACAAATACAGGTGGCATATGGTGAGATACACATAAAAATGAAGATTTCTCCTGTACTGAGCTACATGTGTGTTCTCCGTATTATTAAAACTAAACAAGCCTCTGTGAATGAATAGAAATACATTTTCACCATCAATAATGATATAACCCTGTCACAAGTGATTCACGGAGGTGAAAACGAATGTGGGAGCTGGAATTAAATCAGCAGCAGCTTAGTGCGACTACAGCGTGTGATAGTGGCAAGTTACTCACTTCCATATGGGGAGTTGGCAGAGGATCCGTTGAGGAACCCAGGGGAGCTTGGCACTCCCAGGTTCATACCGGCATTGCCGTAGCCATTCATGCTGTTGCTGACGGTGTTGTAGCTCGACTGCTGTGGGGTGCTGCTGGAGATGTAGCCCC
This sequence comes from Remorina albescens, assembly GCA_034769265.1. Lineage (NCBI taxonomy): Eukaryota > Metazoa > Chordata > Actinopteri > Carangiformes > Echeneidae > Remorina > Remorina albescens. Next base: position 11,625,015 of record CM068491.1, on the reverse strand, counting down.
GAGGGGACACGCTGCTGGTGTTCCGGCTGTAGCCCACTGAAGAACACAGGTGGAGGATGGAAAGGGGAAATTCATTCATTCCTTCCCTTCTGTACAGTGTTTATCGGGGAAATGTTCACTGATTATAGTAAATGACATAGAAAATTTGTTGCGCCAATCACACATTTTTATAGCAGCACATCCTGCAGGTGCAAGTTTAATAAGAAATCTGGCTCTTAATTGGACCCTTTAACTCAGTGAGGATGGGGCCATTGGGCCTGGTGTTCAAAAAGAGTATTTCTATCCATCTTTTTTTTTCTTTTTTTTTTTTTTTATTCGTAAAAAAAAAAAAAAAAAAAGAGAGAAATTAACTATTTTTCATTTGGCTGCAATCCCCTCAAGGACCCCCACAGCTCCCTGGACCCCACTTTTGAGAACCACTGAGTTATGGAGCAGTACCCTAAATCACATACCTTGGTCATTCCCTTGTGACTCAGACACATTGACTGCTAGCTGGCTGCTGAAGGAGTTGACTCCCATCATGCCGTGGGAGGCTGTGTTAGCGAGAGAGGGGATCTGGTTGTGGTTGCGGGGAACGCTGTACAGGGCCTCAGCGATGTCAGCTGCCCTCTTCAGAATGATCTCCTGAGAAGCAAAGAGAAGGCAGAGGTTTTGTTATTTATGTTTTGTATTTTTTTATAGCTTTGTTTTGCTTTGATGCACAGTTCATGGCTATATGGTTAACTCACAACGCATGTAGCCTACAATGTTCCAGATATAGTAGTAAAAATATCCTTTGGTGATACTGTCAGTAAATTTTCAATGGTTCCTTATACGGCAGAGGTGCGAGCATGCTGGAGCAGCTGTGTGCATACGGACCTGATTGTTGTGGGGCATTCCATACAGGGCTTCAACAAGATCCGCTGCCCTCTTCAGTAACACCTCCTGATGAGGAAAACAGGAAGAGCAAATGTTAAGCACAGAGAAGAGTAGATTTGAACTTGACCCCAGTTGTTCTAACATTAATAAACAATATCACAGACAATGTTAAACAGCAGGGCTGAGGAGATACTTAGAAATGTTTACATATTCAACCGCCTGAATAAACGCTGCCCTGATTTAAGAGGCACCGGTGCTACATTTATACAGCACTACCACTTTGCTCCTTCCAACCATGCAGAGCAGTGAATAATGTTCCCTATCTTAATTAAACTGGCATACTCCTTTAAAAACAACACCTCACCCCTGATTCTGGGCTTCGCGTTTGCTCTGGAGTTCAGCGCCGAGTCCCCTCTTCAGAACAATAAAGTGAATTAGCTCTGGGTTAATCTAGTTCTGTTGTAATGACATTAAGGAATTTTTCAATTAACCTCTTTGACTGGCTGTTGCAAAGGACTTCACAAATGACTTCCCATCCAGCAAGAGCTGGGTGCTTGTGCCTTGGGGACACGGATGCTCAGGATGTGGTCTTATCCATGTCTGCATGCTTGCCCCCGCTTGACAATGCGGATTAGCTGTGTTGCTTTGGCTCTTAACACTGAAAATGAGTTGGCCCCAGATCCTGTTCCCCCCACTCTGTTTTTGGGCTTTCAGCTAGGTGGGGTTTGGCCCGTTTTTGTGTCTTTATCTGCTCTTTGAATTCAGCACTTACAATTAAATCCCTCTCAAGCAACCAGGCTGCTCTCTTTGTTTTCTATAATACAGAAGGCAATATGCTCTATGAAAACCTTCTCCTCCTTTTAGAGTGCATTTAATCTGACAAAGGCAAGTTGCAGACATGGCTGTTGCGTGTGTTTTTAAAATGCTTGCTTGTTGTCACCTGCTGTAGAGCAGAGATTTGTCGACTGTGCTGTTAGAACCCTGGTTAAAAGCAATGCAAATCTGTCACCAGAAACATCTCAGATGGTGCTTGTTTTCTTCCCACATTCGCTATGTTTTCTTTTGCGGGCCTCGGTAATTTGTCTGAAGTGTTCCATCACTTGGCAATAGCAGTGTGGGATTAAGACGGCAGCTGCCGTAAATGAATGTAAACACAGCCTTCGCGCCTTCAAACAGCGGCCTCCAAGACTTGGCCTGCATTTCCAAGGCACAGCGTATGTAGTGTGCTCGGAGTATGTGTATGGGCCCTTTCATCCTGAGGAGCATATCTACCACAGTCCTTGATTTATCAAGATGAATCACTGTAGAAGCCACTTCCAGCGTATGCCATGCTCTCTTATAGAAACATATCGCTTAATCCACCCCACGTTACCGGATGGGTGGCTCTTAGAATGGGCATTTACCTCTGAAATTGGTGTGTATGCTCAACGTTGCATGCATCTAGTTTGCATACAAATAAAGAATTATGGTTGTCGTGAGGCAGGTAGACTAAATGAGAGGACCAGCTGTCTTGATGTGTTCTCATCAGGCAGAACAGATTTCTCTCTCTCTTGCTGAGTGAGATAAAGTGGTTTTCTTTCTTTTTGTCTGCAGTTAATAATTACCAATAATCTATTCTATCATAATTCAAGATCTCCTACATGGCTCTCAATTTTAAACAACAATTAAAGCAATTAAGACTGTCGCGTTCGCAAGCCATGTTTCATTCTCTTTAAAACGTCCTCTCCCTCCTTGTCCATATGGTACTTTGCAGCAGTGACATAAGGACAGCTTGGAAAAAGGAGAGAAAACGATATTGCCTCTCATCCTTAATCTGTCGTTTACCGCGTGGTGTCTTAACTAACCAAGCTCACTCGCAAGGCTATGCTTAAGTGGCAACCTAGTCATATCCGAGGATGATGAGAAGTGCTGCACCCAATCAAGGAAGAAGTTTGTTTTCTTCTGACAAGACGCTTTCATGCGTATCAGCTCACGCTGTGAATACGATTAACACGGAATAGTGTTCTGAGGGCATTTCCATGTAAATCTCAATACTACTCCAGCATAAGTGTAATTGGCTTTCTTGTCATGGAGACATATCAGAACACACCATGTTAAATTGAAACAATTAAAGGCCTCAAATGATTTCTGTTGTTCTGTGACAAATGCGTGACAGATTTCTGCTATTGTTTGCCTTGCTTTGCATAAAGGTCTCGTGTTCAACAACTGCTTAAATGGGGCTGCTTAGATGACAGATCACCTAAGATTTAGAAGCTGTTTCACATTATTGCATAGGAGGAAAAAAAAAACAATGAGAGGAAGCCATAACAAATGATGTGTTATAAAAAATATCTAACAATAAGACAATGTGGTCTGAAACAGCTCAAATGTGACTCTTCAAGCACTAGATTAACATGGATGTTGTATTTATATTATCACAGTTAATAAAAGAGGGCCTAGGTTATGTAGCTTGGAGTGCTAATGCCATTATAAAACTGTAAGGCAATTACTCTGTTAGCTCTAGCCTGAGGTAATGAATGCATTTAGAAGCATAGGGCCATTAGATGAAGGTACTTCAAAGAGCACAGGAAGAGAGATTCATTTAAATACATGGGTAATTGCTTGACATGAACACATTTGTAATATTTTCTCCTTGTGGATTACACAAAGAATTGGAAAAGAATGGGCTTATGCTCATTTTGGGAGGAAAGAAAAGAATCCAAAGCAATCAGCTTAATAATAAAACAATATTGAGTTTCCACTTTTAATTTCATAATGAATCTAATTTGTTACAGAAGAGAGAAATTGAGTGTGATATAATGTGATATCCAGTCTATTTGTCCATTACTGCCAGAGGGCACAAAATGGTATTATAAATTGTCTTTTTTATATTATGAATAGAAAATTGTTTTATAACAAGATCTTAAAAAGGAGGGTGAATTCCAAAGTCTCTCTTCACTTAACGCGATGCCCGCAAACCAATCTCCTTTCTCATCACTTGACTGCTCACACTTATTACTTTCATATTCACCCTGGACTTTGCATTGAATTTTTATATCTCCACTCCTCCCACAGGGTCAGACTGTCATCTACGATGTTGTCTTAGAATTACGAGGTAAACTTCAATCAGAGGCAGCTTCCCCCCTTTTTTTCTCTGTGTAGCAACAATATTAGCGTGCATCCCTTGCTATCCATGAGCACTCCCATATTGGCTTTCTGTCTCCTTACAATTACCACGTGTCTTACTGGTCCCAGGGAGAAGGCTGGTGGAAATCAATAGCGCAGTAATATTATCAACTGGAGGGTGAAGTCATGGGAGGGGGGGTAGAGGCGGTGAGTGGGCTTGGTGTCGATTTGCCTTTCCGCTAATGCACACCGTGCGTCCTCCAGCTTTATCTTCTTTTTATAGAGTCTCCCTACCTCACCTGCACCCTGTAATGGCTGTTCTCTATATGCTGTTTCTGTTCTCATTCCAAATGTACATGCCAGCCTCAGCACGCTGTGGGCTGTTTTATTGGGAATGTGCTTTTGACCCCGAGAGCTGACCCTCAGATGGCAAGCTTAACAATGACGAATCACTTGGTGGGATCATTTACATGCCCCCTGAACCCCATATTTGGGTCCATTAGAGAGCAAATCAAATATTTATGTTGTTTATTGGAAGTGCAGGGTTTCATCTCACTCTGTGATTGTTTCATGCAAAGGCTGGGAGACCGTGCTATATTAAGTATACACACACCCAGGAAACTAATCTTGGGTTCAGTGTCAAAATCTGTCTCACAGCCAACAACGCTTTGTATCCAAGGAAAGGATATCCAAGGAAGTACGGTTTCTCTGTGATAAAGCTGTGTTTAACATTGTTGCTCTCTTTGTTCAAAAGATGTGGACTTGGCAAAGACACTGTGACTTTATAACATAGAAACTGTGAGACTGTAAGAGATCGAGAGAGCCATGTGGATACTAAAGGTAAGTGTAATTTACCTTTTAGTCCACATTTACAGTTGAAATTAGAGTAACATTTCATGTCAGAGTGTTGTTTCCTGCCTCCACAGGGACTGAGTCTAATTGAAACACTTCATATACTGAACCAGGGGCTAGCTGTGATGTTCCATTTCTCCACATTGCCTTGGTCAAATGTCTATAGCTACCACACAGTCTGTTCTTTATTAAATTGTCCGTTGGATGTTAATGATATTGCTGTGTCGCATGCTGGGATTTAATAGATAAGGTCTTTAAAGGTTTTACAATATTATTAAAACTCTGAGGTGGCCACTACTTTACTACATGCCGAGGGGTTTTGAATGTACTAATCAGTCATATTATTACACTTGACACATCTGGAACGTCAGTCACAAAAATAGTTACTGGCAGGGTAGCAATTAGTGAAAACACACAGATAGATTTTATCAAATGGAAATGGAAAGAGTAAAAGAATCAAAGGGAATTAAAAGAATAAAAGAATCAAAGAGTTTCTACAAGGGAAGGAAATACAAAAAACCGCCATAGTTTTCATGCTCAAGTCTTTCAATATGGCAGCATATTTGTGTGCCACACCAGTGTGTCTAAAACTGATGAGGCTTTCAACTCCTTCACCCATGTTCAAAAGAAAATAATAAGAAAGCCAAAGCATAATAACACACAGTCTTTGTCTATTAGCTGCAGTAAGACTAGGAGGTTTACGGCACAGGGTTCTGTAAACAAAAGATTAAACCAAATCGAGCTGCAGAAAATGAAAGGAAAACATGAGTGGGGTAATGAGGGTGCAGACGTCGTTTCTGACCAGATTACCATCTCCACAGACTACTGGAGAGGAAAACGCCTGATTGAGCTATTTTACCACACAGAGAGTTTACGCTTCTCTCCACACACAAAACCAATACTATTACCACGCTGGTTAGTGGGTAAGCCACACATGTGAAGCAAAACTGTTACGGTTTGGGGCAGCAATGCTCTGCATTGATGGTAATGTTGTTTTGCGTATTTGTCACATTCAAAGTATCAAGGCCTTGTAACCCAGACATCGCTATGCTGTTTTAAGGGGATTTTTTTTTTTTTATATGCTAATGAGATGGCGCACTCACCTTTGGTAATCTCTCAGGATCGCCAGGGTGTCTGGGGATGACCTTCTGCAGCCTCTGGAAACCATAGTCGATGGTTGGCTCATTCAGGGCTGAAAAGGGGAAAAGGGAAGGTTGAAAATTAGAACCATTTCAGGGCTAATTTTGTCAGAGAAAACTAATTGAGAAATCTGTTAAAGTTTACAGTACAAAAGTCATTTCAGAATGCCTAATTTCAAAGAAACCTCAGGGGTGAGACGTTGTTTTATGAATCATCAGCAGCTCCAGGGGGCAGGCGAAGGAAAATGACAAGGAGTCCTCTGACACTTGTGTCACCAAGTGTTATTCCATTAACAGCCATGATGCCCTACATCGGTCTGAGAATCCTTCTGAGAGACCCTCCCCCTCTTTATCTGCTTGAGAATATTGACTACAGCAAACTATATAGCGGGGGTCTTTTAATCTAACAGAGCTTTAATAATCTGTGAAAGGCTGTCCACACATTGATCTAGTGGAGGTTGCTGTCATTTCACCCTTCTGCACCAACTGTACTGCAACACTGGACTCATGAAATACGGCAGCAGATCCCATGCACCCATTAATCTCTCCCACCCCTCAAATAGTAATCTGGGGCATGAGGCATATTGGGCGATGAATCAGAGGCACAAAGTAAATGAATCATAACCCAGACTTTGGTGAGAGCAGGGCGTTTTATGTCTGACAGTCTTAATGGGTAATTGAAGGCTTCCTTACAGCTCTGCCTGATTCTAAACAATCATGTGTACACTCAGAGGCAGGACGAGGCGAGGGAGGGCCGAGGAGAGAAGGAGAGGAGGAGGGGAGGAGAGGAGGAGAGCAGCGTAAAAGGGGGAAGGAACGACTTAATAGAGAACATCACTTCTCAATGTAGATATCATTTTCAGGAGAGTAACTCCACCGAGCAAGGCGCTTCATAAATCAATGGCTTTCTATGGAGACTAATAAGAGCTGCCTGCCTCTATTCATTGTTCAGCCTGTAATTTGGCCCATCACTCATTACTCAGCATGTAATTTCAGCATTAACACCGCACAGCTCGCTGAACCTGCTGAACACCAGAGAATGTGAAAGCAAGCGAACGCCCCCCATACACACATGCACACGCGCACACACAGGCAGAACCACTGAAGCACAAGCCAGGCAGTCACAGCAGGAAACTGAACATTTATGTTTCTTACTCTATCTTTTGTTCGCTTTCATCTATACTTTATACACATGCAGGGATGCTCACACACCACCTACAAACACACACATACCGTATCTACTCATGCATACATATAGTAGTCATGAACTCACACACACACACATATGTATAGATGAACACATGCGTACTTCTGCCAAAACCTGAATACAGTAATTGCCAGCTCAACCATGATCAAATGGAGCAATTATGTGTTCAAGCATGGACAATGCAGGGTGCTAATCGATAGTAAGGATCGAGCTCTCACATACAGCGGTATTCATCCCTGTTGCCCAGGCACACCTGAATAAACCCCCCGCCACAAAAGCATACACTGCTGGAAATCTGACTTGACATGTCATAATGTGTCTCAAAACAACAAGGGTCTGCTTTGGAATGTGGGGGAATGCCATCTTCTCCATAATAAAGGATTGATCTGCTGTATTGATCGTACATGACAAGGCTGTAGCGAGGAATTTGCCCCCTTTCTTTGGTTATTTCCACCCCTTTCTTATCCATGCACTCTGGCGGCCTCATACATGTGTACATGCATACATGTGTACACACAGGAGCATGCATATTGGTGTGTCTGTGTTTGTGTGTGTGTGACTGCAAGTGCCCGACTGAGAGAGAGTATGTGCATGTCAGCCCAGCCAGACCCCGCTGCTCAGTGTGATGTAAATTGTGTATGTGTAAAAAGCACTCCATAATCAGGCCATCCATCATCAGAGGCTGTCAGTGGGCTCTCTCAGGGTGATACATCACGCTCTCCTGTCCTCTGCCTCAGCTGGGGCCTACACAACCCGCCAGGCATGCTGGGAACACAGCCGGAGAGACGTACAGTACAGGACAAGACCTAGGTTAGGTGAGGTGTTCTGTTTGATGTGCCTTTCAAATGATAATGGTGCCTTACTGTAAAAGGAGAATTAAGAATTATGATTTGGTGGGTATCCTATAGCCTAAAAAAACAACAACAACCAAAAAAAAACCAAAAAACAAAAAACTGTTATAATTTGCAATTTTTTTCAAAGTTTATACACAGTAATAAAAGCTTCCATGTCAGAAATCAAAATGATCAAACTAAACAAGAATGTAATTTACTCTGGTCTCAGGTTGGGTTTAAAACAGGCTCAGTTATCAGCAGTTGCAGTTTAAATATCAGGCATGATCTCCACATGTCGACATGTCGCCATCTCATCTATCATGGAGATGATCTTTGTAACAACCCCAGCGTAATGAAATTGGTGACACAGACCGCCATCTGCTATTGATTTCATGCAAATGCTTTTGACAGCTGATGGAGACTTGCATTAGTGCTAAACGGTGCTGTCAGTTGATGAGTTGACAGTTTTGTAGTCATAGCATGTACACTGGTGCAGACAGACACAGACAATGTCAATAATCCTGTAAGAGCTGCTGATGATATATACTGAGCACTTATATTAAATCTGGACAATAAATGTGTTATTTGAGTATTCATTGCATTGTGCCGCACATTTTTTCTTCCCAGCAAAGATTTTCTTTCATCTGCTGAGCTTTTACAAGAATCATTGGGACTACTCCTCTTACTTTTTCTTACACCACACATATTGACAGCGACCTTTTCCTCCCCTTTTACTCTCACCTCCTCACTCCGTGTCTCTTTTAAACCTTGGCACACCATTATGTTCTAACTTCACATTGTCATAAACTTTACTCTCCTCTAAAGATATAACAGAAAAAAATCCCTATCTTCGATGCCCTCACATGACTCCACACATGCCAAAATCAGTTTGGCCCTCCATGTCCTTCCAACACAATATGGTGAGGGAAGGGGAGGGGGGTAAGGGTGTGGATGGAGTGTATCCCCCCACCACCCTACATTACCCCTCCTGTAAGGGTTCTCAGTTGCTGCAAGGAAACACGAAACCCTCCACACACATCCCATAAATCCTGCACTGGGTGGGGAGTCTAGCCGAGGGGAGGAGGGGAAGGTGGGGGAAACAGGGAGGAGGTATGATGGGGGTGAGTGTTGGGTGGGGGGTGGCGGGGTCGCTGGCACGTTCCAGTCACGCCCGCTTCCCGGCCTGCGGCCAATCAATACCACTTTCCTGTTTTAGAGGCGGGTAATTATGAGGTGGAGAGATTGTGTGACCTCTCACCCCTGCTGCATTACTCGCCTGATATTAAGATAAATTGCCTGATTTTGGGTAAACATATGCTGCAATTCAAACTGTCAGCACTGGTTTGCTCAGGGATAATTTGTATTGATCTCCTGGCTTCTTCCCCATTTTGCTTACTGACCTCATGGATAATTAGAGAAAAAGAGACACAGGGAGGTAAGGCAGGGCTTGCATTTGAATACTTTGCTGGAGAGATGAAGAGCACATGGGAGGGAGGAGGTGGAGGGGGCAGAGGGAACATTATGGACTAATAGAATTTTCATTTTCTCTCATCTTCTGCTCAAATTTAGACAGGTTGCATGTTTCGTTCAATTACATGGCTTATATCTTTTCCCCTGCTTGTATTACGTTTACAGAGATATAATTGTTCATAGATTTGTTTCCATGGTTTAAATTCAGAGATGATTGGAATTTAACAAACGCAACGAGACGGCAAAAGCGGCAGCAAATATGTTTGAAATTTAACAGCAAAAGAATTATTTCCACCTATGAGTAAAATTTACATGATAAGTAACAAAATATTCTGCACCTTTTTCATCGAGGTAGGAAAGAATTTATTGTATGAGTATATCAGTAATTTTCTCACTCAGGAGCGCGGATGATCGTGTTTCAGAATATGAAGAGGTGGAATGCATGACTCGGTGTGCAGCTGTGACCATATCATTTCCAATTTTGAATATCACGCATGCGCGCAAGTATTCGTGGCAGGGCTTCAGTGGAATTCCTCTGCCCGGAATGTGCACTTCCCAATCTTATTTTGATCTGATGCCTTAATCTGTCTGTCCTTTCATGCCGCTAACACATTTTCTCTAAGAGCCCCTTTAGCCGCCTCAGTCTAGCCACTTCACTTAAAATGTAGAGTGGATGGCGTGTACATGGCATCTGAGTGTGGTCTGCTGCTCCTTCTCCATGTTCTCTAGAAATAGGACATGAGTAACCGCTCTACAGGAACACTGTAACATGGCCGACGTTGGCAGCCAGAAGTGCTTACATGGCAATACACCACTGTGTGCCCCCGGTCTTTATGGAAGGGGATTGAACACATGTATTGACTTACAGTATCAGCGTATAAACATAGGGAAATGTTTGAGCAAAGCAGTAAATTTAAGGGAAATTGTTCCTTGTTAAGTCTATGAGCCTGAATGGAAGCTTGCACAGAGTACTAGCATTCCTGCCAGCCATTACAGCTTATTACGATAACTCTATCTTTCCAGGAGATAAAAACCTAGCCTTGTTGCCATTTGCCAGCTATTACTTTCGCTAATTATACTTAACTGCTTCAAGCTTATCTCCACTCCTCCTACACCATTGAGCAGTTACTTTTTTTTCTTTCCCCTTAACACAAATTAGAGGTGGAGTGGGAGTTGGAAAGGGGGAGAGACAGATAAACAGCACAGGCAGAAGTTCATTCAAGTGTTATTGCATTTGTGACTTATCAAACAGTCTAACTGAAGCCTTCTAGACACCTGCAGTCTGTTAGATGGATGTAGTTCAGAACAGCATCAACACACATAATGACCTCGTCTGGCTGATGCTGGAGGGACAGAGAGAGAAAGTAAATATCTTCTCAGTGTTACTATAAGGAGGTAAAATTAAATACGGTGCATACAGAGATGTAGGATACTCAGAAGTCATGCTGCTGCAGCACAATATAGATGTATGCCAGGATTCAGAGAGTAGAAAACACACATGCAGGTGTAGAGACCATTTTTTAAAAAAATCAAAAAAACAAACCAACCAAATTGGAATTTCCACAGCAAACCCACGCAAAGCAAACCTCATCTGTTTTAACACTGACCATATCATCTCCATCCACTGCAGCCAGTTATCACTGAGTGATTCCATCTCCAGCAGTCTCAAGATGAACAGGAAATTAAAATTTCAAAGATCTGCAGTTAAGATAAATCAATGGAGACAGATCAATGATCATTGAAATTTCATGAACTTTGAGCCAATACAGATGAAAAAAACCTAGACAGTTACAGTCTCCAGCAGATATTGCTCCTGCAACAGATAAAATGTAATTAACACGGTTAAGAGGGAGCACTGTTACAGATTGCAGATCCATAATTTCAGACTCCCTTCATATCGGTTGTATTATTAGAAAGGGCCAAAGACACCTGTTCAATCCTCTTAGATGACATCTAAAGTATGTGTGCCACTTCTCGAAGGACGCCGGTGGACTTTCACACATTACCAGCCTACAGAAATCAAATGGGTTCCCTTCACAGCTGATTGCAAGCGCAAATTAATATTGTAAAATGAAGATCAATACATGGAGGGGGCACAGATCGATGACAGCTAAATTACGGCCGCGTTTTCCCCCTCATTCAAGATGAGTTGTGTTTTCCTCTCAAAGTCAATACCGTGCTGCCTCCCTCATTCATTTCTCAATAAACTTGCCGATGAATTTCAATCAAAATGCGGCAGTAGGGCGGTGGGGGGGTGGAATTCTTTAAAAGCCCGTTGGGTGTGGATCATGCTGAAAATGGGGCAAGAAGAGGAGGAAGAGAAAGGAGGAGGAGGGGAAATATCCCCCCCCCTCCTCACTACCTCCTCTGTCTATCTTTCCTGTGGCAGAGGACTGATGCTGTGACTTAGCGAGGACAATCCATTTTAAGAGCCATTACAAAACAGACCTCTAACAATATTGTGGGACAAAAAGTGGGTCCAATTAAAATTAAATCAATGAATACTATCCTTACTGGGAGGAAAAACACACGCCCATACTTTCATTTTTCTCCTGAAAGATACTCACAATGCATTTCACAGAGAGATGTAATGGGAGAAAAATACATGTTCAACTGCAAGTGCTTATTTCAATCAATTTCCTGGAGCTGGATTTCACAGGTCACTTGCTGATAACACGCTGTGGAATAATGCCACAGTGTGCTTCTCAAAGCCTACCTGACAAGCTGCTTGACAGTGGGGGAGTGCGAGCACGTGTCACGTCAGCCCTTTAATTGGACACAAGGACCTTCCTCCGTGGAACCTTGTCGTGCTCCACACAAGCTCACAAGGCCTTCAAACCAGGCCCATCTAACTTGGCAACGAGTGTCTGCCTCACTCCTGTGGAGCTAGTGCTAAATACCAAAGTTGTAATGAGACAGGCAGGTATGGGGATATGGCTAGTGGATAACATGCTTTGACACATGCGAAAAATGTTGTGCCAACTGGTTACAACCGACTTTACTGTGGCGATGACATTTTTGAATGCCTACATCGTCCCTTTTCATTGTAGCACTTCATACTTTAGGGGGAATTTACCGAACAAAAAACTTACAAGATACAAGAAAATGGATCTGAAATGTTAAATACTGTGTGTAGCACATTTGGGGATTTTAAACGTACAATGACTATATACAGTATTTAGCATGTCCTGCTCTAAAGCTGATCTGTTTACATACCTCTTTGAATGCCTTTGATTATAGCATATCTTTTGCTGTAGGCCACACCCCATCATTGACCAGCAACCAGTGGAGTACCACACCCAACGCTGCTGGACAGGAAATGAAAAGGAAGCTGTCCATCTGATCAGCTTCTGAGTCTGGGACTTCAAAGTGACGACAGGGCGGAGAGGAGACATAAGGATAGGCCCGATTCACGGGCTGAATAGCACAGGGCCCTATCTGATATGCTCTGATAAAGACGTCTGTGTTTGTTTATTTCTTTTTCTTTTTTTTTTGTAGAGGAGGGCCCAAGACTACATAACATTTTGTTCCTCTTTCTAAGAGTGGAACAGGAAGTAAGTTTAATTTTGGATTTGAGAACTACGTATCACTATTTATATCTGTGGTTTGCTGAACAAAAACACTCCTGGTTTAGTTTTATTGAACATTAATCGTACATCTGTGTAGATGTACGTAAAGTATAGAAATTACTTTTTTTTCTCAACATTGTAGCTTAATTAAAAAGAGGCCCTACTTCTGCACTATCAACATCTTTCTTTCCCATCCCTTACAGGACTGACATTTCTTGATCTCCACCAGTATTGAGTGAAGCACACATGACCTCTTTGTCCTTATGTTGATGAATGACTGCCTCATACCCATTTTGTCAGATTTTGGTGCAGTGGAGTCGATAGCGTCACCTTGACGAGGAAACTTTGTGATCCATCAGCCCTCAAGGCTGTCTGGCCTCAACTAAGACCTGGCAAGAGCAGCTCACTGTATGGGGCATTGTGCTCTATCCAAAATCCTTCACCCAGTGTGTTATGATGTTGTGAGGTCGAACGGATGGCTCTTATTACTGCCGCTTTACAGTGGGGAGGGAAAAAAAAAAAAAAAAAGACAAGAAAAAACACTTGACTTGTACTAATAGCTGAGAAACCATGCTGGTCACCAAAGGTCTGAAGACGAAGCACCCTGTCAGTGCCCAGCTTGGGAAATTAGCAAATAATGTTCCCTTCCACCTGACAAATGTGTGACAGCTCGCCTTCGCCAATCATTCTCTCCTAACGTTATGATGCATGTCCCGGATCCCCACTGGAGGATACAGGCGAAGTTTACTGACCCTCAATTTAGCCATGACAAATGGGGTCCCGGTAAATGTGCGTTTTCTGGGGCGCGGAAGGGGTTCATTTTAAGCAATTCTGGTTATGTGGATGTCACTGATTAGGATAAATAGTGGCTGAGTGTGTTAGTTCTGCTTGCAGGACCATATTACCAAGGGCCTGCATTGCTGCCCCTGGAGGGGGTCTCGCATGGAAACTTGGCCAAGATAGAAAACCAAAAGCTCTGATGCAATTAGGAGCTTAAATTGGATAAATTGTACAGTCAAAGTTTTTATTTATGATTTACTCTTTCATAAAGTACGATAGGTATCCAGTAAAAAGGTTAAGATGTTGCAAATGAGGCTGAAAATGGAGAATTTTCCCTTTAAAAAATATCCGATAGAACCAGCGTGTACTGTTTGCAGTATTTAATAAAGTGCAAAGTATAATAAAGTATTGACTCAGGTACAGCCAGGACTTTCTCCTTTTGATTTTCTACAACCTTGCAGACAGGTTCTACTAGTCCTGTCCGGACCAATGGATAACCAATACATGGATTAGACAGAGGACAACCAGGCAGCCACCAAGGGACAATGCTTTGTTCGAAGGTAAAAGGTATGGACTGTAAAATAGCAAAAATGGCCAAAATGTCATTGCTTTAAAAATGTGGCAATTAAAGTACAGATATCAGCCCCTTGATGTGGTCAGTAAACTACAGCCTACTGAAGTTTTATATAGTATGTCTGTTTGTCTCATTAGTGTTTTAAACATTCAATAGTCAATGCCAACAGGATTATTTGACATACACTACAGGGTGCTCTCATTCTGAGAATGGATTGTGGGTTTTGGAGCCGTTCCAGGGTACTAATCCGAGTGAGGACGTGTCCCTCTGCTGTTCGAATTGACTGCAGTCTCCTCTGTGTTGACTCTTGGTAATTTGTGATAATTTCTTAAATTGAGCGAGTTAAATCTCCACAATTAGGGTGGTGGTGCAAGGAGAGTCAACATGGAAAAAAAAGAAAAAGAAAAAAAAAAAGGCTAAAAAGGCACTCCTCTCAAACCGTGCTCTGAAGTCACGCTTGAAGCCACATGCTTTGATAACTAGACCTTTGATATGCACATGTTGCTCTCCAATATGACATTGGAACATTCTGTGCCTTTTAGACAGCACTGTGTCACTACATGCCCTTTTCAGCCCATGTAATTTGCTATTGTAACCCCAGGTCATTTCAAACCTATTTGCTTGTGCAGTGCCATTTGTTGAAGTGCTGTATCACAGAAAGAAATGCTGCGGGTTGAAATGAGATTTCACCCTTAAATACATGATCCACTCTTGTGCACTCAATGCATCAGCCCATTCGCTATTTAATGTCTGCGAGAAGTACCTAACATCCTTTCACCTGACAATTACTGTACATATGGAATCAGTGATACCTCATTTTGGCGTTATGCTTTCTGCTCTCTTTAACAGTTTCATTCTCTCAAGCGTCAACCCTTCTACAATCAGGGTGAACCACACAGGGAATAGCAGAGCAGAGGAGAGGAGCTGGACCTGTCTATTGGTGACTTTCTCTTTTAATTTACCACACTAATCAATTGTACCACTATTGCCTCAAGGGGTAATTGTATCTTTATACTAACTGGAAGTAAGTAGGAACCCAGGGAAGACAGAGAGGAAGATTGGGGGGGGGTCAACAAAGATAGAAAGAAGGGGACACGTTTCCCCAGTAAAACCTGATGGTAATCATCCCAATCCGCTTAGCCTCTGTGACTAATGGGGTCTGTTCTTAAGGGACCTGGCACTTTCACCAGGGTGCTATAGAAGCCATTAATGTCTTAACTTATACACCTTCTCAGGGCTGCAGTAACACATGTACACACAGACACACAAGCGCACACACATTCACTGCTTGCGCTGCTCACTCGCTCACACAAACAGACACACATACTCTTACTCAGCCACACTACACTCCTGTTTCATTATCCTGGTGCCTTGTTGGCCTCTGCTCCACTCCTGCTAGGGAGGTTAAATGCAGGAGAGCTGGGCCAGACTGCACGGTTGGAGGAGAAGGGGACGGATGGCTGGGGGTTGAAGTGGTGGAGGTTTGGGGAGCAAGAAAGGGAGGGGTGGGGGACTTGATGAGAAACAGCTGCCCTAGGATGGAGGGGTCTGGATGGGGGTTTTAGAGGGGTGTGTGTGTGTGTGCATTGGGTGGGGGGGGGTCAACCCTCACTTTGCAATTCTGCTCTGCTCAAGGCCAGAGCTGTTGGAGGCCTGGGGGTGCTGGGGGAAGTGAGAGCGCTTTGACGCGCCCCCGTTTCATTCTGCCCATCAGAGTTCGAACAGACAGAGGCTTCCAGGTCAGACAGGCTTTGACCCCCGCAACCTCTGTCTCCTCACCAATGATGACAGATAAGACTACCACTTCCTTCTGTTAGCCAAGATAATCAGATCCCATGCTTATAGTACACACACACCCTTTCTCTCCAACATATGCATCCACGGCACCTCTTTGCACACTGTCACTCTGAATTCTCAGAGTAAGTTCAAGCACACTCATGCACTTAACATAGATATTGCTTTTCTAACATGATTCATAAAACAACATAAAATCATATTGCCTTGCAAAATCAGCAAATAAGGAGAAAGAATTATTGGTCTCACAACAGGGAAGATTAAGAAAACTGGCAGAATGAGTTATCCTGACAGCTTGAGTTTAACAGAGCTTGGCAGCACTCTTGTATGATGGCAGGTCAGAGGGGGATCGGGTTGCATTTGTAGGAACCCCTTCATGAAAACACCTTTTTGCTAGCAGTGCAGATCTCACACATTTTGCATTCAGCAAGCTGGGCACTGGTTAGACAATTAATAGCCTGGTCATGAGACTGAGGGCTCCTTGCAGAGAGAAGGAGAGGGGAGCAGGGGTGCAGGGGGAACCTGTAGGAAGAGAGGGAGAGAAGGTTTTGACTCACCAGTATAGACAAATCTCCCAGGGGCACCTTTGCAGAACTGCTTGGACTTGTAGGACAGCGTGACTTCCACAACACCGGGAATGTGCCGAGGTGGAGTCTGGACTCGGATGGCGTGGGGGGTAATCAGCTGTAATACAGAGTAAGAAAAAGAAACGATGAAATAATAACCTGTGGAGTATGTGTTGTAATCCATGTTGGTCAGAGAATTTGTCTCAATAGTTTTTTGAATTCATAATATTCTGACTATTTTTGTAATAAAAGGTATTATACCTCACTCCAGACAAGCATGGTGCCGAAAACGACTTGTAGGCCATCAAAGAAGTTGTCCCCTATGATGATGACAGTGGCTCCTCCAGTGGTCCATCCCTCACTGGGGCTGATAGCCTTGATGCACGGGGTGGCTGCTTATCCAAGACAAAGAGAAGAGCAAATTCAGCACCTAGGCTTCAGCATTGGGGCCCATGTCTCTTTCCACACAGACACATTACTGCATTGCCTCTATGTTCAGCCCTCCATGTCTCTCTCACAAAGACATATCATGGAAATTGCCCCTGGTAAAAAAAAAAAAAAAATGATGGATTTGTCCTTTAAGGCACGCGAATCAAAATCATTTATCAGCACGCTCGAGTGGTGTAGTTAAGCAGACCCTTCAAATGGTCCACTTCACAAAGGCTAAACGCCAGGCTCGCCAGGAAAATGATTTGATAGAGCAAATTATGTGTCAGGGCAAATGTAGCTATCAGAATTGATTAAGCATGCACCCACATGTACAGTAAAATTTCAAAGTTGAACACATCTCAAATGAGTCAAGAATACAGGCTGTTAAAGTGGAAATGACAAGCTAAAGCTTTGCTGGTTCATGTTATTTCATTACCTTTGTTCTGCATATGCAGTACAGTGCAGACACACCGAGTGTAGTTTCAGGTTTCATAACGTGAAATGCACTCATGAATTATTCAGATTGAGTTTTTTTCCTTTCTTTTTGTGATCGATTCAATCCATTTCATATTGTTTATTACAATGCTTTTCATCTTGCATGACTTCTGTTATGTAGCTCTGCCATTCATCAACAGTCTGGGTTGTTATTATAATCTAATTTGAGTGATCTGGTGCCTCACATTCACTGTCATTTGATGCATTACCTTAATATGGTGTTCAGCACAACACCGTGTTTACAACAGAAATAGCATGACAGCTAGCCATAAAATAGCAATATCAAATTTAATCTATTTCCATCAATATCTTTTAATACACTATGAATTTTGCATGTTTTTCTTACTCCTCAAAATGTGAGCAACTATTTCAGCAAGTTCCTTCCTACTTTACAAGCTCACTTCTAAACCTCTATTATCCCTTCCATCCAGTAAGTAAATCACAGTCGGCCATTGTTGTATGAATCACCTCAGACAAGACATCTCCCTTTGTTTGCCTTGCTGTTGGGTCTGTTCGGGTCATGTTTGCTCTCTCTCCCTACCCATAAAGTGCACACACACACATTGGTACTACAGGGAATCTGACTTTAACAGGCGCTGTTGACTTCATGCTAATCACCTCGTACAGATTTTCATTTGTGAGGCCTGGAGAAGTGACATTTGCTTTCCTTAATTGCGAAGCGGAGCGTCTGAAAGAGGACCAACCCTCTATGGGCATGCTGGGCCCCCTCTAAGGGCCTGACCTTCATCAGTGCGGACGATTACAGCAAATAATTCACCCTTCAAAATTACTGTAAACAAATTGACTTTGGGGATGAGAGAGTGGGGGTTGGGGGGGGGGGGGGGGGGTGGCAGGAAAGAGGAGGAGGCAAGACGAGGGCCTTATGGTGACAGTGACTATTGGGGGGCAGGTGCAGCCTGAAAACCTACAACAGGCATCCACAATCATGCACAAATAAATACATGCACGCACGCACGCACACACACACGAACGCACTACCTCAGAAATCCCAGCACCCCCTCCCATACACAGTAGGACCCATGGAGAGGCAGCAACTGAGGCCCTAAGCCGTCCACCCTTCTGCCTAAAAATTTGCATATGTCTCAATGCACAGACAGAGAGGGGAGCATGTGCTGAATGGGGACCGTGGCGAAGTGGATTACACAGTCAGCGCAGGCGATCTGATGACAGACACGCACAATGCCCCCCTCAGCAGATGATAGGCATCATGAGGAGTGGAAGGATGAGGATGCAAAGAGCTGGCCTGCCAGTGTGTGTGTTGCATTGCTTAGTCTTTGCAAACTTGGGGATACAGTAGAGGAAATTCAAACAATTTTAATTCATGTCAACGTTGTTTTAAGTTGTTTTTATTTTATTTTATTTTTCTTTGAGGAATTGTTGCTTGAATTTCTTTTAAGATCCACTATATCATGAAATTGCCTTGGGCAGCCGATCTGTGATCTATCAAAAATCTTTTTCTCTCTGGTTAGGGTTAGCTGTAGAGGACGTCAAAACTGATCCAAGATCTGAGCAGAGGAAGGTCCCTGCTCTAGTATTGTGACACTCAAACAGGTCTAATGTGGCCCCGCGAAGTCGTCCTTTGTTCTGCCTGCTGAAATGTGTTGTAATTGTGCTGTGGGATGTCCAGATGGTCGGTTGATAGTGCAGCTGATGGGATTATACCTTTTACCTCTCCCTGGGCCATCTGTTCTCTTTGACTCTCCCTCTCTTTCTCTCTCTCTCTCTGCTTCTCTCTCATTCTCAACCTCGCTCTGTCACACTCTCTCATTTCTCTCTTTCTCCTTTTCTCCTTTCCTCCTCTCCTTTCCCCCCGTTCTTTTCTCTCTCTCTTTCTTCCTCTTAGGCCCAGCAGTCTGGATTCACTTGTCTTTATTGCATAAACCCTAACAGCATTACAGCCACTTGGCATGCAAATGAGGCAGGCGCTGCAGGCTCTATGCTGAGTCTCCTATATTGTCTGGGGCTCTATAATGGTGGAACTGAGCTAAGGAACGTGTGTGTATGAGTGAGAGAAAGCGAGAGAAATGTGTGTGTGTCTGTGTTGTGGAGTTTGTGTGTGTCGGTATATGTGTATGTGTGTCTGAAAGACTTGGCCATTTGTGAGCATGTTTATGCACCTTTGAGCCTGAATCTATACATGTTTGAGTGACAGGCAGCCACAAAGCACATTCGTGTCTGAATGCATAATATGCTTGTTGTGTGACAGTCCACACAAGTGAACAAAAATGTCACATGGTGAGATTCAGTCTGTCATCTACGGGCTTTCCCATCTATTCACCAATAGGGGGCAGCACGTCTTGATCAATGTGAGGTGGTCGGTTTGCAAAGTGCAATGTGAGCTGAGAGGAAGGATGCCTCTGTTTCTGCAACACAGTCAGTCAGTCAGCCAACCTGCCAGCCACATATCTGAGGCTTCTCGGCCAGTGAACTCCAGAGGAAGAATGTGTTGCTAATTTAAAGCACGCTTTCTGTCTGCCTGCTACTTGTCAGAGCCCTATGGAGAGTAAGGCTGGAATTACATTTTATGACCAGGTCTCCTGTCATCATTTGTCAGATCTCAGTTTGCTAAAGGTGACTTAAACAAAGCAAGCAATAATTGTTGATGTATGTTAAATTAGTTTGTTTTGGAACTGAGTCTGGGTGGGAGAAAAAAAAAGATCTCAACTTGTGGGAGCAAACACGGTTAAGCAAGGTGTATTAAAGTTATTAGACAAAGACATGTTCAACTGGGCGGTTGACAATAGCTTCTTTTCTTGCTTTACAGGGCGTCACTCTGCTGCTTTGAAGAGTGTGGAGAGGAGAGAAAGAAAAGGATGGGTTGGGGTAACCTGTAAAGCACATTCGCACACACACATACATAGACACACACACACACACACACAGACATGGACACACACACACACACACACACAAAACACAGCGGGTCCCATGGGAGTGAGGGAACATGGAGGCGAGGGCTCAACCTCTTTAATTGCTCTCCTCATTAAGAAACTGGTTGCTAGGCGATCCACACCTATCGTGTCATAAACGTGAAACACACAAACAGAACGTCAGCGAACATAATGACTTTGGTGCTCCGGGCAGGACTTTAATTATTTGATTTTGTTCTCCAGTAGAGGAGTCATTAATAAAGACAAAAACAAATAGATTAGCTTTTCCCCCACTAGGACTGGAGAGCACTGAGATATATTAATTGTCTAGTTTTTTTTTTTTTTTTATTAGTTGTTGTTGTATTAAACATTACATTTGCTTTTGATGATAGAACCATTAATGCCCATTAATGTGTAGAGAAGCTTGCTTTAGTCATTGGTGTTTATAAACTGTTTGGCCAGCCATAATTGGCTCTTGAAATCTGAAGATAAGCAATTTGCACGATTGGCCCAAGTCATTTCAGTTCCTTTTTTTTTTTTCTTACAATCTTTCAGCTGTGTGTGCTCCCATCTGTGAGTGGAGGCCATGAGGGTCACAAGGTTATGTTTAGTGCATTTTACTTTTTGGATTTCCCATGGTTTGGTGGTCCTTCTTTTCTCTCTTTTGGCTGAGCAGGCAATCAGTCTATCATATGGAATCAGTTGGAGGAAAAACAGTAAGTTCTGTTTTTCTCATATGCGCCCCCCAACACACACACACACACACACACCATCAACGCACCCTCCCACCCCTCCTTCCTTTTTCTCTTTCTCTTTCTTCCCCCTGTTTTGGCTCTCTCTCTCTCTCTCAGCTAAATCTGCAGAGCCCAATGACAGGAAATTGACCTCACAGCCAAATTCTTAAGCAATTTGATCATGTTTCACATAGGCTTTTAAGAACAAATCTAGGTGCATTAGGAGTCTGGAAGTAGTGTAACATTTTTAAATCATGAGTATGATCATCATCATTTGTGATATCAAAAATGATGAATAGATTTAGTAATGCATGCTATTTCCAGTGAAGAAATAACAGTAGATATGAGTGAGGCAAAAAGCAACTTAAATAATAAAAATAAAAAATGAAAGTGATGGAGGAACAAATGATTTTAAGTAACTAGAAGCAGCTACAGTAGGTGTTTGTTGTGTAAAATGGGAGAATGTCTGAGTAGAAACTAATAGAAAAAAGAGCGTAGCAAATTATAAGATGTAAAAATGTGCCTACCATTCTCCAGATAAGGAGGCGTACCTTCTGAAGGGTCGAGTCTGCGAGCCCTTCGCCCATGCTTGGAATTGTTGTGTACGAACATGTTGTCGGAGACAGCCAAAACATGGCCATCCACATTGACAGTCGTCGATACGACAACCTGCAAGAGGAGTGAAGGTGAAACATGAAATTTAGCAAGTTGTGAAAAGAACAGGTAAAACTGAGGATTGTGTTGAGGTAAAGAGAATACGTGGATGCTTGAGAAACTATTTTGTGTCAATGCAGGCATGTGTTTCTCTGTTATTGATTACTATTGTCAAACCTCTTGAAGCGGTTGTTCTCTTTGGATGTATTGCATTACAGTTCCCTGCTTCTCAGCCATTTTGTTTTTGGTTTTTTTACATTTATACATTTGTATACAGCTTATTGACTTCTCAATCACTAAACTACCATTTCCATTTACTGACTCCACCAACTGTCATCACAGCCAAAGCTCAGAATTATTGATCAGCTTGTCCATCTATTTGAGGACGGAAAGCCTCCCTTTTAAAATATTACTGGAGTCATTACCAACTAACCGTACTCCATCCCATCACTCAATAAACATTTTACTGATATCAGATTCTAAGCCACACTCCATATTTCATAATGCTTATTTTTGTTGTTGTTTTTTGGCTACCACATCTCCAAACAGTGGGCTGCGTGTGAATGGCCAAAGTGTTTCTGAGCCGGAAACAGAGAGCCCCTCTCAGGTTTGCTTCGCCGGTAAGTGACCTCGGTGAAGCAGTGGAATTTAGGGGGGTAGTTTTTTTATTTTTTTTTTTCTTCTTCTTCTTTTTTTGGGGGGTGTGTGTGGAGGAGGGGAGAGATGGGGAAGTGAAAGAGCTCCATTCTTGTGAGCAGGTTCAGTGCTGGGCCAAGCTGAGGATGATGGATTGGGCCCTCTCTGGCCTCCAGCTGGTTTTTGGGGGTAATAAGTAGAGTGGAAGGCATGCAGCATACACAACTTATGCCAGAAACACCTACCCGGAGCATCTGGGAAATATATTTGGGGAAAAATGAAATACTAACTGTTGGATGGAAGACAAGGGATGATCAGCAAAAAAAAAGAAAAAAAAAAGTCTTGTTAGACTTTATGTCTCAAAGTGAAATTTTTAATAAAAACAAAATTAAATTAAAATTAAAAAATTATATGCTGAAAGTTTGTTCTTGCATTCCTTTTGACACATAGAAGTGAGAGGTGAAAGCCCCTGGTGGCTGTCATGCATCAGTCCACATTCACCCTGAGGGAAGATTTGAGGAGGCAGGGGAGGTCTGATGGTGGTGACATCAGGAGGGGACACCCTGTCTTGTCTGTTTCATGTCTGGGCTTCCTCTTGGAGGATGCTGGCTTGTGTGTCTATCACAGAACAGTGCTGTCAGTAACGGACGCCTTCCTGTAGTTTGTCGTTATCCTGATAGGACAAATCACACTAAACTTTCACTTGCTCACCTTGACCTAGTGGGCTACATGTGGGGAAAATGTCTGGGTAGACGGATAAATGGTTGGATAAATGGATCAGCTGTCTCTGTGTGCATTGGGGGGGGGTTGGTGGTTCAACTTCTTGACACATTAGAAGCGAAAGGGTTAAAGAAGCAGTAAAAGTGCTCAACAGTCATGTCTTTTTAATGTAAATTGCAGCATTTTGTCAGCCCATAGCAATGATGGTTTTCAGATGGTTTTCACTGGCTACATAAAGAATTGCATATGTGTGACTCTAAGTGTATGCATATGTGGGTCAGAATGGGAGAAGGATATAAAGAAAGCAAATATATGCGATCCTAGCGTGTATGTGCATGCATCCATATGTGTATGTGTGTGTGCTTGCGCATATGTGTGTTTAAGAAGGTATGCGTTTCCGCTGCCAGACAGATTCTGAGTTAACACTGTTGTTACATGTGGTCGGATCGTCTTCCCCTCTGTGCTGAGGCTCAGAAAACTGTCAGGAACACAATTGATGGCACTCTTAAATCCTATATCCTTATTTGTGTCAGGTGGTACTCCCTAATAAATATTCTGTCCAGCGCATACAGGACACAAAATCCTCTGCTCTGCTTTTCCCCGTTTTTTTGCCTCCTTCAGTGCCAATAATCCAATTGTATTCATATGTGGATGTGTGTTGAGATGACAGAGTGTAGTGCAGTAGTGCATCTGAACACCCATGTGTGTTTCTGCATAAGGAGAGATACACAGTGAGCGAGAGACATAGACAGTGCATATGTTTGAAACAGTTTTAGTTACCTGAAATCTGCGCATGTCTCGTGGGTTCCCTGCATTCTTCAGACAGTTCTGATTGCACTTGAGAAAGAACTTTAGGAAGAATCTGAAAAAGAGCACAAAAAACACAAAAACTATTAATTATAGATCGAATATTTAAATAAGCCTTCTCAAACACTCCCACATCTGATCCATTCATCCAGTGAGTCAGAAACAAGCGTGTCACTACACTATTTCAGTATGGGAAGTTGGAGGGTTTAATATTCCCTCAAAATCAGGAGCATCAGTCTCTTTGTCATCTCATCCACTCACCTGAGTTCATGGGTCTTTCCCAACACCCATCTGCCACTAACATACAGGAAGTCACTTGATATTCCACCCACCTCTTTAATCCCAGGACACCCCCTGTGCAATTAAAGTTCTCCTGTTCAATAGGGAAGCAAATGAGGCCCACCTGTGACCAGGTCTTGTTTGAAGAGCATCAGGGATAAAGGACCTAACAAGGTGAGAGCGCGCCACAAAACTTATAGTCCTGTCAGGCAATTAGGCGGACACTCCTGGGACCACCGTATGCCACACACACACAGATGCACACGCATAACACATACACACACCCATGCACTTGTGGGTGGGTGAGGCAATTATGCCACAAATTACAACCTGGCTAATCGTCTCTGAACAAATGTCACGTCTGAGTGAGATCTGGGCTTGGTTAGTCTGTAAGCTGCCATATTGAGAGCCATATATAAGACGGTCCCTCATGGTCCCTCACATACAGGGAGCAGTTAAAGAGAGGAAGATGAACAGCAAGAGCCAAAAAGAAAAGAAACTGTCTCAGATGTAGCCTACTGTGTAAAATCTTACACAACCACATAGAATAAACTATGAAATTGACTTGTTGTCTTTGCAAATTCTCCCTACAGAATCATGACTGATTGTGCCTTTGCTTTCTCCAATTCATTATGAATACCATGGTGTGATATTTATTTTTCATCACATTGCACTAGCATTACTATATGCAATACTGTGGTTTCCATTGTAATACTAACTTGGCTCACAGAATCACTTCAGCTCATTGGATTACCATAGATTGCACCATAGATTGCACGGCCATTTCATTCAGCTAAATACGGTGGCTTGTGTGGCCTATGAGGACGCTTTCACAACACTTAAGACTTCTTGTTCACCCAGTGGGATCCTGGCCAGGCTATAAATCAGAGTCTGAAATGACCCCTCTAACCCTGACCACATTAACACATGCACTGGTCATTTAGAAGCGTTCTTCGATAGACTCCTATACCTTGTGCTTCACTGACGGCCCAGGAGGGAGAGGAGAGGTGAGAAAATATTTTCACTCCCCATCCAAGTAGCTTTGGCTTGGACATCAATAAAAGACGTTTTAACCCATGCCAGAATGCTGATTGCCTGTCGGTGTGTGGTGAGGCCATAAAAAACCTGACTTGTCATTAGTGCATTTCGCTTGATTGTGTTCACTGTGTTTTCGGGTTGCATCTGTTGGCTGATCATCAAAATGACCATTATGTACTCTAATTCCCTGACCCTGTTTTTATTTCCCCAAAGAGTCATAATGTAGAGCAGCAGACATCTGCAGAAAGCAGACCTGAAATACGACTTTTATTTGTCTGTCGCCTCTCATACAGATTGGGTAAGGCCAGTGCGTGTGTTTCTGTGTGCGTGCATGCACATGACACAAGTGTATGCGTGCGAACCTGTGTATGTACATGCATCGCACGTTGGTAGACAATTTATGTTAGAGGGAGGGATAGAATACATTTCTCAAGCAATACGGTGACTTCATAAAAGAAACACATTACTTTCAGAGTTAGTCCCGTCACTTCTCTTGGATACGCTGATGCTTTTACATACTATTTCTACTACAGTGAAATCAAAAGTTAAGAAACAATAAACATGAGAAACTGAGTGCCCACGCTATCATAAAGTAGCTCCTTTATGTTTACTGTTATGAAGGCAATTAAGCACAATTTCTCAGCTAAAAAGATAAGCTTAATTTTCATAGTCCACAGCAGTGGCAGCGCTATAGCATCCATTACATTTGAGTTGGTTAAGATTCTCCATGAGCACAGTGCAAATTGGTCCTTGGTGAAAAGGAGAGCAATTAAGACAAGGCCCCTCTCTCTCTGTTTTACTTCTTAAATATCTACAGAAGTTTGTGCTGGTGTTTTGGCACACATGGAGACAAAAGGAGGTTGTTTAATTGTTTTTTAATGGGATATCAAGTCGTCGCTGCCATTAGATGTTGGCAATGGAGGGCAAAGGGGGATAGAGAGAAAGAATGAACTGCAATTAGGTTTGATTAAAGCTATCCTTCTCAATAATCAGCTGTTCTGACAGGACAGGGGGACCCTGGTGGCCGCTGAGATGGAGGAAGGTGTTGAGTGATATTAAGGCCAATGAAGGGGATATTAACATGGCTAATTAAAGCTCTTCCAAAGCCGGGAGAGGAGACTCTCAGTGGACCACACTGGATGAAATAATCGGCCAAGGCAGCTATCAGTTGGAGGAGAGAGAGAAAGGGAGTGCGGGAAGGGGTGGGGTGTAGTCCATCTGAGGGAAGGGGGCAGTAGAGGGAGGGATAGTGGGAGGCGTAAAGGAAAACTATTAAGTGTGAAGAAAGACAAAGAGGAAGACATCGACAGGCATATAGAGAAAGACTTGCAGTGCAGAGAAGGAAGCTCATTTTGACATCAACTATTTCTGTCTGCATGCCCGAAGTCTGCCAGTATAACTAAAACCTGACATCGGCTTTTATCCTTGACAGCTAGTCATACAGGTCCACAAATCAACGTTAAAACAATCCTGCTCATGCCATGGTCTAAGGCAATTAATACGATTCTCCTGTAGTACCTCCATGCTCGCCCACTGCCGAAGCTACTAATCATGCCATAATGATTTCTCTCCCTCTGGTCAAAGGGGAAATAGATTGTCTCTTTAGTAATGCAGCAGGCTCTGCGCCTTCCACTCCCTGGCTTCACAGACCTGGTAATTGAGGAGAAAAAGGCCGACTTTGGCACTTTGACTGATTTGAGGGCTGCTAGACCCTCTTATCTTTACTCTGATCATTTTAGGCTGACACTCAAAGGAAGACCCATCGCCCTAATTCTAGCTCACCCTCTCCCATCATCAAACAGAGGGGAAAGAGAAAAAAAAGAAGAGCGAGAGGGAAAAAAACAAACAGGCAAGGTGAGAAAGGCCCTCTCTCATTTAAATGGCCAACTTAATTGCCGGGTTGATGTCACCCATGCATAAATGTCCACCCCTTTGATTTGAGTGAAGAGGGCAAATAATGATAATGTTGTTTTATTAAGAAGGCTCCACCAACATTGGAGCTAAGCTTTCCTGTCAATTTCATTCACTTTTTTATCCATTCATTTTAAGTTTTTTATTATTATTAATGACTTGTAAAAAATTAAAAGTTAAGCCTGAGCTATTTGAAATTACTTTCACATGCTGGTTTCTTAAATTACATCCATGAGAGCACATTTTTCTCCCTAAATAGTACACCTTGTTCTTATTGTACAAAAGAGCTTCCCAACATTTGTTTAGGCTGTTACACAATACACTGACAGATGGCCACAGTATCTGTAAGAGTCAGGTATTGACAACTCTAAGCTCCTGATTGGTGCCCCGGCACTAATGACTAGCATGCAGTGTCCACAGCCGGCAGCCATGACAGTGAGGTCATCCGTTGCAGGGCGGTGAGTATCGATCACCACCCAGCTCCAGCCCATCAGGCCCCAGCTGCCTCCTAGACTCAATGGGCCCCTGTTACAGGAGCCCTGTAAGAAACGGCTCCCAACACCAGACTACAATCTGCTGACACCAGATCTCTGCGCTGAGATAGTAGAACACGGGTCAATAGCATATCGGATTTCCAAAACGCCAGGGTCTTAATGTCAAGCCTCCTGCCTTCCCTACCTACTGCTCCAGTTATTAGGCACTCCACTGAACTGCATTCAGATCCCTGTTGTGACAAGGCGGAGCAGGTAAAACGAGAAATAGAGACACTTATAGATCTTAATCTTCCCGAACACTTATTTATGCAACTGAGCAGGCTTCGCTATATATGCCAGTTCAGTCCCTGGGAGGCCAAGTCGAGCTGTGCGGCCATTTCTGTCGTATTCTGGTTTGCCGCTGTCTTCTCTCGTCAAGCAGAGCTGTTTTTCTCGCCTTAGCTGAAGTAAACCACAGCACATTAACAATATTTGCTCTACCCCTGTACAAGCGCCAAGGGACCAGACCCACAGATCCTATCACTTCTTTATCAGAGAACAAGTGCCTCACTATCCAACCTTATTGGGTTTGGGAGATTAACCCCTTCCACTCACAGACTTGTGCCTATTTCCTCCGAGAGCAGCAAGGCAGATGTCACTGTGATTATTATTGTTCAACATCAAATATCCCTACTACATGTCTCTGAGAATTTATTGGGCATTTCTGAGGCCTATATTTTGTTTTTGTTTAGTTTTTTTATTCTTTCAGCTGCTATTGCCAGTTCATTTTGTTGTTTCATATTTCATATTTTTGTTAGTGGTGTGTGTGTTGCACGGATGTCACAAATAATTCATGTGTTTCCTCTACACCCTAAGATGTAGCTGTGTCCCTCCATTCATCCCTCTTTACCCTCTCCTCCACCATCCCCCTTTCTCTCTAATGGGCAGAGTGGCATTGACATTATTTCACTTGAGGATCCCTCACTCTGTCAATCCCTCTTCATTTACTCCATGGCTACAGGACTCATTATGGTATCTCTTCCTCCTTCTCTCTCTCTTGTACTCTCACTCATTCTCTTCACCTCCTGTCTCATTCCCTCCACAGCGCGTTCTCTCTCTCTCTCTGGACACTGTTAGTTTCTTACTTAAGAGAATCGCTCGTCTTCACAAATGGTTTCACGTCAAACCCACTGCTAGCTAGCCCCCACTGATTCCCTTCAGGGTTTGGCACAGGTTTACTGTAACAGATTAGACGAAGACTCTGCGCTCCTGCTAACTATCCATCACTTGCTAACAGTGGACTAAGGCTGTGTGCTTTATGCAGCTTTTAGCTCCAGCCCGCCACATACTGCATGTTTAGCCCCAAGCTTTCTCTCTGCCTCTCCCATCCCCTCATATCCAGATATTGCTGAGGCTGTGTGCTGTTGCACGCTGTTCTTTGTTTTACTCTGAATGTGGCTTTTTCTACTCAACTTTGAACACAATATAATAAGACACAAAACATAAATAATTCTGCATTGTTTTGTCTCGCACAGCCCTATTGTAAAAGGGAATCAAACACGAGTTGCTGAGATAGAGCCAACATCATCTACATCCAAACTGGAGTTCATAAATATTATTGAATCATCACCGGCACCATAAAACTCAAATGATGATGATTATTGATAGTGAGTATGACAGTCCCAATGATGTCAGTCACAAGGTTGCTGACATTACAAAAATAATCACATACATCAACAATACAGTTCTCAGGAATATTTACTCTGCTCACCAGCCGGACAGCAGAGAGATATCTCCAGGTTATTTTTGTTCAGGAGGAGAAATATGGTGCTTTGATTACTGGTCAGCAATGGAGCTTGGGGCCTTGAGGAAATACCAGTCAGCACCTCCCTGCACTAGTGAGATGGAAGATAAGCACATGTTGGAGTAACTGGCCTGGGTGAATAGTAGTATTTAGGGTGGTGGACGTGGGGTTCTGGAAGGCCCCAGAGTCAGTCTACAATGAGAGCCATACAGAACCGTCTCACTCCTGTGGCACCTTGCAGTGATCAGACCCAGGCAAGACGCAAAGGAACGCAGCTGTACAGGGAAGGCCAGCAGGAGGGCTTTGACCGTTTACAGACAGCCATGGATCCACCAGTCCAGTGGGTGCTTATTTGCATGTGCGTGTGTGTGTGTATGTGTTGTAGGTCAGTGAGTCTGTGGTTTTGCTGTCTTTCCATGCATGCTCAAATGTATGCGAGTGTATTTTTACATCATATTATTACTAATGTATAATACATACATCTAAAGTGGCTGTCAGGACTGGTCAGTCATCATAAAACATGAAGCAGCCACTCTGACATGGCCGCCACATTAACGTGTTCTCAGAAGAGGGGAAAAAAAAAAACACCCACTGTGGACTGTCATGTAGGCAGGAGGGATAGAGACAGAAAGACAGAGAGCGGGTCGGTGCTTAAAGCTAACAGGTAACCTTTCTGTGCACCTAGGACAAAGGCAGGGGGAAAAAGAAAATGTCAAATTAAGAGAGGCCAGGCAGAGAGACGTGGCTGCCATATTTGTGTGAAAGCCCAGTGCTGTTGGCAGCAGAGATGGCTGCTTTCTGATTCATCTGGGGCCGTATGGCAAAGCTTTGTCAGTCTGTGCGAGGTATAAATAATTCAGGGTGAGAGATGGCAATTACAGGGCCCTGCACAACCAAAATGAATATTTTATAAGGACTAAAACTGCCCTGGAATGAATCACACACATGGAGTCACACACACATACACACTCACGCACACGCACATGCACACACAAGCATAAGTGAATGTGTGCATACACGTAAGCACACATACACCCAAACACACACACAAAGGTAGCACATAGAACCTTTAGCATTGCTGTTGTATTGTTGACAATATAACTATTATATTATATAAACCCCTGAATGTGGGTTAATAATTTTTAATATGCTTGCATGTGTGATTTCTCACAATGTTTGGTTAAGGGCAAAGGAGTGTTAGATTTCTAGTCCTGTTTTGTTGTGAAAAACATGTATTTGAATCAGAAATGAATCCACCTGCATTAGATCAGGAGTTGACCATATTAAAAAACATGAGCCGAAAATAAAAATGTAAAGTGTTTTCAATACATAGTAAAGATCTACACAAAATGCAGTCTCGAGAGAATCAGAGCCTTTACTTTTGACCCTATAAATATGGTCTTTGTGTGTGAGCGGGGGGTAAAATGCTAATGGGAAAAGATTAAACCCAAAAGCCGCCTGGAGCATTTACCTCTAAAGGGTTTTGTCTGTCAGGTTTCCTGCAAAACTCTGTCTTTATAATTCTGAGACAAAAAATAACATTGTTCCCTAGTCCTGAGGAGTGCTGTGGCTTGGTTGAATGGCCATTGTGTGGGCCTAGCTAATGATACCTTAGCTTTTGTGAGAGGGAGGCCAGGTAGGTCTGTGACATCAGCACCACACAAGTGCCTCTCTGTCCGGATGTTTAGGGAAGGATTTCGTCCATGGTGGGAAACAGGTATAGAGCATAAACAGCTCCTGTTTTTTGTACTTTTGAACCCCTCTACCTAAGGCAAGTGTATCCTGAGAAAAAAAATGCAGTTTCATTTGAAATCATTAGTATTGCTTTTATCTGATTATGTGAATATATATCATATATACATATCTATGTATACACATTAGATTCTGGAAGAATTGATTTAGCAGAGACTGATGTAATTCCAGTAGAATCTGTTTTTTTCCTCCTTTTTTATTTCAGCAGGAGTGTAGGCGTTTTATTTGTCAGTCCAAAGGGAAGATGGCAACCCTCTGAGGGAGGAGAAGACCCCAAGCATGAAGACACAGATCGCATGTGTTGGAAAAAGTGACAGCAAGGCAAATGCTAAGAGAAAGCTGCTTCCTCACCAAACTGCACACTGTTAGCGATATAGCTAGCTGTTGTGAAGGCAGCTGACAAATCCATAGCGTGGCATGTCTCGCCCCGTTTGTGAGTTTTCAAAGAGTGTGATTTGCAAATAACATGAGTCTCTGGGCATAGACTGGGCATGTAAGTACGGTGAATAAAGCCCCCCTGCTCTGCTGAGGGAAACCCTTACTTGTCAGCTCAGTTCTTTGTCAGGAACCTGACAGATAAATAGACAATGTTTTGCCACTCACTCCTCCTGCCTTATGTACACAGAGGCGTGTGTCTGCTTCCACATACAGGTTGACTTGCTTTAGGGGAGGAATTTGTTGAAAGACACCCCATCGCTTCTCAGGGCAATGACTGAAAATATTGTGGGCCACTTCAGACAGCCTCAAACAACAAACAATGGGGGTTGATGTGTAACCAGATAAAACAAGGATCGAATAGCTGGGTCTAAGCACCACTACAGGGCCTATTTTTCATGCAAATTACTACTAATGAGCTTCCTGAAATCTGACTAATTATATCAAAGTGATTTCTTTAATTAGTTTGTAATAATTCGTCACATAAACATCATAGTAAACAAATTAAGCTATATAAAAATATCAATTTGTCACACTTTATATGAGATGCTTTGCAGTTTGACGCTAATCTTGCTTCTCCAAAATGCCACAGCAAACATCTATTAAGGAATTAAATATGTACTTAAAGAGTGTTTGGTAACAGTTATGATGCATGCAGTGTCTTTAGTATTTTGACCTGCTTTCGCCACAGTGATTGGCCTAACATATAAGGTAGAACCCTGAGAAAACATAATGAAGTGATCGTAATGACTTCCACATATGTAATTGGTTAGGGAAGCAGAGTTAATAATTCAATATTATAATATAAAATATAATAAGAAATTCTATAATTGAAAGTCGTAAATTAGTGTATGACTATCTAACTCAGAAGGAGCTAATGTTATTGTAATCCAACATCAGAGATAACACCACTGAGTGACGGGAAATACTCCACGTCAAAACCAAATGCCTATTTGAAAAATAACAGACGACTTCAGAAAAGATAAGACATTGCATTTATCTACCATTTTGCACCTCCTGTTAATCCAACAACATTCCTCAAACCCCTAAAGAGTAAAAATATCTAATATACTACCAGTCACAAGAGAACTCATATGACTACCGATCTCTCTGATACCCTCAATCTGCACTGAGATGGATTAAACATTCAATTTGTTACTTGCCAGACTACCACCTAGGTTCACCACTTAACATACAAATGGAAAACACGCTAGTAATCTATTAGCCTGCCTGGCCTGACACTGTATTATGTTGTATTTGTATTATATTTACTTCAGGGAAATTACGATTCAAGTCATATTTATCTTCATGTGGAAATGTGTGTCTAAATGGAAATCACCTATAGTGTGAGGGTGGATGCAGAGCAATACTAATGTGATCCATGAACCGTGCGATTTAGTCACCCTCTGTGGATGCACTATGGGCTGATTCTACATATCAAACATGCTCTCCCCCTGTTAAAGCCCATACCCAGAGCTCCTGATGCTGTTTGATAATTATTACGCTTACATTACAACACAAGACCTTGCCTGTGGAGCTGGAAGAGCCGCCCCCTTCCCCATAAACACACACATACACACATGCACACACGCACGCACACATGCACGCCCTTTGTCATATACAGTAGTAAACAGCTTCCCAGTAAGCTGTTTGCACTTCGCTGCCCGCTCTAGGAAATAAAAACAAAGAGCAAATTGGGGGTTTTGCGTCTCAGTGAATAAATAAGGTTGTTTTACTCACAGAATCCATTACCTTTTAAAACATGTGCCTAATGCGTTGAGCCTTTTCATTTTACAAACAAAGCCTAAATTAGGAATTAAATACATTCGTATTTAGATAACGGCATTAGCTTCATGACATCAATGTGAAAAAGTTGGACAGCATCCATATCATTCCCATGCTTCCATTGTTACGTTAAATTGCAATATTAATCCTGGCTCAAACCAAGGTACTGTAGCTTTTATGCAGTACACTTGAATTATGCTATTGAAGTAATTGATAGTGATTCAGTCATTGAAGGTACTAATCCCATGATTCACTTCATCCCTCTCAGTGCCATTTACCTCCAGATGTTTAGAGTTTGGGGTAATCAATAAAGAGGGAATAAAGATTGGCATTCACAATACTCCCCTTGACAAGCTCCAGCCGAATGTTTGTCAAGCAAATTAAACACACTTAGACTTTTCACCTGCTCCTACAACGACACCACATATGGCCGTGAAGTTAAAAATAAGAAACTGTGCATACATTACCATGCATAATGCACAACTCCCTCCATTTAATATGCAAATTTTGTAAAATATTACTGAATACCTTCTGTTCGGAATGAATAAATTTGAATTGCAATTAGAATAATCTTGTATAATTAATGAAAACTGTCAATTTTGGTTCTGAAGTAATTTGATTAGCATGTTGATAGGACACTTATCAAGTTCAGTAAACTGTTAGATTAAGAAGATGAAAAAAATGATTCTAAGGATATTTTTCTCAACGGCTCTGACATTTTCCCTTGGCATGTGTAAACAAAGACAGTAGCTGGCAAACTTCCTGAATTGAGGGGCGAGAAAGGGAGGGTGGAGAAACAGAAAAAGAGAAATGGAGACGAGGACAGAGATAGAGAGCCTCTTGAGATAATCTGTGAATCTCAGTCCACAGATGAAAAGGAGTCTATCGTCAAGGCTCCTGAGTGAGCTACTCATCTCTGCCCTCTGCTCTCCAGCTAAGCCCAAGTTTATGGGATTTATCTTGTGAACCATTTGTAGTTTTCACATCACATGTTGAGTTAAAAACAGCACACAGTTTTTCTAAATGTTTCGAGGCTATAAATGTAGAGTTCTCAGCGAAAATCCACCGACAACTGATCCCAGTCTGCAATTCATCTGAGAATAGCTATCTATTAGTGATCAACAAATTGATGTATGCCATTGTTGTACTGTATAAAACAGAACCATCTGTACTGTCTACAGATGAACAGAGCTAGTGACCTCCTTTTCCCCTCTCTTTCTCTGCTCATTAGCTATCCTGAACCTCTTTCGCTCCTGCTTTCAGTTTTCAAACCCCCAAATGAGACCTAAATCGCTTGCAATACAGGTTAGCTTGAAGAAGGGGGGGGCAAACATCTGTCGCACTAGGTACCCGCACACAGCTCGGGGTATCTCCTGCGAGGAACTTTGGGGATGTTTAATTCATAGACGCTGTCATCCATGTAAACCTCCTGATTTCATAATGACTAACTCTTGGTGGTTTAATTAATTTAATAATGCCTTTCAGAAGCCATAAATGAAAGGGTCTCTGAAGTGGTGCATTAATTAGCCAGTGCCGATGCAAGCCCTGTCAGACTGGTGGCTGTCAAAAGCGGGGGAAAGCGGAGGATGGGCACAGCTGACATCCTGAGGTCAGAGGTCATGCCAATCATGTGACTCACCATACTTAATGACTCATAATTTGTGTCTAGTATACACATGTATTAGGGTCAACCTGTGGTCATGTCCATAATTCTCTCCCTTTGCTAGACTACATGAAAATATCTGGAGGGGCGACAAGGTGGTTACATTCTCAGTAATAAGCTGTGGCATGGCCACATTATGTTGCTCTTTGTATTTACACAACACCCACCACCAGAACATACAATCCATCAAAGCTTTGCCTTTACCTTTTTATGAGATTGATGTCCTTACTGTCAACATCTTTTGCGTTAATTACAATGCGATGGCCTACTCACCCATAAGGTTATAGCACAGAATAAATTCAAACTTCATTAAAAGTCTCAGCAATTCAACGCATGAGCACACAAAATTATCACAGAACCAACCAGATTATATTCCAAACTAACTCCATGCATCTCATAAGGAGGTTGTTTTCCTTTTTCATATTTCATAAATATGAACCAGGGAGGTTTGTGTCTGTGCCTGTCCATTTATTACCATAAAAATCAGCTGACTGAAGTATCTCACTATCTGTGGAGGCAATTAACTGTTTTGAGAGAATGCGTAATACAGGACTTTGTAATGGTATCATTTGGAGTCAAGGCACAGATGCGCCGTGCGGAGCCATACTGTAATTAGAGAGAAACGCTGTACAGGTTTTCCACTAATTAGCAAATTATGCTGAAAATAGCATCAAGCTAATTAACAGTTATTATGGCATTTTTGAAAGTATGACTTTAATTAGCAAAGTCCTGACGCAGGCAATTTCAAACTCGTCTCCAAGAAGATGAGGTAAAAAAGGGAAAAAAAGACATGGGGCATGATCAAGAAGATACCCAGATTATTATGATGCTGTCAAAAACTAAAGGAAGAAGACAGAAAAAAAGCAGAAGGGGGAGGAAAACAGAAACAGAAAGAGAGAGAGAGAGAGAGAGGGAGGGAGAAAAAGAAGGGATGAGGACTAGGAGTGGTTGTGTGTGTGTTTGAGGGGGGGTAAAGCTTTTGTGTGTTGTGTCTGAATCTCCATCCAAATGAGGGGACATGTGTGCTGTGCCACGTTGCCAAGAGGAGCCCTGAGCCGTGTGCCCAGTGTCAGGTGGCAGCGGCTCACCCCTCAGCTACCAGGCGAAGACGAGAGTGAGCTCAGCTGGTGCCCACAGCCACTCACTTATTCTACTCCGCTGCACATTAAAGGAGCCCTCGAGTGGAGCCAAGCAACGCCAGCCAGCCAACCTGACAACAACACTCCACCACCTCCACATTTCCAACAGTTCCTTTTAGCACTTCCAGTGACCCACCTTGGACCTAATGGTCGTCGATGACAGCAAATAAACCTGAAGAACTCCACATCGTCTCAGTTTAAAAGAGAAAATATAATTTAGGAAACACTGTGCAGAACAATTCGTGCCTGGAGAAATTTCATTCATTAACATCACAATTGTTGATGCAAGTGAGATTTGGGAGATGTTTAATGGAAAATGTGTTTTTAAAGGCACCTGTGCAGAAATGTTTCAAGGGGGGAAGTGTCACCAATGGAAGTGGGGAAAGGAGAAAAAGAGGAGAAGAGATGGAGGAAGAGAGGAAAGAAGGAGAGGGGTGGACTGAAGGGTCTTTGAAGGCCCAGTGTGTGAGAGAGAACAGAAGTGTGCCTAGCCCCAGGCAGCCTACGGCTCAGGCCCATTAGCTAGACTGACCTTGCCCGCGCCTTTGTCTTTGTGCTCTCCTCCCGCTGCTTCCCCTTCTCAAGCATTCCCTTTTTGTTGTCTCCGAGCGAGATTGGGAAGGGGGCCATATCTTTCAGCTTTCTAAACCTCCCAACCCCCATCTACCACTCCAACAACCCCCCACCCCCCACGCACACACACACTTACACAACCCCCCACCTAACACCCCCCTACACGCCCTCCACGCCTTGCCTGGAGCTTGTGCCCCAGAGGGCTCAGCACAGTGACACCCCTAGCCGGTGGCCACCTCTGCCCCAACGAGAACTTGGCTGGAATGGTCAGTGACCCAAAGACCCCCAGAGAAAATGCAACATATCAGGGAGCCCAAATCATGGCGCTGTAGGCCTCACATACGTGCACCCACTCTGGGCAGCCTGCCTCTTTATTGCCTGCCTCTCATTTGAGAGGATGGAGCCTGGCTGCCAAGTTTTGACACCGCCACATATGGCCTCCTCCATCAATCGGACTAATCAAGCATCAAGGGGAGGCAGGACCAGCTTAATTGCCAGCCAGATATAGCTGCTCTCACTTGACGTGCAACCTGAAATAGAAACAGGTCTGAGGAGACATGACAGAAGATAAATGAATACGGCCATTGTTCTAATAATTATATCAAAATGCACTTCTTTACACTTACTCTTCATCTCAACTCAACGCAAACGGAAGCTAATGCAATAAATGGTCTTATTTCAACATAACAAATCAACACTATTGCAAATATTGCCTTAATATAGCATCATCCACTCATTAAAATGTGGATAATGTTCACATTTGTAGTGTTTGGTACCTCAGGTTAGAGAAGTGTACAGTCAGTTGTAAGGGAGTTTTTCTTTCC
The DNA here is from genome assembly GCA_034769265.1 of Remorina albescens. Taxonomy (NCBI): domain Eukaryota; kingdom Metazoa; phylum Chordata; class Actinopteri; order Carangiformes; family Echeneidae; genus Remorina; species Remorina albescens. The sequence goes on along the minus strand of CM068491.1, from coordinate 11,587,226 downwards.
CATGCAGGCTGCAGTGCTCTGCTCCTCCAGAGTCCTTGAGGCGTTCTGTCTGCCTCTGCCTGCCTCTCTCAACTTCCTGTTTCCCTACACCCCCCACTGGGGTAGCAGCCACAGAATAACTTAGCACATGGAATGAGGAGGAGATCAACAGCAGTGATCCATTCATCTTGAGTTTCTCCTGTCACTTTCTCTTTCCGTTTGTAAACACTGAGGGTCTGTGGTCAGAATGGCCTTTTGTCCACTGTGTTTTTCTCCGTCCCTCTCTTATTCACTTCAAAGGTAACAAGTGACAGATGTCTGTCTTCTCCATGGTCTTAAACACTGAGGCTCCACGATAGCATCTGGGCTGAATGTCAAACTGTGAATCTTCCCTAAGAACGTACTGTGGTTATGCCAAGCTCATTGTTATTAGTGTCAGGAACACTGCCTACAGAAGTATTTAAGATACTCCCTGTAGTTCACAGCAGGGTGAGTATGGGGGGTGGGCATGTATGTAAAAATGATGGACAATTTTTTCAAAAATTTTAAACTAGATAAATTAAAGGACAAAGTGAATGGATGGAAAGCTCCAATAGATGTATAACAATATATCCTAGTGGGTGTGTGAATTCGCCAAAAAAATCTGCCTCTGAATGAATCAGTGGAGCTACACAAAAAAATAATTATACAGAAAAAAAGGAGAAATATGTAACATGGTAAGGCAGATGTATAGGTGAATTAAAAAGGTCCTTGGAGTTGCAGGAATTAAACATTTTCTGAAAAAGTGGCAAAAGGTGGTGATGTTTTGAGCTTGTAATCACAGCACGGTGCTGTGTTTATTTAACTTTCTCATCTCCATCGCTGCCTGCTTTTGGTATTTACATGTTTAATTGAGAAGTGTGCTGCCGGTTTCTTCTGCCCATCTGCCGAGTCCCTTCCTCTTATCAGACTCATTCCTCAAACTGACAGCTCTCCCTTTCTGCATATCTCTCTTTCACTCCCGTGCCACTACACTACTAACTCCTCTCTCTCTCCCTTTCTGAATCCCACTTCAATCTGTCAGGGCCAAATATGAGTAATGACAATGCATTTTCTCTCAAATCAAACCAATAAGTAGAAACATGCAGAGGCAGCCTCACAAAAAAATTCTGTACCGCTGTTGTGTGGTCGAGGTTTTTTTTTTTTTTTCTTTTTTACCCCACGTCTAAATCACTGCCTGTCAGACGCAACATGTGTGTCATTGTGTCCCCATCAGCGTGTTTCATTGTACACACTACCACCTCTGAAGAGCTGCCTCTTATCAGTCGAGTGTCAGAGAGCCCCCAGCACCACCACCTCCTCCCCACTGCCTTTCTAAATGCTTTTCTATTAAGAGCAGTGTTGTGTCCCTCTGATAGCAGCAGCTTCTCCACTTCATCATTCATAATCCCAATGGGCATCAATGGACTCTATAGTCTCACCATCCACACCAAAGACTTTGTCATTCAGTGCAAATGAAAACAACCTAAATGAGAGAGAGAATCTGAGGAATTCGCTAAAAGAGAGAAGGAAATGGCCCAATAGGCCAAAGCACTCCAGGCATGAATAGTCCACTCCACAGCAGTAATACCCTCACATGTTTGGAGTGGGACCACGCTCTGCTTTAATTCTGTCTGGATGGTATGAGACATATGGAAGGTATTTTACAACTGTAAATGGTCTTACTTGTGTACTTTATCTTATAACTGCCATTGTATTTCAGATTGTAGGTAAATGTAAGGTATGACAAAGAAAAAAAGCAATCAATTCCCTGATGTCGGCAGGTGTTCTTCAAATCAAGGAAGAAGAGTCATCTGAGAAAACAAGGAGAAAAAATATCAACCACTCGACATTATAACAACGACACACGCTAACTTTCACCAGCTCAAAAAGTCTAAAATGATGTCCCCGCCCTTCCCAGCATGCAGAAGTCCCGCTGGGGGCCTCAATGTGATCAGCAGCATCCCCACCACGTCTCCTCATTATTGAGTAAATAGGTTTGGGCATGTCCTCAGTAAACAAAGCCAAGACTGACAGTTAAGGGAGTGAGGGGAGTGGGAGGCAGCCTCGTTCCCAATTAGAGTCGCCTCAGGCAAAACTTTAAAGAGGAGATCAATCCTACAGATCGCTAAACTGATCCTGTCACAGGCTGGGGATATTTAAACCGTGGAGCAGAGCAGAGCGGTGCAGGGCAGTTCTCAGTACAGTTTGACTGTGTGTGCTAATGACTTGGGGGTAGGCTCTCTCACCAGGACACACACCCCACAGCGAGGCGGCCGTGATTGACGGGTGAAATCGGACCTCAGCTGCAGTTCTCGGCACTGTAGGGGCCAGATGGGGAAATAGTGATTTGCGTTTTTTAGTATGCAGCTCCTGCACTTACGGATATTCCCTAATTGTCTCCCTTACTTACCTGCGAGGCTGTTTCCCATCACAGATGCAGAGTACATTTCAAATTAACCCAGGATGTTTTGATTTTTTTTCTCACCCTACACCTTTGAAGCCAACTTATTAAAATGTGCCAGTAGGGCTCATCCCTGTCCATCTACATGGGGTAAAAAAAAAAGTTAGTTCTCACTAATGTTGAGACAAAATGAATGGACCAACATGAGGTGAATGAGGCTGGACTGGTGGATTTGACACCCAAGTTTAATCGTATCATCAATTCATGACATCCTGCTAAAGCAGCAGATACTGTATCTTTGACTACATGTGAGTAGCTGGCACACTCTGACTCCCAGACACACATAGGTAATGTGTAATGAGCTACCAAGCCGTCTGCAACTGCAGAGGAACTGAACATTTAAATGAGTGAATGATGCATTATGTATATCACTCAGGTTCCTGTGCAGGAATTAATCATGATCATAAAAGCCAACGACAAAACAACATAGCCAGGCCATTGCTAAATTGTTGTGATCTAATGCAAAACAAATTCATTTTTCATGCCATTAAAGATAAAGAAAATCTTAAAAGGTTTGGTTTTGCTTGTCTGCGTCTCTTATTGAGAGTCATTCACTTTCAACTTTATTTGCGGATTATTGCAAATCCCCGGTACAAATCATATCATGAAATCATGTAGCTGGGACATTGGATGTGTTCTGCTAATGCTCAAGGAAGATCCCCTGAGGGAGCCATTGAGTGGGGGAGAAAAGGAAAGAAAGAGAGAGGAAGGAAAGAAGCAGATAGATGGAGAGAAAGCAAAACAGAGCAGGAGAGGGCGAGTTACAGGATAGGGAAAGGAGGGAAGGGCAGGAAAGAAAGACCAAGCGGAGGGGAGGGCGGTGGCAGTCAAGCTGCACTTTATCCTGACAGATCTCCTTTACACACTAATTTCCTTGTTAAAGAAGAGAAAATGGCACTCAATCCGGAGAAATCCTTTTCTCCTGGAGCAGGTCTGTCAGCTGAGGGATGAGTGGATACAAGCAGAGCTTTCCTCCTCAGGCTAGCTCCCCCTGGCACACAGCAGCTAGGCTACCGCTCACAGCAGAGCTCTCTATCTACAGCCATAATTAATACACCATCGGAATATAATGAACCATACCACGATACATGAATTTCAGTGGGTGCTGTCGACAGCAGTCATTTTACAGCTTGCTAGAAATCAAATGTGAAGTGAATTGATTTTTTGATCATGTCATCTCCATCACAAATGGCAAACAAATCGTGGTCAAACATTTCATGCTCAGTTGCTGTTTATAAACATTCCCCATGACAAAGTAGTAAGCTCCAGCCCCTTTCTTCACAGTTACTTGCAAAGACAATAAAATCCAACAAGGGCAACGTCTTTCACTGCAACATGTTTATCACTGAATTTGTAATTCACCAAAGTGTATTATCTTGGATTTGAAAAGGGACGAAAAGAAAAGCCTCTTTTATTTTAAGTCAGGGGTGTTAGCTTTTCAGTCTGGATGTTCTCATCTCCCAAGATTACTATTCGCGGGGTGTGTGTCAAGACTACTTTTCAGAAATCTCGGTAACAATTCAGATGCGATCGATAAGGAGTGACAGTTTATTCTAAGGCTTAGCACAGGCCAAGAAAAGAACGACTGAAGCATCAAGTTTGGAGGAATGAATCTGTTTTGTATTTGATTTTTCCATTAAATTTATCACCACTTTAACTCTGCCTTTTCTCCCTCTCACTTTCTCCCTCACTCTGTCACTCACATCAACAACAAGGCTGTAAACGGCTGTCAATTTCTCATCTGTGATTTCCATGTCTTCACTTTCATCCATTTTTGATTGCTTCACACCCTATATCTATGATGCTTTTAGTGCTCATCGGTGACCTTGTGAGATGATGGGGAAAATTATAAAATTAATTTTCAGTAGCAAAGTGTAGCTGCCCTTAATAACACTTCATCATATCTGCAGTGGATGGAAAATAGTTGAGAAATATTTTCTTACAAAACTGCCTGATGCTGGTTTGGCACAGAATCATATGGTAAATCTATTACCACTTTGTCAAGGGAAACCATTTGAGGTTTCCCCCAGTGTAGCAGCAGGCAGAGTGGGAAATAGTAACCCTGAAACTACTGTCTGATTTTTCTTATTAAAGTGTTTTCAAAATCTTCCCCCTTTTCGAATTTAAGGGTCATTGAGAAAGCCAATCAGAAGGACAGGCCAGTCAAAAAGCCAGCAGTGTGAACAGGACAGGAACCAGCTGATGAAATTCATCCATACTTCTCACTTATGATGACATGATTGATTTTCCCTCAGAGTGCTCAAATGTAGGATTGTCTTCCTACCCCCATCTCCTCCTCCATCCCGCCCCAATCTGCCCACCCACCCGCCAAGCCAACAGCTAATGGATAAAGCCTCTGTCTGTCTCAGGCATGGCGGAGGGTTGACGAGTGGAAGAACAACTGCAACGAATGAAGGGTGAAATCTGAGAGTGCAATTTTCTGTCTGTCAATCTCCCTTCAAGAGAACAAGTTGACCACCAATCAGCAGAGTCGATTCGGGGCTGGCAGTTGATGGGAGCATTGTGAGTGACAGCGTCATGTCACCACATTAACACGGCAATGAAAGACATAAAAAGGAATTTTTTGAAGGGCCAGGCCAGTTATTCGATTACTAGATGTGATTTGGGGGTGGGCCTGGGACCATACTTTTCTGCATAAACAAATGAACAAACTGACAGGTTAATGCATAGCATATCAGTATATAATTCATGGTCCTGAATTTGGGAGACTCCTATCATCCACCAGGTGATTCAAAATACAACCAATTAAACTTTACTTAATTATTAAAGGTAGAAAGTGAGGGAGAAACATGCCTTAAAAACTCTTGGTTGCAGTCAATTACGATAAAACTTTAATGAGCCTGGATAGAGAGCCATAAAAACTGATAGCCCCTCCGTCATGAATTATATATCCATATCGATTTTGTTTCTTTGCTATAAGAATTGCAGGTAATCGTATGTTACCACATGTAAAGTGCACTTCCCTAGCGAGGATAAATATTAACTATCAAATATATATGAGGTGTGTGTGCATTTATGACCAAGCTCATGTAGAAAATGAAGAGCAGAGATGTTGAGGCAAGGGCCATTGGGAATGGATGAAGGGTGCCATATCTGACAGTAAGAGAGACCCTTAGCGGTGCTGGCTTGATATGTTACCTAGTTAGCGTCACAGAGAGAGGAATAAATAGTTCTTTATTATTTGTGGTTGCCATCATGTCTCTCCTAATAGACAGGCTATACTGAGTTTAAACCACATTATCCTCTGCGAGACCATCGCAATTACTCTTGAGAGCTAGGTCTGATGTGTGGATAAGGCAGGTCGCCCATGTCTTAATGAACACAAACAATGTGAAATGGAGGAAGGAGCAGTGGGGGGAAAGATAATGGCAGGGGAGGGCTTGTTTTAATAGAGACAGCACTAAGTTGTTTGCTATGATCTATGCGAAGTCTGAGAATGCTGAAAACCCCCAATGTTAGTTTGTAGAGATCTTTTTTCATGATCCTATTACCCAATCAATTCACACCCTTTTCTCTGCATTTTGCAAGTGAACAGCAGGCACAAATCCTGTTTAGAGGATCTCCAGTTGTGGACTTGTGTGTGTGTCTTGCTGTCATTGTCACACAGTCCTGCCTTGTTGGACACTCGTGGAGGTTAAAGGGCACCAAACTGGATCACCGTGACACCCAGCGTGAGCGTTATCCCCAGCACAAATGGCTCAGTGCTGGGTTAATTGATAAACTGCCGCTCCACTTCATTAGTCAGACAGACCGGGCTTAACGAACGAACACAGAGAGAGTGTCACTCTGAATATGTTAATCATGACTGGCCATTATGGGGCTCTTCCCGCTACCTTCTTGTCTCAATCTCTGCTAAACTACAAAGATGACGGATGGGGACTCACTTCAATCTCTGTGTACTCTTGTGTCAAGCAAGGCTATTTATCAGTGACAATAGAAAAAAAGGAGACAGAGGCGAGAGTGGTCCTTATGTTATTGAATATAAATTTATAATAGCCATGTAAAAAATGCATCATTTGGCCTTTTCACAAAGGCAGTTGTAATATAGCGCTAGGTTAGCACTGTACTTGACGTACACACTGGAGGTGAGGGTGTCAGGGGAGAGCTCGCTGGAGCGAGAGGAGGTTTTATTGTTGCCCAGCCCTTCCGCTTAAGTGCACATGGCTGGGAGGAAGCCGGGACCTCCAGCTCTGACCTCTGCGCATGTATATTTAATAGGCCATCAGTTGGCTGGGGCAGCGCTCTGATCAGGATTCAGAGAGGGGCTTTGAACACCCCTGTGTATTCCTGAGCGTGCAGCCTCAAGCTGCTCTCCCCAGCTGTGTCAATCCGACAGCACTGTTACAGGCACCCAGACAAGGCGCTGGGCACTCCACTGCTACCGCCTAATGACTACAGAAAAAACAAAAAACAAAAAACAAAACAAACAAACACAAAAACAATAACATTTGGCGTATGGAGCTTTGCTACCATCTAATGAGTGGTTTTAAAAACTGAAATATTACACCAGCTGATATACTGTAGGATGCGTGGGATGCGTTTGGATTACATCAGCTACACTATACAATGCTATGTTCCCTTTAATAATAACAAAAAGGCAATCTCACGGTGGCTGCACTACACACGCCGGTAACGATTGCCGAAACAAGGCAGCATACAGAGAAGTGCCACTCGTGTGTCTTTTCTTCTAACAAGGTATCACTACTCTTTGAATCAAATCGGCTCTCTGTGTGGGTGTGTGTGTACATGTGTGAGCATATGAATGTCACAGTACACGCACGCACAAATGCAAGCACGTGTGTGTGTGAGGGCAGCTTAACGAGGGTGGTTCATTTGACAGGCAATTAGTTTGCGGAGCTGCTATTGACAGCCCCTGTGCTTGTGTTTGTTCAACAGCTCTGGGTGAGTTCCACGCTCCCTGGGCTACGTGACAAAGCACCTCCGACAGGGAGCTCCTGATCTCCACCAAGGCTCGGAGGCTCGCACTGTGAGGGGGGTGGATATGTGACAGCCTAGCAGAGAGAAGAGAGGAGAGAGAAGGGGGAGAGATACAAAACCCACAAGGGTCTATTAGGGGGTTGTTGCAAGTTAATGTAGCTACAACACACTTTTTGTATCGTATTTTGAAAGGCCTGAGCAATGATGTTGTCATTTGTTGTTTGATTGTGGGGATAGCGGAGGGTAATCTTAGGAGACACGCAGGCTCTCACACAACATGCACACACATAAAAATGCAGAAAGAGAGGAGACAAGGAGGTGGGGGAAAGCTAGAGGGAGATGGAGGAGAGGAAAAATATAACAAGATCCAAACACTCTTTTATCCTCGAAAATCCCATATTCTAATGCAAGGGCCCATCCCTCTTTTAGTTGCAACCGTTTCGTTTGTGGAGCCAAGCTCCAATCAATATCATTATTTTCACAGAGGATCGAAGCGCCTTCACCGAGTTAATGGGGGATTGAGGTGGTAAACGTTTACCCTCTCACTGTCAGCAGAGCAGTGGTCCATAGTGGGCCCAGATGACAGCACTGGCCCCACTGTGGACACACTATGTGGAGATGTCCTGTGGGTAGACAGGCTGCATGGACTGTCAACCGCCTACCATGCCCTAGGTGGCCTAACACATCAGCCACTTGAGTTAGAGCAGCAGCATGGGCTTTGACTTCTGCTAAACCTAACAGAAACAAACCGGCCAGTGCTGGCAGCAGAACTGCTGTACTGTTTGACATTGTTATTGTGGTACAAGAAAAAAAAATGGGAATGCATTCTTTTTTTACTGTATTATTTAACAAAAATAATTCAACTTAATGCGAAAGCAATGAAGTAAAATATTAAATAACATGCTGCCTTCTCATAAAACATATTTTGGTCAATTCTGGCTGTCTTCAAGTATGGATCAGCTGTTCTGTCACATTTTTTGAGAAATGAAGACTAATCTGCAGCTGGCAACAGCAAAGCAAATTCTCTCATATAGCAGCATATGCTAAATAGCTCTTCAAGCGTGCAGATGCATTGCTGTAAAATACTTCTCCTGTCTGCGTATCTGCATCTCCCAGATGGGTCCCAAGCTGTGCCAAACTACATCTCATCAACTGCTATGAACTATGGCATCACATGACCGCAAGAGATATGTGGAGCCCTATTCTGTCTTGCCTTGGCACAAGATGGTCAAGCAATGCATCATCAAGGAGTGAACACTTAGTCAAAATGGAGGTAAATAACAGAGCGAGGAAGCAGGGAAGTGAGCGCCTTTACTGCTCAAAGTGTTGAAAGTTCTGCTCAATAAACAGGAGAAACGAACAAGACTTTAGTCCGATTTTTTTTTTTTTTTTCACTTTGGAAAAAGACTAATCAGCACAGTTTGAGTCGATTTGGGCTTGCATGAGGGTGTGACAGAGGGGTAAAAGATTTCATGGGACGTTGCCCCATGATTCATTGAGTTATTGGTTTCCGCCCTGTTTTAATCGCTGCCGGGCCCGAGCCAAAAAATCTCGGAGGATTCCGGAGAGCTCTTTTCTCCACCATTCAGCAGAATGGAATTTGGTCTGCAAGTGCCTCACGTCATTCGAGGCGTCCTTCACAGTTTCAGGGGCCCTAATTCAAACCACATGGAGGCCAGCGTCCGGTTACGGACCTCTGCAAAAAAAAAGGACACATTCCCATTGGCTGTTTCAGGATGGGAAATGGGGTGTCTTGATGAAAAAGGATAACAAACACATCTAAGTAGGAGTCAAAACATAGCCAAAGCACACACACATCCACATGCATAAATATACATACACGTGTACATACACAGGGACATATACAAATATACATGCATTTACATGAATATACACACGAATATACACACAGACTGACAAACATACACTTACGGGCCTGCAAAAGCTGTTTGCTTGACATGATGGAAGAATGAGCAGCAGACTCTGTAATATTGCTCCTATTCTTCAATGACAAGCATATATATTTTTGCTGTTCCCAACTGACTTTGCAGCGCTGAACTCCATTTATGAATTATCTGACATATTTCCTGCTATTTTTTTGACAGGAGTACTCAGAGGAAATTTCAAGGCACCTTTCTCCTGACAAGTAGAAATATCAATATTTGAATAAATTGCAGATTTGGATCTCCTCACATGGATGCTCTCCAGCAGGAGTGCATGTGTGTGTTTGTGCGGTTGTATGAATGTGTGTTTGTGTGTATGTTTTGGATATGTGCATGTGTGTGTGTGGGTTTGTGTGTCTGTGTGAGTGAAGGGAATGGGAAGGGGTTTGTTTCATTCTGTTACCACGGTCTTATCCCCCTGAGCCCGCAGGCAGAAATCTGTATGCAGCATTTCATTAGGAGGGAGCTCGACTGAGTGACATGTGAAGCACACCTCGCCGTCGACCTGATGAAGTTTACTTCTCTCAAACGACAAAAAGCCACTTTGTAGACTAGCCCTTTTTTTCCACAGAGGAAGAGAGAGGTTGATGGCTGAGCACCAATAAAAGAATCATGAATGTTGTTTCACAGAATGACAGGCCTATCTGTACACAAATATTTCTCTTCGAGAAATATGTAAGCTTCAGAGCTTTTTTTCCTCTTCTCTTTTTAAAGGAGATTTGACTTGATAGAACTGACAGTGCTCAAAAATATAATCACCTAAATTCTTAACCTTGTAAAAGAAAGCTGACAAGAAGCATAAAAGGCAGAATAGAAACAGATTGTTCTTATCTTATAAACCTGGCAAGTGTTATGTGAGGAAAGTAGCATTTCACCCAGTGAACTAAATAATTTACAAACAAATACACCATTGTCCAACAACCTTGATAAATACGCCATCTGTGTCTAAGAGGTCAATGTCAAGCATCTATAACACTCAGAACTGTCTTCTTAAAGCTCCTGGTGTTACGTATGAGAGACTTCTGCCTATCTGTCTCACTCTGTTTAGCTGCAGTAGCTGCCATGCTGTCTGCATGTCTGCGGCTGCTGCTGATAGATCACTCTCCTGCCTACCCCTCCAACCCACCCACCCTCCCCTCTCCACACCCCACCATCATTTCAGGGAGCCTGAGAAATGGCTTAGCCATGTGAGGTTACTCAGGTACCGAAAAGGCTGTGACCCTGTGACCCTTAATGCTGACCTTCCTGACCTGAATGTCATACTTTCTCCCTCTCCAACAGAAAACAAAAACAAATCTTATCATGCGCCTCCGCGGCTCAAAGAAAAAAAAAGCAAAGCCCTTATATCAATGTGGTGCTTTGACAATCATCTATCCACATGACCTGTGATTTCTCCGACAGGGTCTGCTTGACACTTACAACAGAGAGGTGACGGCGCACAGGTTGTCCATCTCTCGCCTCGCCTGGCCTTATCTCCTCTCTTCTCCATCTCTCCCCTCACTCCTCCTTGTGTGCACAACTTAATAAGCAAGCAAGGGGTAGATTCCCATTATGGAAACCCTGGAAAATGGCCCGGACATTTTCCCCCATATCTGGGATCTCCATCTGGAGAAGGCACTCTCGCTCTCACTGCCCCCCTTGTCCAATCTCTGTGTGTGTTCTGGTGAGCCTATACAGCATAGATGGCTTTCACTCTCCACTGGCTACAATGAGATTGGCCCACCAGGTTGACTCTATTCGAATCGACAACCCATTTCAATAACGTAACAAAACAGAACAGAGTGGTGATGTTGAATAAAACATTTCTGAGGAGTGCCCAGGGGCAGGATGGATGTCTTAAATGATCTAAATATGTAAGATTTTTGAAACACTTCAGTAGAAACATATCCATCTAAACCTGCTAAACTTTAATCTAGACGTAAAATAAAAGAATCTGCTATGCACTGATTTAACCATAGCATGCAATTTTCTGTTATACCGAACTGCATGTCTGTGTCACTGCTTTCACATCAGTTAACCGTAACCAGAGTATATGGTTAACAGACTAATAAAGATTACACTGAGGTCAGCAAGTCACTAATCCCCGGCGTTATTAGTAAAAACAAAGCCTACAGCTTTACGCCAGGCACCTCAACACATCTGGGTGCCTATACACGTGCATAAGGTCCGAACATAATATGGTGTGACTTAAACCATACAATGAGAAGAGAAAATAAATATGCTAAGAGCAGCAGGGGTGGACTGGGCCAGGCCTCTGCGGACCTATGTCATCACTCCCTCTGGTCTCCACGGTGCTCCCCACCCGAGCAAAAGGCTCAGTGATTACGGAGGCTCAGCTTCCCTCTAAGAAAGCAAACCGGAGCTGCAGTCCAAACAAGGGCAAGCCAGCAGCAAGGGAGAACTGCTACACCAGGCAGCTCGGGTTTACCGTCGCCTCCGACCTGGCTGGCCCCCGGGCTTGCATTAGTCCCCCAGCCCAGCCTCTCTAGGACAAACAAACAACCACCACTTACACAGTCAGGGACGAGCAGCGAGGCAGGGAGAGCTGGTGCCACCAGCACTGTGTGGAGGGGAACCTGACCCAATTGGATTTGCTTTATCACCCCATGTAATGACTCCCAGACTGGCCTGTTCCAGTGGTAGAAAATAAAAGATTACAAAAAAATCTGCCTGCCTGCCATTCTGAGTTTGGCCCAAAATGGGCAGCTCCCCCAAAACAGATGGGGAGGCATCTCAAAAATGTTCTCTGCCTCTGGGGACATGTGGTTTTCCCCATCATTATATAACTGTAAACTCCTGGATGTCAGAGATTGGGGATAATAACTTTCAGATGTTGGCAGCCTGGGCCAGTGGTAGGACCTGCTGGATGGGAACGGTTACTTGGCAGAGGGGAGGAAGTCCGAGAGATTAGGACTAAGATGTGACAGGGAGAAAAGTGGATCTGGTCAGGACCTGAATTGGTCACCTTATTGTGTTTCATTGTGTTCAGCATTGTGCCAAGTCCTAATAATGACCGTGTGGGAGGTAGAGGCTCGGCATGTGTGTGCGGGCGGGATGGAGAATGAGACATGAATTAATATCAAAACCACAGGAAATCATGTCATCGTGTTAACACGCTGAAATCAAGCTAAAGTGCTTGGGCTTGAACCATCACTTTTAGCATTCCATTTCAATTTTCAGATAGAATTGATATGACAGTTTTAGCACTCCCTATTGCAGTGCAGATGTGCCACTAATTCAGAAACAGACACACCTCCTTCAATAAATGAGTCCTTATAGAAGTGTCATCCTGTTAAACCATTTTTATTGGTTTGTCTCACTTGGCAGGAGCAGATCATTGTTCACAGTAGATGCTGCCGGTTGCCGGTTTGGTGTGGTCAAGGTTTGGTCACTTAAACTCACACTCCTTTAATGAAATGAAGTATCTCCTCACATTTTTATATATTCCAGATGGTCACTGCATGTTAAAAAAAAAAAAAAAAAGCACAATCCCGTTTTTCTTCTTTTTACATTTTTTTTTCCTTTTGCTTTAAAATATCGATCGCAGTGCTGAACAAGCAGAGGAGTGTTTTTTATTGTAAATCAATACTGATCGATCGGCAGCCTGGGTGTTGAATATGGATCAATATCACACCAGGCTGTGGAGGAGATCTGATTTCAATTGGCAAAAGAAGCCCGCAGCAGGTTTCCATCAAGCGGTAATTCAAGACATGGGAACATAAGTCAGATGGATTGATATAGACTAGCCAGGACCTTTCTTGCCACTGAACCAGCACAAGGAAATTTCTGTCATATATCATTAACGCAGTCGGGGCAGGCAGAAAAAAAAAAAAAAGGGGGAGCAGAGCACCTTAGTGACCCTCAATGAAGCGCATTGGTCAAACATTTAATAAATACTCCATTATTAGCATGAATCCTGTGTTTTTTTAAACTGAACCTCCAGAATAAAAAAGTCCAGCCAACTCAGCCACTAAAATAGACGCTGTGGCTCTACTTGCTTTGCACACATGCACCACACCGTGTCATGTACTGTGGAATCTGGAACTGATTATGCAGAGGTCAGCTAGAGATTCATACTGTAAGCTGTTAATAATTTACAGAATAAATGTCCTGGAGAAAACTGGTGAATGGTGAAATATTTTTGTTACACTTATCATACAGTTGATCTTTATTAAACTTGCACATTTGTTTAATTCAAGCACCCCAAAAAAACTCTCAAAATTTAACGGTACACATGTCGCTTAAGTGCATTTAGTGTATACGGTAAAAAAAAGCAGGTCGTCTCATTCATTCATCACTTGTTTGTGATTTCTGAACAGAGAGGCACTGTTCCAAATGACAGCATTGTAAAACAATAAAAACAGAGCTATAGTTAGAAATAACTTGTCACTTTTAATAAATGACACTGGTTCAGGGCTCTTTCTCAGGGGCTTCTTCTCCGATACATCCCAGGCACCCCTGGGGCCAACAGAGCAGCCAGCAGACCAGCTCGTTTCCCTGAGGTAACTGATGACCCTATCCCTGAATTCCCCATCTTTGTCCTGTGACCTCACACCAGCAGGAGCAGGACCATGTCCGATGAAATCTTCAGACTGCTTCCCATCCTAATCTTGCCTGTGTCACAGTACAAATTGCTACATTCAGAAAATGGAAATAGATTGAGGGTGGAGATGGAGGGAGGGACTGACAGAGGCAGGGAAAAAAGGGAAGGATGGGAAGGGGAGTGGAAAAGTGTGCATCGACAACCAGTCCCCTAAGAAAAATACTTGAGGAAAGAACGACTCAGGAGATCCCGACAAGGAATCACATCTCAGTGAACATATTGATCTGATTTACAAAACCTCCACTCTAATGCGAAACAAATGGCGTGGGCGTGAACTGGTACTTAACCATAAAACCCCAGCATTACTCCGTCTCCGATGAAATACCACATATATCCCTCACCAGGGCCTAATGTGCTGTTTTACGGCCAGATACGACTGAGGTTGACCCAACAGTTTGTTTGACAATTAGGGGAAACCTAATAAGGATTGAATGGGAGTGAGAACATGCCAAGAGAAAGAAAGGGGACCCTTTTTCAAAAGAAAAAATGGCTAAAAAAACATCGGTCTGAGTGACCTAAATGTGATTCACAGAATCAGGAGCTCTTTGACAAAGCTCTTGCGTCATTAATGCTTTAAGAAACCACACAACATCTTCAAAACAGCCACAAAGTTTAATTATAAAGGAGAGCTGTTAAATATTTGAGAAAGAGTGGCATGTTTTATTTACTTCAGATTTAATTTCAATAATGTAAGATTTTCACTGTGGTGGCTTATTGCAGCAGAGTGTCAGGGAAAAGGGAACAAATCTTTATAGGCTGTTTTCTTTCATAATATCTAAATAAATCACTCCCATTGCCCCACAGCCACATTTCAGTCACATTAACACAACGCTAAACCAAGCAACTGAAGACAGTAAACTTTAACATATGAACACATACACCATAAAAAAAAAAAATCTTTGATAACCTATTCTTATTTCTCCTCAGGATGTGTGTGTGTAACTGTCCAGTGTTGCTCTTGGCCCAGCATTCATCCCATCACCCCAGCTCTGGCCTTGTTTCTGTCAGCAGTGAACCAGGGGAGTAAAAGGGGGTGGGGGGGTGCAAGAGAAGGAGAGGAAGAAGGGAAGAGGGAAGAGAAGGGGGTGGTGAAGGGGGGAGGGGTTGTCTCCATGGACAGATGGACTGCTCTTTCTCAACACATGTGGAACCATGTTTCGTCTTTCACTGCCGTCAAGCTGGAGCCGAATCCGTCGCTCTGTTGGCCCGCGCCACTCTTTCGTACTGCACACCTCTCTCTTTAGCACAGCACACACACACACTCGAGTGCGCCAACGCACACATGCATGCAAGTGCGTGCACGCACGGGGAGACGCGCACACACACCACACAAACATCTCCGTCTTTCTCTGCACACATGTTAAAGTCATCACCCCTGCTCAGCGCTAGTAAAACACAACACCCCCGGCTTCTCTGCTGTTGTCAAGTCTTGCCATTAGCTGATGCCACTTGGGAATCCTACCCTAGTGAGGTGGGTCTCCCTCGGGAACGTCAGGCACCACGTTACGTTCAGCCGCCACTCATGTGAACCCAAACATGTGAGCATAATTTGGAAAATATCATTTATACTGTGCGTCTTTGTACGTGTCTTGACATTTACAAACTGCGATAAAACCGACATGAGGGAGGAGGGAATAGAAAACAGGGCGAGAATAATTTGAGGTAATGTTTTGCTTAGTGAACAGTATTACCCAATCCTGGATGTTGGAGCATTGGGAAGGAGGTTCTGGCTCTGAGGCTGCAGAGAGGGTCTGGGTTTCATTTTTCGGCAAGTGCAAGCCAAAGGAAAGCTGCCAACTACAGCTTTCGCTCTCAACACTTGCTGCTCTTCCTACTCTGGCGCAGGAGGAGACAGGCTTCACTCAAACATCATGTCGACTTAGGCAGGGGTGGCCAGTTTATTCTCCCATTTCTCCATGGGCGTCAAAAACCCACATCTGTCACATGAATTACACCAAACACAGCCATAAATAAAACACCACAGTGGATATGTTGTTAAGCGGCAAATAAGAGGTGTGCACATGAGTGTGTAAATATAGGAAAAAAAAAGCATTTCCTATACAAGTTAACAGCTTTAAATGACTGTGTAAAGTCCAGGAAACACTGCTGCACGGGTCCCAGAGCACAATGGAATAATGCAAAAAATCCAGAAGGAACAATTGCAGCAATCAACTTGCAATCACAACAACAGTGACCCCATCCACTGCATCATTTTCATTATGGATGGTGCGGGCACAGTGCTAGATTAACACTACCTACTGAGTACCATCTTAATTGCCCCTCTGCAGATGCAGTGAAAACATGTCATTTAGGTACTTCATAAAACAGACTTCTCTTTGCAGGTTATCAAGACAGCGGCTCAGTGAAAACACACCCTCTTTTCCAATGCTGATGTGCAATTAAAATGGTTTTAGAAATCCTCTTTGACAGTCCAGGGCTTAGCCAAAAATGTAAATGACATTAAAGGAGACAATGAATTTAATTTTGTTTAATGTCCCCTTTCGCTGATTCTCATTTACATCACATTTCCACATAAAGGGCTGACCTTATAAATACTGGCATTTGTTCAGCTTTTGGAGGTAATCACGGTTTTGCAAAAACCAGATGGGAGCACACAAATTTTCCGATTTGTTTCTTAGAAGGCCGAGGGAACCACATGTGAGACATTCTAAGGCTGCAGCCCTTTGTTGCTGGTAAACAACTTGCCAACAAGTCAAGTGCACTCTGGGAAATGACCTCGTAGGTGTTCCACAAATGAACGATAACGCAAAGTCATTTAGAAAATACGGGCTCACTAATGAGGGACATAACGGAAAGCTAAGCAAAATTTACATTAGGCCAAAATTTAATTGCATTAACACACGAACAGGTGCGGGGAGGCCTTTATAAATGAGCTAAATGAATAAAAGCCTCCCACAGCACAACCATGTGTGCTGACCAAAAAAAGAGACAAGGGGAAAAAATAAAGGGAAATACAAGTCAATGTCATGAATTATTCAGTGGCTGGGCTGCACTCCAAAGGTCAGTGCTCTTTGACCTTTGTGACAGGAAGTGAAAGGGAGTGCCGCGGCCACTGGAATAAATGGAACTGACATGTTTAGCCCTGGTCCAGAATCCGTTTCTGAATGGCAGCGTAAATTGACACAGGATGTTAAACTGTATGAACATACATTAAATTCAAAATTTATATATGGGTAGAATACACACTGATAACACTATTGCTCTCTGGGTGTCTCAATTCTACTTGCATAAATTTCTCCAGCTTCTCAGAGTAAAATGTGACCTTTGAACCTCGACACACAGAACACGTCATTTTCTCTCCTCTTTCAACAACATGTGCTGTCTTATTACAAAATCCATGTGTGAGCCTGAACAATGTATCTAATCTTTCACACAAGAGAAGACAAAGTCAATATGCAAGAGCGTGAAGACGGATACCAGACCAGGAGAGTCATCGCAAATTGAGTTATGTTTGGCTATACACTACATGCACTGTAAATGGGAAAATCATCTAATCAGATATCGGTACCTCATCACTATAATTCTAAACACTCAAATTACCAACTGAATAAACCTGCACCCCCACTTACTTTAAAGCACCATTAACTTATAAATGTGACATCTGTAGCACTGCTGGATTTATAAAGAGGAGAGATGATTACACCGAACTGCAAAGTGCTGTGGTCATAGGAACAATGCTATGATTAATCCTAAAAAATATTGCTGCTTCTTTTATTCAATTGAAACGGCAACAGACTTTTTCATTTTTTTTAATTTACATTTTTTATTCGGTTTGATGTTATAAGAAGGAAAAAAAAATCGAAGAATATACACATTTTTTTGTGGAGCGAAATATACTGACTTTCCCCAAAAGATATTGAAAATTTGAGTCAAAACACATATAAGCCCATCCAAATTAAACAAAAATAGGGCCTTTTTTCATCCAAAAATGAGTCTGAATAATGCAAGGGCATCAAATGTAAGTCCTGAAATATTTAAAGACCGAGCAGTGCTGAAACTTTGTGACAGCTGTTGGGCCTCTATCTAACCAACTTTTTTTTTTTTTTTTTTTTTTTTTTTTTTAAGAGAATCCTTCCTCTTCAAAAATCTGAGTGAAAATCTGTATCAAAACTCTGAGAGAAAATAGGGTAAACAGATGTCTGGCTTGACCGCAGGAAAATAGGACACATTTGGAATGATAAGTTTCCCAAACTCCGTTGGATATGCCAGATCCATGGGAACGCCAGTTAATGTCTCGCTGGATGCCAGCTAGCTGTGTGCGCTTTCCCCTCTTACCATCTGGGAAAATGTTACAGCAAATGAATGCCATCAATGATTCACTCCAAATCTGTTTCTTAAGGTTCGGCCATGCTACTGTTTCTCTCGGAAATGTGGCTGTGCTAGCTGGTTTTCATACTGTAATTGTAGACAGATGAGACATGCCTGATTCAACAATCAAACCTCTCCTCTAGGTTTATGTCACTCAGCTATGTTCTACTCAATTGGAAATAATCAGTTTCTGCCAGCAGCGACCGCAGCACAGGTGCCTGTAATGATGTGCATGAGAAAATGACAGCTGTAACAGGAATAGCTGTAAAACATGGAGACTTTCACAAAAAGCTTACCCATATGCACAGCGGGAATAGTCAAGTAATTGCAGTAAATAATCTTACGTAGGAAACCTACAGAGTGCTCTGGTCATGTCCGTAACTCACATTAAACCCTGCAACCTTTCACAAGCACCCCTCTCTGCAAGCCTCCTACAGTCACTGGGAACCTGTGTGGGTCTGTTAGGGTGAGCTGACGGGCTCATAGTTACGACATGGAGACAATGGGAGGGTCTAATGAGGAACATATGCTTTTGTGTTTCAACAGAGCCACTCATTGTGCAAGGAAAGGGATACTCTACTCCTATTCAGACTCATCACAATGAAAATCCGAGCCCTCCCTGAGCCAGTTGAGCTTACAATATCCATCCGCTTCTTTTTTCCTGTTCTTTTTTTCCCACCCCTCTTCTTGACTTTAATTCTCCATGCATTCATTTTGCTTATTGTATTTATGTTACATGTTTTGTCCTGCAGATTGAAGAACAATGGTGTGCGAAACTCTAAGCAGTAAAAGGCAGCAAGGCGACACAAAGCAAAACATGAAAGCAGCAGAAATTGAAAGTAGACTTCTCAAGTTCTCCATGCAACTGACTAAAAAATTTAGCAATCCGAAAAACAAACAATGAAAAAAAGCTCTGTCCCTGCATCGTACTAAACACATCAGTACTTTTTTGTGCATGTGCCGTGACTGCCATAAAGAATATAAACATTCAACCAGAGCAACAGCATGGACAAAGTACAAGCAACATGCATGCATCTGAATACATGAATGCATGTGTAGGTGGGTGTCCGTCTGTCTGCATGTTTGTGTCCCCATCTCTGTGTGTGTATGTATTTCTGCATTTATCTACATGTGTGTCTGTGTGAGTTTGAGTTCAGACAGCAGTAGCTCTGGTAATCCATCCAGGCTCCCAGGGCAGCCAGCTCCTACTTCCTGATGCATGAGAAGCCGCTGGAGTGGAGTGGCAGCAACAACTGCTCAGCCCTATTTGATTACTAATAAGAGAGTTGTCCCTTCTGTCAGATACCAGGCATTCTCCACTAAGCAAACAGTGATTCCGGCTAGTCAAACATTAGCATTGCTGTCTCTCCCTACTACGTGGTGAGAGTTACATTGAGATTGACGCTCAAACGAAGCCCCCTACGTTGCCCCTATATCCACCACAGACTCACATGCAGCGATGCACACACACACCTACCTAAACATATTCAGATTGACCAGGACTTATAGTTTCACAGTGTGAAAAAATGTCAATGCCTGAGAGAGGACCATTTATTCTCCCTGTTTAGAAAGTGATGAAGGGCAATATAAATGTGGCTGATGTAATTTTCCTGAAGGTGCAGAACAAAACAGCAGACATAAAATGTTTATTCCTCCTAAAACGAAACTTTAATGGTATATAGCTCACACCTAACTTGAGAGAAGGAAACAGTCAATTAAAAACAACTATTGACAGTGTAAGCATCTCTGTCGTAAACAAAGAAAGGAAGCCAGCCAAATAAATGTGAAGTTGCCTAAGCTAATTAGGTGTATTCCCAGCATGATCCTCTAGTGATTGAGCCACCTGTGATTGAACAAACCCTATCCAGGTGGTGACCGCCCCTCAGTGCACAGGTACCTGGGAAAGACACCCCTTAGCCACTCACACAGAATCACCCACAGTTACCACACTGTGGTGCTATAAGATGCAAGTCAGCCCAACTGGGCCGTCTGGCACACCGGGAGGGAACTCATTTGTTCACTAGCTGATCCATGAGCCTGCTCATCCATTTAGTCAGTCAGACACTCACTCATTCATTTACTCGCTCATTCCCTCCGGTTCACAAACACAGAAGGAGCTGCACACAGCCTACCTGTCAATGATCACAGGGTCTGATGGAGTCTCGTTCCTGTTTCCACAGCTTTTCTTGTCGCAGCATCGGCTATAGGAACATAGACAACGTGTGTGAGTCACAACAAGCAATACTTTGCTAAATAAATAAAAATAAATTAACAATGTACACAAAAGCCTATACATTTATGAAGTGCCTTAGAGCGGTTTTGATATCAGAAATAAAACTGCCTTGAGATTTCCTTCACCCAATCTATCCATTGATGCTGATGACTGATAAAAATGGTGAAAACAACATGTTGTGTTGTTTGGCTTAGTGTTGGAGGGGAGGGGAGTGGGGATTGGGCCAGGAGGCAGGGGAGTCACTTTTCACAGCTTCAGCTTTTGTTTACCTCTAATTGCCAAGCTGCTATTTCTGAGGGAGATGCAAGGTGCCACCCTCAACCAATATTTCTGCGGGGCATTTATCAATTATGGCCTCAAAAGCACTAATCTATCTTCCACCACATGTTTCAACCATCTCCTTCCTAAGCCTATAGCTCGCCGGCTTTTGCTTCTTTGATTAGACCTTGAATCAAAACAGCAAAAATAAACAAATACATCATCCCAGCTTCCATGTGAAACGAAAACATATAAACATATGTGAATGGGATTGATTTGTGCCATATGGTGCAGAAAGAATAACAAAGATTGTGTGCAAAGCTACTGTCAGTCAGCCGCACACTATTTAAATATGTCTGATTTACATGACTTTCTAGCAGCAATAATAAAGATGTGTTTTATGGCTAAGGTGCTGTAACATATTAGAGCAAAAAAATCTTTCAAAACTAAAGTATTACAGGCATAGAAATAAGACGAGATTAAATTCTTATTCTTATAACTGCTCTTATTACATATATCTACTTATCTGATTAGAGGGTTAAAGTTAAAGTACAGTTAAAGTAGTTCTCCATTCAGCAGCAGAACGCACTCCCTCTTGACAAAAAAATATTACCTCTAGAGCACAAGCATATTCACTGTGTCACAAACAAGTGATGGATGCATGTATAAATTGAGCGTGAGTGATGAGTTTATGCATGGAAAAAGACAAATCATTCCCAGCTCTCATGCTACACTTGGTCTCAACCAGTAACTTGAACAATGCACCAGTGCAACAAAGGAGAGGTTAACCGACAGTATCCGAATTCAATGTTCACAAAGCTCATGCTGAGCTCAACAATAACAACAAAAGGCGTTTTTCCTTTTAGTATCAATGACACCGCTGAATAGCAGCGCAATATGAGAGGTGGAGATTTATGTGGTTAAATGACGCTAAAAGGCTCGCTGATCATTGTTGACAGGTGGGATCAACTGAGAACTGACTCTGTGCTAAAAAGAAAAAAAAATTGATACATAGCATACAGCGTCTATGCATAACTTAATAGAAAAAAACATTGTGTCTGGCAGGTGCAAATTATGTCATAAAATTCCCAAAATATAAAAATAAATAGACAAAAAAATTAAAAACATAACTTATGTACTGTGTCACTGACTGTTTATTATACACTCAGTTTCCCTTCACTGCAAAAGACAGTCAGCTCATTCTCACTGTCATATTCACATTATTATCAAAGTTGAATCACATCATATCAAAGTTAGAAATGACAGCAGCTCTCGCTTTGTGTGTGTTGTGTGTTGTGTGTTGTGTGTTGTGTGTGTGTGTGTGTGTGTGTGTGCGTGTGTGAGTGAGTGACTGCTAAAGGACCACAGGACACTCTGTCTCGACTGCTGCATCATATTATATCATCAGTGTCAAAAACTTATTGAGGGGAAAGGGGGGCGGGGGGGGGACTTTTTGCCTGGATCTACAGAGTGGACAGGGCACCATAAATAACAACAGCAATAATAATAGTAATGATAAAATTAGCAATAATAAAAATAACAATAACAATGACTCTTACCTGCACATAATTTCATGAGTTAGGAGAACTCTGCACATTTCTGGATTCTTGTCTTGGCCCTCATAAACTATGGCCTTTGAAAGGAAAGGACATGGACATAGAAGTGAAAACACAGTCATCTCTTAAACACATTAATTCACAAATAATTAGATCAACATAGTGCTGTACTTGAACTTCACGAAATAAATCAGAACAGGGACACACATGATGTTAGGCCAACACAATATATTACATGGCTGCACAGGCTGAGTGACAATGTGGTTAAGACAACCACACTGTGATAAATTATATTAATTTATATAAACATAAATTACATCCATACAAATAAACTATTTGAAAAATAATACTAACTGACAACCACAATAATTAGAACAAGAACATTTTTTTTCCAGGCAGTAATAATAAAAAATTTAATATATAGTTATAAAATTAGCAATAGTGATAATAATAAGAATTGTATTTTTTTTTATTAATCTAGATAATATCCTGTGGCTCAGACAGACAGATAGAGAAAGAGAGACAGAGATTTTCATAAGGAGAGATCCAATAGAAGTGTCATCAATATGCTTATAATCTGGGGATATTTGGGGGAAAGTGTTAATGGGCAATCTGTTGTTTATTTTGAGCCGCTAACAATGATCTTTCTGTGGATAAAAAGCGGTGTCTGGCGGTACGGTTGAGTAATTTTTGAGCATTGGCTGAAACAGATGGCGTGGAGCTATCAGTTCTGCCGCTCTTCTCTTTCTCTCCCTCCCTCGATCCCTCCCTCCTTCTTCCATTTCTAAGGATAGACTCTTCAGTCCCTCGTACTGAACCGGCACCAAGTGGAGACGCAGGCAAAGGATCACATTATTGACAAAATACTTCCAAAAATTGGATATCATAAAATAACCAAAATACAATAAATAAGCGGCGTGGTGTTTGTGTTTTGATGCCATGAATAAATTCTATTATTCTGATTTTTTGGCTCGCTTCCGGCGAATAAGACTGAGTGACTTTGAAAAAGTGACATATCTGAACCAGGTCGCATCACTCCACTCTTTCTTTCTTTCTTCTTCTTTTTTTATAAGCTGTCCTACTTGACCTGATGTGTGTTTTCCTTTTTTTCTTTTTTCTTTTTTTTTGGGGGGGGGGGTGTTCTGGGAGCCAGGCGATTATCTATATTGGTTTGATTTATGTCGCCATTTGCAGCTGTAGAAACAGAAATCCATAAATTGCTTGTTCTGCGTCATTGACTCGGATCATTCACGCAGGAATGTTGTCTGTGACCAGTGGCCCAGGCTTCACGGCTCTATCCAGGAGACTCTACCTAAACCTTGCGTTGAAAGGCAAAACACGAGAAGGAGAGCTGCAGGAAGAAAGCCTGCTTTTATTTCCCTAATTATAATTAAGTTCGTAAACTTCTGCGGTGGCTTAAAACGTGCGTGAAGAACAATAAAGAATAATAAAACATTTTCTGCGCTGGGCTCTGGGTGAAAAGTCACTCAGCTGTTTATGAGGAATAAATCTGAAATGGACCTCAGCAAAAAAGAAATAATAATAATAATAATAATATCTACAAATATAAAACCACGTGCAATTTTATTTATATATATATATATATATATATATATATATATATTTAGAGTGACACCTCTGACTCTTTGCAGGGAAATTCGGATAGGATCATATGAAGCAGACGTAGCGTTTAAATTTTAATGCTGGACAAACTGAGCCTACAAAGAAGCCTAACTCAAGCTGAGGAAAATCGACTTTGGAGTCATGCAATATGATATGGACAAACATAAACAGTCCAAATGGAGGCTGTCTCTTCTTGTTACACCGGTAATTTGATTTTATTTTGCTCCACCACTACATTTCGCATGCAGATTTGTGTGTGTGTGTGTGTGTGTGTGTGTGCGCGTTGTGCTTGTATAGATCTCAAGGGGTGACAATTTGCACGGCGTGTTAAGGTTTTGCACAAGTGTCACCATGGATGTGCAGCAGAGTTGCACCGTGCGTGGACACACAAGTGTAACAACAGCTTACCTGCTTCGTCATGGAATCGATTAACCGTATGTAAAGATCCTGTTCTGTTCTGACGCCTGCAGGGGAGAAAAACACCTCTGGTCAATTTTGCGGAATTGTTGACAATTAAAATAAAATAAAATATAGAAAGCCCATGGGAAAAAAAGAAAGAAAGAAAAAAGAGAAAGAAAAAGAAAAAAAGGAAGAAAAAAAAGTTTTGTCACATTTCATCAAAAACGGAGTTCAGAGTTTTCTTCTAAGTGTGTAATATTATCAGGCTGCTTTTACTAATTATTAATGTTGTTGTTTTTACAAGTTTATTTATTATCAACGTCTTTTATTTTGGTTTTATACAGCAGACAAACTAATAATTGATGTTGCACTTGTCTGCAAAATATAAATGACAGTTGAACTCACCATTGCTGTACAATAACTGTAGTTTGTAATGTATCCCATTGTTAGTTTTTTCACTGGTTGGTTCCTGCAGAAGAAACAGTTTATGAAAATCAGCATCAACAAAACAACTGCCTGTCACTATGAGCTACCACATGTCTGTGTTCAAATATATGTGCGGATATATAGATATAGATATTTATAGTTTCTGTGCAAAAGAAAAGAAACAGCTTTGGTTGTTAAAACGACTGTCTGTCATCAAGGAATTGAGTTTTTAAAAAATCAATATTACACGTGACTTCCCCTTAGTAACCTATTGCCATTTCAGTGAACATAATTTCGATACATGTGCTGATTATGTTCAGGAGGTGCATGTATTTCTAAAATACACAGCTTACTTTTTCTTTCTCCACAAAGTCCACAAAAGCTGTCCTTTCGATCTCCACGGGCTGACCCTGTCTGTCATACAGCGCCAGGACGAAATGGAAAAAATTGGATTTTCTGAGGTTGGAAGGGGGCTGCTTTTCATAATGTGCCCGTGCCAAGCCGACACCGCTGCGGGGAGAAAACAAGAGACCATCTCGGTTAAGCACCGGACACCGGGGATACTAGATGATGGAGAAGCTGATGGAAACATTGGAGATGCAGAAGCACGCTCGAGTACGAGGGAGATTTCTTGATTTGTCACAATAATGGGTAATCTCATGTAATGAAAGAAGAGAAAGCCGAAGGGGGGGCATTTATTGGGAGACCGTAATTGATACAGAGTATTCAGGGGATTGAGGGGTCGATATGATGAGGAGGGAATGCGTGAGAAAAATCAGATGCTTTTGGCATGCGTACCTTTGGGCGGCTGTGTTTGCATCCACCACCCCAGCTGTGTGCATCCAGGAGCGGACCGAGTTCAGTCCACCCAGCGGTTCCTCCTTCATCGTCGTCCCACCCCGCGGTATAGTTTCCTGAATCCCAAACATTTAGGACAATTTGCGTGAAAAAAGAGCCTCCTGCGAAATTAGGGAAATAAACGTCCAAGCGTGTTATCCTTCAGGGTTGGTTTTTTTTCACGGGATAAGTAGCGAGAGCCGATTCAGACTTGCGAGGGAAAACCCGGTCCACAGGTCTTGCCTCCCTCTTCAGTCCGTCCGATGTGAACAATTCTCAAAGTGCTGTACTTAGTTAGAGCGGTATCCACAGACTGGAAAAGTGAATTGTTCAATAGACAAGATTTTTTGTGTTGCTATTGTTCCTCTTTGTTTTTTTTTTCTTTTTCTGTTTTTTTTTTCTTTTTTGTGCTATTCACAGAAAAATCGATGGCAGTTGTTTGTGTTTGTGGGTGATGCTGCTCTCAAAGTGCCCACATCCCTGAAGCACCGCATCCAAAACCTTCAGGACTTCTTGTTGAATAAAAAACCCACTCCTGAAAAGGTGCTGCTGCTTCTCCACAAGACAAACACAGGCAAAGGCTGATCACCAGTGGAGGTGTTCCTAGTACACAGGAGAGGTGGATAAGGGGCCCTTTCGCGTCGTGCAGGATGGATGGGAACATGCAAAACTAAGCCCTCTTTCCCCGAGGACTGAAATCTTTCCCGGGAGCCAAAACTCTAAACCCACGGGAGAGGCGCTGTCAGAATATGACGCTGAAGGGGCGTGGTTTTGACCATATATGGAGCTCTGACGGTTCCTGTCAGGCAGTGGCGCTCCACTGTACGGGTGCAGCCCTATAGTGCAGCAGCCTGAGAACACTCACTCGCTCCACTTTTCCTCTTGCTTAGGCCCTATATGTGGTGAGTTTGATTTTTTTTAACGATATGGAAAATTCAACCGGGTGTAACCATCACACATAATGAGGAAAAAAAATTATAATAAAAGAAAATAATACATAATAATAACTCGAAATGCAGGATTCATTGCTTATTAGTTTTAGTTGGCCTACTGATTGCAATTTCCGTGATTAGTTTTACTATGGTGGATTAGGATTAATAGCATTTGATATATTTATTCGATTAAATTTGTTATTATTGTTACAAATTGGCCTGATGAGATTGTTTGTTCACCAGTGTATCGAAAACATCTTAATAGCTGTTTGAATATACAGGCCATAAATCATATTTCAGAAATGGCAGATACTGTTTCTTCATATAATTATATATATACATATTTTTTATTTATTACTGTGCACTTTTTACTCTTGCGCCTTTGCTTATTTTATTGATTAAAATGACATTGTTATAAAGCTGATCTCTGAGTATCAGACATAATTATAAATCTATTAATTTGCATTAACTCTCATTGAGCATTTTAAGAACAGATGATTGACTTTCACTTGTTTGGCTGTGAGTCGCGGAGCAGCTCGTTTCTTCATTCACTAGCGAGGGGCTTTAAATATAAACAAGGTTTAAAAAAAATTACACATAGTTTGTCTGCACCCATGTTAATAATTTCAGAACTAATCAGTCGCCTCGCTGTGTCACTTACAGAAGATAAATCCAGACCCTCTGACTTTCTTTTTGTGGGTTAAAAAATAGCACGGCCACCGTGTCTCATGACATTAAACAAACTTCAGGCAAAGCCATGGTTCTGTGTCTTCTTTATTTCACGCACGTCCTGTAAAATCAGTAATAATCAGACACATCTTAATCATTTTTAAAGAGCCAACTGCCCACATGTCCGACTCTGTCCGAGAGGAGCAAGCAAGCAATCCGGTTCATTAGTGGTGAAAAGGAGGAGAGGATGGAGGGAGAGAGGGGAGGGTGCGAGGAAGAGAGATGTGTGCTATATCCTGAGCAATCTATCTAGCTGGTGCTGAGGGTTAATAGCTGCTGCCAAAGATAAGTGAATTATAAGCTGTTGCTTTCACCTCTACACAATCTATTGCCAAATTGCCCAGTCACAAAATGAGGGTGTGGATTTTTTTTTTTTACTTTTTTTTGTTAACTTTTTTATTATTTAAGAGAAATCCAACTTTCAATTTGTGGGACTAATATCAGGAGGAACTGGGGAGGGGGGTGTCTTTGTTAATTTTTTTTTCTTAGAATGAAACAAACCGACACGCTTGTTGTAAATGTTTTTGTCTGTTCTACCGAGATTGCAAATATCTTTTTTGCACAGAACTCACTGAGCGTTTTTTGCAGTTTCAAGTCGCTTATTAGAACTTAACCCCTGATTACACGCACCAAGGCGATTTAAATCTGATTATCAAATTAGGAGACTTTGAGACAAATCCTCTTAGATCTGATACTGTTGACTGGAGAGGGAAAATGGATCTCCACACCCGTCACGTAGGTAACGATGCTGTCCTGAAAGGGAGTTTTAAACCGTATTTGACAACAAATGCAGCTGCCCCGCTATTTCAGAAGATATTAGAGGAAAATGAATGCAAATCTGTGTGCAGGGGCCATCTGGACGTGGAGAGAGGGAGTCAGCTGCTCCACACACTGAGGCGCGGAGCCTGAATCCGTCTCAGCTCATTCTGTGGGATCATCTGCGTGGTGGGCTTACACCGTGGAAAATGCGCTCTCCATCATTAGGTGAAATGTTAGCATCAAAATAAAGGAAATGTAGATCCCCGTTGGTTTTAGTGGCTGCGTTTGTGAAAACGTTGCACGGGCGCGGAATTAGAGGATCTTATAGCCACATCTTATCATTTCTCACCGAAAAAAAAGCTGTTTCTCAACAGCACGCTGGAGGTAAGTGATGGGTGACAAGCAGTGAAACAAGTGCAAAGTGTTCGCCTGCATGATGTGTGCGTCTTGGCCGCACTGAGCCAGGATGACTGCTCGTTTAAATGACCGGTTGATGACACGGGGGCCTGTTATCTCATGCTTCTATTCAGTGGCCACAATGAATGAACCCCCAAAGATTTGGGCTTGACCATTGATATAAACCAAAGTCCCTGGGACGCGTGGCCCCCAATAAAAATGTACACGGTGACTTCGAAGACCTCCCGTCTCGGCGGAACGAGCCTCCGCCGTATTGAGGGTGACGTCTTCTTTTTTGTGTGAATTTACTGGGCGAGGCCCTCATGATCTCCTTAAATTTGCATGTAAATGGCGACATCAGCCGATACGCGTGCCAGGGGCCAGCGGGCCTCCCAGATGTCAAGGCAAAGTCAATCAGCCGGCCGCTGCGCAGCTGTCCATCTATGCACTTTATTGGGACAACACTTTCATTATGCTCACCTGCATTGTTTCCTAATAGATTGATTGAAAAAAAGCAAAACAAACAAAAAAAAAAAAAAAAAAAAAAGGAGAAGAAATCTTATTGGTACCAACCAAACAAGTTTTACTCACGGCTTCTTTATCACAGGGGCTGTTTTAAAGAGATTAAGAGAAATAAATAAATAATAAAAAATTATGATAAATAAATCAAATAAACACGCACTCAGTTATAATTTCAAATTCCATATCAGCCCACCCAGGCCTACTGTTTATAGCAACTCTGTTAAATCTGTTGTTTATATTTTAAATACTTTTGGTTTTGGTTTATGGTTGAAATTAAGATAAATGTATTTATTTATGTACTTGTTTGCTTATATAATAATTTAATTGTTTATTACTTTTTTAATTTATTAATGTTGACGTGACATGTGCAAGATTTGGCGCACAAAACCCCCCCCAAAAAATTCAAAGACTGTTGTGAGAAGCACAGCCATTGTTGTCAATTGTCTGTCACTTGTAGCTGCATTTTAAAAAGATCAACTTCATCGTCTCACGGGTGGGGATAAATAAGAGAATATTTATAATTTGTTTGATTGCCCATAAATTTAATTAATTCCTCCAAATTACAACAAATGTCTGCTTGCAAACTTTATCTGCAGGAGCGATTACGGTTGATGATTAATAAATACACGCGTGGAATTCGATATGACATATTCAAATATTATATTACAACACACTTTGTGCGTTATTTTTAATTATAGGGGTAACACACACATGGCCAAGTGTGATGAGATCAATCATAAAGGCTATTCGTGTCAAGCCCCAGTTTGAGCGCTGATAGACGGACAGCGCCCCTCGTTGGTTACACTTGAGATTATTGTGTCGATATAAGGCAGCTGTGTTCCTCACTGACAAGATAGCTAAATCTCAACATAGGTTTATCTAACTGCCCCCAGCCCCACGCCCCCACTCCAACCACAGCCACCGAAAATTGTTTTTCTGTTGTTTGCTTGACAAATGATTGGAAATACTAATATACTACCCCATAATAATTTAATTTTGAATAAGCATTCTTTAAAAAAAAAAGTGACCAGTGTGCACATAAGAATTAAAAAAAATATTTGAACAACAAAAAAAAAAAAAGAAAGAAAGAAAGAAAAAAAGAAAAATTACAGATAAAATAAACTACATATGTAAAGAGAGCAGATTGTTGTTTTCCGTGCGGTAAAATAACTTCAAATCAAATTATCACCAAAGTCCCACTGTTATCATTATTATCATTATTATTATTATTATCGAGATTATTATAAAAATGATTATTATCACACGCGGTTCGTTTGTGCATCATTTTGAACGTTTATTATGGGGTTTGTCACAAATAAACGCTCACAGTATGTGGCACACAGCTGGTGTGACCTCACATTTCGTCACTAACTTCTGTCAAAGTGCTCATGTTAATTGTGTGCAGTGGTGAGTTCTGTCAAGGGCATTGCCCGTGCGCACAATTTGCATTTCCATTCTGCTGTGGAAATGATGAGAGAGTTTCTGCGCGGTTTAGAGCCTCGCGGCGCAGTCTGTGGGCGAATTACATTTAAAGAAGGCGAGAGAAATTAAATAAGAAACCGAGACCACTTCAGGGCTATTAACATCTAAAATATCCCCTGGAAATTTAGACCAAAATACACATGACCAAATACCCAGGGTACCTTCGCTCTCATGCAGCCCCGTCTTGATTGTGTCCATCAGTTTTGTGGGCCTATCTAAAATTCTTTATTTAAAAAAAAAAAAAACTTATCACACCGCCTCACATTTCTCCGTGGCGCTGATTGAAGGAAGGTAGATTTGATTATTCAGCCATAAATCGCAGCATATTAACTTACAGGACTAATATATTCACCCAAATGCCAATCGGACCGTGCCACTCAGAGGGGGGAAAAGGTGTGAAAAAATCGGACTTAAAAGGTCATTTAATCATCTCATCAGTAAGTATGATATGGGCACATGTTGCATCGGGCAGCGTGGCCTCCAAAACGAGAGGCATCAGCTTTAACCTTGGTTCCTTCAGAGCGCATGTGCGTGTGCATGACCAAACAGGCAGCAGCCTTTGGCTCAGCACTCCAGAGAACTTTAATTTGCCTGTTGACCCCTGTGATGGAGCTATTGCCAACCAATACTCAGTCTACCTCACCTGCAAGTCACTCACGATACGATGTATATTTTCGACGTGTTGGAAACACCAAGTGATGGATATATATATATATATATATATATATATATATATATAAATCTTTTCCGAGATCCTTATTAATATTGAACTATGCTACTATTAACAGAAATGTTAATTGTGATGTCAAGATGGAGTGATTCAAGGTGAAAGCTACACAGCAATAGCTAAAAATATTCCATGCCAGCTATAGAGTACAGTATGATCCTGCAGAGGAGTGTTACTGGCAAGGGACCTTTTTGCTGCAACAAAGAGGTGGAAAAGAGGAAGTAAATGAATTAGAGTACAAGCCAGATTTTGTCTTTTTTTCATCCACACTTGTCCTGTCCCTATTTTCCAACCTCTCCCTCTTCCTTGCTATTGGAAGTGCTGCAAATTGTATAATGCTGGTCTTTGTTCTACAGAGTCAAGCCACATGAATAGCCGTCCTGAGTGCACACAAAAACACACTGACAAACTGATCATCTTAAAAAAGCAACGCCCTGGTGCTCACTTGGCCTACTTTCCACGGCAGCACTGGGACGTGGGAAGAGGAATAGAATTCAGGGGAGGATGTTCTTGCACTCTGGGAAACATTCAGTATAGCAAGTGTGATGCACATAAACATAGCCTTTGCATTGTCAACCTTAGACCGCATTTGCCCCAGATAACTAGTCCCCATGTGCTAGACTATTCTCTTTGACTTTGCAATTGAAATCCTGAGAAGATTATGCCAAAGCTAAAAGAGGCAAACTCCGGGCTGGGATTTCAATTGTCAATTCCTGTTGGATTTTATAGCATTATGACATATAGTACACCATCTGTTATGCTTCCTGTGACTAGGTCTACGTCTGCACAACGAGAGCGTATTGATGTGAACATCATTACAACCAAGACCTATGGTTCAGAATGGACAGTAGTATTTTTCTCCTCCTGCATTCTTTAATAAAGATGTATGACTAAGCATGGGGTTCTCTATGTTACAAAACACGAGGGTAAATCAGAAAGGTGCAGGAAAGTAACCACTCCTAACTTTAGCTAAACAGACTTCCTGAAGCGCTAGATAATCTGGGGCTTCTATGTACACCGCCTAACCAAATGTCGACATCTGTGAGGGTGTGCATAAAGAAAAGCTCCTCAGAGAAACAGGGGATAATAATCTTAGTTCCCCTCACCTTCAGCTTGCCCATAGGGGTTTAAAAAGGAGATGAAGAAATCCTATGTAAACATGCCAAGTCAAATTTTCACTTGAAATGTGACGTGGAGGCAAAGGGCAACCTTGGTGCATCACTAATGTGGTTCCGCACATGAGTTTTCAGTGCCCCTGGATGTAAACAATTGATGTATTCAGCCCATGGTTTGAGCACTGACTCACTATGCACACTTAGTATGTTTGAACATCTTTTTATCCATGACTGTGTGTTCAGTGCATAGGTGAAGAGCCCAGAGAAGTCAACACAAAGCTTGTACACAATCAGAATCTCTGTACTCGATAGCTTCCATGAAAGTGAGTTTTGCTCTCCTGAGAAACATACAAAGTTTGAGCATCTGTTCTATCATGTAGTCTTTGTTGAGAAATTAAATATTGAACTGATCTAGTGTACCATGAATGTTTCACTCACATAGTGATTAGACAGACTGGAGAGGCAAGACATCGCAGCACTTTACACTCTACTTTAATATACTGTATTTGTTGTCCTTGCCCTTGTGTGCTTCATACATCAGATTACATTGTTATTGTAGAAAATGATTTTTAGTCTTGCTTCAATTAGACTTGCATGCTTGCGTAAATCTAGTAACACATACCAACACACAAGCAAATTTATATGTAGTTTATGTATATATGTGCACAAGCACTGTACACAATGAGCATTATGAGTTGAGACCAGCTGATGAGTGCATATAAATATAATTGGAAAAAAACTGAAATTGGAGTTTGCTTTTATGATTCAATTGTCAAGTTGGTGGTATCACTTCTTACACTTTTATAGTGTTACGCGCCATACAGAAGAAGTCCTGATTTAAATTGGTTATGTTGTTTGCAGTTAAAATGCATCTCAGTATAAGGGGTGTCTCATCACTTACTTCACTGTCCTTTGCGCCTAAATCAACAATTGTCTCGAGGGATGGCCCTTAATGGCGTTCTTGGACATTAACATTTCAGATTAGATGAGCAGACGGAGGTAACATGCGAGCAGGAGAAGGAAACGGTATCATCACAGAGATCATAAAATGGTGTCGTGAGTAGTCTTTTGTCCAGGACCATAGGAGAGTTCTGTTGCTAAAGGGAAGGACAAAAGCAGAAGGCGCCACGGGTATAAGGTTCCCCTGAGCAACAATACTGAAAGTTTCAACTTGCAGCACATGGGTGTAACTTTAACTGGAATACTGTGGATCAAAGACTCACAAACAAAGTGGGTGGAAATGCTGGAGGAGCGTCTGTGCTCAAGTGAAGGACAGGTTCACTGAAGAGAAAGCAATAAGGACCATTTATGAAACACAGACTACGCAATCAAGGCTAATTACTGAGACTGTGTTTTGTGAACTCAAAGGGCACTGTGATTCAATTAACAAAATTGATGTGTTTTATGATTTTCGCTCATTTCAAAAAATAAAATTACCTTTACAAAACCTATGGCAAAGCAAGCTTATCAGGTATAAAACAAATTCGGAAAGCAAATTAAATTAGATTAAATTAAAAAAACAGAGGGATTTCAGATTTGTCAATGTTTCATACACACAGAGGACACATGGTGGATTTTGTAAAGCATGTCAAACATTCATTCCATACCCCTGTCATCTTTAGTGGGAGAATTATTCAGGTCTGCTTCTTTAAATAAGAAACACAGCCTTGAAATTTGTGAGGCTTAAGGCAACTCATCAGGTTAGATCAGTACAATGTGGATGTGTAACCTTTACACTGCAGTTGAACCTGCACATACAAGTGTTATGAGAGGTCCCTGTGGCACTCTGCTCCTCAGACATGGATTTGAAGACTTGCCACTTTATTAGCTGCTAAGCCCCCAATACTTGTTCTATATAGTGGAGGCCTATGTTATGAGATGGGATCTCATTGTCTAGCGTTATTAGAGAAAGAGTCGGCAGCACTCTCTTGTCTCCCCGAGAGAATAGCCTGACTGTTTGAAGGGAAGCTACAAGTGCAATTTAACCCATCTTATTTACAATATGATCTGTTACAAGGACATCATTGCTGCAAGGATTCACATCTAATATATCACCTCAATGTGGTTCTTTTCTATTTTCATTGATTCATGAGGGTATATTTTTTCTGATCTTCACTTGAGCTCTAGAAATAAAATTTTCTGAATCTGTCAATTTAGAGTGTTCATGGAAAATGAGGTGAAAACTTTGGCAAATCATGTGACTAAAAAGTCACATTTCACATGGAACCACAGCAGTCAAAGCAATTGCTTTGTGATTAAAGGTCAAAACAGCTAATTAATAAATGTAAGTGCATATGGAGTTCTTCATGATACCATCAACATCAGCTCAGGGAAAACAAGCCGTCTGTGATCATTCCTCGAGTCAGCCGCACACACTGATCCTCCAAAATGGAAATTATGTGGTGGCATTGAATAATAAGTGCCATAGTGCCATCTAGTGCACAAATTTGCACACTGAAGTTTGGCAGTCCCTCCGCGCACGCTATGCACTATACACTGTGTTTTACATGGAGGAGGAGGCATGGAGCCATAGCAAAGACGTACAACTGATGGAGAAATATTAAAAGAGTAAAGGACTGAGAAGTATTACAGAAGTATGCACCCATTGCATGTGTGGGGATACTGTGAGGTTTAACTAGCAGTTATTGACCACACTGAAAATTTCCACGCATGGGGGAAATAAACAAGGAAGCGAAGGTTTGTCTTCCAAGGTGTCTGACAACCCTCAGTAGTGGAGAGCTGCAAGGATAATCTTCAGACAATAACTCAATGTTGAGGGCTGTACATGCAAATCATACTCTGCTGTCTAAATTCCAATGATATACACAGAGCTCAAGTCATCAGGCCTCCTGGCTGTTAATTTGCCAGAGGATTCTATAGAAACAGCAGAAAAGAAATAATAAGAAAAAAACACATGAGGCAAAACAAGAGTCTTGAATAATTGATTGTGTTTGTCTTTGCTGTTTGTGTATGTGTGTGTAAGGGTACGAGTGTGTTAACATTGAGGGTCTGGACAGAGCTTATGCCCCTGAGCAGAGCAGACACATCTACTGCCCAATGGTTTGTGTTAAAAACTGTCTGATGGACCAAATGTGGGGGAAGGGTATGTTTGTATATGCACAGTGCAATCGCATGTGTATGGGTATTCATGTGCATTGCTTGGTAAGTATATTCAAACTGAAATAATTTAAATCAGTACTTGGCTGAAACTCAAACATGATGATCTTATGTTAAAATTGGACATGTTTTTGGATTCAGTTACATGAGAATAAATTGAAGTAAAGATTTTCAGAATAAAAATGTTTGTTGTTAAACAGTTCAGAAATAGGTGTGTTGTAAGATGTTAAAAAGTCAATATACCTTCATTTTGTCTGTGCTGGTAATGAGCCATATTTTCTGGGGGAAATGGCTGCTTCTCCTGAGGCACCATGTCTACTGAATGTGGCCCTGATCCTGGATAAAACAGAAGGCTCACCAATCAATCTCTCCAGGTTGCCCACAGCCAGAGAAAGCAGCTGCACCACATGTTTGCCTTGCGCGATAGCGACAAGTTAACATACGGGCAGCACAGTAACCATCCACAAGCAGCCTCTAGCTGTCTTATAATGAATTCCCACAGGGATGGGGAACTATCAGAGTCAGTGGTGTTACTGGAGGCTCGGAATAAAGTCAACACCTCTCCTTATACCTGATGAAGCTACGGCACGGCAGCACACACACACTCTTGCTCTCCCTCTCCCTCTCTCTCTCTCTCTCTCTCTCTCTCTCTCTCTCACACACACACACACACACACATGCACATACACACACAGAGTCAAAGCCACAACACTGAACTTGTAAAAATTTGAAAAATCTAAACAATTAGGCTGGGTAGTTTATTAAAACACAAATTAGCTTTAAGTCAAATGTTTTTCCCTCACACTGTTATGTTGAACACAAACTGTTTCTTTTGTTTTTAATAGCACACCATTTGTCAATGCAGCAAGTTCCTTTACTCTTATTTGCAAAAAAAAAAAGAAAAAATATGTACATAGTGGAGATAGATGTTTTAGTGAAAGTAAAATTAATTTTTAAAAATGCCTTTTGCTATTATTTCTCAGAATTTAAGAAGCAATGGTTCACATTCTTTATGATCTTAGGCCATTCATTGCACATAAACCCACAGTAGTTAATGCTTTAAAATGTAAAGTATTTTGTACTCATTGTATCCTGCAAATAACAGCTATGCTGCCTCATCAGAAACTACACGTTGTTCTAATTTAGTCAGTGGTTGAAGCAAACTCATCTGGAGCTGTGTCTTACTGCACAATGCTACTCAGGTACAAGCCAAGGATATTTTAGAGGTTCAAGTGGTTCTTACAATAATGATGGTTTTACAAAAGAGCGGTGAACTATCTATTTTTAATTCAAGGGTAACATCCATCATGACTTTTAACTACAAATGAGATCACTACATAATTGGGTGTATTGTGGCTTATTATGTTTAATTTCAACTGTGTCTTAGCCAAGACATGTAAAATGTATAATTTACTTAGATTTCAATGCATCCTACTTCATTTCCATAAGCAGTCTTACACCAACAGACTTGTACCAATACTGCAGGCACAAGTTCGTCCACCATATATATATATATATATATATGTATATAGCAACATATATAGCAAGAGATATATATCTGTAGATATATATAGATAGATATATCTATATCTAGTCTTTCTAACCTTGAGGCCTCTGCTCTGCTTCTCCCCAAGGTACACTGTGTGAGTGATGAAGGGGATGTGGAGCTCAGGAGATACCAGGAGAAGGTTTTGGTGAGATTTAGTCCCGATCTTTCAGGTTACATCCCCTGTTCTATTCACTTGCCACCTCCAAGACAATCTGCAAATGCACACAACACATAAAAGCACAATGGACATGAAGCCATTAATATGTATTAGTAATCTAAAGCTCGTGATCACTGTCACTTGAAGTAAATGCAAAGGTTAACATCAACAGCAACGTTAAAGATAATAACCCGTTCCTATCCATAGGTGCACATACAGTATCTCTGGTTATTCCATTCACTTAAATGTACCCAAGAAATTTTCACACTATGTTTTTTTTGTGTGACTTTTTTTTACTGCACAATCAGCCCCAATGGGTTATCCATCACCTCCCAATTCTTGACAACTCCCATCCCTCAGAGAGTGCTATTTACAGAAAAATAAGCATAAAACTAAAACAGCTACCACTGCATGAACACTGAATATATTTTGCATCATAATTTTAAGAATATCCTAAAAACATATATAAATAAAGAAATGTGCAGCATACTTTTTGGGGGGGGGGGATTCTGAGCACGACATCTGAAAAGTTTGTTCTCCAATGTATAATCCAAATACAAATTGATTGATATCATACAATTGTTAGAAATTGATCAAATTAAATAAAAAACAATAAACTATCAACCAAATAAAAATGTACTTTTCATTTTAGAAAAGACAGACAGGTACAAACACATACACCGATAGATAGATAGATGTATTATTCTTACAGGTCAAAAGTCAAACAGATTTATCTTAACTTTTAAACTGCTGATTTAAATTGGAATGGACTGATCAGACTGAACACACCAGGCAACAAAGGACTTGCAGAACTACAAAAGGCCACTGGCAAAGGATCTGAATAATGCATGCAAGTCAATGTACACTGACTTTATTACCCTCAGAATCGTAACACACCTGCATTTTCCAATGTAAAATAATCATGTTTTTATCCTTCTACCCACTAGATGTCACCCACTCACCATACAATACAGAACTGGGGTTCCTAAGTACTGAAGTGTCATACAGTTTGTTAGGACACACTTCATATCTAACGGCAACAAAGACCAAGTGAACAATTAAAAACAAGTTTCACCATGAATACAATAATTTGCAAATAAACATTTATCGCTGCAAGAACTTTATCGGTGACATTACAAATTTCATTATATTCATTAATGATACCTGTCACAAGACAAACACAAGAATTAAAAAGGCAACATTGCAGTTGTAATTTCTTGTTCATTTAATTGCGCATGTTTTCAGCTTTTATCTATAGACACCTTCACCTAACGTGTAGTGTCATGTGCCCCACCCCCGATTTGGAGGACAGCTGGATTGACTTAAACAGGCTCCAGAAGCAGCTCTTGGTGTGTAATCTGAAAGAGCTAAGGTGGAAAGCACTGAAAAATACAGAGTGAATGCAGATTTAATAAAATGATGCTCGGAAGGATGGAAGGAGCCAGGATGTGGCATGTGTGCATGACGTCATTTCTCCATGTACTGTGCGCCATTTTGGAAGAAAAAAAAATCACGGATAATTCCCGTGGTCTTGACAGATCCGGACCTGAGGCTTCACACTGATTGTGGATGCTGTCTGTTTGCCCGAGCAAGCCGCATTGGTTGATTAGGTATTGGAAGCTGTGTACAGCAAGAGCTGCTAAATGAAGCAATGGCGGGTAAGCTACTTTTGAAGCGGTGAGAAGGATCCACCTCACTTGGTGTGTGTGATGGCCTGAATCTGTGAGTTAGCTAGCCAACGTTAGCGCTGGCGTGCTAAGGTGCTAGTTGTCAAACTGTGTCACTGTCAGGTCGGTTTTTTTTGTATCACCATCTGATAAAAGCGCGTACAAGCCAGCACTGTTTTCATTTTACTGCTTTGTTTTTTTACAGGAGTTGCAGGAGGAAATGATTTCCAGTGGTGTTTCTCTCAAGTGAAAGGAGCGATAGATGAAGATGTTGCGGAAGGTATGTTGCTAACGTTAGCTCGGCGGCTAGGCTAGCACGGTGGGAAGCTAGCTACATGGTCTAATGATGATAATGATGATGATGCTCTGTATGCTTCACGTGAGATGCACAGTGGCTTCGTGGTCGCACGGGATTTAAGACACTTTAGCTGTCGTGACGGGTGTGAGCCTGTTTGTGAATCAGATGCACAAACGCCCTTTCTTCTGTAAATAACTATATGCCACTAGCTAGCTGTATGCTAGGTCCTGGCTAAGCTATTAAAAGGGGAGCGACCGTGTCCATGACGTCAATGTGCTGCGTCCATAAATTGTGAAAGTGACATCATGCCTGTTTTCATTCATTCATACTTGAATGAATGGGTGTGCTTGTGGCTCTCAAAAGCACTTATTTAAGGCACATATCATTTACACCAATGACATGATCCCAGCAGGCATCATAGTTATCACTGAGGAAGCTGAGCTCTGATGTCTGAATCTCTCTGATGTGTCCATTTTCAGCCGACATAATCTCAACAGTTGAGTTCAACTATTCTGGAGAATTGCTTGCAACTGGAGATAAAGGTGGCAGAGTAGTGATATTTCAACATGAACAGGAGGTAAGATGCACATGGTTCATTAGCAGTATGTCGGATGCCACATGTTGTATCTGTATTGCTGTGGTAATGTACACACCTTTTGATACATGTTTACAATGTTTACTTTCAGTCTAAAAATCGTCCACACCTGCGCGGGGAGTACAATGTCTATAGCACTTTTCAGAGTCACGAGCCAGAATTTGACTATTTGAAAAGTTTAGAAATCGAGGAAAAAATTAATAAAATAAGATGGCTACCCCAACAAAATGCTGCTCACTTTCTACTTTCGACGAATGGTAAGAGGTTACTTTTGGATTACCATTAATTGATGTTACAGTTTGAAAATGTGTCATTTTGTTTCATCCGAATCATGGAATAGTTCTCCACTTCTAGATTTTAGAACTTCTTTCTCTTTTTTTGCCAGATAAAACTATCAAATTGTGGAAAATAAGTGAAAGAGATAAACGAGCAGAAGGTTACAACCTGAAAGATGAAGATGGACGACTCAGAGACCCCTTTAGAATCACCTCTTTACGGGTATGTAACCTGTCTCGCATTTAAGTAAGACTGTTTGTTTTTGTTCAGTCTTATCTTAAAAGGTTCTTGCTGTATGTTTCAGGTACCAGTACTGATGCCAATGGATCTCATGGTAGAAGCAAGCCCACGGAGGATCTTTGCAAATGCGCACACCTATCACATTAATTCCATTTCTGTAAATAGTGATCATGAAACGTACCTCTCCGCAGATGACCTAAGAATAAATCTATGGCACTTGGAAATCACAGACAGAAGTTTTAGTATCCTTTTTCTTTGTCAAAAAGCAGCAGATATGAGATATGTGGCCTAGGGGTCAACAGTCCACACTAATTTATAATGAAACATAAGACTGTTAGTTCTTTAACAGTGTGTTCCCAGATATTGTAGACATCAAGCCTGCCAACATGGAGGAACTGACAGAAGTAATCACAGCTGCTGAGTGCCATCCACACCAATGCAATGTATTTGTGTACAGCAGTAGCAAAGGCACCATTCGTCTGTGTGACATGCGTGCAGCAGCACTCTGCGATAGGCACTCAAAATGTAAGTACCTGTATTTCACATGAATTTAGTCAATAACTGTGTCGATCATTGTAAAATTAATTTGATAAATTTTGGATTGATCATTTAAGCAATTTCTTAAAAACGCTAGACTTTTAGCAACACTAATATTGATTTAGTCTGTGGGGTTGTTTTTGTTTTTGCTTTTTTTTTTTACATTTCTCAGACAGTAAATTTAAAAACATAATGTTTGA
Organism: Remorina albescens; assembly: GCA_034769265.1. Taxonomy (NCBI): domain Eukaryota; kingdom Metazoa; phylum Chordata; class Actinopteri; order Carangiformes; family Echeneidae; genus Remorina; species Remorina albescens. The sequence continues at coordinate 11,546,301 of CM068491.1, read as the reverse complement.
ATCTGATAAATTATCATTTTGAAAATAACATTTCTTTCATTCAGTTTAATTTGGTAGCAAAATGTAAAAAAAAAAATATATGTATATGTAAAAATATATATATTATAAAATAATATATTTATTACCCCCCCAAGTTTTTGAGGAGCCGGAGGATCCAAGCAGCCGATCCTTTTTCTCTGAGATAATTTCCTCCATCTCGGACGTGAAGTTCAGTCACAGCGGACGCTATATGATGACACGTGACTACCTCTCCGTCAAAGTTTGGGACCTCAACATGGAGAACAGGCCAGTGGAGACATATCAGGTGCATAAACAGATTAATTTCCTAGTTTAAAATTTAGCCAATGCTAACCCTTTGTGAGAGTGAAATAATTATTGTTTCAAAAAACAATCTCCAGTGATGGCTCAAAAGTTACTCTTTATATGAACAAGATGAAAAAGCACTGAAACCTCAATTTATTTATATATATTTGTGGATGAGCTTGCTGCATGAGACCTATTCCATTTGACTTTTATACATACAAATGAAAACATTAGGTTGAAGTGAGTATTGTGGGTTAAGAGTGTCTTGTGTCATTTTGTTTCAGGTGCATGAATACCTTCGCAGTAAACTTTGCTCCTTGTATGAAAATGACTGCATCTTCGACAAGTTTGAGTGCTGCTGGAATGGCAGTGATAGGTAAGTGTTTTCTTGTTCTTAAAATGGAATAAAATTAATTGACTTACTATTACTTTAATGCTATATTTTATAATTTCCAGAATGGCATCCCCAGGTTTTATATTCATTGTGTTTACCACTGCTGACATATGGTCTTTTAAATTCACTCTCATTTTCTTTCTCCATTAGTGCCATCATGACCGGCTCCTACAACAACTTCTTTCGAATGTTTGACCGCAACACCAGGCGGGACATCACACTGGAGGCTTCCCGGGAGAGCAGCAAACCACGGGCCACGCTTAAACCCCGCAAAGTGTCCACTGGTGGCAAGAGGAAGAAGGATGAGATCAGCGTGGACAGCCTGGACTTCAACAAGAAGATCCTCCATACTGCCTGGCACCCCAAAGATAACGTGATTGCTGTGGCAGCCACCAACAACTTGTACATTTTCCAGGACAAAATCAACTAGGAGATTTGGGGCTCCAGAGGATAGGGCTTTTACCGTACCTGTGTAGTTAAGCCTACTACTTGTCTATCTGTATAAGAAGAAACAGCCTCGTTGTCCTCCTGGTGAAGAATTCGAAAGCACGTGTCTACTTTTTTTGCCACAGGAGGTTGATCCATAGGCCTGTTTTATTTTGAGTCTGAGCTTAGGTTGTTTTTGCCTTTGGCACCAGGGCAATCAACATGCCCCCCTGACCCAGAAAGCCCAATTTGGGTCTAATTGACGGAATGGCACTCCCTAGAGGTCAAACTCTTGAACGTTGGTGTTTGTGTTGACATTTTAAGCCTTCATTTCATGATTTAACAACAGAACTCTTGGAAGCCCTTAAAATGACGTCTTGTCAAAGTTGTAACATCATTTCAAAGATTTTGGGCCCTTTGAAGCACGGATTAATGGCCCATAAGCCTAACTGTAACATTCCCCCCATTGGCCATGTATTCAGGTCAAACTGCTGGTGGAAGAGGCCATGAATTTGGAAAGTGGACTTGTCTCTTTTCTTCCCCTCCCTCCTCTTACTTTACCCCAGTCAATACGGTGACATAATTTCACTGACTGTATCTACTCAAGTACACCTTGTCATCCACATAATAAAAGAAACTAAAACTACAGATGTGTTTTTAAATTTAGAAGTATGTATTAAAACATGTTTATTGCTTTGCATGTTTTTATGTTGTAGAGAGGTGGAAAAATGTTCAGTCACACCACTGTCTTTTGAGCAGATCTCAAGCAAACTTATCATGGAAATACTATTTGGGGCTACCAGTTTCAGAACCACTGTTGGAGACGAATGATAACGTGTTTTTGTCAAGGGATTCATTTTAGTTTTTGACAATGTTTTAGAATGCAGGCTGACTACATGGCACAAGATGGGGCCCGGGACAAAGGGAATCTGCAGCCTTAATACCTACTTCTATCAGTGACAGCTACAAGTTATATGTCCCCAAACGTTTTACAAACCTCATGTGCATTATTTGTAAATCCTATTTTATAGAGTTATGTCCTCATATACTGCTGCTACATGTAGCTGTCAATGAAAACACATAAAGGAGGAAAATTGCACACCGTACAGTTTATGTGATAGAGTGCCTCCAAATCATGTAATAAGTAAATAAAGTCAGACAAGCCTCTTACATGGGCCATTATTCATTTATTAGGGATGTCACCCAAATTTGAACAGCGTATTGCAAATGTGGATCTTATCTCCGTAGATGTGAATGCCGAAATGAAAGTTGACTACACAAAACATATACTGATGACATTAAAACAAACACATAATAATGCATTGTCTTTGTCCATTGATTCCTAACATGGTGGCAATGTATTCACTTGTTTATTATTTTGACCAAAGTTCAATAAAATTTTAATTGTGTTCATCTGAAAGTGGTCCTCTCCTTTGAAAGTCAGTCACATGTTCCTATATATGAACTTGTGTATAAATTGTAAAAGGAACATACATGTGTTTCTAGCTTCTTTGTGCGAAATTAACAGAACGGACCACATTTGTGCTTAATAATGTAGCACTTCATTTGCCGCCATTTACTGTTCACACAATGATCAATGATTTATGTTACCACTTTCACACCAAGCTAATGATCCCATGGAAAAAAAACAAAATGTAACATTTTTTCCACTTTTGATAATAAGAAAAAAAAATCAACTGACAGCACATTGCTTAAAATATCAAATGATTTCTATTTGCAAAAAGAAAAAAAATGTACAATATGTCACTTCCCTAACATGCGAGTTTAAGAAGCTGGAAGCAGCAAAACCGTCATCTCCAGGCTAGGACAGAGACTATAGCAAGGAGCAAAGGACTGGTTAGTTCTGTGTTCATAATTAAACACCATGAAAAGAACAATGACAGACCTTTCAGACTCCATGCTGTTGTGGGCAACATGTGGCTCTCAATAAAATTGGACCATGTGACATGGCCACATCTCCCTTGATCTTGAAAAAAGGGTCCCATTTTAAGGCATGCTAAGATTGTCACTTCAAGGTGACAAAGTGTTGCAACACACTACCACTCTCCTTAGTAGGTGTTGTGGGAGGTTAGGCGCTTGCCAATATATATCCTAAAAGGAAAGACAAACATGTAGAATTAGATGCTGCTGAGAGCAAAATATACACAATTAATTAACCTTTTTCCTCCATAAATGTCTTATTTCCTGTCTCACATCATCATACATCGTAAAGAGAAAAAAAATATCTATGTGATAGGATTTCTTAATTATAGTGAGATAAGCCATGGTGTTGTTGTATTACTGCTTTACGCTGTGCAATCATTGGGTTTGCTGCAGTTCTCTATTCTACATGTCTTCTCAAGTAAATAAGGTTTAATCAAAAAATAAAAAAGTAAATACATTTGTTTTCTCATCAGCAAATAACAACAAACAAGACTGAAATCTATTAATATCAAATTCATTAACAGGTTTTTAATATAGAGACATTAGACGATCACTAAATTATTCATGTTATGTTGGTGCAATTAAATGTGTGTTTGCATCAGTGATGTATCTGAACATATCCAAATTTTCATTTTGTGGATTATTGTTTGTGGTCAAAAATTGGGTCTTTAAAAGTTCTTAGATTACCTTTTTGTAATTGCCTTTAGAAGTTTAAATTGTTTCTAGTTTTTAAGATACGGATTAAATGACTTTGCCTACCCAAGGCCAACAGCAAGTAAGTGAGAAATGATTAATGAGGGTAGGAAAAGCTTCAGGAAGTCAGCAGAGAGAATGCCTCCCTTCTTCATGACGCTGGTGTTCCTGATGCTGAGAGAGGTTGAACGTTTCGGGTACTTGAGCAGGAACTCCCTACAGAGGTGCAAATTAATTTTTCATTGTTCTGAATACATTAAAATCAATCAGTACCAGTTTAATGTCACACTGACACCTATGCTCACTCAGAAGTAATTTTTAATTCTATGAATTACAATTGTAAAATATGGCATAAATATATTTAGTGTATTGGGTGTGAATTTAACCACTATACAACCTCCTTTATCATCATTATTCCTGGTTCTTTTGATTAGCTGTGCATACATATTGTATTCATGTGGTTCCTAGGTATTGATACTACAAGTTACCACATTGGAGGTGGAAACATACTTTGGTGGATTATTCTCAGGCCGACTAGACCAGACCCAGATCCAGTCAGCATTTTTCTTCATCAGATTCTCTACTTCCTGTCTTGTTTCTTGGGAGTCTTCATCTGACTGAAAAATACACCCAGCATCGATCTGACCATCACAAATATTTCAAACAACATTACACTATAAAGCTATGAATAAACCATTGAATAAAAGCTACACATAAGTTGACTCGGAATGATAAATTTCAGTGTAGGTCAGTGGTTCCACTAAATATTAAACCTGTGAGCTGTTTCCCTCTGAACCTCTCCATAGAAGAAGGGGGGTCTGTGCTCTGAGTGGGCTGATGTGAGGAGGACAAGAATGCATATGAGAAAAATTTGCAAAAAAAAATTTCTTCATAATCACAATCAACACAAACTGATTCCCCCTTTCCCCACAGACCTGTTGCAATGAGAGCTTCCTCTTGAGCTGTTTCTGCCTGACTCGTTCTGTGCATCTAGCAGCATTTTCTCCACATCAACCTCCTGGATGGACGTGGGGATTTGCTCTTGGCTTCCACAGTGACTCGTACTTTGAGAGCCGTTGCTACTGAAATGCAGTTCAACCCAGGATCCTTGAACCAAAAAACAGTAGTTGAAAGGTGCATCCGGGTGGTTGAACAGTTGTGTGTCACTGTCTTACACAGGCTGGGACTGCTAGGCAGGGAATAGGTACAGAAAACAAATAAACATGGAGGAACTGGGCCTAGCTTAAATGTATTAACTCTTAAGCATTACAAACATTTCTCAATAACTGTCTGGTCAGATGTGCTGTTACAGTGGTCTCTCGGGCGCTAAAATGTAAGCTAAATCTTGCTGATTTCCTGTATCAGCCCAACCTTTTCACCGGGCTAGTTTAGACGACTTAATGTTTCACAGCCTACAGTTTTTAATTATCTTCTAGCATCTAGCATCAGCATTAGTGAGTTGCTAGTTTTTTCTGCCATACTTTACCTTGCAAACTCTCGTCATACGCAGTGTCTTTTTGGAGCGACATTGTTGTGGTAGAAACTTGCGGGTGTCGCACGTTTACACGGCGTTCGAGGACGAAATCTGGGCGAAATGGTGTCAAAATGTCTGTCACTTGGAAATCCAGCTACGATAATAACAATGACGCAACACTTTGTTTATCTGCAACGCGGTTGGCTCTGAAAGGAGGCCACGCACAGCAGGCTGACTGAGCGCATGTCAGCCACGCGGAAGAGCGCACGCACGAAAACAAGTCCAATAAGCCAAATTTGGTTTTGGCTCAATTAAAACATTATTTTAACACCAATAGGAGGCATTTTCTTATGTCAGCTGATTCTGTAGAAACTTGTTTATTAAAGCATTTCAACACAGCTGCCTGTAGATGGCAGTCAGGACTCACAACACGCCCCCCTGCCAGTGTTGCCCCGGTAGAGATACACGGTGGGAACCTGCGGTCACCTCTCAGTTGCCATAAATCTACGGAACTGCTTCTTGTGCAATTATATGGCCTAACATAAACATATCATGTACTGTGTGTGTGTTTATGTGCGTATGGAATGTGCCATGTCCTGAATGAACGGACTGTGCACACTTAGTCACATTGTCCTGATTGATCAGTTACTCCATATCCTGCAATTAAACGAAATAAATTAGTGCTTTCTGGTTTTCTAAATTGTTTTCATTCTGACCTATAGATAATCAAAGCATACAAACCAGAAACCGCCTGATTTCTTTTAAATAATAGTTTTAGAAGTGACTAAAATGGGACTGTATTTCTCTGAGGAAAATAACATTTTATTTATTGTTTGTGACTACTTGAAGAGACAACTCAAAATTTGAGGCTGGCAAATTAAATTAGGTTTTCTACCATGGAGATTTGTATGACTCATTATTCCTGCAAAACCAAATTATTTCTTAATTTTAAGGGGGCTTATTATTCTTGGATATGCTCTCCTTCCTGGCAGACCATGGTTTACACAGAACATATTGAGCATACAACTACATCATTTCAAAAAACAGAGATAAATTACGTTGGTAACCAGTAAAAAGAAAGAAACAATTTTCCATCTAACCAAAAACAAGCTTGCACAAACAAAAAGCAACATAATTTAAATCCCTTTTGGTGCTGCATCAGGGTTTTGTTTTGCAAATAAGCATTTCTAAGCTGTAAGTTATTGTTTAAAGTCTAGTCTCTGTAAACAGTAAGTAGGTATTTTCTATTCAATAAGGGTTCTGAGAACACAAAATCACCAATCAAAAAAGATTGTATAATGAGATGAAGATTGATAAAAACACAAATAGTTTCATTTTAAATTCTGCTCCCTATAGGAAAGAAGAAAATATGTCTTTCTATTCCACTACATAGAATTACCTGAACAGACAAATGGATTATTCAAAGTAGACGTGTAACCAACACATAACATCATGAGGAGCAATAATCAACACAAATATTCCAATAAGAGCCATACAATCGAATGTGGAACAAGGAACGGCTAGACATCAACCACGCGCACATTACGCAAAGCACATGTTTTTCTGTAATCTAAAAAGAAGTCATGTATACCCTAACAGACAGGCCTCTCAAAGGCGTTCTCTTTAGCCCTGTTCAGTGTAGTAGCTACAAAATTTAAAATGTCAGTGATATTCAATTCATGGAAAATACATATATCTACTGTGTTCAATAACAGTTGAATAAACATGAAAGTCATAAGAAATAAAGAATTCATCACAGGTAAAGTCTCAAATAATATAAAATTCCCTATTTCTCAGTTGTTTTTCATGTGCTGCTGTCAAAATTCATGATGGAGGCAATATTGGCAGTAATTTTGTTACGTGTTATGAATGTTGCGTTCCACTCCACATCCTAGCCCTCATTACAAAAATGTTCTCTCCAGATGGTATATGTACCACAATGAATGGATTACATTGAGCTATTTGCCATGTATTCCATGCATGGGTTTAACCACAAGCTTTGTTTATATTTCAGCATAAGTGATTACATTAGTTACATACAGTTATTAAAGAAGTAAGAACAAAGAAAAATACACTCCTCCACATTCATAAGCCCACCAAGCAACTGCCTTAGCAAACACCATTGAATGCTTTATAAAAGCTTTAGCCATTGTGCACAACAGTGTATCCCAAATTTGAGAGAGCAGATGGAAACATTAACATTAGTATATATATTATATTAGATTTGTCTAAATAAAGAATTAAAGGTATGATTGTGATATGTGACATTTACATTCCCCAGGAATGGAAGTTCCCTCTCTCCCTTCAGCCCATTAAATTAAAACAGAAATTAGTGTCTGGAAGTCAACGATCACCATAGATAATGTACCATTTTCAAAGGTATTCAAATTCACACAGAGCCTGCTTAACATCAGCTCTCCCAGGAAAGAGTAGAATGAAGTAAAAGCCAAGTGGTATAAGAAAATATTACACATTTATGTATATATGCATGTGTAAATGCAAATATACACATGCATATATACATATAAATGTGTATGAACTCTGTGGCTTTTCTGTCCGGTTTATGTTGTTTGATGAGAATGTCGGTGCTCTCCAAGTGTTAATCTGGTTACTTACCCACATCAGGCCTGGTCCATTGGTGTTATCAAGGAGAGCAGTCCCATTTTTTCCCAGTACTCTTCTCCATCACATAATGAGAGGTCCCAAGAGCTATCGTGGGATGTAACCTGTAGACAATAAATAGCAAGAGAAACTAAATATACACTTATAGCTCAAAATATAACAGATGCAATATCATATAGTAATATTATTAAATACAAATTCAGTTTATTCAATTTTTTTACTCAGTGAACAGAGAGCTACAGTGCAAACAAATCAAATCCAAATGTAGTACTTGCTTGCTTGACCAGGGTTGCTATCAGTTGCCTTTCAGAAAGTAAACATCATTTCGCACTGATGACATTTCAGTTTTAAACTAAAGAGCTAGGTCAGTTTTTCTGAATGCTAAATATAACCAAGACACTTACCGCTCTTTTTAAAGACACTTCCGGCGTCCCTGGTAAGATAAACTAGATAAAATAATAAACGATAAAACCATTTTTAACACACGTTAAACTAAAGATAACTTCTCGCTGCGGGGAGGGCATTAATTCCTCTTCTAAGAAAACAAACATGCATCATGCTTTGGCGTCCTTTCTTTATGAATTTTAGCCCTAACTACGCTTACTTCATATTTTTAAAGATGGCGCTCATCCTCCACAACTAACTAACTAACTAACCGAAGTTTACAAACCGAAGCCCGGATGTGCCACGTCACTTCTGGCTGCCATGTTTGTGTCCACTTGGGGGAATGGACGTTATTGGCCTGGATTTCGCACACAGACAGATAATTGAACACATCTCATGGATTTCTGTTTCAAGGGGATATGGACATGTTTTGTTTTGTTTTTTTTAAACTACGGTAAGTGTTGCCAAACCACCTGCGGAGTTTTTCCTCAACCCTTTTAATAAATGCCAGATTTTTGCAGCTAAAAAATAAATAGAAATACTTAATGTGTAAAACAGGTAGCTAACTAAGGTCAGTTAGCCTGCAAAAAAGCACATAGGGGCGTAATTGTTTTGGTGTAATTATTTAATCAATTATTATTATAATTTTTTAACAAAAACATTTGTCCACTGTGACTTACTTCACAATGAAAAAAGTCAGTATAGCTATATTCATATTCTTGCCCTAACCAATGCTTGAGAATTATTTACTTAGAGTAATCCATACTAACATGAAATATCTGTTGAAATGGGAGAGGATTTTTAAAAATTTATATTTACATACTCTGCTCCTTTGTGAATTTCCCTACAGGATCAATAAAGTCTTTTCGTATAAGTATTTCTCTAAAACTGGAAAGTCAATACTAACATTATTAAACTACTCGTGAACAAACTGGCTATGAATTGTTGTTGAACTGAAGTTCAAGCACTTGAGTAAAGTAACGTAAACTGATACTTAGTATAATACTTGAGTAAATGTTTGTAGTTCCAGCACTGGTCACAACCAATAGCCTTTCAAGATACCAACATATAGCTAGCTATTTAGCAAGTTCATAAAGTTTAGTTGTCTCCAGTAATGTCTTTGTAAAAGATCACAATACACGTTTTCATTAAATGATTATCTTCCTTTACAGCAGTGAGAAGGATCCACAGTCCAGCTCCTACATCTCTAATGCTTCAAGGTCAGTGTCACACCATGCACACCTGATTCCAAAGATCAAATGGTATCACTGAAGAATGTTCCAAAGAGATGCATTTTTAAAAGTTTGGATAGACATATAGAGACACACAACCATTCACACTCACACTCAAACCTACAGGCGATTTAGAGTCACCAATTAACCTAGATGTGCATGTCTTTGGACTGTGGAAGGAAACCAGAGTAAACCCAAACAGCCAGGGGGAGAACATGCAAACAACCTTTTTGCTGCGGGGGAACAGCGCTAACCCCTATGCCACCATGCTGCAGATGTACATATTTAATTTATATAGCCAAAAGATAATATTTTAATGTTGTCTGTGACAGTATTTAGTGCTGACACCCTGTCAGAAAGAGTTAGAATGCACACAGAGGACACCCTGTAGCTGTCAATGGTGAGAAGGAGAAGCAGAAGGCTAATAGAGGTTTCATGGTTTATGGCAAGGTACAGTTTATTCTTTTTGTGTCTAGGTTTGTTAACTGACAGCTAATTGATGATTAAATTTTGGCCACAGCAGGTGGCTAGTGTGGACAGATAAAGCACAATGACGATATGCTTCATCAGGAGTTGATGTTTACTTTGTGTCTCTGACACAACTGACATCATCTAGGACTATAAGGGTATTGTGCATAAGCATTAGGGGGAGAGTAGGCCAGCCTGTAATTGGATACAATCAATAGGGTAGAGAAGACAAGATGGCAAAGGAGGAGTTATTATGTCTGGATTTGCTGCACAGCCTTAAGATATTGTTGGTCCATAAATTCTCTTCACAACACACCTCAAATGCCAGTGTTTGTTCTCAATCGTTTGTGGGTGTTGATGGTGCCTGGAGGTTCAAAGAAGGCAGGGGTATCACTGCTTTTGATGACAAGAAGGAATAATTGTTGTCAGAGTTACACTGTTTACTTTATATAATTTTTATCCTTAAAACAGCTGTACAGGTGTGTCTGCTAAAGATATTATACATCAAGGAATATTTGATGGTTGGAAATAAATGAAAATACAAGCAGCTGCTCTTGATAAAATTTTACAAATAGCTATAATAATGTATTTGAGTTTTTCACTCTTCTTACTTGCCATGTCCTGTATTTTGGCTAATTTGAACAGTTCAGCTTCAAAACTTCACTCAAGTGCATTCATTTGTTGCTACAGGGTCGGACAAATTTAGTGTCCTGAAAACCAAATTTTTTTATAAAATGAAACATCAATGATTGATTTTTATTGTGCTCAAAATCAACAAACAGCCTTTACATAAAATTTTTCCAGACTGGATTAACACAAACATATTCACTTAAACTGAATACTGCCAAAGATGCATGACCAAAGGTAAATTCTGTATAAATTATGTAAATTCAACAACCATTGTGAAATAGATTCTTGTGAATTTAATCTGGTCATTGCTTTGATTAGTAATAGTAACAATAATTAAAATAATATTATCTGTTGCATCTTGGGGAAAAAAAGAGTAATATGATTTATTAATATTTTTTTTTAAGCATGAATGAATAGGAACTCACCCCAAAATGTAACTTGTATTTGTTTATGCAGCTGATATACTTCCCAATCATGTATTTGTTTTTGCTGTACTTCCCAAATGGGACAAGCATGTTTGCTTTTTTGATGAGCTAAGAAAATATGAGACTCTATTAGCTGCTTTATTTTGTCATCCTCACTGATCACATCAGTCCTTTTTCTCAGGGACTGGGAATCAGAAATGGCTTTTAACTGGTCTGGTTTCAGTAAGCAAAAATCATTGGGAAGACATTCAGGAAATATCTGTATTTTCAGATTTCCATCTGATGTGATTGGTCATTCAAAATTTTTTTTGCCTTAGAATAATGTAGTCACATGGAATGTGTGGACTCTATATATCACAACTAAACATTTGATTGTAATGAAGTGCATTACACACATTCAGTAATAATGTTTTAAAGTTATATTTTTCATTGAGTAAAAGTCCCACTGTAAAAGCAATGGTGAGCAGAACAAGAAAAGAAACTATCAGAGTGATATCACACCAGGATAATTAAGCACAATCTTCCTGTTGCATTCATCCTTCAGACTGTAATTTGATTATTTTGTCTCCTTATAAATCCAAGAGGTAGGACCTATTATATGCCCCAGTGTGCATGATGCATTGTGCTCAATCTATTATGAATGACCCAGCATTCAATTTAGAACACTCTATTCACGACTAGCTATGATTTAAGTTTGTTAGTGTGGTCCCACTGCCTTTATCTGATTTTGTGCAAATTTGTCTTGACACTCCTTGCATTTCTTGGATTTCTTCTTTTTTCTGTGGTTTTTAAGTCCTCCAGCCTCTCTGGAGGCACAACTAGCAGCTTTAAAGAGCAATTGTTGTGTTGTAGGCAGGAAAATTAGAAGTAAATGAAGAAGACTGACTGGGGAGCTGTGTGAAAGCAATGGGAACTCATGCCAGAGGCAGCTTATAAAGCATAGTTTTAATAGCTGGGATGTCACAAGCATAAATTGTGATGCTCTGAAGTGGCCTTTAGAGGAGGTAATTAATCATTATGTCAGCAGACAGTGAAAGTGCATGTGTGTGCGTGTACATGCTGAGAATATCAATCATTAAAGTAACCAACTGTTGACTGTTTGTAACCACATGTCATTTTCATTGGTGTGGTGCAAGGTGCAAGTGACTGAAAGCTATATTCTCTGGCACATTTAACAGCATTTAATAACAATATTTAATCTGTATGTTGCCGATATTTTTGTTCTGTAAACATACTAATCAGAAGATATTGTCAAGTTCTCTCTTTTGTGACCTTTTTTCCTCCTCCAATGGATATTTAGGCATTTTATCTCTCTATTACTTGGTGAGCATGTGCTTTAAAAATTAAGTGTATTCATGTTCAAGCATTGTGATGGACACAGAATAGGGCTCTCATATTAATTTAATATAGCATTCAGAAGGCTGTACAGGTGTGTCTGGTCAAGATATTATACATCGAGGAATATTTTAAGGTAGAAAACATAACACAATACAAGCAGCTGCTCTTGATAAAAATGTTCCAAACAGCTATATTAATCCATTTGAGTTTTTCACTCTTCTTAGTTATTATTGCATGTTACGATGCAGACCACAGATATGTCCTGTGCAGTTTAAATGTATTGATACCAATTGTCACTGCATCAGCCTCGTAATTTAATCAAGTTATCTTGCATAAATTCTCCTCACCAAGATCCTCAAATACCAGTGTTTTTTCTAGATTCTTCGTGGGAACTGTCAGCAGTTTACCATTTGTGGTAAATGCTAGATGTTGTATTTAAAGACATGTCTACCACTGGAATCTCAAAACTCTCAAGTCCCAGAGACCAAGTCATGGGAATCATTCTGCTATTTACTGTAGGTATGAGAGGTGGTTGGTGGATGTGTTTGCTAAGTTAAAACTATTATGGATGGGTCATTTATTTCAGATTCACATACTGATATTGCTGTTAAAGTGTATTTGTTAAGGAAGGTTATGGTGCCATGAAAACTGCTGAAAAGGAGAAGAGATGAGGGATGTTGATAACGGATCCAGTCACAGCACATGGATAAGCTTGTGTGGATATTAACCTCAGTGTAATTTGCAGCAGCCCCTCATATTTCTATCACCACATGATTTCTGTTTCAGTCCAGGGGAGGATTTAATGATACCCTGATATGAAAGCCCATAATTCATGGTAAAAAGTAGTCAGTGTTGTTGTGCCACTTGTACCTCCAAGGCACAATTTTGTGTTCCTATAACTGTCTTGTTCCTGTGCTTGTTATGAGAAGAGTAGATAGGTGGTGTTCATAGGGATATGATACTTTTGAGTGCAACTTGTTGTCATGTGCTATTAATATTTATAATATTTATTTTTTCACTCACAATAGTACTAAAGATGCATTCATTTTGATAATTTGTTTAGAATATAACATAACTAAGTTTGTATTCATAGTAAAATTATTGGCCATTTTTGTTTGATATATCAACATTTCAGTGGATTTGTAGTATTTGTAACAGCTTACATAACAAGTTTGATAACAATATCAGTTTCACTTTGAATTTGAATTGTCAGTTTTTTTCAAACATTATGTGCCACTGTAATCTTTCCTTTTGTTTAATCATACCCTCAGTTGGTTGTTAACTTTTATCACAAAGACCCAAATCATGACAGATGATATATTACAAAACACAGGCATGTAGAAAACATTTAATCCATGTTTTTACAGTCTATGTCTAAACTCAGAGAAAGTCCTAGTGGAATATAAACTGGAAACCAAACTTTACATTGGATATTTGGATGATCTAATATTGTAAAATAAACATTTTCTGACATGGAATTAAACAAAGCTTTAAAACACAAATGTAAAATATGTTAAATTCAAAATTTTTTAAACGCTCACTTACCATCTTTTGAAATCTTTTAATTGAAATATTTACACTGATGGGAGGACCAGCAATGTAGTTCATACAGAAAAAAAACTTAATTATAAGTGTCCTCTGTCTGTTTTGCAAAGGATCCTTTTAAAAGACCTCCTAAAATCATTATTGAATATTGTGTAAATAACAGGATTGAGAGAGCTGTTGCAGTAACCAAACCAGAAAAACATTTTGAATAAAGCCTCTGGAAGTCCTTCGCAGCAGATATCACAGAGAGCAGTGAGCGTGTATGTAAAGAAAAAGGGGAACCAGCAGAGAACAAACACTCCCATGACCACAGCTAGAACAAATGTGAAGCGCCTCTCTCTATATTGCCTCCCTCTCCACTGGCTCACCCTTACACTGGGCTGCAATTCTGGCTTTGAAGGAGTTTCTCCAGGATTCACCTGGGCAACTTTAGCTGTCCTGACACCCCTCTTTGTATTCAGGGAACACAGGATAGTTTCAGTCCCATCAGAAGAAGAGGGTTCTTCCTCCATGTCAAACCCGTTGACCTCTTTGACCCCATCCACCTCCCTTTCTTCTCTGTCTTTTCTCTCAAGGGGGTCCAGACCACACTTGGTTTCTTCTAAGTTGCCATTTTCTTTTCGCCTATCACCTGGTGGGGCTCTTGTTCTTTTCTTGGCAATCTGGTAGATTCTAACATACACATTAATCATGATGATGCCAGGTGCAAAGAAGGAGGCAGTGCTGGAGAATATAATGTACCATTTTTCCTCATTAATTGTACAATCAGGGCTGTCCTTGTTACCTTGCTTTTTCTTCATTGTGATAAGCGGAGGGAATGAAATGAAGGCCGCCAGTACCCAAACCATGAGGACTGTGCATTTAATCCTGCGTGGTGTCCTTCTCAGGTGATACTCGATAGCTTGAGTTATGGACCAGTACCTGTCCAGGCTGATGGCACACAGGTGAACTATGGATGAGGTGCAAAAGAGTACATCCAAAGCTAGGTAGATTTCACACCACACTTTACCAAAGTACCAGTAACCCATCAGTTCATTTGCTAAAGAGAACGGCATCACTAAGGTAGCAACCAGGATGTCTGCACACGCCAGAGAGACTAAAAACAAGTTCTGTGGAGCTCTCAGGGCTCGGCTAGTGATCACAGCAATTACTACCAGGACATTTCCAAAAACAGTTAGCAGGATGAGGATACCCACCAGGACTGTTAGAGGCACAGAGGTCTGCACAGTGTAAGGGTGTCTGTGAGGAAAAGTCTCATTTCCTCTGGTGAAGATAAAGCATCCCATCAGGTTAAGCTGTGGTGTCGATGATGTCTGAACAATGCTCTGATATGAGGCTTGGAGGCTTTCCTTGCAGTCAATTAATTTCATTCATTCAAGAACACACCATCAGAAGATTGGGTCTCTTCGTTTTGTTGAGTGGAAAATATTGTTGTTTCCTTCCTCTTCAGCAGTGAGAACAAGGGGCACCATCAGAGAAAAATAAGATGTGCCTCTTTATATTAAAAACATCTAAATTAAAAATAATTAAGAGAATAAATTGAATTTTTAGTCCTTTTTAGTTTAAAGACTTGGATTGAAGTCCCATGGAATACATTTCATAAAACAGACTTCCATTGCAGCGCTGGCTCAGGCAGATCTTTTCATCTGCTATGGCTGAATTGGAATGTACATCTTTTATATGGGCTTGATCTGACGCTGAGGATCTGTGATGCTGGCTTCAGTGAGAATGGGAATGGGCGGGGTTCCTGTGCTGATGGAGACTTAAAAGGAGTCTGGTGATCTGAAACCATTGGCTGATTTTGACTTTAACACATATTTTTGATTTATAGAGGCAATAACTGTTGTCTATTAGATAACATTGGATTAGGAGTATACTCTATATGGTTTGTAGTTTTATTAACTAAATCTTTAGATGCTGAAATAAACATTTCTTGCAAAGAATTTTCAGCAACACAAATATTCACTATCTAAGTTACAAAGTGGAATACGTGAAAGAAAACGTGTTTAGAGATTTCATACTTTTGGGGGGGGGGTAATAAATAAATAGATGCAGCTGTATGTTATTTATTAAGTTTACTTAATAAATGTAGCGTGGCAATGCTTGTCACAAGATCCCTAATAAGAAAACAAGTTTATTTTATAATCTTTTTCTTGAACCCTCCAAATAGTGTTTTTCATTCAGACCATGCCCACAATTTACTATCAATGGCTTCCAACACACCCCCAATTGCTTGGTTTGCGTAGAAAGGGTGGCAATGACAGAATCGTTTAAGAAGCAGCAGCGCATCTTACCGACTGTGAACAGAAAAAAATTGTTAATCAAACTGAGAAAAGAAAGCGCACAATAATTGGAAGCGTAAGCTCTGGCGGCTCATTAGTCAGTTATCATCATGAGCCAGAAAATGAGTGCGGTCTCCGAAGACCCGTTCTCGCCTGTATTGTGCAATGTCTTCCAGCAACGCCAAAGCAGCAACTGTGTGATTTGGCACAGCCACAGCATTCACATAGTCGCGTTTTAACGACCTGACGATGCAGGTTATTCTCATTTGATAGTGACACAAATTAATTATCTTTTTTATGACGATCGTGAATATATTGTTTCATTTATATAAAGTTCATGATCACTCGGATTATGATAATGCATAGTGATAAACATTTAGAAGATAGAATGAAATTCATTCCTATCAAAAAAAGCTTGTTAACCCCTCAGGCATGACTGCGTGATCATAAGTTTCTTTAAAATATAAATGGCATCCTAACAGAATGTAGCGAAAGAAAAAAAAGGTCGAAAGAAAAGGCCACCCGAATTCACACTTATCTTTTTTCCAACTCGATATATCAAATATACAGAAGGCTGTGTATATAGTACGCATGCCATGCGTACTATATATACATGCGTTAAAGTATACTATATACACATGCGTTAAAGATACACACCTTCTCACCGTCTGTGGCATTGTATGCATCCGGAAACCTACGTTGAAAGTGACGTAGGTATACTTTTTGCGTGTATAGTTCATGCATTTGGCCCGAGGATGGACAAAGCGACTGCCGTATGGACGCTACGGGAGTTATCGCCAGAGGACAGCAGAAGTGCGACTTTTTAACATGCGAGCTGCCGTTAAACCCCAAAGAAGAAGATGAAGATCCCGGAAAATATCGCGAGAACCTATTCTACTAACTTCCGTTTGGCTCTTTGTGTACAGGACGGCAGAGAGCAGACCGTTGTTTTGAGAGCAGTCGATTTTGGCTTATAATCGATTTGGAAATTTGAATGCTTACCGTAATTTAGCGGCCAATAGCATTTACACAGAGGTAAGGTTACACATCAACTATTTGTTTTGTGTTTTTCCCTCAGATACTCACAGCTAGCACCAACTTAGCCGTCGAACGTTAAATTTACGTCGACGAATGAGGGCCGACGGTCTCTAAAGCTAACGTGGATATGGAAACAATTTATATTGTTTTATTTATATTTATATTATAAATTTATAATTTAAATTTAATATTTTGACTTTAGACTTTTAATATCCCACGTTTCACTTGCATTGTTTAGAAAAAGTTCTACGGACAGTGTGTAATAAGGTAAATGCTAACAGATAGCTAGCTGACTAATTACAGATATTTACTTTTAGCTAATCCAACATGTGCTAGCCAATTCTCTAAAAACTGTACTTTGTTGGTTCGCACACAGATGTCGGACGACTTGGTAAAACAGTTAAGCAGCTACAAAGCTCAGCTTCAGCAAGTGGAAGTTGCCTTATCTACCGACCCAGATAATGAAGACTTACTCAAACTCCAGAAGGACTTGCAGGTTTGTATGTCGATGTTAATAAAGCACCTGAGCCGTCCAGCGGGATAACAGAGCCACATTTGTCAGTTAATTATGTTACGCAATTAATTGAAACAACATCAATCAGCTATTCGTTTGACAATCGTTTAACTGTTTTAGCCATAGTTGCTGATTTTCGATATAAGATGTTATGCTTTTCATTGTTAGACGTAGTATTAATAATAATACTAATAGAATAGAGTTGGATTTTGGACTGTTAAAAACAACATTTGAGGAGAACACGTTTGTGTGTGGGGAAATAACCCTTTTTTATTCATATATATACATATTCTATGTTGTGTTTTCTATAGATGTTGATTCATGTTCAGGTTAATCAGTGAAATCAATCTTCAAGTATATAAAGCCTTATTTCCCCCATACTTAGATTTTTGTACCAATGATAACCCTATATAAGAATTAACTATATTTCTCATAAAAGGCTAGACAAACTTTTCCCCGGGTGGAAATTTGTCTGCACTTTCCATAAGCATCTTACTCTGTATTGCATTGTGTTTTGTCCACAGGAAGTCATTGATTTGACTAAAGACCTCCTAACCTCCCAGCCCAGTGAAGCTGCTTCATCTACTAATGGCTCAGAAACAGTCCCTGTGAAACACAGCTGGAAAGTTGGAGACAGGTGTATGGCTGTGTGGAGTCAGGATGGACAGTGAGTGTCACCGGCCTCTTTACATTAAAACTGCATGCCGTATAACTCTACAGTTAGAGCAGTAGAAGTTTAGTTTAAGTGCTTTTTATTTGCACAAAATACGTTGCTTTGGACAACATTTGTCAAATAAATATATTTTTGTGAGATAATTGGGGGCATTTTGTCCTTTATGAGCTAAGAGTCATATTGTTCAAACAGTGATTAAACATTAATTTTAATGTTTGCTGGTAACCGCTTAACCTACTGTTAATATTGTGCCACTAGTTAAGAATGATTTCAGATAACCCACGTAGAGTAATTTCAAACAGCAGAAAAGTAGAGCACAACTTTGGTTCTTCATTAAAGATTGGTTAGGGCCATGCGGGTTGAGTCTCAATATGTACATGTTGTACAGCAGCCTAACATCACCACCAGGATGCCTAGGGGGTCAACTATTGATATAATTAATTAGTTTGGCTTTAAATGCACATAATTTTTCAGTTAATACTTTTGCTTGAAATGAGTGAAGACATAAGTCACTGTAATTTTAATTTAATGCATGATTGATCTTAAGGGAAGTAATGTCCTCATGAGGAATATTAGTTATATATATTATATATTAGTAATATTATAGAAAAATGCTCTAAGGATATCTTTTGTTCACATCTGACAAATTTAATTTATTTCTATATAACGGTTGTAAACTTTTTCTTAAGTAGAGCTTGAGTCTTTGACTCATACTCACCTGCTTACAGATGTGATTTTTTGGCAGGGTGTATGAGGCTGAGATTGAAGAGATAGACCGAGAAAATGGGACTGCGGCTGTTACCTTCTCTGGATATGGGAATGCCGAAGTGATCCCTTTGCAGAACCTTAAAGCAGCAGAGGAGGGGAAACACTTTGATGAGGATGGAAGTGTAAAGCCTAAATCAAAGTAAGAACAAAAAACACTTGTCTTGCTCATTTAAATGTATATGCACAAATATGTGGTTCAGTCGTGCTAACTAATGTGTACATTGAAATATTATGGCTGTCAGTGTTAATTGCGATAAACAAAAAAGCAGTGATAAGTGCTTTTTTTTTTTTTTTTTTTTGTCGCATAAATCATGTGCTGCTATTTTGTCCCTTTGCTGAACCTTTAACTTGCCATCAAGCCATCAGCAGCTTCCTGATGCTGCCTATGTCATGGAGGTGAATGACCATGATTCACCTCTGATGGTTCATTGTACTTTTTTTTAAAAAAAAAGGAGGAGGGGGCTCATTCAACAAGTTAAAAGTAATTAGAAGTTTGTGTAAAGCGGAATTAAAATATTTTATATTTCATATTTAAAGCAGGGGATATTTCTTAATTAGACATGTTCTTGTGTTCCCTTAGACTTATTGCTCTTATTTTTATTTGAAATACATCTAAAAGGCAAATTCATGAAGTAATTTTCTGTAATGCACCCCAAAAAACTATTGTGAAGTTTTATCCATTCATCCATCCTATATTTGCACAAAAAAAAAAAAAAGACTGCTTTTTTCATTGACTGATTAAAATGAACCCTGGGATGTGTGGGTTGTTTAAACAAATGTTTTTCCTTTTGTGTATTTTTAGAAAAGCGCAAATAGCAGAACAGAGAGAGTATAAGAAGAAGAAAGCCCAAAAGAAGGTCCAGAGGATGAAGGAGTTGGAGCAAGAGAGAGAGGAACAAAAGTCAAAGTGGCAACAGTTCAACAACAAAGCTTATTCCAAGAACAAGAAAGGACAGGTAAGTTTTTAACCAAATTATGTAATAGACTTTATAATAATGATGAACTTAATACACAGATTGTGTAAATCAAGTCATTAAGTGCTTCAGACATTCTAAAACATTAGTGCAATGATGATAGAGAGATTAAAAGCTATAAAATGTTGAAATAAATTATTTGAGTGGCAAGTTGTACTCTAGATGTCTCTTTTCTGGCTCGATATTATTTCCCACGGCAGCGTTTCAGTAGTGAAATCCCACAATGGAATAGAATTTAATTTATAAAACTGGTAGCTCAAATGAAGCGATCTGATTGGTTCATAGGTGTTATATAATGAGCACAGCATACAGCTATAACATCAAAATTACTTTTACTGACCCATTCACTCCATGACTGACAAGCAACATAGTAATATTGAAGTAAAAGAAATGGACTAGCTAGCAGTTATTTAACATTTGAAAACTAAGCTAAAAAAACTTACTTTAGCTTTTTTGGCCATACTTTGGTATTATTTTATATAAAAGCAGTAACTCACTTCAGTCCATGGAACGGGCTTATTATATCACAGATAAGGGGCATTGTTCAGTCCATTGCAAAGCGGAATGTAGTCAAACTCCTTATGGGATACTTTAGTGAGCTATTTCTTAATTAGTTGAACTTTAGCTCTGCACTAGTAGAATATTTTAATGAAAAACAGGACATCTATTAAGTCACAAGTTCTTGTTTTCAGGTCTTATGTTCTACCTTTAAAACAAGGTGGTGATGCTAATTCAGCAACTCTGCTTCCCAGAGCTCGAGGGACCTACATTTTTCAAGTCGAGTTCACTGTGTTTAGTGATGGTAGCTACTACAGAACTGCACTCTGCACAATTACATTGGATGTATACAGGTTCCAAGCAGTGATGATTTTATTTAGAACAACATTTCAAGACACACCGAACTGGGCCTGTAGCCCATATGGGTAGGATAAAAGCTATTCAAACAAGCTTATCATATTAAAACTCCAGTTTAAATTCATGCAGTTGAATGACTTTCAATTATGTAAAATATCATCAATATCTTTCTCTCTTGTTTTTCACTGCATACAAAACCTGAGATTAAAGTATTTGTATTTGTTGATTCTGTTCTTTTATAGGTTAAAAGGAGCATATTTGCATCCCCAGAAAGCGTAAATGGAAAAGTGGGAGTGGGAACGTGCGGTATTGCAGACAAGCCTATGACTCAGTACCACGATACGTCAAAATACAACGTCAGACATCTAATGCCTCAATGACCTAATATATTATGTATATAAACCTCCACTGTATACTCGCTGTATCAGTGCTTTCCATTGTGTTTATACATGAATTAAGTTTCTCAAGTAAAAAAAAGCTTTGAAAGATATTACTAGCTCACCATTGTTTGAAATATTGATGTAGTTTCCCTTATATATTATGTAGGTACAACAACAACAACAACAAAAAGTTTTCCCCTGCACTTGAGCAAGGTCATTGTTATATAAGAACAGGAAGCTGTGTTTTAGAATGGCAGAATAGGTTGCTGTTTGTGTTGACCTTTCACCAAAGCCAAACACTTGCTAAAATGTGTATAAATATACACCTGTAGATTTCAGTGTGTACATGTAAGGCTGGATTTTAAATACTGACCAGTTCTTGGTGTGTCTGAATATTAATAATGGTGTTGATTTGAACTCACCTAATTTACATTTTATTTTTTGTGTGTGTGTGTATATATATATATGTAAAACAGTAAAATAAACCTTTTTTTTTTCTTTTTGAATTGCCTCCACCACATTTGGACTGTTTTTACATGATCTTTTCATTACAATTCATCAGGTCCTGTAGGTAGCAGTAAAGACTTGTATCATTGTTAAAAAAAAAAAAAATTATATATATATACACACACACACACACACACACATGCGTGTCTTGAACAGCATGATGATAATTTAAATACAACCCATTTTTCCATTAATGTTCAATGGGTTTCTTGTTTCACTATGTCAGTTTGGAATGTTCAGTGTCAATCACAGACCTCATTGAAACTGGTTTTGTTTGAACAAAATTAAGATTTGGGAACATCAGCGGTGTGTCAGTGTACTAAAAGAAACCGAAATGCATTCAGTATGAATGGCAAGTTTGCTAAAGGAAGACATATTTTGCTTGTGTCTGGGTGTAAGAGGTTTATTCAGATTCCAGGAGCAGTTATTAACAAAGTATTAGCAGGGGACCAGCAGCACATGTTTTGCAAAAAGTCACCTTGGATGGCTGATTAAGCACAGGACAAAACATTCTGGGGTGTGCTTCAACATACGTCCTTAGCAAAAGTCTTCTCTCTTTTCCTTTTTTTTTTTTTTTTTTTTTAGTGCATTTTATAGTTTCCCCAGCAGGTTGTGGGAGGAAAGACCTGTAACAAGGAACTTTGTGCAAGAGTCATAACCATTTTAAGACACAATTTGGTGGTGATCTACTTAGGACTTGGCCAGAAAAATGCAGATACATGTTCATATTGAAATGGTGATGGTCATATTTGTCTTATTTGGTTTCATGAATTCAGACAGGTCAGTAGTGCAAATCTATGTGAAATAAACATCGTATTATTAGTGGGAAGTCTCCAAATTCCAAGGATTTGAACTTGTACTTTTTCTGCTACAATACAAAAAAGTTAATGTATTAAACATTTAAGTATAAACCAAGATTAGTATTCCGTAGTGTTTATGTTGTTCATGCTATCGACATTGGTATAAGACTTTTCAATCCAAAGCACATTACAATATAATTAGAAAGGCTACATTCAATATACATGCACCAAAGCTTTTTTTAAAATCACAAGTTTTACTGCTGATTATTTATAACTGATACCACCACTGGGGCAAGTGGAGAATAGCAAACTGCAGTTTGATTGGACGGGCAAATTTGTCATTAATACAGCCAACATTAAAGAAAAGATAAAACTAGACATGTTATTGCTTGAGGCTTGTGCTTGGACAAGTGTGGGGTAGTTTATTATTGTCTAGATTAGATGAAATGGGATTTGCACAGTGTGAAAGAGATGGCTCCTTTCGACAAAACACCACTGAATGATGCGCTAAACCTGTAGGACTGCATATGCTGCAGTGGCCATTACTTGTATCAAGTAATTGGGTAAACAAAAGAGAAAAGGAAAAAAAATAACAGCATTTTTTTTCCATTCAAGCATGACCGAGACCTAGCTACAGTACAATTAAATATACCAAAAATAAATACTATAATCATATGCAAAATAAATTAGAATAACACGGGTGGACTGAACCACCTGTTTGGATATGACTGCTTCAGTCAAGAGGAGGGACACCGCATGAATCAATGATGGTTGTGGGTCCTAAAGCAGAGGTTCCAGAAGATTAATAGATATTTCGGAATGCAGACATTATAGCCCTTGTCACTGGCATGTTCACTGACAAGAAGTGCCATTTGGATATATAATCCAAAAAAAGGGAAATGTTTCTTTACAAGGCAAATGGAGCAAACATTCCCAATGGTGAGCTTCTAGCTGGTACTTTTTTTTTTTTTTTTTTTTTTTTTAATGCTGGTTTTAAAAGATCAACTTGACTCAAGGTAGAGTTTCCCCTTAATAGGTCCTTTAGAGGATCAGTATTTAGTGCACGTGTGGATGATTCAAGCTGGCTATAGGTAAAGGGACTGTATATTGATAGGTGTTAAGTTTGAGGCTGATGATCAGTCTGATGTACAGGAACACCTTGACTTTTAGAAGGAGACAATTTTAAACTTTTAGACTGAGTTGAACTTAAGGCCGGTTCTCAGTGGGAGTTGATGTATTGGTCAGGTAAAGGTGGGATTGAGGCTGGTTCTTCTCAAGACAGGAAACCTGAACTGTGAAGGAGAGTGGAGCTGTAGGCTGGTACTTGCAGAGATCAAAGCCATCAAAGACTGCAGCTGAAGTGAATGTCTGGGCTGGTGCTTCAAGCAGAGAAGGCCAGTTTTAGACTGCATGTGGAGTAGCCCTCGTCACTGGCTAAGCTCTGCCGGCTGCTGTGGTCATCCAGGTCACTTGCACCACTGGTGCTTACACTGTCCATTTCTCCATGGGAGAACTCAGTGCTTTCCACATCAACTTCAATTTCCTCTGTTAAAATAAAAAACAAAGCACCACCTTTAACTCAGATTTATTATCTGAGTAATGAAACAGTGCTGGCCAAACTATATATGGAATTTTTTTTAACAAAGTGATTAAAATAAGTACAAATACAACAATGCTTCAAAGTTTGCCCTTAGCCAAATGCTCTTGACACAAACCTCTGTCAGACTCTGAGCGGTCAGAGTCCATCCGAGAGCCCATACTGTCCGTGCGGACTCTCTCCCTGTCACCGTGAGTTTGCAGCTGGGCTAATTGCCTCTGCAAATGTCTTTGCTCTCTCTCTAAGGTTTCCAGCTGGTGTTGACTTCTCCGGTCCACCTCTTCAAGTTTCTGAAAAGAGGGAAATATATATTGATAAAAAACACTTAATATAATCATGATCAGTGTGCACAGAGAAGATACTGCGTATAGTTAACTTCGATTAACTGCAGTATATTTATGAAAGGTTTTGAACTTATCTCATGTGCCCTAATGTGATGTTAATATCCAGTTATTGCTGCCACCCCCTGGTGCCCTCTAATAAATTATTCAACCACCATGAATAGCAAGTTGCAGGTTGTGGAATAGCTAGTGTCTCTGTGGTTTGAAGGTTGCTTTCATTAAAATGATGCAGATTGCTCTTTGCTTTATTGCTAATTTATTTGTTTAAACTTCAACACTTTCATCATTGAGTCATGATGCACAAACCACTCACTGTAAGGTGAGGTTCGGCTCAAATAACCAAAGTCCTGGAGATGCACTGTGAACCGTAGTAATCATAAGCGAAGGGATCCAATCACTTTATGCTAGTCTTCAAACCTAATCATGTCATAAATTGAAAAAAGATTAATTAGTAATAAGCTATAACATGTTTTATTTTATGGTTTAATGACTTTGACCAATTTTTGATGTATCTTAGTGAGTAGTGTTTTAACTTTTTAAAATCTACCATCAACTGAATTGTGTTATTATTGTTCATTTCAACTGACATAACATTGTTTACATAAATATGACATATGTAAGGCTAGACAACTGCAACATCAACAATACACTGAATGGGAGTAAATTCTAAAATATCAGACTGTTGGAAGTGCTGAGTAATTTTAGAAGAGGTCTCTACATTTTTCACTGCTTTAAAATTGCAGTGTTTTAAAAGGAAATTTGTATTTCCTGTAGCATACTACAGGTTTTGTTTTTTTTTTTGTTTTGACTTCCTGCACCCATGAGTTCCATGCTGGCTGCACCTGCTTCACCCCTTTACTCTACCACACAGCCTCTGCTTCTAAAAATACAACACTCAGCAACATTCAGAGGCCACATTTCCTGGACTTCAAACAGGCAGGTCCAAAGTCAACACTTGACATCATAGCTGTTTATCCATTACCCCCTGCTGTGATACACCCCCACAGATTGCTGCCAGGCCTGCTTTCATATTGCAGCCATCAGTCATCCCTCAGCTATTTTACACAGCAGGAGCCTGCAACAGCACAGACTGGGGCCAAGAAAAGCAAATATTAAAAAATAATGTCTGGCGTAAATTGGGGGAACCACAGTGTTGAGTCCTGGATGCTTTGACACTGCAGAATCATTTGAGTCTATCCTCAGTCACAGATAGCTCAGACACACTCAGTGGTCCATTCAACCAGGCAGTTCTAACAATTAGGACAGATCTGGTGCCCTCCACACCAATAGTTAGGGTGCTATTCTCATGTTATCCTGTAGCATGATTGACATGAGACTTAATCAAAGACTTGTCATGGGTTCAAAATCCTGTAAAGGACAGCCCTGGCAACAGCAGAGGGGAGATTTTCTCCAAAGCAAAAGAAAAGCAAAAATAACTGACCGGCAA
This sequence comes from Remorina albescens, assembly GCA_034769265.1. Taxonomy (NCBI): domain Eukaryota; kingdom Metazoa; phylum Chordata; class Actinopteri; order Carangiformes; family Echeneidae; genus Remorina; species Remorina albescens. The sequence continues at coordinate 11,520,247 of CM068491.1, read as the reverse complement.
CCAGAATGTCCTCATGCTAAGGCAAAGTGCCTGAAGTTGCAGTTCATTTAATGGTTCTGAGAAAATGTTCTATCTTTAATGAAATCTTCTAACTTCTCTGTTTCTCTGATACATGATCAGTATCTAATTTAACCACTGATGAGAGGCTACTGGGTAACACCAAACTGGCCTCAGCTCTGTGTTCACTGTCCTTAATCTCAACACAAGATATTTAACTGAGCCAAAACAAGTTCAAACAACAGGAAGAAAGTCCAGACTTTCTCTTCCTGGTACCAGATATTGAGCTTTCTAAATAGGGAGTGCAGTACTGTGATCACACCTGAGGGAAAGCCATTTTAATCTTTAAAGCGTAGCAAACCAGAAACTGTGGGCCAAAATGTGTAAGAGCTATGAGACCAAATGCAATTTTGTTCTAAAATACAAAGCAGGATCAAACTATTGACTGTTAAAGCTTAGTTTTGTGTGCATTAGCTATGAAGTCACATCAGGTCTCACACTGGAATGAAATTGACCCTCCCCTTTATATCTAAGTCATCCTCTGTAGTACTGCAGATCCATATCAGCTGTCAATGTAACAGCGGCTTCTTTTTACTCAGTGGATCAGCCATGTAAGTCTTTAGTCTAGAAATGTGTGATTGATAGGCACATTTTCATTTTTAGTGACTGTGTTCTTTACTACAGGGGTTTTCATAAGCTAACACACCTTGATGTGTGCTTTGGCCTTGTTGAGCAGTCCCAGAGTGGTGTGCCTGCTGCAGTCTGGTCCCAGCGGAATAAGGGACTTCAGCCTCTCCAAACACAGGCGAAGATGTGCTCGTCTGAGGGAGAGACACAATCAAATATGGCTATATCCTCTTAAAGACAGCATGCATGGGCATGAGAAACTAAATATGCATGACAGAAAGCTGAGGAATGAATTTCCAGACTAATGTGTCCCTGTCCTCTGCTCTCACCCTGATCAGTCCAGTTATGATATTTCCTCCTAATCAAATTTGAATTGTAATCGTTAAGACAAACAACAATTTGACTGGTCTTGATCACTTCTAATTATGATACCATTAATCCATCTGTAGTGAGCAATGTTACAGTCAAAGTATTGAAGCACTTCATTTTTCTGTTTATCCATATTGTTAGTTAGCCACGCAACCTGACTCTTTGAAATTACATATGGATTTGTCTGGCTCCAGATTGAAAACTGCTGAGGTCAGCCCAATAGTGTGTTTCTGATCCACCAAGGCCTTAATGCCTGTAGTCTGGATGAATGTAGAAACTGGCAAAGGACATTCACTATTCTTTAGAATAATGGAGTAAAATGTAGGTCAAGTGGTGATGTCATCTCTTCCCCCTGTGTTGGCCACCATTTTGTAATAAAAAGTGGTACAGTACGAATAGGCTTTCCTCTAGCAAATAATCTTATATTCATTACTTAAACCAAGACATTGCTAGACATTTAATTTTGGGATAAATGGTTTGTAACATCCCTGTCAAAGCAAAATCTGCCACATCCTGGAGCTATAGTATCAAGCTGTTGTTAGATTTGCAGCTGAGAATATCTCAGGAAGGAGTCCTGTTGTCTGGAAAAAGACAGTTCCCGTTTGCTGACTGGGGAAATGTCTGCATGTCCTCGAGGAACAGTGCTGCTACTGAGGCTGCAGTACACCTCCCTTTTATTTGCCTTGCAAAATGCTCACTGCTATCAAATACAGCAAGAGAATTCCCAAGTTGTTGATAAAAATGCCCCTTTTTGAAGTCATGTGGTGATAAGCTGATTTATAGGGCTACAGTACATCTCACACTGAAAGGCACATGTTTAGCATAGCACCAAAATATGCAAACCTGGCAGAATGGAGAAAGCTTTTGGTTTATCAGCTTGAAGTCCCAGTTTTTGACTGCTGGTACTTGGGGTAAACTCCCTGTGAACCTACAGCAGTTTAAAGACTGTGGGGATTCAATCTTCTCCTTGCAGCCAGAAAACTATTGCATATTCATAAATGAACTCATTAAACATATGTAACAAAATGTTACTGTAGGTAGACAGAAGTACAAGTCTATGATGACTTCCTTAATCACAATGTTTCACTACGTGATCTTGTTCCTGTTTCATAGTCTAAGTATCACTGTTACCTTTCAGTACTGTCTGTTTTGGCCTAAACATACACATAAGCAGCCTCTTAAATCTCGTTTTACTCACCTATTTTTTTCCAGTTCATTGTGCGCTGACCTGTTGAAATTATAAACATATAAACAAAACTGTTATGCGTCTTAATAATTCAAAATGTAGTACATTGTACTATTGTATTAATGACCTTTCTTTATTAGAGAGAATTTAAAATATGTCTTCTAACATAACTCACATGAACAAAGACAAGCATCAGATTCACATCTACAACATTTTCATTTGAGTTCAAAATAATTTACCCACCTGTTGTGAATATTGTCCAATTTCCTGTTTTTGAATTTACGTTGTTTCTGATGTGCTGTCTGGGTTGCAGGGTATGTTGAAGCATAGCCATGCTCACATTCTATTGATAGGAATATTAAAAGGATTACACACACACATATTTATATATATATATATATATATAAATATATTTTTAGGTTACAAGATACTTCTTAGAAATGTGCTATATAATGCTATATATATATAATGCCTTGTTTGCTTTGAATTGTTCATTGCATCTTATTGCCTGACATAGTACCATCCAGAGTAAACAGTAGAAGCTTATTGATACACTCCATGATTGACATCTATGATGTAATTGTGTATCTTGTGTGAGTACTTACTCACATCAGCCCACATTTAGCATTACAGTGCAGTAAGAATATTTTGCCAAAACTCATTTCCATTTCACAGTACAGTTCTTGGTGCTGTTTAAAAAGATAAAAAAGGCCTACACTTCCCATGATCCTTCCTTCCCAGTAACATGCTGCATTTAACATGAACCTGCGTGTGATTGGCTGTTTGCGTCGCCTCTCGCGCTGGGAACATGTTTCCTGACCAATGAAAACCTCACAATTTGTTCCATGTGGAAACCATGTGAACGACACATACAAGGAAGCACCAGCAGCTGCCTCTGAAAATGATAGCTGGGCTTTGAATTGAATGTTTAGTTTTTTGTTTTTTCAGTTAGTAAAATTTGAACCGCAGTTTGTAAATGCACGGCGGTCCGTGAAGGCGACATTCACTGAGTGGACCGGACAGTGTTTTAGGAGAGCTGCGATAAACTAAGACCAACTACTAAAATGGACATTGGGAGTTTGAAACCACAATGTCGACATGTATGAACCTAAATGTGCACATTTTGTAAAAGCCAGTTTAAAATATTGCATATTTAAATTCCTGCTAAGTGTCCCACGGTCTGCTAAAGAGCACTTACAGTGGGACTATATCATTCATCTGCAGGCTATTGCTGCTATAAAATCTCTTTCTGGCTATGCATTTGCTTCTTGAATTTAAAAAATGATTCATTTTCCCGACTTTTTTGGAGAAGATGATATTTCTGAAAGTGTTTTTTTCCGGTTAGACAACAGTTTTTCGGTAGCAGGTGTAATATCATTGGCTGCTGACGGACCAGTTCATCTGTCCGCTGCGCGTCTTTTGTCGCCTTCGCCTCTATTGTTGTCTGCTCGGCGCATTACACGGTAATATCCCCTACAGCCCGGCTTACTTACTTCCGTTGTTCTTCTCGATATTTTCTATGTAATTTGCCGCATCGAGCAGCACTTGTACGTTCTTCATAAAAGTGCCGATTTGGTCCATTGCGGAACATTTGGAGTATAAAACGCCGCTGAAAGAATAGTCGGACATCTCTCCGAAATCCTGCTGGTCCATGGACGCATCGGACTCCGACAGGACCTCCTCGGGTTTCAGCTCGCTGTGCTGTCGCACGTACTTTACCATTTTCACTTCACTTCTCTATTTTTTCTTTTTTTCTTTTTTTCTTTTTTTTTGTGCAGCGGGCTTTACAAAGAAGCAGCTCTGAAATTGCACCCCTTGTCCCGTCTGTGCACTGAGCGGATGACTGAAATGAACCGGGCTGGATGGAATTGCAGTCCTTAGCTTCAGCCACTTGCCCTACTTGGTGGATAATCCCTCCCACTAACGCATGCACATTGCATTCATTGTCAACTGTGCCACAATAAGTCTTTATTATCAATACTGCAGGAGAGCAACAAATAACACACTTATGTTCAGTGATATTCGGAAATAATGCCTGCTTTCTCAATGCAACAATGCTGCTCTAGTTCATTTGGTATAAACTGAATAATCATCTCTGCAAAATAAGAACTGCCTTTCATGTGTACACAGTAAAGTCTGGGTGTATGTGAATAGACTGAAAGAAAAAAAAAAAACCCAAAACATTTAGAGCACATGGAAACAGACAGTATTAAGTCTAATCAATAGTGCAACCTGGATCTCAGGGACAGCTGCCAGGGTTGGTCTCAGTTATAAATATGTAATCACTTGAAGCTTCTGTGTTATTAAAGGGCTCCCAGGCAATAATGCTCTAATATTAGAATCACAATAATATAATCTGTAATTAATTTGCATTTGCGCGTCTGATGTGGCACTTGAGGGCAATTTCATTACTACCCTGGGGCACCAATAAGTTAGTAGTATTCAGGAGTTTTCTCTGGGTGTGACTGCCATTCAGTCATTCATAAGATTATACCTTATTAATCAAATTTTAGATTTTTTCTCAGCCTATCTGGATTTGTTCTTTAAATGTCCCTTTCTACAACTTTACTTGCAATTGCATATAGATAGCATGAAAGTAATAAACTATTGTTAATTGTTAGAATGGGCAGCACCCATGCCTTGAGGTGTGTTTTAAGTCAGCTGACAGTACAATTGACATGATGGTGAAAGTGACTATACTTTACTAGCCTTTAAAGTCATGGCCCCAGCGGGAAAAAGAAAAACTAACCTTGAAATTGAATTTACCTAGCTTGATGGTCAACTTCTGTTGTCCTTTTGACGGATTAAGAAGTCATTTTCCCCCACACTGTGAGAGATGAAGAAGGACAGAGGGGAAAGGGCCTGCTTTTACGAGGCCAGCCATGCGTGCAGGGCTGTGTTGTGCCTCTGAGACAATGGGTGCAGATGGCTGGCCCGCTGCAGATGTGGCCAAGCCTGTAACGGACGCCTGTGAGAGAGTACACCCTCCCATGGAGTCCATTTCAGCCGCCTGGCAAGGCCTGACTCACACAGACAGTCCTGATCTGTAGACGCTGAAACAGAGACACACACTTCAGCAGCAAAATAGGCTACATTCATTAACAGCTGCAAACATGTTTTAAAAAAAATCGAAATAAATGCAAGTCTGTTTTTGAAATGGGGCTGTTTCTCTGTCATTTTGCATTTAATTAAAGCATTTATGAAACAATGTTCATTTTAATGCAGATATTAGCTGCTGCTACCCTTGTGCTCAAAAGGACAGATAGATAAAGTCAGACATGGACAGAGAGTTCAGTGGGGGATGGAAACTGTCAGGGTTTCACCATGAAAAAGCTCACTAGTGCTGTGAAGCTCATGTACAGACAGACTGTTCATACTGCACACTGATAATGACAGCGTGGAAAGCTGACCTGTTATAGGTTGGTGTAGAATGTGACCCCAACTGGAGTAATCTGAAAAGCCTGAGGATTACACCGGTGGCTTGGCTGTCACAGAGGAGGCAAAGTCACACGTTGCTGGTCTGTGCGTTTATGAAAGAATGCAGCAAACATCCCTTCCCCTAGATTCTTAAGTGCAGGGACTATAAGGTCTATCAATATATCCAGCCATCTCCTATCTGTTTATCTCTCTACCCTTCTATCTAGTCATCTGATGCCAGCCTTGCACATGCTGGTCAGTCAAGATGATTGTCTCAGATGAAGTATTGTGCAGCAGCAGTGCCCTGTTGTTCTAAAACAATAGCCGCACTTTGCCCTGATGTCACAGCAGAGGGACACCCCAGGCTAGACATGTCACCAGCTTTGTCCTTCTCCTTAGCACCGTCAGGGCATAGAAGATATCAGCGCTAAGCTTCGTCATTCACACATTGTAAGGGATTGTTAAGATAATAAGTTTGGATCCCAGCTGGCTCTGGCCCTGCATTTTAGATACCCACTGAAAAAATATTACAGGAGAAACTGAGGAACAGCTTTATCACTTATAATTCCCTTGATTGGAGAAAACATTCTCATGTCTTTCTTCGAAATATGGTGATATTAGTCAAATTATTTCAGTGCAATCAAATGCTCTACCTTTGACCTCAACTTCCCCTCCTTATGTCACCTTGCAGAAGAGGTGTTTGCAGGATGGGGGTGGTGTACATATTGATCCTGTCACTCCCCCAACATGAACACCTGTTGGAGACACCAAATCCCCTCTTTGTGTCCACAGCCCCCTCTCACAGTGGATTACCATGACAACGCCTATTCATAACATGGCTGAAGACTGATTATACAGCTTCACATGGTCAATTATCAGTGAACGGAGTGCATTGTTTTAGGGAGACTGCTTTTTGTTTTTAAAAAAAGGGGGGGAGGCTGTGTGGTTAGGTTTCTAGAAAGCTTTATTTCATACTTGAGGTGTTATTTTGACTGTTAGAAATAGACCTTATTAACTAGTTTCACAACACACTAGAATGACAAGTAGCATGTAAAATAAACGCAAGTACACAACGTCAGAAATCAGTTCATATTTAAAAGAGTAAATTTAAGTGGCAACAGCAGAAAATATCCTTTCGACAAGCCAGGGAGCAATGTACACCTTTGAAAACATATCCTGGCTCCTATCATGTCAGGTGAAACATAATTTAAAGGAGAAACCGAGACTGTTATGTAAAGCACCGTGGTAATATCCAGGCGATACAAAGAGCAATGTAAACAACAGAGGAAACACAAGCAGTAGGCACACAAATTACATGAGTAATACAGTATGTAAACACAATGCACTGTGTTTGTTCATTTAATAAGGAGCTTAATTAAAATCATGATAAAGTGTTGAGTATTGTCATTAGATTGTACTGTCACATTTCTATGTCTCATTGTTTAACATTTGGTTTAGCGTAACAAAAGAACATCACAAAAACAAACTATTTACAAAGGCAAAGAGTTCACTCCCTTTGGATCGAAAAAAATCATTCACATTATTGACTGGGATGTACATATATGGTCCTATACTATACTTTAGATCAAACCAGAACAGTAGCTACAGAGAAACGACTTCCACATCATATTGCCATCAAATAACTATTTGGACAAGATTTTTGTCAAAATATCCATCACATTCAACTTAACGTTATTCAGGCTTGGCACTTTCTTTGTCGACATCCAACCAAGTAGTTATTTTCTGTCTCAGATCAAACTTTGTCACTCATGAACATCAAGAATCATTACTTTGTTCCCTGTTAGTTCTAGTCACTTCCTTGTCACAATTACAGTAAAGCAGCAACAATGGAACAATACCACTGATATAAATGTAAAAACAAAATTAATTATTACTGTATTATCATGTATAATCACAGTATGTTTAGTAGGAGTTAGTATGGGAAGTAAACATGTTAAGAATATCAAATTATTTATTTATCTATCAAACATTAATGTAATATCTGTAATATAAACCAACATATATATTACAAGATAAGCATACCTTTGAATATGTTCAAATACAGATCGTACTTCTTATGAGGCTAAATGTTGTATAATCTTAATATGTTAAGTGATTGTTACACTACTAGTGTGATTATTACATTTAAAAATTTGTTCCTTTAAGTATACATTCAACAATGAACTTGTGCAAAAACAAAAAAGGAAATCATGAATATGTAACAGGCCCTGTCTGATGCTTGTATTCACTTCAAAATCATGTGTCCTATGACATCTATTTGTAAACCCATTAAAAATATGGGAAATAAAAGCCACAGATATACAGTGTCATGATTACCTTCCATTTGATTTCATTTTACTAAGCCCTTCAGGAGTGGTCTGCCACAAAGTCTCAAAGGGAAAGAAAAAAATCACAGATATTACCCTCTGCTGGCACATCTTGGAAAAACACTCATTAGAAATTATAGCTGTGAATGAAGGAAGATATGCAGGATGTGGAAAAACAATGTTGCCCTGGGAGACTTTGACTAAATAGTAGTAATTTCCCTTAATTTACTACCCTTCAACAAGCTGAAAATTAAGAAGGCAATTCAGCTATTTTCCTTGCAAAACAGTAAATGCTCTCAAGCTTCTGTTTTTTCTTTTTCTTCCTTCTTTTTCTTGCTCTTTTTCAAGAATGAAGGTGTGCGGAACTTCTTTTTCTTTTTCTTGGGGGACTTGGTTTGGCTCTCTGGGGTCTGAGCGTCCCCTGTCTTCTCCTTTGTTGTTATGGAGATTTCCACCGTTTCTGAAGTGTTCATGCTCAGCTTGGATACCTCAATGCTCAGATCCTCCTCCAGATCTGCCAAGTGGTCCTTCCCATTGGGTATTGTGTCTATCAATAGATGAAACCAAGTCAATGATGAGGGATGTGGATAAGAGGTGCGGTCTCACAGACAACTGTAATTATGCATTGAATCAAATTCTTAGGATATTTCTTCTTTTACACCAGAGGGACAAAAACACATACAAATAATTTCATTACCTATTTACTAATGAATTACCTTGTTTGGCTGGTGTCATAATGGGAGAGAGGGAGAGGGAAATGGTAGAGCCATCAAATGTGGTCATCTCATCTGCATCAGTGGCATCATCATCTTCTGTAAAAGATTAAAAATCATCAGAAGTTGGTCTTTCTAATGTAATGTCCTCACAGCAGTAGCTCTTGCAGGATATTTCTACACTACCTTTTCCAATTTCTAATTGCTACCACACTCAAAGTATGGCTTTGGTAGATAAAAATAAAGTCAGTAAATAAAGAGAGTCATTATTTTTACTGATATTTAGACAGAAGGCAAATTACTGTGCTTTTTGTTGGGCTGATTATGGTGTTTGACTGACCCCCAAAGTAATTTAATCCAGAGGGGCTTTTCATGTGAATTCATCCAATAATTGCTAACATGGCAGATGAAAACAAAAAATCACCCAACACCGCACTGGTTTTACATTTCATATTTTTTGTTGTGTTCCAAAAATTATCATTTTCACAGTAAAAATAAATGTGCTGCTCTGATTCACAGCTGTAAAAATGTTTTCCTCCTTCACACTTTTCTTGTGCTTGTTTACAGTCATAGCCAAGACATGAGTAGTTTGACAAAAGTGATGTCTTAGCAGATCATCTCTCACAATGCCTGTGAGCTGATTTCACAACTCAAGAAAGACGTGAAACCATGGACTGACATTTTTGTCCTGACGGCATTTTTGCAGGAAGCTCCTCATTTCTGTGAATTTAGTTCCTCCAGGCAGGAACCAAGGACTCGACCTGGACTACAGGCTATTGACACATTTTCATGTTGTTGCACCAGGTACAGCAGCTCGTGGAATATATAAAACTACACTAAGTAAGATGGCAAGTGTAGAAATGTTAACATCAGAGCCAACAGTTAATAATCTGATCATGTAACTACAACTTATCTTTTCATTTATGTGTGTGTGTCAAAAAGTAAGCGAAGTTTGAGTTCATTTAATGAATATCCAGAAATTTTCATTTAATGGGGCCAACCCTCTAATTTTAACTGTCCCCCTGTTGGCCTTGCTAGGTGAAGTCAGAGATCGCTGTTAGCTCCTGAGATTAGCTTTATTTCTGCACCTCAGTTTCTTTCACAACCTTTGCAACCCCTGAGAATTAACTTCTAAACATCATATGCTCACACTATATATGGGATGCAGTCTGATTTGAGCCTGTGTAAGACCAAAAAGGATTAAATTAAGTATTGGTTTTCTGTGCTTTTACAGAGAAATTGTGCACTGTAAGATTTTGTAATGGTAAAGGAGCTGTTTGACCCCAGAAGTAATTTTATATAGAATAGCAATGAGTACCTTCTTGGCCTTGCTGCTTTCTCTCTACCATGTTTTTGTACTCCTCCAAGGCTTTCTCTGTGAGCTCATTGAAGGGGTTGGGGGGAAGAGAGCGAGTCTGTTCCTCATCCTCAATGATGAAAGCCTGATACAGAGAAGAACATACACATAAAAAGATATTTAGACCACCACATGCAGTAAACAGAAGTGATTTCTCAGATGTAGTTTTCAGATCTGCACATGGAAATCTCAAATCTCGGTTTTTCTCAGTTGCTCTGGCATAGTTGATCAAAGCCATGGTTGAATCAAGTGTCTAATATGCAGGCCATTTTACATCAGTAAATGTATTTCTCTTTGCTCTGCTCATTCAGAAATTAACCAATCTAGATATTTTCAGTTGATAAAGTGATGCATTTCTTCAGACCTTGTGATCAAACTTGATTTAACTGGTTCCAAAATCAAAATGATATTTCATCTGATCTGATTTTTCATACTTGGGTCATAATACTAAAATCTCACAGTCTGCTATCTTGCCTTTAGTGTTTGTATACATACAATCAGTCTGGCATGCCAATTATAACAATGCAGGCAGAGTTGTTTCCTACCTGGAACCACCGAAAGAGGTTCCTGCAAAAATATTGGAATTGGAAATTTTTTTGGTCTTTTTTCCTTCTTCTTGTTTTAAGTAAGAATAAACATGTTGCAATGGAAGCAACTGAGGAACATGACTTTAATGTTTTGAAGTCTTAGCCTTTTGCAGGACAAATTATACTGTTCAAAATAAAGAGGCATGTAATTGTTTTTAATGCCTGAATAACTGTGACAGTGTACTTAAGCAACTGATGAAGGACCGTAAACAATACAGTGGCTGCATCAGTGACTTTTTTAGAAACTATTATTATACTCACTGGTCCTGGGATTGTGTCCACAACAATGCCTGCCAGTAACTGAGACTTTGGCCCTGGAGTCATCTGGTCGCCTCTGTGCTGTTCTTTAATCTGAATCATTTTAATCAATAAAATAATAGATTAACTCAACATCTTCTATCTTGACAAGAAATTCGGTTAGTAAATCAGTCATAAAGCTTATGGATCACTCTGTCACCTTTATGAATTAATAGTATAGAGCTGCAACAATCAGTCCATTAAAAAAACGAATCTAATGGGAACAATACTGATAATAACTGAATTAAACAAACACCATGGCAACATCAGTTTAAGATGTTGGACATTTTAATGCAAGCTTGCTTTTTCTGGTCATCTTTGAGGGGAAAGCCATAAATTAATTAATCACCAAAAAAAAGATAAACTGAGATTGAGAACATTATAGATAATGTTTTCCATCTGTAACTATGACATGCAAGATACTATGTAATATGAAAATTGAGACTTTTTTTTTTTTTAACTGACCTTGTTCCTCTTATCCAAAACTTCTGTTGGATCAGTGTTGAGTGGAACAAACTGGTTGGGGTCCTCAATCTTTATTGGGGTACCAGTGCTGTTGCCTAGCTGTGAAGACTTCATCCACTGATACAACAAAAAATTAAATTTCATCACAAAAAGCTACAACAAAATGTGTGAAGTGTGTAGTGAATGCATTTATCAAACCTGCCACATGAGGGCAGGCTAATATAAAGGAATGGCAGTTCTCCAGCTCACTTCCCTCAAAAACCAAAATAGGATTATTAAATTTCTTGTTAGTGACATGAAAATCAATGTACCATGGTTTTAGTCCTGGGACTGACATCTCCGCTAGGTGACTGTTCAGGAACATTGACCCTCAAGTAGCTGTTGGGCGAGTTGAGCCACCGGGTCCTTTCTCTCTGCTGTTTCTGTGCCATAAACTTGAAGGGGCTACGCAGGCCCAATTCACTATCCTCTGGTGGCACTGCGGACACCGTGGCAGGGATCTCCACATCATTTTTAGACCGGGGTTTTTCACGGACAACAGGGTTCCTGTAAGAGTAGCCTGTCCTGTAGCCCTTGAGGGTCACACAGAAAGAAAACATTACTCTTACTTATTGAATAGTTATCTGTTTTCAGCACTTTGAACTATATCGTATATACTCCCTTATAATTAAATATTAACTAGAAAAGATACAAAATTCAAAGGATCCACTGGCCACCCAAGATCAGCTTACACAATGCTGTTAAATTTTTAAACACTGCTGTATATACAAACAGCATTTTTGCAGACATGCCCAGATTCAGAGGGAAAAGATAAAACTTGGGTTTAAAAGAGTGTGTTGTTAACAATACATCAAAGTGTAGAACTTAGACGACTAGAAAACTACTGATGGGAACTTGCAGCATGTGCAAAGTGTAGTTTGAAGTGTGCTTTACATCACTGCAGTCAAAATTAAAATTGGCATTTTCTCTCAGTCGATGTGACAAGTTTGCCACAAAAAAAAAAAAAAAGATTTTATTCTGGGCTTCGCTTGCCACAATGTCAGCAAGCCACTGAAAGAAACTTTGATTACAAAATTGTTCACTAGCCCCCATTTGCACAGCCAAATTACATTTATAAGCTTGCTTATCATTTGTTACAGAAGTGCCTGTTAGCACCTTTCAGGTCACGTACACATGCAAATTAAGCTATTAAGATAAATTCATTTGTTGTATAGTCTAGTTGGATCATGGCTCATATATAAATACAGTATAGAGAAGCTGTAGCAATTAAGTGTATTTCTCCTCAAAGAAAAAAGGCATAAGACACACAAGCTGTATCATTTGCTGACTAGTGGTTTCTTTTTCACTGACTAGTTCCTTTATCACATATAGAACGTGTTTTGTGTAAACTATTAAACTGCCTGACACACTTTATCCTCAACCGCAGTCTCTATGTGTTTGTTCCTTGTGGATTTAGGGAACTTATACACAATGTTTTATTCTTTTATGTTCCCATAAAACATGAGAGCGCAGCCATCTTCTCTCCCCCATATTAGATGTGACCTTTAATGCAGCCAGGGCTCTTGTTGTTTTTGCTTTGGTTTTCACTTCATTTCCCTTCACCCCATTCACAAAAACTAGTGAACTCCTCCTCCTGGCTTGGAAAGACTGACCTGCTGTAGCAGAGAGTGTAATGGCATTTACACCAAATTCAACTGTCTTTGAGATAACGCCAAATCCTTTCCAAATTGAGTCCTCCAGAGTCCTCATACTAAGTGATTGTGTGGTCTGTGCTGCTTTAACTGCCCACAGCATGTCCCACCATCTGGAAGCTATGATTGAGAGGGTGGTTGGGCTATGATCACACAGAGCTAACACAGCTGCAGCCCACTCCAGCCACAGTTGTTAGTGAGTAGCACACTGAAACAGACAGTGTGAAATCTTCTGTTTCCACAGAAGATGTCAGACACTGGCCATTAGCAACGTGGTTAGAATAGCAAAAAAATGCAGCACGGAAATTGTCAGTCTGTAAGAGGACCAGCAGGCAGCCCGTTAGCCACAAACAGATCGATGAGCTGAACAGGTTGTCACCATAATTACTTGAGTATCTGTAATTGAGGTGGAAAGTGTTTACAGAGCAACAGCTATGATAAAACAATATAACAATACAATATATTGAATTAGGCAAATTATTTTCAGATTAGATTACCAAAAACACATCCAGTTTCATTGTGTTGTCTGATCAGACACTTCCTGGGGAAGTGCCTGTGACGGGAAACTCAGAGCATCATGGCTAAAAAACACAGGTCAGGGTTCACTCACCAGGTTGTCCAGCATCCTCATAAGGGACTCAAATCTGGCCTCGCCCACCCTCCACTTGACCTCATTGTCCATCACCACTCCACCGGCAGCCACTCCCTGAGTTAGGGGTTTAAACTTCTCCCTGTCCAGCAGCAGAAGGTTGTCCATGCCACCTGAACACCTCAAAGCATTCACCTGTAGAGGCACGTGACAACAAATTTACTCATGTAATTTAATTCTTACTTTTGGATTTACAAGCCAAATTATCATTCATTGCCAAGTCAAAGTCAGTTTTCCCTTATGCATTCATTAACTTACTTTGACAAAGACAGTTCTTCTCAGAAAGTATAATGTGTTTGCTCTTTAAAGAAACTATAACATTTTCATTTTAGAATTGCTGAAACAACATATAAACTGAGTTTTGAATATAAGTAAAAACAAATACAGAGGACGAGGTGGGGAAAATAATAATAATAAAACACTGCATCACTGACGTAAAGAACCAAGAGTGCCTCAGAAACACTGCAGGGCGCCACCTGGCTCTGACTGTGAACAGAGCTGTGTATGATATATTTGACTTAGCTTTGTTCAAACATATGCAACGCTCCACTCAGAGTTGCTTCTATTTTTGGTAATTCTTTGCTTTTTGGAACCAAGTCTGAGACATTTGTAAAAGAAAAGAAAAAAATTTCTACCTGTGCATTAATTTACACACATGAAGTCGGTAACTTATTACTGAAGGTGTATCAAGGCCACGGTCACCTTTACAAATTGCTTTGAGCTGAATACTGCCACTACATTCCATTAACAGACAAAGGTGGTATCAAAGTCTTTTTATACCTGAATTTCACACGCCTGTTGTGAGTGGTACACATAGTGAAAAGCCTCTTCCACGGTCTCACCCAAAGCAAGCAGCCCATGGTTCCTCAGGATCATCACCTGGAAAACACAAGAAAGGCCCAATATGGCTCACAACTCACCATTGACACTCCACACTCCACACTATATGCTGACCTGTCACATGCAGGGCACTACTTCTTGCTGTGAAAGTTATGAATTTCATTAACTCATTGGTGCTGTCAGATATCATTACACCACAGAGCTTGTAGTCTAAAGTTTGTCTGATGCCCGGGTCAACTGATTTGGTCATTTGTGTTTACACCTGTAGCTCCTAAAGGTACTGTTTGAGGTTATAACCCTGAGCAAATCCAGTTGAGCTATGGCATTATCCAGCTATGCATTATGTGAATTCATTAATCCATGTGTGATGCAGCTTTTGAGGTTGTCTATAAATCCTCTTTATGCCCCTGATAATGGCTTCTTTGCACATTCCTGTAGAGAAACAGTTTATTTAACTGTGGTATTTTTTGGGATTATTTAGTGGTGCTGTTCTACTGAATTATATTAAGGGATATTTTAGATGTATGTCGATGTGTGGATGTCTCATAAATGCTTAGACGTTAGATGAGAACTGTACTCACACAACTAGCAGATGGATTTCTTTAGTTCAGCATAAAGACTAGAACTGCCTAGTGGTTCATTAGCTACCCTTCCCTCTTCCCTTTGCTTCCTTCTGCTCAACTAATTCAAGAAATTAAACAAATAACTGTATTTCCCAAAATATCAAACTATTTATTTACTCCACTCCCTTCAATGTTAAATACTTAATACAAATGCAAGAAAATCCTAATTGTAGATGAATGCTATGGTTGAAGTTGAAAAGAAAAAGATAGATATTAATTTTTTGTAATTTAATTGTGGTATGATGTTGTATGTACATGAATTTGTTTATTTGCATTTAGCAACCATCTAAATAAGCTATAAATGACTGCACATAAAATCAGTTGTGCATAAAATATCACATAATAACTGGTGACTTTTATCCAGCTGGTTGCTGAAAGCCTGCTCCTCCTGTGTAAAAGTGAACATGTAACTAAAGAAGTCCCTTGGTTTAACAGTACCTTGGCAGTAGGGCCTAGAGCTTTCTGAAACTCCACCTTCTCCTCTTTATTATCCAGGCTGCCATGGTAACCAAAGCAGCTCACGTCTCCCAGAAGCAATGCCTCCTGGGAAATGGGAAGGATTCCATATTTCATCGAGGACACCTGTTAACAGGGGATAAAGACAACTGAGGCTGTGGCGCACCAAGGTCTAAATAGAGGTACTTTTTTTTTTTTTTTTTTGCTACCAGGCACGAATTAAACTTAACACAGCAATGTGCATCATGTGCTGTGCATTTTACAGCCAAGCTTCAAAGGAAATGGTAAAAATGTGTAACAGGATGTCTGTGTCTAAGGGGCTGCTTTTAATCCAGCCTTATTCCTGTGGTGCAAAATAAGCATTTAGCAGCAGTTTTATCCTTTGCTCAACTTGAAGCTCATTTAATATTTGCCTGGAGTGTACTTACAGCTGCTGTGGCAGGGGTGTGTATGTGGATGATGCATTTCACATCTGGGCGCATGGAGTATATGGCAGCGTGAGGTGCAAAACCAAAACGATCTATACCCAGATCTGTAGAGCCCTGGTCCACCACATCACCGATTATATTTACTTTCACCTACAAGCAGCAAAAATAAAAACTGAAGATGAGGATTTAGAAATGTAATGAACACCAGTTGACCATCTATTCTTGTTCGTGATTTGGTAAATAATTTTAGTATGACTGAGTCATTGAACCCTGTGTGGTGATTTCAAAAACAAAGCTTTGTTTGCAATTACTAACTTCTTACAAAAACACATTGTGTGTGAATATGAATATGTTTCCCTGCTCATTTTTTGGAGCATGTATTGTTTACATTTGGCACATTTCTATTTTTGTTAATGCCACCTGTCAGTGGAGTAGAAAACACCGACAGAAATGTGCATCATCTCACCTGCGTGCTTCGAGTGTGTGGGTGTGCAATCTTGCGCTTGTACATGTCACACAAACAAAGAAAAGTATTGCTTGTAGCACAACTTCTAGTCAAAGGCTATTGAATATAACATTAAGGCAGAGTAAAAATTGAATGTCTCTGCTGGTGTAGTTTATTCACTAACACTTATGATCCAAACTGCCAGCAAAATATTTTTCACATGACACATTTTATGATTAAATATAAAGTCACACCTTTATTTAAATATTATAAATTCTAAAAAGCTTTACTGTAAATAATCTTGACTTATTTCTTGATTGCTCTAATCAGACTTAAATTTTGGAATTCATTGGTTTATCTTTCAGCAGTGTTTACATTTCACAATTTCTTTGTGTTTTTCTGCAACTGATTCCTTGATATTTCTTTTTTTTTTTTGGTATTAAATCAATATGTTTTCACTAAGACTGCACAACATAAAATGCTATTAAGTTTTGAATTGTGCAAGTAGTAAAACTCATGACATGATAATGCATTGTTGCTCACAACTGGACAATACATACACACAAAAAGCCATTGTGCTTACCAAATTTGCTGCCGTCACCTCAGCGAAAGACAGACCTCGTGGACTAATAAGAATATGGTCCTGCTCTTTACTGATACGCACCTGAGACAAAATGAATCTGTTAATAAAATCCTAATCATTTTTTAGGTACAGTAACATAAATATCATGAGTAAAACTCTGGTGTTTTATCAGTGTTTGTTAAATTGTAGAGGAGAATCTGAGACGGAAATTTACACAATATGCATTTCTGATCCCTACGATGCTTCTGTAGTGGAGTCTCCCCAATAAATTAATTCCTGTCAGAGCAAAAACCACAAAAAAGGCCCTGATGCCGCTAGAGACCAACTCTCTACTCATAGGAAAGTTATTTAAGTTAGATTAGAAGTCAGTATGGAGAGACCCATTTCACCTATTCAAGGGTACAGGAAACTTACAACTACACAGGAAAGCTGAGTTCTATCAAATATTGGCTTGTGGGTTGATAAGACTAAGATAAGACTTCCTTGCTTTTGTCTTTGGGGAAAATCTGAGTTTTACATCTTGACATCTTAGGTTCTCATCATATATCTCAGTGTGAATTCCTGCTATCGGGGAGTTGTTCATATTCGCACAGCTTCCTTTTCTAAAGCATAAATAATATATGGTTTCTGAAAATAAAAAGGTGTTCCTCTTTAAGCCTTCCAGGAGCCAAAGAACACGAGGCACACATAAAGATATACAAACCATGTGCTGCATACATAAGTAGATGTGCACTGGAGCGTGATTGTGTTGTACTCACAGTAATGTAGGAGCTTGTAAAACGAGCCCAACTGAAGAGGTCAACAAGCCTGTAGAGGCCGGCCAGCCTGCAGCGACTTTGCTTCTCCCCTTTGGCAAAGGAGAGTGACTCAATGCCGTACAAGTCGTTGACTGGACTCACCGTCCCAAAGCCTGCCACAAGTCATAAAGTAGATGCATCAACAATATTAAATTTGTAATTTTGCAAACATTTACAAGGACTTTCACATGGAATGCTTCCAGAGGATATAAAGAGTAAAGATTCCAGGAAATTTGAGTCAGTACAGCTGACGCTTTAAAAAGGCCTTTCTCAGAGACCTCAGACACAGGAATATTTTGGACTATTGTACCATATAAGGACATCACATGGCAGGACACTATCTTTTACAGCCACTTAGGCTTTTTAAAAGAGCAGGGCAGTCTTGGTGGCGTCACAGCCATTTTTCACAATGGCATTTTCCAAACATTTACAGTTCTGATTGTGAGAGTTTTTAAATGATCTGTTCAGCTTTGGGGTACTGAAATAAGGCATAGAGGTTATGCTAACATAATTGCAATACTGTAATTCATTACCAAAACTAGTCGTGAGGACACGTTAATAGACAATACTGACGGTGAAGAACGCTTTCAAAAGCTTTCTGCCTTTTCTGCTGTTTTGGGGTTTTTTTCTGTCCCAAGAATCTGAGAATTAATCCTCTGACAATGAAGATATTCAGCTTGCAGAATGCACACAAGCCAAGCATACAAAGTGAATGAGATTTGGGAAAACAGATGGAGAGGTTGACACACAATAACACCGACACACACTCACTGATAGGTGAAGTCAAAGGACCAGCTCCTCCCAAGGTACTGGCCATGACCAGGTCAGCAATCTGTCTCAAAGCCAGGAGACCTGTGGGGTTGTTGCCCTTTGTCATCTGGTCCTGAATCAGGCCCTCCAACTCATCTTTAAACACCTGTCGGCAAAAAGCAAATGCTTTTACCTGCTAGGCTAGTGAAAAGAGGACAAGTGAGGTGAGTGGGGAAGTGAGGAGACATTAACGTTGTTGTAAACCTCCATTAATCTAGCAACTCAATATACCCAACTTAACTTTGACCTTTTTCCAACACCTCCTCAGGATGTGGCAGGGAGCACAGCATGCCTTCAGATCCTCCTCACTACAACTGTACACAAATCACGAAAGGCCACTAAAAATCTCTTTGTAAGTCTCTGAAAAGGGTTTTCACTCAAAGCAAGGGGATACTCTTTAAATCTGACTATAAATTTTTGCTATCAAGAGGAGCCTGTGAATCTTGAAGCGGGACTATTTTCCTGTATGCCGCAGCTAGGCTCCAGCATTCTGCTTCATCCCACCACAGTTCCCATGGTGATGAGATGAGGTCTACTTATTGGGCCTGTTATGCAATCGCTGATGAGAGTGGGCTTGTCTTATTTCCATGCACTTCAGTGACATGTGTTTATTGCACTGCCTTGTACCTCATCAAACCAAACTGCATTGCTATGTTTCTCATCCTTATAGTTTACATCATACTGAGATAATATATGCTGTAATAGCCTCAGTTGTGTGTTTATTAGGTGCGCTTAGCTAAAGCTGATGTAATCCAATACAAATGTTCTGCCGTAAATCTTTCCTTGATGAAGGCCATGATGCTCAGTTTTTGTTGAAACTTTTAAAGAGGGTTTGATGCAACTGAATCATTTTGTCCAGCCCATTTATGTCAGTGACATTAGGATAAATGATCGTGATACCTCTCTGTTTAATGCAAAAAGAAGAGAATGGCATTCACATAAACAGGAAAAACATCAGAGCCCTGAGCAAAGGAACAGCATGACTCTCTTAGTCATACAGACTGAAGGCTTGTGTGAGCTGCAGGTTACCTACTGGACTCTGGAGGATCTGGGTAACCCTCTTCTTCTGCTCCATCATGTTGAAGTCCTGCCTCAAGTCCGGTGACATGTTCCTGCTGCGGAGGTACTCGGGGTCGCTCTCGTCCACACGGTCAAAGTATCGCTCCTTGGAGTCATTGCTGGACAGGGACAGGGTCAGAGACCCTGCCGTCTGCCTCACCTCCACCAGACTCATGTCCTTACTGCACAGCCTCCTACACTTCTTTATAGACCTGTAAGACAGCACGAAATGTCACAGCTTAATTCACATTCAGACTGTCAAGGCAACGGGTGTTGTTTAAACAGAAAAAGATACTGTATGAACGCAGTGGTGACTCATGTAATTACAGGGATGGAGACAAAAGAGAAGAGGACATTGTTATGTGATTGATGCTGCTTTGTGCGAGGCTGTTAATATGCAAAAAGACTCTCAACTGCTTTCCATAATGAAATATGCGTATGAAAAAGATGTACAGAAGAACAGCTTAGTAACACAACAATGAATGTGTACAGACACACACATACTTCATCACTTGTTGTGTTTTTCCGAAAAAGTTGAAAATCTCTCCTTAACACAGATGGAGACCAGTTTAATGAGTGTGAGCTGAAAGAAGCAACAAGTCCCGCCCTCCTTTTACACTCAGCCAGGGGCCACAAAACATTGTCAACAGTAAACAAAGTTGGGGCCTGATGTAAATTGGCCTCAGTTTGAATAGCAGTTCGCACTTTAGGTGCTGCAGTGTTACCTGGATGTGGGGGAGGAGGATTTGCACCATATACAGTCAGGACTGCGTTACATTAGGCTTGAAAATCAAATGATGGTTGCAACACACCAGCCCCCGAAAATAACCCTTTCACCGCCACTGCAGTTATTCACCGCACTCAAGGCATGGCATTTAGTCACAACTTCATCCCAACTTCAGATCGGCTGTGCGGCAGAAAGTAGTGCGCGGCTCCGGCGGACTCAGACGGACACAAAGGCAGCAGCCGCAGCTGGAGGGAAACTCCTGCTGGAAGTTAGAGACGTTACCTGGAACAAAGTGATCCGCTCGTCTGTCCACCGGCCCCGGACGGTCTGATGCCGACTTTATCCGACACTAATGTGCACAGGCGTAAAAGCACGCTGCTGCTATTCCGGCGTTGGATACATTGTCGTGGGGAAAAAATAACAAAGAAACAAACAATGGTTGAGAAGGCGCAACTCTGGTGTAGCTACAGTATCCGGAGGTAGCGGACTGGGCTCTGCGGAGGGAGCAGGCATGGAGGAGGATGTGGGTGTGTTTGTGTGGGAAACAGAAAAAGTGACCATGTGACTTCACTTATCCTCCTACTAGGCCCGATATATTCAGCGGGACAAAAGGACGGCCACTCAGGGCCAGTCCAGCTTTGTTGGATCATATACTCATCTTTGGTGACATCCCCTGGAACTTGTTAGAGAATTGCTGCACTTCTCAGTGGAGATCTGAAGCAGAGTTTGTGATGTATATTTTTGTTCTCCCTCTCTGTATGTGTGATTCATTAACTCCTGCCCCTTTATTTCATGAATAACCGAGGCTCCTGTATTCTTGCAGCAGCTCAGTGGAGGTTATTTATTACAGCTATAAGGCCTGGTCAAACCGAAACAGACCACTTTAGAGCCAGAGCAAATGCTTCTTTCGTTAAAAACAAAAACAAATAAAGAAGAAGACTACAAAAAGTTTTCCCAAAATATAGGATGTTTGCATATATAAAGCAATGAAACACAGATGAAGCGAGGCTATACCATTTCTAATTGTTTTAGTCACATGAGACCTAATCCTACATCCAGAAACACAATGTCCAGCAATCACTTTCATGTGCGAAACATCAGTATAAATAATTTGAAATTCAGTTTCATGCATCACAATGAACTCTGAAAATGGCCCTCACTGAATGTGCTGGCTCTGCTTTCTTGGCAATCATTTAGCACATATGTTCACATAATGATAATACAGTGTTAGTAATAACACCAACTAATGGAGCCTCATGCTGGGTTTTTTTTCCCCAAACACATTTGCATGCTGCCCTTCTTCAAGTGAATTAAATTGGTTCTGTAAATGTGAAAAGGAAATAAGATCAAGATTAAAATGAATACAAAGCTGTGCAGATTTATCCTGCTAAAGGGAGCAGGGATCCCTCCTTTCCTCTACCCACCTCTCAACTCTTTTCTGCCTTGCTGGTCAGTCTCTCCAGAGAGTATTGTAGCAATATTCAAATACTCTCCACATTATTTGAATGCAACTCTGGAATCTCTTATTTTCTCAGCACCCTGCGCCATGCCAGCCCACAGAGTCATTACCGCCTTTAATCACACAGGCACAGCAGATATGTGGACATATGGGTTGATGTAGTGAAAGGCAGAACTTTCTCACTTCAGAGCAGTGTGACCCCCTCAGACTCCTGAAACCCTGCCTCCCTGTTTTTGGCTGAGTTCCCACCGAAACAAGCTTAAATGTCTGCACATACGCACATACACACAGACACCCAACGTCCTCCCACCCGCCAGCCTCCGCATTCTTGCTGACTAGTTGAACTTTTCAGCGAGGGCAGTCTACCTTGGAAGCATTGAGCAAATGTCTGATGTTATTAGTCAATGTTTCATTCATACAGATTGCTGCTCAGGATATTGATGTTCACTGATAAAAGTACACCTTTGTCTTCTCACAAAATAGCTACTCCACTGGAAGTAATCTCTAAATGTGGACACACAAAGGCTCCCTAAATAAATCAATGAACATGCACAACAGAAATATGGAACGTGAGACGTAAATTTCCCCATGTCATTTGAAAATCCAAGACATACCAACAGAAAAAATTATAAATGTTTGATGAAGTAACTGAAGTGTATTTCTAGTGCTCTCTTTGATGAAAGCCTATGCTGTAATAATATTATAATTTTTTCTTTTTCCACAGGTTACATTCAAGTCATAAGCAAGATCTGTCTACATTTAGAACATGATAAGTCTCATTTATTTGATCAGTTCTCCTGAAATCCTTCCTGTGCTGAATTCCTGTTTTCTATACTCTTACTGGCACATGAACATGAATTATATTTTCACTTAATAAAAAATTAGGGCTGATTTAAGAAACCAAAACAACCTAGGGAGCAAAACTCAAAACAAACTACAAACTTTCATGAAAGATCAAGCCACAGATGACTTTCCGTTACAAAGTTTAGGGAAGAGTTGGCGAAAACTGTAAATGTGTCATGCTAAATGAGGAATCAATAGTATGAATTGCTGTAAAACCTGCCATTAAACCCCGGAGAGACATCAGCAGAAAGAATGATGAGCAGTACTGTGTGGTGGTTGAACTTTGGTCTAGCATTTGAAAAAGACGAGTTCCACTGTGGCAGACAGATCGCGTTGTAATGAAAAAGAGAGAATGCCTGAAGGCACTCTTTGACCATTTTTGCCTCCACTGCTGATGGGTTTGAAGAGGTGTATAACATCAGTGGGCCTGGTGTTCGTCTGGTTTCTCTGAACAGAGTAAAGCTTTGGCAGTAGCTTGATAGAAGCTCCTGGATAGCGAGGGAGTGATTAGATAGGGGTCAATTTTTGTGCTGCAATGTTATTTAAATTACATGTAACATAAATAATGAGTAAGCTCACATTCAAATTGAAATTATGTAAGACAAACATGGAAACTGAATGTATGCACATGAATAATTCGTTTTTATATAAGTGTATTTTATCTCAAGGTGCTGCCACACGGGCTTACAAGGCCCTGCTATATTACCTTAACAGGCGAGCAAAAAACAAAAAGAGAGAAAGCCAAAACATGTGTTAAACACATTCAGTCACACGTAAGTTTGACAAATTAGACATAGAGTGTTCTCATGCCTGGTATACATTTTTAAAAGTAGAGCATTGGCAAAAAAAAGTTGTCATCAACCGTCATTTGTCATATCAACTAGACTGGGATGCCCAAAGGGCACTTTCAGAAAAACTTTAATTTCAAAATCAGGAAAGAATTTTAAAAACTGCATTTCATTCTGAACCACATCCAAATCACACAGGTGACACTTTCTGTCCTGAGGCCTTTTGCCAGAGGCCAAATGCCAGTGGGAGGGGGAAATACAAATAAAGTAACATCGTCTTCTGAATAATTCATACATTTTGCAATTATTAATCACTAGAAGATGATTTAGATGACGTCCATTTCATGATATGCCCTTTTAAATAGCATTTGATTCATTATTGATGATAATTCATAATACAATAATTTAGTCATGTTATTAAATATGCATTTCACACTTCCATAAAGTGCGGCGACCTCTGATAGACACATAAAGAGAAAAAATAGATTAGGTTGGAAAGTCCTCACTTTCATTTATCTAATTTAGTTCAAATTCCAGAGACATTCCTGGATTTCTCATAATACAGCTCAAAAGTGTATTTCATTGTTTACCTTTGAAAAACTACAGCTCCAGTTTGAATTGTAGACATTGTAAATCCAGCCTTGGTTCAAATAGCCCAGACGACATCACATGGATATTATGTTGATGACTTTCTCAAATTGAGTAAAAAGTTCCACAGAGCCACAGGGTGAGAAAGGGGCTATAAATGGGCTCTATATATCAATCTGTCAGTTAATCTATAATAACTTTATATGCATGCATTAATATATATGCTGCCAATAACAGTGCTGTTTTTGGAAAACTTTAACCATCATCATTTTGCTTTTCGTTAATCTTTTTTTTTTTTCCCAACCATAATTATTGGATAGATCTCATTAGATCATTAATAGTAATTCTGGCACAATCTAACTGATTTGTATTAATGCCATGCTACATTTAACCAGGCTGTTCTGGGTGAGTGGCTGTTATTGTGCTTTGTGTCTACTTGTGAAATGAGATGGATTTCTCTTTTACAGGTGTAAAATTACAGGGAAGGAAAAGAAACAGTTGGTCTCTTTCTCTGAATCTCACAGTAGCTGTTGAAGCTGTCAGGAGGAAGAGTGTGGTCTAATTTCAGCCTGTATTTGAAGGGAACATGAATGTCACCAGAAAGGACTGAGGGACAAAAATTGCTGAGACTGGAGCTTTGAGCGAATGGTTTCTTTTGTTACCAATCGAAAACTACCTGCTTTCACATTCATTGTAACATTCAAAGCCGAAGATATACATTTTAATGATGATTAATTTGAGAGGTGGGAATTTTTTTTTTTTTATCTCTGATCTGCACCATCTTGGTTGCCGTAGTAACAAATGCATACACCGAGGCTAGTGTGAAGAAAAAATTAGGAGGAGGGAGAAAAGGTGCCAGATAGTGTCCACTGTTTCAGACAAGACGGTGCTGCTGTCTGCACGTGACATGAAAAGTAAAATTAGAACTCCAGCTCACGGAAATACAATGAGCAGAACTTATTACCTCATTAGCAAATATCACTGTGGTTGTTCTGCCTTCTTGACTGATTGTTCTTTCTTGTAATTATAGCACAAGGTAAAGGGCAATTGTATTTCGTCATTAAGCTGAGCTGTCCTTTGTTGATTCCTGAGAAGACTGAAATTGCGATTTTTCCCTTACGATGGCACACAATGGCAGACATCTTTGAAATGTGTCACACTTTTTCCAACCCGCTTCTAGATATCCATTCCTGATAATTATATTTTGGTCAAGGGAGGCACCTTATTATTAACTCAATGACCCTTATTCCCGAGTCCAGCTTAAAGGATTGTGCCTGTTTGGAGACATATGACAGCGCCGTAATCTGGCAAGCCCAATATTCATTTCCAGACCTGAATATTTGAATCACAACACAGATGTACATTGCCTGCCCTGAAAAAGCTTAATGTAATTGTGGACCACAGAATATTTTAGACTACCTTTTACATTTTAAACCATTCACCAGAGAGGACATCTACTTGGCCCAGTCATATATTATCTATGCTCTTCTGCAGACAGGCTGTCATGCGGGCAGTGTAAATAAATTGATACAGTTGTATTTAAATTGCTGTTTTAATGGCTAATTTAAATGACTGATCAGTACATTAAACCTCCAGAATGTCAAACCCCTGGGAATGGTCTATTGCACAAAGGAATGAAAATCCATTTCCCGAAATGGAAATAATAATGTTCCTTACTGTAGTGTTCTATGAATACTGTACATTGAAATACACATTTGCATGAAGCGAAACTTGCACACACAGCTTTTACATCAACTTAGCAGAGAAAGCTGGAGAGAGAACTTGTGCTACAGTTTCTTGCTACAAAAAAAACACCCCTGTTTTTGTGACTTCACACAGAATATATCACTCCACAATGTGCTAAAAATTGTCCTGCTGCACTCCCACAGCAGGGTGGGTGGTAGCAACACAGCACACTTTGAACCTGAAACAATTTACATTGTTACAGTTGGCTCAGTGCCTTCCCAGCGTTTGGGTGCAGAACCGCATCATCACGCATAATCGTGTAATCGCACGTGCATGAACATTGCAGTTGTGTGGAAAGGGACAGACTTTATTTACCTAAGTGGAGAAGTTGGCTGTAGTTCCCACTGTGATTGTCTTTGGATGGCCTCCGTGTTGGAGATATAGTGGTTAGTGTGTGGTTTTCTTCAGCTGAGTCTGAGGTTGCGGTCTGGCTAACACATCCCTTACATGTTATCATGTTCAAACCGAGACTATGAGAAAATGAGCTGGTGATTTTCAGCTTAGTATTGCTGTAAATTCCCTTTAAACCACACACACTTATGCTGAAAGCTGACATTTGCTGCAAGCTGGGAAATATCCATCCTTAGTGCAGTAAAAGAATACCATTTATTATTAAACTCATTCAGTGAAGAGGTGATGACATCGTAAAGATCAATCTAACATAAAATTCATAAAAGGAAAACCGTGTAAAAGAGCAAACTGGAAGAGGAACAATCTTTTGCATGGAGAAAGGGTTTAGGTCATGACCTGCCTTTTTGCTTTTATGGCTGCCTATAACTCACATCACCAGTCGCACATATTACGAAAAACTGTGCTGCCCCAGCCCCACATCTAAAGTCAACAAATGCTTGTTCGGAGTAATACTTCTGGAGGGTGAGGTTAATTGAAAGCAGCTGTTTTCAGCCTTTGCAGCTGGAATTAACGGTGCAGCTGCAGACAGGCCAGTTCAGCTATGAACATGTACTGCTAAAGTAAATCCTGACAATACATTAAAAAAGTGATTACATTAAGTCAAGTCTTACAGCTAAAAATATGAATGCACTCAGAAGCCTATCTTCATATTTTACACCACATACTGTATATGCAAGTCCATCACATTTTGTGCTTAGGAAATTCTTTTCTCATGGGCTACCTCCTTTATCTGCTATCAGTGTATTGGAAATAAATTCAAACTCCCCTAAAGCTTCAAAGCCAACCGATCACGAAATTAGAGCCTGCCATATGACTTACTTGCTTTGATCTTAGCTCCAGTGAATGTCTCCCACAATGGATAAAGAGTGATGAAAAATACAACTTACTTCCAGTTTTGCTTCAACCCCCCCCAAAAGTTCCACCAGATGCAAGAGAGCTGTTTATATTATCATTTTGAAGAGGGTCATCTGGTTTCCCAGAAGAGAGGCAAGAGCTGCTTTGTCTCTGATCTCCTGAACTCCCTTAGTTCCTTTGTGACAGCGGCTGCCTATTCTCAGGGAAGCAAGGAAGCTTGTCGGAGGAGGTTCTGGAGACCAAGCTTTCAGATGGGACTGGACTGGGCTAAAACAGATGGGAGGGACAAAATTCAACACCTCACATATACACTAAATATGTAATGTACTAAACTTAATTTTATCAAGGCAATACTTAATTTTTTATTAGGCAGGAATTACCGGCAAATCATTATCTAACCATAAAAGGAGGAAGATTGCCACAAGCATATTTTTCCTCTGCACACTGAGCATACCTCATGTTCTAAATTTTGCTGTAGAGGAGAACATTGCACACAGTTAACGCTCGCCTGCTATCACCTCCTCCCACATACTCTCTTACACTGAATGAGTAGGATGTGCTCTCCCCCTGTACTGCACCACCTGAATACTTCAGGGGATCTGAAGAGCACATGCTATTGCTGTGCAGGCGAAAGGTATAAAAGGAAACAACAGCTATAGGCAGAAGGTTAACACTTTTACCAGGTATAGCAGCAAATGCGCAATAATAACAAGGTCTGCTGGGTCTGGATATAAGCTGTCTAACAAACCATTAGGAAACACCAAGAGAGATATACGCTTATTTCTACTCATTCCATGTCAGCAAGGCTCTGTTGTGACATCTATAATATTTGCATTCTCTGTAAACATAGATGTTATCAATATCAAGAAAGTCCAGACGTTTTGAAAAGGAAACCAACAGGAAACTCTCCTCAGATGATTTTATTTTTGTTGGCAGCAACTGATGAGTTAAATTTAGACATTTCTCTTCTCCCACCCACTATGCTGTTTTTGTTGTCTTTGCACAGGCTGATAAAACATTAATTTCCTGAGCTTTCTGCAATCCCTGAACCACACCCACAGGACAGGCCCAGTCAAAGGGTGTACCTAATGAGGTCAGAGGTCACAGCCAGTTCGTGACAAGTTAATAGAGTAAACTTAGACATGGTGGGAGTTAGAAACTTTTTTCAGTACCAACAAAACATTAAACCATTGTTGCGTTTATATAATGTCAAGACACACACACGCACACACACAAAGCAAGAGGTGGGGGGGCTGAGAAAGTTTCTGAGGCTATGACATGTGTGTTGAAACGTGTCAAGCAATATGGAGGACCAAAAGGGACAGAATGAAATATATAAATAAATATTTAAATAATTACTTAAATGTGTCATTAATTCATTAAAATACCAGTTCATTTAATGTAAAAATATATATAATTATTTCACTATTTATTTAATTATTTCATGGTCCTGTTGCAGTGCTTCATGAATTAATCTTATCTGTCAAACTCACCCATCAAAGTCAGTGGGCGGGGCTAACACGAATCGAGCCGAATCGATTGCTTTGGTGAAGCCTGGAAGTCTTTCAAAACATTGCAGCTATGCAGGATGTGCTTCAACTTTCTCGGGAGTTGGTGATAGACGTTTTAGACCTTGCAGAGTATGTGGAAGCGGGACTTGCTGACCCAGAGCATGTAGCGTGTAAAGTAGAGGAATTTATTGAAGTTGTTGGTGTTATATATATAATTTTTTTTTTACATTAAATTAACTGGTATTTTAATGAATTAATGACATATTTAAGTATTTATTTACCATTTTAATTAATTAATAACACATTTAAGTAATTATTTAAAGCTTTATTTATATATTTCATTCTGTCCCATTTGGTCCTCCATAAGCAACATCCCTACGCTACACTGCCATCTAGTGAGAGGTTGGCAAACACAAAGACAGTAAAAGATGTCACCTCTCCTCACGTATCCTCCCCTGCATCCCTCCCCACCCCTCGCCACAGATGTTCACCTGCCCTCTCACTCTCTCGCTCTTTCATTTTCATTTTTTGGACAGGCTGAACCAGCTATCTGGAAAATCAAGAAAATAAGGCACTGGGGGCAGCGGAGGCAGGGAACGTCAATCTGTAGCTGGTAGCTTAGGACTGTGAAGGTCCCTGCTGCAGTGCTTGGCAAAACATACTTCTGTTTGTTTTGTTGTAAAGAGTGCCAATCACATACTTTTTGTTGTTGACATGCAGTGGAAGGAGCCATAATTGCAAACGTGTTAATTTGTGGTTATTTTGATAACTAGATTTGGTGTGATTAAGACTCTTTAATTGGATTTAAAAAAAAAAAAAACTGGAAATGATAAAAATAGCACAGTGTCTCTAGAAGCAGGGTTTATACAAATGTGGCATGAGCCAATTTAATTGGCATATGGAGTTGTTCAAATATATACAATCATTTAATTTAGAGCTCATAAAAGTCAACTCTTCAACTACATCAGGCAGAGAAATTAAACAAAAATATCTTAAAACTGAATTTACAAAATGATTTTAACCTTTAAAAAAAACCAAACAAACAAAAAAAAAACCCAAAACAAATAACATCATTTTCTCCCCCAGTAACCTTAATTAAATCTGATTCATGATTATTTAGGCATGAACATGGCTTCAGTATGCAATGGGTTTTCTTCAGGTCACAGAGAAAAGCATTGACATGATCACAGAAATTGGCTACAACAGGACATCAGTCATCTTATGTGGGACCAGACAGGTATGTTGATGTAACAGATATGACAAAATTCAACAGAATGAGTTTCGTGTCAGCCCGAGACGACCGTTATATATTCGTCTCGAATGATCTGGAAGTACTGGGTTGATATTAGAATAAAAAGTGGTAAGCAAGAGCACTTAAAATTGGATCAGCTTCATTTTCTGTTGAGATGTCCATGCTTAACTGTGAATCCCGAAGAACAAAGGGTGTTAAAAAGTGAACCATTTCCCCCCCTTGAGAAGAAATCTGATTATTAGTGTTTCAATGAAGTTAGATCACTGAGGATCAAATGCAATGTAAGAGGCCATGAGATACTATAAAACCAAAGAGGAGTCAGAAGAGCAGCACGTCTAAAGATTTTACACTCGGAAAGCGTTTGTAGTGGTGGCTGTGACTTCTCAGAAACACTGGCATCAAACCTGAGCATCACTTCAAAACTTGCAAACAATCACGCACACCTTTGAAAGGCTGACATGTGTACAGAATCACCTTAATCTAGCAGCAGAAGCATGATCGTCTGACGGCAGTGGCAGATATAGTCTGGGACAAATGAGCTGCTTCTTGTCAAGAAGAGACGCTGCAGATGAGAGTTCTGGTTCCTTCTTGAGCTGCTTTCATTTTTGGCAGTGAAACGAGCATGCACCATCAGTGTTTGACTCTGCTGGTGCTGTTACTAATCACAGAGCCCAACAGTTTGTAAATAAATCAAAGCCTCTCCCTGGGGGCTACAGGGCTATGCTCTTTGTATTCAAGAGTCTTTGCAGTGGGCCTTGCTCTTGTTTTGCTTTGGTCATTCAAGAGCTCGCCAAGTCTTTTGCTTTGGTCATTTCCACAGACAGCCCATTTGATAAGAACACACAGACAGGATGAAAATGTTAGTCAGACTCGCCTCATTTGCTGGCTGGATTCTCCTACATCCCCAATTCCACTCTACATCCTAGCCAGAGCTAAGTGCCTTCCTTGCCCACCACAAAGGGAAAGAAAATGGCTCTGATCAGAGATGTAAAAGCCCCAACTGCTTTTTCACTTTATGCTGTAAGAAGGAAAGAGGGACTGTCAGACCACATTCTGAAGTACAGGAATTGGTTGTCTGAGGCACAAAGCAATTAAGTGTTGTTGTGACGGTGCTTAATTATAGATGCATTTTGTTCTTTATTGAAACTATCATAACTGATAGCTTAATTCTCAGCCTTTGCCTTTCATAATCTTTGCTTTGTGTTTTCTGTTGAGCATCTTAATATTTGGAGAGAAAAAAAAGAAAAAGGAGAAAAAGCTTTTCCCAACTATAAAGGTATTCATTACCTGCTTGTTCCAGGTAGTTTGCTAAACATGAGAAAGCACTATAATATTAATATTGGAGTGGTAGAGGTCTCATTTCAGAAATGACCCAAGGTAGTCTAATGGCTATTGCACATTTAGTGTAATTTCTATCCACCTAAATAGCCCCGTTCTTTAAACAATTATGCCTGTGTCAACCCAAACAGCACCAGTGGACTCAAACAGGTTCGCTCAGGAGGACATGAGGCACTTCTCCTAACTGTAGCTTTGTGGCTTAGCCTGCTGTTGAACTCTGAAAAAAGCTCCTCATTTCATCACCCACTTCACATCAGGAGCCACCCTCATATTCCCCCTCATTTAATAGGAAGAGTTACCTTCACAATGTGTGCACACACACACACAGTCTCACAAACACAGTTTCATACATATATTACCCCCCGCACTGCAGTGCAGATTGCCAAAGCCAGCTAGTCTGAGGAGCCACAATATCTCCCGAGGTGACTCCAAACCTTAATTACCCCAGGAACAGAGGCATAGATGGATATCTGAGACAGCGTCTCACTGAGGGCGGCGCTGCCTAAGAATCCCTGTAAGGCAATTACTATTTGTGCAAAGAATCAAGAGGCAGGGGTAAAGAAAGGAAAGCAAACTTCATTAAAATGAAAAGCATTAAAGGTATACCCCCACCACCTCCACCACAATTGTGATCATCATTTTCTTGTCCTCCAGTTCTGCAAACCTGGCTAAAGCCCAGACTCATAGAGGCATCAGATTTTGTGGTATCAAACTGGGGGGGGGACTTTTAAGACTGCAAAGCTTGGCTAAAACCTGCTTGCCAACAGTTGCACCCAAAGATCCCATTCTGATCACATTATTTAAAACTAAACTGAATCCTTGACCCTGCAAACATACCATTAGGGTTTGGAATCAAGCCCCCACCTGCCCTATATTTCTAATTATGGGTTGTTATAGATTAAATACAGTAAAAATGTTGAATGGGGGAAATTCCAGATTTGGAGTACTACCAAAATGTAATCAATTCTTCTCTGGCACAAGGAACACCTGCCCTGCTATTAACCAGTAAATCCATTCGTACATTTTAAGATATCTAGTGGAACATAACTAAGCAGCAAAGACATAACCTCATTAGTGTAGGTATTAAGAGAACTGATTTGAAATAAATATTTAACACGCAGAGAAGAACTTTCTGTATTTTCTAGGTCAGTGGATAGTCTCTAAGATTGGCTTTTAAAACCTAATTATTTCTAGTAGGATAACAAGGGATCACGTCATTAAAAGTTACTCACACTGACTTTTAATGACTCAGATGATGTGGATGATCCCTCTTCTAAAGGCTGCAATACTTTGATACACCAAATGAAATAGCTGTAGCAATCCAAGATTAAAACAAAAACTTTTGTAATGTGAAACAATGTCATGAAGGAATCTAAAGTTAGGATGCAAAAAGCAGGCTCGTATTTTTTTATGTCCCCAGAGTGCTTGATTATTTGTTTGATCTTTAGTGTTTTATATTAGCAATCTGCAATATCACACTGTCTTATACACAGAACGCATCTGGTCATTTAAATTCATACCTGAGAGATCAAAAACTGTTTTCAGCAAGGTTTCACTTGATAGAAAATATATTTAAGAACATATTTGTCCCCTCAACTCCCAAGTTTTAAATAAGCACGTTTTCCCTGTTAAATAAGTGTTCCTGCAGAGACAATTACTGAATAAACTTCAGTGCATCTATCTTTAAATTATTTTCTCCCCAAGATCCTTGAGGAGCGTGTTCAGACTATTCAGCGCCACGTGTGCGCTGGCAGCACATGCTCGCACCTGAACTTTATCCCATGGTGGCCTTTGATGTAATTATCATGGAATGGATGAGGCGTCTCAATGTGCGAGAAGACGATGCTACTGTGGAAGAGAGATTCAGCTCTGGGCTGCATTTAGTGGCGGGGCATATACACTGTAAATGGCTTACATAAGCTTAATTTTGTGCTTTCTTTTGTTGCCCCTTGTCGAACTAGCAACACTTTTCTCTGTCAGTGCTGTGCAAGGAAAAATAACTATTAAGGAAATATCAAATATGTTGGAACCAACTTTAGATTATTGCTATGTTTGAACTAAAGTTCACAGCTGCATAGTGGTATGCTCACAGTGACTGTGCTAAAGATGTTGGCGGTAGCAGGTAGCCTATTATGCCTCTAACGTTGATCATTTCAGTTTAGAGTATTAGTAAGATATGCTAACCTTTGCTACACACAAGTAGGAAGTAAGTATAGTTGAAAATGATGTCATGAAAATATTAATTTAAAAGATAAAAACTTAATGATGGAGGTAGATAGCCAGTCAAGGTATCATTAATATTAATATGATTTATCCTGCGGGGAGCATGATTGTGTGAACCAAAATTCACAGCAGTCTCCTCCAAAATGAGATATCTGCCTTTTAAACAAAGCTATCAGTGCTTCTATTGGTGCTATACTGAAATAGCCAGGGGATACCAAAGTAATTAGGAGTTATCCTTTGAGGGCCATAAATGCCCATACAAGTTTTGTGCCAATCCATGTTGCTGATGTTGAACTGTATTACTGGAAATAGGATATTTATGACCTGCCTGCGGTTTCAGAACATTTCAAGGGGCTGCACAAAATCATTAGAATTCATGATCTGGGGGCCATAAATACCACGACCAAATTTCATGACAATCCATCCAGTAGATGTTGAGGTTTTTCGGTGGTGGACAGACAGACAATGCCATCCATTGAGATATGCCTTTAGCACAGCTACAAACCATGATTACTTCAGTCTTTCAGAATGGACACACAGGTTGCTTAACTACAAGAAAAGGGCACTCATTCTGTGAGAACTGTAGTGGATTTGTTTGGGTTTTTTTTTTTTTTGCTCCTTTTTCTTTTTATCTATCAAGTTCATTTTGAAACGAGGCCTTCGCCCTCCTGCTGAGTGCCTGATCTGACCAACAAGAGCTCCACGACTTTAAAGGAGGTGCTTGCAGGTCTCTGTAATCAAATTCAGTCTGAGTTGTGAACTGCTTTAAAGTTGTCTATGCAACTCTAAAGATGAAAGCCAAGATGGAGTCACGTACTTGTTACGATAGAGAATAGGACCATCAATGGAGAATGCAGAAAACACAGTGTCATGAGTTCAAACTTTTTTTACATTGAGAAGATTGTTGAACCAAGTGTGAAACCATTCAATATCAGTATTCTGGAGGTTTCCATTATTTGCGGAGAAACTGGTGATGTAGCTGAATTGTCTGTGACGCCAAAGAATTTCTCCATTAAAGGATAAAGACCTGGACGTTATTACTATAGTAAGATGTATTCTGAGGCATTTTTTCACCAAACACAAAAGGTAAGTCAAAAGCTATTATGAACAGATTTGTCGGATGTATTATTAGTCCCCGCTCAAACACCTTCCCCTTCAGGACATTAACAGTGTATTTACATACATCAGCATTTCACATATTGCATTTCAACAGCAAAATAAGATTTGCATATGCTATCATTTTTCAGCATTTTAACATATAGTGAAATCCTGTCACAGCTTTGTGCACTGCTGGCACTGTCGAGCTGTGTGTCCATGACTCTCATGGATATTTGTTATCGGTATTGTGACAGTTCAGTCAATCTCTACAAATATGTGTAACTATTCATCCTACAGGGCAGCACGGCGGCATAGCGGTTAGCTCTGTTGCCCCACAATAAGAAGGTCATGGGTTCTATTCCTGGCCCTGTGCAGAGTTTGCATTTCCGGGTTTCCTCCCATCATCCAGAGACAAGCATATTTAGGTTAACTGGTGACTCTAAATTGTCTGTAGGTCTGAGTGTGAGTGGTTTTTTGTATCTGTCTGTCTCTGTATGTTGGCTGAATGTTCACTCTAACATATACATAAAAAAAAAAAAAACAACAAAACAAAACAAAACTTTACACCAGTCAGTTTGCAAGTACACACTGTACCCTTGAACAAGGACCACAAGTCCCCCTAAAATGTCCATCACACAAAGAGCTAATTCCAAGCACGTCTGCAAGAGTCCTCATAAGAAAGTCTAGCAAATTTCTGCGGTTTTGAACTCACTGCACTGTGATTTTGTGTGTCAAAGAATTGATTCTGAAAAATTACAGTTAGTTTGTTTAAAGCACCAAATAGTTTATAGCTAAAATATATTTCTGAATTGCTGCTATATAACAAACCAAGTTGACTTCATTTCCCCAGACTCAAAACTAAACATGAGCAGGCAGTGATCAATTTCTATGAACTGCATAAATGAAACCAACCTCTGCAAAACGGTCTGCTCCAACTCCATGTTCTTTAAATAAAGCCTTGAACCTCTCGTGTTTTCCACTGACTCATTTAATTAAATTTGGGCCTATTCATGAAGGGCCATATCTTGCACTGCAACTGAACTGGATATTCATTGATTGATGTTAGTGCCCTGCTGAGGTTGACACTTTTGCTTTTCAGTGAAATATCTTGACAATTATTGATTGCTGTGAAATTTAGTGTGCAGATTCATGTTCCTTGAAGAATGAATTGTAAGTCTGATGCCCTAAAATTTCATCAAACCTTTTTCATCAGGCCAAAATATGATCTTAAAGTGCAATCCAATACTGCAGCTTGCCTGCACAACTAATGTCATGCATTGGGTGTACTTTGAGTTTTGTGCTAATTAGCAAATGTTAGTATGTTAACTAACAGATATAAACATCCCCATGCTACCATGCTAATATACTGTGAGTCTGTATGAGAGTACTTTTATAATTACCTTTAATTTGAATTTTGAATTCTTATAATTTGTTGACCCCCCCCGAAGAATATTCAATACTCCTGGTATATTTTGCTTTTGATTGATTCTTGATTCTTGAATTGTTCAGTAGTGTGTAGTGTTTTTAATCTGTGAAAACCTGTTTTCACAGATTGGGCTTTCATTGAAACTTTCTGCTTGTGCATACTGCAGCTTGTGTGCTGTGGTGATGAATTAAACCTTGCATTTAGTTCATTTCTTATACGTGGCCTGCCACTGCACTCCCTTTAGTTTTATGCTTCTAAGAAAAAGGTAAGTTGTGTCAAAAGATTCTAGGTATCTTTACACATAACTCATTGTAATGAATGTAATAGATGGAAATGAAAGCCCCTTTGGTTCATGAAATATAGCCCAGGGTTTGGTGCCATACCTGGTGCTCTTCATTGTCATTGTCATTATTAAAGAAGAACACGGATAAATGAAAGAATTAAGGTCATGACTCCAGTATCTTGGCTCTGATTCATGTTAGCCTGCCGTCCTGGGATTTGAACTGTAGCTCTTTGAAGACAAACCTCAATCATTTTAATGAGTTCATCATATTGCTGCTGACTGAGATGTCCCTGATGTCACTGCAGGGTCTGCGCTAAATATATTCCATTGTTGTAACCATTGATTTTTTTTTCCCTCTGATACATTTGTTTTTAATGAGGTGGGTCTTTTCCTTGCTTCTCAGGAGTGATCAACAAATCCTCACTGGTGCTCAAGCACTACAGCACTCTATTGCTTAAAAATTATCTTTGTTAAAGCAAAAAAGCAAACATGTTTTTACAGTGTTTTGTTCTTAATAGATAGTGGGGTTTGTCACATGCTCATGCATTTATTGTAAAAGATAGAAATTATGTTCATAGACTACTAATTTGTTTACCGAATATGTTTAGTAAGAAATTTTGTTGGAAATGTATTTTTGGTTGAAGGAAGAAATGCGGACGTCATTTGTTGGGTGTACAAACTGGAGCACCTGTAATGAGTTGTTAAACTGTTTTACACATTCATAATAGAGAGGGACAAGTTACAAAATTACTTGAGTGTTTGGAGTAGCTGCACAAATTTTAAGACACTCTCTTCTGGAAGGCATGAATGGTGTTGCTTTCAGTTGTTAACATGAGAAGTGACAAAAATAGTTGTGTCAGTAGTGAGAAAAGAGAGACAGAGATTGAAATACAAATTGTTAATTTTTTTTCTCGCCCTCGTACAGTTGGCCAATGGTGGTGTGAAGTGGGTCTTAAGGTAGGATTTTTGGTTTCAGAAAGTAACAGAGACTGAGTCCTCTGATATCAGAGAGCTGTGGGGGAAAAGACGGGTTTATGAAGTTATGATGCATAACAGCAGAGATTGATGGACTAAACTATATGGCAGTAAAATATATTATGCATCCACGTACAAGCACCTCCATGAGGCTGCACTGTTGTGTAATGTCAGTATGATAATATGACCACAAAGACAATTCTGCCCTGCTGATATTTAGCACGTATTTATTCATGTTCACTGCTGTAATTAGTATGTTTACTTCCTAACATTTGCTTGAACTAAATACAGCATGGAATTAAGGTTGATGTAAATGTAGTTTCAATTTGATGCGTTAGTGAACCTGAAACTTTGACTGCATGATGATGCTACTGTACTGGGATTTATCCTTACAGGAGCCTGAATATATGCACAAACTTTCATGTCAATCCATTCTGTAATTGGTGCGACTGGGATTAAAAACCACAATGGGTGCAGTAGTTAGTGAGATAGAGTTTATCTTGACTAAATTAGTGCACTGATAGACTATCACAAGCAGAACCCTTCTGCTGAAAGGGATGAAACCTTGATTGGGCTGACATTATTCATTTATCCATTTTCTGTACCGCTTTTCCGTCAGGGTTACAGGGGTGCTCGGGCAGTCCCAGCTAATGTGCCAGGCGAGGGCGGAGTACACCCTGGACAGGCTGCCAGTCTATCGCAGGACTGACATACAGAGACTTACAACCACTGACACCTATGGGGTTCTTAAGTCACCAGTTAACCTACAGTATATGTGCATGTCTTGGGAGTGGGAGAAAGCCGGGGTACCCAGAGGGAAGCCAGGCAGGCAGAGGGAAAACCTGCTCCACACAAAGAACCCCCAGGCTGGGAATTGAACCCAGCACATTTCTGTGAGGCAACAGCACTTACCATCATGCCACTTTAAAATGATGATATAATCTCATTCATAATATGCTGTGTGGTAGTTGATATATAATCTTGATTTATAGGTAGAAACATGAAACTGATATTGGTTTGTTTTTGGTTTTTTTGGGGGTTTTTTTTTCACCGTCCCAGTTTTCAAAGACAAAAACATTTTCAAAGGTTGAGGAAATGTCGTTTCTTTCAAATCTCTATAATCTGTAATTGTATAGATAGTGAAGCAGAACTCACACAAATGTGAACTCACCTTGACTTTGTAATTTGCTCTTAACAGCTGTGAATTAGCATCATGATAACTTCGTTATTGTCCGTCATGACTTACAGTGTGTGACGGCTGCTGTGACTAATAGCTTTCTGAGCAAAATTAATTGCTTATCCATTTTTAAAAGACTTTATCAAAATCACCATGGATCCCGAATCTAACAAACAAATGAATCAATTTAGACAACATCACAATGCAATTAAACCATCATTAGGGCTGTAATTTAGAAAAAATAATGAGAACATAAAGTTACTTTACTTTTAGTTGAGTTTTGCAATATACTTGCAGATGTGCGTGCCTTCAAAGGTGACAGTGATGTTGTGTATCTTTTTTTCTTCACAAAAGATTTATTTGAAATCATTGTAGAACAACCCAGACAGCACTTCTTTTTGTTGCTTAAGCACACCCATGTGAATGTCATAATTTATTCATAAAGCCTGAAAAGTGTGCCACAGAGAAGGCTCAGCCTCCTATGTCAGGCTTCAAAAAACTGGATGGTGCTCATAAAAGTTTCAGCCACTTTCAGAATGGAGAGTTCAGACATGTTGTCCTTAATTATTTCATTTCACATTAAGTTTGAAAACACTCACTCTATATCCAAAAATGGGAATATTCCCTGGTACCACTCTGAGGGCATCCTTTTTAGACCCTTCCATCTCCATTCATAAAACATATAAGAAAGTTTGGCAAGTTTCCAATATACTTATCAGACTGCCTTTTCTTTGAAATTTGATTTTTTTTTTTTGTATCAGATGTAAGCTCATTTATCACATACCACAAAAGGAATAAATAGGCCAACTAGTATTTTCACTGCCGGGGGAAAAAGCTTCTTGAAAGTCCAACTCTACTACAGTTAGTGCAACCTTCTTCCACAAAACTTGCAGCTAACAGGTCTCTGAAGATTCCTGTCTGGATTCCAGATTAAATTAAAGTTCTTTGATTGAAGCACCAAATAAGAACCAAATTACAAATGGAAACCAATGCAGCTTGGTGACCTTATTGTTTAGAGTTAACGTTTACAGGAGCCTTTATATAGTTTTGGTGTTCACATATTCATGTTCCTTGAGGTTTGCGCAAACATAATAATGCTGAAATTCATCATTAGGAAGGTTTTGCCCCAAAATATGTACTTTGATACCAGCACTATTTCCAATGCTGTCACATCAAAAATGTTCTGAGAAGCCACTGAACTCTGATAGTGTCCCATGTGAGATGCTTGTACCTCATTTGTGGCATGTTTCTTATTTCAGTCTTTCACAACAATGTGTAAGGAGTGAAGCGGGATAATGATGAGGTCATGGAGTCAAATGAAGGAGTCATCCTCCCAACACTGAATACTGATAAATTCCATAAATAGCAAGTGTATTGCCATCATAGTTTGATTCCTCACACATTAATTTAAATCTACATATGGTATGTGAATACATTTCTGATGGCCTTGACAACTCTCTCTTTTCTCACACCTCCAATATAACCAAGGAGTGTGCACGCCTTTGTGAGAGCTGTTCACAAAGACAAATCTCAGAGGAACAGCGGTACTTGTGCTATGACAGTCAACACATCGAAGTCCCACACTTTTCTTCTTTACCTTTTTTTTTTTTCTCCTGCCTTGGCTACTGAGAATAGTCTGAGTCTTGCCAATTAGCAGTTTTCTGAAGAGGTGTTGCAACAGCCAGGGAATACAATTTACAGTTGTTAAAGCTCATCTGAAGTTGCTTGTCTTTCTCTAATAGACATAATGTTAAGCTTGATAATGATCTCAAAAACTATATATAATAAAGTGCTGTGAGGATTGATTAGATAGGTGTGGATTAAAGATGGCTTAATCTTTACACCACCTCTGTCCAAACATCTTACACACTCACCATGAAATTAGCCTGCTGACAGATAATGTAGACCATTCACAAATTACACCTGCCTATTGTAAGGTGGCAGGAGGCCTGCACAGCTCATAAGTTTACAATGGGGAGATGGAGAAAAGAGCATTGGAGCTGTTGATTCCTTGAAGAGCTGTGGCTCAATTATTATCAGGCAGCAGACAATGAGGGAAATGTGGATGACAAATGCAATTAAGTAATTTCACAAATTTAACAACCCTGTCTGGTGAAGTGTCTTCACAAATAATTTTTTTCATGATATTAGTTTTTATTTCAATAACAAAAAGCTATCTCCCCCTGCCTTATTTCTTTGTCCATGTTCTTTTTGTGTGTGCAGGTGTTAGATGTATACTTAAAGTACCTCTTCTATTACACATTTTGAATAGATTCTAAAGTAACACCTTAAGAACAGGTTAGACGTATTAGGAATAGAGCTTGTTGCTTTCTTGTCTTAAGGTTTGACATTAAATATGAGCAATTTGTTTACGTAATCACAGCAAAAGAGTTATGATAGTATATATAGAGAGATGTATAGTAACAAACTGCTGAGTTGAATCAACCTCACATTTAGCTAAAAATACACGTGGGAGAGTGGTGTCCAAATCTTCATCTAATGCTTAGCAGGAGAGTGAACATGTGTATTCCCCAAAACAAAGTAAGCAGCCTCTCGTGGCAGTACGTTTATATACTAGTTTAGTTTTAGCTAAGTCTTGTGATGATGCGGGACTCTGAGGCTTTCTATCTCTGTTTCAAGAAGACAACAGCTCCACGTCTTTTAATAAAATATGCCAGACTTTATTATCTACCATCTGAAGCTTTTGAAATTCCTACACTTTTGTTAGCATCTGAATCAGTGACGCAGAGATGGTGAGGCTTTGGTGTGCTCAATCATATTGTCCTGAATTTGATCCGGTTTGGCAAACTGAGGTTCCATATTATTTACTTCTTCAAATTCTCATATAGCAAAGAAATGGAAATGTGAACATCTGCCAGAAGTAGCGGTATGCTAAATAACTCATACAAGGCATCAAAACACAACGAATGAAGGGGGTATTATTTGGGATTGCCATATGAACACTGTGTCTCTCACTCGCACTGTGTCTAAATCTTGAAGGTGACTTCATCATAGCTCCTGGCCTATGCCGTGATCTCACCAGTGTGGTCGGAAGTGGGAAGACTCAAATGTATTGATTTCTAATGGTGTGCCTTAATCTTAAATGACAGCTCTCTGTGAGTCCCATTATCTGAAAGCTGCTCCAATGAACTCCATTGATTAATTTGTCTTTTGAAATGGCAGCTGCAGTCCAAAAAGTATATTTCTTTTATACCGATGGAGTGAGTCAATATGTGGCCTTCTATGCTATTGTCCTCAGTTTTCTCAGTCAACTTTTTCCCCCACTCATTGCTCAGTGTGCCTTAGAAATGACGTAGCCAGATAAAAGCCCGTCAATACAGTGAACACTGACATGTTTTCTATAAAAGGAAGCCTTCTCCCTTGCTGTGGGATAGATTTATTTCATTTTCTCTTCATTCAAATGCCATTCATGACAGTTAGCTGCATGCTGTTGACTATCTCTCGCACACTGTGAATGCCAAGGTGTGGTATATTTGAGCATACAGTTGCAGCCTGATTTTGGTAAGGCATGGTGCAATGCAGAGCCACACGGTATATATATTACTGAGAGCTGGGAATAGTACTAAGGGGACTGACCTATATGAAAAAAGAATTTTAGACCTTCAAGATGGTAAATTAAAACCTTCATAAGTGGTGATTGACAGCACTGTTGCCTTCTGTGTTTGGGGAATCTCAGGGAAGTGTTGGCAAATGCGGAACCTGCGTCCCTGAGCTGCAGTCCAGGGTCAGTGCTGGGGGTGGCCACCTCAGCTAGGTGTAAAATGGTCAGTAAATCACAGGCAATAGGACAAGACAGCGCTTATGTGGAGGTGTGTGCGGAGGGAGGCAGGATATGTGTGCAGTCTTTTACATTTCAGTGTTGTTCATCCTCAGAGCGATGTCTTCACAATGCATGCGTGATCAGCCAGGAGATTATGCACATTCGGGTAGCAAGGTACTCTTTGTGTACCAGCAAATGTTTATGTTTGCTTCTATGCCAACATTTGCATGTGCCTGTGCATGCCTTTGTGTGTGAGCGCAGGTCACCCTGAAGCTGCCAGACCAGATGTGCAGAAGTCTGGATTGTGCAGAAAGATGAGTGGCTCCCTCGCTGACTCTGCAGACTTGGAACAATGCACACAGGTCTCTCCGACTAATGAGCTCTCTATATAGTGAGCACATAGAGCCTTTCTGCCTACAGTTTCAATCAGGGCCTCCATATCTGGGGAGCAGAGCTTTTTATGCTTTCACTGGCACCGGACCAGGAAACTTGATACAAAATGCAAATCAGCATCGAGTACCTGAGGTGGTTTCAGTTTGTTTGTGTCACAAGGTGAAGAGTGACAGGTTTTTTTGGATCAGGACGGTGAAGACTCATGAGTGCAGAGGCAGCTAAGCCATTTTTGCTTTAGACTTTAGATAAGATACAAATTCATTGGCAGTGCTTCTGTCACAAATCATTTTCTGTGTTTGGCTGTATCCAAAAAAATATCAAAAAATACATTTCCAGTAAATTCGGAGGTATGTTGATATGTGGATATTATATCACATTTATGCATCACAGCACAAGTAAAAAAAAAATTATGAATCATCTGATTAAGCGTTGCAAGTTCATAGCAGTGGAAAGATCCGCTCCCTGATGGGCTGTTAAAACGGACTCAAACAAATATAGGTTACAGGGGCCCAGATATTGACACAGCCCCCCTTGAGGCAAGTGTCCAGACTTCTTACTCAGAAATGATTCTACATTATTCATTTCACCTCTAATGTCTTTGTTTTGCAACATTAGAGAAGAGGGCATGACCACTCCCTCAAATCAGAGAAGCTTAACTACCAATGAGAAGCTGGCAATAACATTAGACTGAAATTCACTCAGTCATTAAAAATCTAAAAATAGATTTATGTGTTTATTGGCAGCTGGAAATGTACAAAGAAAAAACATTATTGTAATGTCACCACGATGAGAAGCACCCACAAGGAAGAAAAAAGCCTTCTCATCATCACTGGTAGCCGCAGAATGAGTCAGAGGACACGCTGAAATCGAGTCTTCACAGCGCCTAATATGGATGTAATGAATCAGGAAATGGGGGGTTTTTAACCCAGGGTAAATATTTTTACCCACCTTGTGATTTCCAACCTCAGGGGAGACAACAGAAAACACCATACCAAATGTTTTTGGACTGCTGGGTACCTTTAGACTTATCTGCGGTTGGTCATGATGAATTTTTTGCACAACAGGCAGTTTGGAATGCAAATATCCTCTTATGCTACCAATCATAGCCTGGTAGCAATATCATAAAATATTCATTTTCACAGGAACCCTATTCTGTGGTGGTGCAAAATTCTCTCCCTCTGATGGAGAAGTACAAAGATAGACTTGCATACCCTACAGTGCTTCTCTGCCATATCGTGTACCTGTCAGGGAAATTACAAAGACTCGTGAGCTCGCGTCAGGTTTCAAACGCGTAACCTTTCTGTCATAGGTTTGTGTTTCTCTGACAGTGCTAAATATATGAGATGCCCT
This sequence comes from Remorina albescens, assembly GCA_034769265.1. Lineage (NCBI taxonomy): Eukaryota > Metazoa > Chordata > Actinopteri > Carangiformes > Echeneidae > Remorina > Remorina albescens. Next base: position 11,476,300 of record CM068491.1, on the reverse strand, counting down.
CCAGTATCTTACAAGCTTACTGTTTTGATCTATGAGGTTGTGATATAAGCTTTGGTTAATAATTGATGTCTAGAAGGATGTCTCTCCAGCTACTTCATATGACTCAAAAATGACATTCCTGAAAATAAGAGGGGTCTTCTTGAGGATGAAATATTTCACTTTGTGAATTACTGATGTCGTGTGTGGGAGTTCCCACCCACTCCTTGCTCCCTTGTTATTGTGCAAAGTTAAGGGTTTTTAAGTTTGTCATGGCCTTTATACTAGTAAGGAAAGGCTGCGCTGACCTCATTAGTAGCTACTGGCTACCACATAGAGCTAGTGATCTGTGTCCCAAAGTTTCTATCCGTATGCTAAACAATAAAAATGACCTTCTCCTTTTTCTCATATATGTCTCTCCATAGCTAATTAAGCAAGGGAAAGGGGGACTAGAGGACGACTTCTTTGCAAGGAGAAATGAAGAAAAACATGTTGCTGCCAAGAAAATTGCTTCTACCAAGGGGTGTGTAAGCTCACTTTAGAGGAACAATTTGACATTTTGGGAATTATGCTCATCTGCTTTCTTGCTGAAAGTTAAAGGAGATGATGGATGGATGGATAATTTTCCCACACTCATGGCTGTACAGCAAATGTGTAGATGGTCGCATACCACAAGATATTACCTCAGCTTAGCATAAAGACTGGAAGGCAAACAGTTTAATGGCATATCTCAGCTTTGCCAAGCGCTAACTCTAAAACTCGCGATATAACGTTGTTAATTTATTTTATATATTCCTTATGTGTTGCTATTTTTCTTATATTTTAATATCTATTTCACCATTACGTGTTATTAACAGCTATTTCGCTGCAGTTCCTACTAATTATCTGCACTAACACAGCAAGTTTTACTACTAAGGTGCATAAAAGACTTTTTAATTCATGCAAAAAACATGTTGAAAAAGACACATTTGAGAGTGCAATACTAACTGTTTGTCACCATCAAGAAAGCAGTTTTTGGTCGTTCCTTCAGGTAACCAAGTTTTTAGCTGTGAAATCAAAACCTTTTGGAGAACAGTAATAAGACAGTAGAGCAAACATGCAACCACCCAGCACTGCACTTCTTACAGCCAACAGAGGGGGCGTACTGCTAGTTATGTGTTGGTTTGGTTATGGCTAGCTGATATTCACTACTTGGAATGCTGCCACGTATAATCCAGTGAATACTAAGAACCGAGGAATCGACAGATAACCACTTTAGAGGTGGGGAGTCTGCCTGTTTCAACCCCCTGCTGATAAACCTAAATTAATTATATTTGTCAGTTCTAAAATGAACTGAAAGGGTGAATGTGGAGAGTCGAACTGACCCAGTTTAGTGCATGTTAATATTCATAAACATGGAAGCATTTATATGATTATGCATGTTGCTAAGCCTGATCATTAGTGAGCAGGTGGGTTCAAAGAGGACTCCCTTTGTAAAAGCAACAAAATTATTTGCAAATGTACATTGGTGAGTCATGGCCAAGCAGAAGGGCTTTCACTGTTTGGCAAGTGAAACATAACCGTTAGGCGAAGGGTACATAGCAGGGTTTCCCTCTGTCTCACTCAAATCGCCTTCAGGACATGAGTAATATTGATCCTCTTGTCTAACTCTCTGCGAGAGAGCAAATATTCAGGACTATTTGTTGTAACGCATTGATAGACAAATAGACAATAAGTATTTAAGATCACTGGGTTTTGTGACTCTTTGAAAATCGAGGAAAAGTTTGAATGGAAACATCCATAATTGATAATTACAAGTCTGTGCTTCATGCAGCTGGAAGCTTGACGCTTGTTAGGAGTTGTTATAACCCCAACTGTGCACAAGTGCTTGTCCAACTAATGCACTAGCTAGACACACATATTCTAAACTGCAGAACTGCCAACTAAAGCCTGACTTTTGCTGTATTCTTTGATGCAAAGTCATCAATTACATTATGTGAACTCTGAAGGTCAATTTCAATAATTGTCAAATGACATGTGAATGTACCCACATGAATGTATTCCTATTGTTATGAATTAATTGTGGTTTGTCACTTTTTCTGATGTGATCTTACTAATTGTATCAGTACTTATTGTACAGATAGAAATGCCCCATTTGATGGATTCAAACTATCAGGCCAGATTATCAACAGCCCGCTCCCCATCTCCCACCACCTCTGACAGTGACAGAGGAGACGAGAGGAGAGCTACATCTATCTATCTATCTATCTATCTGTCTATCTGAGATACCATCCAGGGGAGTTGCCCATGTCTCCTATGTCTAAATCTGCCATTGCTTCAAAGCTTCAGTGCTTAAAATGTCCACTTATAATATGTATTTGTGTGGCCATTACACTTTAAACACGTCTTTCTCCGTCTGTAAACTGTAATAAGTGAGCAGGTCAAAAGAAAAGACAACACTTTAATGAGAAAATCTTCTGGATGATGCTCAGAGAAGCTCAGTGAAGGACTGCTCAAAGCTTAACTCCAAGCTGCTTTCAGAAAACTTTAGGCCCACTATGTCAACATCTCAATATTTCTCTCAGATATGAATGTATACAGCCAGGAGATCTTCAACTACCCGATCAGGCTTATCTTTCTTCCTGCAGTTTCAGGGTTCCCTCTGATCACCTGATGACATCTCTGAGGGATCATATTTGTTAATCTAATATAGGGATGGATCACCTCACCATCATTTCCCAAGGTATTCATTTTTTATGAAGAGCAATAATACATAGGGCCATTATCTCTGAACTTGTGTGGCTTTGGCATCCTAAAATGAACTTTACCTCAACTCTAGGAAGCATCTCTTCGCAATGACTTGCTTTTATCTGAGATACCAATAAGTGTTTTTGTTCATTTACATAGTGGTAATAGCTCTCCTAACTGTAATGAACACGAAAGTTAATTAAAGAGACTGGCTGTTTTACTTTAATGGATCTTTATTGTTTTATTATTATATTCAAGCCGGGTGGCCGCAGAAAGCATTAATTGCTCTAAACACCTTCTTTTCTAGGAAGCAGTAAGCGATTTCATTGGTTAATAAGTTCATATTCTGATATTCAAAATTTAATAAGATAAGCACTTTTTTGTTTCACTCAAGAGCACTTTGTTTTACCTATCAAGCTTTAAATAGTGCTTCCTGTGCAGTTGGTCTTGCAAAAAGCACATTTTTATCTGAGGTCTGTGATAAAATAATCTATTATGTTTTGTCAGACCACACTAAGGAAAGATGGTGGCTGTATTCACTAGTGACCTTTATTTATTTGATTTAGTCTTGGCAGTCATACACAAAGACGACAGCTGCCACAACAAATAGAATACTGTACAACTCATTGAGTGTGCCATGATGCTGTGAATCATGAACACTTAATGAACCAAAGTCTTGTATTTGCCTTTTTGTTTGTTTGTTTTTATTAAATGCTTATTAGGGCTTGCATTACTGCTAATATTTATATTTCCTGCTTAATCCAGCATGGTACAAACTAGTACATGTTTTATACATTATGTGAAAACCTTTAGTGCAATATAAATATGTATGAGCAGAAGGAGCACTACAATGGTAAACAAGATTGGGAATGTATCATCTTTAAAATAATCATTACAAAAATATGATTATCAGGGAACAGTGCATATTGTAAACTGTTTTATTTGACTTGTTTGTACTTATGAATAAAACTACATAAAGATACTTTTAAGTAGATAATTAATTTCAAATTAAATGACCTCAACCACTTAAGAAAGAAAGCACCAATATATAAAATTAGCTTCTATTATTTTTGCCCATGGTAAATCTTCAAGAGGCCCAGAACCATTAGTGTGCTCAGACCTATCCCACAAATTTCCAGATGAGTTAAGGTCATGCAACATCAGAGCATTTTGACTCCTTGGCAGCAGTGAAACGAAGAAAAATGTATGCCCTGTAGCTCAAGCCATTAATTTCTTAACACTTCCTCAAATTGTGTGAATAATGTGCTCTTTAAAATGTGGGCTAATGTGACTCTGTTGCTGCTGTTTCCATCCTGATCTGACTGAAGGTTATACAGAAAAATAAAAAATAAAAAAATTAAGAAGTATGAAAATTATCATAATGGTGGAATAATGGTACAGTAATGGTACTGTATGAGAGAATTATGCTTTTAAATCAAACTTCAATTGCTAGCAGTGAGGGTCAGTGAAGCGCAAAATATATCAAAGTACAGAATGACAATTATTGTATAATAAAAAGTATACATACGTTATTTTCATGCTGAAGAGAATGACTATGTGGAGTTGGATTTAAATAATGGCTTTCCTGTCAGGGAGTCACATCACCACTTCACTGACAACACAACAGGTGACAAACCTTATATGACATCTTTGAAGAGTTACTGAAGGATTTGTGGTATCAGATGGATACACCTGCAGCATTTCACTGGGGTCAGAGAACTTAACCTGCAGCATGTATCACATTTCATCATATCTCTCAATAATGTAATTGAAATCATTATTTGAAAAAGATGATTTTCTCTGCTGGTGCCCCGGAGGTGTGTTCAGCACTAATTGAAGTGGATGTCTCAGGTGTCCATCATTAAAAGGGAGCTATGCTGTTAATGCCGCCTAACTCACCACAAGTGACTTGCATGAAGTCACATTGCATATGCTGTTTCACTCTTTTTTTGCTCAGAAAAAGGATTCGACTGTGAAAAAGGAGGATAACTTTTCAAAGGCAGCTGCATGTGGCTTTTGTCATGTACACGTGCTGCTGCTTTTATTCCAAGATGTGCTGAAAACACTTTTTTTTTTTTTGTTTGGACAGAAATGCGTGACTAATGTCTATCTTCTGTCCCTTTTCAAAAGGTTATTAGGACCAGAGTAATAAGAGTGGTTGTGAAAAAGAACAAGACATCAATGTGGAAAAGGTCTGGTTTCAAAGAAGTTCTACAGACCTCTTTTCTTTGCCGCCATTGAATTCTATTTAATTAAACATACAAAGAATAAATCCAGCAACATGGATCACTCTCGTTCCTTTGTGTGCTTTTCATATTGTCTGCTTGCAAGGTCCCATCACTGAAGTATGAACTCAGGGAGCATAACACAGTTTGTATTCAGTCTGTGTGACAGGCAGCAAAGCAGCAATCTTGTCTGTCGAAAGACAATAATTCCACACAGCTGCCATGTTGTGCACACAAATGTGCAATGTGATATCAGTCCTGAAATCTGTCACCTTACAAAGCGAGATTTAAAGTGTGTGAACACCCCCCCCCAGGACGTTTGTTTCTTAATACACATTTTATACCTTCCAAATTCTACTTGTACTCTCATTCGTTTTTTATATAACCATGGGACTTCTGAACCCTCTAAACCTTTTTTTTATTATTCAATTCAATCAGGAATTAACACAAATGCAGAAACCAGAAATCATAAATACTCTGGCACTGACGCTGTAGATTAAGGAGATTTATGGCAATAGAGCCCCGTGAACAGCAGCCAGGCTGAAAAACCCCGAGGGAGCCTTAGACGGGACCTTGACAAGTGATGGTGGTGAGGCGGTGGAGGGGCCAGTTTACAAGCGGCATCGACAGCAGTGGCAACAAAGGCAGACAACACAGGTAAGGTGGTTTAAATATTCTTTAGATGTAATGATTATTGGATGATTAGAAAGGCCACACAGACTACAGACTGTGGAATCAGTAGATAGTAGTGGGGAGGTGGAGTCTCAGAGTGGTGACAAGATAAGGCTGCCTGATGGTTCTGCTAAACATATGATGACATTTGAACAAATTCATTCTTTACCTGTGTCTTTAAAGTGAAATCCAGATTTCATCCATAGTCTAAATGATTCATCGGTTACTTGACCAGTCGTTTGGAAAATTAATCTGTGACTATTTCGATGGTTCATCAATTGTTAGATTTATTTTTCAAGCCAAAATACCAAATATTAACTGTGTTGAAACTCTTCCAGTGTGACATTTATCTACTGCTCTCTAATCTATTTCACTGTAAACTGAAGGTCTTTAGGTTTTGTGATTATTCTCAGAGGAAGCAAGTACGTTACAAATATGTCACCTTCATTTCTGTCGACGTATGATGGGCTTTATTCACTATTTACTGACATCCAGGCAATTAACTGTTTGACAAAGACAATGATCAGCAGATCAATCAATTATAGAAATAATGCTTAGTTGTGTCCATCTTCAGAAAATGACTTTTATCTTAGACTTGTTACAAGAACTCAAGGCAAACCAACCAGGCGTGCACGGCCCCTTCCACATGTGCACAACCAGCCATGTCTAAACTAAGCAGACAAGCCCAACAAAAATCCATTATAATCAGTCCACAGTGTCGCTGCAGATGTATCTCTGACAGGGTCACAGTTAGTCAAAAATACATGTAAAAAGCTGAACAGGTGCCACACACAGACATTGGGTTACTTCCAGGCAGAGCTTTTCTGCATTGTAATTGTTCTATTCTGCTTTAGGTTTACATTACAGTCAAGACTGGAGGTTTTTAGCCAATGTTCTCCATGATTGAAATTCTAAGTCAGCCATCAATCTGCATTATAGACTGGTTTCCCCTTGTCTGGTGGGGGCTAACTGAAACAGATTGAGACAGCTCTTGCTCACTGCATCACTAATGGCTGCCGATGAAAGACGTCTCTGTGCAGTTGACCCGTATGTGGAACAGGATCACGTCGCAGCTTGGAGCGAACACAGCTCAATATAGGCAGTCTCCTCAGCATCAGTCACCAGTCAACAGCATCCTCATCCTATTGACAAAATGTTGCCCAGGAATAGAATCTAATCACAGGGTTTGGACGGACTCTAGTGCTCCTAATGGTTTACCATTAGCCGACTGGAACATAGCCCAAAGAATAGAGAAATATAGCAACATAGACTATTCCAGGGAGTCTGGTGATAGCTTCTCCATTATTTCCATGACACCTGCATACTCCTCTGTGCCTATACAACAGCAATCAGAGGTTGGAGATAGAGAAAACTGTAACCTGCTCACCTTGGACTTGAGTCCCTCACATTATTCTCTTTCAGGTAACCAGGAGCACAGGAGATATTTTTTTTCAATATTAAATAATTAAGGTAATTATTACTTACAGAATATTTATAAAATACACTTCTCTAAAGGTAAAATTCAAAAGCTGCCATTTAACAAAATTAATTACACAAAAGCAATCAAAACCTTTTGAATGAGACGAAGTTTTAACTGTGCATGTTTTTAGTAGTTTCACACGCACTGTGGGGGGGCAACATGACATCTGTTCATGGGGATCCAAAAATCCCTGGCACGTCTACTGCAGACTTCCCTCCATTAATCCCAGAAAAGGGCACACACACACAAAAAAAGATATGCTTTGGCTCCATTCATCTGTGTTGAATGGAAAATGTCGGAGTGAAGCCATCTCCCAGCTAGTTTGCAGGCGGCTCACAACAAAGTCATTGCCTGCATGGCGTAATTGACAGTGAACACAGGAAATCCCGTTAATTGATTACCCAGGTCTGCACTAATGGAAAATGCAAAGCCTCATTGTATCTCCCATAAAGCCCCGTCAGGAGCATTTCCACACAAAAGCGACTGGAGGCAAAGCCATTAATATCTATAGTCCCCCCACTTCAGAGACCCCAACATCTGAAGACCTTTCAGACTCACCTAAAACGTAATCCCTTGCATAAATACCAATAAGATACCGGTCAATTAAATATAGGTATGTGAGAGCCAGCAGGCTGATTAAAAACAGAATAAAGACCCCTGAAGGAATAAAGGCCCTTACAGAAATATAACTTCATTAAGAAAAGAATACACCCAGTTTTTTTTTGTTTTTTTTTTCCTCCCCCTCCTCCAGGTTGAGATGAGGATGCAGGGGTATGGGCCCCTCTCCCCTCTCTGGATTCAGCCTCCAGCTCCTCCTCTGATGCATCGTTTGCATCAGTAGACTTTGGAGCAGACTCGTCCGCGCTCCGCTGCCGCCGCCGCTGCTGCTGCCGCACCTCCTCACGGCGCATTAACGGACTCCGCTCCAGCAGGTGATGACAGACAGCCGCCCGGGAGCGAGCAGGATGCGTGTGTAACACGGCCCGAGTCGGAATTAACGTAGAATGGAGACGCGCTTCGGTTACTGCCTTTTTCTCCTTTTCTCTGAGTGGATTTGGTTGTTGAGCCTAACTTCCATCCTGGGCGGAACGAGGGCGGAGGTGAGGTGCATTCCCTCCTGCCAGCCGCCGCTGGTCACCGCGTTTCCCCGGGAAGTCTCTGCGCAGCTCTCGGCCGCTTTTGGAGATGCACCAGAAGAATTAGGAGTTGGATTTAAGGAGGGCTCGTCCGGCGCCAAACCCACCGCCAGTGGAGAGCAAAGGGACAGCACTGCGGAATTAACCGCCCGGGTAGAAAGTTGGTCCAAAGTAGAGCCGCGCAACCGGGGAAATAAAGCGAGCTGCCTCCAGAAGGACGCGTTAAACAGCCAGGAAAAACTTTCCCAACGCAAAGCGCCTTCTCACGCGTCTGCCCCTTTTTCCAAAAGCGTCCCCGATGATGCCCAAAGCAACAGCTCCTGCGGAGACGCTGAGGCTGATGTGACGGTGGACTCGGACCAGGATGCGGCCAGTTGGAGGCGAGCGCGGAGGAGCGCAGAGACCTGGTCCGGATTCAGCGCCGAGGGCGGGGAGGAGGCTTCGCTTTCGGACCCGGACGAATTTCAGCTCACAAGTTCAACATTTGCGCTGAGCGGGGACACAGCTCATAACCAGGCCATGGTGCACTGGTCCGGCCAGAACAGCAGCGTAAGTATCTGATGTGTTCCAGTTTTACGCACGGAGCTGTTTTGACGCAGTGTGGTCAGTTTTCACTCTCATGCTCTAAATCTGGCTGTGAAGGGCCGAGCTGGACTCATTACATTAGTTTAGGGAGTCAGTCCTTTGTGGCTTTTTCTTGCCCCCCCCGACACACACACTTTCTCTCTCTGTCTCTCTCCATGCTTTTCTCTACTGATAAGCTTACCTGAAAAGCAAAAAAAAAATAAATAAATACATACATAAAAATAAAACTAAATTAATGAATCAAAGGCAGAATTATATAAATTTACCGTTTTATTGATTGTCCAATTGAATGTTATATATAAAAGTAATATCTTCTCTTCCCTTTGCCATTCTCTCGCCCTTTTATTCACTTATTCACACACACAAAGGCACATGGAGCCCTTTGCCAATTCACTGGTTTTGGCAGGTGGCTATAGACCCATTTTTTGCTAATGAAATCAATAACCCTACCTATCTTCTTCCTCGATATTTATATCTGCTTTGCACAAAAGTAGAACAATGGGTGATGCTTCAAAAGGTTTCACATACAGCTCACTGACTGAGGCACTGTGTTCCCAAATATATAGGTTAAGATGCAGCACGTCTGAAAACTCACAGCTGCTGAAGGATGAAAGTGGTCATTACGCAGGTACAAAACTGTATTGGTATCAGAAAACTCTTCACCTGGAGCGTGCAACTTGAAATGTTTTACAGTAGAGGTTGTAACCTGAAATGGCACCATCATAATACAGTAAAATATTTATTCTAGTGACAGAGAGATAAAACATTCAAGTTCACTGACTAATGTAAAACCAGGAGAAATAGATATGTTTTAATTGTTTTTGTGTTAATGGGATTTCCACAATTTAGGGACATCAAAATATCTCAGGTCTCCAGAAGTGAACTTATAACAACCCAGAGACCTGAAGATGTGACCCTGAAGGCACTTAAAACAACAAGGAGTTTGCAATGTAAGCTCATCCATTTAGAGCTTTATGTTGGCTACAAGCAAAGAGGCTTTAAAATCAATTCTAAAAGATTCTTGGAGCCAAGTCAAGTTTAGCTAAACCCACATGCATATGTTGCCTCTTTTTCTTGTGTCCATCCAGAGTCCCCAGGGAGACACTTCAACATCACTGAAATGTGTTGCACTTCAGATCGAAGCTTGCTTTAGCTTTTTGGCATGTTGTTTTACTGTGGTAATATTTCTGAGTCAAAAGATCATGCTGATGCTGATCATATCGTGCTTAAGCTGAAATATAACTATTTCTGAAATAACAAAAATGAATCAAAGTTGACTTTTAATGATCAAAAAGAGCTGAAAAGTAAAAGTTAAAAGCAAAACTAATCTAGAAAAACTGACACTAACCAATAAAGATCTGAAGTCTAGTTGTTTTTTTTTTAAGGTTTATCATTTGGTTGGTTTTTTTTTTTGTTTGTTTTTTTTAACTTGCCTTCCTTAAAGAAATAGACATTGTTGGAAATACACGTATTTAAATTTTTGTAAAAGTAAATAACATCACAGACAGACAAAAAGTAGCTAGCTTGGCTTTGTCTGAAGGTAAAGGAGTCTGCCTACAGGCCGCTTTGAATTTTATTCATGAAAATAAACTCTTGTTTAATCTGTGCAGGCTTTCAGGAATGTGTGTTTTCAAGTGGTAATTCAATGTTGGATGTAATTTCTTGGTTAATGTACTTGCTTCTGCCAGTTTTCATTCATAATGCCTGACCTTCACAAACTTTAATAGTGGTGGTTGACTTGAGATATTGTGTAAGGATCATGAGTTCACCATTAATATAAAGTCTATAGTGATAGCACATATTTGGGAAAAATTACGATTGCATTCATTGAAGAAGAAGCTTTATTGTCATTTGCAAGAAGTACAACGAAATTTCGTTCGGCAACATCTCTTGTGGCAGCTAACGTCATAGTCATTGTAGTCCATTATCCTATATCTAATCTTTACACATTTGTCTTTGATTCAAGCCACGATCACCCCAATTTGTCATAATCTTTTTCACACTTACATGACAAACTTTTTAGTCCTGGTTTGAGAAATTGACCCCCTGATGGTGCTGACTGTCATCCCGCCCACTCACAATTTTATATGTATGCGCGTTCACACCTCTGCCAAATGCCACACCTTTCTCAGTGCGTAGGTGCAGGACAGGTGGTCAACAAGGAAACTTGCAGCTCCTCCAACTGGTGCACTTTATTAAAGATCTATTTAAAGTATGAATCTATTTCGAAGTTGTTGTTTTTTTCTCTGCTCAGAAGTTAAAACCTTTCGTCCAGACAGTTAAGCCGTAATGACTGTAATCTGCTTCTTTAACTATGAGACAATCTCAAAGAGGTTTCAGGTTGTAGATACACTGGCCAAGGATAGAAAAGATGATTTTGAGGGCTGGTGAATGCTTCTTATGTTAATACATGCAGTATTTCCTCAGGCTTGTTCATGTAAATCAGATTGTGCTGCTATGTTTTCCTAATATGTAGAGTTTGCCATACAACTTCTCAGACTAGTACCAAGAAGTTTGGCTTATGATGTATTTTTTCACTAATTCTGCCACCTTATAATTGGCTTATGCCTACAGGACGGCACCCAATTTGCACAGAAAGCCTGTGTACCATGTTATCTGTGTTTGTTTAGTCTGGTGTCCAATTTCAGATTTCATTCAGTGGTTAATTTGTCGCCGAGGTCTCGTTGGTGGATCTTACACTTCTTTTATCATTTGTCCAATTACAGCAGTTTGGAAACTAAGCTGCGATGTCGCATAAGCTTTTCAAACAACATGAAAACCAAGGGAAATGCAAACGAACACCCAGACCATGTGCTGCTACCACACTCATTGATGTGGTTGTTGTCTGTGGTGAGAAACATTTCAATAACAAGTACCCTCTCACTGGGTGAAAACAATTTTACTGCAGTAATTAATTGGCATGCATCAAGGATTTGACAACAAAGAAAGAACATGTAACAAGTTAATATTGAATCAAGTAAACCTACAGTATTTCTTAGAAGATATTCTGCATGTGGATTCCAGCTGCCATGGCCTTGACTGGTTCACCTAAAGGAGCCAGTATATAAATGATTCCATTCATCTCGTAAGGCTGAGAAATATCCATTGGGCCTTTGTGAGCAGGTAGCAAAAAGCAAAACATGTTTTGCAAGTGAAAATCTAAAAGCCTATAAATATGCAACAATGCCCTTTTGAATTAAAGTTTGCAAATCTTGTATTTTAAATCCAATATTTGGCTTCAACAAGCCATTAAAAATGTGAGTATTCGATTTGAATTTGTATTAGTTGCGTTAACTTGCTGTACAAGGTGCTACACAACCTTTCTGTGCTGCCAAACATCGTCCGTCCTTTGGCCCCACTGTACAGATCAATCATGTCATGACTTTGGTCCTGGCTCTAAATGTAAGCATTGAACTCCCAGTTAATGTATTCACATGTTGTCCAAAAGTGAAATGAATCGAAATTTTTCTACAATAAATTTCTGTTTCCCCGTGAACTTCAGCTTTAATTCAATCACATCTCAGTCAAGATTACAATAGCCACATCATGTAAACTTCTATTCTAATTATGTTCAAACAAGCTGATTTCAGTGTTTTAACAGCAGCCATGTGGGAAAGCAGACTGTGGAACTGCTAAAGATGCAACACAGTCGACCAAAATTTCACCAGCATGCCAAATATTCACCCAGTTGTCCAACAGACAGATTGCTGTTCGTTCAAAAACTTTGGTTCCAATTTGTTCAAAAATGAAAAGCAGTTCTGATGAGTTTGGAGTCAGAATCAGACCCTAATCCCCGTGTTGTCTGATGATTACTCCAGTTTAATTCTGTTCCAATAACTCGGTTGTAAATTTTAGGATTAGGTTCCATGTACTGCATTTACATGAATGTGAATGAATGATATGTGTCAATTAGTTTGAACATCATCTTTTGAGAGTGCTTTAGCTCTGCATGCTATGATTTCCTTTGGCTAAAATGGGTTTTATTCAGGTGCTCTAGATTCCTCTCACAGTCCAAAGACACGCAAGTAAGTTGAATCAGAAAATCTGAATTGCCCTTAGGTGTGAATGTGTTTGTCATTCTGTGTTAGCCCAGTGAGGTTGTCAAAGTGTCCTGGCCAGTGCATGCTGGGACAGACTCTCCCCCATATGACCTTGAACACATCTGTCCTATTTTGTTTTGCATCTCATCCAGCTGTTTTAAATGCTAAGCGTATAATGGTGATAAAAATTCTCCTCAGAATGGACACTCATGCACACAAGCACACAAGTATTTACGAGATATCACAGATGATAGATATTTTGCTGAAGAAAAAGGTACTTGTGTGCCAGTTGTGTTCAGAAGCATGATGGAGTCAGTCAGGGGCCACAGTGATGAAGACCTGGATGGCTTCCAGGTCACATCTTGAAATTTTTGTCCCATAAAAATGGTTAAACATTTACTTTATGTAATACTTTCTATTGAGTCTCCATCTCTTGATAAAAAGGGACTCTAGTATTTTTCTACATTCAGACCCAAATGGTCTATAGATCCTCCTGTAAAAAAAGACATTTGGAAGTTTTTAAGTAGGTTTGAATGAATAAGGGGCAGCACAGCAGCATACTGGTTAGTGCTGTCGCCCCACAATAAGAAGGTTGTGGGTTCATTTCCCCGCCTGGGGCCTTTCTGTGCAGAGTTTGCATGTTCTCCCTGTGCCTGCATGGGTTTCCTCCACGTAGTCTGGTTTCCTCCCATTTGTTTCACATATGAATAAATACATAGAAAAGGGTGAAAAAAATTTAAAGTTAAAAAACAGCAATAACCATAACAACAATAACAATTTATGTGAGGTGTGGTTAGAAACCTGAAGAGGCTTATATGAAAACCACATCCAATAGATATACCAAAGTTAAAATACATACAATGCAAAATCACAAATGCATGTCAAATGATCAAGCTGAAAGTTTCATGTAAAAAGAAAAAATAGAATCACATTTCATCATCATAAAGGAAAACTGGAGTGGCCCCATTTTTCCAAATAATTTTTCCGATAATCAGCTCCTTGCTTCTAAAAACCTTACGTGTTCGGAATATTTGTTTACTTTCTCCATCTTTGGGAAAAAGCTTTCCACTCATGGGAAAACATATTTTTTTCTGGCTTGGGGAGCAGCTCAAATCTTGAAATGTCTCACCCATTTTACAGCCATCGAATATTTATTCCTTGTTCATGGGTACTCAAGTCAGCGTTTTTTCGTATTTTCAGCGGCACCATTTTCTAGTTGAGGGCATCCTCGTCTCCACACAGCTTGTGCTTGATAGCCTGGCATGTAGATTCTCCTCAATGGCTTCATTGATCTCTTAGTTGATTTTCTCATCCGTCTTTGTAAACAGGAGCCGAGCCAGGTATACTGTCAGGATTTTCCTCTGAATCGCAGTTGCTTTTATGAATCGCTGACTGAACAGTGCATAGAATATTGTATTCATTGGCATTATTTCGTTCTGCTTTAATATTTTCCTTAATGTTCTCCAGCATTGATGAACTAGTAAGATAAGTGCACTGTCACTATAGCACTTCTATCCATTCAATGCCAACCCATATCTTATTACACTGGAATAATAACAGTTTTATTCAAGTTCATCAAAGATAATGATGCAGAGATGGTTAAGTTTTTGAGCGCAAATGTCATTTCTCAGAGGCAAACAGAAGTGAATGATGAATTAAATAGGAACAGAATGCGGATTATTCAGGATAAATCCGGCTTACTTCATGATGTAAGTTACAATAAATGAATTTAGATTTTGTCAGTGTCGTAAAAGTACGTTAAAGGTAGTTGAAATTATAGTATGTATGTCCATACTGCGGCCAGAAACTGTTAGGTCAAAACAATTAATGTAAAGTGAACTTTAAACAAATTTCAGAGATGATTCAGTCAAGGTAAGATGGGTGGATTGTTACTTTGGGGCTAGATAAGTGAAAAAATATAGCGTGAGCTATATGCACACATAGTTTTCAACGGTGCCTTTAGCATTATAAATTAAAAGTAGCCTATGGAAAGGTATGACAACAGTCCAAGGGTATTCAGAATAGCTATAAGAAAGTAAGGCTTAAAGTATACTGCAAAGAGAAAACTGCAGCATTTTGAGGTTGAAAGTTGTGTCTTCTTCCTCTGTGACATGCGGGTTTCTTTTCTTTTTTTTTTTGCCAGAGATAGCACTGAACAAAAAGTTCTCGAGTCCCAGTGAGCATAGTACATCTGCCAAAAGTATTATTTAACTGCAGTGTAGAAACACACCCATGTTATTTTAGGTCGAACACTAGCCGTACTGAAAGAACAACGTTAATGTTTAATACATTTTATAAAAAAATATATGAACAAGCCTGGGTCAAATCTGAATATATACGATAGACTGCATTGTGTGATATTTGCATTCTGCCTTGTGTTGATTTTATCTCTTCATCAGTTTACTGCTCTCTGTGCTCACATATAAAGTATTTCAGTACAGCTGAATTCCCAAAGAAGCTGTTCTTGATTATATTTTTTCAGTTTCTGTTGTCAGGCAATGAAACGGTGACTAAAAGGCATGTGAATCAGCAGCCACATCAAAGTCATTTCTAGCTGCTGCTAAAACCCAGATTTTATAAGTGCAACGCTGTCTGACAATATCAACACACACGTGAGTTAAAGACTAATGCCGTGCTGTATTTTTGCTCATCTTAACATGTAAATTTATCAATCAGGATAAAAGTCAGAAGCTCGTGGGGTAATGCTGATCTGTGTCCACAATGTGAAGTTGCCCAGGTTTGTCTAAAAAGCTATTTTCTTGTTAACGCTTCTTTGTCACTCAAAATCATTTTTAAAAGAGCAACAACGATTATGGAAACTCCAACACTCAACTGGCTGATCAACAGTGTAACCTTATCTCTCAGTCACATGCACATTTGGCTGACTGATGTTGTTAGCTCATCACTCAGTGGCTCAGTCAGTGACATTTTATTTAATGCACGCAGTGTTGCTGAAGCAGTCTGGCCCGAAAAATTAAATGCTAGATCTTTAACTCGGGGTGAAATTGGTTGAAATAAAATTACAATATTCTTTGCAAATATTGGTGTTTGCAGAGTTGAGAATGGCAAAAACCAAGCCAAAGATGAAAGCGAGGCATCAGAGTGTTATTGATCTTTTCATCTAAGTCGAGAAGAAGGCAAATAACCTTAGTTCCCAAATTATTAAACTATTTATTTCAAAGATTAGAAGCCCCTTTGAACAGTGTTGGTATGGAGGCAGTATACACAGAGGAAGTGTGTCCTTCATGAATTCGTGAATGTGTAAAATGTAAAGGAAGGTGCACAGGCAGAAATAGTTAACCAAGAGAATGCTAAAAGATTCAATTATCAGTTTATTAATAACAATATATAGTTTTTTCCATCACAAATATCTCTTGTAAGCAAACACACCAGAGCCACGTTTGATAACATATCTCTCTCAATTGCATGTGTCTTTTTTTTTTTGAGCAAAAATGATGATGATTGCTCAGGTGCCACCCCTTAACAAGTTTTGGGCACTCCATTTTATCATTCTTAAGATGACTTTCTAAATTTTGTTCTGCTTGTATTTGTCCCAGTGTAGTAATCTCACAGATTCTTATTTCCCCAGCCCTATAGTAGACCATTACGCCAGTTATTGCAGCTTGCCCTATTACAGCAATATCTAATTCAGCTGACTGTAAAGCGATCATGGCATTTATTCGACCTCTCTGGCTCTCCATGTTGTATCTTAGGAGGGAGGATGGAGACACTCAGAGAATATACTCAGTAGATATATCAAGAACAATTCTCAATACCATATCAGCTTTTTGTCTTGACTGCCCCCCGCCCCACCCCTGATCCCCCCTCCCCCCACCCAGACCCTGCATCCTCAGAATATCATGACAAGCAGCCCTGTTTTGGACGCTGATACATGCAGTTGCTTGCATACAGCTTCAGTGACATGCTCAGGCAACCCTGTGGCCAATGCTGTCAGCATGGACCGGCATCAGCTCCCCTCTTTGATGGACAGGCGGTGGAGATGTGTGTTTCTGTGTGTGTGTGTGTGTGTGTGGTGGTTATTGCTGTGGCTTTGTTTCAGAGAGTGAACATTGCACATCCTGCTAAAGAAACATAAATAAATTCATGAAATACATAACGCTAAGAATTCCATCAACCTGCTTTAGCCTAAGACAACTAAAGACAAAGAATTTATTTTGCCTGACATATTTGTGAATGTGGCGTTGCTTACATTGCATGGATAAACAGCGGGGCTGGTTCTTAAAGCTCAGCATGTGGCTCTGCACAAAAACTCCTGGCAGGCTGAGTTCAGCTCTGCCAAGCCACCAAGCCTTCCTGTGGTGAGGTTCTCTAATGCTTTCAAATCCTGCAGTGTTTTTTTTTTTTTCTTTTTTTTATCAACAGGCTGCATTCCCCCCCCCCCCCGCCCCCAACCTCGTTTCCCCTTCTTCTCCACCGAGTGCTGCCTAAAAGAGTGGAAATTCCCCACAAATCAAAAAACAATTTTATATCAGGAAAGAGCTAATTTGGCTGGGACAATGCATAATGAGATCCTACCTCTTTTTTGTTTTTGTCTCAGACTTTTGTGTCTGCACAGGTGGGTGTTCTCTTTGATAAAACTTGTGTTGTGCAGGTTCATATTATTGGTTTGTGTGCTTTGGCGGTGGTCATCGTGCCTCTCTATTGTTTCATGTGCAGCTGCTAAAGCTTCAGAATAATCTTTGCTGCAGTTGATAAGCAAACAATCCCTTTCAGGCATTTCTTCATGAGATAATGCCGTGAAAACTATCAGGGCTGTAATAACAATATTACAGAATGTATTTTTAACTTCTCAGCTGCTCGGTGAGTTAATACAGTATAATACTGC
The DNA here is from genome assembly GCA_034769265.1 of Remorina albescens. Lineage (NCBI taxonomy): Eukaryota > Metazoa > Chordata > Actinopteri > Carangiformes > Echeneidae > Remorina > Remorina albescens. Next base: position 11,458,613 of record CM068491.1, on the reverse strand, counting down.
ATCATTGCCTCATCTATGGATTGGAAAGTCTTTTTTTTTCCATTTTAGAGTGGCCACCCTCAATACTCATTCATATGAGTTACACCATCTGGCTGCTACAAAAAAAGAGTTTTCATTCACTCACTGAGCTTTTTTTTTTTTTTTTGATTTATAGTTATGCATTTTGGCAAAAAAAGAGGTTTTAAACACTGTGGATAAATCTAATAAGCCATACGGATGAGAGAAGTCCTTCCCCAGCATATTTGTCACTATCAGCTGTTTTACTTTATTGATGCCAAAGTAAGTGTGCAGTATTAAAAAAAAGTCCAGGGAGCTGTTGGTTTGTCAACATGTTAGTCTTTTCCTTTGTCACTTGGCACTTGTGAATTTCAGAAAGCTGTAGAGTTAGAGGAAGTTTCAAAATGAAAGGCAAAAAAAAAAGAAAAGGAAACATGGAAGCACAGTGGGCGCAACTTCTTGGTTGGGTTGGAAAATCTACCCACTTGCTGTCTAATCTTGCTTCCATTGATCAGACCCCCTACTCATGCACACTGAAGCTTCCAGGCTCAGCAGGCTGCTGTAGCTGAGTATAGCTGCTGAACTTGCCTGGGCTTTCATTTATGTCTAAGAAGCAAATGATGCGGGAGTATAAGCCCAGAGAAGAAGGAAACCGTTTCACTTGACTTATCAACCGAGCTGCTACTCTCACACAAGGTCGTTGTCTCAATGTGAAAAGTCCAATAAGTCAGACACTTGCTGTTCCGCTTGGAAACCGTAGCTGTCACAGGGAGTGTCGGCTCAGTGTCTGTTTAAGATGCTGGTTTGATGTCCACTGATCAATCTCATTACCGTTTGCAAAGTTTTTACTCCTCTTACCGTTACTACAGTATATACCAGGTTTTATCAGGACAGCCATAGTTTATTTTGTGCAAAATGAAATTGGGAAGTTACTTTATAATTTATAATGGCGTGACCTGCCATCCATGGGAGAGCCTACAACTCTGACTTCAAACAACCTAGCTTCAACACAACATCTGGTCTATGAGGAAATGTTGCCTTTGTTAATGAACTGATAGAAATTGATGTGGCAGACAAAAGCCTCTGTACATTATGTGTCACACTGAGGTGGTATTGATGTATACGAGGATGTGCTCCCCTGCAGGCTTTTGTTGCTGTAAACAATATAATGAAAATAGACAATTCTGTGTTTATTACGAGTGTTAAATGATGCTATTTCAAGTCGGGTAGTTTTATTGAGTTTTATACTTTATGCCACACCAGCCACTGGGGTCCTTGAATTTGCTATCTAAACAGCTTTTTTATCTCATGAAAGGCATCGTGCTGCCACGCTGTTAACACTTCTTTGGTGTTGCAGACAGGTGTTCTCACCTTTCTCCTCCCAACTCCTTTGTTTTAGCTGCGACAGTGTCACCAGTCATCACTACTTTCAATATCACCATCACGCATAATTCTGACGTCCTGCAAAACATGAAACTCATCTGCATAATCAAAGCTGCTATAATCGTTTCTTTCATATCCACGGTGCATCGTGTGACTACTTGTTTGTGAGAGGTGTTGTTCAGAGGAATGCGCGCACAAAGAACTGTCGGCCAATTCTACCGATTCCCTCAGCTCTGTGGGTTGGTGGAGCCAAGCAGAGAGTCAGTATTGAACTTAAAATCATCGAGTGGGCGCACACATGACTCCAAGTCGCAGCATATAAGGTGACAATATGTCACTGTTGTTTACAGCTCTGCCAACAACATCTTTTAATGTAGATTTAAGGAAAACAGACGGTTTGAAATTGTCAAAAATATGATTCACCCAAGAAAAAAAAAGGGGGGGGCTGTTTAAAAATGTAGAGCAGATTAAACCCAACGTACATACACTGACCACACATCTTATAGATGTGGCCATTTTTCTGATATGTCATATTTGTCTTTAATATTAATATTCCAGTCAGTAACTCCCGTAACAATTGCGTTTATAGAGTCATCCATCTGTTTAATTGCTGTGGCCAAACATGATGACAGTTTTATTGATGAGGCAACTTAATTCCAACAGCTGATAAGGCTGGATCAACGGGTTGGTGAGAGTGGGAAGGAATTGTAATGTGTGTGCACTGTCGCTCTTTTCATTTGTTCATCATTCAATAACAAAATCTCTGCCTTCTGCTTTTTTTGATGCCTCTATCCCATCTCTTCTCATCGTCATACAATCCATTTACTTCACACTGGTAATCTCTTCACCTTAAACCCTTTAAGTTGCCATTAAGCCTCCATTCATTCTAACATAATGATCAAATTCATCCCAGTCCATTTACCTTCAAGGTTTAAGGTTTACAAAGGATTACAGGTTGAAAAATCAATTTGCTTGCTCTTGAATGTCAAGTAATCCAGTTTGGAGATACGTTGGTTCTACTGCAGTCTAATGGGCAATGTGCTACACAGTAGCTGACGTGAAATATGACACCCTTGTGGAAATTCAAAGAGGAAAAAAAATATGGCATTATTATTTAAGGTGTGCCATTATCCAGTGTATGGTCAAAAAAAGCCTTCGTCCGGTGAGCTCTGAAAGCAGTTTAATGTCTTTTATGGCATGCTGTGCTTCAAACACCTGTTTCTCACAGAAACACCTACAAAGTGAATATTGTATTAACGAAGTAATGCGTTGACTGGAGCCAGAGCGTCACCTTCAACATTCCTCGCAACACGGGAAATGTTTCCAGCCAGCAATAAGGTGGATACAAATTACATCAGACTGTAATCTTGGATCTTTCCCAAGTAAATGCATAAAGTTAATTGCCATACAGAAGGAGGGGCTGGTGGGGGGGTGAGGGCGGGGTATGGTCTAATTTGCCCTAATTTTCAGACTGCTGCGGGTTGTTTTATTGTGTATAACAGCATCCATGAGGGTATGAGTTTTGGAGGGGATAAAGGCCATTTGATCAGAAGACCATTAATCTCTGTAAGCAAGTCTGGACAGTTTCTACCACAGTAATAACAAGCTCTCTGGATTATCTCTGAACTACCTCTTACACTAAACATTTCATATATTCAGCACAAAGTAACAGAGGAGTCAGAGGGTTCTTAGTCAGCTCATTCTAAAGAGGCCAGATAATTAGCAGCAACCAAAACAGTACGTTTGAAATTAATTGCATTATTAACAACAAGAGTTTCTTGCCATTAGACAACGGGGCTTTTACAGTGTGGTACATGTTCTAATATTAGTATTATGTATACACACATGTATAAAAATGGATATATGGAGCAGGATAACCCAAAGGGCATTAATGATATATGGGAAACAGTTAAGACAATTAATATAATGGAGAATAGTTGGTGTTGCTGACACAGCGAATTAACCAGCAGCCATTCCAATAATTGTTTGATTGTTGCTACAGGAATAATAAAGAAAAAATTACCTGCTTTAAGTTTGTCATTTTTCAGCATGCAGTTTTTGAAAGGATCTGTCTGCATCGTTAACTTTGGAAGTTCTGTTCATTTGAATCGACATCTTGTAAAATATTCTGATAGTGAGTCAGGGTCAAGAGTTATATCTAAGATGCAAAACTAGATGATTGGCGTTGTTGTGCTTTGGTGGTGTTTAATGAGGGAAGTATTTCAAGAAATGTGATGCCTTTGAAATGTTGTTATTCCAGCTAGGAGCTGGAGTGCATTGTCCATAAGTGACCTGGAGGTGTGAACGCAGCATGCACGCTGTATGTGGCAGTTCAGTTCCACTGAAGCATTTAGGTTTGAAAAGGTTTTTATTTCTGCAGTTATGAGGAGGATTGACTTGTTTGGAGCAAAAGCCTAGAACATGACAGCTCATTGGATTTCTGCAAACTGTGTGAGCAAAGGGTTTAACAAAGAACAAAAGAAAAAACTTGTTTACATGTTGGAATTCTGTCTTGTCGTAGTGAATGTCACCTCAACCACTCGTAACCCTTAATAATTGGAATGTAGCTAATAAAAGCTTCCCAAGAGAGCTGTATGATCTGTAGGTTTTATGTTTGCAGAGTGCAGGGAGGCCATTGCTTGAAGGATTCATTTGCGTGAAGGGTGAAGGGCACAATATGAAGAGCTTTTTTTTGGAGGACTGTTGAAACAGTTTTTTTTTTTTACAAAGACATGACTCAGCAGAAAAGGGCTTTTTGGGGGCTAAAGTTATTATACCACCCATTATTTTACTTAAGTAACTGTAGATGTATGTTAACATGATTTCCTGCATCGTTAATTACACACATATTCTAACGCTGGCTTTGATTTAGGTTCTTAAATTTGCTCATTAGACAGAGGCAAATAGAAATGAACACACCATTAATTGACATTTGGGGTAATTTACAAGTGATCTTGAAATCTACGGCTTTTCGTGCGTATTAGGTAAAGGCCTGCGTATTGTGAACCACATATGACTACGACACTTTTTACGATCCTTCTCGAGAAGATGTCCATAATATTTATGAGATCTATATCTCAGTGCCGAGAATGAATTAGAGTGCTGACTGATTTATTCATTCGTTCGTAGCTCACCTGTAGTGGCATTTTTTGCTAGTCTGCTAAGTCTTAAAAAGCATTTTAGCATACACATGTGGTGAGAAAATAAGCAAGGTTTATCTCTACAAGAAATACGACATCTGAGTTTTGTTTGTGTTCTAATAAAACCTGTCTGGGACTTTAAAGGATGTGTTGCACGGACGGCTGGGCTCTTGTGTTGATGCGTTTGTGACACAATTGATATAATCCATCCAAGCTAGTAATGTGTTTGATTTGTTTCGTAGGTGATCCTCATGTTGACAAAATACTACGACTTCAACTCAGGCAGAGTGACAGAGAGTTCTTTATGGAGGTAAGATCTCCTTTCTGTTATTACTTTATATGCACAGGAGTATATAAGCTGCAGTAAAAATCACCAGTTGTATATGTGATGGCTGAATCCTGTTGTTCTTTTGTTTGCTTCTGAAGAATCCTCTTTAATATCTCAAGAACATCCTTAACATTGTTTTGCCAGCTTGATAATTTATCCTAATAATGTGAACGATCTAAATTTTTAATTACCTCATGGGAAATTCTTGATGTATTTGGATTTCTGTTGGGCATACATGTATAAAGCTTACATAAATATATATATTTGACTGTATATATTTGTTTTGGTGCGTGTGATTGTGGTGCTGCGGAACAACACTGCTTTACGCTGCCATTTTGTCCACCCCATTCGAATCAATGAGGTGGGGCTGAACAACAGACACCCATCTTTGTGTAATTTAGTGCAGTTCAACAGCAGCACAAATTGATCAGAGCAGACTCTAAAATGATCATAAAGTTGATTTAACCTAAACACAGTTTCAACAGCAACCCAACATCATGAAATGATGTATGAGGTGTTTCTAATAAACATACAACTGAATGCATGAAATCAAAAACATGAAATATGTCATTTGGTGTAATTACAACAGCGATGATTTAGGGTGACTTCCTTCAACATTTTGCAGTCACAGTTTGTGGCAAAACAGGGAGTTACGACTTCAATATTCTTCCATGCATTGATTTTAATAAAATCATCATAAAAGAAGATGATTTACTATAAAAATTTCTTTTTACATATACAGCAATGAGTTCTGTGAGGCTCCAAAGAAATCTGAAGTAAAGCCAACATTATCAATACGCAAGGGCTAAATAAAAAATAAAGTCTCCATATTTCCCAAATGCATTATATAAATATATTGCAATATAAAACATTTCATGGTTAGTTGTTTCTGAAATGTCATCCAGCAACTGAGACTGATATCTACTTTGGTGACAGTGAACAAACGTGGTGAATGAAAGCCATTTTCTACAGGAAAATCAATATGGCCACATATATCTCTGGTTTCCAAAAATTTTTTTTTTTTTTTTTTAGCCTACAGGCTGATCCCCCATTTGATTTATAAAACATGAAAATCACAAACCTTTGAATGACATTTTTACCCCAAAGCATCAACAATGTTTATAATAATAATGCTGATAATAATAATAATGATAGCTCATCCTCTCTCAGTGCATGCCACACAGGATATTCTTGTTTATTTTGATAATTAAAAAAATCTCCATCCATCTAGCAAATTGCCTCATGACTACTGCTGTTGCAATTTTCTGTCTGCCTGATATGCTTAATGATACCGTCAGCATCATAACTACTAGGTGTTGTTCGGTTCCCCTTTACTTTCTACCGCAACCTATTTCCCTCCATCCTATAATTGAATTTTAGGTCAACTGATTATGGGACCACATATGAGAAACTTAATGAGAAAGTTGGGCCAAAGACCATACTGAGCTACTTGTACGTAAGTCCGAACAACAAAAGAAAGGTAGGTTTCCTATTGCACATTATGAAAAGTCCGGCCTATGTTAATTAAATCTGTCAATGTTTATTGCTGTGAGTTATTGTCATTTTCACTCCATAAAAGCCTTGCAGGATTCTGGGCAATGTGTGTGCTACAAGCAGAACCCTGCACAAGCACAGCTCGGCTTTGTGGAATGATTCTGTCAAGGTGAGCTGCTGATTTCCTCCTTTCTCGTCTCGTCTCAGATCATGTTACTGACCGACCCAGAGGTGGAGAGCAGCCTGCTCATTAGCCTTGACGAGGGGGCGTCCTATCAGAAACACAGCTTAGCCTTTGATATCCTCAGTCTGCTTTTTCACCCGGAGCAGGAGGACTGGATTTTGGCTTACAGCCACGACCAAAAGGTAGTGTGGAGTTGTCAGGTGGCATGAAATAGCTGGAATAAAACAGGGAAATGTGACAGGAAAAACAAAATCTCTGGATGGAAACAGGGGTTGTGGTGTGTAGTTTACACACACTCGGTGCACAGGTCCTGTCTGATTCTTTCTCCTGTTAAATTATATATTAGATGCCTTTTTGGTTGCAACACAACTAATATCTCTTTAAAATGAGACAAAACACAGGTTGCTGTCACGGACAAAAGCATTCATTTTGATAATAGCAGTTAGCTTTTAAGGACATGGTCTTCATATGCAGAGACATTCAGCACTTAAGTCAAGGTTGTTGTTGCCAAAATAGCTGAGGCAGCCGATCACCTGCTCCTCTAAACAAGTAGTAAGGTCTGAATGGATGCACCCGAGACAGCACAGGGGAAGGTTAACAAGGAGGACCCACCTAAACAATTTTCAACCTCACACACACACGCACACACACATACCAAGCATAAAAACACACCCCCTTCATTACTCTTTGTGAGAATCCTGCTGTCTACTTCACTCAACACCTTAGCTATCAAACCGGCCTCCACAGTCTGCTTTTGTAAGACTTGATTTTTGGAGAGAAGAAAAGTCAAGGTCTGAGAAGCGAAATAAATGGTGCAGGGAGTAAGATAAAAGCTTAGCTGAAAGCCATCGACAGGTCAAAATAAAGATGCTTTAGAGAGGTTTGCTTTCAGGTCATTCTGTACGTCTGCTAGATCCACCAAGCTAAATTTCATCAGGTTTTTCTTTCTTTTTATTGCTGCTAGACTGAAATTAATCACAGCCTTGATTCATTTTACATTAATTGATTGTCTGTCGAGTCTTTTAAAAGTTGCAAGCTTTTGGATAAGTCATAATAATGTTGCTTAACATTAGGAAGCCCTCAGCTTAAGATACTTCCTGCTTGATTATTATAGCGAGACATGACAGGTCTTCTGAATGCTTGTTAGATACAATGACAGTTAAAGGGGGAAGCCAGTAAATCTTAAATTCTGTTGAGTTACTGTAAAGAGACACTTTGATTTTAACTCAGAGGCCTTTTCCTACGAACTCCTTTCTCCTCACTAAGGTGTCACAGCAAATAATATTTATTTTCAGTTTTATTGTTAGTTCATAAAAAACTAAATGCATTCAGAATTTTTAAATCACTGATGCATTTACACATTAAGTATTTACTCTGTAGCAGGATATTCAAAAGAACATCAACATATCGACACCACAAAATATATAACATTGATCACAGCTGCATTTTTACATTAGTCTGAATACTGTTCTCTTGGATATTCTGACTTGGAAAATGATTCTTTACAATGTATCTCATTTGGTTAATGCATTCCTCTCATTTCCAGCTCTATGTCTCTGTTGAGTTTGGGAGGAGATGGCAGCTTGTCCATGACAGTGTTGTGCCCAACAGATTCTACTGGTGAGATCATCAATCACTCTGCAAACAGACATCAGAGCCAATAGACCAGCATCTAAGACCATAACTAATGCTTTGTCTGCCTCAGTGAAAGTGGCCACTAAATACAACAAGAAACACAACTAAGTGTGTGTGCATGACTTCCAACAGAGGACACAGCCACAGCCATTGGTCTACACTATTAAACTGTGATATCCTCCACACCGCTGCTGGCAGCGCTAATGGTTACACATACAAACTGTCACCTAAAGCTGTAGCCATTAAGGTACAATGAAAAGCCAGTTCTGAGCTAAGTTAGAGCTGCTGGACTGGTCCAAGTTTTTGAGCGTTGCACCAGCTGCACACGTGACAGAGTGAGGAAGTTGGTAAGACAGACACAGCTAGTAAAAACGTTCCAAATTTTAAGAATGTTTTGACAGTCCACGTTGACCAGGATTTGAACTGGAGCTCTTCATGGCCAATACAACAGCACACTAGCATTATATCTTTCTTTGGCAGAATCGTTCTAGACTGAACAACGTGGTTGCTTTAGTGGAGGGAACTCTGGATGATCACTTTCAATTTACAGAGTGAGCTGTGTACTCAACTGAGCCATCTCACATGCAGTGTGGAGGCCTTGGGTGATGATAGAAATGTAAATGATGATCAACAGGGAGGGACTCACATGCACCAATTAGCACAGTGTACATACACCAATATGCACACGCCATCAACCTGGAGAGCAAAACAAAGAAACAAGGAAACTCAGATTGCAACGCGTACAGTGTGGTTGTGATAAAATCAGGACTTGATTAAATGTCCAGAATAAAAATGTGAAGAAAGCATTGCTGCACATTTCAGTCTCCCTGCTTTTATTACTGGATTCCAAACCAGGCTGTGCTCACTGTGATAATGTATTTTTTGTATGTTTTCTTTGTTTGTTTGTTTGTTTGTTTTTTATGTATTGCTCTAAGCTTGTAGTTTACACACGAAGAGTAAAATTAGATGTGTTGACTACAGTCTGCTACTGAAATATTCCTGGGATAGTGTCACAAATCAAATGGCATCCAAACATGAATAATTTTCATTTCTTCTCGGTGTCTCCTCCAGTGTTTTAGTGTTATTAGTGATTTAATACTGGTACAGGGATTAAGGCCCAGGATAAATACTTGATTTACAATCTTTTGAATAGTTGTTGGCTATAAAATCGTTCTCACCCTGTTATCTAGAGAGTTAAAAAACAGAGCCATGGATTAATGAAGGAGTGACCTGCAGTGGAGGGATATAAGTTTTTCAGTTTTTTTTTTTTTGCCCTAGTCTGGGAAATACTAATAATACTAATGTAAATTAAAATCACTTGAGGGAAGAGGTGATGACTAAGTAGATATTAGACAAAACAAAGCACAAAGGCTGTCTGTTGTTTAATGAGGCAGATATTTTTATCCTCAAAGGAACACGGATGGTTGACACTGATTTCTCGTGGAGGATGTGGAGAGTAATCATGCTCCAGTTTGTGCTATTTATTCTTACCTGATTTATCCACCAAAGCAGCCATGGGAAACATCGGGTTAACTGTACAGTTATACAGGAGCGTGAGTTCTTAGATAGTGCATTACATTGCAAACAAAGAACTGCTGTCTGATTCACCGCTCATAAAATATGGCACAAAAAACTCAAGGTTTTCACCATCATCCTCCCAGCAGAGCTCATCAGACTTGCACAGAATTTTAGCCTTTAAATCACAGCCTAATGAGCAATAAAGCACAAAATTTACCTCATTCTCAGCCTCACCTAAGTCACATAACAAAGCCCTTTCTCTGTCGCTAATGTTAATGTACCTGAGCTCTACTGCGCGCATAGATCTCTTTGGCTAGGCTTGACACATTGGCTATAATTTAGTTTTGAGCCAGGAATTTCTTATCAGGAACAATTCACGCAGAGTGTTATGATCCATGATTACACTGCAGCCTGCTTGAAATAATAATAAATTAAAAAAATAAGATAAAATAAAATTCACCTCAGTAAATTAGGGATGTTATTTCAGACATCTTCTCTATGAGCTGCTTTACACTTTCCAGTTTACATTGTATACTATATATATCCAATCATTCTTTACACTTTGAATCAGTATGTTGAGTTGGGGACTATATTGCGATCTCAGATTTCTTAAGCAGCATCCCGAAATTTAAGTATTAAGTTTGGTGTCCCCATATACTTACTTTGATCCTCCAGGTTATAAATCAAAGATAGCATGTTGGGGAAAAAAAAGCTCCCCGCCTGATCAGTGATACACTATAAAAAAAAAAAAATGCTTTCATCTCTTCTTGCACTAATTGCATTGAAAGAAAATCTGACAAACAAGATTTACAAAAACACCTTGGTCGGGCAGAAATAGCGCTATGTGTTCATTATGGGCGAACGCCGTGTAACATTGCAGGGGTTTATTTTAGAGCAATGGCTGCTGCTCACTGATAGAATTGGATGAAGTGTTTGACAGAAAGTCCATTAAAAGAGATGGAGCTTTGAGGCAATTACAAAGTGCTGAGGGAAGCAGGATGGGGGCTTTTTATATTATAGTTCAGACACAGTATGGAAAATGAGAAGAAACCCATCTTGTGTCACAACAGCTGCTATTAATATAACAAGTGGTCACTCTTGTCACTCTGTACATAACAAGTACTATGAAGAATCTCTATTAAAAGGGAATGAAATGGAAAAGTACGCCTTACCCATAAAGAGCGGTACGGTTCAAATGTCCATCAGGTCAGTGTTTATAGGTAAGGTTGCTTTGTTATAGCTGCAGCAAGAACAATAAATATCTCAGCTGTATGTCTTATCTCCCATCACCCGCTGTAAAAATCGAAATTCTAGGCACATCCGTTTAATGTGAACAGTCTTTCCAAATTTCTTTGTAATTTATTCAGGACAACAGTATAGAGTTAATTAAACCTTTTTCCTCAGTGCCATATTCAGACATCTGATTGTGAGATGATTAACAAGAGAAGTTCAAAGTATCAAAGTCTATACAGACCTTAGTAGATACTACAGAAATCAGACATTTCAATGTGCAGTGACAGAATAGAAGAATAGTTTTTCTCTCTTCAGGGGCTAATATAATATATTAACAAGCTGTTACTCATTTTGTCAGTTCAGCTGATGACACATGAGTTATGTCTGGTGGTTTTTGGTTGTTGCATTTAACAACAGCTGATCTCTGAGTTTGCATGTTGCGTTTAGACATATGTACAGTAAATATTTCACGATGCAAACTCATCGTGAAACTCAGTGTAACTCAGCTAAGAAATAGTTAAACCTGTGATCTAACTATTTCTTTGATGTAGAATGAATTGTGGAGGCCGTCTTTTATTTTTAATGCATCAGAAAAAAAAAATCTGTATCTGAGAGAGAGAACTCTGTCTTTGGTTGAGCGACTGATGTTTACAAGCGCTGCTCATTTTCTTTTGTCAGGCCATACTTAAGCAGGGATGAGGAGAAACAAACAATTTGTTGCTTCATTTGACAGGGACACAAGCCCTGTAGGTGAAGGATGTTGTTAATAATGTACATGATGCCACTATTAATTATTATGCATGTCTGTAAGTATAACTTTGATGTTTAATAGATGTTATGTCGGTCACGATGTTACAGGTCCAGATTGGGTTTAGATAAAGAGCAAGGAATGATTCATCTGGAGATCAGTGTCTCTAATGGACGTGAGTAATAATGTTACGATGAATCATATCCACTGTGCATGTTTGCAAGATGTGTTGAAACAAGAGCACTTACCAAATTTCTGTAACATTTGCTTGTAACTCCTACATCTTATTTCAGAAAATAGGTGCCTGGTCACATCTCTTTTAGCCGTCTGTGATAATACTCCCTTATTCATCCGACCTGGCTGTATGGAACCTCTTCATACGGTTGAGCTAATTCATTTTTTAAAGGCCAGGCTATGACTTGGCTATTTTCTTGGCCACAGTAGAGAGATGGGGCTCTTCCATAAGGCCTCATGTGTTAATGCCCTGTCCCTGGGGAGACCGCCTCATTTGGCTGATGCTAACGCACTGGGACAGCTCTCTTTACTTTATCTATTAGTGAGAATGAGGAATATAAAGCATCCCGAATTTTGCCAGAGTGGCTCACTTAATATGATCAGCCTAAGCTATACCAAAGCTTGATAGTGGACTGCAGAAGGTTGTTTTTTTTTCTCTCTGTCATGTTATTAGCACTGATTTCTTGCTTACCCACAGGGTCACAGTACATAACTTGTAAACTTCAGAACTGCTCCGATGGAAACAAAGGCAAGCCTTTCCCTGGATTTATCATCCCCAATTCCCTGGTGGTTCAGGATGAATATGTTTTCATCCAGGTGGGTTTTTATCGCAAGGTCTGGCTTCATTAAAAGACAATTAAAAGCTGTAAAATCACTGCATTCAATCGTATCTTAATGTACAGTCATGTTTTTCATTAACTAAAAAAGGCCATTATCCTTGTAACGGATGGCAGGAAACTGAAATCAAGGTGCTCTGCATTATATTCCGCACTGCACTCATGTCATAATACACAACAACTTAATTGCCAGTTTTGATGGGGTTTAAACTGTTGGATACATGCAGGTAGCCATCAGTGTACACAGTGAAAGTTTATTAATATTCACCTGAAATCCGATGAACTGCAAATTTGCATTATATTGCTTTTCTAGGTGCCAATAGGTGGCAAGTCTGTCCATTATGTGTCCTATAAAAGAAATGCTTTCTACCCGATGAAGCTTCCTAAGTACACTCTGCCAAAGGTAAGGCTGCTAGACAGGCTGCAGCATTTGGTGAGTAGAGCACATGCAGTGCTACAAGCCCAGCATTAATTTTTCTGTGGAACCATCTATATATTCCTTCAGGCTATTCCTTGGTGCCATGATGACTTACTGTGGGTTTATTTTTCCAACGATTTTAAGTACATTTGTTCCCAGTTAGTCATAATGTTTGCTGACAAATCCATTAAATTGTTTTCCCTCACAATATTATCCTTCTAAAATTGATTCTGTTATGCATAATTATATCTTTAGATCTTATGTTTATTTAAGACCCATTCCTAGTTTTTAATCAGCTCCCCTCGTGTCTGTACACCAGATATTTACTTAAGAAATGAATCTGGAGTTGCACACTCTGTGTTCCCCAGAACTCCAAAGGAACTTTTTGAAGTCAGAAAACACATTTGCATTTGCACAAAAAAAGTGTTGTGCACTAATTTCCATTTGCTAAAGGCACAGCAGGCTGGCTCGCAGGTGTGGGAGATCCTGTCATAACAACAGGAGAGATTTAGTACCCAAAGTGTCATTTCGATCAATCTCTACAACCGTCCATCCAACCATGTATACTGTCAAAATTTCATTGAAGGACACACACACCCTATCTCCCCTCAATCTGGGAAAGGGATGCAGTAAAATTAATTGGAACCTGTCCTCATTCTTAGTGCGTTGCAAGAAGTGCCTGAGGTCTGATCGCTACTGATCCTGACTGAATGAATTCAAGAAGTGACGAATTGCTAGCTTCCAGCTCAAGCTCTATAGCAATTATTGTGCACACTGCTATTCAGAGTCACCCACTTTTGCAGACGAAATTGCTTCTTCAAACCTTGCTGACTGTTTAGGTGCCTAATCCACTCAACGACTCACAAGTGTCATATATTTAGGATTTGCAGATAATCAGCACAGATGATAACCAGGTGGTGGCAGCAATTCAGGACTGGCACCAGAATGATTCGTACAACCTGTACATGTCCGAGTCCAGAGGACTGCTGTTCACCCTGATGCTGGAGAATGCTGTAAGCAGTGGAGGACCTGAGGGCAACATCATGATAGACCTGTATGAGGTAGGCGGCCACGGTGCTGTCAACCATTTGCATGTTCCAGATCATTCCATGTCGAGCTCAGCAAACTAAAATACCTAACCTGGTTTTGTGACTCCTGCAGTTTTTAGGACAGTATGTCATGTGCAAGTAACTTTGCGCAGTTATTGACTGCAGATATACACACATGTGAAATCATTTTTCTTATTATGTAATTACTCTACTTTTGTTTATATATATATTTTCCAATGGTGCACACATTCGGAATAAACAAAATTTATTTGACTTGTAATTAGTGCTGTACTGAGAAAGGAAATTATTCACCAATCAAATCCATTTTAAAGCTTTTTTAATGATTTATTAAATATTAAAATCATTAATCAAGAAAAAATGCTAAACAGTTGCTCTGTTACTGAAATGTGAGAATTTGCTATTAAAACAGTACAAACTGATTATCTGAGTCTCTAACCTGGAGTTTTGAACTATTGGTTAGATAAAAGACAGAATTTAAAAAGGAGTAAATGCATGCTGTTATTTTTGGACAGTTTATGTACTGCATGATGAATCAGTGTTGAGAGTGCTTTGCCCCCCACCCCCCGTGTCTTTTGGTTGTCAACAGGCTGCTAATATGGGTTCATAAAGACAATTGGTGTCTTTAGTTTGTCACGATGCTGTTGAGTGACTTAGATAAACAGTTACCACGGGGAGAACATGAAAAACAAAAAGTGTTTGTATAAAAGCTAGTGAAAATTTTAATTCCTGTTTTGAGAGCTCCCTGACAGTAAAACAGACTCTGGCTCTGACAAGTAAAGTGCCAACAGACAGCCTAAAACCTTTCAATAGAGCTATTCTTCATTTTCGGTTTCGTTTTCATCAAATGAAACCTGCACCCAGAGGTCATGAATGTCCATAATGGAGCAGATGTTGGTGCTGCTGCATTACACTCTGCAGTATCTGAGCGTCTCTCAAGTTTAGCAAATTCTGGTGTCACTTACACCCCGTAGACACAATGCTGGGGAAATAGCAGCTTTAACTTGTCCTCTGCACACATTATATCTATGTTGACAGATGTACTATGAGGTTGCAGTCACTGCCCATGTATGCATCACTCTAGATTATCCTCATCTCGCGGCCAGCAGTAAAAGCCTCACACTGTTACGCACCTAAAATAGCCATCAGCGGTCGTTAGTCTCACCTCTCACTGACCTCCACACACATCATACGCCCGGACCTATTTAGCTGCACTGACAGACTAGTAGACAATATGAAATGGTCATTCTGCATTTGATAAACATTTGTTCTCTCAAAATGAAAGAGAGATAGGAACCAAAGTGATGGCTGCATGTGCGAGTCTCCATCTCTGTGCACATAAGTACAAAGAAGAAGAAATATCTCAGGGCTGCACCATATGTTGTTTTGATTCTGCAGAGGCCTACAGATGGTCCAAAATAGTGCTCCCTGTCAGAAAAACTATCACTTTCAGCCTTCTCTCCGTCTCCGAACTAGGCCCTCAGCTTTACTTAAGTTTGAATAATTTACGGCTCCTTTTTTTCCCCCTATCTTTTTTGTTATTTTTCCTCCTACTGCTCTCTGTCTGTCATGTTTGCAGGTTGCAGGGATTAAAGGGGTGTTCCTGTCAAATAAAGTTGTTGAGAACCAAGTGAAAACTTATATCACATACAACAAGGGGAGAGACTGGCGTCTACTTCAGGCTCCAACAACCGATCTCCAGGGAAACAAGGTCTATTGTGAACAAGTAAGTGGGCCATTGAAAAGACATAGACCTGCTTTTTTGGATTTCCATTATCTGCTCAAATAATACTACAGGAACATGCCATACCATGGTCATAGACTGTAAATTAAGCTTAATGAAATCAACAGAGCCCTGAATATTTCAGTGACAGAGGAGACCTTTTAAATATTGTAAATACTTTGACACCGTAAACATTTTGGCAAAAGCCACCCATCAAAAGAATTACGTCAATATTCAAATTTTATCAAAATACGTGCTATCATCCACATTGTACAATGTATGATTTTAGTGCTTTCATGATTTTAAGATGACCAAATCAAGTGGTTAAGAAAAACAGGTATGCTAGCATTAATTATTACAAATCTGTCCAGTTAAATAGTTTTTGGCATCAAAGTTTTTATTTATTTTGAATGAAAGGTTTTGGTGCATGGCAGCAAGTAAAGCTTTAAATGATCTCATAGTCACAAGAGGAGATATTACTGAAATGCAATGGTGCAGAATGTAGGAAGAATAATGATAAAAAGCAAAATAGATGGAACGAACACAAACAAAACTGGTAGACAAAGTCTGGGAAAACAAAAAATAATAATGGAAAACAATATGGTATGCTGGTGATTCTGAAATGAAAGAGTCTAAAAAAGGGTTCAAAAACATAACTCCCAAATGACCCTTCAATTTACTTCACCGAAAAGTGTCTTACTGAACAGTAAGACACTTTTTCCACCGTCACATCTATCTGTGTCATTTTAAATCAAAGCCTTGGGCTTAGGATGATTTAAAATCCCCTTTGATATTTATCAGTCTTATGTGATGCTTCAATGCTGAAGCATAAAACACCATTTCATGAGTTTCATCCATGTAAACCTTATTATAGTTAGCATTATGTTACTGTTATCTATGCAGGGCATACATAATATGTATGACATATTATGAGACCTTATAGCCTCTTCAAGACGTTTAGTTTATCATAAATGTATCATAAATTTATTTGCCATGTTCAGATTGCTGTTACAGATCTCACTGCCATTACAGTTTCCCATTTTCTTATAAATGGATTGTCTATTTTAATAGCCCTCATTGAACCCTTTGTTTTTTTCAACCAAAGAATTCAGGGTCTCTTTATGACAGCAATATTTTTCTTGTGTGTGGATCACGCCTGTATCAAATCTTTCTTTTCCACATTCTCACAACAGCAAACTAATCTTCTTTGCGTTCCTCAGCCATTCTGTTCGTTACATCTGCACCTTCATGTGTCGGAGAATCCTTACACCTCGGGAAACATTGTCAGCAAAGACTCAGCTCCAGGAATTATAATAGCGTCGGGTGAGGACATTGTTTGATTTGCACGTCCATGCTGTTGTTTGCTCTCAGCCTTAATGCTGCTCCTTGATCATATCCCTCAGTTCTCCCAGTCAGATCTGTTCTTTAGTTCTCTTCCTAACACCATCTTTCTCAACTGGCAACAGTTTACAAAATGAAACAAAACCCATCTTTCTTGTGCATCTGCTCCATTTTCAATAGAGGAAGTTGTACAAGTAAACACTCCAACCATACTGACTTCCCTGTGTTTTCGGCAACTTCTTGAAATAATGAAGGTTGAAAATAATTCTTTTTTCACCTTTTGTGTTCAGGTGTGGTTGGACCTGAGCTCACCAACACTAATGTCAGTATTTTCATCACATCTGATGCAGGGAATACTTGGAGAGAGGTACAGTACAATAACTGTTATAGGGCTTGTGATGTTAGTACCTATACAGTGCCTTGTTCATTCACTAATACTTTCGAAAAACATTACTTTTCTGAGTGTGATCACATTCTTTTAAACAAAACTTTATCCATTAAACCAAACTGAGAGAACTTCTGCAAAGGGTTTGCACTAAATGCTGTCTTAACGTTCTCAGAATATAGTCCAGAGGAAAATGAAAAAATATGTCTGCAGTCAGACGTTATCTGAATAAGGAATAAGAGAACAAAAGAAGCAATCCGACTGAGCATTTAATATTGGCTCTCAGTTCATGGTGCTGCAGTTGCAGCTGCAAAGAAGTAAAGAATTGAGGTTTGACACTCAGACTTGTGTGAGACATGTGAATCTCTGATCTGTAAAACAAATAAATCAAAAGGAGCATGCAGATTTTTGCCGTCGGCTTAACGCTCCAGAATTCAACAAACAGAGCGACAATTTCTTGGTGCTTTTGTTTATTCACACAACTGAGACTCTTGTGCAAAGAACAGCTGTGGTTTCTACTTTAATGTGTTGGTGTAAGTAGGCATGTTTCTTAAGTTGCATATTTT
This sequence comes from Remorina albescens, assembly GCA_034769265.1. NCBI lineage: Eukaryota > Metazoa > Chordata > Actinopteri > Carangiformes > Echeneidae > Remorina > Remorina albescens. The sequence goes on along the minus strand of CM068491.1, from coordinate 11,440,602 downwards.
GTGCCGTCTTGAACGGTTCTCTGGTGAGATGAAGTGCAGCTGGTTGAATGTGTCTGCAGGTTTTTCAAGAAGAGTACAGTGTGTTTTTCCTGAATCAAGGAGGATCTCTGGTGGCCATCCGACACACACCTCTGCCAATTAGGCACATTTGGTAAGGCTCTCCAGGGCTGCTCTGCATCTTTTTAGAGCCTCTACTCAATCTTTAAAACAAGAAGTCAGACTTCTTTCCTGCTGTGGCTCCTCTTACTGAATTCAGCTCTATTTGTGGCGAGTCTGTGTGTGATCCAACCATTGTTTCATCCCTCAGGCTGAGTTTTGATGAGGGCAGAAACTGGGACAAATATAGCTTCACCTCATCTCCGCTCTACGTTGATGGGGTGCTGGGGGAGCCTGGAGAGGACACCCTCATAATGACGTAAGTTGAGAAGGGTCCATAGAGAGAGAGTGTTTCTATTTCGTTAATTATTGCTCTGGTTAATTATATATTGATCCTATGAAGACTTACAACTGTCCATTTATATGCTTGAATTTATTTAATTTGGGTTTGAAAGGATTTCATAAATTCAAGATGGATAGATTCTCAACCCACAGAGGAAATTGGATTAAAGCTAATGCATTAAATTATCAATGTTTTTTTTGGTTTTTTTTCCTGCCACATTATCCAAATTTTTTTGACCTTTGTTTGTGCAGAATATTTGGCCATTTCAGTCATCGATCTGAGTGGCAACTTGTCAAAATTGACTTCCGGTCTATTTTCCAACAACGATGCACATCTGAAGATTATCTGACATGGCAGCTACACAATGAAGTAAGAGGATGGTGCTTCAGCTTTAATGTTGATACTATGAACTTTAAGTCATTGTTTAAACTTGAGTGAATCTCTTTGATGTAGTCACACAATAACATGAAAAGATGACAAGAAGACAAAAAAAAGGGGGGGAAAGACCCTCTGAAATGTTTATGATGCATTATTCATCACAGGGAGAAGTTTGCATCATGGGCATGAAGAGAATCTTCCAAAAGCTGAAAGCAAATGCACGATGTGTCAAGGCCAGAAATCAGTATATTTCCCAAATGTCAGACTCTTGCCCATGCACAGAGGCAGATTTTGAGTGGTGAGTTCCCTGCTCCGCAGCAACTCTTTTCACCTCATTAAATCCAATGAATGCACAACACTTTATCAATCTCCAGAGGCAGAGTCAGTGAAGTGAACCTAAGGCAGAACAAGAGGAAAATTTCAAGACTTGTATCTTATATTTCACTACTTATTATTCTTGTTTCTTTATATATGTAGTAATTTCATTTATATTGCTTAATATATATATATATCTACAATTTACAATAGTTTTAACTCCATATATCATTTTGTTATCTTAATATGATACAAAATGTAATTTGAAAATGTATTTCCATATATCTAACATAATAATATGCACAATGACATATAAATAATGAAAACCAGTGGATGAGCACAATTGATTTATTATAGCAGGGGTTAGATGATGAGGGCAATAAATGACTAACACTGATCGATCATTATAAAGAATTACACAATCGTGTAAATATCAGCATGATATCAAATGCAATACAGTAAACTACATGCGTAACACATGCATTCACTTGACGTCATAGAATTACATGAATAGCTGTACTACCTTTACAAATTGCAATGACGTCTGTGAAGATGTGTCATGTATGCCAGCAGTCTACATATTTGGCAGCTAACACTGCACACAGATTACTCTCCCCCATGGACAAGCCTGTTTCTGAGAAAGAGGGACATGGATAAACTCGCAATGAATTAAAATGTGTTTTATTTTCTTCAAAGACTCCGTCATATCATTTTATTTCTAATAGTAGAGCACAGATTGAGTTTTTAGATTCAATCTCTCTTTTATGACATTGTGAACACAGCCTGGCGTCCCCGCGAAGCCGAATCTGCCTGTAATTGTCCAATATTTGATTTTATTTTCTTTTCTGTTTTGAGATGATATGGCTGGGCCAGATTGTTTGTTGTGTGTCCTGAAGCTTTTGTCTGTGTACGCAGCGCTTCAGGACCAGTCACAGACTTTGAGATGGGAATAAACTGCTGCATCTTCCTACTGATATCAAGTGGACTGGAATAGATCTGGATAATGAATAACACTAATGGTTCAGCCTAGACTCTATTATAAGCTTTTTCTTCAGGTCTCAAAAGTATTGCTTCAAGGTGGAACTTTTTGTTCATAATTTCTCTCTGTCTCATACTTTATTTTATCTTTCCAGTCCTAATTGATCAAAAATGACACAAGCTTAACACTGTTTTATGACTAAAAGAATGATTAAACTTTACAACTCTGGCTCCTTAGACTGTTTTGCTGTTGATGAAAGAAAAGTGACGCAGCTCTCTGACTTTGCCACGGTATAATTAGAGATTATGTAAACACAAACAATGTTTTTTTTTTCTCCATTTTGCTTCAGAAATCAGATTCAAATACCATCAAATTTCAAAAACACTGTTCTTTGAACATTTTTCTCTCACCCAGAACACCTCTATTCACAGTGGACAGAAGCTTTCTGTGCATGACTCTGTTCGAGATAAGTGGTTTTATTTGAGATTTTTAATATATGAAAAGTAATCTCAACAACATTTTTTTTTTTTTTGCCCTTGTAATTCCAACTGAAACAGCGACTATGGGTTTGAAAGGCAGATTGATGGGAGCTGCACTCCAGCTTTCTGGTTTGTTCCTTCAGCATCGTCTAGAGACTGCATCACAGGGGACAGCTTCCTCAACACCACAGGGTACGCCTGATTTACTTGTACCAGCACGAACAAAGACAGTAGTGGGGCCACAAATGCCCTTGATTACATTTAAACTCCACTCCCTTGAAAGCTGGCCTTTCTGTGGGAAAATGTTTTTACGTACTTAACCTAACCTAACGTAAACCTATTTCGCTTATCTGTATTATAGCAGGCATTGTTTGCATTATGCAATGCCTGGTCATTTATTTACGCCGTGTTCCTCCTTGTTTTTTTTGCATTTTCAATGAATTCTAGATACCGCAAGGCTTTGTCAAACAACTGCACTGAAGGAACTCTGCTGAAGTATAGCCCAAGACGACAGAGGTGTCCCAGTCGGGCCCCCAGGGGCCTCCAGCTCTTCACCAGCGAGGGAACTCTGGTGTCAATGCTGGGGAGGAATGTCACCTTCTTGGTTTTTCTGGAAGAGGTGCTGACTTCACTTAAAGAAAGCAACAGTTGTGTTTGCGGCAGGGAACAGGCTGCGTGGTTTTTATTTGTGTCTAGTGTGTTATCAGTGTATTGAGATGCTGTCAGATGTAATATGGAGGCTGAGTCTCCAACATGTCAAACAAATATGCAGTCACACAGATTTAACACTTGACCCTGTTCTTAAAAGATGCTACAGAAAATTCACTATGTAATGTGTCAGGGAGGCCACTGATGAACAACCCAGGCTACAGTGTGAGTGACAGTACTGTGTTTTCTCCTTGAAGGGTCTTGGCTCCACAACAAGTATAACAGTGGATTTCGGCGATGGGACCGCCATATCATATGTTAACATAAGCTCCATTGATGACGGGGTCAGGCATATGTACAGTAAAGTTGGCATCTACCAAGTCTCTGCAACAGCAAGCAACACTCTGGGCTTTGACAGGGTGATACTCTATCTCCACGTCTCCTGTAAGTCAGAAACAGTCATTTCAAATTTGTTGTCAATAGTTATGTGGTCAGACTTTCTCCCTCCAAATACCCAAATTATCTTGAAAGGTTTTTCACTGCCTGTGTATGTGCTGATTACAGTAACTGGTGTGACAGTAAATTTGGGGGTTAAACTCCTTAGGAACTGCTTTGTTTTATATGTATGTGTGTGTATTATAGACAAGATGTACTTAATTAACGGTAGCACAACAGTGTATTCACCTGTCACCTCTCACACAAAGATACTGATTAGCGTAACTGTGAACCATAGGAATGATTTTCTGAAATGTTCTTTGTGACAGCTGAGCTGAATGAGTCTGAAAACAAGCTCTGCTGTCTCGGCAGTGTGTTGTGCTGGGGTTGGAATGGTTTGTCCATGAGACCGGTTTGTTCAGTGACCTCCTGCTCCTCACTAGCTCATTTCTGAACAATGATGGCCTCAGCCTTGTGGATGAGTTATCTGGTCCTGCTGGCCTCTCTGACACAGATGCTGCTTTCCCAGCAGAGCACAGCGCAGTAGATGGCACTCATTACTGCAGATTGAAGATCTCCAGCATCTTGCTGCATACACTGAAAGATCTGAGCTTCCTCAGAGAGAATAATCTGCTCAGCCCCTTTTTGTTCAGAGCAGCTGTTGCTTCTTCTTTACCACAGCTAATCACACACTCTGAGATTGGGCAGCCTTCAAATAGTTCAAAATACTTCAGCTTGCTGGCCTTTAGAAATAAAATACTGTATATACTGCAAACACATGGGAGAATGTGCTCATAACTCTTCAGTAACTTCAAATTGGCTCATTAAGGAGTGACAAAAACTCCATGTAGAGTTTTGAGTGTCACTCACCCTGTTTAAACATAAAAGGTGCCTGACTGTTAGCTGTTTCCTTGTTGACAGAAAAAAGCAGCGGTCAGCTTGCATTCTGCTCATTATAATGAATTCCTGTGGTGACATTTTCGTGGCAGCAAAAAGCCTCAAAGTGTCCTCAAATACTTGTCAAGCTAGAACTTCTCCAGGGTCTGTTTGTATGCTCACACCCTCATGTACCAGAAAAGGCCACTGTTGGATGTTCAAGCATCACGGAAACACAATAATTATACTTTGAAATATATGGTAGCAGATTTTGGTGTGAATGATTTTGTTTTTTCTTAAAAGGTGAGCTTGAACAGGTCCAGCTGTCGGCTCCTTCAGTGGTTGTGAAGAACAAAGCAGTGAACCTCACCACATCGTTACGGCCCAGCAATGTGGGAACGGTCATCTATTACTGGTGGTTTGATAACAAAACAGAAGTAAACTTGAATTTCTTATTGTTTCTCACAGCCTATTCTATACAGACATGAGAGCTTCACAAGTGGCAGTATATCTCTGTTTGCCTCTCTTTGCCTTCAGCCTATTGTCACCTTGGACGGAGTGATGTCCTTTACTTTCACCAAGGAGGGAAGTCACAGTGTCACTGTTCAGGCTGCAGTTGGCAACACTGTCCACCAAGACCAAACAACTGTGGCAGTTTACGGTGAACCATATTTTCACATTTTATTGTGCTAAATAACAGTTAAACAGCTAATGAATGCATTACATAGAAAACTATGGAGTCAAAGCTTTTGGACTGGAACAGAAAACTGCATGACGGAACATCTTAATTGGTATTTCCAGAGCTTTTAGCCCTTTTGCCTTCAGCTGTAGTTGCTCAGCTGTATCAGAGACGGATTGGTTCTAAATGTACAGCCTGTGATAACAGGTGGTTGTCTATGGTGGTTTCTGCTCAGTGAAAGAATCGCCCATGAAGGCCGCGAAATGTGGCTGAAAACTCCAAAGGGCTTGAAGCCTGTTATGACAAAAATATGTTAATGTTTTGACATTTTACATTTATGCAATGATTCTTCCTAACACTGTGGAAATATTTCTTTAATTGCTAAAACAACAAAAGGTACTTTATTTGATAACTGTACAGATGTGACGATTGATCCCACAGATTGGAGAAGAACATGCACTGACTTTCATTTCTGACCGTTGCAGATTATTTCCAGTCTCATGTTTTGGCCTTTACTTCTAATTTGGATGAGTTGAACCCTGGAGTGTCTGAGTGGAGAGAGGACATCTGCAGGGTAGTGAAGAACTCGATTGTTCAGGTGAGTTTTTCAGCTCCTAACTACAGATTTTGGATTCTGGCAATTAGGAGCTTTGCACCAGCCTGGAGAGAAAAACTCATGTCTCTGTGTCGTGAGCCACTAACATTTTCATTAGTAATGCATGCATGTGGACTTGTGTGAAGTATTGCATTCCCGCACTTGCAGTGTGGTTATCCTCACTTCCTGCAAAATGAGTTATAAACCTCAACACCCTGACGTGCAGTGATAAATGAAAGGGAAGCCCTGAATAAATGAATGCAGTCATATAAAATGCAGATGCCACCAAGCAGAAAGCAAAGTCTCATTTAACGGTTTAAGGAGCATGAAAATTGGTCATGTGAAGTGATGTGAAGTATAGAGCTGTTTGTCCCAAATCTGAGGACACGTCCTCTTGGGTCACGCCCTCTGAATTGGGATGTGGCCTCACATGTAGCCCATGTAAGACAAAAAAAAGCTGCACTAGCTTTTGCTGTTTTGTCAAAGTGTCACTTCTGTTGGGTAGTAGCCATGAAAACATGTCATTTTATTATTATTTTTAATATTATTTTCAAATTCTTTATTATAATTTTATGTTTTAGAGGCATATGTCAGGGCAAGAGCAATATTGTTTCTTCTGATGTCCACAGATTTTTACAGTTTTTTTCTTTAATCAAAGTTTTAAGGCTCTTGTTTTTGTTTTGTTTTTGATAGTTTGTCAGCAAATGCAGTCTGTGAAGGACTGAATAGTTGTATTTCTACTCCACTAAAGTTAAACCATTTTCAGCACAAATGGCTTGAAAGCCTGTGTGCTTCAAGAAAGCTTCATCAACACATTATTAATGGCCTCCACAGTTTGTAAGTCACAACCCAATTGAACGCCTTTGGCAGATTTTTAGAAACAAGATGTTAGACAGCGCTCTGCAATACCATCTTCAAGACACCATATGAGAGAGTTTTAGTCGGCGAATGTTGTTCATCCCTTAAGTGGAGTTCAGCAACTTGGCATGACTATGACAAGGAATCAATGAAATTGTTTTGGCCAAGCTAGAGCATCAACTTACTACGACAATATGTTGGTTTTCCCATTAATTTGTCAGCCATCACCTGAAATCATTATTACCAGTACATACTTTCAACTGAACTTGTCAAAACACAGAAAGACAATAAAAGCCTTGCCATGACACATGCCATTTGCTCTCTGAAGGGTTGAATGCATCGCTTTGAGAGAACACACCAAAACCTCAAGTAAAGTGAGCCTAACTGCGGTTAAGTGCATCTGATTTTCTGTCTCAGACATCGTGGGGATGTCAAAAAAGCAGCAGGTTATGTAAAAGACCTGGATACTGAGCCTCTATATATAACCTACAGTAACCCTCAGTATGAAACATTCACTTTGACCTTCTGTCTTGTCAGATATTACCATGGTTTACACCAGGAAACTGACAGCAGACCTCTGGTTATGGCATAAATGCACTAAAAGCCCTGGCCTTTACCAAAGACTGTCAAATTACACTTGCATGTTTTAGTTGATCCATGCATTATATCTTGACAGTGACTTGTACTTAGGCAAATGATATATGAAGCAGAAAGCCAAGAGTATTTACTCATTAATAGAGGTGACCCACCCACAAGAATCCTATTTCAGGGCCAAAGCGTAGAATCTCACTGCACAGTGTCAATGTCAGTTAAAACCTTTTCTTAATGAGGTTTTGTTGTTATTGCTAAAGGTCACAGGAATCAGCGAGGATCAGCTTCTGGTCACAGTGCTTCCAGTCTTATCAACCACAGCGGAGGTTTTCATCGTGCCTGAAAAGAGGTCAAGAGATGGAACGGCAGATGAAAAGTGGGCGCACCTGGATCAGGTACTGTCTCTTCAAATCATTTTAATGGCTCCTGGCAGATGCTCAGCACAATGTGGTTTCCTTGCAATAATTAAAATTCCACATTTGCAAGCCGAGGAAGCCAAAGAGACTCTCCAGAGAAAACGTCCCCAAAGTCTATTGTTTCATTAAAAAGGGAACATATTTCGTGATGTAAGGTCATATAAGGGTTAACTTTGGTTTTGCAGATTTATTCAAGATAATGAGTGGATTAACATGAACAACACAATACTTGTACAGAAATGCTGCTCTTTTTTTTTTTTTTTTAACATATTGTAAGCACATAGTGACTAATACAATATACAGTATAGGCAATATCTTGTATTTCAATTTTAAGATTAAGGTCAGATTATTGCATCAAATGTTTATTTCATTGACAGTTGCAGTCCATTTGTCCTGTGCTGGAGGTTTTGCCTGCACATATTTGCATGAAAATTTTCTTGCTGGTTGCCTTTCACTTTAACCTCTACAATAATTTTCAAGTGTCCCTGTTTTCCAAATGAATTTCCAATTTATGAAAAACATGGCCGGCAAAATCCTCTTTGGATTTTTGGGTTACTATATATTAACATTAGGTTTATATGATATAATAATTTTATGTCTGTTGTTTTTAAGTTTACATAAAGTTAATCCATGTTGGCCAGGATTAACCTGAAGTGTTTTTTTGAAACACCTCTTGAATATATCACATATATATGAAAGGTGTTTCCAACAAAAAGTTTATGTCAGCCCAGTCTGTTTTTGCACAGAACTTAAACTATCTGTACACTGTAATCAGAATGAAGAACAGATACTCAGATACTCATACCTGCACAGACAGCTCCTTTCTTATCTGACTTTTTGGAAAGCTGGATACCACTGTTTTTGTTTTTTATGTTGCCTTCATCACTCTGTCGCCTAGCTAGCTTTTTCCCTTTTGAGATACAAAATCTCTTTTGCAGGCGGCTGAATATCAAATGTAATTTTCATTCTCACTTATTATTTCATTGTCATCTTGTGAAGTGTTTTGCATTTCACATATATTTGATTCATTTTTCCTTCCTTCCAGGCAGTCACTGGTTTCCATTCATTTCCATCCAGTATGAAAATCAACTGGTAGCATCTTAAAGCGTGTTTGGTTGAGGTAATACATCACAATGAGCATCATGTCCACATTTATTTTGTCAAAGGTACATTATTGTTGCATGAAAACACAGTTTTAAGTGCAGCTTGATTTGAAAAGTCTGCACTCCATTGCCACGCTGCAATAAGGTTAACTTTGACAAAAATAAATGCAGACATAATGCTTACTGTGATGGATTATCAAAGTCAGCTAGGTTTAAAGTCTCAGCAGATACATTTTCATACTACCGCCAAATGAATGGACACGCACGGGCTGCGTGGTGGAGAGACAGCTTTGTTATTCCTCAGAAAAGGTCAGCAGTAATGAAGACTGCACATTTTTAGAGTAATTGAGCTAAAAGATGCAAAAACTCTTGTGTGGCCCATTAAATGAAGACAAAGAGAACAAGAGGAATATGTTATAGCTTCCTGTTATTATCAGGCAGGCACATAGAATCTCATCTCATGATATTGCTCCATAAGACTCTCTCAATTAGTTTCCAGAGTAAATCCCTATGATTCCCCGTGGAGTCATTCAATCAAAGAACTGCTTCTCAACTCTCCCATATTCATGATTTTATAATGGCTTAATCATGCAGTTGTTAATTTGGGGTTGTTTTTGTTTTCCACCAATAGAAAAAAAAAAAAAAAAAAAAAAAAGGAAAGAAAGAAGGAAAAAAAAAACATGGCCTTTATTGTTTCCCCCTGATTGCACTCATTGTTTCAGAGAAACTCAACCCTTCTGGAATTTGATTTGGTGTTTTTATTGCTTAAGTAATAAATGATTTAATGTTCCCTCCATTGCACTTTGCATTCCAATCTCACTGAAAGAGTGATACATACTGTCAACACTAGAGGGCAATGTCTTCCCACGAAAAAGCCTAGAAGAGCAGTAAGAGAAGGCTGTACTGTCACTCACATGGCATCTCAACACATGACGTCAGCTTTCAGAAGTTTAGATGCAAAAAAACCAAAAACAAGTACAACAAAAAAAAAACTTCCGATAGTAAAACCATAATCACTCCAAACCACCACTTGGTTATTATTTTCTTATAGGCAAATAAAATTCCTTGCTCTTTCTTTCTTATGTTATAGAAAAAGGTCCAATATGTAAATAAAGCAATTAAACGGAGCAGTTTTGTTTTTTTTGTTGTTTTTTTTTATGCACAGGTGGGGTGAGGCGATATGTTCATCACAACAGATATAGCCTGACTGTATCACAAGAAAATATTATTTTGCTGGCACACAGTCAGTCTTGAACTAAGTTAATAGGTATTTAATTACATTGATGCATCATATAATTGGCACCATCGAGAAAGGAGACAAACTGGGGCAGGCAGCCCGGATTGGGAATTAAAGAGATGTATTTATCTAAAGCCTGTCTGATTACCTGGCAGAACCTCACAGACAATGGGGTAATAAATCTTCAGTTCACTGTTCTCATCTCCAGTGAATGACTTGCAATGTAGATGCACCAACTGAGCGGGTGCCCACACATACACGCGTGCACGGTGGTGAGCGTGGAAAGGCTTATTAAAATGTGTAATAGATTTACTGACCCTGATATGCCACTAGAACAAAAAGTAATTATTCATACAGTGTGGAGCAGTCTAATTTTAACCAGTGGAAAGATTTTAGAAAGAGCGAGATGGAATTAGCGAGGCATGGCTAAGGACTCAAATGGGCTCCAGGAAGGCATTTTGGTCTCTTGTTAAATGACTGCTTCATCTAGGTGTGAAAAGCAGGGGAACTTAAGGCACTTAAGGGGGGAAATTTTAAACAGCAATTTTACGATATTACGACATATTTTGATTTTCAATAGCTGTGCCTCACTGCACTTTTACACTGGCTAATCATGTTCCTTTGGAAATAGGTATACAAAGAAATTACCTCATGCGACAGGAGTAGCAAAAGACATATATTTTCTTAAATGTCACTGACAAAGTATAAGCAGACTGCCCTTTTACCTGATAGGGTCTCCATTGCTATTAAAAGACTGCTAGGTTTCACTGCAGCAGGTTTGGGTTTCAGTGTGTCAGACCAACATTTGCTCCTCTTTAGAAAGAAGCAAAAATTCTGATTCATAATTCAGGCTGTTGAATGAAATGACTGCAGCTGAAATATTGATGACTGTGGAATATTGCTTTTCCAGCCGAAGCTAACAGAGTCCTCTCTGCACCATCACTCCTCATAGCTTTCTCAGGTTCTGCTAAGTGCTCTGAACCAAGACCTCATCCAGTTCACACTCAAACCCGGGGTGCAGGTGAACGTGCATGCCACAAGAATGTCTCCGGGTGAGTCCACCGCATCTGCCACACACCTACTTGAACAAATGGCAGTCCAATGTTTTTTTTTTTTTTTAAAGAGTCATATTTCAGGTGATGTTCCTCTAATTTGAGGCCAGGTTTTGTGCAACTCCTCAAGTTTGAAGACGAAGATGAATCGTAGATATTCAAGCAAACAAAGTAGATGTTAATGTTAATACCCTGGAAAGCTGTACTGATAGTGGAATCCTGGTGGAATAGAGTAAACGAAACCGTGGAGAAAACATCAAAGAGGACATTTGCTCTTTTTGTCATGAATCTCAAATTTTGTCAGCAAAACAAAACAGTAGTGACTCCTTTGTTATGTAATTTATAATTATATAAGATGTAAATAAGCATTTATCCTCATTTGCCCTGCAACTGCACTGAGGTTTTTTTCATTGTTTCTCTTTTAAAGCTCCTCTTGTGGACAGCAGTGACAGTGGCCACAGCAGCACTGCAGTCATCATGCTGGTTTCAGTTGTGCTGATGGGCCTGGCTGTGTTTGTAATTTATAAATTTAAAAGGTACAGTATACACGATATTATCATACATTGCAACACAAAGAGCTCAGTCAAAAGGGAAAAATGTTTGGTTAAATGAGCGAAAATGAGCTGCACATCATTGCAAATATCGCCAATAAGATAGATGTGATATTATCGTTTTATTTGTGTGTGTTTGAATAACGGCTCTATTTTACAGTCGGCTCCATTATCTACAAGCAAACACTTCACTGCTGAACTCCTAAAACTTTCCAGAAGTATTCAGATACCATACATCTCTGAGTTATGGATACCCGCAGCGCAATAATAGCTTGAGGAGGAGGACAATTCCCCTCTGTCTCAATCTGCAGAATATTACAGGGAATGACAGTGTAATCAATTCTCTCACAGTGCTGAATGGGTGTCAGAGTCCTGCAGTTATCAATATTCATCTATCTGACAATGTGAGAGTTGACCTTTCAGAAATGCTAAACACAGCCATTCAAGGTGAGGCATACTCTGCAGAATGGCAGGAAAGGTTGAAGGGATAAGTCCTGAGAAAACCTATATTATACAGTGAGGAACATACAGTAAATAGCATCCTCTGCCGCGAGTAATCCCATGCCAATCACAGGGGAAGAGTTTGGTTCCTCAGTAATTTGTGGAATTTTACTCATTATAAAGTGAAACATTACTTATCTATGACTTCACAGAATATGATTACAACCCCAAGAAATCAACTTTGAGTTTTAAAGGCTGCTTTAAATGTCATAGCGCCAGCTGCAGCACGAAGCCACATGGGGAGAATTTGAAATTAGCAATGCAAGATGTTGGTTTTAAGCAGAATTGGGGGTGCATCTGAGGGGATGAAAAAAATGATTGAAAACTGAGGTGAACAATATCAAAGTGAAGGAGCGATGCCCAGTGGAATGCAAAATGTCCTATTTTCCAGCTTTCGAGCAATCCTCTCCTATTCGCAGCAGATAAAAATACTGTGTGACACATTATGCTTAGTGAAAGCATTAGTCAAACAGACCTGATGGCAGGTTTCCATTAACTTGCTCTTTTTTTAATACCTTTTTTTTTCCTTTTTGTTCCTCCTCTCCACAACCCACAGGAAGATCCCAGGCATCAACACATACACAGCCGAGCAGCCTGACAAAGAACAAGAGGTCGTCCCAACTGTGACCTCCATAGCCGTCCCGAACCCTGAGGGGGAAAAGCTGACCTCGCTGGATCATGTGGATGTACAGTTGGATTCAAAAAGCAGAGGTGTGTGTCTATTTCCCTCCGAGCTACTGTAAGGCCTGAAAAATACAAGGGTTTATTCAGATTGGATTTTTGTTTCCCTTCTATTAGACTACGGAGGCCTTGTTGCTTATATGCGGCTGTTTTCCATCACTCAGTTTATGGTATTAGACTTATCTAACCACCACCTGCTTTGAATTTATCAGCATCCTATGCAACCAAATAATTGGTAACTGGTCATAAAAACTGCAGAATCACTCAAAGAGTAGATTCACTCAAACTTCAAAAAACATTTTTATAGTTACTTTTAGTAGTATCTATTTGTTTTATATGCCAACGTGTTGAGATATCATGCCATCTTAGTTGTACTGACAGAATTTGAAAAAGTAGAAAGGAAAAAAAAAAAAAAACACACATTCAAGAAATTCAATACCATTAACTGTTTCCCCATTACTTTGGTATAATCCAAAGAACACAACGTTAGCAATTTTTACTGGAACTATTTTTTGAAATAGAGAGTAGTCTGTATAAAGAACTCTTCACAGCGGTGCCTGTCAAGAGAAATACTGTACATGTTTGAGCTGTTCATATTTTATTTTACCTAAGTTGAAGCTAGTTTGCCTGAAAACCTCAAGGATGTTATTTTCTTGCTTTGTAGGAAGCCTTTGGTCACTATTCATCTCTTCCTTGTGCATTTTGTACTGTATGTGTGTGTGTGACACAGAGAGATACTGTGAGTATAGTCCTCATGGCTACTCACATTACAGACATCCTGGTTGGGAGATTAGCATTTTCTTGCTGTTAAGTGTAACTTGATATTTTGCTGATGAACCGACTCACACTGTGCACACAAACTATTCTATATTATGCACAAAAAGATAATAAAAGCTAAGTAACAACATGCTTTCAACTTCTTTACCACAATTCTTCACTTACCAATCTCCAAATGGTGTATAAGCAGTATAAAGCACTTCTACCTGGTGATCACTCAGCTCGCTCATGTCTGCTTATTACGACACTTGACTGATGACATTCACATCCTTTTTACAGCTTTTGGCGTGTCGAGCAGTTTGAACGAAATGTAAACGTGACCACACTGTAATCAGGACACACTGGAAAGACATATTTATGTTCAGTTTTTTTTTTTTTTTATCTTTTTAATTCCTCATACCTCATCAGTGAGAAAATGTTATGACACTGCAAAGACAGCAGCTAAGAACAGTGGTCTTACCTTAGAGCTAACAGAGGAGGTATTGTGGTACAAGGCATTTACTTATTAATAAGTGCTGATGTGACTCTTCCTCTTCTAGTGTTATCATTTGAGTTGCCAAGATACAGTTGTTATTACTTGCTGAATATTTATGTGTTTGCCAGTCTGAGTTTGACATAGCGAAGTATTAGTATTAGTAGTGAAACACAATCAAGTGAGGGCTAAAGTGATGAAATGTCTAGGTGAATTATTTGACCCAATAAAATAATTAGTGCATCAGGAAGGTAGTGGAGCGGTGAAAGCATTTTCATCAAGAAAATATCTATGAGGTTCCAGCTGATTTACCTCTACCCGTAGCTAAACAATCGACTCACCCAAGATAAATGTGTTTGCCTGCAAAAATACACCAGCATGCAAATGGCTACATAAAATTCCTCCCCTGTCTTTTTCCTTTCTTCTCCCTTGCCAGGCTACCTGCCATCTCACACAGACATCAAGCTCTCTGATGAAGCGCCCCATGTGTTTTAATGTTGAGAGTCTATGACCGACTCAAAAGCAATACATCTTCTTTGGCAGTTACTTCCAGCAAGCTATGAAACCACGGTCACAATGAATGGTCTCGAGTGTTTTGCTACCCATGCATGGATGGACCAGTTCACACTGTGCTGCCTAATCCCTCTGAGGAGACTGTACAGATTTATACTCGCGTCTTGAAAAGGGACACTTTTTGACTGAAAATACTTGTATTTTTGCAAGGACATTGATCTTTTTATGTAAATAATGTACATCCATAATGGAAGAAGTAAAAGTTATTTGTCTCAGCTGGTTACAGCTGCGTCTGCTCAAATGCGAAAATGTCAAACAGTGGAACAGAATTGATGTGTAATAATATCTCAAAATAAGCTTTGATTTCTGTTCTTCAGGCTTGTGTTTGTGAAGTTTACTTTGTTTAACTATGTGGAAATAGCTTATCTGAGTAAGACAGTGAGGGACGCAAATTCATTAAGCTCTCTACAATCAGTAAATCTTATCACCAGAGTGTCAGCAAACGAAAGCTTGCAATATCCAGGAGATGGAGGAGGGCTTCTGATCTCACATCTGTGTGTTCTATCAAGTCTGTCCCTCTGCTGCTCAAAGTACTATATACTGTATGTCACAACAAAAATAAGAACAGAAGATTCAAGTGGATGTACTAGGTAGGTATGTACAATGAGAAACTGAGAATCCCTCTTGTTAAGAAGACTTAAATGAGTTATTTTAGTGACACGAATGAATGCTTGCATCATAAATGTTAAACCCCCTTTAAACCAGATTATACTTGGATTATTATTACAGCAGCATACTTTATTAGACTCATGTTAAATGATGCAGTGACTTTTAAACTTCATATATATTTGTAGCCGAGGGGCGTTTCTTGTACATTCTGGTTTCAAGATGGGGAAAACCTAATGTGAATCTCCTGAACAGCTCCCGTGTTAACCAAGACACTACAGTGCAGGAGCAAACACTGACTGTAATGCAGTAAGGAAGTGCCATAGTCTCACTCACATTAGTTTTAATTAGTTATTATTTCAAGGTTTATTCGTTACTCGATTCAAAACAACACATTAAACATAAACAAAACAGAAAAAAAAGAGCCCTTGACATAGTTGCAAGATATTTCTGAAGCTTTTGTTGTTTTTCATTGAACTGATCTCACTGTGAGGGTTGTGGTGCCTTCTTAAAGGTAAAGTGAAACACTGAAGCTACACCATTTCTGAGTAGAGACATTTTCATTTCATAGGTCGTATTACTGTAAAGCGCCATTTATTTATTCTTAGCTGATCCTATTTACCACATTGATACGAGCATCTCCACATGAGATTTGCTCAGTCTACAGTGAAGCAGAGGAGCCCGCAGTCTGTGCTAGGTTTACCCCCTCCCCCAAGGACTCAGCGGACAAAAAGCTACAGATTTGTTCATCTCCTTTGCTGCAAGGGATGCAGAGATAGAGAAGACCTATCTCCTGTCAACATGGCTCAGCCTACGCACAGAGCTTTGGTCAGCTGCTGTCTCTTTGGGATAAGTACTGAAGTTCTTCTTCATCAAACTTTTCTTTTTAATGTTGTCAGCATCATATGTCAGTAAGACAAATTTACTAGAGGCTCCTCCATACTTTTCCCTTCCAATCCTCCGATTGAGCCTGAAGCATAAATAGACTTGTACCCTTCATCAGGCAAACTCTGCCTCTCCATACCGATCATCAGAAGAGATTTAGTTTGCGCTTGGTATTTATTTAACTGAAATTCTTTTGCTGTCCCACTAATCAACCTGTGAATATGATTGTGAACATATTTGCATGATGTTTTTATTTCCCTCTTTCAAGATACTGAAAAATATATCTTAAGAGAAAAATGAAATGTTACAAATGTGAATTGCAGTATTTCCCATTTCTCAAGAGGCTAGATGACTCATTCATTACAAGTGATGTGATTATTCAGTGGGTTGTTACTGTGTTTTTCATTTGACCTTGCAGAAATAACCATGGTTGCGGAATAAAGAAAAAACACAAACGTTAATGCAGCGTGGCTGGTTCTAAAACTTATTTTTCGTGTCTGTTTTGTGTTAAATCCATTGACTGCAGTTGAACTTTGGCTCCCAAATCATTGTTTTGATTGACAGGAACTCTCACTGTCAATTTTTTTTTTCCCAGCTCTGTTATTTAGCACATGAAAAAGTTACAGTGTAGCTAATTGCATGATACAGTGGGGCCGAGCAGGAGGACAATGAAAAGCACAGAGTAGCCTGGAGTGATTCTAATGGGCTACTTCTTTGGCCCACTGTGCTACAAATTAATTATCTTCTCTCCAGGAAATTGACACATACACACAAAGTAGAGGAAGATTTACCCACACCGAGTAGCACCTTGAATGAAAAATGTCCCACAATAATAACCCAGAGCAATATTGTGTTAGCCACAGTGTGAAATTGATGAGCATGTTTCCTTTCATTGAGTGCTACATTACAGCGTCTGGGTGCGGAGAATCATCCATTAGTGATTGTCACCGTTCAATTTGATTGTGTGCCGCCGAACATCCCAGGGCAGTTAGAAAGAGGCCTTGGTGTTAATTCAGACTGAGAGCAGGAGTGAGAATAAGACTCTTGGGGCACTGATGGGTGTTGGAGTGATGAAGATTGGTGCGTGATATGAAGCTGGTGAAGTGGCAAACAAAATGCAAAACAGGGCCTTGTTGCTACAGTTTAGCGTGTGAAGAGTTATTTCAACCAATCACTTATCCAGTGCTGTCCTCTAACCTCAGTGTCTATAAGCCTGTTAAATGTGAAAGACTTTTTCTCAAAATTTGAGAATGGAGGAGCAATACTAATGCCAGCAGTTCTATTTTTTTTTTTTTTTTAACAAAATCACCTGTTTCTCATCACTTGACTTCAGCCTCAGTAATTGTCCCCATTAAATACAAACTATCTGTAAATGGAAACTTGAGTGATCGAATGATGGGGGTAAGATGAAACTCAGTCTAAGTGTCAGATGGGAATCTTCGCATGGGTGTTATCACACTTCTGTCCATTAAAGCTGACCCTCAGAGCTTTGTTGGGCTCATTATAAGTGGTAGACTGAGACTAATACACTCTCTGCTACAAGGCACCTGTGTTTCAGATAAGACTGTGGCAATGTCGTTAAAATAGAGCTTCAGGAGCCCATTTGTTTTCAGATTTATGGTGGTGACAACCTTGTAATTTCTCACTCAATGACAGTCAAAAACTCTTGCCTTCCCTTTGACCAGAAAAAAATATGTAAACCGCATTAAAACCTTATATATTTCACTACAACACATACAGAAGATTGGTGCATAATAGAAAAACGTTATTCAATAAAAAAATACATTTATTTGGAACAATTTCAAAATGGCAATTTGTTCACTGTAAGAAATATGATTGCAAACAAAACTGTTTTTGTATCATCAACAAAAAGCAATAGTAGATCAGATCATGCACAACTTCTGGGCAATTGCACAACTACACTATTAGACAGTGTGTTTAATAATTAGTTTAATGTGTCAAGTAATCTTTAAAATCACCATGATATATAATCATATATATACATATACAGTAATTGCTCACCCACAGATAACTAGGGCATGCTACTGTAAAAAATAAATTAGAAAAAAGGACATACAACTAGTTTTGAGACTGAAGGTCGTGAAACATACTACTTCCTGTTTACAGTAAAATCGAATGAAGCTTCTGTATAGATTTGCATTCCATCCTATTCTATGTACAAGGTGTCAATATTTCCTTTTCTAAGGCCAGATTTCCATTGTCACCGTGATTGAAAGCACCATTTTAACCGACAAAACAAGAGCAACAACACAGTTTTTTCTTTGGTGCCTTCACAACAGCCAGGCATATTCCGTATATTTACAAATCAAAGACCTCTAGTTGCGAGACATTAACTAATTATCCGGAGCAGAAGGTTGAGAGTGTCATATCAATATGATAACTGAGCCTCCGATGACCCGTTAGTCATATTTCTGTGATATGGAGGCAGAGCAACATTTCCCCTGCCTTCACTGTCAACTGTTTGTGGTTTGGGTTCTATTATTCAAAATGGAACGAGGCACAGCTATTAAAAATAAACATAGAAAGGTTACACTTGACTAGTCTTACAGCCTCTTGGTTCAGTTTGTGTGACAGAGGGAAACATCAACAAATACCAGGAGATTTCAGAGACGCTTTTATTTCTATAAATGAGTTTATCCTTTTATATCCTGGATAATATAATAATGCCTCGAGCACCTAAATGTCTGTAAATTGACTAAATTGAGAATTTAAAACAAAGTCACTGAACTTTTATATTAAAACATGTAGATTTTTTCCCTTCTACCAATCTTTTCTCATTTACATTATATCAATATTTTTCAAAGACTGGTTCTCACAATGTCACAAAGTCAAGGCTTTTGAGTTATTTAATTTTAGTGGCTAGTTGTCTGGGTTTTTTTATCTGTATATTATTATCATAAAGAACCAAGTTGATGCTGTCAGGGGTAAAATATCACAACATGTCCTAATTAGTAATGTCACATCCATGATGGTGATAAAGAGCAAATATTCCTGATGCTAATTGGACATTTTGTGTTCACCGCCCTCCAATCAGAAGGCCCAGAGTCTGGCTTTGTGATATTGATATTCATAAAGTATTAAATAAACTAGATACATAATCTATCCATGTGAGTTAAAAACATGACTTGGAATGGTAGCAGCTATCAGCGGAAGTAAATAAACATAAGAACAATGCAAACAATTTAAGCACAATTGTGGTACAACAATCTGTACTTACTCAGCAACAGAGTGCATGTCTTAGACATTAGTACAGTTTGGAAATTCTCTTCTGACAATTCTCTCCATGTTTCTTCCGATTCCTCCTGGGAAAACAAAGAAATGATAAAACAGACAAAATAAAAGGAAAGTCAGCTGCTTTGACTTCACACGCAAATGACTAGTTGCAGGTATAATTTTTCTTTCCTTTCTACATGACACTCATGTTGGTCTTAAGTAAAACTTGCTTTTAATCATCAACCCAACAACTCAAAGTTTTATCTAAATTCAGCGAATCTTTTTTTTTCTTCCCAAGAATGATGGTTTGTGCATTCTTTTATACTTCATCATAAATTCATCACCTGGGACATCTGGTTGAAAAGCCCCCTGTTGTCTCAACAAAAGAACATGGGCTGTACGAGTGGGACTGAGCTGTTGATGGAGAGCTGATTAGATGGGATCGCTGTGACAAGTAGGGTCGTTCAGATTGTGCAGACGCTGGCTTTTTTCCAAGGTGGCACTTTTATCTCTCAACTGTGTCACTAGTTTAAATTCAGTGATTTGCATAAAGCTGCATGAAGTTAATTTCATGTTTGCCCATAAGTAATAACCTGGCAGCAAATTCATCAAGGTAAAGCTTTGGCTGTCAGTTCAGATTTGTAAAAAAAAAAAAAAAGTGATTTATGAGATTTGAAATTGAGAATATTTTAAGACTAAAATCTTCATAGTCTGTCAAATCACAATTTGAAATAACAAAGCTAAAATAAAGTTTTAAAAGAAGAGTAAATGGCCTTTATCAAATTTATTACAGCTTGAAAATGATCTTAAATTGATAAGTAGATCTTAGAGGGCTGCAGTAGAGAGACACTGACACAGGCTCAGGACTGTGCTTGAAAATGATTCCTCTACCGCTCCCTGTGTGCTAGCAGCAGTTTCTCTACTGGTTTAGTTTGGTTTTCTTTTGTTTTTATATCTGTAAATTTTGTTATCCAAACCAAGCTTCACTGTATTGATGTATGTAGCTTTTATTAGATTTTTGCTCATAGCATATGTTAATCCCAGATAGATCTATTAAGCTTTTTCTTTTGGCTATTTGGAAGCAGTAGAACTAACTCATGAACCAAACATTTACATATTATCATACACAGTTGAGTTGACATTTTGAAATTATTAGCGAGCAGTTACTTAAACATCTAGCTGATATTTGAGTTTGTGGAGAATATTTTATATTTATCTTTCAGATGTGTTTGTTGGCATCTAATGGATTAAATCCAATACCCATTTTTTAGAGCTCCATTTTTGGTCTCTACCAACCCCTGAGGGAAATATGTGGCATTTTAGCTGCTAAAATATTCACTATGCTCAGTAGATAGTCACTAACTGTGAATGCTGTCTGGTGCAGAGTCAGTAAAGTGTTGTTAAACTTTTATTTTTATTTCTTTACACTGAATACAGATAGGTGCCTGTTGCAGTTGAAAACAACACAGTGAGAGACAAAATACTAAAACAGCTGCCTCAGTAGTAAACTCAATAGAGCCTCCATAAGGCTGAGGGGGACCTGCACATTCACTCTTCGTGACACCTTTCACTGTTTATAGTTCCCTTCATATATGAGCTGCATTTCTCATACTGTCCAATACTGTCTACTCTAAACTTAAATATAACTGTGCTAAAAGATTTATTCATGCTAATCAGAGAACTGCTTTATAGAGTAACCCCTTATTTATTCTTTCATTTACCTCCTTTGCCTTTCATATTAAGAAATACAACATTTATTTCAAGGTAGCCTGTTCGGATGACCTTGTGTCTGCTGCTAAGAATCATTGAAAAGAGTCCTGGATTTCTCCCACAGCTTAATTCATTCTGACTTCAATGGAACTGCAAATGTCTACTTATTATGAAACATGAGCTCATGTGAGCTGTCATGATAATCATTCAGAGCTGATTTGTATTAACATAAATCAAATTAAAACTAAATTTACATTACTTATAATTTTGAATTTCAGCCATCAACTCCTACTTGAAATTTTCAAATCTTAGTTTTGGACAAAATTTCAACAGATTTTACCTCAGAGCTTCAAGCTGTACTGTGACTGTCTTGGACTGACAGACTCTTCTTACTGAGCTTGGTAAAGCCATTTGTTAAGAGCGCATAAAAATCACTGAACCCAGAAATTAATTAAAACTGGTTAATGTTTTTTTTTCCTCAGGACGGAGCCATGTTTCCCACTGGCTGGAGAACAACCTGCCTTCAGGGGTATGCAAAATTCAATACTTCATATAATATAATTTAGGGGAATATTACATTAAGACATTGATATTTATAGTATTAAATATCAATGTGTGTAATGAGTT
Source organism: Remorina albescens (assembly GCA_034769265.1). Taxonomy (NCBI): domain Eukaryota; kingdom Metazoa; phylum Chordata; class Actinopteri; order Carangiformes; family Echeneidae; genus Remorina; species Remorina albescens. Next base: position 11,418,905 of record CM068491.1, on the reverse strand, counting down.
CTCACAATGGCAATGTTAATAACTGCAGACACGCTGGGCTTAGATTTTACTGCATACTTGTGAAGTGGATTGAAGCTTTGTGGGAACAGTTGTATCCAGGCCAAAATCAGCCCACATGTCAGTGAAGCCAAGCTTCAAGGGATTGATAAAATCTTAAAATAGTGAGTTGTAAATTCATTTAATCTAGCGAGCACCACATCAGAAGTCACACGCTGCCCTGCCCTTTTGTACATAAACAGTTCTGAGAGCAACAAAAAAAGGAGTTAATTTGTTTCATATCGGCAAAAACTTGGAAGGTAAAAACAGCTGAGAAATGAGAAATAGCCAAAGTGCTGAGTGACCACAAAAGGAGCATGCAGGCTACATGTCTGTGTCAGGAGCACTGCAATGGTGCTTTTGTCCAAAAATCCACTCTGTCTGCAGGAATAGTACTCATCTAAAAGACATCACAGTGGATGTTAGGCATAGCAATCAAAAGGTTAGTTTGTCATTATGATATGTGGTAAATGTGAATATGCTCAAGTTCTGTGTGCGGGGCGCAGTTTTTAAAAATGTGACATGTTGCATTGGAAAAGACGTTCCAGCAGCTCAGATGTGTGCCAGATTTCCTGGCTATTTAAAGAGGACTGAATAAAAAATTGTGCTTTTGCATCTCCACCAACTATATTCAAAACAGATGCTCAGCGGTGTGTTTTTAGGGCAATAAAATGTTAATCAGCAACAGTCTCCTAGAGTGAAAGCTTTTCCTTAATTCTTGTATTAATGTGTCTGAGTAGTGCAAAGATATTAATGCTCTGTATTTAATTTTGTCCTGGCATTAAAACAACAAAACAAAAAATAAATAAATAAACAACTGACAAATAGTTTCTGACTGAATTTCCTAAACCCTAAAATACACTGACTTAAAATCAGAGGTGGAAAGCAACAGCAGATTTACTGACACAGTAAAATACACGACAGTAATAGATCCGATGAACCGAATGTAGATGAGCCAAATTCAGAAACTTCCAAGGTTACTGAACAAAAGAATAATATAAAAACTTGTGGCTACACGACACACGTGTATTTGCTTGCAGAATATTTGGTAACACTGACAGCCTCGACCACTCTTCCACTACTACATGTTCTTCAGGTATCAGGAGTCCTTAGGCCAGCACTCATTGCTGACAAGTTTGAAAAAAATGCCCAAATTTCTACCATTTTCATGATTTGGTTGTTGTCCTGCCAAAAAACCCAAGACCTCCAACCTAGTTTTCTGACATTCAGTAACACATTTAGCTCAAGATTCCTTGGTAATCTTCTGATTTCATAGTTCCTTTGATACGTTCAGTATCTTGAACACCAGGAGCAACAAAGCAGACCCAGAGCAAGACAGAATCTCCAGAAAGTTTTACTGTAGGCAGTTTTCTTTACCTTATTGGTTTTACGTCCTCACGTATCACTGTGATTCCAGCTCCTATTTTCTATTTAGCTTTTCTAAAGACTAGCCTTGACTGTCTTTCAATAGAAGTGTCCTCTTTGGCCTTACCCCATCGAGTCCTGCTGTGCTACATAAATTTCGGGTTGAACCGAAAACTCCAGATAGATCCTGATCAGCCTGAAGTACTTTGGAAATTTTCTCTACAGTCAGTGGTGACATTCAGACTTCTCTCATTTCTTGACACATCCAAGAAGCGTTTCAGTGTATTTGTGAAACTTCTTTAACGTTGAGTTATTGGTTATAGCATCTGACACTCTCTTTTATTTGCCATTGTGAAAAAGAAAACTGGACAAAATCAGCCCCTTTTTAATGCAGTAAACCCATCGTTCATTCATCAGTCCAGGTTTAGGTCATCTGAACACTGAAAAATAAAAACCGATGAGTCTTCTTGGTTTTGTATTTTGTTTGAGAGTCAAATTTAAAGGTTTTTTGTATATATATATATATATATATATATATATTCCTTTTTTTGTTCCGTAATCTTGAACATTTTACTAAAATATTCTGAATTATGTGCTTGAAATACTTGAGTTGGAATATACTTTACCTGGGTACTTAAATTTTATGCTAATTTACTACTTGTTTGTTTCAGAGGAAACTATTATGTGTTTTTGTGAGTACAGTTACTTTGCAGGTGGAGATTGAAAAAAATCTACATTGAGCATACATTGTGATAGAGTAAACAGCCCATTAAAAATGTTCCCAATATATATGTATCCATGATAATAGTATATATATAATAATATAAGAGCAATACAGCCTGCTCTGAAAGATTAGTATGGAGTTTTATATGCAAAATGTAATAGATCATTTTAAAATGTTTGTATTCCTACTTCAAAACATCTTACTATTCCTCATATATTTATTTACAAAAGAACACTATAGTATTTGTGGTAGTAGTTGTAGATGTTTAGCTTGGGTACCTCTGCTTCTGGCGTCCAGATCATTTGCCATGAGTTCTTTTGGAGAGGGAAACTCGTTGAGCTTCACCTTGGACATGCTGTCGTTCTGACCGACTGTACTGATCACTTCCGGCTCTTTCTCATGACTGTCCTCAGTCTGAACATGGATCCAGGGGATTTTCCTACAGCCAAAGATGCATCAGAGAAAATATGTGACCTTTTCACCAACATTAGAGATCATTTGATTTGCAGATTTGTGGCTGAATTCAACGAAATACACTTTCTTATCTGAGTGAACACACCTTTTGAATTTGTAGATGAAGAACGCGGCTAAACCGACAAATACTACACTGAGCAGCATCAGCATGGCCGACCCGCTGTGGATGGAGTTTGAATCCACAAGTGGTGCTGAAAGACAACCATGTCAAATAAGTGTCATGGAGTCTGCCTTTTCTTAAGCCTTGTCTTATTTCAAGGAGATTACTTTCAATACCTCATGTCATGTAACAACTGCAGACGCAGAGCTGTTCGCAGCATGTTACACCCTTGGGGTATTAATAGGAACCTTTAGGAGGTCCGATGCCTCTCTCTGGGGACTGTCATGCAGGTAACTTATGCATAGTCATGTCTTTTTAAATGCTGAGATGCAATATTCAAAGTATTTCCCCTCACCGCCCATCTTTCTGTCCTTCAGAGAGAATCCTATGAAGCCTACGACCTTTCAGGATCATTTTAAAGGCAACCCAGACCTTTGTATGCAGACACAAATGAAGACAGATCCGCCAGTGAATGAAAAGGGTAGAGCCACGCAGGGTTGATCGACACGTTTTTGCGATATGCTAATGACTTGGTGACCCTGCCGATTTCCTCAGCGCATACCAAATGCCTTCTTTGTCAATCACGTCATTGATCGGCTGATTTCAAAGAGAACTACAGTTTCAGCCTCAGGTTCAAAACCACTGCACTGAGAACGATACTTAAATCCTATCAAATGGATCTACCGTTGGCTTTGTCTTCTTTTATTTTTTCCAGAGTGTAGAAAAAAACTCTATGTCAAATCATTCAGAGAAAGATATGTGGCTTATCTTCGCACATCAGTGAGAGAAACAAATGCACAGTAGATGTGTAAACTAGTGGCACAAATTAAACCTAATCCATTGTTTGAATACAACTGCAAAAGGTTTTTTAAAATGAACAGTAACACAGTTGCAGTGCACAGAAACCAGAAACTAAGAATACAAAGAAACTTACCCAGAGTTTGCTGAGTCATGTACACAATAATGCGAGTATCGGCTTTCAGCTCAAACTGGATCAAGCCTTGGTTCAGGGCAGTGACAAATATATCTGATATCTGTTTTCAACATTTAACACAAGTGGAAAAAACAATGAAAAAAACATTATGAGATGTGCTGCAATAAATTAAATCTAATCTCTTTAAGATGAAACACTTTCTAATAATAGGTTACAATTTCTTGAAAAAATTCAAAGAAACAAGTTTCGTTTCTAAGAGTTAGATGAGAATGTTTGACACCACTCAAATGTTTAAATATGGAGTTTGGAGCTTGAGTTTGAAGGTGAGGTTTAGTATAATGACTGAAAGCAGGGAGAAACAACCAATCTGGTTTTCTCTATAGTTCAAAAATGTTTCTGTTAACAATCCAAAATATGACTAACCAAACTCATAACAGCAAATGAAAATTTAGCTTGCGCTGTTTATAAAGTGCAGAGCAATGGTTCCCAACCTGTGAGTCAGGATCCACTGGTGAGCTACAAGAGCCTTGCAAGTTGCCCAACAAGTCATTTACAAAACATTACGAATTTGGTAAAAAGATGTCATTATGGAAAAAAAACAAAACAAAAAACAAAACTGCCATTATATAAAAATACCGATAACATATTAATATAATTTGAAACAAAACATGACCTTTAAAGACACTAAAAATGTAAAAAAAAAAAAAAGTTCTTCTCCTGTCTTCAGATCAATCCTAAATTTCCAATTGTGATCATTACAATGAAAAGGATATCTGAGGAAATATTATTAACATATTATTTGTTTCAGATTGGGAATCATTAATGTGTCGATTGTTTATCTTTCTGTCTTTCATGAGCTATGGTTCTTAATCTTAAAATTGTTGGTTTGTTAACTCTTTTACATGGCAGCAGAAAAGAAAACACACACACACACACACACAAAGCAAGAGAGCCAAAATCAATTTCTCTCATTATTAACTGGTGGACATATTTTGGCAACAACTTTCAACCAACTTTTCAAGCCTAATCATATTATATTACTGAATGTGTCGCATCAGTACGAGGGTGGAAGCCTCTTCAGATTAGTCCTAACGATTACCGACTCAATATTTCAAGATATCGTGGTTCTCACCGTCTCCAGAGCCTCCCCACTCCTTCTCTTCTGTTCGTTTGATGTATTCTCATCAGGCAGGATGAAGAGCTCTGCTGTAGTTGGAAGTCCCGGGTACAGAGACACGAGCAACTGATCTCCACGAACCCCGGACACCTGCAGAGGCAGGCAGGTCTGACTTCACTGTGGGGGTTGAAGTTTGGACCAAACTTTGGACATTAAAGTCAAACTCGACGCTGTCCCATGGCATTTTGAACCTGGCTTCAATTCATATCCACACTAACAAGAACAAATCTCTCACACACACCATGTGAAACATCATGACTACTGTGCATCAATAGTACACAACGGTATGAAATAATAATGACCCTGAAAGTGACTTGTAGATTATGTTGGTTCCAGGAAAGCAGTGGGGACTTGATATACCTGTGACAGAGCTGTCCACACCACGTGGCCTATGTCCTCCCTCCACTCGGGGATGTCAGGATTGTGCTCGTCAAGTGCTGGCGAGAACGACAACAGCAGCGACCTGAAGAACTCTGGAGAAGAAACGAGGTGAAGTGATGTTAGAATACAAATGTCGCTCCTGGTTTCATTTCTGATTAATCTGATGTGCAGTTTTGTTCTTTTTCATTTAGTATACATATGCCTTGAAGTTATTTGCTCCTCAAGATTTCGTGTTCGTTTACCATGACATTTTATTCATTAGGGATGTCCATGTTGACATCAGCGGGGCGTAGCTTTCAGCGAGGACCGAGAGGCATCATACTTTTCCAGAGATAGCACATTGCATATTCATGTAACGCATATCGCACCAATTAAAGTGCGCTGAAGACTGTCTCCCCAACTCACCTTTAACAGTTATGATTTTTGAATCCTGCATTACGGTGCTCCCAGAAGCAACCTGGACCGTGACCTTGTTTTTCCCTTCTTTGTGAAATGTGTAGGAGATGCTTCCCTCCAAGGTTATAATGGGCTGGATTTCAAAAGGAAAAACAGAGAGTTGAAAAGAAAAGCCTGCATCCTCTCAGTCACATATAGAATGCAATGTACATATGCAGCCCCTGGCATACTGTACAATGACGGGAGCTGCAGTGAGCACAATCGACGTGATAAATAAATATGACCAGCCATGTTAGCTGGATTCTCCGTGCAGCCATGTGTAGTTACATTCTGCAAGATTTGTGTGAGAACCCTGCAGATTTACAACAACACAAGGGGAGCTGGGAAAGGGAAAGAAACGACAGTAAACATGGCAAGAAATGCATGTGAAACAACAGTGGGAGGACGAGAAGCGTCTCACCTCAGAGCTGTTGTCAAACCACCAGAAGAAGGTCAATGTTCTGGTGTGACTCGGCCAAACCACCGCAGTCAGATTAGCCTCCTTCCCCCTGATGGCAACAATAGGAGCGGAGAGATATACGTGCTCCACAGGACCTGAGGCAGCAATGCACACATCCATCCATACCGCCGTGCACATATTCATAAAAATAAATACACACACACAGACACGCAAAACACTTACAAATTCAACAAACTATTATGGGGATTACAGCTCATGTGCATTTGGCTTCAGGTGTGTGCTTTTGCATTTTCTAATGCATGAAACTAATGCAAGCATGACTAAAATAAAATTCTGCAGACTGGAAACGTGACTATCCATGAGAAAGGAAGTGTTCATGCTATATGCACTGCTGCAGGAATGAGTAATGACATTTCTTATTCACATACTGGTGATGTGTAAAAACAGTGTGCTGCTGTCAGATCCCTGGCTGTTCTCAGCCGAAGCTGTCACTCGGTAAATCCCAGTCGCTCTGTAGATGTGCATGATGCCATCATCAGTCCTGCTCAGGTTAGAGTATGTGATCTTGATGCCGTCCCCAAAGTCGAGGTGGATGCTGGTCCTGAGTGAGTCTCCCTGCGAATGGGTGGTAAAACATGGCATCTGTCATTGGAGCTTAGGTTGGGGGATGCTTTTAGACCAAGCACAAGCAAGGTAAGCACAGGCCACTACTCAAGTGCCTGCGCCATGTCATAAACACTTCATTGGCGATTTTGAATTCTAGCAGACAGAAATTCAACTGAGAAAAGAGCAAAAACAAAGAAAGCTACAGAGACGGAAGATGTCATTAAAAAAAAGAATTTTTTTTTAATCTACCATCATCCAAAACAAACAAATTTGCATAATTCAAATGTTTTTCAGTCAAACGACTGAACCCCAGTTCAGTTTTTCTAACTAACCCCAGGTGACATCTAGTCAAGCAGATAACTCTGATTTCATTTTCTTCTCGTTTTGAGAAATATAAATTGTGAGATTTCTGCTGCAACACTAATATAACAGGTTAAGGAGGCTTCATTAGGAATGCTCACAGCCATGAAATATCACATTGCACAAGTCAAAAACAACCTGTCTTTCTGGGATTTGTATCAGTGTCCCTGGTACTCTGGATAATCCACTGAACCGGTTTATTTAGTCTATTTTTCTGAAGGAAATAGTTCCAGTATAAACAGTTCAGAGTGCGATCTGAGGATTATACAGAGCTAATGAGAACATTGATTTTTTTTTTTTTTATTCATTACAAATTAAATACCTTTCAGCCCAGCAGCACTGGGCTGGAAATCTCAGTAATACCTAAAAACAAAACGATCTGCAGGGCTACACTAGAGGTGAGTGGGGAAAATGTGTTTTGGTTTTTTTTTTTTTTTAGCCGTGCTGGTGACTTGGCTCTAAGGATGAAAATATCTGGACAAACATTGGATGCATAATACAACTGTTGTTTTTACTTCAGTGGTATGACTCACATCGTCGAGGTAGACCAGGAAAGTGATGTTAGTTCCGACTGTGGCGCTGAGCTCTCCTTGACTGGTGGACAGCCGGAGGCCTTGTGGTGGTCTGGGACGACAAGTCTGCCTCTTGGGCGAGTACACATTCCTCCCTGCCTCCTTACAGTTGTTGGATAAAACCTTCCGATACCTTTGAAGGTCAAGATCAAGTAAAAAAAAGAAAAGAAAAAGAAATGACAGATAGGTGTTGTGTACAAATTCCATGTAATATACTATTATCATATAGAGTGTACTGTGTAGACATTATCATAGCATACATGAATGAAATGACATCAATCAAACAGCAGCTTTGGTGAGTTACTGTTGAGATTAAAAGAGAGATTAAAAATGCTTTGATTTTTCCTGGGGCAGTTTCTCCATCATTAAGAATCTGTTTTAAATTGCTCAATTTCTGTGTGGCACCTCAGTTGCATCTCTGGAATTATTTGTGAAACAATAGTGTCCATCAGCAGCACACAGATTGATTATGCATACTGGCCTCTTTGAATATTCTTAATTTTGTTGCTTTTCCAGTGTGAAGACAGTGCATAATAAACACCTGCTTAGCAATATAATGCATTATGGAATTAGTACAAATTTCTTAGTTATAGGCTGAAACTTTTTTTTTTCTCAACTATTATTTTTTATTTGCATTTGAGACAACATGCAAACCAGCTGGAACGGAACAATATTGCTTTGAACATTTGGGGCCACTTACCCTGTGCTGTTAAGGAAGCTTTGGCTGGTGCTACAGCTTTTAGCTGCATCATTTGGATTAAACCAAAAAGCTGGGGAGCACTTCCCATCCGCCTGGCGTTCCCATCCATAATCACTGCCAAAAAACACGACACTTCATAAAATGATAAACACTGCTACTCAATAATCTAGCTTCTACAAGCTTTTATAGTGGCGCAAATGTTACGCAGTTGGAGATTCATGGACTATTTTAAGACCTTAACTAGAAACATGATTGTCAGACAAGAAGGATCAAACAGAATTTAAGACAGATGGATAAAGGATATTTAAAATTCAACTCGTGATTCATTATTAATTGAATTCTAAGAAGTCACTTGACATTATGCAAATTACAGCAGCACGAAGTTCCTAACTTCCATGTACAATTTCCCAACTATAATTAGATTTCATGACACAGTTCTATTGGTTATCCAGTAAATATGCACTGTAAGATGGATATCAAGGTATATGAAGTTCAGCTAACTCATACTTCTGCTTTTAATTACAAATGTCTACAAGCAGCTGCTAATGAACTGCAATTGAATTCAATGCTCAAAAGAGTGGGGCTGTTTTTTAATCCAAGAAAAGAAGGATCACTGAGGATAAAAGTTACAGGTTGGTCCCAGTTGGGAAAAGCTGAGACAAGAAGTCATTACCATTCAAAATCATAGGTTGTGCAGAGACATGGCTCTGAGGAATAGATCCTGGAATAGTCCTGGACCAGCATACAACGGTTGCCTGGTCTGCGCTTCATAAAGATCTGCTTCTCACCCATCACACACAACTCTCTCTATCAAAGCAAAAAGAAGTTTTTTTCACACAACTAAAATAAACTCAAACAAGAGAGAGACAGGAAATATAAAATGTAAAAAAAAAAAAAATCATGTTCATCCATTACCTGAGGGTTTTTTTGGATTGTGGATTGTGATAAATCATTAATGTTTAATATTGCTGTTACCTTGTTTTTCAAGTGCCACGTTTGATAATCTCCATCCATGCATCTCCTGCTGAAGAGGCCCTTGTAATCGATCTTGATCAGCTGCCACTCTGACTGATGGCTGAAGTGTCCAAAGAAACTGGGAATTGATTCACCGAAATAAATGTCAATTTCAACTGAGCCTATTCTGGGGTATAGTTTTCAGATTTAGTGGCTCAACAAGAGCATCTGCAAATCTGAAGTCTGACAGCTGAGATAAGTTTTTCATTGATGAAAGGTTTAAGTCACCGGGGAGAATCAAGTGGACCTTTCTTTGTTTACATCAGCAGAGAGGCTTATTCTCCGAGCCTGATATTTGTCTTATTCCTCCTGGACACTGGTGTCTCTGCTTACGTGATAATGTGATTGTCAGATTCTGGTTCCATTAAAACTCCATCCACATACAGAGGTGCCAAAGAGAAACTATGACGGTCCCACTTTTTTCCTTCATCAAGACTGATCCTGCATTCAAACAAACAAACAACAAAAAAAAAAGAGCTGTCAATGCATGACCATCTATCAAAAAGTCCAGCACAGACAAAACAAGGTAAAAAGGAAGGTGACAGAATATTTCAGGTTATATAGCTTTTGCTGTGGTTGTGAAAAATGAGGCACCTTAGATTTTCTTTGATGTGAAAAATTATCTGGACAACAGGCTGCACAATTGAACAAATGTTTCGCAGACCAGGTAAACTTTCGAAGGTGACAAAACAACTGAGAAGAGAGATATGACTCTGGCTGTAACATTAGACATAGATTTTGGAGGGTTTCAAATCACTTTTCTCAGAGATTAATCACTTCTGACAGGGCTGTGGTGTGCAGGGACATCAAAGTAGATAGTGTAACAAAGCTCCCACAAAATGAGGGAATTGTGAGGGCATCCTCAGTCTCACATTTCCACCCTGTTCTACTTCTCATTTACATAAAAGCACTCAAACCATCATATCCAACCGGGAGTACAAAGCCATAACAGACTCTCTTCTGCTGGAAATGATTCAGACTCTGTTTTGAAGCTGCAGTCGATACAATAATCATGCAAACTTGGCCCATCAGCATTTCAAAAACATTAAATGTAATCATATGCTACATCAAATCCCCCCACACAGAAAAAAATGAAATGATACCCCCAGTAATTTACCACCACAACTCAAACACCTACTGTTCCAACTCACAGTGATTATGACGTTAGCTATTGTTGAAGAGGAGCTACACCTACCATAAGTGTCGGATCGGCGATGCTGCATGTAAGACTGCCATCAAAGCCCCTCCATTGTCAAGAAACCAAATGTTGTGCTCTTCATCAAAAATCTGCATCGATGCATGTTGAAAAAAAAAAAAAAAAGAACAACAACAACACACACACACACACACTCATTTGCTCCACTTATGAAAACACGGTCGATAAGAATAAATCCCCTGTTTGAGGTAAACACATTCGATGTGTCGACCCTGACAGCGCTCACCTGTCTCCAACTATTTCCTGCATCAGATGTTATAAACATCCCAAGGTTGGTGGAAGACAGCTCTGTTCCAACGTTCCCTGAGAACAAAGAACAGGAATAATTTCACCTGCTGTTTTTACATAGCAAAAACTCCACAACACACTTATACAGTATACACAATCAACTGATAAAATCTTAAGTTATTTTGTAAATCTGTGTGTGCCCTCATTCTCCACCGGAGGACACATCTATGACTTCCACTGCAACCTGATCATTTCAACCAGGATATGAGATTTACAGTAGGAGATGAAGTTTCAGTGTCTAATTTCAATGACAGAAAGAGGGCAGGGAGTGATTAGTGTTGTGCATTTCTGTCGCTCTCTACCTAAGCAACTGGGGAAACCTTTGGTGATGAAAAATTTGTCTCACCATTTCCGTCTCATGTGATCAGTGTGACCTCTAGATAACCCTACCTGTGCCCACAATGACTCCTGGTACAGACGTTTTGCTGGTTATGGGTCCGGATGTGTAGGGATTCTCCAACATCTCCAGATGAAGATGCAGCGAACAAAATGGCTGTCAACAAAACAGATTTCAGTGCAGCACAGGTTGGGACACTACGCATCAGACAGATCTTTACGGAGACAATTATAATTAGCTTTGCCTTCAAACTATTCTTTCCAAAAAGTGCGAACATTTATAAAGCAAAGATTCCTTTTTATCCACTCTGCCAAAAAAGAAAGAAAAGAAATGGCTGAGAGGACACAAAGGGCATTTGAATTGTTTCATTCTAAAGCAAACAAGGCATGTAATTAAAACTCCCCAAGATGCACTGATAAAACTGACAAAATTGATTCAAATAATTTCACTCATTTCCCAGACTAAAGCACACTGAAAAGCATCAATAAGGGTTTTCAGACAGCTGAGGCTGGAGGGGGGTCAGACAGCAGACGAGCAGAATGGTCACCATGAAGACACAGTGGAAGAATGTAGATTTTAACGCTGTGTCTTATTAGCTGAGTGATATACATTATTTCAAACAGTGTGTGAGGAGCACACTGACTGATTAGGTGACTATTATACCTGCTGAATAACAAAACGGCCACATAAAGTAATTCTGTGTAATCTAATATTCATTAGTCCTGTGTGAATACAGGTAGTAAATTGAAATCACAGAGGTTAATGGAACGTCTGGACCCCTGAAAGCAAACGCGTTGACACTCCGCCTTACACGATAATAAGAATATTCCAGCCAAGCATCTCCTCGACCATTTAGGGAGCTAAAAAGTCGAGCCGATGCTGATGCTGGCACCTGGCCCTGTGTAAACGTGGCTTTGAATCAAGAAAATCCAAAGCGCAGCTGATGAGGTTGAAACATTTGATGAATGATATATGTCATAAGTTTCATTTCACATGAAAAAGGGCATTCATCTGATCCTGCCCAAAGGCTAAAACTCACCAGAATACAGTGATGGTTATTTCCAGCCACATCAGTGGCAGGAGGTGGCAGAAGGGCCCATGTTTGTCCCTTGTTGTAGGTGATAAAAGTCTTGATTTGATTATCCACCAGTTTGTTGGCTAGATACATGCCATTTATCCCCTCAACCTACGGAGACAAAGACAGGACTATGGAAAGTAAAACTACACATTACACAGAAAGACCTCTGTCCATATTTGTTATAACTAAGATGGAAGCAATTAATGTTGTTGTGCAGCCACTTATGTACACAGGGACAATTTAATCAACAAATCTAATCTAATCTAATCAAATGTATTTATATAGCACAGAGTTACATCAAGGCACTTTAAATAGAGCAGGTCTAGACCAAACTGATAACAACGCATCTAAAGATTCATAAATACAATACTATTTTTAAATATCATAAAAATTGATATGTGAAAGTACAGCAAAATTATACTGAAGTAGAGAGCGCCACTGTGGTTGAATCAAATTTTAAACAAAATGACTCACATTTTGGTTATGACATTGTTTGCTGCCTGTGCCTGATCAATCGATATGTCTTTTACACCACTGGTCAGACAGAGTGAGCTATTTAAAAATGTCAGATGAGAAATATTAAGGCCATTTTTCACAGTTGGTTATTACTTAAAAGGCAAATAAAAAAGAAAAAAGAAAAAAGAATGAAATAATCAAAATTGAAAATAATTGCTACTTTAATGCTCATAACAGCTCAGCCAAGCTGAGGTTTTCAACTTGGATCTGGTATAATGGGACAGGGATTTAGCTGAGCAGTAACAGAAGCAACAGTCCATAAACAAAAATGACTACACACCTTATAAAAGTCCACCAGCAGGTTACCGGCAGGTCCTCGGCTGGTTCTCAGATTTTCTAATGAGAGGGTAAAGTAGACCCCAGGGGAGTCTGAGATATACAGGCTGTAAGTATTGTTCTGATTCCACTCCTGGACCGCAGCAAAGACCTGCTTCTCATCTGTACTGATGATATGCATGTCCTGTCGGAGGGTATGGTCAGATGGAAAGCGGGATGGGGTGGGAAGGAAAGGAGCAAGTTAGCGAACACAAAAGAGATGTAAAAGAGGCCATATAATGTTTAGGAAATGTCCTCAGTGGAGGACATTTGACTGTTGTTTGGATTGTACCTTTGGTAAACAGTATTTGGGCAACTTCATCCGCTTAAAGGGCTCTCTCATGTAGGACACAAAGTAACTGGCTCGTCCGGACTTGGTCACCTTTACATTTGAAATAAAAGAAGCTTTGGTTTTCTTTAAACACAACACCAACATTTTTACCAACACATTGAATTTTTTCTGTTTGAAATGACTGATTTTATTCATACATTTCTATTTTGATGGATGCTGTGACTGTTCTCCTATACTAGACTACACAGACTGAGAGGAAGAAAAGACATGATGTGAGGATTTTCACAAGTCATGCATTATTTGAGAGAACCTGTCAATATCCCAAATGTTGTTTCACTCTGCGAGCTGAGAACGTGAAGCTTAAGTGTTTCCTGAAGGAGGTGTATTAATTCACAACGCACAACAGACTCGATAAAACACTTTTACTTTACTTTCCACACTGTCAAAAGCCGAGTAAAATTACCAGCACAACTGAAATTATTAACATTATATCAATTAGTCTAAAGCTATGAAGGCAATGAAGATTGTGTTGGCTTTATCTACAGTCCAGTTTGAAGATCTTAATGCACTACCACCTTCCCATCCACTTACAGGCAGGGCAACACTACTTGATTGCTTATTTTCTAATCAACTAGAAGGATGGTGTTTGTCTCCCAACACACTACATTAGGGCTCTAATGGAATAATCTATCGAAAATCAATGAGCTGCATTTTCCCAGACCACATTTTTGAGGATGTTGCACTTGGCTGTTCCCTCTCTCCCATGAGACTTTGGAGGTGTTGAAGACTGCTTATTTCGTTGTAGCCCAATCGATAACCTCATTACTCTTTGTCAAGTTAAATCCAACTGCCCCAAGCAACGAAAGTCACAAGAAAGTCATCGGTGCCACCCGAGCTCCATGCAGACACTCTCCCTGTGTGTCCTGTTATTTTCACCAGCATCTTCCTTGTGTCTGCCTCCGCCTTGACGGTCAATCTCATCTCAGCCAAATGCAATTTGGGCATTTTATTGAATCACCATTTCTGAATCAAGCTGTGATATATTTTCTTTCTCCATACATTTTCGTTCTTACTTGGCTGCAGTTCCAATCAAGTCTCTGTATTAAATATTCTGAAAAGTGAAACTGGGTCACCACTGAAGTACGGCTGCTGTAACATCATATCATATCAATGGATTAAATCTGTGGATAAATAAATTAAAAATGAACAGCAAAACATTTAGAGGTGTTTATTCAAGATGAAAGAGCGGAGAATGATTCACTGCAAACTGTGCATGTGAAAACCACAATGATTTTATTTTTATTTCCCTGTAACTTAGCTGGCGTCTTCCAAGGATGAACAAATGCATCAAGGCTGACTGAGAAAGAGAAAATTACTTAGCCGAGAATGGAAATCAATGACAGTTGAGGGCATTTGAAAATTAAATTTCTGATAATGACCCTGTCTGCCAGTATCTAATTGGAGTCAAAGTCAGAGTGAATGGTAATAAGGACGCCAACCTGTCTATTCTCAGTCCTTTGGCATGTGCTCTCAGCAAGAAAACACAGATTTGCAGGCATGGAGTATGTCTGTGCAGAAACTCAAACAATGAATGTGCCTCGACATGAACAAGAGAAAACCTAATCAGTATCCACATTGGGCCAGTGGGGAACAGGTGTGTTACAGAAAACCATTATATGGCTTTTGATGGAAAAGCATGAATCCGAAGCAGAGGACAGGAAAAAAAAGAATGAAAACACCAGCAACAAAAAATAGAAGCTCAAAGTACATGAACACAGCAGTCTTTGCAAAAAAAAAAAAAAAAAAAGAAGACAGGTTGATTTTAATGTGGAAAAGAAATGTATCACTTTGAGAACCTGTGTGAAAACATATTCATCCTGCACCACCAGTGAGTTGGTGTCCACGTGGCCAGGGAAGAGGTACTGCCTGTTGCCTTCTGAGCAGCGCTGGGCTCTGCACTTCACGTACTGAGCACCTGGAAAGAGGCAAAAGGAAATCAATCAGAAGTAAATTACAACCATTTACTTTCAGGCAGAACTCTGTATGCACTGAAGCTGCTATACAGAGAGGACTATATATAATAAATATACTTAAAGTTCACTGTTCTGAATCAGCTTTAATCTTTGACCACAACCAAAAGTTAGATGCACAGATCCAAATGAGCTGAGATTTGGGAGAAATAGAGGAAGCTTTTGCAGCATGTCATAATACAAATAAAAAGTTCAGGATGTTATTGTGTGAGACATGTATGCAAATTCCAATACAGATATCCTCACCACAGGAAAAGTATGAGTTTATTTTTCATTGCAGGAAAACTCTATAATTGGCGTAGCATAATCTACCATGCTGTTAAGAAGAGGGGAGTTGTGGTTTGTCTATGAGACACAGGGGATAGATTAAGAAGAAGAAACATCAATCAACCTACTAAAACTCTCCAGTTTTGTCAGGAGACACCTATTCTGCTTCACTAGACCTCCAGGGACCAATCTGAAAAGTAGAAAGAGTCTCATCTTCCCCCTGACCTTGCTCTAAATGAGAGGCAAGGGGTCCTGCGGGTCTTGCTACTGTGGCAAACTGGAGCTGTGAACTCACGGCTTTTTGCGATGCGCGTCTCGATGTGGACCACATCAGATTCTTTGTCCAGCCCCATTACCGCCCTTGAAAGAGCAGTAGGAGCAGACGATAGAGAGGAGGAGAAAGAAAGGGAAAAAATGAGAATAACAAGAAGAAGAGAAGCACAAAAGGCTGGTGTGAGTGTCACTCCAATAGATGGGCATCCTTATTACTGGAAACCAAAAAAGGAGGTTTTCATGTTCTTTAAATCAGCACAGGATCTGCAGCACCAGCAGCAATTAATCTCAATTCACTGGAGCATCAACATAGGAAACATCAAGGGTGGGGGGGGGGGTA
Source organism: Remorina albescens (assembly GCA_034769265.1). NCBI lineage: Eukaryota > Metazoa > Chordata > Actinopteri > Carangiformes > Echeneidae > Remorina > Remorina albescens. The sequence continues at coordinate 11,402,654 of CM068491.1, read as the reverse complement.
ACAAAACATAAAATTTTCCTATAAATATCTGTTATTGCAAATATGTGTTATAAAATTATAGGTGGCCGCAAAATCATTTTGAAAAACAACAGTTAGATGCCGTGTGTGTGAATGAATGGTTTCAAGAGCACAAATATTGCATACTTTTGGGTGCCGCAATACCCGCTGTGTTCCTCTTATTCATCCAAAGTTTCACCATTAAAGCATGTGGAGAGGATGTCCTCCAACCCATGTCCTTTTCCTCACAGCTAAAAAAACATACTTAGGTTTGACACATGCCATGACAAAGGGGGAGAAATGGGCTCACATCACTATTCACAGCCTTGTGCCTGAGCTGTTGAGATTGCTAAATGACAGCAACAACAAAAACAGCATGTCATGTTCGTGCTATGGAAAAAAACCCCGCAATATTTCTTCATGTCTACGTGACATGGATATAATCAGTTTTCTGCTTGAGTGCCATGAATGAGATCTGTTTTTGACAAGAGGTCACTGAATCCTCCTGACGGCTTAGGGTCATGAACACTATCATTATGCAAATTATAATTCATCACCGAGTAATAAAACAGTTCAGAAATAGGATTCAGATAATCATACCAGTAGAATCGGCCTGGCATCACGTTGTCGTGGACAAGCTGCCATTTCCTCCCAAAGTCCATTGAACTGTACAGCTGCAAAGTAAAATTAGGCTGATCTTCATCACAGTTTTAGGAGGAAGATGTTGTTAAGGAGCAGCATGACAGTCATCATTACATCCACATCAGAATCACACCGAAACAAGCTTTTAAAATGCTAATGTATTCAGCATCGTATATTATCTCATCTCCATTTAATGGTTCATTGTTGATTCACGGAGAAGCTACCTTGCTGTCATGACTATAAGCCAGTATCCAGTTCTCCTGCGACGGGTGGAAGAGCAGGCTCAAGATGTTGAAGTTAATGGGATACTTCTCAAAGCTTGCCCCTTCATCTGAACTGATGAGAACAGCGCTCTCTACCTCTGGGTCGCTAAGCATCATTATCTAAAGTACAGGAGGCCAGACAAAGGGTACAGCATTAGAGGAGAGGGAGAGAGAGAGAGATACAATCATTTGAAAGCAATTAAAAAAAAATAAAATACGCCAGGATGAGCTTGTAAGAGATCATACAGAAAGCAAGCTACAGAGAAAGGCTGACCTTCTGTTTGTTGGTGGGGCAGACATACAGGTAGCTTAAAACTGTCCTTGAACCCACTTTGTCATTGAGTTTGATGTAGGTGCTTCCATAATCATTGGATCTGGTTTCAAACAAACAAAAAAAGAGAACGAAATCATGCTCTGTTTGATGGGGGGAAAAATCCATTAGAGACCTGCCATAAACAGATTTTAAAGCACCGTCCCAGTGGTTTGCATGCTTTAGCCCATTAACTGCAAATCAGTTATTGTTCGCATGACAATACATCCAAAGAATACCATGTGTGTTTAGATTGATTTTCTACTATACAGGCCAGCTTGTTTTGCTTAAAGAAGAAATTTGCTTGATGTTAATACATTGTTTATTTATTGTATTGCTCGTGTAATGCACTTTGTGGCAATCCTGCAAGAAATGAGCAACAGTGACAAAAACCTTGAATTAATCTGTGTGTACGTGTGTGTGTGTCATTTGAGGATGCACAAGCACACAGGTGACAGGACAAATCACTGCCAACTGCTGGAGACGGTAATTCAAATGTATAGTGCATTCATGCTGTGAGATGCGGGGAAGAGCAGGATGAACAGGTGAAATATGTCAAATATGTCCAGGTGAAGGGAAGGATTATGTCAACCGGTGAAGGTGAAGCAAAAGTCAAAGCAAATATCACGTGTTTAAAAGATTGGCCATTCCTATCAAATGAGAGGGGGGACGATACAGTTGTATGACCTCAACCACTTTATTTTCACTGATCGACAAATGGCAGTACAAGAAGGAAGGAAGTGCAAGACTTGTTGACCAATATTAGCAGGGGTATAAACGGAGATGTAAACCACGACAATTTGGAGAAATTCTAAAAAAAATAGTTTAATGGCGAGAAAGTGAAATCCATTAAACCGGTTTCTTGGGGCTAAAGAATCCACACAAAGCACTTTTGTAGGTGACAATGAATTGAACAGTGTTTACAAGAGAACGCCATGGGACAACTTTGGCATTAGTCTATAATTTAGAAAAAAAAAAGCCTTGTCACTGTGTGGTAACAAATTACCGCTCAGAGCCCCATGCTGCAACTGCATTAAACGGAAGCTCCAAATTATATGCTGTTTGACAAGTAGCAAGGAAATATGGTTATGAAGAGAAGCATTAAAATGGCTGACATATTCATTAGGCATGTCCTATTTCAAAGTGCAACACCATTTCAGCAATAATGCAGCTTTGACAAACACAATATGAAAGCTAAACATTTATCCTACAGATGTCAGCGAAGTCTTCTGGAAAGTGTCTTCCATTCCCTGCTGACGTGTAATGAAACTGGCAGGTGCACGCAAGGTAGGAAATTAATTTAAGAAGTTCAAATGTGCGTTGAAATTGGTCAGGACTAATGTGAGTGCACTAAATGTAATTTGCAATTTAAAGGCTAAAACATTCGGCACAGCCATAGTCCTTGAGTACCACAACACTGAGTGATACTGTATAAGCCCTTTGTCTCCCTTTATGCAAGTGGATGTTGGAACAAAGAAGACAGTGGGAAAGGAATTTAAAAGACATCCTTTCCAGAACAGTGGCGAAATCCCCGTTGATACAGGTTTTTTTTTTAAAAAATCTTAAATTAATGCAAGAATAGCAAGCATTTGTTCTTTCCGTTTCCACTTCGTTTCATCTTTTTTGCATTCACTTTTCTTCTCAGCAAGGAAAGCTTAAGTTTGCTATTCTTTTGCACTGTGCAACAAATGGGCAACACAAAACTGACAAACACAGGTCCAAGTGTGGAATATTTATAAAAAGAAATAAAAAGAACAACAAATGACCCAGTTGTTGTACTCTATGAATGGCTTCTTATTTACTGAAAGAATACATTTAAAAAGTACAGGTTCTTCACAGGGGCGGCACGGGGGGCATGGTAGTTAGACCCACAGCAAGAGGTCATGGGTGTGAAAGGCCTGGGGACATTCTGTGTGGAGTTTGCATGTTCTCACTTGTATGTCCTGTATGAGGTAACACATTTAGATTAAACAGTGGCTCTAAAATTGCCCATCATTGTGACTGCAAGAGTGAATAATTGTTTGTCTCCATGTGTCAGCCCTGCGAAAGACTGGCGACCTGTGCAGGGTGAGCCCCGGTGCCAGTTGGGATTGGCTCCAGCATCCCACGACCATCAGATAATACTGATTAGCGGTTGAGAATGAAATGGAAAAAAAAAAAAGAACAGGTTGGTCACAGAACTGCCTACTCCTTTCAAGTTCCTGCATCCCATGACAAGGGCAGATTTGTCATCCTCGTCTTCATTTTTCTTTCCGCCACAAACAGCCATTCCATGTTTTCAGCCCTACCTGAGTGCTTTCAAATGTAATTTCACTGCATAATTGGATAGACACCCAGATTCTGCTGTCCTTGTCTGTGCATTAATCTGAATTGTCCCATCTTTTTGTTGACATTGTTTTTAAAGGCTCACCCGTGAACATATTTGTATTTGGGCTTAAGGTCTCCTTTCAGTTGTCATATCCGTCTGTGTTTGTGGCTTTGAGAGAAAGACTCTTAAATGATGTTATAACATAATAAAGTTTCCTTAACAGAATACACAATATTCCCAAAACATAAAGAGCCTTGACGCATGTTTAGATAGCCTATGTGAGTCAATCCATTGATCTGCATGTTGCATTTTACCACCAACACCGGCCTGGACCTGTAGTCTTACATCATTTATTGTGTTATCACAGAAATCATTTACGCCCACTTCTTTTCATAACGTTCAAATCTTGGCCACTCTAATACACAGACTAAGAGCCTTTGTGCACCCCTGGAGGTATTCTCTAATTTACCCACGGTGCCATTGTTAAGCAGACACCTTGATGATGGAAGACCTCCTGTACACAATATGGGATTTCAAAACATGTCAAGCTGGGTGTAAATCTTGTCGGAGCCTCTGGTGAAACATATTAATTTTGATGTCTCAGCTTTGCAGACTTATGGTCTCTTTTCCACATGTTTTTCAGGATGAATTGAGGGTGGGGGAGATGCAGAGAAGAGACATATCAAAGACTGGATTGTGCTCTATAGTGTGATCCTTAATGAATTCTCATTCTTATTTATGACCTGACAGGGCACTGTAACTCACCTCTGAATACATACTGAATGATATTACTGTGCCATACAGTAGCAATTGCATGTCAATTGCTTTGGAAACAAAAGGTTACAGATGACAATCAATCAAAAGCTGAAAGGAAGTTTCTAGGTCAGACAAAATGAGCTACAGATCCCAACACAGAAATTCATCAGATAAATCTCTGAAAAAGTTTGTTTGCTTATGATGGAGAAAAAATAGGTTGGGCCTTTTCTAAAAGGTCACTTCCATCTTAGTTTTGTTATTTATGGGACTGTGGGAGACAAAGAAGATGCTTCATTTTGAACTGCATCAGACTGCTTTATTAAAACATACTTCATACTGGCCTCCAGTTTGACTTGATTGTTCATATCCTAGCTAGGAAGAACACCATAAATCATACTCACCATACTGAAGGCTCTATGAATATATTACTCTTATTGTTTTAAGGGAATTTAGCATTTTTATAAAATTCTTGCAATGATGCCAGAACTTTTCTATTTAGATGGAAAAGAAAAAATAGCAGTGATTAAAAATACACTCACCTCCAGAGCGAGCTCTCAGTAACAGCCCCCAGGTTGAAGTCATACAGCTTAGTCAGGATCAGGATCACCTGCAACACAACAGCAACCGTCATATTTTGATGCCTGCCAAGATCTGGTCTGACAAAAATCAGTGCCTCATTCGCATACATCACCTGTCTATACCCAATGAAGTGGATTGAATACATCACTTTATTAACGTTTCATCACTTTATTAATAAACACCAGTCTCAGTCTGTATGTTATCCCAATGACAAATGATCCTCATGTTGACGAGAGATGTCAGTCTGCGGGTGGCAGGATCTGAAAAAAAAACCCCATGTGGCTGTCAAGAGTTATGCTGCATCTCATGTGGAATGATACCTACATGACAGCAAAATCGGAACGTAACTGTTCAATGAACAACGAAAAGAAATGCTGTGAGTGGATGCACTGGAGCACCTTCTATCAATCCTGTTGTTTTTTTTTCTTTTTCTTAAACTTGTGTCGTACTTTTACTTTCAAAACAGTGAATGAGCTTAGCCACAAAAGCACAAACAAACGTTGATCTCAAATGTTGATGGAGAATGTTCCATTATTTTACTCATTGGTAGAGATCCAGTGCCAGTTTGGGCTAAATGTTTTTGCTTGCTCTCTGGTTGGTTGGATGGCTGGACAATGTGTTTCTGGGGAGGCAAAAATGTGGCCCATAAAAGCCTGCCAAGGCACAGAGGGCAGAATGAAATGGTGTGCAAACACATTATTGTCACTCCAGTGGCATTATAAATGACTTCCCATGGGGATGCTCATAACTCAGCATAGAAAGGAGGTGGGGGGAGATAGGGTGGAGAGTTTGGTGAAGGGGGAGGGAAGGAGGGAGAAGGAATCAAGAAGCAGAAACAAGGCATTACAAGAAGAATTTTTTTAAATGCCTGAAAGATAGGTCAAAAGCTCAATTACAGTGAGTTTAAAGACATTAACCTTATGAGACCCATGGAACGAGTCATTAAACTGAGAAAAGCCACATAAGACTCAGTGGCACAAAGACATGCCTCTAAGTCTGCTTTGAAAATGTTAAAAACCCAATTGACCCACAATTTAGCCATCAAACGGCCACTGTGCGTAGCTGGGACTATCTGCATTACAGGTTAATTAACAAATCACACAGAGAGATAAGCATTTGCATAACTAAATGCACCGTGTCTGCGAGGTCCAACTCTGGAGTCTGAATCAATTTGGAGTACAGACTTAGTTAAATGGCTGTGATGTTAGGCCTAATTGTCTGCTTTGAAAAATAGATAGGAGAAAAAAAACCCGCTGCCACACGGATGATCGTTTGTCTCTTCAGTTCTCTTTTTTACAAACAACAATGACACTGTGTCATGGGACAATATAAATACTAGAAGGTAAATTGAATCTGGAATTGATTTTATCAGTGTCAAACTAGAGGCAGTTCATTGCAAACCGAACAGATTCAACCAACACAGCAATTTAACAGAGTAAACAATTAGATGTTCACAATTTTATGGGCCTCAATCACTTGTGCTATATTGCACGTGCAACCCATTTAGTCAAATGATCACAAATTTAGACGAAGATGTAGAATTAACATTTAAAAATAGCCCCAAATTGCGAAACTTGGTAACAAAAAGCCTCCCGGCACCCAAGCTCTATCAAGAAGCTCCGTCTCAACTGCTGTCAATGTGTTTGTTCAGTCGGCTCATTAACAAAAGCTGACCCGTTGAATTGGGTCAGTGAAGATCTACCGCAGGGACCAACCGACTAGTGAGGCAGATGACTGTTAGGATGATTTGTCCCTAAGTGGATACATCAAGAGTACATCACTGGAGACCGTGTGTTCTGACATCTTCGGCATTATTGATAGGCTGTGCATCTGTGGCTTAAGTCAGTAGGGACCAACTACTATACATGCAAATGCTGAGACCAGTGGGGAGAGCACATGACTTGGACGGCAGATGTGCAACGTGCACTAAGAAAATGAAAAATGGAACTGCATTAACGACAAAATTCTAAGACTTTTATGGCAAAGTTGTGCATTTATGGAAATACTGGGAGCCAACAAACACAAAAATGGCTTCGAGAATTATTTTGAGCCTTCAAGGTAAATATAATTCTCCATGCATATCATCGCTCACTTGCATACATGAAATTAAGTAAGGATCCTGGAAGGCCAAAAGCAGTGCATTTATTCATGTTTATGTTTTATTGATGTGAGCAAAGAGAACTTTGCCTCAGGAAAGTCAACCAATCATTTTTCAGATTGGGTCTCACCCTCAGAGGAGTTGGGTTTAGTCATCCTCTTATCCTAACATTTTATTTCTTTTTGCTTTCTTTGATAAATTTTTTTGTCCTTCTCACTCTACTTTTTTTTCATTTTCTCTTTCTTTCACTTTAAATGCATCTGTCTTCCTTTAAAACACACTCTCTTTGGACTTCAGCATTCAGCATTCAGCAGGTAGGAGGTATCTGTGATTAAAAAACAAACAAACAAACAAAAAAACAACAACTCATCTATCAGGTGCTGTCTGGCTCAACCTCCATGGCAACACAGGTGTTACGGTCCTAATGTCAACGTGATATACCGTATCTGCTTGATACAAATGTCTCATCCGCACACACACACACACACACACACAGAGATAAACCTGCATAAGCCACTTGCATAAGTGCTCAAGCATGCAATATATGTATGTACAGCACATTCACAGACACAGACTGCTGGACCAAAGCAAATCTTCACAAATTCCTTTCCCTTGTATTTTCTTTTCATTTTTTTTGTGGGATGGGAGGGGAGTGAAGAAAAATGATAAAATTTTTTGAGTGCCTCAGTGGGACGTGAGAGGCATGTCAACACTAGGTTGGTGGGCAGAAGAGTTCCGATGCAGCTCACAATTTAGACAGGAATCACCTGTGTCCGGACTATAAGATAAATAATAATAAAATTGCAGCAGCAGGGCTGTTTTATTCTGATTTCTAACACCACACTTCAAATTGAACCTGTTGCATATTCAGCCGCTGGTAAAGCATCGTTAAGACAGCACCCCCTCAAATATTATTTCTGTCTAATTGGGTAGTCAAGGGAAAAAGGGGACCCTAACTCCACACATCACAACCCCAGATGGTTGTTTCTTTTCTGCTCAGGAGTAACACATCATAGGAAGTAGGAACAATCTTTAGAAAAATGGGGAATACAGCCACTTTCATGTAGATAGGCAACTGTTTTTGAACCTTGCTCGAGGGGACAACTGAAGGATCTAAATTAATTTCCAAGGGACACACAAAGTTGAAAACAGTGAATGATGTGAGGCTCTTTGTAATGACTCTGCCAACGGCTTGAGCTCACAAAAGCACTGACACATACCTCTTTTTTCCCGTACCTTTAGCATCCTCTGAAAAGTTCATTGCTAAAATGATACACACATTTACATTCTCATAAATACACATAAGCCTTGGTATACAGTTCTGTGGGGTAAACACATCTACATGCTGAGCCATCTCCTGGGAATAATCCATTTCTATTTACCTCTCTTGAGTCAAGGCACAATATCAAAATGTCTGACAGCTCAGTGAAATGTGTCAGCACTAATTAAATCTTTTATATATATATATATATATATATATATAAGCTTTCACAATAAGCCGATTCTTCTCACAAAGGCCACCTATTTCTCTCAGCTGTCTGCAGGTCAGTTTCTGTGACCTTACCAGATATGATAAACTGAGCAAAGGTAGCTTTGAATCCATCAAGTGACTGAATTGAACACAATCTGACAAACCATGGGTGCAGGTTTTCTTCTGTTTAACTGTGCTGTGTGCGGATCTTTGTGTATATGTATACCTCTGTAATTTGCAATGAGAGAAAAAATATCTTGTACTCCATAATCACTTTATAATTTATAATAATGATATTTTAACCCAAAAAAAGCGGCTCACTGAGATCACATATGTCTGTTAAAAGGGTGATCCGGCCACAAAAACAGAAGCACGTTGAACATATGACACAGAAGTTCCTCTTGGTTCTACAGACCTGTGCAGTGAGTTTCATCTCAGTGTTTTTCCATCTGGACCACAATTCTAACGTTTTGGTTCGCTGTCACCACTATCAGGGCTTGGTCTTCAGCCATAACAGAAACAGACAGAAACAGTTTGTGACAAGCTGGTGAACATAGTGGAGCATTTGGCACCTAAAGAAACAAATATTTCCCTCAGGAGTTGGTTGACACCAAAAACTACAACTAAAAAATGGATGTACTGTTTGTCATCAGGAGAACACACAAACATCCCTCGTAATTAGGCGCTATGTTGTCTCAAAGATGCTGCAAATTGTTTATCATCGACTGAGGTAAAATGTTAGTGGTGTGTTCACTACTTGTTTTTGCTGCTCTAAAGTCAGTTACAGAAGGTAACTGTTGCTCAGCTTCTCCATAATTATTCATAATTACCTCCCCGAAAAAATGACTCGCCGCTATTACTGCTTCAAACCAGAAGCGGAGGCAGTAGATTCAAAGCTGAAAACATCAACGCTGTAGGAAGAGCCAAGTCTTCCAGGTAATGCCTATCCATGGGGGGTCCCTAATCCACGGCTGCCATTATCCAACAGCAAAAGCTACCATATCATTACACGGTATATCACACAGATGCAATCCTGTGGACACAAAAATAAAACCTGTTTCATCTGTTATTAAAGCTCATTACATTCTCAGCTTCATTAAGGGAAAGAAGACAGAAGCCAAGGGCAAGAAAAAAGTCATTTGAGTCATTTGACAAACACTTTGTTTTCCTCAAGTCGACTTGCTAAATTAATGTCCTACATCTCCTACACACACTAAGAGCATTTCAGGTCCGTTAAAGACTATTGCTTTTAATTTTCAGTTCTTACAGTATGCAATGATGGAAAAATGTTTGAGCCCAGTCACAGGAAAAAAGATCGTGCATCCTTTGCTGAGCCAAATGGCCTCAGGTAAAACGAATCGACGATCTTGAGTTTAGAAAAACAGAGTAATCCATTTATCAAAACTCATAACATATCTGACACTGTGAATGTAAATTGTATTTTTTTTCTCTCTTGTAAAATGAATATATTCATACGTCCATTAGAAATTATCTGATGCAAACACCTGCAGAGAATAGAAATACAGTACTGGTTACAATTTGCATACATTTCTTTAAGGTTTGGCGGTGTGAAAGCCAAAATGAAGTTGCACTGCAAATGGGCGAAGGCATAAAATCACAGCATTTTGACTGTGGCTCAGGGAGGACGTCTCCATGGCAGAGCACTTAGCAAAAAGAGGCAGACGTCGAGAAATGTCGCGGTCGAACTCTGTCCTCATCTTATATGTGGACTAAATTGATTGTTTGTGCTTTCGTGGGTGAAAACATACTCCAGGGGAAGCTGCTTTCATCAAGTAAAATCCCAGCAAAAGCTCCCCTGTGCATTAGTCGGCTGTGTTTGTGTTTGTGTTTATCCATCCGACTGCTGAACTTTGGTCATATAGCTCTGATGCTTTAGGTTTGAGAGGTGTCGGCAATCAATTTGGTCCATTATGGCAGATAAATTAATAACTGGGCTAAATTAAAGGAGGACTTTACTTCAAATACAGCTGTATTTTGAGGACGTTTTGTGGGCACATTATGTTTCTTTGTTGCTAACAATACACAATAAATTGCCATTACTGGGAAAAAGGATTTGTGATTGCGCCACTATTTTTTTTTCTTTCTTTTTTTTTTTTTCAAGATTGAAAAAAAAAAATTGAACAAAGTTTTAATGGAAGAGGTATAGAAATACGCTCTGCAGTTAGTACACATATTTGCTCCTGTGTTTTGATGTTGACTTTGCAGCGCAATGCACCGCCATTTTCACAGAGAGGTAAAAAACAAAGAACGCAGCGCTCAAGGACAAATTTAATGGCAATTTCAGAAGTCATTTCAATGATTGGACGCATTTGACAAAGTTTTAGTCACATCCTGTGCAATTTTAAATTAATTTGATGCATTGTAAGCAGTGTGGAGAGCCAAAAATACAACATTAGCATTTTACTATGACAGGTATTTTATTCTGTGCTGCGCTTGTTTACTAATATTTAGTGTTGGAGGTACACTAGCATGACCGCATTTATTCTTTGTGTGTATAACCCATTTATCCGCTTACTACAACAGAGATTGGAAATTTATCAGCACAAAAAATAATAATGTGAAATCTTGGGTAAAAGAACAGGGCCCTATTGAGTCTGAAAACTAGTTCGCATTTTGGAGAACTTTAAGAAAATGTAACGCCATTCAGACATTTCTGTCCGTCTCTTCCCTTCCTTCACAGCTTTGGCTCCTAACGGCTTGGCTTCTCCCCCGGGGCAGTGTCTGAGCTGGAGCCAAAGGCGGTAGTAGTTGGGTCCAAATTGAGATTTTGGAACAGAGAAACCCTCCATCTAAAATGACCCCCTTCTCTGCCAAAGTGCTGTGAGACTCAGTACATGAGCTAAATGTGTCCCACACTTTTATGTTTTGTCCTTTCCCCTTCCTTGGCACTTTTCATAATGTGTCAAGACAGGAACTGGCTTCTCTGAAAGGTTGAGTTCACACTCAGTGAAAAATATTATTTATAAATATTATTTCTTCTAATAATAAGGGGGCTTTTCAAGGAAGTTGCATTCTTGGACAGGACTATATACTAGTTGAAAGGTGGGCTTCAGTGGTCTTCTGCCCATTCAAACTACTTTTCTTTGGGGGGGGAAACAGTGTTCAAGATGTCTTGTTATAATTTGCCAAAGTTCTTACAGAGAAAAAGTTGTAGATACCATCGAGGATCAGCCCCCTCTCTTCTCCCGGTATCATGATAGAGACTGACAGGTCACAATGGGAGCACGACATGCTCTAATAACTGATGACCGACAAAACCAAATGTCATATGAGTTCATTACAATGAGGCTTTGTGGTGTGTGATATGCTTTCATTTTTCTGATGAGCCAAAATCCCTCCTGTCCTTCCAGTTCTGGTTAGACATAAAGCTTCTTTTTATGAAGAAGCAGAAGAAAACTGTTTACTGTTGTCAAACTAATTTGGCATCTGGCATCATCAGTGAGCTTTTTAAAGTGCAGGACACAAAAACCAGAGAGGTTTGTAACCAGAAGTCCACATTTGTTAAAACTGTTTACTTGATACTTGTATGAGAAAGGCCAACAATACAGGCATGCCTGAATAACAGCCAAATTAAATAATAAAAGAAAGATCCAACCACACTCATGTAACTGCTCACCTGCATACCTGAGACATGCAACAATGACAGCAGTCATCTCACATCCTTTAAGAGTTAGTATTGCATAGCTGTTAAATAATTCAGCATTCTGTACACAAGTTTGAGTATCAGAATTGGTATCAGCAATGAAAAAATAGAACCGTAACTGAAGTTTAAGCACTCAGAGCACATCAGAGAAAGATTTTAGTTTCTGCTAAATGTTAACAACGTAAAGATGTTGTGTCTCGTGCTCCACGTTGGTGAGGTTCTTAAAAATTTCACCAAGGCCACAGTTCACTTTAACCAAATGCTGTGAGTACCGTTAAACATGTAATGTTTTAGTGTTTATTGGTCTCAACTTGATCACATCTTAAAGCGTGATTGTAGGAAAACAAATAAAATGCTGGATAATTTTGCTGCTACATTCAGTATCGACATTTTGCAACTTGTTAACTGAGATGTCCTCATATGCATTGAAAAATTTATGTTACATGGACACTCTTAACAGGGATTGACTGTAAAGTAACATTTGGGCCATTTATGTGAATGTTTGCGTTTCTCTTTGTTGAACTGCTTATTCGGTCATTAAAGTACTAGAATTGAATGCCGTTTAATATTGACGTAAAGCACGAAAAACTACTTTTCACATTAATTTCAGTAACTGATGGCCCAGTAAGCCGATCCTTGCTTGTCACACCCAGTTTAATGTGTGTTGTTTACCGTCCTCGCAGATGCAGTAAGCCATCTACACTATCCAGAACATCTCCATATCAGAAGCAGGCATGCAGCACAACTAAACATTGTACAGATCTGATGAGATAAGATGAAGTTTGAGCTACCTGGGTGGAATACAGAATGAGATCACAGACATACCCAGCAACAAGTGATAGAAATTATGAGGATTATAATCAAAGATGGCCATTTAAATTTTGTGAAGAGCACAGTTAAACTGTCAAGTACAGCATGAAGTCAGCAATTCCAGACTACTACTGGCTTCAGCTTTAGATAGGGTGTAGAAATGGGTGCAGTAGTAACACTAGAAAAAAATTGGATGTCATTTCATATTGAATGCTTGGTCATTTAAATTATTTACAGTTCCGTGACATACTTATTGGTGACAGTTCGCATCAACTTCACCACAAACATAACCTCATGATGTGTAGGCTCTGTCAGGTCTTAGCAAAATGTTGATGAATATTTTCTCATTAACTGTATTCAGATTAACCATAATCTCATTTCATATTTTGTAGCTACATATTTTCAAGGAAACACAACTGTTTTCTTTTTCTCGTTTCGGTTCAATGAAGAAGCAAGCCGTCACTTTAAAGGATTTTATCAAGGATACCTATTGAGTGAATCCACTGTTTCGTAAACGTGTCATTTAGTGTTTGGAAGTTTTCCATCATCTCCATTGATTGTGCAGTGTGTGTGGTGAATCAGGTTTGGGGCTTTTGTGTCTTACTTGTTAGAAAAAAAAAAAAACATTTCACCCCCCGCCCCATCTAATACAGCCCTGTCACTGTAAACTACCCAGTCAAGCCGACTGCCCTAGTCATCTTTAAACATGATAAGAACTGCTGAGCTGCTTCAGGCGATGTGTTGCTTCGAGGAAGTGTTACGTTACCAGAGCGGGGTCACTTGGTTTACTTGATATTGAAGTAATGAAGCTCAAGAACAAAACAAAACATCTCCCAATTTGAATTCCAATTTTATGATTTTGCCAATCAGAAAATGCATAAATTTGTTTTCATAACGTAATCACAGATATAGTATGTGTCTACCACAGTGCGACACTTATTAAAATAATTAATCACATGCAAACCTGTCAAATATGATTCCGCACCCGCTTTGTCACATTGATTAAAATTGAAGCATTAAAGTGAGTGAACGTGTGTGCGTGAGTGGAACAGCGACTGGTAGGGTGGCACAAAGAAATCAAACAATGACAACGTATTTAAACACGCCAGGCCTTTATATGCTGCTTAAAATGCACTTTGTGAGCCAAAACTACAGTCTAACTGCCGAGGAAGTGCTGAGAGCCTATGTTGATTTGATGCATTACGGTCCCCGAGCACAAATGATTAATGAAAAAGAGGGCACATATGCATGTCATTTGATGAGTCAAAACTGGGATTTCACTGAATTATTACTACAAAGAGGGTGAAACTTGAATTCTGCGTGCCATAAAATTGAGGCAAAAAGGAAAAAACAGGAGATGCTTCCTCCTTCTTGGCAAATTTATTAAATTGCCCATCACAAGCAGGTTTTTGCTGTAGAAACCAGCAGTCTACACTCTGCATAGCACACAGGATGGCTCCAGTTTCTATCAGCAGCTTACAATCACATCAGTGGACAGTGCAGCCCTAAAGGCTTGAGACAGGCTGGATTAATGAGAAAATTTACAGTGCTGACACCCTGAGGGATAAGTGGGCAGAAGAAAAAAATGCCTGGTACAAAAAAACAAATTTCTCCTGATATTTGTTTGTTTGTTTTTTTTTTTCAGTGGCTATGACTTTGTATTATTCAGAAATAAATAAATGAAACAAAACAGAAATTCAATTGACAACTAGTTAATTAAATGATGTACTAATTACAATATACTCAAAATATTTGAGATTTAGCATCTGAAAATGCTTAGGTGCTGTAACATATTCAAATACAAAGTTGGTTAAAGGAGGAGAACAATTTGTGTTTGATTGCTAAACCTTCAACCAGTCTTTACGTACCAAAATCTGCCTACCCTGCAACATGGGGGCTGGAAAGACAAAAACTGCATGAGTAAAAGGTTTTATAAGGTCACTTATTAATGTCTTTGACTCGTATTTTTTTTTTAATAATAATAGTAACGTGTTTTATACCTTAACTGTGCTTTATTTGAAGATTGATAGCCATAAGAAGATAGATTTGTGGTTTTAAGTGTTCAAAACGAATGAAACTAATTAAAACTATGAATATAGATTTTAGTATAGCATTTTCTCAGGCCTCGTCCTGGAGCTCTTCAAGAACCCAGTGTCCTGTGCTGGTCTCTGAGCCTCTCTTCTGATTGGCTCCCTAACATCCAGCCTAACCACAGGTAACAGCTTCCTGTGGGAAATGTCTTTATCCTCTGACCTTAGGGCTAACCTTGGCTAACCAAATCAGTCTTATCATACTTGACCTGAACCCAACCTCATCCTAACTACCCTAACTAACTATCTCTGCCAATTCCAAAACACTGACATCTAAAATGCACGCTTCTTGGTGGAAGGGTTAATGGCACAACAGAAATAAGTTCATCACAGGCAGACAGATTAGAGACCGAGGCCATCACAGTATCCTTGTACATGGAAAGTGGGAGAGGACGGGGAGAGTGGGGGTTTGGGGGTGGTAAAGTGCAGTAACAATACTGTAGGGAGGAGGATAAAATCAAAAAAAGTCTCATCTATAAGGTTGAGTCCCATCCACATAAAATGACAATATAATTGCAGAGTAAATGTCCAACTGTGCTAAACGAATTGGGCACACTTGATCATTTGAAAGATCTCATTAAGAAATAGGTTCTGTCAAAAATTTCTGTCCATAATTTTTCAAGTTTGAGCAGTTACACAGACAATCACAGACTGTACACTCTCCAATTAAACTTTAGTAGTTAGTTAGAAACAGTCAAATCCTTTCCTCAACATTTTTCTGTTCAGTATCATCATAGCTCAGGAGTGGAATTACTGCCCAGTGAGAGCAAGGTGTGGCAGTGGGAGCTGACTGTATGCTACATGCTGCGACATCACAAAATTAGGGAAGTCACAGTTTGTGTGAGGACAGAAAGAGGACACCGAAATCTCTTTCCATATAAACTGGGACTTTTCTCTTTGTTTCATCTTAGCACCTCAATAGTGGCGTTTTCTTAAATGCATATTTCATCATCTGGTAACACCCATAAACTCTGATCAAATGCCTCTGTGAGCTGGAAATCCATTCCATTGAATTTTATGAATCAAGGCGTTTCGATGCAACCGGCTCCAGCATGTTAAACACAATGGCTGTCTGTCTAATGAAGCAGTTTTAAATGTGTCCCCCAGGGCTGTGCTATTTCCTCTATATTGTTGTTTATTTATGCCGATGAGATTATGCGCAACAATAACTGCCTCATTCTGATTAAGCATGTGGACAACGCGGCCCATGAGGCTTATCCGATTCCCAGTCAGTGGCAGCATGAAAAGACGATGCTACAGAGCTGACAGATTGGTTTGACTCTCTCCACCTTAGAACAAACCAAACAAAAAGCCAAAGAGATTTACTCCATGGCCAAGAAAAATAGCTGGCCTTATCAATGTCCTGTCGCTACCAAGGGGGAGCTTCCAAAAGCAGGCTGACCCTCATTCTCATGCTACAGATCATTTACAGTAACATACAGGATCATTCCTGCAACCGAAGCTGGAGGGATCATTGTCAATGAAGATGCTCATTAACTGTCCTCAGCTTCAATACGGTGTCCTAGTTTGGTCAGCTGTCTGTGAGGAGGTTGCAAAAATGGTCAATAAGGAGGCTGAAATCATTTGGCTGCCAATAACTGCCTGATCACCAGTTGGCTCACACACTAAGACTTTTGCCTTCTGGGAAGCTGGGGGGGGGGGCTTTGCATCCCTTGAGTATAGGATCTGCTGCAATGGCAGTTTAAAAAGATTACAAACATAGTTATATCACAGCTTGAACACCAATGTGATGGAAAAGACTGAAAAATTGATTCACCATACAATATATCCCTAGCGAAGCGTATTTATTACAAAAAAATGCTTGATTAGTTGAAGTTTCATTTGTCTCGATATTTTTAATAGAAACTATTAATCATGAATCTTTCCAGTTCCATCCTTTCACATTCAAGGCAGATTTATGAGGAAACGTGCGTCAGCCAATAGTACATGCAGTTAGGAAGCATGAATTTCTCAGGGTATCTGTGCAGTATATGTTTTATTCCCATGGTCGAGTCCAATCAATGTTATCTCTCAGAGAACTATGACTCCTGGCTTTGATGTTTCAGACAATCACAGAAATCAAATAATTGTCTGGATACAAATTTGTGCGCAGATTTGAGGTTTGAAATTCTTTTTTATCATATCTGAACTCTGAACCTCTCCCACTGGTACTTACACCATCACCTTCTACAGCTTTCTCCTTTCACTCCCTGTTGGATTTTACATCTTGGCCGGAACAGAGGCAAAGTTCTGAAGTGAATATTTGATAGAGCTACCACACACCACAGGAATGAAGTAATTTTCCTTCAAATGTCCCTTTTAGATTGGATTTATTATCAGTCATTTACATCTAATATAGCCTGAGCTCTAACATCTAGTTATAAAATGCCATCAATTTAAACTCTGCAGTTTCAGTCGTACTTTTGGGACCGCAGACAGGGAGTCAGACTGTATAAATCAAACTGTTGACTGGCTGCAGTGACAAGCCCATCAGTGATGATCAAGTGAACAGTATCCTGTAGAACAAAAGGCCATCGATGGTGAAGACATCTTAAACCAACAACATATTTCACAATACATCGCACAAATCAGTTTTTATTAGGAGGATTTTGGGCGTATTTCTGTGGAGACTGTCTACGATGATACATCAGTTCTAATGTTGCTCCTAACGTTTTGACATATTGCCAAACAAAAACTGTGCCTGATACAAACATGTAGGATATAATCGATCTAGTAAAAATATATCTGCCTTTTTTTTTTTCATAATGTATGAATATTCCCACATTTCCTGGGACCGAAAAATTTGGCCCCAGATTAACATTGATAGCACTCATCCTTCTTTTTTTTTTTGTCCAGCAAATAAGGTGTTCTGCATAACCTGAGGTAAAAATCCAGAGTTGCTCTTTTCATCGCTACCACACTGTGTGTACCTTTAAGATCTTTGTACCCGATAAATGCTGTTGCTTGCAAAGCACTGTGGCATGCTATATATGTAAAGTAAGAGATAAAATCTCTGTGGCTTTGTCGTCTTGATGGTAAAATAGTGTGCAAACACAAAGTGTGCGTGCAGCTGTGATGTGAGTGTGAGCCTGTGCGAGAGGGTGGGGGAGGTCTGGGTGGTTGCTGCAACGTCTTGTCATCCATTTAAGTTGTCCACACTTCCCATCAGCCTGTTTTGAAGTGCAAAGCATGACAAAAAACAAACAAACAAACAAAAAACATGGAATTGCTACGTCCACCCAATTAGAAAACTATGAACTATGTGAGTCAAATGTCAGCTAAAAAGGCATTGCTCATTTGCCAAAAGGTCAGACTGTGTCTCATCAGCGTCACATCAAGGGCAAGGTTGAATACAATCCGTGTTTAATTGTAGCTACTGCACCTTCCTGTGAGACATGACTTGATTATTTCATAAATAATTAATGTGTTGTGATTGCTGCCAAAATACCTGCACTTTCCCCATTGCTCGGTTTCACCTTCATTTACTGGAGGTTAACCATTCATTTAAAGTTCAGGGGGGAACAGGTTTCTTCTGATAATATGTTTCCACTCTAGTTTTAAAGGAAGCCGAGAGGGAATCCTGCAAGTGCACAGTCACGTCCTTCAGGGCAAACAGGCGCGTAATGCGCTACAGTCCCAATGTTTGTGCAGGCAGCGGCGGAAAACGTGAGAGTGAATGTGGAAAAAGCGAGTGCGCTGTTCTCTTCAAGTCTGTGAAGGACTGAAATGATTCATCTGCAGGCATGAATTCAACCTCGTGTGCGCCCCAACAGCTGTGCGTAAAATGAAACAGGCTCACGAAGATCTCTTAAAAGATCTGCCTAATTTGCATTTCAGGAAGAAACAAAGATAATAATAAACGTGATTATCAATGTGCGGAGGCATGATCGTTTTTACTAAAAAAAAAATAGTTTTTTGTTTGTTTTTGTTTGTTTTGTTTTTTTTTTTTTGCAAAACTCAAACTCACGCTGCTGTTGTGTCCAGACCAGTGCACCATCGCCTGGTTGTGCGCCGAGTCTCCCGATAGAGCGAAAGTAGAGGTGTCCAGGTGAGGCTCACTCTGTCTCGGGTTGGGCCCCCGGGCTTCCTCCCCAGTGCGCCGGTACTCGGCTCTGTGGTTGGAGACAGCCTCCGCAAAGCTCTCTGTTGACTGCGCGTCTCCGTTCACACTCTTATCCACACCGGCGCCGTATGGCGGACCCACACTGCGTTTTGCTTTATTTCTCGGAGAGATATCGACTCTCGGTCGCGTCTGGTTGTCCTCGGACACGTCGCCACACTTTTTACCGGGTATTTTCAGACCCCGGTGGTAGTTTGGTGCCGTTTCGGAGCCAGTCGATGCCCCATTTCCAAGTCTGCTCTGCGCATTGAAGCCCACTTGCTTGCCATTTTTCGTTTCGGCTGTTTCCGTTTCATAAACTTTTGTGCAATTCTGGTCTCCAAATGAGACTTTGACCTGCACAGATCGTCTGATTTGGCGTTCCTCCAGCTGCATAACCTCCACTCGATTCAATCGGTCGTTGGCTCTTGGATAAGTTGTTTCCGCTTGAGCCACGAACTTGGAGTGAATGGAGAAGAGCGAGACGAACGCAAAAAGAGAAAAACTCCAATTTGACCAGAGTCCCATCATGTTCAGCCAAAAAACAAAAAAGATAGTCTGTCAGCGAAGGAAGAAAGATGTGACAGAAGCTATTCAAACCTCTAAAATATTCAAGGCATCATCATTTAGAGCACAAAGGATTTCGGCAGACTCACTCACGTCCAGGAATTTGTCAAAGTGAGGGACCAGTTGGGGAGGCGCTGCGCATCGGGCGAACGGAGAGTGACTGCAAGAACCGATAGAGCTCATTGTTCACGAGGCTATTCATGAAAAAAAAGAAAAAAGAAAGCTTTGTTTCTAAATATTGAAGTCAGCCAAAATCATTTCTCTATTATTTCACCCTTTTATTTCCGTCATAGCCATTTATATGCCAACCTATGCAACTTATCCAAAACAGCTCTTGACTGAGCTGCGCGATTGACAGCAAAAGTCGTTTGCTCTTTGCATTGAAGTATTTCGTTCACGCTGTGGCAACATTTTTTTTTTCTTTTTTCAAATTCGTACATCTGAAACGGCAGAAATAAACAAATAACATCCCCTTCTTTGCATCAATCAACACCTGTCAACTGCGTGCGTGCGCGTCCACGTGTGTGGGAGTAACTAGATTCTGAGGGAATTCAGATGTTACAGATTCAGAGTCACTGAGTTCGTTTTGGTGGTTTTCAGTGGAGGAATTTCCCAAATCTCTATTTCTGGTGACACTTTGAGGCTTTTTTTTTATTAGGCCACTAATACAGTGTGCCTCAGGCCTTCTACTGCACAACAGCCCAAGACACAAGAGTAGCTATGAAGTCACACTATGATATGTTTGCTGTCATCTTCTCAACTTGTGGTGTCACACAAACCCCAAACAACTCTGTTTTAATCTTGGCACATTCACATTACACCTTCATTTTTACAGTGCGTGTTTGAAAAATTGAGTTTTCTCCAAATCAATATGCTATTTGAGCAGTATTAGTTTCAATTAGTGGAGCCAAATGAATCCCGAATGGCATTTCCTGTTTCAGGCTGACGGAGCTTTCACCCAGTGCAGAAATCTTGTTTAAAGAAGCCTTATTTTTTTATGCTTTTTCACAGTGGCTGCTGATAAGAAGCTAAAATTGGCATAGATATGTTTATATCTCCAGGGATAGTTGTAAAGAGAATGGTTTCCATCTTTTTCAAGGGCAACAAGTGCACATTTGGATCACAAGAGCGGGACAAAGAATTTAACCAGATATGAATACATTCTTGTAATGAGAGGGATAATGTTAGATATATATATTGCGATAAAGGGTGAGCAATTAAGTCGTCCTGTAGTAGTCATGACTGTTATGAAACTGCCCTCTCCTCCTCTTTATTTGATAGTGATTGCAGTATTTTAAAATGGATGCACATTTTCAGAATTCCTATTTAGGACTGCAGATTGTTATTGTACTGTGGATGAACTCTCTGCTGCAAAATCGTGCATCTGTTGAGCTGTAAACCAGTGTAGCATGCATGGGGAAAAAGACAATTCACTGTCCCTGAAAGCTGCACAGCAAGTGCTAAACAATCCACTGAAAGGGCCGACACTGACACCAGTTCATTGCACCCTCTGATCTAGCGCACATCCTCAGACAGAACAATGAAAACAGCAATCAGAAGGTTGGCCGCCAGGGCCTTCCTCCTCAGAGGCCTCACATCTTGGCCACCGTTTCTTGGCACGACCGTACAAACAAATTGAGATTCATACAAGTGAGGGCTGTGGGCCGCAGGTGCTACTGTTCGCAACTCCACCTCAAGCGCAGACAGCTCAGTTCTCTCTACAGGCCAATCCCGCAAGAATGCCTCTGCAATGAGGAGGTAATTGGACTGATCACACTCTGTTTACCCATTATGCTGCTAAAATGAAGTGGGTCGTTCCCAAACATGCTGTGACAGGCTGGGGAGAGAGGAGGAGCCTCTTCCATCAGTGACATATCTTTTAATCTGCACTAACCTTGGACCGGGAGAGTGCCGGGCGATTTCAATGTGTTTGTGCTTTTCCATGAAGAATAATCTGAGGGACGAGTTTTAATGTTACTTTGAGTGTGTGCCTTGTCCCACATCCTGCTTGTGCTTAAACCTTGACAAGGAATATCACATATAGTCCTGGGTGGAGGACATCTCAGATTTTGCATAAATCTGTGCGACAGTGAAAGAGAATAGGAGGAACAGAAAGATGAGAGGACATGACTTAAAACTGTATACATCAGTGTAGCTCATTCAATTTTAAGTGCTTTCCTCCCCAGTGTAGATCATTAGCAAGATTATCAGATGTAATCATTTCATCCTGGTGGTGCATCACTCAGAGGGTCCCTGCGAATGGCAGGCCATCCTCTCTCCTGTTTCCACTGAAGACAGGGAGCAAACTCTAAAGCTTTCAGGACAAAATCCCATTTGTGCATCCGCTGTCTGCATCCCAAGCTTGTTAGTTCCAACACTTCAGTGATCCCGGTGGAGCGGACGCACTGGCAGTAGCAGGAACCATAATGGCCATCACCCAGACAGCTCGCACTCGCATCCAGGAGTTGAACAGCAAGGTGCACTCCCCATTCGGCTATACACATGCCATTAAAAAGAGAAACTTTCTTTTATTGCAAATGGCAAAACACTTATTTTGCACCCCCTTCATCGTCAAGATGAAAGAAATACGTTTTAAAATCACAGTGGGAGGAGCAGTTTAGGACAGTTTGCCACAGCAATAAACCGGCCCTGTCACTGAAAATTCAGCTCTCTTCATTGGCAAATCACTGTATTAATATCATCTCTTTGAGGTCTTTGTTCTCAAGCCTCTGCCTGCACATGATGAACACAGGGATAAGCCTGTCAAGACATCAGTACAATTTACTTGATCTCCCATAGCTGTAAGTTCTTCTTTCTCACACACACACACACACACACAACCCAATTTGCTGAATTTTCTCATGTGTTATGTCAGTTTTAGATTTTGTTGCTTCATTCATATTCATTAACATAATATTGTTATAGTTTGGCCATTACATTTGTCTGTAATGATTACAGTGTACCCACAGAAGTGTCTGCTTTCATCTGGGAACGTGGAGCGATCCCTGCAACAAAGCAAGACAGGGCAAAGAAAAAAAAAAACAACAGAAAAACAGAGAAAGACAAAAAGCAGTCAGATGATCAGACAGGTTGTAAGCCTGCAATTTAGAACCATTATCTAAACCATTTTCTGCAATCCTGGCTCCCAGAATTTACATTTATATACAACAAATTAGGCTATAGCAAATAGGTTTTGTAAGGAATGTGATGCCAACCGAATTACAGTTTCTGTCAACATAATCAGAAAACGATATAAAATAACACGTGTTTGAATTCTTCAGCTTATCTGCAAAATATTTACTGACAAAGTATTTCCCTCAATTTTCCTACAGTACTATTTCTAGCAATATAATATCTGCTATTAGCAATTAAGCATGTTTTATGGCTATGTGTGGGCACTCGCAGCTTTCTTATTTCGAATGGCCGGACTTTGTGAAATACTGGAACGCTGTCGGTTAAACCCCTGACAGATCTGCAGACGACCCTTAGAAATCATTGTCACAAGCTTTAAATTGAGTGTTTCTCAAATTTTCTGCTGCACAGAGCCTTCCAGTGAGTAGTTTACGTGTGCAAATGTTAATTCAAACATTCCCATTTGAATAGGTCATTTTACACAGTTGTTGTGCTTCATGCAGCATAACATGACAGGAAATGTGGATGAAGCAGACAGTTACAGTTAGCCTGCCCTGGCACTGCGCTTCAGTGCCAGGGCAGTACCAGTCATTTTTTTCTTTTCAGGGTTTGGGGTTTTATTCTCTACGGTGCGTATTCCTTTACTGCTTCCATCCCATCATGTAGGTCTGGTGAAATTCATTCTTGAAGTTGAATGTGTGGCTATCTTCATCAGCTGGAACTGCATCAAATGGAAGGACAAGCTTCACAAAGTGTTTTGTTTTTTTTTTTTTTGTCTTGTGCTGAAGTAATGGTGGGAAAATCAACAAGCCCTGAAAAGGGTGAAGGTTTGTCTTCTATCAAACTCACTGTAGCAGGGAATGTCTCTGTTTGTGTATAATATGTCATCACATACTGGTGGACAAGCTATGACCAACAGATATAATAATAATAATAAGAGTGTGAAGCTGGTCTTTACATTGCTAATGAACATTTTTGTTGCCACTGGAGAGTGAACACCACCTGTTATTGAGCAGAATCCTCTTGCCCCAGTTTGACAAAATACTGGAAAGGGAATTACCAGTATTTATACAGAAGGCCAATTTGTGTGAATTTGTGTGAGTGGACGTACATCTGAACATATGTCCAGTCGTTAGCCTATGCCACTGACCCTTGCTTGTTTTGAATACATGAGGAGAAACAAAGTCAGTAAACTCATCTGGTAGCAAATGCAGCAGTATAAGGATGGGAAAATGGCACAGTAGTGCTGGTGCACATCATTTAGGTTTAGTTTTTTTTTTAGTTGCAGCAAATACTCATTGTTTTCGCTGGGCTAATATCAGTAAGACATTACCAATGGACACTCTGTCTGGTTTCTACCTTTAGGAATTGTTCAGAAATCCTGCTTGGATATCAGATCATACTGTAGATGTAATTGATGCATGCATAGACTTATAAATTGAGTGATATTCTTATTTAGGATAGTTCCAGTAAGACTGGATGGCAAACAACAACAACAACATGAATAAGATAAGATTAGAAAAAATGATAACAAAAAAAAGAACCAAGCACGACACTTACTTTCAACCAAATCCCTTCTCTTCTTGTTAGTATTAGTATGATGTTGGGGCAGATTTATAGCAGTATTATACGGCAAATTAATAGGAACCAGTACGTGTTTGGAATGAGAACTGATTAAAAAAAAGAAAAATCCCTTCCTATCTTCCCGGCTCCAACATCATAAACAAGTAATGGTTGTATTAGTTTACTGTCATGTTATATTTTATGCTGACAAGAGAGAAGCCAGAGGAAAGAAACATCTTCCCCATTATGGATTTTGTCCCACATTTACACATCGGCTGTGTAACTCGGACTTTCAGTGGTCTTCCTTTAGGCTTTCCTCACGGACTGAAGGGAAAGTCAATACTGCTTAAAACCCTCTGCAACTTTTCAGAGATTTTTTTTTTTTTTTTTTTTTTTTTTTCCAAATGAGCACTTCAGAAGTTGGCCAAAGGTGCTGTGTTCCCTGCTCCCTTACTTTTATTTTTGAGTCTATTGGCAGGCAATCTCTTGCCAGCAACAGCCTTCTTTCTCCCACTACACACCCCCACACATGCTCACCCACTCACACAGACACACAGTTTTCCTTTTTGTCTCCCCTTCTTTCTTTGCCTCTCTCTTTTCCTATCTTCCTTTCAAGTACACTCATGTCCTATCCCACCCCTCCCCATTTCTTTCTATGGGTCTCCACTTGCACTTCTTCATTTATTTCCATCTCATCCACTTTTGAAGTCTCAGACAGCTCAAAATCCAACACGTTTTTTTGGACAGCCAGAGGAAATGGCTCAGAAAGAGGGGCTCAAGTTCAATTACAGCTGTTAATCAAAAATCTCCGCTGCCCAGCATGCTGTGATATGAGAAATGATGTTGGTTTCAATCTATCAAAGCTGCTACATGTTACATTTACAGACCCATATGAAGACATATTGTACATCTACACAGGGTTACGTTCTGGGAAGAATTAGAGAAATGAAAACTCACTTGGACTAAACAAAATACACACCCATGACGATATGCAAGAAAAATGAAACTAGAGGGGGAACAAATACAACACAAAATGCCCATGCTACAGCTATTGCATCATTTCTGGCTCAGTGCAGCTCATTCACCACAAAGATATATAATGCTATTCTGCTAACCTTATATTATATTCTTTGGCAATGTTACCAAAGACTCACTCTCAATGAATTTTTAGGTCTATATGATTTTAGCAAATGATTTTTGATAGCATGAGACAGTCCTGCTGGCTGCAAACTCTAACGTCTGCCTCATAAATTTGTGTTTGTTTCTTCTTGTTTTTTAGATTATTTCTGGGAAGTACGATCATATTAAATGGTTGTAATTCTGCACATGGCGGCCTAAAGGGATAATTTGGTCCAAAAGTCCAATCAGCATGAATTATACATGAAAATTTTAATCAGTTAGACAAATTATTCATTGAAAAAGTAATGATATGGCTTTGCTGGTGACTCAACAGCAAATGTAATATATATCATTATATGTCATTACTCGGCACAGCTCTGTCGAAGGAACCTTTTGAACAACTCCAAATCCCTTGCTTCCACATGTTACATATTTGCTAGACATAAAAAAAACAAGACACCTCCTCCTCCTTAGTAACAACCTCGCCTACAATTTGGAGCTTTTATTGACTCTCAGCAGTTCGCTCATGTCCAGCTCTGAACCAAACAGGGTGACTGCAGAATGTGGGCTTATGAAACACAGTCAAGCCCCCGAGTTGGGTAAACATAATATAAGCCAAATGATTGGTTGTCGATATCTGTCATAGTTTACTGAAGATCTTTGACACAGGCACTCATTTGTAGTAGCTGCGCAGCTATGAACCAAGCTTTACAAACCTACAATCAAGGCTGAGGACCGGAATAGCCTGTCCTCATGAAGAGAATGTGAAACTATGGATTGAGAAAACAGATCTGCAACAAATTCCAAGTTAAATAGGAAATCGTTGGTGGACTAGGCATCTCAATTTGATCTATTTGTCGTTGATGGCTACAGGGGCCTCTATAGAGCACGTCTTTGAAAGGATGCAGCCCCTGAATTAATACATAGCTATTGTTACTATTTCAGTAAGTATATTCAGTGAAAGAGTAAATGCAACACAAGCAAACATATGTAGATTTGTCAGGAGTAAAGGTCCATTGCTAATGTTGTTATTGTTATTGTATAGATACTATTTAATGCCCCTTTTCACCTGTTTTATCATGTACAATTATTTCATAGTTGTAATTTGAGGTCAGCACGCCTTTTGTTCAGGCCATTTTAGGTTCATTTAAACTTCCAAGAATTAAGTGGATCCCCACCTGGTGTGGGACATTGTTATAAACAGAACAATTAGTAAAAAAAAATTATAATGAGATTTAACATGAGTTCTTCCTTGAAAAAAACTGCTCACTTGTCAAAATATAAATTTTTTTCTAGAAATGTATCATATTCAGACAGGATGGTATCTGGTCACAAGCCGGCTTTCATGATCTCATGCATCGTCCTGAGAGGATTACAATGCACCAAATAAGCAGGAGGTGTCTTGGAAAGCAAGCATAGTCAGCCTCATTCTACTTCACTGCAAAGAATGTAACTAAACCCACTTTGCATTTAAATCTGGAATGGTCCCTCTCCATTTCATAATCATGCAGTGAAGTAGACTGGTGACAATGAATTGTATGCCACAAGACCCTCTTAATAGTCACAGTTGTATTTTTATTTATTTATTTAATAATTTTTATTTATTTATTTTTTTCTACATTTTTCAATTGGAATATCAAGCTGTCGCATTTACAGGCCCCAACTGTAAATCTCACAATAAAACTGCGCACATAAAAGAGTGTGAGAAGAATATATTAAACTATCTCAGTTTTCACAGCAATCCCCGCAGTGAAGAATGTTGACTATACTTAGAAGGCCTGATGAGGACACAGGAAAGCGTACAGCTAATTAAAAACCTAGGGTCATTTCAGACCAAAATAAGAAGACAAATGAAATGAAAGGAGGATACGAGTGCTGGGGGAGCCACAATAGATGCACTACAGATGGGTACAATCAGTAACACCAATCATTACTAAAATAAAATTGCTTCAGTTTTAATGTCCAATTTTGCTTGAAAATAGTTCACGCTTAGCTTCTGAAGAAATGTGTTACTCTGCCTGTATGAATGTAAAACATAATAGTATATCAAGTATATCTGTTTAAAGGCCTAACAGTATGAGCAGCATTATTCAGTGTGATATGGCCTAGATCTACAGTTTTTCCTGGGGCTGCTTTACAGCATTTGCATTACACCCCCAAGATGCAGTTAAGGGAAATCTTGATCCTACAGCATACATGGACAATTTTGACAAAATATGCAACCAACATTAAACATACCTTTAGGCAAAGTTCATTCTTTGAAACAAACCAACATGTTGTGGGGTGAAGTAAGTTGTTGTTGTTTTTTTTTTGTTTTTTTTTTGTTTTTTGGACTACAGTGTTCAAACGCTTAAATTAAAGGTGCAAGTGCAAAATTGTTATCATTGCCCATTACCTCAAACCAGCTTTATTTTTTCAGTTTTGACTCCTGGGCCAAGTCACATTTTAATTGTGTTGTTGCACTTATGATCATCATTTGTATTAGTCTGGCAAAACAGCCAACACAAGAGAAGTTACATATGTCGTGTTTTTCCCACTTGAGAAATATATCTTTTATTTCTTCAAATGATAAACAATCAATCACAGTGATTGGCTGCTTTGTGAAAACCCCTCTGGATTGTAATACAGGTGTCCTAACATCCCCCGGCTGAAACGCGGCTGCACAGCTTCAAGATGTCCAAGATGCAGCTGGCAGACTTTTAACCAAATCATGGAAGTGTGATCACATCAACCTTATTTTAGCGCTCCTGCACTGGCTGCCTGTCCGTTTCATTCACACTAACCAACTGCACAGCACAGTATACACCAAGGCTGACATCTAACTCATCAACACAGCAGAGAATTTATATGGTCAGATATGTTCCTCTCGAGTTGGTGGTGAAACGAATTGAATGAATGCCAGTGTTAACATGCAAGTGTCTGTCAATAACATCAATCGCATATTTAGTTTCAGTCTTGATGTAAACCAATGTATTAAACTCTGCATCAGTCAAATTAGAGGTGAAATCCAGCTCCTACTGTACACTGTGTTTGTTCATGCCAAGTGGCTTTAAATAATAATATTACATCTTCATTATATACAGAACATATTTAAAAACACCCTTTGCAGCATATTTGCCTGAAGCATCTATGATAAATGTTTTGAGACCTATTTGAATGCACATCTTTAATAAACTTAAAAACTCTCTTAGACACTGTGATGGAAAAATTATGAATAAATGAAGGGTCACATTTAATTCAGTGTTTTACCAAAGCGCCAACATTGTCTTTACAAGCTGCTGGAGCAAAACAAATTGGTAGAGCAGAGCTTTTTGGGCTGAAGGTACAAACATAGTATAAGAGTCTGGTGGGCATTCATAATTTCTAAAGTTTAAACTGCCTCCTGAAGGGCCATGGGCTGAATTTTATCAGGGATGACACAACTTTTACTCTCTGAATCCCCCGACTGCTCACTGTTAACTCTAATGCTTTACCTTTTTTTTTTTAACTTCTTGCTGTGAGGGAAACGCACCAGCTAAGCTGCACAATAGTTGCACAGCAAGGATACTGGCAAGAAAGGTATGCGTTCATACCAATTACACAGTCACTTCTCATCACAGCAGATCTGATAGAGTCAATGTGATGGAAGTGAACGATGTGAGAGGGCATTGTGTGGCTGTAGCTCTTCATGCTACGCGCTCCCTCCCTGGTAGGATAGAGGCTTAAAGCTTTCCACTGTGACTAAATTAAAGGATATTCCCCCTCTGCCCCGGCTCCTCTGAGCTCCTCTGCCTCTCTGCTGGGTGGCTTTCCCCACAATGAGATGGAAATGTAACAAAGTTAGCTGGGACTCCTGTCTGGGCCTGTACAGAGGAGTGGAGGTGTGTGTGACATATTTCCAGCGACTCCTAGCTGCTCCCAGAACAGCTGCCGAGGACTGTTATGACAGCTTTCCACTGAGAGCACAGGAATCCATCTTCTCTCTACGACACTACTATTCCAGTTCAGTCACTCTCATTTTTCCTTTTTCTACAGTTTTTTCTCGATGCTGTCATTCAAGCAGGCCTAGATTGAGGTTTGGGGGTTTGAAAAAGTGGTAGAAAGCATTACTTTTTCAGAATAACACTTGGCAGATGTAATTACTCAGTTCTGTGAAATCTTCATACAAGGTAACAGGAAACAGAGTTTCTGAATGCTTGCACTACTTACCAACAGACATTAAAAACATACCCTTTGATCTCCCTTTGTCTCTAAGCCATCCTTTCAAGTGACTTTTTGACAGATTTATGAAATGAGAGTTAATGCTTTTGGACAAATCTGCGATCAGATAGAGACAAGAGAGGCAAAGCAAAACTCTGCTTCCTTGCCTCTTTAGTTCCTGCCATTGTACAGTACTGAATTTGATGTGGTTGGTATTTTTAGGTAGCGGAGTGTGCAGTTCAGATTCAAACGGTTCAATTTCTTTGTATAATTTCAAAACAGATACATGTTCATCCTGGCTTTCCTGTGGAAAATGAGCAGGAGACCAGGAGGAGATTTGCTTTCAGAGCAGTGGCTTATGCACAAAGCTCCGCTGCAAGAAACAAAATCTAAAAATGAAAATTAAAATCCTCCTCCCGGAAAAAAAAACACCCAGAAAACAATTGAATCGGATTTGTCTTTTAACTGTGAGTCATTCAGAGGGCACAGTTCAAATTTTTTTATTTCTTTTAGTAATCTCTTCGAAACAGATGACATTCATGTTCCACTGATATCAAAAAGCCGTGGGTTAAAGGCTGTAATAATTATATGAGGGCAGATGAGTAAATAAGTGGAGAGCAAAATAGTCAGACACAGGGTAGTTACTCAGGCTTGAAGCTAGTGAGTGGAATGAGTGGGGATTTGTTTTCAATCAACAGAAGAAACTTGACCACAGAGCTGTTCTGGAAACCAATAATAGACACACAACAACGATGATAATGTGAAGTGGTGAGGAATCAGTGAGAGGAGTAGTGAAACTAAGAAAGCTAGACTCAAACATGATGAGGACCCTCAACATATCTGGGATTACAGGTTTTTTGTTTTTTTTCTTATTATCAGAAATGATAAATGTTGACATTCTTTTTCTGGTAAACATAATTCTATGGTTGAATATTATAGACAGGTACATAGTCTTGCAAAACTATCTTTTAGAATTTACATTAGATACAATAACTGAACTGCAGCAGCAAATATTTCATTGCAGGAAACGTAATCAGTGCTGTACTTGCATTCAGAAGTGCTTTTCTTATATGCAACTAAAGTTTTAGCCTACATGTGAAAAAAAAATCTCACACTTCTGTTTGTAACAATTCAACTTGAAATTAAAAAAATATATTTTGTGTTTTTACATTTATAGTGTAAGGCACTGAAAATATAAAGGAAAGTGTAATTCAACCAGCTCATCTTCACTGAAAGCAGCATTTGGGTACATTTTTCTCATAACTTTGAGTGTAAAAAGGAGCTAAATTATGTTATAGGCTGGCTTTGTGTATACTGTGTATTTCATAGACTGCAGGAAAAATGAAATGATCCCTTTGGCTGCAGGTGAACATGACCATGAAGGAATTTTCAATTCAATGGAGTCATTATAAATAATGTATTGCAGGATCATTAGCAGATATTCAGGCAGTGAATATTCACTATGCACATTTGTTTTTAACACAACTTGTCAAACATGTAAAACACTATTATACTAAAAAACAGCATAAATGTTCAAGAAGAATTGCTTGAATATATTGTGATATTCCAAATAAATGAAGCAGCATTGCCTTTTTTTTATTACCTAGCTTTTTTCCTGTGCATATAAGTTAATTTTATTATAATATTCTATCCTTTGAGACACCCGAATACATCACAGCAATGCAGTCTTATCCAGTTCTCTTTTACAATGAAATGGACTCATACAAGAATGCTTTCCAAAGGTTTTCACCTTAGTCCCACGTTCATGGGAAAATGGACACCCTAGACATAAAAATGTTCTATGAATTTCTAAAATCCTCATAACTAAGCGTTTTACACAGGAATTATAGGACATTGAAATAAAGTGTAATATTTTGGATTTTCAGATTTTGGAGATTTTCTTTATAAATTCCTTCAGATGCATGTGTTAACTTGATGACTCAGTTTATAAAACTGTAACTATCACCCTGTATGTGTGTACAGGGGTGAGATTTATGTACTAACTCAACTATAAATCACAGTTAAAGGTCTGACTAGTAATATTTGACACGACACATTCTTCCTGTTTCTCTGAAACAAACACGGTGCCATGTCTATAATGAGGATTCCAGTGTGGAAGTGTTGGTGCCATATGCTGGATATTGTTTTGTCACTGCTGGATAAAGAAAGATAAAGGTTTCACTGGAGAGTAATGCATGCTTTCCAGAGAACTGAATTAAAATGTGGATTTGGGTGGCCTTGCAGTCAGGTGAGCAGGAGGCAATACTTAGGAAGATGATTGTAAATAC
The DNA here is from genome assembly GCA_034769265.1 of Remorina albescens. Taxonomy (NCBI): domain Eukaryota; kingdom Metazoa; phylum Chordata; class Actinopteri; order Carangiformes; family Echeneidae; genus Remorina; species Remorina albescens. The sequence continues at coordinate 11,370,719 of CM068491.1, read as the reverse complement.
TATCCTTGCAGGGGCAGATCAAACTGCCTAAAGCCTTTCTAAGCGCCACACTCTCAAATCACCACTTCTAATCCAGCAGACCATACTGCAAGGCCTCTTCAGCTCTTCTTGGTTTATGTGTATGTATCTCTGCCACTTTGTTCTGAGCCTTTATGACTCACACCATTAGCAAGCCACCTCTTTCTACCACCTTTCTCTCTCTCTCTCTCTCTGTTTCCTGCACACGCCAGCAGGATTTAGATACCATATGTATTATGGATGGGAAAAATAAACAGAATGCACCAGCCATTTATATGACACACTTGTGTGATCACAGGACAGGAACGGATGGGGGAAAATGAAAAACTGATACAAAGCAGGTTTTATAAATCAACTTGTTTTTTTTTTTATGACGCTTTCCTATGCATGTCATGTTGTAACCAATTACATTAAGCCGTCACCCCTCCTCTTGCTGTGATTCTATTCAAATCAGTTATAATCTAATTGAGGACATATGTATTTGTCGTTGTGATAATTATTCCCCTCATTGAGGGTGATAGCACCTTCATCAAGCTCAGCCTGACTCTGAGGACCTCCCTGTGCACAAGTAAATTAATATAGCTGTGTATGCAACGTTGTCATGAACTGCAGCATTATTTTTATGAGAATAATCATTCTCAAGGTCAGGAAGGGGTAATTGCTATCAAATAGCCCCTAACTTTGTTGTTAAGTAGTAACATCTTTGTAACATTTCGCTGAATGATCAAAAATGTTAGACTTTGAAACACCGCTCAGCTAGTAAGCCGTAAGAATAACAGCGGTTATGAAGGTCATACTGTAGGTAAAATCATTGAAACCATTCATACTGTAAACAGAAATAATTAATAAAGAAACAAATAAATCAGTGTGAGAGAAAAATGTGATGACAATGACATGGCTGTGACAGGACGGAAGAAACAGACAGCCAGCGTTTTTTTTACAACTGTTTACCTGCCAATCTTGTGGAGAGCTTTGGCTATTGTTGCTTTTCCAAGACCAGAGGTTATCATAAGCCCTCCGAAGAAGGTCAGAGCCCCCACGTCAGGGCAAACTGTACACTCCACTGACCTGGGATTGGAGAGTGGTGATAAAGGTCCAAGCTGGAATAGATTTAACCTGAAATTTCCACTATAAGAGGCAACTTGTGGAAAGTAAAGGCATGAAGTTTGGTGCAACTTTTGCATCTGTTAAATTGTTTTACAAAAAGTAATAGTTAAGATTAATGTTTTATTTACTTTGATTGCTGCTTATATATTCATTAAAATAAGAGGCTATAGAAAAGCTTTTAAAAACTCGCACATCCAGCTTTACGGGGCCAATAATATGTAGTTTGCCTACATAAAGACACCCTCATTACTGAAAGGAGAAATTTATCCAAATAGAGGATAAACTTTTGTTCCCAAATGAAATGTATGCCAGAGGGCCAATACATTTTCACCTACTGCTAAGGCTGAGTAGGAGAGTTTGGCAGGCCATTCTGCTGCTGCCTGGAGTAATCTATTACACTGTGGCAAGCAGTGAATATAATGAGAGCTCAACATCTGAGTTGCAAGAGTTTATTTGTAGCCTGCAAACTATTATAAGTTTCCCCCTGCAACAAAAAAGTTGTGTGAATATTTTCTTGAAACAATTTTGTAGTGACACCTCCCAAGCAAGAACATGCCGAAAACTCCATGAATTATACTGCACAGTTCAATGGGAAGTACACAAAAACACGTTTCATAGCAGGCTTGAAACTTCATAATATCAAAGGGCACTGTCTGATGATAAGATATCCAGGAAATTCAAAGGCCCGCTGAGAAAATTACACATATCCCAACAGCAATATCTGGGCCAAAATGAAAGTGATAAGTGTGTAACCTGGGTGGGAGTAAAGCTATGAATACATCAACATGTTGGGACAATTTTTCTGATTGTCCGAATGGATCCAAATTTTATGTTTTTAATGTTACTGATATGGATAGAAAAGGACACGTCTGACCTCTACCAAATATTGCTACAGTATGACAAGGATAAGACAAAGCAGCAATCAGGAAGACACCACCTCAGCTGGCACTCCTGTCCTCCCTTAGTGTTTGCTGCGCTTCTATATCTCGCCAGACACTTCATCTGGTATCACAGGCTGCGGTGTCACTTCACTGTTTCGCTAGAAAGGAAATTCAATGGGGGCTACATCCGAGAGTATCAGATAGGAGGCCCACTTTGTTATAAAAAATAATGTAAAATGTTCAAATGTTGTGGGATTTTTCTTCGGCTCAGTTTTCATCCAGGATTTGACCAGACCAGGTACTTTTACCGCTGTTGCATACAGCAAATTTTACTCTTAACTTTGACAGTGTTGTTTTCTTCCAAATCCATCTCATGTCAACTCAACAAAGGGGACAGGGGAAGTGAAACAGAATTTTTTTTATATTTTCTGCCGTTGCTCATCCTCTCTTCCGCTCATCCCACCAAAAAAAAAAAAAAAGTAGGATTAGATCACTACCCCCTGTTTTGTTCGGTCCAGATGCTCAACCCATTTTTACAAGCACCAACCTGTCAGCTGTATGACAAATAACACTCAGGGGTCTTCAAATGCACCAACTTTCCAAAGTTGGATAAAGATGAATTCAACTTCTCATTTTTGCATAAAACATAATCATTATTCTTTCCATCCTGTCAGAAGGCAATGTGTTTGAGTTCAAGGGCAAAGATGAAATGATAGTACAAAGGGGTTGGATAACTCACAATGGTAAAATGGCATTATATCTCTTCCTTAATGTTTAATCAACGCTGTCACTGAGCCCACACAAGGCTCAGTCAGACTACTCAATTTCAATGACTCCGCTGCACGTGTGTGTGTGTGTGTGTGTGTGTGTGTGTGTGGCCTAGAAACTTCCTCAGTGCATTTCTGGTGCAGAATGAGAGCTGAAAATCACCAATTAAAATGTCAATGCTAAAACCAGCAGTCCGGACAATAGACAGACTTTCATCGCACTGATGCAGTATGTTCCGCATACATATTTCATAATTGCTTTACCAGTTAAATTAATGAATTCTCTCTTTTTATCCAAAGAAGCTGTGCCCAAACCTGGTCATCCTCATTTATAAGCCCAACCCATTTTGAGAAAAAGTGGACCAGTGAAAATTTTAATTATTCCAAAGTGAAAACACTTTTTTTTTTTTTTTAAATAGACTGCTTGCTACTGTCACAGACACTTTTTTTTTAAATTGTTATTATTTTATTAATTTATTTTATTCTTAATGAAAACTCTTTGAAATGATGACAATTGTTTATCATCCAGGACACTAACTCAGTGACAAGTGAAGCTTTACCAAAAGAGTGTTCAGAACTGGAAAGCCTTTTAAAGTAGAAAGTTGGTTTTTAAAACTTAAAAGTTCTTTAAGCTTAATTCCTGCTTTCTATCAACGATGCCATGAAGCAATAAAAAAAAAAAGGAGCAGACAAAGTCCCTGACCTTCCAGTGTTTAGTAGAACTTCTTGACCTTTTAGTAGAAGCTATATAACAACAATATTAATAATAATATTAGTTATTATAATTATTATTATAGTTGCCCCACCTGACTAAGCTAACAGTTAGAAAACTTAGCTAACAGGTGAAAGACTCCATCGAACTTCAAAATGATAGGTTTCCACTTTGAACCAACATCCCACAAACAGTAACAGGTAAAAATGTCTGTCGATCCGATTAAATAAATTTACTCCATTCTCACCAACAGCTGCTCAAATTCACAACAGGATTCACACAAAACAACCAGAAAAAAATTGGATTGCCAGCAACTCTGCGAGATTAAGGTGGTGTCATGAGTAAAAATAATCTGTTTAATTTAAAGGTTCACACATTATACATTCTACTAAAAATTTGTAGAATATAATTAGTAATGCAATCAAACCTAAATAATTGTATGGGCAAAACAAAAGAATTGTTTAGTTATGTGACAATGCCTCGTCATGTTGTTTACTGCTGATGTTTGGTTCCTGTACAAGACGCTACAAAAGATCAACTGCTAGATTCTCATCCTATGTACAAAATAAAGGTCCTGCTTTTGGTAACATGATTAAATGTCACTAACGTCAGCTACTCGTGGAAGACAGAAACTTCCCATCCACAACAAAGACTACAGCATATAGTCTGTGCTGAGAGACAGTCTGCTGCACCACATACAGGTCTCCATAATAAACTGAAGACTCATTTAACTCAATGTACATTGTATGAGACACTGAAATTTGCTCACCAGCTTGTTAAGTTCTTTTAGAAACCAATGGGTCTGTGCAGGTAAGATATATCTGAAGTGTGCTTGAATTAATCCCTTTTTTCCATTTAGTTTTGAGTGCTAAAATGTTACTCAAAGCTCAGTTTGGTCATTTGAAGATCATGACAAACATTTTTTTTTTTTTTTTTTTTTTATGGCTTACTGACTATTTCGAGATAGGATATGAAGAATTATTTGGGGGGTGTTTTATTTTTCATTTTTCTTTGTTTGGTTGTTTGTTTTGTTTTTTCCCTGCCAGTTACTTTACGAGTTGAACACTCACGGCTCTCTCATCAACCCTGTTTCTAGCAGTGGTAGAGAGCTCTGATAGACCCACTGAGCAATACCAGCCCAGCACCAAACAGCTGACAGACAATGTTTGTCGCTCGCTGGTGAACAGAGTGGAGCATTTAGCAGCTAAAGAGCCAGATATTTCCCTCAGGAGCTGCTGCAGAGCAAAACAACTAAACGAGAAGCAGAGTAAATATTGGACATACAGCCATCGGGTTCCCATGAACCATTACTCTAAATGGGTGGTACATCTACATGTAACTGAGTCAACAGCTTTGACATATTTGATGATTTGATGTATGATGCCTCATTGATTATTAATTAGAGGGAAGCAAATTGGCGCATAGAGAGAGTGTTTATCGAATTTTGCAGTGTAAGTAACGTCGTGCCAAAATTACCAGCAAAAGCTGCACTGTGCTAAACGATCTGCACAAAAAAAGCTGGTTGGCTCGGAGCTATGAAACTATCAAACAGGTCCCGGCTAAACAAATACTGTGTTGCTCTTTTAGCAGATCTGCACATACAGAAAAATTGTATTGTGACTTTGTTTGGGCCACCAGTGGGCAACAGAAATTAAAAATGTAGTACTGTAATTTTAACCTTACAGTAATAATCATAAGGAAGCACCAAGCAACTGCTGTGGTTGTCATAAGTAACTGGGAACATTTCACAAAGGCTTCAGTTTAAAAACATTTCTTTTATCTGAGACTTGATGCATCCTGTAAAATTACTGTAGACAAATCAGTCTGTTTCCCCATATTCTCAAATGTTGTTAACAACAAAGCAGGTAATTAACATTCGATTGATTCTTCATTTATTTAAGCTACACATGGAAGTGTATTAATCAATGAATACTTTCTCAGGCAGATAAATATTATGAATTTGGGCAAAAACACTTCATGTATTTATAATGAGTTTCCTTATTTTGCCTATCACACCACATGATTTTGTAATCATCAACATGTTAACTTTGTGTCTCTGCTGAATAACGCCTGAAACTTATTTGAATGCGCAGTGTCTCTCTGTCGCAGACGTTTAAGATTTCCAAATGGGAAGTCATCACGCTTGACGAGAAACCACTATAATTTCCCTTTCAAAGCAGTCCCTTGAATGCAAAACAAACATTGGATGCACCACAATATACAAGCCATTAAGAGGAAGATTATGTTCTCATGACAAGTCTTATTTAGATGTGTGCGCGAGAACACATTAGGGTTTTTATTTACTATCTCTCCAGACATTTGAAACACTTTGCAGCCCAGAGTGGCTGCCACATCTATGCCATACTGATGCATGTGTTCAAATTCTACGCTGCAAATGGGTCCCATTTTCACTCCAAATTACATGATTGCCAGTTTGATGATACAAGTGTAAACATTATCTTTGTTGTTTTAAGTGCATGTGACCATTAATTCCACATCATATGCCCTTAAAATAAAAATCACTGATTATAAAATGTTGGATTTATGAGATTAATCGAGCAAGAAGCTCTCCCATGCTATTCAAAGTGGAGGGAGGAGGGAGGGGGAGATGGGATAGGTTTGTACCAAGCAGTTCCCATATTGCTTCTGTTTAATGTCATGTAAAGTGCATCTATCTGGGTGGGAGCAAATAATCTACTACCACAAGAAGTGCCTCTGGCAGCACACCACTCTCCTGGTAACAGATAGCGCTCGGCTGTTCAATCAGCAGTCAGGAGTGTAGTGAGTGAAATCCTTTCCTGTGGTGTCTAACAACACAAGTCCCTCCACCACCAACATGGGACAGAGTCAGGGCAAAGGTGAGTCATCCTCCTATGTTATCAGAACTACAGCGACAGATCTGCAGCAGATTCATGCACAGAATACAAAAATAGCCTGGATTTAATGACTGTGGCACACTTCCAAAAATGTGTTCCTTTCTGCGCCTATGAACTGTGAAACTTAGCTGACTGGGGAAGATGTGCTCTCTCCTGCACCCCAAGTCAATTTGTGTCTCAAGTCAAGGCCTTTACAGATCAAGCTGTTTGATCCGGCTCTGTTGGCCCTAGTGTCTGTTCCTGTGCTTTGCTCCTGAGTCCATGAGCAGCACTGGCCTACTGACCGAGGCAGCTGTGCTGCATGAACTGACTGATGCTGCGCAATCTCCATGCAATTCATCTCACAGCTTGGAAAAAAAAAAAAACTTCAGCTCAGGAAATAAGAACACATCAGCAATGATTCATACCAAAACACAATTGTATCTGTATCGCAAATATGTTTGTGAGACAGTGGTTTTGTGTTTGTTCTGTCTGGGTCTCTTGTTGAAATTGTCCTTAAACTTGATTTTAACCACTGAATTAATGCTACAAAAGTCAAGCACTGCACTGTATCACCTGGACTACAAGTCAACTCACTTTGAATTTGTCTTACAGTAAGTAATTATTATCTGTATTAAAGGGCAGTTTGAGTTTAATTTGTTTTATGCTCCTCTCCACTGCACTTAAATTCAGATTTTTTTCTACATTTATTTGGTAGACAAATCCTCTGTGGGCAGTTAATTAGTACTTAATAAACCTTTGTGATTAATCTTTTTGCAGGAGTTGTTAATTCAATTTTATGATGAATTTGGAGGATAAAGTTGGTGTTCATGCTGAAATTTATTGTGTTTTATATGGAGGTGTTGTAATGTTGATGATTAAAGTTTACTTTAGTTGCTACAGACTCGTTTTCTCCATTCATCAAAAAAAAAAAAAAAAAATGCTTAACATGCTCTCCCCCTATTTCTGAACTTCCTCCTGCTCTAATAATTTCCATGCTGGCCCTTTGAAAGGCAGATTAAATTTAGAAACCAAGGAAATTGAATTTCTGACAATCATTCTTTCCCAAATTAGGGAACATGTTGACTTGGTTGACAACAAGCCAACAAAGTGTTGACAGCAGATAGAAGATTTGACAAAGGCCTGTTATAGAAGCAATAATAAGAGATTTCATCCTAATGATTTTGGATAAATGTGAATGGCACTATTAAAACATCCAAATCAACAAAGTTAAATATTGAAACAAGGAATCTGAGGTAATACAAGATGAGGTCGATGACTTCATCTGTTTAAAATAACAAAAGAAGCACAGGAACAAACTTCACTGATGCCTTCAGTGAGCCCAAGATTAGATTTGAATTGAAAATAATAGGTAATGCCAATCATGATCTGTAATGATGAAAAAACGATTGTACAGTGATTAAAGTAGTTGTCATTAGAGTGTAATTATGGCAATTACGTGTCATCTGCCTTACTTTTTTTTTCTATTTAGCACTATAGTAGGCCTGTCTTGTTTTTAGTTTGCTAATTGCTTTTGGAATAATGTAGTGTTCCAGTCGGCACAAGAAGACGTACTCTGACGGGATGACAAGTGGTGATAAACACACGCAGTCGTCTTTCAAACATGCCCACTATAAGAAGAACATGAACAGAGGGTTGAAACCATTTTTTGAAGCTGCATGAAGAGCAAAAGAAATGAGAGAGGGTGACGGGGGAGGGCACCGAGAGATAGTTTGTGTTTATGTATACTGTTTGTTGCTTGCATCACAGGAGGCCTTGGCACACATGGAACTGAACATGAGCCTCAGATGATCAAAAGGATGAATGTTAAAGCAAATGCTACTGTGCTTTAATTCACCGTTTGAACATTCAGAGCATTTCCAATAAATTAACATCTCCTTTGGTCGGCGTGCGCTTTGAATCAGCAGACAAAGACCTGCAAGTATATTGCAGCTCTTTCCATGGTTTTTACAAAAGCTCTCAGCCCTCAGAGACTTAAGTGTGGAAAAAGAAAATCTTTTCCCGCTTCCCTGCAGCAGGTCAAAAACAGAAAACAGGTATTGCCTGGTTACTACTGAGGGTCCCGTTTCTGGAGACATGTTCCAGATGTGCATGGAGCATAGACAGAAACCATTAATAACCTAAATCTAACCAAGGGCTTGTTGCTGTAACCATGATAACAAAGATCCGCTAATCCAATTCATAGTTTTCACGTGATGTCACACAGGTGCAGTGGCCAAATCGCACCAATCCCTCTTTCTCCACAGCAACCCAAGCTGTCAACTGTGGATCATTTAAACTGTAGGAACGGTTTACCTGACATTTGGAATTAGATTTATGTTATAAGGGACCGTGTCAACCTAACTAAAATATTCATGCTTTGTCACTACTGCCTAGAATGCTGACTGAAGAAGTGAACTGACACTAACGATCCATATCATCGTTAGCTAACGCTAGCACTCCTCTTTGCTTGGCCAATGAAGAGCTTCTTGTTCTTCACCTCCCAAACGGCAGCATTATTGACCCATCCAGATTGAAAATCCTTGTAACTGTCCGTACTTTTGTATGCTCTCATCCTGGCGGCAGTGTAAGAGGAGGGATTCTCCACCAGATAAGTGGAAACATCACCGAATTGGAGGCCTGACAGGGACATCGCTGTTTTGAACGGCTGAAATATGGCGGCGGGTGCCGTGTGTGGGTCGCAAGTGCCCAAAACTTGCAGTTTAATCTTATATCTTGTGTTTTCTTCTTTAGAGAGATGATCTAAATATTCATGACTTGAAACCGTTTGGAAATTGACAGGTTTGTGTTGTTGTTCTCCGGCATTTCCAGTGTTAGCCGCCATCTTGGACAAGATTTTTTGCCCTCCAGGGGTCAGCACGAGTCATGTGACCGAAAACTATGAATTCAGTACTTCAGTGGAAACCGTCTTCCTCCAACCTTCACCATGTTGTTTTTGTGCCTAAACTCAACTGAACTTTTTGCAGAACAAGGACAAAACAGGAAAACTGATAAGCTAATATTGGCCGGTGGAGTGGAGAAACGCAAATGAAGCGCTTGGGGTCTACAGGCTTCATACTTCAACCACTGTTTTTCCAATGTCAGTGTCAATACTGGCCTCAAAAAGTTTTCAGATCTCTGCCCCTGTTCTCTTTGCTACCACCCCAATTTGACTTGTGCAGTTCGTAGGATTACAAAAATATCTATTGTTATTTCTGTGTGCCGCGTCTCTGTTGCCTCGGATAGTTCACAGACAACTGCTTTCATGTTCTGTGGTCACAAATAACTGATACACCATTTTAAAGCACTTGATTTAGCTTATTTATTACAATTTCTATTACAAAAGATATGAATATTAACTAGAAGAAATGAAATTAAAAGAAGCCTCTGCCCTCTGCTATGCGTCATTTATCACTACAAAGGTGTGAAAATCAGAACGCAGAGAAACATTTTGACTTTTTCAGTGATAACAGTTGTATACCTTATTGTGCTGCTCACAGGGCACAATATAAGCCCTTGTATTGTACATGCAGCATTAGAGTAGTGAGTAAACAGCTATTAATGCTGATGTTGTTATGTAGCAATAGCAAAACCACACAAATAACTCTTTTGTGAGTGAAATTTATGGTATCCAGCTGCCACACTTTAATGCTGACGGCGAGAATAGCATGTACACTGGTATCTCTATAAAAATGAATTAGTGATGAGTCCCTCTCATGCATGAATCATACATCAATAGTCACCTAATTTTCTGGGTGATCCACAATGATCAAGGTACAGAGAAATAGAAATACATGGTAAAGAAATCGTGTTTTAAATGGAACTCACGTCTTATCAGGAGGAGCCAAGCTCCCTCTGGCTCCGCTGCAGAGCCAGGGGGGTCACAGTCTGTGCTACACAAACTGCACACCTAGTTTCCCATCTCGCTGTAGTAGCGTCACAACCGTTAATTTCTCAGAGTTACTGTCTTTTTAGTAGCAAATTCCCACATGGTGTTATTTTTCCTCTTCCTCGTGTCAGAGAGGTAAACGCAGCGCAGGGAAACATAAACGGATAATTTGGAGTTTTTTGATTTTTGATTAACAAAAAACTGTTAAATGTTCAAAGTAGCACCTGACTACGCTTTTACCTAACGGCCTCACTGGAAAAGTTGCCTATTAAGTTAGAATTTGAGGTTTTTCATTAGCAGAGCACAGCTGAGAAATTACAAAGATGTCAGGAAAAGCCAGATGTCGGAAGACTGTACAGTAAAAAGCAGTTTCTAAAAAAGTTCATGTAATAGTTATACCAGACATTATCTAGACATTATAAAGGCAAAATGTGCAATATAAACAACATTTGAAATTCACAAATGAGGATGTAGCTTAATATTCAAAACCGCCAAACTTTATTACTCACTAATGCCATAGTACACCTCATAGAGTAAGAATATGTGTGAAGTAGCTCAAAATACTGTAGGCTCTTTTGAAATTCAAGCAGGCAATTCTGAACAAAGAGTTCACATTCACCTAAATTGGGGTGGCCAAGAAAAAATAGCAGCTATGGTTATCATACACAGTTATGATTTTTTGATCAATTGATGAATTGACCATATTGAAGTGCCAGATGAAGCATTTAGGGTATTTAAAAATTGTGGTTTGCTTCTGGGATCATGTATTTAACTTTTATTTTTGAAAAATATAGTTTTCCAACATAAACAGCTGTCTCAGTTCAAATCATGCTGGGGGAAATAGGCCTACTGTAGGCTACACTAGGACTAGATATGAGATGAATAAAATTGTATGAGAAATAGAAGCAGGGCTCATCTTTCCACAGATTGCAAGGCATCATTTGGTGACATTTTGATTTCGTTCCTGCAAGTTTGAGTTTAATGATTTGGCTTTGGATGGGGGACCTTCATAGACTCTGAGCCATATGAGTGCAATTTCCGTCCTGGGGATGAAAACTCATCGATTGCCCTCTGATGGTTTTTATGGGGGGCTGCTTTCATCCACACTGAGACATTATTGAACTGCATTCACTATTAATGCAGGACTGATTCTGTGTAACTATATCAACAGGAGTCCAGCAAACATTCAATATGCTAAACTTCTATAGTTTCGCCACTATAGTGCTGCAAAAGGAACACATTGTCTTTGAGCGAATATGCAAATATCAAAGTAAATTGGGATTTTATTTTCTTATAATAGATCACAAACCTCATATGATCCAGTGAATAAAGACTACAGGAAGTCAGCGTGCCAGCCACCCATGGTACGCATAAAAATGAGCTTTTTATTCTCTGTAATTGATTAATATTGCAATTAGACTTTGCAATCAGCAAACCCTTCTGCATTCACATTAGGGAATTTTATCCCTGCTGGTGAGCAGTGGGGAGGATGCTGCTGGAAGCCTTTCTGCTTTTATGAATCCTTCTCTCAGTGTCCTCTTGGATTAAGGAATCATCTACAGCTGTGTCTACTGCGCTGATGGGGTTTATGCTCGGGTTAAATGCTGAAATGTGCTCAAGTGATTCCCTTATAGTCTAAACCTTACTGAATTGACCCACAAAGACACAGGGGAGAGCAACTGTCTAAATGAATATGTCTAGACAAAAGCTACTTATGAAGCTGTCACACACATGCAATGAGGCTGGCTGTGTTTTGTTTTGTTTAGCTACCAAATAGATTTGTATGTTATTCATATATATGTATAAAATTTTTTTGCTGTTGTTGTGATGTTTGTATAAAAAGAAGCTTGGAAACAACATATTTTGTTGTCTTTGAAAATGATACCTCACGATAAAATATTTAAAACCAAAGAAATTCATGTCAATGAGCATTGCAAGAATATTATGGCTTTTATAAATGTTTCTGAGTCACATGCGCTCGAGTGCTTCTACACTCACGAGGATATGGAGAAGATGGTAAAACGTTTCCTTTTATAACTCGTAGGTTTGGCACGCGAATAAGTCATTCGTAAAGCATAGCTGAATGTATGCTTCTGAAAGCATAAACATCAGTATCCCACATAGTCTATTTAATTAGTCTTGCCACATGGCTAAAGTTAATGGTTGAAAAATCACTTAAAGTATGTCCTTAATAACCTTTCAATTGTCTCTTGAAGCTGAAAATTCCCCAGTTTGACGATAATATAAACCAGTAATGGGGGCACCTGGTGATATTTAGTACCCAGCACAAGACTGCAGAGCTTGCATATTTGCCTAGAGGGGTGGTATTGACCTCTGCTCCTTTTACTTAATTTACTCTTAAAATATAAATATGTAACATAGACGACTCACCTTTGTCCTCTTAATGAGGTGAGCTAAAGGCCAGAGGTGATTTTAGAAGTCATATTATGTTTGCATTACTGGGCTATAAACATAAACCCATATGCATGCCAAGCGGTCCCATGAAGCACTTCATTACATTATATGACTGTCTCCAAAACAGACACAGTTTATTCCAGAGGTGTTGCTTTTTTCCAAAAATAATGACCAAGAGTCAGAAGTCAATGTCTACAAAACTGTGCGGCACATCATCCCCTTTGGCATTGCCCTCATTGAGCTGAGATCTGCTTATTCCTCTCCTCCTGTACCTAACAGCCCAGAGTTAAGGAAGCACGTCTGATTGTTGGGCCAACCTTAACAACATGTTACAACAAAGCCAACACACCCACAGGACACTTGCATCTCATCCAATCCAATTTGCAGTTTTGTTCTTTAGCCCGCTCACGCCTCTCTTCTTGTTTCTCGTTTTCTCTCTCAACTAAGACTCACAATCCCTTCAGATCTCAAGAGGCTTAATCAGTGTCTGTGTCAGGCTACTTCATTGCAGCCTTTGGCCACAGCGGATATTATCCATCTTTTGCTTCTAACAAATCTGTCAATCCACTCACGGGAAATGAAACTTTTCCTTTTTACAGAGAGGCAAACTGTTTGTCTGCGGCAACACACTGACACAAACAGATGAGAGAGTGGAGCAACATGCATTCAACATTAAACACACAACCAGGAGAGCTCAGAGGTGACGCGAAAGTGGCACAGGCTTGACGAGAAAGGAATGAAATATTGGTCTCAAATTTACGGTGTATGCAAAGGGGTAACCAACCAAGGGAAGGCTTGCTTTGATTTGAGTCGATTTGCATAAACCCTCCCAACTATACTTTTAATAAGTGATCTTCAACCAGGGAGTTACCAGTGCATAGCAGATTAGCATATTCCAAACAACATAACCACTGGTTGGTTTAGAAAAAAAGAGAGAAAGAAAAAAAAAAAAGAAAAATGGTACGAGGGCGAATTGGAGGAAACGGAATGAGGGGGAGAAATGTGCAAAACAGACCTGTTTGTTTTCAATTTCATTTTCAGTAACACAGAAATAAACAGCGGCTGCTGGATAAATAACCACCCCTTATGACTCCCCTGCTAATTTGCTAATGGCTCAGTTGTTTCATAGTGCCCCCTGGTGGTTTCAAAAAGAGTCAAATTCTGTGATGCTGGAGGAATTTGTTGATTAGAAAGGCAAATGCAAATAATGCAACAGCGGAGTAAGACCAGCTGTTGAAGGCTGAGATTGCCTGGGGAGTGGGGATATGAGGAACACATCCTGGGAAGATGCAACCTGATGTCAAAATGAGAGTTTATTCCTGTTAAGAGGATTCCCGCTTTCGTTTCAAATGCTTTAATGTTTGAATAACTCAGTGAAAATGTCTGATGCATGTATGATGTATGAGGGCTGTGTCTTAGAGGACCTTTGAGGCACCAGTCTCCATCTACGTGATCATGTCTTTACACACTAGAGGGGGCTAGATCCCTGATAGCAGGCTACATTAAATACGAGCTGATTATGATAACATAAAGTTCACATTTTCACGAGTACTCAGGCTCCCTTTCACTCACTCCCTCCCTTTCTACCTTGCAGACAACTTTGTAATTTTTCTTGGTCAGACATAACAGATAAACAGCTACATCAGTGTCGGCTGAATCAGATATTATGAGTTGAGTCAGGTTAATCCCCTTCCCATCATATTACCCTTGAGAATGAAGTGACTTTGACTGGGGGATGGACTAATGACAAAATAAAAGATATATTGCTGTGGGTCCTCACTTGAGTGCCTGGGATAAGCTGGGAAGTAAGTTAATTTGCAGCAACTTGAATTTGCATGTATTTGAAAAGACAGAAACTAATTTGTATTAGATAGTTGCATGTTGATAGAGGAGAACCGTCAGAATATTGGCGGGAACGAGAACACAAGGTCCATTGTTTAATGGCCATCCAGTGGGAGCAAAATCTCATTAACATCCAGAGGAAAACTTGAGCTCATCATAAATTCAACCTATTTTCAAATATTGAGTCTATATTTGACAAAAGGTTTCAAACAAAGATTCAACTCCAGCATTAAAAACTGTAATCATGTTTTTCATGATGTATTTACTCAGCCCGCATCATTATGTGCTGCAGTTTCTTGCACAGATGTGAGTCTTCTGCGTCTGTGAACACACATTCACACACACTGATACACAAGTCATGAATTATTCTATACCCACACTCCCGGCAACTTCTTATCCCTGAAGTGACTGTTTAATGCAAGCAATATTACTGCTGCAACAATTTTTATGGCGTATGACAAATATTTATCACAGACTTCAGACAATGTCTCTCTAAAATATAACAGCTAATTTTAATTGAGATGTGTATTTTTTTATTTGCACGTTCAGGTGTCGCATGATCATCCCACATTACTCAAATGACTATGGCTGCATCAGGCTCAGTAATATTGTAGATTCTTGCAACAAATACTGGAAGAAAAGCAGGATGATGGAGGTCGGTGTTGATCTACTCCTTTACGTAATTGTATCGTTGTAGATAATATGTTTCAAATACCAGACAAAAACTCAAACTAAAAATACTGAAGAAGAGCTGAGCAGTGCAACATGTTCTCACCTATACCCTTAAAAATATCAGTATTTTATCATTTTCACAAATGAAAAATGAGCAAGTCTTCAAAATATATATTTATAGATTTGCTGTAAATAAGGAAGAGGAAGCAGATTGTGTCTCTCAAGGTCTCTATGTACTGTGTATGTGTCTGACGGTTTTGGTCAGCAGTTCCCAAGGCCAGGAACATTTCTGACCAGTTTCCTTGACAACAGAGTGCAACATCTCAGCCATTTCCTTATCTATATCCCTGGTGGTTAAGCCTAACTCTAATTAATGTGATTTATGTGAATTTCACCATTTTCCTGCACCCAAACTGTGTTTCTTTATTTTTTCCACTGACCTTCGTTGTGCCTGCTTTGGGCCACTCCTGGATTTTTTCAGTTGTTTCAAACAGATGCCTGTTGTTGATTTTGATTTATTTACCCCCTCCTCCATCCGTGTGCTCTAGAGGAGTCTGCAGGGCCTGTGCTAGGGGGAGGGTGGGTAGAGGGTGTGTATGTGCATGTGTGTGGGTTTGCATGTGTGGAGATGATGTCAGCTTTACAGTGTGAGTAAAGACAGATGTGTTGAAGCCAAACTGTGTCATGAGCATGGACACAGTCTGTGCTGCACAAAAGACAACTCAGTTTGCACAGAGACACACTTGATTTTCTTAAAAATATCACTAAGGTTCTTCATTTACAGAGGATTTAAGTATTCATGTGTGACTGATTTAAAATGCCGCCTCCTGTATTTTCAGTGATCAGATTTGATTGACAGCAGCCTGGCGGAGGACGCAAACCACTCGCTGATTTTCGGCACATTTGCATTCAAATATCATCCTGTTTTTAAGTTTTCTTCTGTTTCATCACATTTGAATTCAAGTATTGCCGAACGGAACAAACGTATGTGCCATCAAGATTTTCCATCTGATGAGAATAGAACAAAATGGTGGTAACAGTCTGTCGCTGACCTCCATAAACTCTCTTTAGGTTTTCAGTCCGTCCGGCACAAGGTGAGATAAAGATCATCTGAATGTGTGTACATTGGTATGCTTGTTGTTTTGACCTTCAATGGGTATGAAAAACAGGCACCCAAACAACTGTCCATATATCATAAATAAGAACTCAGAGGGAAAAAAAATCATCACATTTTCAAGTTTTCTTCAGTGTAAAAATAACCCAAAGTAACACTGTAAGCCACTGTAACCCTTAACAGACATGGGGGCTGGTTGGGGTGCAGGCAAACCTGGGTTAATCCTGGTCGGAGGGGTTGTGAACTTCCTGAAGAGAACAGCTGATTCTTTTCATGCCAGTAGAATTCCTCAGAGTTGTTTTTTTTTTTTTTTTTCCACATGCGCTCATATTTCATCCATTTTTTGGCAATAGATAGGCATTGATCTGCAAAGCCAACCGTGATGATAAAATCCTAAAGACTGGCCAAATCACAGCAGCAAGGAGATCATTCAATGAGAGGAAATTTTTGAAAAATGTAACCAAGGTAAGAGGAGCCTTCGTATGAGGTTCATTTTTTGCAGCGCTGTCATTTTTCGATAAGAACCAGATGTGAACAAACATACAAATATCTTTGGCTTACTGGCAAGCCGAATTAACGACAACATCCAAAAGTGCCTACTAGCATATGTTCCCAAAGCAAGCAGGCACATACGCTCATCAAAGCTATCATGGTGAATGGCAGCTGATACATTGCATGTCTTTGAAGGGGAGGGGGCGCTTGCTGTGACAATGTGTAACTCCCATTGCTCAGCCAAGTATAAAGAGATTTGATGGAGCATCTGTTTAGAGAGCACAGAAACAACAGGCGGAACAAGAGTGGAAATCTGGACCAGACAGTCTGCACATTGTCATGCAGCTTCAAATTACAACCCGCAATAGACACAACAATGGAAAGTCACGTTTACACAAACAGGAGACCTCTAGAATAGAAATCAAGACATCAGGCAATATCAAAACACTTCCTTATATTGATAACCACCACTAAAATGACTTGAAGCATCTGTTGAGAATGTGCAGCTCTTATTTTTATATCTGTGCAAAGAGAAAGGAGACAAAACTGAATTAAAAAAAAAAAAAGAAAGAGAGAGAGAACTAATTTGTATCCAGAGGAGCCAAGTTGTCATTCAGCTATAACACGGCCTTCACCTTGTTGTCAACTTAATATGATTGTGAGTCAAAGCCAATGACGGAGCATCTGTTTGTGACAGGGGGGAATCAATACTCAGGAGTCAAGTGTCATTTATCTTGTTACACACCAGCTTTGAAAATAAAACCACTGCTTCATCCTGTATATGGGGAAAAGGCTAATGATACAAGGGATTGCCCATCGATGTTACCGTAGCTCCATCTTGAATCATGCTCTGATATTTTAAATGTGGGGTAAAATAATGTTAACATCTTTTTATTTAAAATATCCAAAATTAATTTTCTAATACGTCCATCAATACAGTCAGTAGCTACCTATTTATCTGATCGATCTGTAATTCAGCAGGGAATAGTACGAGGACCTTAAGTATCGAAAGCAAAATCATTCATACTGAAGAAAAAACATTCCTGTGACGGATATATTCATACATGACATGATATAAGGAATCCTTTGGAGTCTTTTGTAATCAGGACATGCCCTTTGTCCCTAACATAAAACAAGTTTCTAGGACAGCCTTCTTTCACATACTAAATATTCCCAGAAAAATCAGACACATTCTGTCTCAATAGGATGCTGAAAAAGTCATCCATGCATGTGTTACCTTCAGACTGAACTAGTGTAATTCACTACCATCTGAATGTCTCAACAAATCACTGAAAGGCCATCATTTAGTTCAGAACGCTGCTGCATGAATATTAACAAGAACTAGAAAAAGAGATCACATTCCTCCTCTGCTAGCTTCCCCTTCGTTGGTAAACTTCAGAATAGAATTTCAACTCCTTCTCCTAACAATGACCAAACTCCATCATATCTCAGAGAGCTCATAGTTCCTTATTGTCCCAGTATGTCGCTTTGCTCTTTGTATGAAAGCTTACTTGTGGTTCCTAGAGTCTATTAGCTGAAATATCTACCTCCTGATTTACTCTATCAGACTGCTTTTCTGTGGAACCAACTCCCAGTGTTGGACTCTCATAACGTTCAAGATCAGGCTGAAGACCTTCCTCTGAGATAAAGCCTAAAGGTTTAATTACTCTCTAGTTATGCTGCTATAGGCCTAGACTGCTGGGGGACCCACTTAGCACCGCTCTGTCTCTCTCTCTCCCCTGTGTATGTATATCACACCACTGCATGTCACTAACTTAGTTTTTTTCCTGTAGTCTGTGTTTTCCCTCCGGTCCTATCTCTCTTCCTGTCCTCATCCTGCAGGTGCTGAGTCATCTCTGCTCCGTGATCCTGCTCAGCACCTGCAGCTGGAATAGTTACTATTAGTTATCATTAACCACTATTAATCATTTCCATTATCACTTCCTCTGCTAATTTTACTTCCTGCTAATTTTACCAATGCATATTTTATAGTACCAGGTACTTTCCTCTTCACATTTGTGTGTTTCTGCTTGCATTGTTATTGTACTCTCTCTCCTTCTCTCACGTCTCTGTTTATTATTATTATTATTGTCACTTTATTAATGGAGCAGGAGAAATATAAAAAATTCTCCTAGCTAAATAATTTTTTTTTTTCTCTATGGCTTTTGACCAGTTATTTAAATGATTCCATATGGGTAACATGAAGGTGGAGAAAAAAACAACATAGATATATAAAATGTACCAAGTAGACACCATTGAAGGCTATTAATGCTATTTTTGAGACAGAACACTGGTTAGGATTTATGAAATTATTAAACTAATGATACCTTAATTTGGATATGAAATCAGAATCTAATAAGTGACTAGCAATAAATGTAGCAAATGTATAAAAAAAGATATAAAATGGAAAGAGGCAAGTACAAGGAAAATCAAAACTTAAGTAAAGCACTTAATCAAACGAACTTAGTTACTCTCAAGCAGTTTCAAGTTTAGATTTTTTTTAATCAGTCATTGTAGAATAGAGCTTAAGTTGACATAGAAACTGAACAAACTCCATCTGCCAAAGAAAACAAAGTACAACAGTCAAAAGACACAGGAAAGCTCCAGAAAACTCAGAAACAAGAAAGAGTCTTAAAATGGGAAGGTTTTTTCCTCTCTGGCATTCTGTCAAAATTGATCTTTGAAAACTTCAGACTTCTGTTAGTAAACAAATGTGAAAGGCTCCTTTCTCAGACATGAGAAAAAGCTTTTACAACTTTCAAACCCGATATATCATCAATACTACCAGGGTGATGTGGGAATCCGTCATCTGCAGATGTCGAGAGAATCATTTAGAGGACCAAAAAGAGGAACTGTGGTGGCTTTTCAAAGATGGTGAGAGATTTTCTGGATGGGAACTGCAGATACATGTCCATTTTAGTGCACATGCTTGACACCATCCATAAATGTTCTGAGCTAATAAGTTACTTTCCAGTTCGATGTCCAGGAATCTTTGCCAGAAAGTGTGAGCATAGAGGTTTAAAGTTTGCATGCTAGATGCCGTGCAAACCTTTCTAAGAGACACGGTTGTGCTCTGTGGTCCATTAGCCTCTCCTTCATGATCTGCCCTCCCCTCTGTCTTGCAGTGATTTATACAGGAACAGAAAGATTGCAGCGTTGCAGTTTGTGTCCTCTGCATATGCCAGCCTAGTATTTAAGCAATCTGTAAAATAAGAAGCTAATGGCCACTTTTTTTAAAAAGGAGAGAATGGTTGTTTACAGGTTGTAAACCTGTTTAGTTATGACATGGGCTTTCCATCACTGAAATGTAGTTCTTAATATACAGTGCCGTATGGATGGATGTGTCCAAAGCAGAATTTTAATGGAACAGCGACACCTTAGTTTGCCCATATACAAAGGATAATGAATGGCAGATTATGTTTTGAGTTCTTGATTTCCAGTTAATTTCAATAACAAAATTGAGCATGTTTGATTCCTGCAGCTCTGGATAGTCCTAAATATGGTTTCATAACAAACTGTGTTTTTGTCTCAGAAATAGATATTTTTTTCAGCAAACTTATGACAACAAACAGGCCACTGTTTTCACCGCCGTCACAAGTTATGACTCTAACTGGTATAAAGAACATCTCTGGCAAATAACTGCCTATCTCTAAAAATAATTTTTTTTTTGGTATTTTTACACACCAACAAAAAGATGAAGAAAAGAAGGTCAATAATTCAAAGGGCTTTCCAAGCCTTAGTTTGTTGCCAAACCTCTATGATTCTCACCAGATGGCACTGAATCAGTGTTTTACCTCAAGAGAAATTATTTAAGACGTCAGTGAATTTCTCCACATTACCGTGCCGTCTGGCAAACCCTCAAGCTCCTTTAGGTTTCTCTTGAAGATTTCGAAGAAATTAATCAAGTTCAGCCGAAATATGTCATCTTTTTCTGGATACCACCTCTAAAGCCAGGTTTTGTTTTGTTTTGGTTTTTTTTTCAGTGGATGCTGAAATCTATGGCTCTGTGCAAATTCTGAACTTTATGCACACCGCAGAAGATTTCTGGCAGGTTTCAGGGTTTAGTTTTTATCACTACTTGATGACAAAAATACATATCCCCTTATCTAGAACAGGGAGAAAACATTTCTCAGATTATTTCATAGTAATAGTCTCTGGGATGTTTTTCATTTTCTTTCAGTTTTGTTGTAAATGGCTTTTTTTAATGTGCACCATATTTCACCATAAAATAAAATTTGTGGTCATTTGTGTTTGCCGTGACTAAATACATATTATCACAGTATGAGGTTGATTTGTTCCTGCTCGGCTAAATAGATGAATAATAACTTACAGAGAATTTGATTATATGAAAATGATTTATTGAGGTTTGTTCTAAATGTGATCAATTTCTTTTGTACTATACCAGAAATAATACAAAACACAAGGTTACTCCAATGTTAAGAATTCAGTGATGCCAATCACTGATCTGTGGAGTAGATTCATGTCTCAGCAGTTGAGTACTGTAAATGAAAGAGCACTTTTTATACAATTCCACCTCTTCCACTTTACCCTTTAAACATTTTTTTTTTTAAAGGATGCCAATGCAAATGTCAGACATCAGCAGAAGCAAAAAAATCTGAGGCCTGCATTCCTCTTGACTCAGCTGTTCACAGGCTGATGTATTTATCACTAAGTTCAGCTGTAAACTGTACCTCACTGTAATAGTGGCACAGTGAGAGTATACCATGCATTTGACATGCTGCTCAATTTGTTCAAAACTGCACTTGAACTTCTGTATATTTTCTTGCTGAGGAAAGAAGAACTGTCAAAATTGTATTCAAACCTTCCTCCCACTGTAATATACTTCACAACAGACACACAGAACACTCCAGGACATGATGAAATACTGTACAAGAAAAAAAGCTGTGATGAAAGCTTTTAAATGTTCTTAATACTATACTTCTGTGGAAGCTCCTAAATACTAAAAAGTAAGTTAGCCTTTGTAATAGCAGTCTACTGTTTAAGTGCGCATTCAGGATATTGTGCTATTGATCATACAGTGTTTTTTATGAAGGTAAAAAATGACGATGTCAGATATGGGCTTTGCATCGCCCTCTTTCCATTCTGTTCCTGCCATTTGCCCCTTTCTTAATGTTTCCTGTTTGTCCCTAGTCTATCCTTCTGTGTGTGTGTGTGTGTGTGTGTGTGTGTGTGTGTGTGTATGTATAACTGGGTTTGGCCTTCCAGACTGCTCCCACCGAACCATCTGTCTTAAATCCAGAAACCAACCAATCCTAATTTACACCTGAGTCTGGCGCTACTGGACTCAGCTTCCCACCCCACCTGCCTTGACTGCCTTTATTTCACAGATGATCTGCCCCTGTGTCTGAGTTCTGCTATTGTGTCCACAAAAGGTTTATCTGGAAACTTAACACTGACAATATAATAAAAAAACTGAGTTCACACACAAAGCAGTTGGACTCCTTTTAAAGCAGCATACGGTATAGGTGTATCTGAAATTGGTAAACCCTGAACTTGATAAATCACTTTTGTGGCCGGATTTAAGAAGATCCAACCTGATCACCACTTGTCCCTGTCTCTTAGCTATAAAGAAGAAAAAAAACCAAAAAACCCAAATTGCACAAATCAGATCCTGGACCTGTGTAAACAGGCTTTTCAGGTCTCAAACAGACTTTGTTTTCATCTAACTTTTAACCAGCATGTCTTGATGGTTAGTTTTTGAGCATAAAGGAACGCTTTAGGTTAGGTTTAGGACTTTTTACAGTCCTATCAAACAAATATATGAATAAGGAAGATAATGATTAAAAAAAAACAAAACAAAACAACTCTGCTGCACGAACATAGCTGGGACTCCAGTTATTTATTTATATTATTATGATCTTCCACCACCATCATCAGGGTATACTATTCACTTACACACAAATCCGGTGGGGGGAATTCCAAACATTTTGTTGAGCACATTATGCTCTTAACAGGATGAACCTTGTTGCGCTTGGTGACTGTATGTTTTCCCCTGAACGGCCATTATTTCACAATTTTGGGTGTAATGAACAAACTCAAACTGAATCGCGGCTTTACTGTCATCATCCAACAACAAAATTCCAAACAGAATTGCAGCTGTATGTTGTCCATTGGTCCATATGTTTGTGTTTTAACGGACACCCTGAGCAGCAGTATAAGATGAATATGTTAGGCAAATAGAGACAAACAGTGTTTGTGTTATGTCCTCTGTTGTCATTGCATCATTATGAATTTATGTAAAGACCTTTAATTATGCATTTGGCCAAAGCTGGAGAGACCACCTTAAATATTTATGGATTATAAATGTCATATTTCATTATAAACCTTCTTTATTCATGGTTGGTTTACTCTTTGCCACAGTTAGCATTCCAACATGTGTGGAGTCACACTCCACTCCTGCAATGCTTTACAGGCTCTATATTAGTGAAGGTTTAAACAGTTTATAATACAGTGATAACAATGGTGGAAGGATTGTAAACAGCTGCACTGCACCACAGCATTTTCTTCATACTATGTTTACATTATATTTACAGAATATTTTGGGATTTCAGTAAAAAAAAAAAAAAGCAGTTTTTTTCTCTCATTGGTCATACAGCACATCAACGTTATTTCATTAACGAAAGCATAATATTAGGTAACTGAAACAAAGGGATGTGGAGCTGTATTTGGCCATGCTTCACCAGCACCCAGATGCAGATGCTGTTTGAGGACAACAGAAAAAAAATGATGCACTGAATTCATTGGATTTGCTGTGTTGCATCAAATTGAACCACAAACTGGGCAGATGGGAACATCTGTAGAGGGGATGGTGCTTGATTTTGAACACCGCTACTGGAGTAATCCTTGGATTTGTATGCACAATGGCTTACAAAAAAAAAAAAGGAAGAAGAAGAAGAAAAAACTCCTTGGAAAATGTAGGACTAATTAGTTGTATCCCTCTGTTCTTCTGCACTGTCTGATGAGCACTTACATGTTACTGCAGTCTGTATGCAGTATTAGTTTGCCAGTTTAATACGCATTGATTTCTGGGTCAGAATTCATTATATTCTGCAAGAAGATGATACCATAATGTTCATGAATTCTCTCAGTTTTATATGAGAAGCTGTACTGAATAGCACAATGAATGTGTTCTGAAAATCACACCGCCATTTGAACCACCCTGATACTGTAGCTATGAGGATCTTTTCCCCCTAGTTTGGATTTTATCCTCCCTAGAGCCACATCAATTGTAATTATCTGAACCATCCGTCCTAATGAAAGCGATGGACTTGCATCCAGACAATGTTTTAACAAGCTCCGTAAATGCCCCATAATGATCAGATTTGGATATTGATAAGGAAACGTTTGATGGCAAGCAACCACAGCCTCAAAAAATACACAGTAATTCTGCTGATTATCTGTCTACAGCTATGAAGACACTTCAAACAATGGTACAATAAGATGCCATATTTTTATTGTTGCCATGGAGAGAATTTGATTTGATCCATATCTCAAAAAATCTTCATGTGACTCAAGTATTCTTCATATTTCATTGATGACCCTAAATTTATGAGAAATGTATGCATTCCTTCAGTTTGATATACATAAATATTCAAAAATGGTTTAATGGGAGATATCGCGGATCTGTACTTCTTCGTACAACATCCGGTCATCATTTAAAACAAAACATTTCTTATTTGGTGCATCGGCAAAGCCATTTCCTCTGCACATTATGAAGGCACTCACAAAGAAATTAAAAGTGGTGTATTTCAATATGTTATTATGTTTAACACATTGATCACAGGAGTTTGTTGGATTCCAAACAAATAATGAGCATGGCCAATTTCTACTAAATACACTGAAGTCTAATAATCTAAGCTATAAAAAAAAAATAAAAATAAATAATTTCTTAGAATGTGTAAAACCCATGGCCACATCCAAATCAGTAAGCAAATAAGTGACAGACATTACATACATAAACATAAAAACATGGTTATATGAGGACTACAAAAAAGCAACTTGAAGTTTAATTTCCACAACTAAAATGATAGTAAGATCATTAACAGTATTGCAGCTGTCTTCTTGAGCTACAAAACTTTAAAGTTATGCGAAACCAAAATGAACTTTTTGACATCTTATGTTATCATTCAAGTGTTATACAGCTATTTGGCCGATTGCCTGTGAAGTTTCGAAGAGCTAGAAGGCAGAGGTAAAAACCTGATTAAAGCCACGAACTTCACCTACAGGCAGTTTATCACTGAGATTGAAAAATTTGCATCAACATCAACATCTGAGTAATTGACTGGATAAATCTACGAAAATAAGAGCAGCTAAATAGAAAAAACGAACATCAAATAACAGGTTCTGACAAATCAATTAGCTTTGTTTGGCAAAGCAGGAATATTGGTGGAGATATCTGAAGTAAACATTAAGGGCACAAAATTAAGATTATACAACATATATCTGTTGGACAGATATTTGGCTTAGAGCTTTCAACATTGTATGAGGTCATAACACGGATATATTTCACTGATATAATTCAACAACTAAATCCTGTGTAAATCCAGTTTTATGGTATCAGCATACTTTTACAAGTGAGGTACGTATGGTGGGGTCAGTGCCATATGACCTCCTAAAAATGACAACAAACATTGGGTAAACCAATCGGGACAACATTTTAGCAATAGGAGACAAATAAAGAAAGGGATCCGCTGAAAGCTGATAGCAGCACCTCCACAGAGCAAAATGATGCATCTACAATACAGTAAGTTATCATTTCAAACTGCACGACAGAGATTTATTAATGGTAGGCTTCAACTACAGCTACATTTTTCTGGTTGAAAATCTGCCATTTTCTCTCACCTGCGGTCGGAGCGCCCTAGAAGCTCAAACAGATATGCGATTCAGCCCCCGTCATCGCCCACACTGCTCATGTTAATTGGACCGTAATTTTTGACATAAAAAGAAAAGAGAGGGAAAAAAACAAAAACAAATGTCTATCGATTTTCCCTGTATAGCTCATTATTTTCTTCACTAACTGCACTGTGTACTGGTGTGATTGTCGGTTTCCTTTAACAACAAAGCACATTCACAGAAGAAATTAGGGGGAATAATGACTGGATCCGCAATGCAATTGTCTGGCTGCAAATACCAGATTATGGTGCATGAGCTACTTTGAGAAATGTGACAGACATTTCGGCTTCTCTCATATTAAGTGCTTTTGTGAGAAGACTGAGATGTAACTGTGGGGGCTAAATCTAACAGTGAATTGAATTGTCACTCTGGATTTTATTGACATTTGGGTGAGAAGATAATGGTGAATTTCTTTGACTACAACGCAAACAACAATGCAGAATATTAATTTGATGGAATCATTCTACTAACAAATACTGTAGTTTCTTAGAGGGTAGGGTGTAAATTCAAACCAGTCAAGATTCAGATTTAATTGAAGGACATTTGGGGAAATAACTTATTCACTTACTCATGCTAGGGCAGCACGGCGGCAAGAAGGTTGCAGGGTTGGTTCCCTGGCCTGGGGCCTTTCTGTGCGGAATTTGCATGTTCTCCCCGTGTCTGCGTGGGTTTCCTCCCACCGTCCACAGACAAGCATGTTTGGATTAATTGGTGACTCTAAATTTTCCGTATGTCTGAGTGTGAGTGTGCTTGGTTGTTTGTCTCTGTCTGTCTCTGTATGTTGGCCCTGTGATGGACTGGCGACATGTCCAATGTGAACTGGGACTGGCTCCAGCACCCCGCGCGACATGAAACAGAAAAGCGGTAGAAGATGAATGCATGAATGAATTTACTGGTGGTAAATGAGATTAACACTCAAATACCCGTTTGGTAAATATACTGTTGAAATGTTATCAGGTGCTGATTGAAAAACTGGTGAATTGCACTAAAACATTTTGCTTGGTTGATGGGAGGCAAACAGGCAGCTTGAATCCATGTAGTGGTAACAAAATCTGCAGAACAGAGCACCTGAAGCTTACCCATTAACATCATATCTCATAGAGGCAGGTTGTATGCTGAATTATTTCTTGGCTGAATCTTAAATCAGAAGTCAAAGAAAAATGGGGCCAGTCGGCCCCATCAAAGAAAAGTTCTGCATATAACCACTGGTACATTTTGTTTATGCTAAGATATGCTAAATAGATTTATATTTAGCATTCAAAATATTCCTTTAAGTCCATGTCAAGTCTTAAATCATTCCAATCCGTATGCCAACCAATAAAATATACTAGATCTGTGGCAATAAGAGCTGCATTTCACTGACATTGTCAGAAGGACATATATCAAAACTAAATTATTTCTACTGCCTAAAACCCACATACAGATTTGCAGGTAAGGGCTTCATCTGCACAGCATAGGACACACACAACCCTTAGAGTGATTCAGATACGGATCAACTCCCCTCTAAAATTCTCTTTAACAGGAGGAAAGAAAAACAGAAGAAACCGTAGAAAGAGTCACAGCAAACAAACCCCTCTTCTACGATGGCATGTAAAACGTGCAATAAATGCCACGAGAGTGAAAGCACTATCGTGACAAGATTGGTTTAACAGAATGTGACCAGGTTACGTGATCTTTCTACTAGAATTTAAAAGAGAAGAAACCACACACCCAGAATTTGTAACTCAAATAATAAATTCTCTGTGTGGTGTCAAGTCAGGCCTTATGGGAGAGAAGTAAGCCAGAGCTCATCTCAGATCTTTTACAGTAGATGTGATTTAAAATGTCAAGTATACCGTTTCATAAGTTCAACATATCAGTCTCTAAAATGCCACATGCAAATGTACACGGAGCATGTTCATCAGTTAAGAGCCTTGTAACAATAAAACCTTATCCATGAAACGCAACAACTGATGTATGGGCACAAGCCGACAACCACAAATAAGGACAGTTCTCTTATAAACAGTATAAATAACACATTCACAATATTTATTACCGAAAATGATACACCTAATAATTTCATCTTGCCAGCCATATTAAATGACAAAGTGTTTTGATGACTTAAAAAGTAAACTACTTTTAAAACTGTTAACAATCAAATATCTTCACTTTAAATATTTTGATGCCACTACATCTACTCTTTGGCCCTACCGCTCAGCTACAGTACATGGTAAACATCCTTCCTGATACAGTCTGCGTCAAGTTGTACTGCTGGGCATATTTGTCCGTTTTGGTCACGTGTGAACAGCACTTACCCTTGGAGGAAGACATGATAACACTACCATTAACTGCACGATAAATACTAAAAGTGGGTCATTTTATAGTTTCCTGAAGTTGCTTTCAATGTCATTTAGCCTAGTAATTGACTAAAGACATGGATAAATGTTGCACTATATTATATTACAGGATCCTGTGAGATGTTGGCTTTTAAGTGAGTCCCTCAGGTCTTGCTCATCCTGTTAGATCTACAACCGTCAGCACAAAACCAGCTGAGGTCTTTTGACTCTTGTGCATCAGAAACTAGAGGAGGATCAGTAAGATGAACCCTCTACAGAAATCCAGTGCTAGAATGCAGTTAAGTGGGACACATAAACTATTGCAACCTGGGAACTTTTTACTTACTTGTTTGTTTTGCTGAAGCTGAATGTCAATTTGTTCACCCACACATTTTGGCGTTGCATGTAGCTGCACTGGAAAGCCCAAACAAATGTAAGCAATTTCTCTCTGCAGCAGACTTTGCCAATAAATGGATTGGGTCCATGAAAGTTTAGATGAATTTTGTGATTCCTTCCAACAACAGTGGATGTTTATGCCAATCCTGTGATCAATAAACTTTTCTAGTCCTTTTTTACAGTCACTATTACTTGACAAGTTGAGTTCACCTCTAATGCAGGCCTGCTGGGTGAGGTTTCTTTTCTGTTGACATCCCCCTGTTGAGGATCATATGATGCTCTTGAGTTGCTTTGTAATGTTTTGCATATGGTTCTGGAGCAAGGGGCCAAACTTCGCGTTGAATAGTCTTTTTGTTCAACATGGATCATCCCAGAAGAGATCAAGTGTGCACACACGGCTGCCTCAAACAAGGCTGTCAAGATGTCTGCGGAGGTCTCACACCAGCACACCCCACCAGGCAGCTGCTGCCTGCCAGGCGCCCATCTACAAATAATCTACTGTGGGAGGAGGTGTCAGTCTGCTCTGTCGGGGTGTACACTGTATATCCACTTCTGAGTGACAGGTTCAAGTCTATTATATAAAGAATTCGGTAATAGCCTTTAAAAAGTGCTGAGAATATATTAGCAGAAACAGAAGAAAATACCTACTCTGTTTCTTTTGTGCATGGATACATTAAGGATATACAATGATGCAGGCTCAGGGGTCTTTAATCCACTGGGCTCTTAGACCAGTATGGAGCCTGTGTTTGAAGTTAGTGTTAGAATTTCTTACCAATCAAAGAATTGAAAAGAGAGCCAAAAAGTAAAAAAATAAAATAAAATAAAAATAAAAAAAAGAGAAAAGCAACCCCCAAAAGACACAACATGGCCACAAATAATACGAAAAAATTACAAAGAGAGCCAAAATGAATAATGCTGATATGTCAGTCTGGGTTTCTTCTGGTTATATGAGGTCACCTTAGACATGTCACCTGGGATTTTGATCATCACTGTAGCATCACTGTAAGAGATGACTCATCTAGTTCTACATACACATCTAGAATAAATGTGCCACTAAAAATACTCTCAGGCAGCATTTTCTTCAACTCTTCAAATATGTCAGATAGCAAAAGTGGAAGAAAAAAAATGTTGTTTTTCTGGATTTTGTAATTGGTAGATATTTTACATGATTAGTGCCATGCTGCTTTGACATAACTGCAGGATACAAGGCATCACGGTTTATCATTTCACATTGAACAATACTTCTCCTAGCATTACAGAGCAGTCTGTCAGATTTTGACAGCCCAGTGATCAGGTGGCATGTCAAACTACATTTAATGTGACCATCATGGCTACAGGGTCCATGCTATAAATTCACAAGTGTTCTGTTCACACTTTTTGCTTTGATATTTTGAGTTCATCTCAATTTCCCGTGACGAATAAAATCTGTCTGGCCACTCCTCGCTGAAATTACAATGTAAAATGCTGCGTGAAATCCCAGAATCATACGGCTTTACCCTTGTTGCAAATTGCTCACAGACAGTCGAGCTGACCGCAATCAGTTTGTATAAACAACATGAGAATATAGCTCATGCTACCGAGCCAAGACAGAGTCTCACAGGCCTGGGTGCCGACACAAGTTATGTAAACGCTAAGGCGACAAGGCAGATCCTGAGAGGTGCCCGCTGGGGACGAGGACCATCATTGCCAACGCCGAACCTCTGAAGTAATGCACTTCAGAGACACACTGACAAGTTGTTCTTTGAACTATAAAGTTAAAAGCAAAGGACATAAAACTCTGTCTTTGAGGAATGGTTATTACTTTTAATGGCAGATTGCAACATCGTGTCTGGCACTGATCTGAATCTTCGAACTTTTGAAATTTTGCACTCAATGTTCTCCACAGGTTTCACCGCAGAAAAGAGAAAACGTGCTGCTCGGCTCTACAGATGCAAAGAAGAAGAAAAAAAAATAGTATGAAATGGAAAACAGAGATTAATTTACTACACAACCTTGTGGTTTCCGCTCCTGTAGTATCTCTGCCCTATCATCATTACAAGCCCACTCTTTTGGTGCATCAGCATTCCCCTTTCCACAAAATGCCAAGCAAATCTTGTAACACTACTATGCTTTGTAAACACAGCAGCTTTAGAAGAACATAAACCAACAAATCTTCAAATTTCCAACGGTTGGGCGAAACACCTTGTAGTGCAACATCTTTACATCATCTGTCAGTTTCATTCATGTCCTCTAGATGGGACTTCTTTTTTTTTTTCTTGTTGTACTTTTACTCTCCCCATCAGCTGATCCCGGGAACATCTGAGTTTCCTATCCATTACAGCAGTCCTTATTGACAAAGTGAAAGAGAAAGCAGAGCAGGGAGAACAAACAGGTTAGTCAACAGGTGAGGTGGAAATACCTCACACAGCCTGTTTTATAAAGGCTATGGATATTAAAAAATAATAAGAACAAAATGATTTTATTTTTTATGAGAAAGACAGGACAAAACACGACTGATGATAACAGTGCAGGGGGAAAAAAAAACCAAACAAAAAACTTCTCAGCTGCACAGACACATGCGAGTCCCTAAAAAAAGGATTAAATATTTACCAGTCCAGAAAATCTAAGTGTCTCCTCATGCCCATGGAAATATAATGATGATGTAGTGCCTGAGCAGACTCTGGACGACACAGCGTTAATATCTCAGGGAAGCTCCACCTCCACAACCACCTTTCATGTTAATTTCAGCGTGATGTGTGTGCAGAGTGGAGGGAGCCGCGGCGTGTCCTGTCTGCTGGCGGCTCGCTGAGGTTCGATCCCTGATCTGCCGTCGGTGACTTTTTTTTTTTTTTTTTTTTTAAGTGAACCGCGTCTCGTCCGCGTCGCGCACGATGTGTCCGCTGAGTGGGTGCAGCTGAATGTGATCTTAGCAGCGTGATCGGAGAGGAAGGTGAGCGCACCTTGCATCCAGCCATGGGAGGTCAGATCACCAGGAACAGCATCTACGGTAAGGACGGCTGGCATCACAGACCCCCACCCCCCTGCTGGGTGTTTAGTATTAATGGATAATATAATACAAGCCGATATAATGGAGATGAGCCTCCATCTAGTCTGAGTGCATTGGGGAGCTGTAGGCGTCCTGGCTGCCTTAAAATAAACCAGAAGTGAAAGTAGCTGCTAAAAGCCAAGTTTTCCCACCTTCTGTAAGTCACGACTGCCTCTGAATTCAAGAACTAAATTGTTTTGTTAAATTTGATGACCCCCCCCCCCCCACCCCCCTCACACACACACACACACACACACACACACACACACACACACGCACAGATGAGGTTTCTCAGCTCCTCAGTCTTGCTCCACTTTCCCCAGACGCTTGTTTACACCGTACAAAGGCGGCCAAACGGGTCAAACCGAATCACGCCGGCTGCCAAGCCAGCACATAACTTTTCCGACCTGACCTGTCTTTTTAACCATTAGCTGAATGTGATCACACTGTTGGCAGACTGTGGCAGAACTTCATGTCCTTTGATGACTTTATCACGTTTCTCCTCATGTGACATATGGAGTTATCATATCACACATGTCTGAAATGAAGGTGGCCAACAGGTGCACGGGAGGATTTTTATATATCCGTGCTCATGTCTCATTTCATATTACTGTTTCATGCAACTTTCCAGCCAACTGACAGTAACAAAGTGCAGTGTGACACAATTGTTGTGAAATGAACTCATTCTAATTTGCTCTCAGACAGTTAACTATGTGTACTGAACGTTACTCTTTCAATAGAGAAGCTGCAATAATCGGTTGATAAATCACTTAGATGATGGCCAGAAAATGAAGGTTTTGCAGTTTGAAGAGAACTTTTTGTTTCGTAGTGGTCTACATTACTGTAAAGTGACTTTCGTGTTTGGGTTGAACAAAAAGCAGCGATATTAGATGCTACTTTGGGCTTTAGGAAAAACAAATTGCACTATTTCCTCACATCTTGTACACTGAATATTTAGTCGATTAGTTTGCCATTGGCAAAGATGTTCACTGATAAGTAGGCCTATCACAATTATTACATTAACACCTAAACACAACCATCTTACATAATCGTTAAAATGGTTTTCATTTAGCTGTATAAAAACACCTGGACAAAACTAACAGAAATGTCATATTTCCACATTGTTCTCCACCGTTTGAGGTTTGACTGGTGCTCACTTGATGACGTCATCTGATTGTGCCCTCTTCTTCCGCTATGAATTTGTGCAGCCAACTGTTTATCTTGAGGAAGGTAATTTCTAATATTTCGACGGCCGCATTTCAACGAGCATCAGGGATTTAGCTGTAGGTGTATGTGTATTATTAAAGTATTTTAGGCTTATACTATAATAGTGGCATACAATGATCAGAAAAAGGCAGCTAAATCGTTAATCGCATTTAGCGATTGTATGGCAATTAATCATCAACTAAAATTTCATGACCGTTCAGCCCTACTGATAAGAAAATATCGAAATATCAGACGGGCTCATTTGGTCTGGCTGTAACATCGACACATCACAGAGTGAAATGTGGTTTGGAGATGTCCTTTGGGTGCTAATTGATACAGTACCTGATCAAAAACAATAAATATTTGTCAGTTGTTTCTCATTTGACAGGAGCCAAACCACATAGAGCCTTGTTTCAGTTTCATTGTGTGGGGCCACTTGAGTTAAATAACTATGCAGAGGTACAGCAGGAGCGCTGCTAGAAATTTCTGGCCCTCTGACAGGAGCTCAGTCAGGGGCCCAAAAATGTAAATATCTATAATCCCTGTGTGTAAGAGCTCCTGTCCAACTCAAGGGCTCATGGATCATTGAGCTCTCAGCTCTCCACATTTGGCAAAACGAATGAGCATGTAGCTGATGTTTAGGCATCACAGTGGGGCCTTCACGTGGTTGAAACCCTTTTTTAAATAGTGTTGTGTTCCTTATGTGTAGAGTTTCAAACTAAATTGCGTTAACAGCTATAGTTGGGTTTCAGTTTTGGCTTTTTCTCCTCACCTAGAACACCCTCAGCTCTGATGATACAGTCGGTTTTCATTAGTCAAATAACAACAATCAGAGAATGAATAAGCAATAATAATAAATAAATAAAAAAATCAGGTTCATCTCCTCAGATGTAAAAGTTTTTTTGGTTTCCTTTTTGTCGTCTCTGTCAGGAAAGTGATTTCCTGTGGTCTGTGGTCTGTTTGTCTGACAAAACCCTGAGCTTTGGGAAATGAAGGGAATTTGTTACAATTTTCTGGAGAAAAACAAGCATCAATCAACTGAGAAAATAATCCCAGATTAATTTAAATTGTTTGTTACAGCCCTGAACTTAAAATGACATTACACTGCAATATATATATATATACATGTGCAACTGCACAGTAAATGCATACTAGGCTCTTTTGCTCAGAGCTTGAGGGATTTAATGTCTCGGCTGTAAATCAAATTAATGAAACTAGTTTGTTTGTTTGTTTTTTTTTTTAAATCAATACTGTTACCTACATAAATTTTTTTAACAATTTCCAAAGGCTGTGACTTTTACAAGCCCCAATCATTGTCCACACAATTAATCTTGTTTTGTCACATATTATTTACGAATTATTGCTCAGCACTGACTGTAGAGGAAACTGCACCCCTTGGGAGACTACCAAACTCTAATCCGGGGGATTCTCATAATCAGCTGCAGGTCAACAAATTGGCTATAAAGTGTAGCAGGATCAATACGTGATGACTTACAAAACTTCATGAGTGTTTGAGAATCCTTGTTTACCTCATGTCGGAACCACACAAAGTATGACATCTTTGCAAAAACTGAACAAACACAGGGCCTCTCACTCCCGAAGCTGCTGCCTGAGAACCCTCATCTCTTTCATAGTAACGTCACACCACATCAGGGCCTCTGTTGAGAGGACACAACACAGAGGAGCATAGGAGGCCAGGTGACACTGGCCAGGCTCACTCTTGGTCTCTGCACTGTTTGTCCTTTCCAATTAATGACAGCTGTGGCTGTCACATTGTGTGCGGTGGTGCATTAAGAAACATTATCCTTCCTTAAGTTACTCATCTGACGTTTATCATGGCACCTTTCTTTTATCAGGGCAGGGCTCTGCTCACTGTTCACCCTGACATCTCCATCGAATTACATGACTTTTTAAACACGCTTCAACAGCCACTGAATCACCAGCACTTTTAGCTCCAACCAAACTGTCATTCACAGTTAATCAAATGTGATATTTTTATTTATGCATCTATTTACTTATTTGACTTAAATTGTGGTTTTTAAAGTCCTCTGTGTGCTCTCGGGGTGCTAAACCTGTTCCAACTTGCCTGCGGAGGCCTGTTAGGTGTTGCTCCTGTTTTCAGACTTCTCAAGAAATACGCTATTCATTCTCAGGCCTGGTTATTGATGCAGCACAATACAGCCCTGTTTTCTTTTCCTGAAGACATTGCGTTTGACATGACATCATGGATGCAATGTGGCTGAAGGATTTGTTATGACTTCATTTAAGACCACTGTTGTGCACAGAGCACAATTCAGCATTGTTTTACGGCGACAAGAGCATGTGAAAATCTTAACAAATACACTGGACTGAGCCCAAAACACTTGGCAGAGGCTATTCAGTTGTGATTTAAAAGGAAGGAGGCTGCAGTAATACGTGACAAAGCTGGCCAATGGAGACTTTTCATTTACAGTTTGATGCAATGTTAAAATGTTCAAGTCCTCATCCTCAGTTCATCCCGCACTCTCTGTCCTGAATGGTGACTTTACGACGAACCTGGTGTCAGGAGTCATGTGATTAGTCATTGCCAATCCTGACAGTCTTAATTAATCTGTCTCCAGGGCACTTCATAAACCCCTTAACCTACCAAGGTCACTTAGTGGACAGCAAGAATAATAGCTGTCTTTCAGCGATAGCTTATGCAGTGTACTTCTCTCAAAGGGAAACACAAACAGTTTCCACAAACTCTTCCAAATTTAGTTGCAAAAAGACATGCAGTTCTCATTGACGAAGTAGTGTTGATTAGGCCCTAAATTATTTATTTGTCTTCCGGGCTTGGCAGATTGGTGAGATTTTATGGTACTGAAAAATCATTGTAGAGAGAACATAAGTAACAGAAAACAGGAAACTCTAAATATCACTTGATGAGATTATATTTGTTCAATTCAAAAACAGCCCTGCCTTACATTTAATGAGAACACAATGTCTGTGAGAAATTGCCTCCTCCACAAAACCACAGTGACCTTGGTGTGTTGCTACAAAGAGAAATGTAGAAACAAAATGTGGAGAGTTGGTCTCAATGAAGGGTGTAGTGAGTGTGAATTCAGACTCATGATGACTTTAAGGAGTCTTTATCAAAAACCCAAAGTGACAGATGTGATGTGACAAAAAAAAGAAAAAGAAAAGATGTTGGCTCAATTCCTTGCTGTGGTAAGTGGGAGCAGTTATGATTCACAGGCTTTTGTGGGAAAATGTTAAAAACGCAGCTACAGGTCGAATCACATCTTCTCCTGTAGGTCTGTTTTTATTTTGGCACTTTCTCTTCCCAGCAAAGCAAAAATAAACAGCACAAAATCTCATTAAGTGGCAGTGATCTTGTATAAATGGCTATACTTATCCATTTATTTAAGACAGATAGTGGGTTTTATGCTCCCAGCCATAAACGTTGTAGATGAGCAACAAGCGGACATAACACGTAACAGCAATGCCTCACTATAAGGGCTGCTTTGTTTGCACCTTCCATGTTAGCTGAGTATTTTTGTTTTATTTACCTTCCTCCTGTTTCCTGGTCACTATTGTACAAATGTGTTCCTTGTAGCACAGAATGAAACAAACCACAAATGAAACATACACCAGTTTAAACTGTTTAAAACAAAACAAGAAGCGATGGGAGTTACTGGAAATGACCATTCAGTGAAATTAGAGTATTTTGCATGAACCTCTCATAGGTGTATTGTATTCAGTATTTACATAACAAAGGGAAGAATTCTGTCCTTCTTTTTTTTTTTTTTTTTTCAATCCAAGGACATTTACATGTTATTTACCCTGCACATCACATGTGTCTGCACCATATGAATTTGTTTCTACCTTGAGAGGCTCCAAAATAAGATTGTGTGGATAAGATTATTGTAATGGGCTTTTAACTAGTTGGATGTTACAGTACAGGGAAGACATGGAAGTTGAAATGGCATGTGATATGATGTCAGTGTGTTATTTTAAAGTAGCCTGTGGTGACACAGAATGTCTTATCTATTTCCCATTTCTCAGTTCCCCACCTGTAGACCAAACTAAACGACCATTTCATTTTCTCTACGCAGATTCTCTTAATGGACCGTTTCCTGGAACATCCCACCAATGCCACCACAAGCCCAAGCGCTGCCTGCCCACGCAGCCATGTGAAGGCTTGTCCTCGGCCCCTCTGCTCTTCCACCCCAGCACCAAGGGCTCACAAATCATCATGGACATGTCCCAGAGGAATGTCAAGAGACAGGCCAGCTTCTGCAACGCCATCACCTTCAGCAACAGGCCTATTGCTGTGTACGAACAAGTTCGACTGAAGGTGAAGAAGTTTACGCTGTAGTTATTATTGACCAAACTACCGTGTGGGTATTTTCACCCAGTTCGACCTAACAAGATCAACTTTTGCGTGAACAAATGTATTACTCTTACAATATAATACTCATATAATACTAAGAACCATAATGGACCTCAAACAATTAAAAGAAAAAAAACAAAAACAAATAGTGGCATTTAGTTTTGTAATGCGTTATACTGCCACCAGGGATGCACCATGACAAACATCAGTCATCTTTTTGGTTCACATCATTTCCTGAATCATTACCAAAACAATGTGGTGCACCAATATATTGTATACAAATGCCAAAAATATTTCACAATCCACATAAGTATACATTGTACTTTGTAATTGGTACATCTGGCTAATGAGAAAAGTCACTAATTTTATACGGTGATTAAAAACTGAGGTACTGCCTTGCCCTCTTGTATTCTCCCTCAGCATGTTTTTCTTTTTCTTCTCCCTCTCTCCCTCATCCTTCATTGCTCTATTTTCATTCTCTCTTTTCTCTGTCTGCTCCTGTGTGGGCCAAAACAGCAGCAGCTTAGAACAAGTTTCCACTTCACCTATCAGTCCATCTATGTCTCAAAAGTGAGAGAACAGGGCAAGCATTGCCATGTGAGGGATACTGTTATCTTGCACAGTGAATGCAAAGTAAACCGAGGTTCGAAATAAGACAGAAATTGTTTGCAGGTGATAAACATACCAAGGCAGCTGGTTTCCACATACTGTATGTAGTTTTATAGCCACAATAGCAGCTTGGCTTTGTGAACGGTGAATGTTGGGCGTCTCTACAGCTGTTGGACTGGTTCAGAATTTGGTGGAAACTCCTAATGGTGAACTGTAATAAGTTTAGGAAACCTTAACACTTTCATTTAGTGCTATAATTAGGTCAGAGAAGAAGAAATACACTGTTTTATGACCAAATACCCGGAGAGACTATGACATTTCTAGTCTCAGCTATTCAATCTGAGGAGCTACTTTACAAATGCTATTATGCTAAGTTAATAAAACCAAAAGACCCTCAGCAATTCTGTGGACAACCTCACAGAACTGCTAGCATAAGCTTTTTTTTTACTTACTCTACCAGTCAAAAGTTTACACACAAATGTTCCCATTCAAATGAACAGGAAAATGTGTCCAAACTTTTTTTCAGATATTCCAGTTCAGATGAAACAAAATGTATAGATTCTTCACTGATTCAAAATATCTTCTCTCTAGATTACTAAAAAGCAGTGCTGCTGGAGTGGTGCCCTGCGCCTTGGCTTCACATGTAAAGACCCATCGAGGATCAACCCTGACACCCTGCCCAAGTACGCCTGCCCTGATCTGGTCTCCCAGAACGGTTTCTGGGCAAAGGCCCTGCCAGAGGAGCTATCCAATGAGGGGAATATCATCTCCTTCTGGGTGGACAAGAAGGGCCGGGTGTTTTACAGAATAAACGACTCGAGCTCCATGCTGTTTTTCAGCGGTGTCCAAATCTCTGAACATCTGTGGGCTCTCATAGACGTGTACGGCCTCACCCGGGGCGTTCAGCTGCTAGGTAAGAATCAAGTACTTTCTGAGACATGGTCGCTCTTTCTGAACTACAAACTTAGCACTATTTGTATTTCTTTTTTCTTTTTTTTTTTACACCTGTACTGTCATGCTTTAACCACTCACAGTAAAAAATAAATAAATAAATAAATCAGATGCAAACTATTTTCAGTTGCAGAGGTGATGTTACATACAGTGACCTTACTTTTCCCACATCCACTAAATAGCTCAATGGAAAAAGATGGTGGGAGATTAGAAAGATTGTACAGTTACCACGGTCGTTAGTATCAAAGAAATTTGCCTTAGGGGGCACTTTCAGAATGTCTGAAATCCTTTTAACAATTTCTCTGTGCTGTTTAAAGGGTCATTACATCAAAGAAATTAGGAACAAACAGGTCCTCCCCAATCATTAACAGCAGATTTTCACCACACTCAATAATCTGAAGAACGATTGAATTGCAGATTGGAGATACATTTATGGAACACATGCGATGAAAACAGCTGCCTCCAATTTTAGAAAACAATTCAAAACTGCAAGAATGATAAATTGGAATCCTTGACGAGGCCTCAATACTTATTTATAACCATTTCCAAGAACCGTGCCGCCTCTGTCTGAAGGAGTAGAGGCTGTCAGCACAGTTAATTCAAATAGAAGAGGATGCCATATTGCTTAGATAGTGCCATTTAACCTCATTTCTTGCGGTGTGTTTGACAACAAGAAGCGTGCTATCTCATGATGGGCTGCTGGTATCCAGCGCCAGAGTGCGACTATCTTGAGTTCACTGGCACCGCGGTGCTGACCAGCACACAGCTCTTGTCGAAGAACAAGCGGAGTGTGTTGGCCATCCCAAGAAGACAGTCAAAAAGAGGGGTGATGTGAGGTTACATGTGTGGTGTATTTTTATTTTTTTTCCAAGGCAATCAAACCAGTGGAATGTCTCACTTTGGATCCAAGTCTGACCTAGACATGTGGTCACCTTTTCGTCAACTGTAAAGCAGATTAATATATTTAAATAAGAGTTATGTTCAGAAAAACGTGTACAATAACCTGTACATTGTTATATTTTCGTATTACCATTAAAATACGGTTTCCCATAGTTCAAAGTTGTACTGTATGCCTGTGTGAATCAGGTCAGCAGCTCTAAATCCCACAGTTTCTCCTCTGTTTTTCCCACATTGATAAACTTTATCCCCACATTGATTAAACTAAAAAGCCTCAGTCGTCAGTCAGCTGAAGGATCGCTTCGATATCAGCTTTCCTCTATAGGCTGAGAGCGTCACTACTTCAGAGCATGGTATATCTAGCAGGCCCTGCATTGTCTCAGGAGTTGGCTGGAGTTCAGCAGACACTCAGTCTCTGAAATATGGGCGGACACATCAAAGTCTGGTGTTGCGAACTGGCACATGTGCGCATTTTCCTTTAACAGAAGGCTGCATTTTGAGTGTTAATGATGCTTACACAATGGTCCGAAATTAACGCTACACCAGCTGACAAATTGAGCCAAATTTCACCTGTTGTGGCCTTGTTATCACACAATCTGTCCAGGTGGGAATTACAGATCTATTGCAGTTGGGGTTTTTTTCCCCACACAAGACAAATGGCGCGTGAAGCTGTGAATAAGCTCTATGGAGTGTAGGGAATGGCTCGGTTAGGTGACCTTGATTTTGCTTTTATGATAAAAGTGCAGGACAATGACAATACAAGAGAAAATGAGTTGTGATGAACCTGTTGGTACAAGTTATATGAATTGCCCAGTCAGTGAGATAATGTGTTTTGCTTTGTTAGCCTTTATGGTTATTAAAGGGACACTACATACACACAGAAGATCAGATTACTTGCCACTAGTAGTAAAATTCAGTCTGTAAAACAGTTGTACAGTACCTCCTTTGGCTCTGGAGGAAGCTTTAAAAGATAGTGTTATGGCTCCTACACCTCTGTCAGACTCATCATGGACTACAGATTCTTCTTCCTTCTCTGGGTGGGATTCAGATATGTTTACACCGGTGTTGTTACTGATATTGAAGCAT
The DNA here is from genome assembly GCA_034769265.1 of Remorina albescens. Lineage (NCBI taxonomy): Eukaryota > Metazoa > Chordata > Actinopteri > Carangiformes > Echeneidae > Remorina > Remorina albescens. The sequence goes on along the minus strand of CM068491.1, from coordinate 11,330,203 downwards.
TAAAGCATATCATGACCTTTGTGCTTTCCCAGTCCCCAAGTTTTTGTTGTTTTATATCTATCTATATATATATTTATATTTAAGTAATGACAGCATATTTCTGCTTCCCCAGAATATTATAACCATTTCATTTATAAGATGAACCATTCTTGTGTTGTGTGACCTCATTTCCCAGCCAACAGCTCAGCCCAACCAGCCTTCACGCTCTTAGGGAGCCAAGTAGGGAGCATAACTGCATTTCATCACATCCCTTCTTTGAATAGCTTCTTCGTCTTCAATATTTCATTGATAAATTATAAAAGTGTCCCCGTTAACATGTCAGCACGCATCAGTGTAACTGTCACAGTGTTTATGTGAAACGCCACCTGAGTATAAACATCTACAGATGACAGTGTTACATCCAGAATGCATCATCACTATTCTGACAAAATCTTTTATCCTTGTTTTTCTTGATCTAATGGGTTCTGTGATCCTTTCTCAAGTGAGTGTTTCTATAAAATGCATTCTTAAATTCATTCTGAAGTGGTGGTTATCCTGCACTATTGTCTAAGCCATTTTTTCTAAAGAAGCTCATTTTTGAAGTTTTTTTTTTTTTCATTTAAAAGGATTTAGTTTGTATGAAAGTGGTGCATTTTAGCATTGCTGCAGTCTAACGTTGTTCCTTTAAGCCTGTGGTTAATCCACATCATACACATGCCCCACAGGATTCCTTTTTGTCCGTTTGAGTTCATCAAAGCTGCTATTGTTTCACTTGCACTGTCTCTCAACGCAGCCTACTGCCAAACCATTTTTCTGCTATCAGGTCATATTCTGATGTTTAAGGATCTTTTCAAAAGCAGGGTTGTTTTCTCTCTAAGCTATTATCAAGGGAGTGCAGTTCAGGAGCTAGCCACCCATGCAAGAAGTCAAAGGTGAGGCTGAGATCAGTGAGACTGCTTGAAAGCTGAGATGGTGTTGTGTAAGAGAGGAAGCTAAATTAATCTGCTGAAATCAAACTGAGCCTCAGGGGTTGTCCAGACCAACAATGCTGCCTGTGCAATTTAAGAAAGATCTGTTACATCATCACACTTGTCCTACTCATGCAGCTATCAATAAAAACCAAGTTCCTTGCTTGGGTTTTGTACAGAACGGCCTGTGCTGTTGAGCGTCTGCAGCTGAGACACATTTGCCCTTAGAGGCACTGACAAAAGGTTTCCTCAAGTGTATAATGTATCTCAAGCAGCTTTGCTGTTTTCAAAGCTTAAATGTGTTGCCTTTATTTTCACATATGTATCCATTTATGTGCTTACTTATATTTTTATCAGAAACCTGGTCATAAATAATTTTATGACACAAAAACACTTTTTACAAAAAGCTATATTTTAAAAACTTTTACAGATGTATTAACTCGTATGTTGAAGCTCCAGGAATCAGGTCACAAATAACTTGCACGTGTTTCCATCTGTACCATATTTCCCAGAAGTGAAACACATATGGGAATGGCATACATTCTACAGTCAGTAGAAATAATGCTGCCCCCTTTACAACATGTATGGCTGCAGTCAGAATGTGTTTGTTTATGGGACGAATCCCAAGAGACCACACAGCATCCACTGTTTTGTACAGGTATGATGGATTCATTCCAAGTTAGATAAGCGGAGCAAATCAAAGGCATCTTCTGATGGATGCAAGATGCTCTACTGGGGGTTTGTTTACTAGAGGTAGATGAGTCACTTAATCACTGACAGAATGGCAGTGATCCATGAGACCGGCATCAGCTAGCATCATCTGCAACCTGTCTCTTTAGTCATTAGAGAAGAATTCAAAATGGCTGCCAGGCTGTCAAGAGGCTACGCAGCTCTCAACTGATTCAGAGGAGGGCGTTGACATCAGTCATGTCTGCACAGAGCATTGCGATGCATTAGGCCTGTAGGGCATCAACTTTGGATAAACCTTCTCTATGCTTTTCATGTGCACTAGCATCCTGTGAAACATCACTAACATTTCCTCCTCTGGGGACAGAAGGGACAGTTTTGAAGCCGAAGCACACAAAGGTTTTCAAAGCAGTTTCCATAGATGTAGATTTTATTTGTCACTCCTGATGGTATACTGCCAAGGCATTAATGGATTGCAGCTTATGACTTTGCGATCTCCTGACTCTTTACATAGCATCATCATGTGGTTATGTGAAATATCTCTCTGGCTGTTTCCATGAGAGAAGGTCTAAACATGTCCCCCCATATCCTCGCATGCTAACATTGCAGTGACATGGTGAACATGGTAACCTGCTAAACATCATCATCATGGCTAAAACTAAAAATAATAGTTTTTCTATAATTGGTTAATCTGTATGTAATTTAATCAATTCATCAAATAATTGTATATTTTTTGAAATGTTAGAATTTTTTGCTCTTTTCTATATTTTACTATTTACTTATGTCTTGATTACACAGGCCTTACCAATCTTAAGTTGATTGCTATTGTTTTATTACTATTATTATTGTCCATTGTCATAGCGACATTAGCATTTAGCTTTTAACATTGCTTTCCTATAGTCTAGCGTCATAGAACATAACTGAAGACTTGTCATCTTGTTTTAGATGACCATGTTTCGTTCTCTGATGGCATTGGACTCTGATATGTTTGTGTTCCTCAAAACTAAACTGAAACTGTTCATGATTGGATACATTTGACTTGCACGTTTGTGCAGCACCGCTTTGTACTGCACAAACATGCTGGGCTTGTCGGAAGCTCTGCTGTACTTTTCCTTTCTTTGTGTCTATTTTTGTCTGTGTGCACCTAACGCTCACACTCACTTACTACAAATCTCACTTATTGTTTCACTTGTCAACATAGATTATGTGGACTTTCATGGGGTTTTGATTTGTGGATGAAATGGTTTTAAATATAGAGAGGGCAGAGAGGTGCAGTCTGACACAAATGCCCAGATATACAGTGTAATGTCAGCCCAGTAACAATGCAAGGTAAAAATGGCTCAGTCCTACAAAGTGAAGGACATTATGCACACTGCAAACCATTAACACAATTAAAACTTTGATTTCGGCTTTGCACCACATTTTTATGTTTATGGAAAGCCCTAAACTGTTTCCTCAGAGCTACATGAGGTAGAAGACCAAACTCTGGGGTAATCGTATGCTTCAGAACTATCATGCGTCCTCATCAATCAATATTAACAACAAAGTATTGCAAATGGATGTTGGATGTACTATTATGCGAATTTCTGGTCTACTGCTTACAGCAAATCTTCCAAAAACAATAAACTGGAAATTCAGCATGTTAATAACAATATACAAAATCATCTGTCAAAAGTCAGTTTCTAGCCAAAGGCAAATAGCATACAGTTAGGAACAGGCAAGGAGAGATGTTGAGCGTCTCTGTATTATAAACATTTGGTAATTTCCTTGAGCTGGATTCTTTTGGCACAATTAGACTAAAAATCATGAATCACATTATGGCCTCCCCCACTCTATTTGTTCTTTTTCCTTCAACATTCCCACCCTGCTTTTTGATCACACAAATAAATCATAGGTAAAAGTGGTACTCGGTCAAAGTAGTGGACATTTAAACATGATTACAGTCACATTAAGGTTTTGCGAGACAATGGACTATGTCCCAAGTTGTCCTCTTTTGGAAATCACTGAAGCCTGCAAGCCTGCAGGTCAAGAGAACCAGTTAGGCCCATTATGATACCTTTTTTGGGTAAAAATCAAACAGTGAGAGATGATTGCTGCCCAAGGCTGGGGTAACTTTGTCCATTTTAAAGTAGGTACATTGTCCCTCTTTGCCTCATGCTCATGAGTCATTCCAGCATCATGTTCCCTGCACACGCTTTAACTAGTCACAGCTTTAATCTAACACCTTTTTTTTGTTTCTGAGTAGTACAATCACGATCATTTAGAAAAATAACCAAATTAGGAACTGCACCATGCAAAGGTTGGCATTCGTGGAAACAAATGTTCTACAGTGCTCTATGAAACAGCAAAAGATTATTTTGTTCTTCATCTTATTAAATGTGGTGTTTTCAAAGTAAGAATATCCGATAGTAGATTCACCTTGTGAGATGGATTAGATGATATAGAGTAAAAATGAGATGCAGAGTTAACCTACATTGCCTCAATTCCAGTGTAAAGGCTACTGTTCTCATCCCAGCATAGAGTATCTTACCTGTCAATGCCCTCGAAGTGTTAAAACCTATCTCTGTGTGTAATACTTACAATCATACAGAACAACATTAACACATTTTAATATTCTGACTATAGACACATTGTGGTGGCAAATGTTCACATGGTGATGCTAAATCTCTTGGATATAGGGTGTCTCCATTGACAGTGGAATAGTGAAGTGGAAATTAAAAAAGATAGAGCTTCACTTTTATTAAGATGATAATCTATCCATATCTGCAACACTCTGGCTGTAATCAGGATGAGAAAGGTTAAGTTAGATGAAGGCAACCATAGTAACAGTGCCTCTGAGTCTGATGTGAGTCAAAAGCAGAGCAAAACACCAAGAAATGCCTGCAGGAATAAATGCAGAGTTTCCCAAAAAAAAAACAAAACATACAATACTGTCACGAGTATTGTATGTCTCTACCATGACATTTTGTTTTGAATGTGGGGCTTAAAAGACCGACGAGCTGGATTCACTGACCTTAGGACGCATATTGAACCGTGACTGTGTGTATTACACAAAATTATGACCACTTAACCCCCAACAATTCATTTATGGTTTGGAATTTCTTGGAGTGACATCAAACCCTGTAACTCTGAGTTGCTTTGTTTATTTATGTTGAAATACTTTTTCAATACTCTCTGAATCCATCTTTTGTCTCTGTTTGTTGAATATAAACCTAATTTATATTTTATGTCTTTTAAACATACATTAGAGAAGCTTAAACTGAACTATTTACTTTGTCACTGTGACTTTAAAGAATAAGAGTTTTTTGGCCACTTTGGAGCAGCGGGAACAAGCTGTTTAAATAACATCCGACATATTTTCACTGTTGAAATTGATGGTGTGAAAAATTAATATGCATGTTTGCACAGCAGTTATGGAGAAATTCATTTGGACTCATATTTCTGTCCATGAAATTAGTGCAAGTCCAGTATTAAATCACTTTTTAACTCAGTTCGGTTGATATGTCATGCACAAATCTGGATAAGTATCTTGATTTTCCTTTTTATTTCTCCTCTGAACCCTTATTATAACTGAAGCTAAGTCATTCTTTCAGACAGTTGGTTACAATGAAATGAGAGGCCTGGTATAAACTAAAATGTTGGAGGACTGTCCTTTGACCTAACATCTGCCAGCATGTACACATTGGGATTAGGGTCTATGTATTTATGAGAGCTCTGTTTCAAGTGATCTCACTGCTTGGAATTTGTATGATTTGTTGAACCAAAATAAATGCCGTTGGACAGACTATTATGCCTCAGCTGGGATTTAATCTGCCCAGATGGAATTAAACCGGTTTGTGGAGAAATCAAAATAGAAATTCTAATGGGGACTGTCAGGTCTGGATCTTGTGAGCTGGGCTGTACAGGGGGAAGCCTTTAGAGAGGCTAATCACTTTCAGATGAGCACAATCTAGTCCCAGTGAAGATGTGACTGTGTACTATGGGTATTGTATGTGTGTTCTGTGTGTGCTTGTGTTCACTTCTCTGTAGTTTTCACAGAGGTCCTCTTCATAATACTTTGACCAAAACAATGAGATGAATCCATAATTGATTAAATGTGTTGGAGATCGGTATTATAAAAAAAGGGCTTCAAGTATCCAGAGCAAAAGTACTTCTTTAACAGTAAAATGTCCACTACATGGCTGATATTAGTTATTAGTTACTAAGTAGTGTTTCACTGTTGTATAAACTTACATAGTGTATTTCAGTGAATTCTGACCAGGCAGGTAAGGCACCATACAGAGGTGTCACAAGATAAATCTGAGGGGCCATGAGATGAATAATAGTAGAATAAAGAAGAAAACAAATAAAAGGTCTGATACAAACATCTGTTTTCAATTTTTTGACCCACTGACCAAGTCTACAATGGAAAAGGTAGAACTGGCAATAACTCTCACATCTAAAACTTGACACGAAGCACGACTAGACACTGTTTTTGTGTGTGTGTGAGATGGGTACCATGGGAAAAGGTTGGAAAGATTTAAATTAAACTGACTAGTTTTACATGAGCTTGTTGTGTGTATTGTTTATTTTTGTATTTATCTTTATTTAAATGTCCACCTGGAAAAGCCACCACATACAGTAAAGTAAAAAGTCCTTAGAACTATTGAACCCTGTCCTCGACATCCCACCAACACATCCAGGGGGTCACTGCAGGGATTAAGTTCAGAGTCAACAATTTCTGTTTTAAAATGTGTGAAGTGATACTTTTATTAACGACAGGAGAGTCACCGGGAGGCGGCTGAGATGGGTGGCGGGCATACAAAGAGCCCACCTGATGCACCAGAGGTTTAGGCAACAAAAGCACATCACTTAAGGTCAGGGAAATATGGTGGTTTTTGTTAAATTCAAAAACAGTTTGAAGTCACGGTGAACTTTTCTGTATTAAATCAGATTGCAATTTTTCTATGAGCTTAGCTAAGTATACCTAAAATAACCATAAAAAAAAAAAAAAAAAAAAGATGCAGTCATTAACAATAAATTTTGTACTGCAAGACAAAATGTTGACATTGATAGTTTCATTATCAGCATATTTGCAACTTGACAAAGTTAATTCATGTAATTAAAAGAAATTAATAGAAAACACAATTTGGTTGCAATTGTGTTTCTTTCAAAACATACTTAGAGTTTCAAATGAATTGCATATAAATGTAATTCCTTCAAGGCAGGATTGTACAACTGCCTCTGTGTTTGTCTAAAGCTGGTGCTGGCTTCAAACCAAGGTTGTGTGACAGTTTGTAGTATTAAGAGACACTTAAGTGAAGTCAAGATCCAAAGTGGTGCAGAAATGGCCTCAGAATCTCTGCCCTTTCCGAGGTGCAGGGCATCATTTTCACTGCTGGCATTTGTCACCTCAATATGTACCTTTTTCTTGCTAGGATCATGATCCAAAAACTTTAGAAACACCTGGCATTAATCCAGAGACTCAACTTGATCTTACAAATACTCCACATATGTGGCTCCTGTTGCACATGGCATGTCAGATACTCAAATTCTTCAGGTTCTTTACTGTATCGATAACATAGCCACCCTTTCTCTTGCTGCGTCATACTGTTATACTGTGCTTATGCCATTATCTTCACTGTAATACCACTCCTTAAAAGCTCATCATTGCAGATTTTCCCCTTGAGCCTATTCTGTTTTTTTTTTTTTCCTCTCTCTCTTTGATAAGCAAAGTCTCATCCCTTTCCTTTTTGGGATAAACTATAGCCTCCCTCTAACCTACTTTCTCCTGACAGATGACTTCACTCACTCATTCTAGAGGGACCCAGGCAAGGCCCCAGAGGCATGCATAGTTAGGTCAAATCCCCAAACACACACATACATGCACTTTGTAGAGCTAACCTTGTATAGAGGTTATAGCCCCAATGAAACCCCCAAAATACTCCTAATCCTGCTCCACCAGGCCAAATAATAAACTGAAGCTTCCTTTTTTGGTTGATGTTATTGGCAGAGAGAGAGTTTTACAGGACTAAAAGAAAAAAAAAAAAAAAAGGCATACAATACATAAAAATCCTGAGTGGCACGAAATAATTTTGATGAAACACTCTGGAATACTGTCGCAGCGTTTCTGTAAGCAGTGTATTTTAATTAATGGCTTTTTAATGATAATAAAATAGCTGTCATTGCATCATAGGTGCACAGTGAAACAGGATACCACCTTTTCAGTTGTCTCCTTGACATGTTCCACTGCTGATATTATGTTTACTATCAAGAACCGGTTTTTTCCAGACTGCATGAAGAGTTTCTCAACAATGCAACTTGCTTGGAAAAGTAAAAGTACAGCAGTAATTACGATGCACAGGTGTATGTTTTGGCATGGGTGTGTTCTTATCTCAACAAAAACCAAGAATTATTCATTTATTTATTTATTAATTTTCACAGCTGCAATACTAAAAAGCCAAAGCAAAGCCAAGAGGTCAGTCAGTGACCCTTATGAACAGTGTCAGTCTGGTATTTGTTCCGCTATTTAAATTGAACTTTTCTCTTGAGATTGAGCCCTTGGAGCTGTTTCAGCCATGCAGTTAATCACGTCTGTATTGTTAACGTGCCTGCAAAAAGTGAATCAGGCTTTGCCTTGCTCTTCAAAAGACTCAAGGAGTTGGCGTTTACCATTTAAAAAAGAGAATATAATTACCTCTATTGTCAGTGCATGTGTTTTTAAAGCCATTGGAGTGTCATCAAATGTTCAAACACAAAGAGAATGTTCAAGTGGCATTATACATTATTTTCCAACACGATTTAGGACAAAAGACAAAAGCTGCACCTGCCTCTGTGAGTGGCATTTATTGAGTAAGGTTTGGAGGATTTCCCTCCACAACCAGCTACAAAAAGACAGGAAGATTATTTCCTGTCAAATCAGCGGTTCCAAACAACACAGTCCAGTCACTCAACAGAGAGGATATCATTTGATTCTAAGTTATATTAAAGTAAAAACGATTGCAATACTTTTTTTTCATCCAATTAAATTATCAGGGTTACAGTTGGCGTCATTAAGTTTGCATTGACACCAATTGGAGTCACCTTTTCAACGATAGTGTACAGTCTAAATGTTTAGCTGTTTCAGCTTCTGTGTGCACACGAGTTACAACCTGTGGTGTTGTGAGGCCAACTATGCATGACTCCACATGTGGATATATTTTTTTAGTTAAATTGTCATTTCCTTCCCCCCCTTTCTCAAATTAGTTGAGTTCGCAATCCCCCAAGGGCACTGGGGATCCATATTTGAGAATCACTATTTTGAAAGACTGAAAAAGTGTGAACAGGTTTGACAGGACTATTGGAGCCGCATCCCTGCTGTTTTTGTTGTGAACACAGTTCTTGTGTTCTTTGTATACAAGCACAGGGATAATTTCAAGCTGTGTGATCTCAATGCTTTTTTTTTTCTTTTTCTTTTTTTAAATTTGTCAGATGTTTTATGTCTGAATTTCTTTTCCCGAAATCCCTGGAGACCAAACCCAGGAAGAGGTCATACATATTTATTTGGCTCACAGCTTTGTCTTCTTTTATTTCTACTATGTCTTTTTTGAGGAAGGGATAGAAACTTCCTTGTAATGTTACTATTCTCCTCACAGCTTGTTTTGAATGCTGTGCCACTCTCCACAACAGAAACTGTGAACGGCAGGAAGCCATAATGGCAAGAATAGAAATTATCTTGTGTCCCAAAGTCAGCTAACTTAGCCTTCTAGATGATAAGGATGCTAATAATAAGATCCTCATACTTGGTTATGGACACTCTTGACTGGGGAAGTAATTAACTTCAAGCAGTTTATCAGTGGCTGGCCGGAGATGTGCTGTCTTTGTTTGATAAAGAGGAGCTGGTGAGGTATGCCCTTTCTCTCAAGTATCCGCCACGCCCTATTTTACATCCTCTCCTTCTCCTCCTCTCATCTACTTTCCTGAGGGGAAGCCCAAAGCAGATAGGGGCTAAGAGCCACACAGCTCAGCCATCATGTCACTCATCCTTTGGCCTGTCCCTCCCTGGCGTCCTCAAATGTCCAATCAGGCTAATTTTAGCCTGCATTAGAGAACTGTGTTAAATTTGGCAGCGTGTCCCCCAAGCGTGGCACGATGCAGATCCAGTTATACCGAGCATGTGCACGGAAAGACGCGCTCTCTTTCAGTCTTCATTTTTGCTGTGATGTTCCCATGTGGCTTCTATTTTACAGTGAGCAAAATTAGCATAGGAAGAGCTATTTGTGAGGAGGGGGGAGTTAAACAGCAAGAACAGACATGTGATACAGTTTATAGAATGCCTTTCCATCAATGATTGGAAAAAAGCTGCTTTTAGCATCCAGACACATAACTGGAAATGTTAACAGTGGACAGAGGTAGAATAAAGTACATGAAGTCACTGCTGCTCAGAGTGTGTTATGTAAACACCTATGAGTCGTGGCAGCACATTACAGCTTTTTGAAGCATACTGTGTACTTTAGTACATCCTTTGCAATCTTGTTTGCCTTTTTACACTGCAGCCCCCCAAAATTTCCAACAGTCCATGGAAGTCAAAATGAGAATACCAAGATAGATAAGAAAACAGGGTTTATTATTAGCTTAAGATACGTAGAGGCTCAAACACAGCTAAGCTTTAATTTTTTTTTTTTTTTTTCCCCCAGTAGCTTCATATGCATCTTTTCAGCGTTACATGAAGCTGAAATGTAGCCACTGGCCTGCAGCTACAATATATCCCCATTTAACCATTCTTTATGTAAAAATGTAAACACTGATGTATTTGTCTATATCAGTGCTACAAGCATTATTGAAGTGAGTACATTGTAATGTTATAAAGTGCAGAATCCAGGCGGGAACATTTGTTTACAGTGGCAGGTATGATGAACGAACAGCGTACAGGCAGTGAATTAAAAACAAGCACTGTTTTTCAAGGGAATATGCAGAATACTAAATGGGTGTATGAGTTCATTTCAATTTTCTCTGGGCACTTCTTTCCCACTCTATAAACTAAACAGGACTACATTATTAGCCACCGTTCAAAGTTATGATGTTACATAAAGAAATGAAGAGAAAATACATAGTGTGTTGATTCAGATGGAATTCTCTATTTCAAAACACCACAAACAAGCAAATACATAACATGCCTGCATTTTTTTTTCCCCCCCCAGACAGTGAGATGGTCCCTCTGGACTGCCTGCGTCCTCGTTCTTTTGCAACCACCCACCAGGCCTCAATCCACCGAAACAGCGATGACCATCGCCTATCCATCAGCCTGTGTGACCTGAGCCTGCAGCAGCCTGAGCTACATCTTGAGGAAGATGATGAGGAAGAGGAACAGCTACAACCCTTAAGCTCCATGTCCTGCCATGTGCCCCAAAATTCTCAAAACTCTCAGCAGTGTTTGCTGCTGCCAAGCCATTTGGACACTGATCTGCACTTCCACTCAGTGCATGGCATCCATGTTACTGTGCTGGATAAGCACACGGTTGCACGGCTGGAACAGCGTGGTGACGAGCGGACGCTGGTGTTCACCAGCCGCCCAATGCGCTGCTCAGAGACTGTATTTGTGAAGGTGAAGGCAGGTGTCACACGGTCCAGTTCTCTGTCTTATGGTGTGACGTCATGCGACCCGGCCACTCTGAGGCCCAGTGACCTGCCGTCCAACCCAGAGTCCCTGGTTGACCGAAAGGAATTCTGGGCCGTGTGCCGGTTGACTGTGCCGCTTCACAGTGGAGATATCTTGGGCTTTGTGATTAACTCAGAAGGGGAGATCATGATGAGTCATAATGGCGTCAGTGCAGGGATGCAGCTGTGTGTCGATAACTCCCGGCCACTCTGGATGTTCTACGGTCTGCATGGCACCATCACACAACTCAGGATTTTAGGTATGGTCATGTGATCTTTATTTATTTTTACATAGAGCAAGCTACATCTGTCTGCTTAATGCCTCAAACTGCATTCTAAAAAATACAAAATGAAGTATTTGAAATCACGACAACTCAGGAAAAAAAGGGTTAAAAAAAATTTCTATTGCTCTTTTTAGTCTTAGATTATTGTGATTAGGCGTCTGGAAGATGACCCAGACGCCTAACCGCTAATTCTATAATTTGACAAATGAAAATTTAAATTAGATTTTCTGTTACATTTGACTCATCTGTTTAAGGTAAAGAAATACCACTTTTCATTAAATCAAAAATCAAACATACCCTCACAGACAAACAGTTTCTTATTAGTGGTAGTTTAAGCAACCGTTTGAATACTTAATTATATAACTACATGGTTCCTGGAATTGACCCATGTTCCACAGATCTTTTCCGAATGTTGTTTGTAACTTTCCATTCAGAATTTAATTCAGTCTGCGATCCCTCAATGACCTTTGGAGGATATCTTCCCTCTCAGCCGAGTCATGGAATACTTACCCCCTTCCCTTTCTGTCTGGCCTGTTCTCTTGACTTTTAATCAACTAATATATCACTTGGGAATTTACATTCTACCCCCACAGTTTGCACATGAATGTCAACTTTGTGTCCCCGGCTAAATGTAATTTCAGTCAGCTCAGTTTGATTCCAGCAGGTTTCACATAATGATAGATTAACTCTGAGAATGGGAGACCACATGCACAGTGTAGATTGAAAGACAAACATGCTGAAGATATGCGGTTGACAACATGCTGAGAAACAGTTTTCTGGTTTATCTTGCAGTGAAAATCATGCATATTGAATAGTTTAACCACTAAGGACATGTTTGTTGTACCTTCAATATTTACAGTAGTTGGGGCAAGACCTAATTCCAAAAAGGCCAAGTTTAGGGAGGTCTCATATCACGAGTCAAGAACATTTCTGCACACATCCTCATTGAAGAGGTAAATAAGTTTCACTACATTTTGTCCAAGTCCAATTTATGTTTAAAACATTTAGTTTGGGTAGTTGAGGTCCTGAGTCTTGCACTTAAAGGATATCAAATTCTCAGTTTTTCATAAGATGGACCTGAAGTGCTGCCTGTACGTAGCATATGACGACGTGACTGTGAAACGCTGCGGAGTGCAGCAAGCACAAATGCGTTTGATTTGTTTACAGTTGTGGCAGCTAAAGACTCTTATCTCAAATCTTTGAAAAACATCTTCCCCCAACATTGTTGCGTTCTGATAATGGTTCTGTCTCTTTTGGTTGAAATAGTCCAGCACTTTTCTGAGAAATTTCACAGATGGTCAAAATTCAATTTGTGGATTCTTCTGATTCTCACTTATGATTCATTTCTGGATTACAGTTCCTCTTCTCTCTCTTTCATGTAGTCAGTCAGACTAGGGCTAGGGAAGTTATTTCTGTCTTGCGTGGGCTAACAGCAGCCAGCATTATGCATCAGGAGGGGGCCTATGATAGCTCCTTATGATGCCCTCCATATGCATTATTAAAACGTAATTGCATGGAGGTTTGAGATGCTGGGTTTTCCACCCACAGCCCAATCCCTTAACGGTGGTCCTCCAATTGTCTCGGTATGTCCTCTTTTCTTTGTGCTAACCCCCCCTTAATTCTTTGGGGTATGAACGTTCTTCGACTCATTACCCTCTCCAGCTGCGGGAAGTGCATTTGTGACGTCTCTGCTCACCCACTTATTGCAGCCGCACGCCATAAGTTGCCATGGAAACATCTAGCCACCGAGGCAAGTGACAGTCATGGCGGGTGTTGTCAAGCAGTTGAAGTGGAACAGATGGAGGTCTGCTACTTTCACATGGTCATTGTGTCTGTGTTATATTACAGATGAAGATTTAATCATTTCATGGAGGACACTGAGAATCAGTAATGGCCCACAGTATATCCTCATTACAGGGGTCCTGCTCCGGGTTTACATATCTTCCAGCGTTTGCTCAGCTATAATGACAAAGCTGCTGCTGTAGTTTATGTTTTATATGAGAAACTAATAAAATTGTAATTTGTATGCGAAAGGGGTCACTTTCACCTGACTCAGTAGCTCTCCACAGCTCTGTGAAGCATTCTATCATCTTTCAGCTCATTGTTTTCATTTTATTGTTTGAAACTTATAGTCATCATTGTTGTCTTCATGCAGCTGCTCTGAGTCCAACAGCTCTACATAAATCCAAGCAAGTCAACAAATAAGAAATGAGGATACATCTGGTTATCATGCTTGTGTGGCATAATGGTAGTGAAACAAAAACCAGAACCTTGAACCCTGTTAAAAATCTTTCCTTTTTAGATATCTTGCATTTTCTGATAAATAGGTCCAATTGTTGTTTTTGCATCACCGCTACAAAAACATATTTCTCTGATGTCTATTTATAGTAGGGTTTCAGGAAAATGTTTTTTTTTTCAGCCCTGAGTAATGTCAGCAGTCTGAGGGGCAAGACCAAGGCTATTACTACAACACATGCTGCTGCAACTCAGGCTCATTGCTTTGCCCACATGATAATAACCGAAGACCAATCAGACGGATTTTTTTAACTGAGATCATCTGAGCTTGAGCTAAAAGGATCGTGAATATCAGACTTGCATGAGTCAGGAGGCCGGGCTGGGTGTCTAAAGAAACAGTTGTGTGCAAGTTTACTATATCAAATTAAAAGGTGAATATAGGTCTGTGTTGCATTTACAGCTTGTTTCAATTAGCTACTATTGGCAAGTCCTACCTAACCTGATCCTTTTGCTCACTAACAGAAAACAATGGAGCATGATTGTTCTCTAGGTTTGATAAGCAAGTGCTGAAAGCCACCGTGCACATTCTCCACCATAAATAAGTCCCTTGTGCTTCCTGCATAGCTAAAGATATTCACATACTCATTCCTGTTGGCCCAGGCAGCAGTAAATTTATAATACATGGCAAGATGAAAGGTACCCTTGATGAAAGGGTACATGAATAGACATGAAGGTTATCCATTCTGCCTTATTAGAGTTGACCGAGACATTTGCTAACAGCCGGGCTGCCACACAGGTCATGTTAAGTAAGTAATGGAAGGGTGTATAAATGATACTGTATGCCCACTATAGAATGAATATAGACAGAATAACTAGATGTCTCTGAAAAAAAAAAGTATGTCTCAAGAAAATTACTAATCCCAGCATAAACTTAAATATAAACTAAGGAAGGATTTTTGTCGAAGTGCCGTCCGCATAGAGACTTTGCAAGAACTGTTGACTTTTTCGCAGCAAAGTGATTGTTGCATGACTAAAAAGCTATGGTTTGTTTACGTAGACTGAAACTGAGACTGCAGCGGTTGAAGTGGTCCAGGGAAAATGCATCATGGTTCAGAGCACGTAGCTTAAGTTATGCAACTAACTGTATACATTTTTGTGCTAACAACGGACCACATAAATGTGTGTTTTTGTTTTTTAAAGTGTACATATTTCATAAAAAAAAAAAAAAGCAATTTCTCACCATCTGTGGTTCTTTTTTTAGCTGTTTGTCCCCTCGGCTGCCATTGTAGGGAAATTTGGATAGGACAATTGTGGGAGAGGATGTGAATTACCAATATTAAATAATTTGGTACATGGTATGATACGGTGCCAAGCAAATGGCCAGCCTGACAGTGTTGAAATATCCCTGCCATGGTCAGCTGAAGGACAATGTATAAACAACGCAATGTGCCTGCCAGGCAAACTAGATCAGAATTTATCCATGGAATCAGGGTCAGTTTTCTCATCTGTTAGTAGACAGCGGCTACCAATATGAGAAGTGATGCCAGAGCCTGTGGTTATGGGGTGCAGCCTGAGACGGATTATATAGGACAGACAACAGATAGTCTGTTGAAGCATTTTGTACCCTACCCAGAGGGATCCTGGGCTTGTGGAGGAGGAAAGGGTAGTGGGGGGCCCCTGGTGTCTTTGATGAGACTACACCAACTCGCAGGCTCTTGACTCATTAACAGACAACCACCCACCCACACCCGAGGCATCTGCCTGGTGACGGAGCAGATTTAATGTGTGCGTGTGTGTCAGACTGAAACAGTGACAAAGATGCAATAAGACGCCTGCTGTCCTCCTTTCACTACCAGCTTAGAGTAACTATCCGAGCTATACAGTATGAATGGTGGAAACATTTGACTCCAATTACTTTCATACACCATATGTATGTAAGTGCATTTTTTTGTGCGACCCTCATGCCTCTTCTGCTTCCAGGCTCATCTCTGCACCCGGGACCGTCAGTCCCCAGCTCCCCATCCTGTACATCCAACAGTCCCACAATGTTTTGTAGTGGCAACTCAGAGTCCAATCTCAATTCACCCTTGAACATCAGCCTCAATTCAAGCTTCAACTCCAGCTACCAGACAGTCTTTTCTTCCTCCACAGGTTTGTCCACATGTTCCACTTTATTCCTTTCTTTCCACTCTCCATCCTTCCTCCCTTGTAGTGGGAGATTTGCCACATTTTTATTTTGAGAAAAGCCAAATTATGGTCCCCAATTCAAGTATTTACATATGCATGTATGAGCATGTATTCCTTATCCAGAATGTTGTAATTTTTTTCCTCTGTGTTTATCACATTTGGTTTTTTTCTTTCTCACTGATTAAGATGTAGACATGCGGGTGAGCAATAAAACAGCCACCAGTACACAAACACTAGCTAAACAGCAGCAAGACATCAACTCATGATATGCAAGTTGGAAGCAAACATGAAGCAAATATTTACCACAGTGATAGGAAGCAGTCACAAAAAGAGCAAGGATTGCAGCAGAGACACAATTATTCCTGCTTAAAGTTGTTCCAGTGCTTCACAGGCACATGTATTGACAGCTTGGGTAAGAGGTGCATTGGACATAGTGCATCTGGCAATGAACAGAGTCTGCCGGAGATTGTTGTCTGCCTCAACTACCTTGAGGCTTTCCTTTATTTTTTGTCAATTTCTCAATTTTTTTTTTTTTTTTGCCTCTTACACTCATTCACACATCCCTAAAATCTTTTCTTCTCTCCCACCTCAGTTACAACCCCAGGTTCTCCATTCTCCAGCCACCCAGAGTCCCCTACCTTCCCATCCTGCTCGGGTTCGATGAGTGACGAATGCACCATCTGCTACGAGAATGTGGTGGACACGGTCCTCTACGCGTGTGGACACATGTGTCTCTGCCACGCCTGCGGCCTCAAGCTCAAGAAGATGCCAAATGCATCCTGCCCCATCTGTAGGAGGACAATCAAAGATATCATCAAGATATACAGGAGCACGTAGGCTTATGTTAAATTATGTATCATCAGGCTCAGCTCAAGGTTGTCAAAGCCATGTAAGATTTTGTTAAGACGGACACAGCACAAGCTAAAGTCCCACTTGTTTGTGTGTGCAGTCTGGCTCAGGTACCTTACAGCAGGACTTAAATCTCCATCATTATAACAATTTATCCATATTATGTCTAATGCACATCATCGAAAGGCTGATGGTGGTCCTTTACTAATGAATACCCAGCAATGAGATCATCAGAGAGAAAAAAAACTGATCAGCAGAAACACACGACCGGACATTGACCATATCATCCAGTGACTGTGATTTGTACATCTGTAAGAGAGAGTAATTTGAAAAAGCATCCATTCAAATTGCTGCAGAGTGATCCTTTCAATCTACCGGCCATAGTAGGAAAACACAAACAGAGAAAACTTGCATTGAAAAGGCATTTCCAAAACAAGCCATTTTTGAATTAGTAAAAATGTTCCTAATGCAATAAAACACAATAAAAATGCCTCAACCTTAAAGGGTAAAGAAAACCCTAACTCAGTTGTATAATAAATGAAGAGTTTTGTTCAATATTTCTCAACCTGCTGTGCTTCTGTGAACTTCAGTCAAAGCGAGATTGTGCAGAGGGTGAAAAAGTGTGAACACTGTCACCATAAAAGGTCAAGCTTGCAATGAAATGAGCATGTAAATAAGTGAGAAGGGAAGCGAAGGAGGAGACAGAGAGGGTTGTAAGTGTATGATGTTGACAGTGGAGGAAGGGGCACATTCATTGTGTGTCTGCATATCATTACCGCGCAAAGAAAGTGTTTGCTCACGCAAGCAAACCACATGCGTAAGAAGTTTGTATGAAAGCCTGTAAAATGTGGGGCTTGCATGAGTTGCATGTCCTGTTTTTTGGCAGCCATTCACTCCACCTCTTGTCGCTCAGTGAGCCTGTTGGATGCTGCAATTGGGCAAGTCATCTAAACAAACATTGGTGGGAAGTAAAACATTTTTAAAATGTTCAGAGAGCACATAAGGAAAGCAGAAACCATGAAACACTAAGTTCCAGATGGCTTTGCCTGCTTCAGGATACACACTCTTCTTTCATTGTGTACATTAAAGTAAAACATGAATATTTGCTTTCACTGGTGATGTATTTCAGGACAAATGGAAAAAAAAAAAAATTATTTGTGTGCAGTTTGTGACAAGGAGGTAGTTTGTTATTGTGGGACAATTTTAGACTTACATTTGCATATCAGTTTCTGAGTGCTGCTCTCGTCTGTAAAAGCAAACTCCAAGGACATTTTCACTCGACTAATCTCATGCATTATGAACTGCTTTGAATTGTAAAGAAATACGAGCTATTTTCAGGTGTTATTTTAGCCTTGATGAAACATCACTCTGTAATATATGATGTGGTAAGTGCTGATTTTTTCGATTTATTTATTTTTTCCCCCCACCGAAGGTGTTGAAGCTTGTCACGTCGCCACTGTGGACGCAAGACTAGAAGTTATCTTGTAAAAGGTTTGCGTCGCAGTTAAGATTTCTTGTGTGCCTTTAGAAAAAAAAAGGGAAACCTGAGAGAACACATGTTGATCTGTTGGGCTCCTCAATAAAAATAAGAGGAGGAAGACTGAGGTTCATATTCATGTTAAACGTCACTATTACTTGGTTAGGATGTCTTGTGTTCAAATGTTGACAGGCTACCTACCAATGTCATGTTTGACGTCAGAGCAAACATGTCAGTTTTAAGAATGAAATGTTTAAATAGCACCTTGTCCCTTCGTCACACAATTGCATTATACTGGAATTTTTTCGTTGCTTTGCAGACCCAACCTTTACATTTCTACCTGTTTTTGTTTTTCTTGCTGACCAAATATGATCTAATGGAAATGAAATATTGTGAAACCTTTTTATTAGGAAATGGTGATGTGTAATTTTAACTGTACATTATGAGGTTTATTTATCTTGTCAGTGCTACTATAAAGAATTATCACAGTTTATTTTATATGTACGGCTATGGTGTCCAATATGTAAGAATATTTCACAGTTGCATTGTCAAAGACTATAGTAAACTTTATTCTTCTGAAAGACTTAGTGACAGTTGTGACAGCGGATTTTCACTTGAGGAGGTGGTGTCGGCGGTGCTTTGGGAAATGCGCTCATTCACTTTGTGACAAAGAATTAAACGAAAAGATCAATATAGTTCTTTAGTGGTGGAACATATCAAAATAATATTTCTTCAAATACTTTAGGATTTCCAAATTCTAGTCCTGATACTCGGAAAAGTTAACTTTTTACTCCAATACTGTTATCTCAAAGCTGTGGATATTAGTTACTCTGCAAATTCAGATTTTGCACACAAAATATATTAGTAGTCTGAAAAACTAGGATTTATTTTTATAGATTAAAGTAGCTAGCATAATAAATGATCAGGTTATTTATGATTCTCCTAAAGCATTGAAAAAAATACACCCCGCTGAATGACTGAATCTGGTAAGACTGAGGAAGGCAAACACTTCAGTACTTTCGCCTGAGTACATTTTTGGATGCGGGACTTTTACTTGTAATGAAGTATTTTAACTTTTCCTATGGTCAAATACTATAGTTTAGTATCACATGCCTATATTTTTCTATTTTAAAATAAACAGTGTATCAAATGACAAAATGACAATGCAAAAGGTGTCACTTGTAGTGATGGTCCTGCAAGTTATCAACTGAATCTGCAGCTCCCTTCAGCTTTCTGCATAGCTTTCCAAATGCTACTTCACCGTTTTAGCTGAACGTCTCTGCTCTTATCGTGCCGTGACTGACAGCTGCTTTTTGGGATAACTCTCAGAAAACCAATTTTACACTATATGCTCAGCACCAAACTGCAGAAACACAGTTAGCGCCAACTGATCATCCACCACAAAGGGAATATTACATTTCATAGGTTAGGAAACTTGATTCCTTATGATGGTAATTTTCCTCGATTAATGTTAAGTTCATCTAAAAAGTAGCTTTTTTTGGGGGGGTTCCGAACACCGTATCCCTTGCTTTCAACTTTTACGCTAACCACCTACTAGCCTAAGTCCCCTGGCACACATGGTAAAATATTGTATAAGAAAGGAATGAACTGTTATATCGTGGTTGGCAAAGTATTGTTGGTCCAGCTTATGCATACTTAAATTTTCTCTTGGCTTTGTGTTGTAGTAAAGCAGGCGTGCATAGTTCCCCATATGGTCATAATTCTGACATCTTATATTTCAAAAGTGACCAAATATTCCCAATCTAAACAAAACAAAACCAGCAAGTAAGCAAAAGGTGGGCATTGTGCATTCGAAACAAGTCAATCAGCTCTTAACTTTGGTTCCCTGGACTTGGGATTTCTATTCGATGTTAAAATAAATAAATAAATAAATAAAAAATAATCTTACAGTGGTTTCTGAATTTTGAATGATGTTTAGTTTGTTAAATAAAGTTTAAGTCTGAAACACTGGTTTTGCACTTCATTCAACAAAAGGTTAGAATTGACCGTTTCCATTTCACAGCCTCAGTCTTCATTATCTTTTATGCACAATAGGAAACTGAAGTCAATCTGGCATAGAAGACGGGCAATGAGAGTGCAGCAGTGCCATTACCTTTTCCCAAAACATACATTACACAAATGTTTGATGATGGAGTAACCTCTTCCACAAGAAATTTCAAATTGGTCCGACTATAGAACAAAAAGGCAGCCATCTCTCAGATGCCTAACACCCAACACAATCGCTCTCCACAGTAGTATACTTGACTAAAATCCTGCCATACACTATATGAATAACAAAGGCAACGGCTTTTAGTAAACAGCTATAACTCAGAGAGAAAGTGTTTAGAGTTGTGGTATGCAAACCTGGCCGGGGTGAACATCATCTGTTATTTACTACCCTACAGGCCTGGCTCTAATGCAGCACTGTTTTATGCTGCACTCCAATAGGCACCAATACAACCCATGACGTCCAGACATGAAACAGGCAGCGGTGGCTGCTGTTCTTGGCCAAGTGTTCTCAGAGGTGAGAGGGAAATACACAGGCAGTGTCTGTGAAAGTGACATGACTACAGTATATCTCAGTGGTGTTTGTGTACGCACAGACTTTCCACTCCGACCTTTCTGTGAACCTGGTTGCTGGCCTCCCGGAGACTTAAGAGCGTGATAGACTTGTTTGAGCTCTGTTGCAGATGGAGTTTGGTCTAGACCTGCTTTATATGTAAAGTGCCTTGATGTAACTCTATTATGATGTGGCGCTGTATTAATAAATTTGATTTGGTATCTCCTTTAGAAAGCTGTTTGGTCAAGCACACAATTCATTTATTAAGGCATCCTATTTGTACTCCAAAAAAGTTCAACAATATTGATTTAGAAGTTTAACCCGACATCAGACAGTCTGAGTTTTAGTTTCTCCTTCTCTTGTAGTTGAGGGTTTTAGGGTTATGTAAAATCTTTACCTCAGTCAGATTTGCATTGTCAACGGACAGACTGTGAGGAGCCATTTATGTTGAGAAGCGCGACTTTGTTGACATTCTAAAATATCAATTGAGTAATTTCACCCCAACGCTATCTAATTAAAGTATTGATGAGAGGGTGAAGGTGACTGTGCTGCTGTGGGCACTCTGCACAGACACGCTGAGCGCTGCTGCCCTCCACTGCCCAGAAATAGCAACAACATGTTGTCCACAGCATCAGAGGTTTCTGACCATTAAAAAAAAACAAAAAACTGCAAAACAGAAGCCTGTAGGACAGGTTAGACATTACATCTTTGTCATCTACAGTTTTACTTTGTGCTAATTATTCCTTGTACTAGCTCCCCTTTTACAAAATTAACTTATATGAATTTGACAAAATACTCAAGGTTGACATACTGCTGTACCGTAGTTTTGTTTTTCTTCAAAGTTTTAAATTACTTCTTACAACAGCCAGTAAAATGATCAATAGCCACCCATAACTGAGTTTCAACCCATAAGGTGGAGTATGAGAACAGAGTTCCCAGCAGAGGAAACTGACATATCTCAGACTAAGTTCCTGTGGGCTGCAATTCTTATTATATTTGAGGCAACAAATCCAATATATCAGCAATATGCGGTGTCTGACACTGGAAAACTGCATCAGTGTTTTGATTTGGTGTTTGTTTGATTATAGCAGACGGTGAAAATATAATAGGACAAAACTAATCTAGTAATTTTGTTATTTGTTGCTATATTAAGATGCCCAGTAACCACAGACTGATCCAAGCCAAAGCCAAATGTGTCGTCACAAAGCAGAAGCTGTCAGAGTTGAATTGCACCACAACCTGACTGAGAGCTATTGGAAAGAAATGAAAGGGATGTCATCTTATTTGTTTATACAGCAGCCTAACACTTCAGTGCTATTGTAAAGACTGGGGTTGTCTTAGATATAAACACATTCATGACTGATTTTTACCACAAAGATGAGCCACACCCCTTCACATTAGCTGTTTAGAAGCCCAGTAAAGACGGCCAAGAGACACACAGCAAGAACCCCAACTGAACAGAAGTTTCCCTGCGTGCACAAGATACACAAGACAAAGAGGAAACAATCCAGCCTCAACCAATAGCCCCCTTGCAACATTTGACAGAGTTGATCATAATATAAGAGCACATATTAATCATAATCATACCTAACGCAGCCTACACTCATGAAAACAGAAATGTAACAGCCATCAAGATACTTACATAACCAGGAGAGGAGAATCTGAAGGCAGGATTGGCTCCAGGCACAGGAAAGAAGATTGGTGTTGGCCTTGACTATTGGGTCTGGTGGCAGGAGTAACATAGGCATAAAGTGTTTAACCATTTTGTGCGTGTTGGTGTTTGGAAGCCCCCTCCCAACAAGGATCTGAGCCTGTAATCCCCACAGCCAGTTCACCATCCTCCCGTTCTTATCAGCGGTGTTAAAGGTGTCCACACAGTTGGAATGGCAACAGGTGGCTTTCATCACCTGAAGGATTTGAATTTCAAAAACTTCTTCTTCTTTGGTTTGATTGAGTGGATAACCGGCTTGGTGGCTCATTACTGCCACCTACTGGCCTGGAATGTGGCTGATTAGATTGGCAGCAAAATAAGATAAAATTGAATTTAAAAAATTGCATTTAAATTTTCTTTTCGATACGTACGGTTTCTGGTCTAGTCCCTTCTCTAGCACCTGTGTGTGTGTGTGTGTGTGGGGGGGGGGGGGTCTGGTCTAGTCTCTGTGCATGTTCCCATATCATATACTACTTTTGTAACCCACTCTTCATCACCAATTAACCATGTTCGGACAGGGAACCGAACCCGCAACCTTCTTACTGTGGGGGCGATAGCGCTAACCACTCTGCCACCGTGCTGCTCAAACCAAACAGCAGAAAACTGGTAGATGAGCAAAATCCATCTGTATTTTTCATTTACATCCCAGTTCATATACAGCTGCAATATTAAATGATATTATTTGGATATTATAAATATGATTTATACTTTATGTATCCTGAGGGACATTCACACAATAAGACATAGAGACATGCTGCCTCGCCTTTACACTGCAATGTGCTTTACCTCCCAACATGACAGATATTTTGTACAGATTAGATGACGAAAGGTTTACAAACACAATATAGGCTCAGCAATGGAATTATATTGAAATGTATGTTGAGACTTGTGGCACACGAGATATTGTGCTAAAACACCTGGTTAATATCCACACAGCTCCACTTTAGGGGATCAGGAAAGAGGCAGAAAACTGGAGTTTGAATTTGTACTTTTTTGCTTCCTATCCAGCAGGAGTCAGTCACAAAACAGATATTATATGAACACAATAAACAGTCTCGAACTCCGGGGGGTCTGGGGGTCCAGTCCGCGCTGTGTGTTACCTCATGTTGATTAATAGACAGTAAACTGTTATCAAAGTTATACTTAGCTAAGAATTCAACCTCTTTTTCTCTTTCCCTAAACTGTTCAGGCGATTCTGTTGCTCCGCCAATCTAACTAAACGATTAGCAATGTCCTCTAGCTCTCTTCCTCCTTCTCTTTCTCCTCTCCTCTCCTGTCCTGTGTGCTACATGTCTAGTTCCTCCTCTGCCTCCTTTTATGATAGCACTTCTTGTCATAGATTCAGGATGATGGCAGAAAAGGAGGCGAGAATAAGTGAGTTACAGTCGCGTCTCCGCACTTTAGCTAGCCCAGCTTATGCTAGTGTAGCTAGGCGCCCCCCTGTAGCCGGTGCGGGCCGCCAGAGAGCAGCTCTTACGGCAGCCGAGAGAGTTCCCCCCCCCAGCAGCTCCCGAGCAGCCGGGAACTAGTCAGGGCGGCTGGGTGACTGTCCGAGACAAGAGGCATAGTCGTAGGCAGCAGCTCGGTTCACCACAAACAGCTTCTCCCCACTCAGCGACACACCCACTGAAAAGCCGACTCTAGTGATCACTGATTCTATTCTGAGGAACGTGAAGTTAGCGACACCAGCGGTGTCCCTTAGTTAGTTCATTTTGAACTAATCTTTTGTATGACTCGGGAGTAACAAGTCATCTCAGCGGGTTATTCGTTTTTTGTTGTTGTTTTTTTCCTGGTCCGCGCATGCGTGCCAGAGGCTCAGATTCATTCATGTTCTCTGTGTAGGAATGGCGGAGTCGTTCACGACTCATAAATTATGGTCTTCGGGTCTGAACCCACATCTCCGAGGAGCTCTCCTGGTCGGCACACACATCAGCAGTGATGAAGAAGGCCCAGGAGAGCCTCCACCCCCTGAGAATACTCAGAGGGAACGAACTGGAGGTGAAGCTGCTGGTGACCTTCTACCGCTCCACCCTTGAGAGCGTGCTGGCATATTTCATCAGTGTCTGGTATGCTGGCTGCACAGCAGCTGAGAGGACAAAACTGCAGAGGGTGATCAGGTCAGCTGAAAAGGCAATCGGCTGCTCTCTGTCCTCCCTGTCCTCCCTGGAACACATCGCCAGCTCCCGATGCCTCTCCAGAGCAGAAGGGATCACCAGCGACCACCTCCACCCTGGACACCACCTGCTCAGCCTGCTGCCCTCTGGAAAGAGGTACAGGAGCCCCAAAAGCAGGACAAACAGACTTAAAAACTGCTTCTACTTTTGGCCTGTCAGGACACTAAACACCCACAACTCAGAACAATATAAGTTACTGTCAAATCTACCTCACCCAAGTGCAATTATAACATGATGCTTTTATTTATGTATTTATTATCTATAAGCACTAGTTGCTCTTTGTTTCATCTCTGTGCACTCTTTGTTAAATGCTTGCATTCTTGTCTCTTTTAATGCACCTTCAGTGTTATCCCCAAAATTTCATTCTACAGATGCTGTATAATGACAATAAAGGCTATCTTATCTTAAATATACTCACAGTGGGCCCTGGTGATAGAGCATCAAGGATTACCATATGATGATGGTAGTATGATGAAATTAAGTAAAATAAACTAACGCAACTAAACTCGAAAAAAGACCAACTATGACTTGTGTAAATTTTAAATAATAAAGTACTAATAATTGTTCAAAAGTGCATTTATTTCATTCATTCTTTTGGCACTTCAGTTATCATCACTGGTCACACAGTTAGCATAAAACAAAAGTGAGCATCCCAGCACAACTGCAGCTTATGATTTATGTCAAATTTACTGCCCAGCAGAAATTCAAAACGTTATGATTATGGAGCAGTTCATAAAAGTATTGTGAACCATTGTGATCTTTGTAGATCTGTAAAAAAAAAAGTAACAATATGATATTTAAGTCATGAATAAATAGAATGTTCACTGATGTGAGGAAAGTTTAAGTTTGGATAATCAGCCTCTGGCAAATTATAAAGAAACATTTTAAGGCTATACGTTCAAGATGACAATATATGGGATTGTTTTCTGATTTAAGGGAGAAAAAAAATACTGCTAAAATCAGAGATGCTCACAGATTGTTTCAATATTACACAATAAGATGGATAAAATACTTCACATAATGTTGACATACAGTATAAAGAGATATTACAAAAAAAAAAAAGAAAACATGCAAACAGACAGCACCAAAATAAGACTAACACAAAGCAGCTTTGGCAATGAGAGATTTTTTTTTTTTTTTTTTTTTTTTTTGCAAAGAAAGAAGGAGAAAAGGTTTAATTTCAACAGCTCAAGGCATCGTCAGTATAATGGATCATTTCAAACATGCAGTAAGCTTTAAATGCTTAAAAAAGTTTTTAAAATACATTATAAACTTACAGAAAAGGGTTCAAGGGGTGGACGCAAAATGACTTTTTTTTTTTTTTTTTTTTCAAATTAAGGGTAACCACTGAAGAAGAGCATTAAATCTTGCTTCTTTTTGATGATCTGTTTGTGTCACTTGTCCCAAAAATGTTTGCCTCTGTTGCATCTTTTCAGGCACTGTATCATGTCGACTCATTTCATTTCATCAAAGTCACAATTTGTTCTGGCTGCTTGTTTTGGCAAAAGGTACCGGGTAAAAATTCAATCCTCACTTAATGTTCAGATTAGACTTTTCAAAAAATAAATTGCTCTGTTTGAGTAGTCTTTACACGCACGTTCAGAGTTCTGCCAGCTCCATACATGAGTGCTAGTGCTTTTTCTCGAGGTAATTTGAGGGAACCCATCCTTTTCTTGGTCTGCCATTGTCCAGAACTTTGCAATACCACCACCCGTTGGGGTTTCTTTCCAGCACCTCCAGACTCGTCCCCTCGGGAAATCCCATGGTTTCCTCATCACCGTGATAATCTGCTATGGAGACGTACACCTCTCTGAGGTTGTTGTGGATGATGTGGGGCTTGGGCCTCACTGTGGATACAAGAAGGGCGTTCTTCTGAGAGCTGAGGCCAAGGGATTCTGCGCTACCTGTGCCAGATCTGTCCCTGTTAGGTAGCGCTATGTTGTTTGACACCAGGCTGCGTGGCACAGTGCCGAATGAGGCGTTTCGTCGCACTGTGGGGCTGACACGGGGGTGGTCCGTAGAGTTGAGGGACTCGTTTCTCCTGAGAGAGCCAGCAGGGCTGGGACTATCCCTGATTGGAGCTGAAATAAAGACTGATTGAGGTCTGACAACCTGCTGCTGTTTGGAGTTATTCTGCTTCCGTGAACCAAACAAGCCGGTAGGTTTGGAGAGGCCGCCGGGGGGCTTTGAGGGGATGGGTGGGGTGACCTTCTTTAGGTTTTGGTTGATATTGTTTAATGCCTGCACCCTTTGTTCATTCTTTTCCAGGCTGTTTGATTTGCTGAGGCTTCCAGGTTTAGTAGGGGTGCCATCTGATTCTGATCCTGCCATGTCATCCTGTTGTCTGACGGGCTCCAGGTAGAAAGTTGGAGCCCAACCCTCTGTATCCCCCCAACGGACATACCACCAGCCACTCTCCTGCTTTTCCAGCACTTCTACCTCCACTCCAGCAGGGAAACTGAGCTCAGACTCTTGTACTTTCTCATAGGGATCCGTGGTGCGATACAGACAGGAGCCCTCCAGGTCAGAGTCTCCCCTGCTACCTTTAGAATAGATGGAGGACAGGTCGGATGTGCTCTGAGAAGAGAACGAGTCCTCAGAGGAGACAACTGAAGCTGTCTCAGAGTCCTCACCTTTAGTTTTGGAGCCATTCTTCAACTGCCCTATTGGCCTGAGCTGTCTTCTCAAGGTGCTGATATCCATCTTTTCAGCACTGGAGGCTTTGGTCATTTGTGGTTTAGGCCTCACCACTGGCTTTAGTTTACAGGAAGATTTGGTGGGAGAGGATACCTTGCTTTCCTCTTGCTCTTTTTTAGGTCGAGACAGATCTGGGGTGGACTCGGTGGAGGCAGATTTAGGACTGGATGCCTCTTCAGCTTTGTTTGAAAATGGGCTCCCATTCAAGTCGATTTTGAGTTTGTTCCCTGCAGATCTCCATCCACCTGAAGTTGGTTTTGCAGTCTTGCCAGGTTCTGACAAGACACTTGTCTTGGAGGAATTTGAGTCCTTGCTGCTTTGCCTCTCTGGGGTCTCTCTGAAGGGCCGGAAGCCGTCGTTTTCATAGATACACTCTTCCTCTCCCTCTCCCTCACCCTCTGCCTCGTGGCCATCTTCAAACGACTCACCAATTTTAAAAGAGGCACTGTGGAGCGATGAAGCTGGAGAGGGCTTGGAGGATGGATGGGATCCCTTCCCAGAAAAAGTGTCCTCATTCTTTGCATCCACCAAGGAGCCCTCTCCTCTTAGGAACTCAAACTCAGACTCTAAGTCCAAATCACCAATGGCAGGGACATCATATTCTGGCTCTTCATACACTGGTCTCCCAGGTGACACAGGAGACTCTGGGGCTTCAGACCCAGGACTGCTGGGAGGTGCGGTCTCCACTGAGTCTTGTTTTTTGACAGGCGGGGCTGGGGGTGGAACTTTAGGACGGCACAGAGTGCTTGTTCTGCGATTCAGATTGGGCTTTTTACGTTTATCAATGTAGGAGCAGGGAGCCCAGCCTTCTTTCTCTCCTATCTGGACATACCACCAACCACCTGAGTTTTTCTCAATGACCTGAAATACAAGTTCAACAAAAGTTCAAGACCTCTGAAAGATGTTTATGATTGATTTGGATTAGATAACTTTCTCTTAGCAAAGGCAAAGTTATTACTGGGCAGTGATTAATTAGTTGACACAAAGAAATAAATGTGGTTGATAACCAAATTTAAGATGGGTTAACTTTACTAGCAGCTCTTACCTCTGCTTTCTGTCCTCCATTGAAACTGATACCATCAGATATACAGGACTGGAAATCTGCAATGGTGTAATACTCTGCTTCAACTGTGGGGGGCTCTGGTGGGGAGGGCAACTGAAATCCCTGAGAAGAAAATAAATTGACAATGTCAGACTTATATATTGTAGCAGAGGGTAGAGCAGTACATTTGTTCAATCAATATATCAGTATTGGGCAAAAATATACAATCCTATAAAATAAAGTGCAGTGAAAACTTTTTTTTGAACTTGTGACCTATTATGAAAAAACTGTATGGTGGATGGAGCTCCTCGTCATGTTTCAGATGTCTACAAGTCGCTGACAGTTCGACCAAAGAGAAATTTCCCCTCTTTCCAGATGTTTCCATTTAATTGTTCAAGGCTCTATGAGGTAATATCTTATTTCAAATAAAAGCAAAATGTAGTGTTCAAAAAGAGTTTATAACATTTTTTTCTTCTTTTCTATCCTACTTACCATCTCAAAGCCTCTTGCATTCATGTTGTTAGCCAAAGTGGGTGGAGTGCAAAATGACACTTAGATATTGGTGGACAAGTATTCATAGTTCATCAATGCAAGCAGTTACAAAATGAGTATGTTGACTTACCTAATCAGTATACAGTGTAGTTATAATAAAATATGGAACTTCAACATATAATATGGGAATATGGGAAAATAACATATAATTGAATATTTTATACTTATGTGTTAGCAATTTTATTTCAAGGTGTGAATACTTGTTCTACCTCTTTGCTGTATTTGCTGTTATTTGTCTGTATGAAGGAAAATCCATAAATCCCGTGAATGTCCAGTGTTTGGAAATAATTCAATACAAACATAATACTTCTGATTTATGGTTTCATCCATCTGTCATTTTTTTCTGAATGAACAAAAGTATGGTCTGCACACTGTAATTAGAAACTGCTTTTCAAGCAGAAGAAATTAATAAAAAATGGTTTCATGGGTAAATATGAAACACTTACAAGGGTTGCATCTCTACGAGGAGGAGGTTTTTGCCTGAGGACTGGGGAACCTGCAAAATAATCACAGAGATTTCAAATTAGAATAAGAAATGAACATAGAAGAACAAACGCAATTAGTTACATTTGGGAATTGGAGCTTGAAAAGTTTAATTAGTAATCAACAGATTCACAAAAATTATGCTATGACAGAAACTGAATCCACAGTGACTGACCAATTTCCATCCGATGAGGGGCGATCCGGGCGATCGCTGGGGAGGCAGGCTCTGCTTTGCTTCCATCCTGTGGGGAACTGACAGGGCTGGAGTCAGCACAGGGGATTGGTGAGCTGATTTCCTTCCTGGCCACCTGGGGGCTCTCTGGGACACCTTCAGTCTGCACGTCCTTCTCACTCAAGGCTTTCTTGTTAAGCAGATTACTGATCTCCATGATGTTTCCAATAATCTCCACTGGGCCTGTAACAGTCTTCTTTCGAGGAGAAAGGTCATCTTTTGCCTTCTTCAGATAAGAAGCTGGCGCCCAGCCCTCTTTATCCTGGTACCTGTGGAGTAAGTTGCGAAAGAAAACTGAGTAAAGCCATCATCACGTAGTAATGGAATAAGAACAAATGTCTGGAGGAAGTGGGCAGCAGTTTACCTGATAAACCACCATCCTTCCAGGTTCTTCTGAATCACTTCCACAGTAACACCTTTTTCAAAAGCAATTTCATCCTTGCCTTGGCTGGAGTAGGGCTGCACTGTTATGTATTTCTCCTCTGCCAAAGCCAGAACAAAGAATTACAACAAAGCTAAGAATCTGAGGGCTGAAAAGAATCTTTGGGGGAAAAAAAAAAAAAGAAAGAGAGGAAAAAAAGGTCATGCAAATCTTTCCCGCAGACTTAGTATATTTATATGATCATTCTTCAGATGACCATAAAGGCCAACAGAGTAGAGGTGTATCTTTTCTTAGATACAGACTGGAAGTGCTCTGCTATCCCCGGCAGTTCATTTAGCTGCCAGATGAACACGTGGATATGTTCTGTGGGTAGGTGTGTTGAGTTCTTTGGTAACATGAGATTAGTCTCTAATGTTTTCATGAAACTGAGAAACTTTCCAATGCAATAAATAATAACATGACATAATCAATTTCAGTCTTCATTTAAAAAAAAAAAAAACAACTTAATGTAATATGTAGTTTTCTGATGCACAATGTGCAGCATATTGTATGTTGTATAGCAAAGTATAGATATTTTTAGTAATATAATATGCAGAAAAAAATGTGTTCTTTTGTGGACATCATATGGTCAAAGTATATTATGAGTTAAATGACTCAAAAATAAAGAGCATTGGGGCACCCTGGTGGCCTGGAATATTTGACATTTTTTTTCTTTCAAATTTTAGAAATAAATAAACTTGAAAACACTGTTACTCATGAGCTGTAACTCCTGTCCCCACTGGCCAAGACATCCGTTTTCCATTTTTGTTCAAATGTTATTCCAAACTTTAACGAAAACTTCACCAAAATTCCAGCAGACAAATCAAAAAGACATCTTACATTACAGCATTTTAATACAGAACTCTCTCTTATCACTGTCCATCTATCACGGCTCAACTTGGAAACAGTGTCTGTGGAAATACAAAGAGGAAATTTGGAACAAAAGGAAGGTTAACTTTAGAAGACACCCACTTGATTTGACTTATGTATTTGACATAAAAGTAAGACTATGGATATCGTTGCCCAACACTTTAAGAAGGGCCAGTAGGTTTAGTACAATTATTATAGCTACTAATTATTTCAGTGTGCATATCAGCATGGGGGCATTGTTTTAACAGACTTGAAAATATTTAAAACCAGAGAAAAAAACCTGAAGACTAGCACTCATTAAGTTGTTTCCATGAACTTGGACAGATGTTTTTTTGTTGTTGTTTTTTTTTCTGCATTTGTCCTCATAGTTTAACACCACAGGGTCTGCCAACTTTTTATGAGATTCATGCACTTGCATGCATTGCATTTAAATATTTTATTATCTCAGTGCGTGTGTGTGACCATTACCAGCCCTCACTGGAGGCTAGTTTGTTGATCTTTATTGAGTGAAATGACATTTGTGTGGCAGGGGGGCAGTGCTACACCTCGGTGAATATAGGGGGGAATAGAGGACAGACAGATGCAGAAGGATGGACAGGGGAAGGGAAGCAGGTGGTGCTGGTAGGAACTAGTGGAGTGAAAGATGCTGTGCTTTTCCTGTCACCTAACTCAGGATTAAGAGAGTCCAGAGAGTTTCTGTGTAGATCTCTGGAGAGATGGGAGTCCAGATAGGTGAAGGTGTCCCAAAGGAGGAGCCGATTCAAAGATAGGGTACATAGTGATGGAATGAAAGAGCAGCTCAGCCCATTTTTGGCAGGATTCATCAATTCTTCATGATGTGACCCAACCCAAGCTGGCAAGTGAAACAACACATGCATGCGGGCATTCCCTAAATATGAGTGAGACCATCACCAGGGCCCACAGTCGGGTCAGGGGCCCAGGGTCCCTGGGCCCGCTACCCTGTGCATGAGGCACCAAACCCAGAGAGCCACCACAGCCATGCAGCACGCCGCAGTCCCCAGTGCTCCAGGCAGATAATGGCGACCACTGAACCACCCAAGCAAGTGCACTTCAGAGTGGGACAAGAGGGCCCCCTGCCCCCCAACACCCCAGACAGATGTTCTTGCCTGTCAGGAAGGAGCATATCTCTAATGACTAAATAGATACACCAGACTAAACGCTTACATGTAAACTTTTTTTCATCACAAAAAAGAATTCCAACCTGCAGTTTGAAACAGTTATATGTAGTGTAGATGCACTTCAAACAAAAAAGGAGTGTAGCTAAGATCCTGAATAGCGACTACAGAGAGAACATGTAGGAGGTGAAACCAACATAAAGTTCAGCTAAGGCTATCTACTCATATGTGTGTGTTCCTCAGCCAATACAAACGATATTGTCACATAGCACACAATTTATGATTTTATCAGGAAACTGTCAACATCACTTATCCCACACCAATACTAACCCAGTCATCTATGGTTCGATCTGTTATATTCACAATTGGCTTAACGTCTTAACATGTGTCCCCAATTTAGGGCACCAACCATGAACTGCAACCTTCTGGGTATGTAATTCCTTATCTCCCTTTCTCTTCATTACCCATTATCTCCCTATGATCAGTTGTCCAATAAAGGGGTTAATGCCTATTTCAAAAAATCTGCCTCCATTGCTCAAAATACAATGATATAAATTATGCCATAATATCAACAACATTAACGTGAATTACTTGTATTCACAAAGGGCATTAAGCAAGGTGACCTCAAGCATATGGGATGAGAAAGCATCCTGACGGTGTCCTTGGCTGTGAGACAGCAAACATCGCCTAAATCAGCACATAATAGGGAGCAGAGGCTCAATGCTGATTTATGCATTCTCGTGAGGCCAAGGGCCAGAGCAGACTTCATTTCCTGTCATTATAGCAATTCCTGTCTAAACACACAGAGCGCAAGCAGATGATGTGTGTTTAAAACAGAGAAGAGCACATAAAGAAGTACTATCCTCCAAGCTGGTGCAGAGAATTTTACATTCTGGTGACACATTATTCCTTTTCGCTTTTCTCCACCCATTTTGAAGGTTGTGTAGAAGCTGAAGGGGTGTGGTAAAGCTATTCCCTTTATTTGCAAAAACTCAAGTGGGTTCCATGGGTAAAGGATATTTCTGTACGCTTTATTTTCCTTTTGCCTGGTTCTTCTGGCCTCTTAGTGTTGGGCCTGGCATTACGTTTTCCTCTCACCAACCTCTTTCAAACAATATCCAGCAGTGCAACGAAGGGAAACTCTGAATCAGATGTTATGTTAACCACAACATGCATCGCCTGCATCAGTGTTATAAATTATTCTTGTGGAGTCAGCAAAATATCTGTCTATTTTTTTTTTTTAACACAAAGCAGGATTTCAGTGCTGGGGTGGAAACAACTCTCTCTCTACTCCAGAGAGCTGCATCCACTGCCAAGTGCAAAGTTTGGGCTGAACTCAATAGCCTATCCTTACTCCTTTGTCAGCAATCCAAATGCATCTCCTGTGTAAAAAAAAAAAAATGGCCACTGTAAGAACATTTGAAAGTATATGAGGAAAAATTTGATTGTCTTGCTAACCCAAATCAAAGATTAATGTGGCTCTTTGTTTTTCTTTGTCAATATTGGTCGCTATCTGCACCACGGCAGGATAAATGTCTGTTTCTTCCACACTTAAGTGGAACACATGCTCATTAGAAAACTACATACATGCTTCATGTGCTCATAAAAAAGAAAAATATGGCTTTAAAATGCAGCATTGGGCATTCCAAAGCCTATTATGTAACTACTTTCAGATAAGTGGGTAGTGTGACTCTGGGAAGATTGCTTTTGGCATGCAGTGTTTAATTATAATGAAAATGCTAACATGGGGGATTTTTGTAATATAATTTAAGCTTAGCATCAATAATTGGTGCATATAAAGTTGCTTATTTCACCTTTACTTTCCAAGCTCATTTCATATTAACATCAGTTAGTAGTTAGTTGTGGTAAATGGAGGCTCATGATAAATGAATTTGCTGGAAAATGAAACGGGATGCCAGACTCAGCAAATATGTGCGCATGGAGAGGGATGATGTTCTGCCTCATAGCTATATGATAAGATGCAATTACTATGATGGCATGAGTAAACCAATAACAAAGGGAGGGTGGGGGAGGGTGGGGGAGGGAGGGAGGTGATGCAGCAACTGTCGCAGTTCACCTCGGCTCTGCTGCCTGCTGATGACACCCCCCAATGTCCATCTCCGGTCCAGCCTCTTCAGATGAGCCTTATGTCGCTTAGTAACTGACAAAAACACATGGTGACCAGACAAAGGACAAACAATCAAACAAACATTTGAGACATGAACAGTGAGCACAAATGTTATACAAACACACATGACGTGGGCCTAGGAACAAGAACAGCCTCATTATTAGCTACATGGAGGACAGAAAAAAAAAAAAACGAGACCACAAAGCAAAACACGGTGGACAGTTAGAATGGATGGATGGATGGATGGATGGATGGATGGAGGTTACAGAGGAAGTGTTAAACCAGAGACATCTTCTCTGTGGCTTGTAATTAGGATGTTGTTAGTGTGCTTTTTCTCATCCTGTCACGATAGAACATCTGGGACACACATTGCAGCTGCAGGAACGCCATCCAATTGATGGAGCAGCTTACGGTTCCGGTGGTGGAAGCTGCGCATGTCATAACCGGTAGCTCGTGTCAGCAGTAATGTCACATTTAGCCTACAGATACTGTATCAATGTGGTATTTATCTACTCATTTAAAAATCCTTTGAGTAGTATGTTCATTTTTATTTAAAATAAAACCATAACTTCAAATTAGCTTCAAAGGATCTCTGTACATTTCACTATCTGAGTGCTCAATGCGGCTCTTTCTGGGCACTTTTTGAAAGAAAAATAATAAATAATAAAGTCCATATCCAATTTTGAAAAAATATGTGCTTCAATGAAATGGCACGGACTGCTCAGGACCACTGGACAGCCAAAGACATGCTTTATGAGTTTCATGCCATTCCCATGACTGGCTAGTCATATAAACACTAATTACACAGACAGATTGTCCTCATGAAACTGCCTGGCAGCAAACTCCAGCTATCTATGACTGAGTAGATGGGACTGTTCGGTAGGGACACTTACATTTACGTATTGTGTGTGTGTCTGTGTGGTATCCATTTGTGTGTGCTGAAAACTTCTAATAAATATGTATTCTGTTGGTCCAAATTGGGAGAAAAGGGCATTTTAACATATTAAAGATATTGTGAAACACTGTGCTGCCCTCCCTCCAACTTTGAGTCATAAGATATACAACACCAAGGGGATCCTGCGTTCCATTGTTATAGCGTACACCAATTGTACAGCAAAAGATGTGTTGGCCACAGAGATGGAAAATTTGGATGTTTGTTTGGAAGTGTAATACACATCTTAATTATTTCCGTACCTCTATTCTGTTTTCTCTAAAATAATGCTGCATAAATCTTTACAAACAAGCAGTAGTGGCTACACTAGCTGTCAGAAAGATCAAAATCTTTGTGTGTGACATTAATTGAGCTACTTGTGCTCTTGTTTTCTCCACTAATACTACAGCCTGAGTTATTTTCAGAGAGCTAGCTGATAATCACATCTGATGGGGTTATCAAGATGATTGGACGCAGTCTTCAGTTGCGTATGCCAGTAATACAACCTGACAAACCTAAACTCTACATTGGTGTGGTTCCTATCAGGGATTTGGATCCCTCTGTGACTTTTGGAAGTGCATGAAGCTTAATATCTATACTTGTCTATTGTACTTTAAGTTTTCAGCTATCCACAAGACATGGTTTGAAATAGTATAATTCATACTGGAGCTTGATTTAATTAATGATAACTACAGTATTAAGAGTACACCTAGTGAAATATTCTAGTGTGCTATTCTTTACTGTGGATAGAAACACATGCCTCATTCATGAGCTCACTCCACAGAGGTCATATCACCGAATATTGCACTGGATCTCTGCTGTACAGTGCATTACTGTGCAGCACATCACCTCAGTGGCTGTGGTCACTCTTGGCACTCCTCTTTGCTGTGTGACCAATTCTGAATCTCCGCTCTGTTCAGGCATGCTTATGATGGCAGGCAGACAGAGAGAGGTGTTCACGCCAGCCTGGCGTCAGCCGTTAGGCCGACGGAGGTGAATTAGGACTGAGTTTGCTCCATTTTGTCATAGATCAGAGACTGAGTACTGAGGGGAAAGGTGGTGTCTGTGTGCGGGCTTTTATTTGTGTGTGTGTCTGTGTTTGTGTGGGGGGTGGAGGGCAGTGTAGGTCGAGGCAGGAGGGTTATCAGTGACTTACCTTCCCCAGCTCTGGAGGCCCCCACCTCCAAGTCATCCCGTGTGCCACTGTGAGAGTTGAGATAGGTTGCAGGGACCCAACCCTGCTCCTCTGCAGTGCTGACAAACCACCAACCTGTGTTCACATACAGAGGCTCAAAGTCAACAGGACTGTAAAGGCACGTCTAAGCAAGTGCATATCATGCAGGACGTTTAACAAGCACAGCATGCAAGTGAGCTATAGAGAGGACAGCTCACACCTAGAGTGCTAAGGATTAAAATGTCATAAGAAGTCTAGAAGATTTGTTGATACTTTGGTTATCCCCAAAAGCACACATAATAAACCTCTGCAAAAGTGTTGAAAATGATCACAGATGACACTCTCATCTGGTTTCAATCTCCTGCTAAATACTTGTATCTTTGTTTTAATCACTGAATCCAGATTTGATAAAATATCTGAAATCACAGGGATGATCTACAAATGAAAATGAAACGGGGAACTTGATTGTGTTGCCAACAGAATCTATAACCACAGTCAGCCCCAAAAACATCAGAGGGAACATTGCTGGGGTGAGGCTGGATTGATGACAATGACTTGGCTTGTTCAACCTGCGTTTCATCAGGATCATCCATAATTTCAGTGGGCAGGGCTAAACTGAAGTACATTTACAGGCCAGAATATAAATTTTCTGGGTAGCTGATGATTTGATTGTGATAAATTCTGGGATACACAGAGTAACCCAGTTGGCTGCTTTATGACAAATGCAAAAATACAAAGTCGTGCTTCACTTTAAAATCTCATCCTAACAAAATCAGTGGAAAACAGGGATCACATGCAGGATAAGGTGTGCTGTGTACAGCCATGTGGAAAGTGTAAAGAACATATGCTGCATTAATCATAACATTTCAAACCTACACACACACAAAAAAAAAACCCAACACAGAAAAGTCCCCCTACATGTGTGAGATGGTGTCAGCGCCCAGCAGGAGACCTAAGTGACAAAGCTGGCACAGAAACGCTATATGTGGTATGCCACATGTATGCTATTTGTTGTGGTAACAGGAATACAATATGGCTGACAGCTGTCCGAATAGCCCATAAAGTGGAAAAGAGTGTTCCATCACCTTTTCACAGCTGGTGCAAACCTCCTGTATACATTTGCCTGTGCAGAATGGTATATTATCAGGGAGTTCATATGTACGATTAATAAAAGAAGCTGAACAAAAAGGTGGAAACAGATAACATGGATTATGTTATAAATAAAATGATGAAGGACGAGGGAAAAAATGTACAATGCTAATATGGAAATGGCAGCAAAAAGACTGTAGGAGACCTGTATTTTGCAACCGTGATTCATCATGTATTTAGTGAAATATGTTGTAATTATGCTTGCAAATGCAGTGGAGGAAGACAAGAAGTCCAACGTGGAGAGATTTTTTTTGGTAGAAAAAAAAATGACAGTAAACAAAGTTTCACCCCTGCCGGATAATGGAATCTTATGTCTTAGCAAAAACAAACCAGAGCCAACCTCCCCAAGCACTGCCAACACTGAACAATTCCTCCACCTCCTGTCGTTTTCAAAGACATCATTATTTCACTATAATTTATTGATTGCTACAAGGACACCCAAAGGATTTGGTATCCCTTCAGGCAGTTTCATGGAGTGTTTATAGTTATAAAACCTTAATAATGTTGCAATGTTTGCAATCCCAAACTGTGATGCTAACATAACTAAAAATAATTGTTCCCTCACCATATCTGTGAATTTTGGGGGGGTTCTAGAGGAATAAGTGATGATATCTGTTCATCTGCTGACAGATTGAATGGATGACAGTCACAGCAAAGGCAATAACCAGTGAAATATTTCCATGGCTTTTTTCTGACTTCAAAGCGTAATCCCTATGATTCATGCAAACAAATGATTTATTTAACTGATGAACTTGCTAAGCTACATGACATAAAATAATCATCAGCTGTACATTTGGGCTATTTTGCATAGAGTTAGGGTGGGGCCAGATAGGAGGATGCTGTTTGTGTCTGGCTCCAAGCCCCATGCTGGCTCAGGCTCAAGGATGAAACAAGCCCTGTAATGTGCTCATTCTCTACACCAAAGCTGCGGCTTGAACAAAAAGCCCATGTTGGTAAATTACACACCAAGCACCAAGCTACACAACTAACATTCAGAGCCAAAGGATTTAAAATGAAGACTTGCATCTCGGTTATTTAACTTTCATTACTGGCTGACTCACAACTGACTGGCCTAATGCAAAACAAGTTAAACCAGAGCTTTGCAATAATTCATTCTGAAAGTATTCAAGGAGAAACAGCAACAGCATTACTGCTATGTGAAATAAAGTTGAAAGGTCGGTTTGGGGGGTGAAGATTGACCTGTGTCAACTTTTATAAAGAAAAAAATCCTCACATTGCAAATTCCCATTTCCACACATGTTAGGGTGGAGGGAGAGGGTGGTGGTGTAATATTTTTCCACTCCGTCAACTGACACTTCTAGAAATTAAAACAAATAAAAGAATAAGGTGTATGTAATTTAGCTAAGAGCACTTGGCTGTTAGTCTAAATATATAAATTTGTAAAAGACATTCTATGACTTGAAAAGGTCTGAGTAAATATATGTTGTTATTGATAGCTTCGGCTGCCCTGCCTGTGTTTTTCAACCATTTGCCCATGTGGCAGGTGCTTAGGCTGAATTCACTGAACCTCAGAAGAAGCAGCACCACCGCAAGTGATGATTTCCTGCTCATTGTTGGTTTCTATCAGATGTTATGGGAAACATCGAAAAAGGAAAAGTCTACTAAATGTGAAACCTGCTACATGTTAACACAGTTATGTGTAAGGCCTGGTTAACACAGTTAACATGTAACATTCACATTCAGATTTCAGGCAAAAACCCACCCAGTATTTTCATATATTCCACGTTCAGATCTGGGAGGGGAATTTGATTCTTGGATTTCTTCAACAAACATGTGACAGCATTGCCATCTGAACTACAGCTAGGAAAACATCACATTGCTATTTTTCTGACAGATAAAAAGATCGCCATTGCGATTTCATTTACAATTTAATGTTGTGCTTTTTCAGGTGCTGTTGGATGTTTGTTGTATTTGGGTCATTCGGTGCCATTTGAGTCTGCATGGCATAATATGGCGTTTCTTGCATGGTTAAAGTGTTTCTACTATAGAACAAAATGACATGTGCAAGATTTATTAAAAGAAAAAAAAAAATCAAGAGCTGGTGGAAGTTTCTTTTATTTCCTCTGATGTGGCTCCCAATTATTACTCTGT
The DNA here is from genome assembly GCA_034769265.1 of Remorina albescens. Lineage (NCBI taxonomy): Eukaryota > Metazoa > Chordata > Actinopteri > Carangiformes > Echeneidae > Remorina > Remorina albescens. Next base: position 11,290,550 of record CM068491.1, on the reverse strand, counting down.
CAAACGTCAGACAGTAATAAAGTTGACGAGATGACTTGAGAAAGATTTTTGGCAAAGTAACCCGATCTGATTTACTGAGACATGGCTCCATCGGGTTTGTGATAAAACGTCATCTCACAGATCCATCGGTAGAGGACTCTGCTTCCAATTAAACACTACATGGACCACTCAAGGCAAAGTGTATGAAAAGGTGTGCTATGAGACTATGAGCTACTGTTTCTATCTTGCAGAGCGTTTTATCTCCTGCATGAGTTTGGACAAATCACTGTAATACTTGTGTACTTTAGAGGGCCAAATAATAATGAAGCAGCAGAAATTATATCTGACAGCTTCAATTCTGTGCTTTTATGATCACTAGCTTTTTCATCATCATGAGTACATGCGAGCTGTCGTCACCTCCCAAATGGGTGTAGCTGAGGCCTCCTCAGACGGGGGAGCATGGAGGTGTGCTCACTCAGTTGTTTAGTATGACTGTCTCACAAGGAGAAAAGCCATGCTTTTCCTCTGGATATAAACCATTTTCTATGTAGATGCATTATCGCAAATGCAATTAATCGTTCAGGCCTAATTTGTACATTCGTCATGTTGACGCAGACCTGAGGTCATTACCAAAGAAACAGCTGTTTTGTTAGTCTCCTGCAGCCAAGAAAGCAAGCTTGCAGGATTGCACAATGCCTTAAAATTTCTTTGACTCACATTGGTGAAGCTGCATGGTGTTTCTGAGATTAGTTATGTGTAAGTGAATGCCCTAGAAAGCTTCACCCTAAGGCTGCTGATTAAAATCTCTCCAGTCGGGCACGAGGGGGTTGCATGTAACATTACAGCAATGAAATCCAACTGTGGAAAAGTTTCAGTAAAGCTCATGTGAGGTGACTAAATGAGGTTGTCGATTCAGCCGCTTGAGGCAAAATGGCAGATAATGGAAATAAGATTAAGGGAGGAACGTGTTCTCTCCTCCCGGTTTCCGGATGGCAGGGATTAGCTGTACAGATGTGTGAGGGAAGCAGGTGAAGGAAGCATACCTTATGTCTGGAAATCTGTGTGTGTTTGAGCACACTGGTATTTGTGAATTAGTTTTTTTTTATTTTTGGTCAAAGATTAGAGTGTGGAGATACAGGCTACACCTGTATCTTAACTCTGCGTTACTACATCTACCTCCCTTGTAATCCTCGTAAGGAAAAGTAAAAAATCTTAGAATTGCTGCTGAGTTTCAACCGTGAAGGGGAAAAAAAGCACACAGCCAGATGCTGGCAAATCACTTTGCTAAACATTATTCAATATTACGATTATAATCAACATCCTGAGTAAATCAAAAAGCCTTACAAAGTTTCGTATTGTACCCCCGGAGTTTTAGGTCAGCGGTTGCATAAGACAATAGCTAAATCCACAAACCTCTGATGGAGACGTCATATGACTCCATCACACTGTAGGATCACAACCACAGACATGACCTTCAAATGTCACAGCTATGGAAAGGAAAAAGCCAAACAGTTTATCACGACAACACCATTGTATTGCACCATAAGGATATCATAAAAAAGTTTTAGGCCAATCTAAGCAAGATGTACGTTTATGCCTCAGTAGCCTGATGGGAGGCACAAAACTGGGGTTAATGGAGTCAAATCCCTGAAAGAGACGATGTCAGCCTAAATTTAGACAGAATGAATTAAAGCAATGCGGATTTAAGGCAAATCTTTTGACATCTTGGGAAATGCAGTTATTTGCTTTCTGCTGGAAAACTACATGAAGATGAAGTTATTAATACTATTATTGTTATTATTATTATTAGTAGTAGTAGTAATAGTAATGATAATCATAATCATAATATAACCCACATATCTTGGCCAATGACATGTTACGCTACAGCCAAAAATCTGTTAACTTAGCCTGAAGCAAAGACTACAGCAGTTAAATCTGCCAAAAATGCCATACCATTCTACACCAACAAACTATGAGCAGTGTCTTTCGCAAACCATTTGCTCGTATAATGAAGTAAATTCGGTGTTGGTTCTGTAAATTCCAGGTTTTGTAGTAATGTGAAAATGCAATACAGAAAGATAGATGTTTCTGCAAAGAGAATAAAATACGTTTAAACAGGTGTTGGCATCGGTCTTTTATGAAGCTGTCCTCATAATCTCAGTTCATCTACAATTGGAGATACAGCGTGCAGATATACAATGAGTGCAAGCAGCATTTCTAAGCTCTATTTGTCTTTCGTACAGTATCTGCCATCTGGAAACTCTATCAGCTTTAAAACCCATGCTTCATTTTCACTGTAATCAACAACAGATTCTAAGCTACAACAAGAGCCTAGATTTATGCCATTCTGGGTTTCTCCTAAGGTGTTCGTATAAGCTTTAACACAAAACTGCAATCTGTGTACGCAATCAAGTTTCAAACCTAAGTAATGCCATATATCGCAGTGATTGCAATGCGGCTTTATGTCCTACTCATCCCTACAAATTTGTTATTGAGACATAAACCTAAATCTGCACTTTAATTCTAAATCAGCATATTTTGTGCTCTGGGGTAAGATTTCAACATATCTAGTATACATATACTGTAAGAACCAAAGATTCAGCAGCATAAGGAGGCTTTTTTCACGACCTGAAATGATGAGGAATGCAGTGGCTCAGCAGTCCGGCAGATATCTGACACCACTGTTGAGTATAGCAGGAGAAAAACCCAATTCATTTCCAGCTTCTGTATTTATTAACAGTATATCCAGAATCAAAGCACAAGAGGGAAGGTATTCAGCCCAATGCATATACTTCCAGTTTTCATAAAACACTGGGTTTCAATTACTTAGGAGGCGCTGGTACGAGTGGGAGGAGGCAAAAACAGCACAAAACGACTTTCAAGAGCTAATGTTGACCTAAGGAAGGACCTTCACTCCCCCCCAACCCCCAACCGCTGAAAGGATCCCCTCATGGCCTTAACTAAGCTATAGCCCACAGCCTGTGTGCTCTATGGGCTTCACTGATTTGGAGACACAGCAGTCCTTGAGTGGCTCAGAGCCCACCCCTTAAAAACCTGGTTTAGCTCAATAGTCAATTCTTGAATGAAAGACTGGCACCTTTTTGGCCTCACAGACTGATTTCTGAACATTATTATTATATTATTATTACTACTGGTTGAGCTAATAATACAGATTAAATTGTGTTATTGCCCCTGTTCTTCATCCCTGTTGCTTGTGTCAGCCGGTGTCAAGATAAAAAAAAAAAAAAAAAAAGCAGTAGCCTTCTACATGTTGGAAGGCAGTTATAAAGCTCCAACTGAGTTTCCATATCTAAAGACACAGGATAAGGTTAATTTCTTTGGATGGTCATTAGTACTTCCTATGGTGAGCTGAATGAATATGCAGGACGGGGATTACTGTGAGTGGATAATGTGTCTTCCATCTGCCATAGGACATTTAAAACTTGGCAAGTTTTCTATATCATGTCTTTAGTGGTTCATTGACAAGAATTATAGGGTTTTTCCTCTTTTGCACAAGGAAACATGTTCTTGCTGAAGCTGCACATACCAAACCAAAAAACTTAAGGTCTGAGCAATAGCAACACTGGAAGAACACAATCCACAAAAACTGGAACAGGCAGCAGGGTTGTTAGCGCTGTTGCCAAACAGCAAGAAAGGCATGGGTTCGATTCCTGGGCTTGGGGCCTTTCTGTGCGGGGTTTGCATGTTCTTCCTGTCTGCATGGGTTTCCTCCGGGTACTCCGGTTTTCTCCCACCGTCCGAAATCATGCATATTTAGGTTAATTGGTGACTCTAAATTGCCCTTAGAGGTGAGTGCGCATGTGAATGATTGTTTGTCTCTGTATGTCCTTATATTTTGGCCCTGCCATAGACTGGTGACCTGTCCAGGGTGTACGCTGCCCACCTTCTTTAGTGTGAGATCACTCCCATTGGTCCAATAATTTAAGTATAGAAAAAGGTCACACGTGATTTTTATTTTGTGTTAGTTTGTGCTAGGATGTTATTTTTTTATCTGCGGATATTAGCTGAAACAAGATAAAAAAAATCTAAAGCCATGTTCTATTCAGACACAGTAGTGCTTTGAGATAATGGAATTAACTGACTTATCCTATAATGAACATAAATTTCTACACCGAATTCCAGGGCAATCCTTCAAATAGTTTGTGAGAAACTTCAGTCCGGACCAAAGTGATGTGACTAACCTACAGATCATTACCCATCCCTGGATTCATGCTGCTACTCTGGGTAAAAACTATTAAAATAAGTGCAAAAATCAACAGACTACCCTCCAGAACTTATCTGGATCAGATTTTTTCTACCATTGTGATTACTGCCACACAATTTAGTTGGTACCTTTAAATTTGAGAGAAATAACCTGCTTGCACATCTGTGCTTTACGGCTAAACTCCTTGATGCCTCCTTGAACACTGACCTCCTGCCAAGCCTTGAGACCATCTTGCCTCCTGCCTGAGGATGGCAAGCAGAGACATTTTGTGTTGGTACATTTTTTCCACATGAAACAAGCCATGATGTGCACTCATTGTGCCATGCTGAGGGCCAGACATGTTTGATCTCCCCGGGTTTAACTCAAGCAGTGTGCATGGGCTCTCAGCCAGGCAGTCGAACATCACCTGCAGGAGAGTTCTGTTACTTCACAATTCTCTGTGGCTCGCATTTGTTTTCGAATTAAAATGAGTTCAAAGGAGCAGTTTTACAGGGATAAGATTGATGAGTGACCTTCACAGCTGTTCCCTGCTTTCGTTATCTGGATGGAGCAGTATAACCATATAATACATGGTCTCCACAGCTGGCCAGGGGGTCTTGGGGTGAGTTGGACTGATGGATGTGAGCTGGCATCTCCAAAACAGTCAAACTTTATTAGAGTTATTTGGGCAAACTGATTCAAAAAGGCTGATTCAGACTTGAAATGCAGCCAAGTTAAACCCTGACTGTTCTTTTCTAATCAGGACTATACAAAATGCTGGATGTTTTCCTTGAGGTGTAGGCAAATTTGCTTCAACTACAAGGAGTGTCAGCAAATCCGTTTTTCCTTCTATTAAAGGACAGTATCTAAACCACTGAATATAGTTCATTTGAACTGACCAATGACGGTCCTAGCGTAGCGTTGGCTACCATCTCTCCAGTACAGTGTAAACTGAGGAGACATCCTGGAGGATCCATTAAGCCATTATAATGAACCAACCTCTCTGAACCACTAACTTTGGCAGGAAATAGATTTTTCCATTTTCTCTCTGAGTTTTTCTCTGCACTACTCTCTCCTCCGGAGCCAGCATCCCCCCTGGCAAACTCTCATAAAATAGACAAATAAAATATCTGAGGAGGAGGTGAGGACAGAATCCGTAATTAGAAAACACATTTTAATTACCAGCATAGTTTGGAATAAGTGATCCTCTAGATTAAGTATTTACTTTTAGATTACTTTTCACAGGAACTTCTGTGTTATATCATCTCTGGGAAACTTAATGTTACAACATAGTATTAAGTAGCCACTGATCTTCTTTGTTGATTTCCAAAATACTCCAGCTCCTTTAAAACCAATAAACCAGCAATCAGTACAAACTACTGTACCAAGTGAAACAAAGGTCACAACACAAACTGTATCTTCAGACAGTGCAATGGAAAATGCTGCCTTGGCTCAGGATGGAAGGCTGGAAAAGTGGAGGAAGCTGAGCTTACTTATAGGTCTGACCTAGATTCGCTGCCCTGTCAAAGGCATACATTATCTAATCCGAAGTAAGGAAAAGTCGATACCTGCACTGGGCAGTCCCAAGACACACACAGTCTATGGTACAGTAGCTGTAACAACAGGACGTCTGTTCAAGGACTATAGGTTGAACAGCAAAAATCCTATGGAGATGCAGTTACAGTCACCATTACAGTGCCATACTCTCACACCTTATGCTAAAACCAGTCACATATACAATAAATATCCACCCAGTGCATTCACAAAGTCATGCTGTTTTGAATGTGCATGGCTTTAAAGGAAATAATGTATGTGAACATGAGGCTCAATAAAAATCTATACAATCATTAATGATATCAAATGCGTAGCTCCATCAATTCACCCCTTAGCTCTATAACAGACATCAATCTGTCAGAAACCATTAAAGGGTTCATACTTATCCTGCAAGGGACCGCATGCTAAGTCAAACAAGCTCTGAAATCTTCTTAGTACACACCTGGTCTTGTTAGTGTTGGCAAAAGGAGATGACGTGATGTCAACCAGCCAAATAGAACAGCTTTAGCTGACTTCGCTTGCAGGATATGTTGAGATTTCAGTTAAATGCTAGCTGTGCTGCTGGAAATGGTCTCCAAGGCAAAACATAGCGGCGGTTGTATTTACTTCAGAGCTCTGTGAAAGTCTCCGTCAGTGCATAATAAAACTGTCAAATAGCCTTGGGATGTGTTTTAAAGAGCTTGCAGTCTATGTTTTTGCTTTCTAGAAACTCATGAGAAATCCAACCAAACGGGTGATGAATGAATGAGCTGGACTGGTGGCAACAATAAACCAGCCTGAAATGAAGAAAAGGATGAAACAAAACAACAACATGCTGGAGTAATAAGTTGGAAGCCCGGAAACCATAAATCATATTTTGCAGGGATCATCAGTATGAGGACCGACCACTATGACTTTACACCGTGGTCAGCTGAAATGCAAATGTGGAGGGGCCTCTACTTAAATGCAAAGGACCATGCAGCTAAAGTTAATGGAGGAAAGCTCTCAAACAAGGCCCCCCGGTAAAAGGACTTCAAGGTGTTGGAATATCCGCCTCGCTGTGGCCCCCTATTGGGATGTAATCCTACTGGACCAGGGAGTGAAAACAAATACATGAACCTCAAGGCAGAACACGAGACACTTCAAAGCAATCCAGTCTACAGACCCTCTCCCTTAAGGCCAGGGTGACATGGTGTTTCACTCACACCCATCATGAAACCCAAGTCCAGTACCTTTCCTGGTCACAGTTTCTTACCCCAGTTCTCTTTCCCCATCCTCCCTCTGAAGAACACATGAGTCTTATTACTGTTTTACTGTCTCTGCACACCATTAAAGCAGAATGTCAGACCTTTTTACCAGGCCTGTACCTCTCCACTCACGCTTGTGCTTCCTATCCTTTGGCAAATTCCCTTAAAGGCAAGTGCTTCGACCTGAATATCACTGCTCGTTATCAGTTTTTCCAAGACAAATAATTTGGTTCTCAAGATATTAATAACATATTCTACAACAGCACAGGCATCGTTTCTGATATCCTCACACCATAAAATCTGACAAACTATCTAACCAGCTTTCACTTCACTGCATTTATTCATTTCATAAATATACTCACATTTCACATATAACACAACCTTGTCTCTCTGGTAGGGCTTAGCAGAGGTTAAACAGCTGAGTAAGGACTCTGCAGCTGCTATTTGTAAATCCAGCATGTCTTGCCGGCTTTCCATTAAAATGAGGTGGAATAATTAATACAAGTCTGGAAGACATTCCTCTTGCTAGAGGCAACATTCTGGCCTGCAGCCTAAACCAACAGTGGGAAAAAACAGGGCTGACTGCAGGCCAAAGCGAGCCTCCAGATGGGGATAAGTATCAACTAGCAAGCTGTGGACAAAGGAGGTGAGATAGGGAAAGGGCAGAATGTTTAAAGTACTACGGACTGAACTGTGAAAGTGTCTGCATCTGAGATGCAGGAATGCTGCCTATATCTGTTCAATGTGCCTTTGTTGGACATTTGTTTTGATTACTCACCACTCTCACTCTTTTCAATGACGTCGACCACCTCGCCCGCTTGGAGGCTGATTTCTGCAGGCTCTTGTTTCTCATAATTGGCCACCACCACGTACTGTTCCAGGAGCATGGGGTCCGAGGCATCCAGACCTGGGGTTGATGGGAAAAAACATGCTGTCAGCCAGCTGCCAGCCATAGGTCCACGGGAACGACTGCTGGGCACTCGTTGTGCCATAGGCCGCTTTATGTGTAGAGCTCAGCCAATAACAATATTCACAGGGTTCAGTGCATCTTCCTGAGAGTCTAGCCATAGAGCTATATCCCCATCCATCCCAACATCCAGGGCAATGGAGATGCTGAAAGTCTAGTAAAAGATTCCCCCTCCAAAAGGTGAAGAATTAGGCAGTCAACTGCAGAAAATCCATTATGTGTTACAGAAGGGGCCTCATCCTTAATGTCCACCAAAGATGAGTCTGAGTCAGTATATGCAAGTAGACACATTAACACAGTGGAAAGAGGAGCAGCAAAGAGAAAGCAGAAGCAACTTTGTTAGTGATAGAAAAGTGAGCTAAAGCCAGCTGAGGACAGGACAGGAGTGGGAGAAAGAAATGGTTTCCCTTGGAAAATAAACCATCTGCTAAAAAGCCTCCTTCTCCTTAGTTGGGGCTGGAGCTAGAGGAAGAGTAGGGGGGTTGTGTACGCCAATCATAAGAGTCGGCACTAGAGACCTTAAATAGAACCAGATGAAGGGGCCGGAGCTACGCTGAGAGGGATGGCCTTCTGTCTCCATGAAACACTAGAGCTCTGACTACAGCATGTGGCCTAGCCAATGGAAATCTTCCTTTCTCTACTTCGCTCAGTTAACCATATAAACACCAGTGCTGGCTTAGTTTTTTTTTCCACAGTTTGTGCCTGCATCATAACTGAACAACATCCTGTACTTCAGCAGTTTTGATCAGTGACTCAAAAATGTCTTAAGCTAGAAATATGTTTGATCAAGACATAAAAACAACAAACAACCTACCATTTCTTTTCCTCCACCACAGGGCTTAAAGCAACATTAGCTGAGCGTGGCTACAGCTTTATTCAGCAGTCGTGAAAAATCCTCACAACAGGAATAGCTGAATCAACTAAAGTAGCTCTAACGAGCATCAGCTGGAGCCAACTCCAGCTTACATTTGGTTCACACATTAAGAAGAGATTTTGCTGACCACTGAGATCAATGCTCCTCACAGGAGGATGCTGCTGTCTGCAAACACTTATCCCCATGATGTTGCCACAACAGATACACAATGTACTTGTATGGTATGTTTGAGAAACAGAGACATCTATAAACACAGTAGGAATCCCAATCTCTGTTTATGGTCACATAAGAGAAAGAAAAATTAAATATGTGCGTGTGACTCACATAATCAGCAAATGATAACTTGTGCTTAAGGAGGGAGGAAGTCAGTTTTCTTCTGAGGATGAAAAATCAATGCAGGAAATGGAAGGTTTGAAGCTTAGATAAAGAATGATTAAGGCATCTTAGATTACGCTGCCATTTCACCGAGGAGCAAACCTGTCGACAGTCCCCCAGACTAAAAATTTACATTTCACAAAATCATGAAAATGATTTACATTCACTTCTGGGACTAAATTTGAAATGTCAAGGAGATAATAAGTTATTCAGATGATCTCAGCACCATTAGCAACTCTAATGCTAAGACTGACAAAGAGTATAACACTAGATTAATGTGGTTGTGGCTTCATAAACCACAAGTCATCGGAGCTTCACATTAATTCTGCAAGATGTCCTTCTTGTTTTTCAAAGTTACTCCAGTTGCAGCGATGAGTAATATATTTTTTTGGCATAATGGTGGTTGAGTGGTTCGTTTTAACTCACAGGTCAGTTAATTTTCATTTCTACCACTTATCCGTTTCCAGGGTCGCAGTGGCTGCTGGGGCCAATCCCAGCTCACATTAGGTGAGGGCGGGGTACACCCTGAACAGGTCACCAGTCCATCGCAGAAAACACACAGAGACGAACATCCACTCACACTCACACTCAGACCTACAGACAATTTAGCGTTACCAATTAACCCAAACATGATGTCTTTGGACGGTGGGAGGAAACCGGAGTACCCGGAGGAAACCCACACAGGAACAGGGAGAACATGCAAACTCCGCACAGAAAGGCCCCAGGCCTGGGAATCGAACCCACAAACCTATTGTTGAGGGGCAAGAGCAGTAACCTGCACAGGTCAATAACATGACTCAACCATGCTCTTACTGTCACAGAATGTTCACAGTATGTTACATTATGGCTTATTTTATGCAAGTTTTCAAAGCTATTGGAGGCTAAAGGCTGCAGAGAAAGGATGGTCTTGGTTTGTCTAGAATTACAGAGTCATTAGCTACTCTTTACTTTTTAATGATCACTAAATTTCACTGCATTCACTTTAACAGACACAAATCGTGTGAATTTATTTTGTGCCTTGGTTTAATGGTGAACTTTAAGTTGCAATAAAATAATGAAATGTCAGGAACCATTTTTCAAATGAGTACCATTGATTGTAAATTGTGCTATAAAAAAAGGGAACAACACATTTGCCAGCAATATAGTTTCAGCATAGTTGAACGTAAAATAGATCAGATCACAACTTCATATAATCATAATCTATGTTAAATAATGTTTTTGAAACACAATCAACTATTACTGTGAGTGAACAGTAAATCTGCGACCTGAGGTGAGTAAACAATCTCTCATCAAACTGAATGGGCCTGAAAAATCAAAGCTAATATTTCTGCCTCATTCAGGAAATGAAATGTTTTGCAACAGCAGGAAAAGAACAAGGAGAATGTGTGAGAAAAATGAGGTGAAACAGCCTTAGACAGGATAGGTATCATTTCAAATGCAATGCAAGAGCTCAAATGAGCTGTATAAATGATTGCATGCAAATCAAGGTTTCAATGAAGTGCATCAACTCCAAAGATTTAAGAGTATTAATGTCAGTCCCTCTGTGGAAAGTGATTTCATATGCTATGTAAGAGTTATAGAGCAGAGGTTTCCCCCCAGCAGCACAGTGGCAGTTCCTGAGGATGTGTGGAAGACTGCGGGATAAGCTAATATGAAGATTTAGGATTTCAGTAAAAACAGATACATTATTACATAAAGAGTCAACTAAATCAAAAGGTGCTTGATAACTGTGAAATTAGAAGAGATATTGATATTGTCAGCCTAACATAATGGTGAAATCGCAAGATTTTTGGAATACTTGCTGAAAGCTGGTGGATAAATTGCTGAAATAGCTAGACATTGATTAATTTTTTTAAAGGTGACGGTCAAATTCGTAAAAGTAATCGCTAAATGGATGAAATGGCTACAGTTGATGCCCAAAGGTAACAGCTCAAAGTAATAGATAGATAGTTGAAAAACATTAGCTAAAAGTAATAGCTGGATGGCATTTATTGATACAGTATGGGTGATTTTAGTGATGGAGCTGAGTTCATCTTTCAGGACTAGGAGGTACCTGTGACAAAAAAGGATTGGGGACTATTATAGACTATGCATGATCTTTCATCTATGTTTATATGTGTATCATAGAGTATGTTTATGCACAGTGTACATTTAAAGTATTTCTGAGCTTTAAAAGGAAACAAATTTTCTAGTTTGCCATCAGATAGCCCTATTAGCCATTCTCTGTGTTTATATCTCTCCTCACTCAGATTTATACATGTGTTTCCTGCTCCCACCCTTGCACTCCCAGGCGTCCTAACTCCATCCACCCCCCTACCTCCGACCCCACTCAACCATCATCAGCTTTATCCAAAGATGATGACAGTTGGGAACTTTGCAATAATTTATCACCCAGAGGAGGAAACCGGAGAGCATAGTCTACCCATTTATACCGAGAAATGGGATCTTTTTCCTTTGTGAGAAACTTTTCAAGATCAAGCCTTCTGGTTGATAGTGCCATTGGCACAGGCTATGTCTTAGTGTTATATCTTGAACCCTGGGGTAACTTTATGAGAGTAGAACTGGGTTGAGGGGAGTACAATTTGGCAAAGTGCGATGCCTTTGTTTGGCTCATCAGCAGCAGATGTGCAGTTGGATTAGAAAGGGACAGAGGACTGCTGTTCAATGTAGTACAGATGTACTCATGTCATTGAATCAGTATGTGGCTCTGAGGGAGTTAAGAGCAGACCACAAACAAATAGTGCAAAAGCCATCCCCAAAATCATTTTACAGTAAGACAACCTTCACAAAGCTGCTAAAACTGCCCAACTGTTTCATTAACTTCACTTGACCTGCTAATCCTTTCGGGTATTTCAGGTCCATTTTCTTAAAAGTGTGGCGCTTCATTGCACACAAATGACATTCACTGTTTCATGAAAACATGCATTGTGTGTCTCCTTCCGTCTTTGAATAAAAATATCAAAGCCAGTGTTTCACAGAATTTGAAATCAATATTGCTTGTAACCATATTTGCATCCCAGCAAATCTCTTTTTTGCTAAACTGATACGTTGTTACAATCAACATGTCTATAGACTACATTAAGCCACTGTAGGCAGGAACTCCACAGGGTACATTACAGCATCACCCTGGATGTTGATGATACAAGGCATTTCCAAAGCATGTGACAATAAATAAAGATAAACTTAAGAAATAAACTGAAATAAACTTAATGAGGGATTTCAAACCAGATGCAATTTCAGGTTTACAAATAAAAATGGACAGGGTTACTCTCATCTCTCTCTCTCTCCCTCTCTGTCTATACTCTTTTTTTTTTTCATTCAATAAAAGACATTCTGGCTTGACTGTGGTGTCATGAGCGTGAAACTTAATTGCTGCCTCTAGGGTGTGAGTCCACTTTGACGGATGGCCACTTATCAGAAACAGAGGAGCCTGTATTAGATCTGCTCGATGCAGCAGGGGGTTGGCGAGCGGGGGCTCCAACTCCAGCAAAGTGGTAATTTTGAAAAAGAGAAAAAAAACAAAACAAAACTCAACAGGGTTCTATTGTATGTGTTAAAGCTGTGTCCCTGAAATCAATAGCAATATTAATCACTTTAAATGTTGAAAATTTTTTTTTTTAAAGATTTAAACCTGGTCTAATCCACATAATGAATCTTTCTAGCACTGTGAGGTTCATTGTGCATGAATCTGGAGGGAAGTGATTCTGCTAAAGCCCAGTACTCATGCGCTGTTCATTGAGAAACAGGCTAATGAAAAAGTGTACGGTTGTTAAAGTGATTTGGACGTGCTCATTTGCCCTAATGATTTCCTTTGCCAGCTTCAAATCTTAACCATTTGAAAACACAAACAAACACACACAAATCACTTGACCCACCCACCAGCTCGCTCATGAACGGATTAACTCTTTTCCTCCCAACGAGCACGCCTGCACACGCGTATCTACAAACAATATGGTAAACACCCAGATAGACACAACCTTGTGCACACATGCACACCCTACAGCCCTCCAGAGACCCCGCAGCTCAAGTAAAAGTCTGCACATATAAACACACTCCCTCCATGTGCAACACTGAAATGGTTTCCACTTGCCACGTAAACCTCCTCTCCAATCCAGCTGCTTTTCACATGCACTACACCCCCAAGCACTCTGTTTCTTTTGCTCTCCTACTCAGTTTTTAACTGCTTTCTGCTCTTTTTCACTTTCCTTTTTGAATACAGATTATTCATAATAATATTAATAATGCTCTGAGGATGGAATGAAGAACATGAAGTTAAATATCTTTAAAAGCAGCTGATACTAATGACAGAGCTCATTTATATTCACGTTGTTTTCCTGGTGCTTCATCACCCAAGTATCTTGTCAAAAAAGTTTCCTTCAGGCTTTGGCAGGGTTTGACAGCATCAGTCACACTGATTTATGTTGTCAAGCTCACTATCAGCACTGTCTCCTGACAACTCCATTATGTTTTAGACTGAATATAATGTGTCTTTCCTCAAATCTTAGGCAGATTGTGGCCTGGCTATGATGCTATGTTAATAATATAGATTGCTTCAGCTACATATTAATACCTGTTGAAGTGGGAGTAATAGGAAATGAATGAGCCAGAATCATACAAAATACACATATAGATGAAATCCCAAAGTATGTTGCACTGTTCCCTGTTAGCACACATGTTTTCACTGGTCCCCATCATCTATTATCAATCAAAAGAAGACAAAGCAATTATCCGTGAGTGTGTAACCATGAGATAGTCCTCCAATTTCTTCTGCTTGCCAGGTAAACAGAGTTCTTACTCCAACCTCTAACTGCATGCAGTTTTGTGGTGAAAGGGCAGGGGCTCTGTAAACTCTTATGGGAGACCTGAACCATGTAATTATGGAAACCATAAGATGCAGCTACAGCACAAATTCACCACAGACCCATTGCACTTTATCTGTTGTCCTACTTTTGAAGAAAAAGATTGATCTTTCTGCTGTGTTAACCACTAATGTTGAGCATGGGGACTATGGTGAAGGTTTACAAATCAAGATTGGGGGGTTTGTTCAATGCATGCTCTTTATTGATTTGAATGAATAGCTATTTATCATGAGCATCAGGCATCACTGGTGGACTTCCTCCTATTGAATTTGAATGTTCATTAAGCAAAAATACAGTCAATACCATTTAAGAATAAAACAGCTGAGACTGTGCATGCAAACACTATATGACAAACTTTCCATGCACCCAATATGAATTTAACTAGAAACCAATCTAATATCTTGCACGGACTAAACTTAAGCTACTCCACACACACTGATACATACACACACATACAACTGAATTAAGAAATTTTTTCCATTTCACAATGTAGCTGGAATTCCCTGTTATGTAAGTGTCGATACCATGGAACATAACAAAATTAGGTTGGGATCTTTTTTCGTTTGGTGGCAACTGGGGCACAGCTTTTCCTTGGACAGGATTGCCAAAAGAAAATTAATTTACAGTCCATTCAGTAACACTTTATTTGCCCAGCAATGTCATACATATCTGTGGCAAACTGCAGGAATGCCACAGATATGTATGACATCAGCATTGCATCTGATTGCAGGAGTAGGATGTAATTTAGTAATGCATGTGGATATTCTGAGACTGCATGCATGCAAGTGCCCCCACACTCAAATACACAACACTTTCACAGCTGTTCACTAAACTCCTGTCATACTTTTCCTGCTGCCTCCTACGTCTGTATCCCTACACTCAGCTGAGTCACTCAGCCTTCCTGTCTTCCTAGCACTCACTCACACACAAAGTACACACAAAATATAACTCAACTCAACTCAAACTTTATTTCCAAAGCACTTTAAAAACAACCAAAGCTGACCAGAGTGCTGCACAGGTTGGTAGAACAGTAAAGAACTTGAAATAAAATAAAAATAAGTTAGACGTAAGCTAAACGGAATAAAATAGCAAAATACCAAATACCACTTTTCTGTTTCCAGGTCATGGGGGGTGCTGGAGCCAATCCCAGCTCACATTGGGCGAGGGCGGGGTACACCCTGGACAGGTCGCCAGTCCATTGCAGGGCCAACAGACAGAGACGAACAACCACTCACACTCACACTCAGACCTACAGACAATTTAGAGTCACCAGTTAACCTAAACATTTGAACGGTGGGAAGATACCAGAGCACCCGGAGGAAACCCATACAGGCATGAGGAGAACATGCAAACTCCGCACAGAAAGGTCCCAGGTCAGGAACTGAACCCACAACCTTCTTATTGTGGGGCGACAGCGCTAACCACTATGCCGCTGTGCTGCCCTTGCCATAAAATACATACATAAAACAAAGTGTAGTGGATTAAATACAAATATTAAATGAATATACAGCTCAATTAAAAGCCATAGGAAAGAGGTGCATTTTAAAGAGGATTTAATAACCTCTAAGGAGCCAGCCGAGCTGATGTGCCAGGGCAGACTGTTCCAAAGCCTTGGAGCAGCCACCCCAAAGGTTTGGTCACCTTTGGTCTTTAGTCGAGATTTGGATACAGTCAGTAGCAGGTTGGTCAGGTACTGGCGGGCCAGCCCATTAAGAGCTTTAAAAACAAACAGTACAATCTTCAAAATTTATCCTAAATGAGACCGGGAGCCAGTGGAGTGAGGGTAAGACTGGGGAAACGTGATCACGCTTGCGTGTCTCAGTGAGGAGGCGGGCCACTGCGTTCTGCACTAGCTGCAGACGATGTAACAAAGTGAGATCCAGGCCAACATAAAGTGAGTTGCAGTTATCTAGCCGTGTGTTAATAAAAGCATGAAATACAGTCTCCAGGTCTCTGAGGATGGATAGCTTTTAACTTCAGATAAAATCCTTTGGTGGAAGAAGCTGGATTTTACAACCAAGCTAATCTGCTGGTCAAACTTAAATCTGGTGTGAAAGATCACATCACAGTTTTTTTACCAATGACCAGATGTTTGGTGTTAGTGGACCAAGAACATCTGCCATACTATCCACTCATCACACCCAAACATTATGATCTTGGTCTCATTTTCGTTTAAGTTTAAAAAGTTTCCGGCCATCCAGTATTTTATATTATTTAGGCGTTCAAACAGTGTCTTTACAGAGGCATTGTCTGTGGATTTTGAGGGGAAGTAGATCAGAAAATCGTCAGCATAGCAATGAAAAGAAAGATTGTATTTTTGAAGATGGAACCCAGAGGCAACCTATAGAGCAGAAATAAGATAGGGCCTAAAATGGAGCCTTGGGGGACCCCGGCGGTAAGAGAGGCTGAGGTTGAGCTAGGTTCCCCTAGCCGCACAGAGAAGCCAACAGGCATTGTAAATACAGAGTACAGAGGCACAAACGTGATCTCTCTCCCCTTACACTGTGCTTCTTAACAATTTCATCATAATGGAAAAGTGTTAGGAAACCAAATCACTGCTGCAATGAACAGTTCCTTTGATTATTTATTCTCAGAATTTCAATGCCGTTGAAATGATTCAAATGATTTGTTAATTCATACATTTGTTCTCAGCGCCCATGTTGAGATTTTGTATTCGATTTGAACAGCACTCCAAAAGATACTGAATTTACTTTCATATGTAACAAGGAGATGCAGCAAACCATCTCATTTGGAAAGCTGTAGCTGGAGAATATTTACCAATTTGCCGAAAAAAACCCCCCAAAACTGAAATCCTTCATTGACGGTCCAAATAGTTGCTATTTTTTGCCAATCTACTATCGATAACCCGTAGCTACATAGCCCAGAATGCAGCTTGCCCAGAGAGAAAGTTCCAGTGAGTTGGGTATGTTATTCTACTAAACGCTGTACCCCCAAACTGCTAACCTCAAGCAAAGGGGGTGAGTGAGTTAAAAAGGTGAGGTTAATTTCATAATGCAAGGTTTTCTACATTCTCCAACCTGTAGGCTTCGGAGGAGGAGACCTCAATATCACAATATGATTCAAGTAAGTAACAAAAACAATACGCAAGAATGAAGCATAGGAAAAAATGTCACAGACTTTACGGGTAAAGGTTAAAAAAAAAAAAAGAAAAAAAGATTTGAGATCCTTACCTGATTTACGTTTGCCAGAGCCTCCACACTCTCTGGAAAAGAAGCAACACCAGAGAACCATGGTGAGTATTTGTGAGCGCCAGAGAGGTCAGAGCATTAATACATGATGATCAATCCAGTAACCAGCAGAATCCCTGCGTGGGACTGTCCAACTCCATTTGGCACACTATACCAGCCAAACCCTCATTGAGAATGCATGCAGAACTTGACCCACTACTAGAGGGAGGGAGACAGGGTGGGACGCATACTGTACGGGTGTGTGGAGGACAGTAATAAGTGGTTCAAGGACAGTAACAGAGCAAATCCACAGATCTTTCAGCAAATATATTGTGATGGCAGACAGGGTGTATTTAAGGGCAATGCAGCTGCCTCTGTCTAACAAAACTGTTTTTATTTACTTGACAGCAGTATCATATCCTCTTGATAAGTCCAATTCATGTTTAGATGTGAAAGCGTCTTTCAGTTTCACAGCCTGGAATTTAACAAAACACTGAATGTATGAGCTTTTGTGTTAATGAACCAGTTCTGTGCTATCAGGTTCACAATCTGCACATCTTCTGTAAATGTCTGTGTGTCCCTGCTGCTGCTCCAAACAACAACCTTCCATTTGGTTTATTCCTCAGAAATATGCACCCAGCTTCTTGTGTTTTTTGAAACAAATGTAATTTTTAGTGATGTTCAGCCACAGCAAATATAATAGAACTTATTTTATTTTGGCATAAATTCCTTCATTAGATGAAAGTTAATTGAACAAACAGAGGACACATTACACATTTAAGGGTCGTCAGTTAAATTTTAGTGCTCATGCTTCATGTACTGTAATACAGGTACTGTACACGAATGAGGATACCTCACACACTTACTTAATGCTGTTAAAAGTTAGCAAAACTATGAAAATACATAATTATTTCAAACAGACCCTTATGTCTAACCTTGGCACACATTTTTGGAAGCAATGGGAGACTGCTTGTACACATTTAGTTCACCGAGCTGCAGAGAGAGCACACAGAGGGGAACCTGAGGTTTGATGAAGATGGGAACAGACACCTGGCTCTCCAGAGGGGCCAGCAGCAGGACTGGAGCCATGGCCAGTTATGGATATGGGTACATGTTTGGATAAACCTTTTCCAACATTGGCCAGGCTGCAGCCTGTTCATAAACTCTATATTTCATTGATTCAAGTTAACACGAAAAAGTTAACAAATCATTTGAACTATTTCCAGAGAAAATTATTCTACAAAGAAGTAGTAGAGCTGTGTCTTGCTTCAAGGACAATTAAAAAAAAAAAAAAAAATCAGGCTACGTTATGTTAGTATCTAGTGAGTGCCAATAAAAAAGTTCAAGTTAAGCAACACTCCTTGCTTACTGAAAACATTTTTTACCAATAACTGCATCCCTCTGTTACTTAAGAGAAAGTCATTTTTGGCACAAGTCTTCTCTGTTTCCAGATGCAAGGAAAAATATGAGAGAGATCAGTTATGAGACATTTCCAATCAAACACATAATAGCTTACAGATCAGTTCAGCTTCGTTAAAAACATGAAGTATATACGAACTTTAATGTAAAACGACTAATTGAAATGTGAATACACAATTAAAGTGGATGGCACAGTTAAACCAATATTTATATTGAATCTTCAAGTAATCTTCATACTGGAAAAATAAGTGTAAAGCGAGAAATATGAATCTCATAACTTTCTATTAGATACGATGGGTAGAAAACAAAACAATGTTATATTAAATGTTTATGCTGACTCAACATAAATAGGGTTGCAATTTATTGAATAAGAAAAAAGAAAAAGCATAATCTAAAGAGGAAGCACGTGAACAGTTGAGACAACTCTGAACTCGTTACTTGGGGAGACAAAATTTCAAGGGTACTAAAATCCAAACAACATACGTGTTCCCTTCACTGGGAGCAGTTCACAGATTGTTTTTAGGATGGAAAAAAGAGCAAAGTGTCCAGTGGGAACATTTCTTTGATAATAAAGCAACAATGTGTGGATAACTACAGCATGTTAGCAGGAATGTTTTCAGGTAATTTACATTAAGAGTTGAATGTAAATGTGAAGAATATCTGATGTATCATACCTATAAATATGATGAATTCTGTATTTATTTTACCAAATCCTGATGGGGTGGAGATGAAATTCAGAGAAGCACTATAGAGCATTGGGAAGAAATGATGGGGATAAAGTAGATGCTTGACCTGCCCTGCAAGCTTATGAACCATATCTTGAAGCTAGAATAATACTCTTCCCAGGAGGAGACTGAGCACAAAACTCTGGCTTTCTCCACTTTCCTCCATTTGACATTAAAATCAAATGAGAGAGTAAATGGCTTGCAAAAGCTGTTAATTGTTTTAGACCTGTGTTTAAAGCGGTAAATTCTAATATTAACAGAGGCACAGAAGGTATATAAGATACTGTTTATATCAGTACGGTTTGGGTGTCATGAGGTACACGCCCATGCCAAGGGATGCACATTCACATGTGCCTAGCCAGAATGGGCTGAACACGTCATTAAAAATCCAAGCCCATGAGATCCCATCCTAAAGTCAAGCTGAGAATAACCATCTGTTAACACATAACTGCACCTCAATCTTTGTTGGTGGGCCTATTTGAGGAGGAATGTGTGAGATATTAGTCCTCTGCCAACATTTCTCTGCCAAGTGTCTGCCCTGCTCCATGTATACATTACGCAGACTCTCCTACCCGACCTCAGATTAACCTCTGTAAGAGTAACCTCCAGCTCAGGGGGTCGACGGGTCGATGCCATTGGACAGGAAATCATTATGATAAAGCA
Source organism: Remorina albescens (assembly GCA_034769265.1). NCBI lineage: Eukaryota > Metazoa > Chordata > Actinopteri > Carangiformes > Echeneidae > Remorina > Remorina albescens. Next base: position 11,270,517 of record CM068491.1, on the reverse strand, counting down.
GAGCTCTGGTTCGCATGCCAAACAGCTGCAGCAGGAGGTTTTGAGTGTATATAAATAAGAACGGTAACAACACTTATTCAAATTCTCAAAAAAAAAAAAAAAGCTCAGTTTGGTCCCGATTCCACAGTGATGTCAGGGGAAAACTATGTTAGTCGGACCACGTATCAACCACAAATAACTGAATAACTTCCTCTGTGGTGACACACTGATGTAAAATTAAGTTTTAAGCTGTAAAGAAAAAGATTTTAAAACAACTGTATGGTCTCTCATAATCTAAAATGCACAAATGTATGAATCATGTTGTGCTCACACATAAACATGTGGGGCATTGACTTCCATTTTGGAGACAAAAAGCAGCTTCCCACAAGGAAAATTATTAAATTTTAGGGTCAAGGCTTAGATTTGGAGTTGGCATGTAGCATTTATAATCATTGATACAAGGAACTATGCAAAGTCAGGGAAAAAGCTGCAGAGATTGTATGACTTTGTTGTCACTGACTATGCTTTTTGGGTTGTTGTTGTTTTTTTTTTCTTTTGTTGCAGAGCCCTTCATGTCTTAGTTCCTTAATTTCAACATTACAATATTGGTTCAAATTCCTTGTTTGCTTAATTCAGCACAGTGCTACATGACTGACTCTCATTCATCAAGGTGGACCTCAACAAGTCAGCAGGGTGGGGTGCAGTTAACAAGGAATCCTGTGATGTGATGTAAGTACATGCACAAGTAAATACCTCAGAGAATTTACAGTCTTTCAACCAAAACAGCAGCTTGTGCAGTTTTTATTTGTCCAGAAATCCTTGAATTTTGAGTTCAAATAATAGAATACAGATACAATTCCTGAATATCAAATAAATCAGAAATGCAATGAATACCGTGTTCTCGTTGATTTAATACAAGGTTTTTTATATAGTGGGGTCTTGACTCTCATGTTTCAGGTCATTCAGTTGAGTAGTTTATTCTCTATTTCCAACAGCTGCCTCTGGGTCTTTGTGAAGGTCTCTGTCCAGTATTATCCTCTGTTGCCATCAATACTATAACATCACTACTGCAGACTGTAATAGTATTCCTGCTAATATTACCATGACTGTCACATCTCCGTGCCCACTTCTCACAATAGTGATGGACTGCTTTGCTTCAGAGAGACACATTTTGGCATTTGAACTTATTTTGAATCATTCTCTCTTTAGTTCTGCACTGCATGGATGACATGTAGTTGACAGCTGTATTGTAAATATTTTCTGTCTGATGTTCTCCTGTAATATTAGTCCTGCTAGATTTGTTTGCCATTTCTGATAACAGGGCCTGAAGCTAAAATGGAGTGAAATTCCTCTTACTCCTTTGTAACATTTGATTACAGACATAGAAAGTTTATATGGTCAATAAATTATGCAATTTGGGTAGCATAGCGTAATGGTGGTTGGCACTGTTGTCTCAGGGAAAAAGGGCTCTGGGTTAGAATCCGGGGGCTGGGGAGTTTTTATGTTCTCCCTGTGCCTGCATGGGTTCTCTCCAGGTACTCTGGCTTTATCCCCAAAGTCCAAAGACATGTACATTTAGGATAATTGGTGACTCTAAATTGACCGTAAGTAAGTGTCACCAAAACTGGTTGTTTGTCAACACGTTGGCTCTGCGATAGACCAGCAACGTGTCCAGGGTGCACCCTGAATTCACCCAATGTCAGCTGGGATTGGATGCTAATGGTTGAAATGATCAAACTATGTATGTGTAGGATTCAACAGTCTAAAACAACTTTACAGTCATTCTGTGAGAAAGTTGGAAGACATGTTTAGGACAAAAAGAGACAAACTTAAACTGACTGGATGATTAAGCACTCATATTTACATTTTTATCAGGAGAGGCCCACTTTCCTCTGATGGCAAAGCTCGTACTCATTGATTTGTTTAGTATTCTGAGTCAGTGCACTCTCTGCTGGGTTCCATATGCTCAGATAATTAACTTTAGATTTAAAGATAAAGTCTTAAAGTTTTTCCGAGTGGTTCATTAAGTTGCACCATCAGGGTAATGAGAAGTTTAAGTACATCAATGTAAGGGTTGAAACACACAAGAGGCCAAAAAAGATATATAATCAAAATATAAATAAAAACAGTTGCGGGTTTAACTGGAGATTTGCCAACAGCATGCAAAGAATTACTTATTATAACAGATATATATATGTTCATTGGAATTATATATACTCATATCATTGTCATTGACCTAGTTTGCTCGCCTCAAAACTGAAGATGGTCTCACAACTCTGTGCTTTTGGTGCACACAGATCCTGAACAGTTAAGATGTATCCAATGCAGAGGACAAGTTTCCTCATCGGGATTAATAAGGTTGAATTCACTTCTTGGTTTCTATAATGTAGTACAAGGCAAAGTCAATTTACAGATACTGCAGTGAAAGTGTCTTTTCACTGACAAAGCAAAAACATGGGTTAGCAATGACGAAACAAATTATCACAGTAAAACACCTTAAAGCTAGCTGATGTTAAAACAAACAAAAAAAAAAACAAACAAAACTCACATAACCTTGTTGTAAACAACACAAACTCTATATAGTTGTCAATACTAATGCTGCAGTGTTGAAAGAATGAGTAAAACCCTTTAATTGTAATTTAATATTTGGCCAGCAGCATTCATACATCACCCAGAGAATCTATAATAACTCTACTGACTCTATAATTAACTATTCTCCAAGCATACCCTGTCATAAATAACATCATAACAGCAATTTGAGGTGTCGAGCAGGATTAAATGACATAAATGGCACTACATTTATTAGAATGTCTATTTTCTTGAATCAGAGCTTTTTGTATATATATCCAAAAGCTTTCAATGTTTTGACATCTGAAACTTATTTAATAGGGGATGTCATAATTTGAATTGTTCAATATCCTCAAAGATTCAAACCCCTCACTTCCGATGGGGATTCAGTTGTACCTCAGACTGTGAGGCGTCTGATAAATAATAAGTTAACTCCTTAGCATGCAAAAGTTTCAACAATTGAGTAGTTGCAAGAGAAGCCATGTTTCACTACCTTCTGCAAAAGTGCTTATCAGCAACACATTAGTGCAGTTATATATTTGTATCTTTAAAAATCTCAATACAAATCTAATAAAGCTGGTTGAGACATTAAAAGAAAACTAATAGTTATTTGTTTTTGTCATGTGCATTTCTGTCTACATTACTATGCTGAACAGCAAATCAGCCATTAATAGTTTCAGTGAAACGACAAACAAACACGCAAACCATTGCCTCATGTTAGTGTTTTGTGACACGTTTTCATTCAGTAAGTCAAGCCTATTGTATGGCTCCCTCTTGTGATTGATCAAAATCAGACTCATTCAGTTTTGTTTTGTTTTTTTTATATGCAATGGCAGCTGTTTACCTTTAGATGTCAGTAGTGTTAAGGGCATGGCAAGACAACGGCGACTTAAGGCAGAAACAGTTACATAAATCTAAATGGTCTTTAATGTGGATGTTTTCGAAAATATTCTGTTCATTAATACATTGTTTTATCTTCTCTATGTGTTGTCTTGTTAATTCTTCTGAGGATTTTATTCAATTTGCCTCCTTTGTTGTTTCGTTCGTAAATTAATTATAATTTTATGCCTGGAAAATGTGATTGTCATGTGAGTGCCCTGGTACTTTATCACTGTAATAGAAAGAATGTGATGAAATTATTCTTCAGTTCATCTTAAACACAAGTTCATGGTTTTAATGGCTTTAACAGTTTAACAATAAATGTTTCTTCAACAGAGCTCAAACAGTGAGCAATTTTACAGAGCCATAACATTATCTTTTCTGCATTCTTACACTGTACAAATCATTTTTGAAATGGTCCAGATTACCCAGGAGTGACCTAAACACTTGGGTGGCATGGCTTTTAGACCTCAGTGTCTCAATTTAACCTGCACTGGACTGTCTGTGTGTCTGGAGGAGGATCTCCCTTTGAAGTGGGATTAGGATGTATGGGTATTGAGGGTTAGAGGTGGTGGTCCTGGTGCTTTTGGAGAGACCACTCAAGCGATTACTTCACCGTATGTCAGGAAGTGTATGGACAGGATTTGTTGAGTTTAAAAATCATATCTTGTGAGGAACATACTGCCACTGATGCATTTCAGTGGAAAAAGAATCAAAAGGAAAGAAGAGAATTAAAACAAAGTCATCCAGCAGCAAGTCTGCAATTACTCCCACTCTTGACTTTGAACTGAGTATGACAAATGACTAGCCTGAGAGCCTCATCTGCTCTGAGACATGACAGACTCAGCTATTCACATGAAACCACTCATCCTCACGCATTTGTTCTGGGATCAGGTGTCACTGCCCAGAAATCATTATTACTAAAACACAGTGCCTCTCAGCCAGCATCAATCAATCATCCGTGAGACACAGCAAATCCCCTGGATTAAGACGGGCTATTATCTCTCCCCACTTCTGACTCGCGTAAAATACATAGTCTGCTGCTGTGGGTTGTTCTTAGAACCCACCAGAGGGCAATGTTTGGCGTTTAACAACTCATATGACAGAAACTAATTCAGTACACAGTCGATGAAGTAAGTAATGACAGTTACTCACTCTATGGGAGGGTTGAGGTCCTCTGATTTGGTCTCAAAGAACTTCAGGACTTCCTCACTTTGGGAAATGTGGGAGGGAAGCTTCATCAGAGCCTGTGGGAGCAGAGAAAGGGAGAAAGCTACTGTGTGAAAACACATTCAAAATGTTGGAGGTGCTTATTTTTAAGCACTGTTGGGTTGAATGAAAATGTGCAACCACTTAGTTACACTTAATCATTGTCCTGAGTGAATAGGCCACACAGAGATGGGGAGGGTGTAGAGAGGAAGGAAGAAGGATCTGAGCTATGAGTGAGGGTTAAAACAAAGGAACACCCAGAGGTGATATACTGCAACAGCTGCCTGTCTCAGCTGCATAGACATTTAAATTAAATACTTTTCGGTTCTTAAGCTACTTGTCTTCACAGCAAATCCTGTTGCCACACTTGGCAAAGCACCTGCCCCACATTCCCTTCTCTGAACAAATTCATATAAGAAGGTCAGGTAGGTGGCCACACTCCCTGGTGGACTTTAAGCCTGCTGATTCATTCCTATTCTTTGGATTCTTTTTTACCTCTGTGTGCCCCCGTTTCCCTCAGTTCCTTCATAGGCTATTTACATTGGTGACAGGAAATGACCAGTACAGATTGAGCAGTTGCTTTCCTGTTGAGGCTGGTGGAGGAGATAAATGTTGAGACTTGCCTTGAAAGCACTGCTGCAAACGTTCAGGAAGTGGAGCAGTGACTTGCATAAAGTAAAACTCCAACCACACATAAGTTGGAAACATAAGTACACAAGTACATATTTTTGGACATTATGAGACACAAAATCTTTGTCTTACTTTGCAGTAATTATCCAGGTGCTTCAGTCTTCTGATGGCTACATCTCTGATGTGACTTCGTCGGAACAAGACTTTGCCTGAGGAAAAATGGAGCATTGTCATTGAACATACAGTCCATCGTTCAAAAAGTTGAATTGAAAACTCAAACAATCAAACATACTTATTAAATGGCTAATATTTGTTTGTCCTGAACACTCCCAGTCAATTTTTTAGACTCAGAACTGACAATGGGATATTAACACGTTATTGCCTGTACTTATCCATTATAATTTATTGTATTTGTATACAGTTCTCATCATTTCTTCAGTTTATGGCCCTTTATCTTATTTGTCTATATACAGTTTTTGTATGTACATTCATATGTATATGCATCAATTTGTTGTATTGTAGGATTCGTTTTTACCAAATTATCAATCTTTAAAAAAGAAGCCTGTTTTCCATCCTTTGACATGACATGCTAAAGCAATGGAGGCTGAAAATACTGAATACTTCAAATATTTAATGATACAGCATTGACTGTGCAAAAAAGACAAGCCCTAGGTTTTCTAATTCATAAATAAACACAACATGCTGTTGAACATTTCCGCTCTGTTAATCCTCCCTGAGACTGACAGCTAACATCGGCATATCAATGCAGACAATGCAACTGTTGGAAACTGGTCGGACTTGCACAGTATGACAGCTTGGTTTACAAAGGATCTCTTCACTGCTCTGCCCTGCTCTGGCCCACAGTGACTTTATCTGACCAGACAAACCCCTCTCTCCTAGCCTCTTCCTGACAAGACAGACCACAAATTGATTTGGCCTGGACGTGGCAATGTAGTAGGCCATGCAATGGAGTGTGTAGGAGTAATAACAAACAGTGGCTGTGCATGAAAATCTCTGAAGGCCGTTTTTATTTCTCTCTTGGAAAAATCTAAAATTAATGTAATCGGAGTGTTGTGTGCTCTGTGCTGCATTGGATTAGTCACCTGGCAAAAAAGGAATAATCCTCTTTTTGGGGTCCTTCTGTCCTCCTTCGATTGGAAATTTGTCGAGGATCCGCATCTGCAAAAGGATAGGGAGAAAGGTAAGAAAGTGACACAAGCATGAATTGTTCAAAATAAGTCAGAACATGCTTTTGTGATTGCCACAAAAAAAGATATATGTCAATATAAATGGCAAGTAATCATTCAAGTTCTGTCTGACTTCTACCATAAGTGGATCAGATAAAATTTGAAAGCCAGGATTCTGAGATGAGAATAGAAACTAAAGAAAAGGGGGTGGTAAAGTGTCCGGGAACAGCCGGCCTCATTGTTACATTGCATGACTTCAACAGAGGCTGTAATTATATCGTGTCTGAGACACTACTTTGTCCTGAAACAGCTTCTTTGATCCCTTGAGCAGAAGACAAGGTTACATCACCCATATCCATCCTGAAAACATGAAAATAAAATTTAAACCAAGTCTAGCTTAAGAGATCATTAACATTCTGATGTCTACAATTCATGTATCTGCCCATTTATAGGACTGACCTATTGTAAGATACAGCCCAGGACTAAACCGACAGAGGATATAGCTATAAACCATTCTGTGTCAAGTGCTTTATAATGGTAGCATGCAACCTTTTGCTTTCAGTGAAGCAGTATGTTTCAGCATGAAACTTACAGCATGCACGTGTCCTGTGTTGTATCTGACATGTTTTGTTGACAAAAGCATGGAAGACAAATATATAACAGCCGTGAATCACAGTCAAATATTTTCAGTTCCCACTTTAAACACATCACAGCAACACCATGGTGGCACGTGAGAGCATCCCACGTTAACAGCACCCTCAAAATCCAGATGCAGCCCCATCTGGTTCATTCTGCCTTACTGTGTTCCGAATGTGCTCTGCTGAACAGCAAAGTTTTGGGAGGGTCAAGCTAAAGCACACTCCAGCTGAGGAGGAGACCGGGAGACTAGTCGCAGTCTAGACTAAGCCAAAAAGAACCAGGTGGACAAACAGAATCGAGTAAAGTTGGATCCCCTCTGTCTAGGCCTGTAGGAGTTGTTTGTAGGAACTCTCCAGTAAGAGGTGGTTTGGTTTCTTTTCGTGTGGTTCCTTCTTTTCTGCACACATTTGCTGTCGTTGCTAAATCCCTTGACTTCTCTCAGGGCATGGCACCCCCTCTCCTGGGGTTAACCATATCATGGTAAGATTTCTGACCTCACAAGAATCAGAGTTTTGTGCCGTTACAGCGAGACATCAAACCTATATAAAAACTAGAGTTGTGATTTCTTGTGACTTTTAATAAGTTAAGTGTGCTCTCTGTCCACCTCTCTTCAATTGTATTTATTTATTAAAAAAATAAATCATACACATTAATTTATGTTAGAGATTTATTTGACAGTATTTTATTATTATTATTCTGATGGAATAATAATAAATCATGGGGTCCCTGCGACAGGGACAGATAACCAGTATAGATAATAGATTGAATAATATCATTACCATGAATTCTTTTGGCAAAAATCATTTGAAAATGTTATATCATGACAACAAACCAGACTGCATTCCATGTATTCATGGTTTTTGTTTGTTTGTTTGTTTGTTTTTGTTTTGTAATAGAACCATTGCAACTGTTTTATCTGCCTGACACATTAAGCTGTGCATAATGTTATCAACCTCCTTCTTCTAAGATGGAGATGTTCACTCAACATCTTCAGAAACCTCCCTGACTGACAGAGAGGCGTCTCTGAGCAGCACTGGTGACGTCAGCCTTGGAAACCTGCCTAGATAGACTCACAGCTCCAGGGGACAGGTTTAAAAGCAGCTGTTTCTACAGCGACAGCCCAAAAACCTGGAGTCCAAGAGTGAAACACACCGCTCGCTCACATTTCATATATATGCTGCATCTACTCTTTACTGCTCACCTAAACTTCAGTATATATCTACAAAATTAGCTTAATACGCAACTGTTTCCACGGAATAAATCAACATATGCGTGTAGAAACAGGTGATGTTGATGTTATAACGTTATCATTACCTCTGGATAATTAGTGTTGTGAATAAAGGCCAGTGGAAGAGAGTGCAATAAGCAGACACTCAGTCATTAAACATAACTCTGTTTTGCAATTTTGACATTGTGGTCAAGGATTATTGTGACAGGAAAAACTCAAGCAGCTTCTGTGAGCTGGAATGATAATCATGTGAAGCATTTCAAGCTAATTGCACTTGAGGGAGGGGTGGGGGCAGAATAAAGAAGCGCTGCACTGTTGGGCAGACAAAGAAACTAAAGAGGAATCTCAGTAAGGGAGTTTGGAAGAATGTTTGAGTGGGAAAACAGTCTGGCTCTATCTTTGGGTTGTATTTTGACATTTACTAACCAGTTGTTTACCACAATACAATTACAGTGAAACTGCCCTCTTGGTCCAAGACAGTCTCTGATTTACGCGGACAGAAACCCATTTTATTGTGCATGTGGGTACAGAGGCTGCATTGTCATCAATATCAGCATATATATTTGGATGGAACCTTTTTTGGCTTGAAAGGAAGCTGCACAAACTCTAACAAATGCCTTTAGTGAATTATTGGATTAAAAAAAATATTTTTTTTTCATGATCAACTAGCTATTTTTATGCAAAAATGCAAATCCAGATTTTGAAATTTGAGAATTGACCAATTTTGATGTATATGAGAGAACAATTTTTGGGGGTTTTAACTGTAGGTCAAGCTAACCAATACGTATATTGATGTCACATTGTTGATATGGTTTTTTTTTCTTTTTTTTTTTTCATTAATACAGCGATAATAAAAATAATTGCTACAATCCATGTTTACATATTTTTTAAAGCGATTTGACAATGTTTTATTGGAATAATGCAATGCTAAATCAAAAGCGTTTAATGATGCTGACTGTCTTGTTAAAGTTCAATCTTATATCAGGAATGTAGGCCAGACAAATTAGAATGTGGACAGGGCAGAGGTGACCTTGATCCAATTCCCCGAGCCAAAAATAATGAATAGAGGATTTTTGGAGAAGTTTCTGTCCAAAAAGGAAACAAGGCCAGCTTGCACACTCCACAATCCCCCTGCGGAATGCTATGGCCCATGTACTCGGTCTGCTGTGGTTAAAGGGAGTGGAGGGCCTCTGTCTGACAGTAAACACTGTAAGACACTGACCAATTCTGCTCAGGTTAAACATGTGCGTGTCAAAAACATTTCCCTTTGACACAGAGAAACAACAGAAAGCAGTATTTTGTGGAATCCGGACACAGCAGCATTTAGAATGGAATCAAATGTATCTCAAACCAAGGAATAAATGTGCTTAACTGCATACTCCTAATAAAAAACACCTCACTTTAAATCAGCAGAAAAGACAAAGATTGGATAAAAAAAAGAAAAAAAAAAAAGAAAGAATCCTGATAATTCATGATAATTGTTACCCAGTCGAGCAGTTCTGATTTATGCTGAGTGCACTGGAGAATCTTGAAACGTTAGCAATAAGTGCAATTTACGAGACAAACAGCAAAGTAGCCTGTTGTTGACGTGTGTTTATTATGAGCAGCTGTGCTTTGCTGCCTGATGTTCAACAGAAATGAGAACGACTGGCCACTGCTTAAAGGGCGTTTCTTACTTTGTGACCTTAATTAGGTTTTCATTATAAATTAATGGTTATCGGATGAGGGAATGCTCACATTTGTCAGGCTAAAGGTGTAAAACACAATTTTCTTTCTCTGTCAGTCACTAGTGTACATAAAACACACAAGTGTGCTACAGAGACATGCTTTACAAAGCTCAGTTTGTGCCTGGAAAATAAACAAATACTTTAAAACAGACGTAAACTGTTATGAAACTGCTCAACAATATTGAAATATTAAGGAAATATGCAGCGGAGAAACAGCTGAGCACATCTTTCACAATCTGTGAATGCAAGCTCCAAAATTGTTAAATACCCCAACCCCCAACCCTTTCCTGACCACTATTTCCTCCTTATTTCATTGAGTGCACTCTGGGATTGGTCCTTGCATCGCTTAAGTAACATCCTTCCTCTGTGGGAAGCTTGCTGCAAATCACACTGTCTAAATTGATTTCTACAACAATATTTAGAAGCACCTGTCATTGTTGCACTAATCATTCTTTCATCCTCTTACGGATTCTCCAGCTTTCACCTGTGTGATTTTGTTCGGGACAAATAAAACACACTATCCACACCCACTTTGTATAAACAGCTGCAGACTGTTGTTCTTCATAAATTACCATGGCCAGACGAAAACACCCCGGCAGCAGGGATCTATGGACAAGACTAATGTTTACAGAGACAGGGGAGAAGCAAGAGAAGTTTCCATCAAACAGACCAGGGCAAATTTTCCTGGCTACCCTGGCAAGGGACCTGAGAACAAAGGGTTTCCTCTGCTGCCTTCAACATGGCCAGCCCACTAGAGCAACAGCACTGTAAAGTGCGGTTGGGCTTAATTGGGTTATCAGGGAAAGGGCAGAACAGAGTTTTTTTACAAGAAGATGCTTGATAAGGTGTGGATTTAGGTTTAAACCCCTCACTGTTGTTTAGGCTGTCTACAGCTGTTAGTTTTCTAACATAGCTGTAGCACAGACAGCTTACCTCTGAGTCGTTCAAATGTACACTTAAGTCATTGTTAGAAACGCGGAAATGTGAGTGGATGCCTTAAATTATTCCGTGGCATATATTTTCTCCATGCTTTACTCTGCATTCTGGCTGAGCTCATGTTTTCTTCCTGCATCTGCTGACTGGATTTCCCCCATTTCCCTATTTACAAGCTGACTGCAGGAATCTTAAATGAGACCATTCACGAAGGAGCCTTCCAGCGACTGAACAGAAGGACTAAAGGGTCAAACTGAGCTCATACAGTTTAACGTGAGTAAAAGTCATTTGCAGGACATTCTTTACATACAATTTAAAGCTTTACCACAATCATCAATAAACACTGTGAAAGTGTGCTTGTTTTTTGTTTTTTTGTTTTTTTTATTCATGTCATGTACCTGTAGGTCAAAGAATTTGCTGTATCTCCTGTAGATGATGTGGGAAGTGGAGTCAGAGTAAGTGACGTTGATCAGGTACACCTAGTGAAAGAAGCACAAAAAAAAGGGGCTCATTATCAAAGACACCATGGCACTGCTTTAGCTTGACTTGTTTAATTGAGTGTATTTCCGCCTTGACTCGACTTCAAGCAATCAACAGGGGCCAAATAAACTCATTATTATCTGGGGTCAACAGGAGAGCCAGTATATTTCAAGTTATTTGTCACTATTCACACTGAAAATTAAATGTATTCAGCTTTTTACATTTGAGCGCCTAAAACGGAAATATGTCTAAGTTTACTTTACTACAGGTATAACAGCAAGGCTCTTGCAAAGTTGCATTGCACAGCAACTTATGGTCCTTTGGCTGTATAAATAACAAATACCTACATGATGTCACCATGCTCATGCAATTCTGGCTATCACAAGGAATAATGACAGGTAAGAGTGTTTACCCAGACAGAAAGTCAAATGGCAGTTTCTTTGGCACACACCAGTCATTTCCAGAACAGATCACTGTTACCATAAGTTTTCCCAAAATAATTTGCCTCAGCAATAAAGAGCCAGAGCTATTGTGCGTGCCCTGAGGTTTTGAGACAGACCTCATACATTTTCATCTTGGTGCATGGCACGGGGTATTTACAATAGTGGTATTTGCACATATGTTGGCTGTCTGCAACATTTTAATTACTAGTTCGAAATGCAATCTTCATTCTGTGCAGTTTATCACAGAAAGCGCGTGCAGCAAAGGAGAGCAAGCTGTCTAGCAGTGTACTAATTAGATAGAGGGAGCATGACCAAGCATTCAGAATATAACCAGTGCCACGAAATTATAATTTATTCAACAGTAAACAACTTAAATTGAACAGGTTGTGATGGGTTAGTGTGTGATCATATATAGTCGAGAGGCGCTACAAACTGAAGACCAACCAAGGCACATCATCTCTTTTGAAATCATCGTCCCCCAACAATGTGCACAGGTTAAGTTAACACGCACTCTGGCTTGAGTGCCATGAGTCCATGAAAGGAAGTCACACTTGAACAGTGTGGACAAGAGACAAAGGTTTGCTTCTTTCTTCTCTAAAACCGGATAAGCATTTTCAGTTGCTTAGATCATAGATAATGAGATTTTTTTTTCTTCTTCTTCTTCATCTTCCCTTGTGGAAACATCCCAGTCAACCGTCACCTCCGGCTTCCATCCCAAGGGAAAGTCCGTGCCCTGTGTGCAGTGGCCTCTGGGAGCTTCCCAGAACAGGAGATGGATGATGCAATCGACCCCAACCATCAGCTTAATCAACCCAATTGCACCTGATGCACTCATTGATTTTTGCAGGATAATCACAGAAATTATGATCATGACAAAGCTAAAGTCTACAGCCATGCTAAATGACAACATGTTCACTATGACAATGATATTTTTAATGCTTTAACTCTTCTTCATATAGTCATTTAATATTCTGACTTTCCCTTTGGCCACCATAATGTTCAAAGTTTGGTTTTTAGTTCAATGTATCAACAACCAATGTGTGAACACTGGAACGGTCACACTTAGTTGGTGGATTATTTATGTGCTGCATTTTTCTGTGGATTTACATGTTCCTACAAATAATTGCTATATACAAAATATGTGTCCTGTACTTTCACACGTGTGTGTAGGAAACAAAGCTGAATGTTATCTGTTCAGCAGAGAAAGTCAACAGAAAGTCGGAAATCAACAGAACTTCGTAAAGGAGGAATGCTGTTTGGCGGACAGAAAATGTGAAAGCCTCAGAATTCTTTTGCACATCCTAAGACTCCATTAAATTTCAGAGTTGCCTGAGGTTCTTCAGTCTTAGAAGAGCAAGTAAAACCGGAACTGAAGATACCCTTACCTACGTTTCACTACACCTATTACAAAAGCAGTCTGCTGCAAGCACTTCAGCACAATCACTACTGAATACTGGAGTTTGAAGGGATACTCACTGCGTGCTCCTGTCAATCAACCATGATGTTCAGGTAACTATTTTAAAATTTAGTTTGGATCTATGATGTGCTGCGTATTTCTGTGGATTTATATTTTTCGATAAATTATTGTCATTTACACTTTTACGCATTTATGTTAAAGATACAGGAAACAAATTTGAATGTTATTAGTTCATCAGTGAGTACATGATATTGGTCTTGCATTGAATGTGTAATTGAGTGATTTTCTTTCAGAGAACCCTCAAATCTCTTCTGTACATCCGACTATTTTTATTCCATTACTTCTTTTTCTAATCACCTCTTTTCTCCTACTCAGGTTAGCCTGGCAATTCTCTAGTCTAGTCCGGTGCTGTAAGCACAATGGTTGATGTTTCGCGTAGTTTTTTTGTTTTGTTTTGTTTTTTTGGTTTTTTATGTAGCAAAAGAAAAATATAGAAATAGGTCTGTCAATAGTTTGGACCAAACAGCTAAACAAACCAGTTGTCTGTTGGCTTACAGAAAACAAATCCTGATTTTATTTCTTTCAAACACCAATACAACCAATAACCAATGTTATAATAATCTCAAATTACCTGATATGTACTTAAATTTACCAGAAAGCAGATACAGATTAAGAAAACAGAGGTCCATAAAGGATTACTCCTGTTTGTCACCTAGAAAACAGAGCTATCTCAAAACTCTTTGGCATCTTACATAATAATTCAGACCTTATGTGGCAGCTCATGTGTTCTGGAAGAGCAAGAGAGACAGGAACAGTAGATACTTTGAACATCTAACTTCTCCACTAAACCTGGAACCCCCGCCCACCCTAAAAAAACACTTGGAGTGTGTAAGAAAATTTTTCTTTTAAATCTGTCAGTCATGGTGAAAGTAACTGGAATTCATGCAGATCTTAGAGATGGCAACAGGTTGATTGTTTTAACTCCCTTAGCACTTTAATTTCTGTTTACTACTCAAGATATTAATAAATGTCAGGACTCTTTTTACTGCAGATATTTGAGACCCAAACTCTTCGCACTAATGGCTGTCCTGCTGATGGTAACTCTTCTTATAGCTGTTTACCTCCGTATTGATTCTCCTCCCAGCATCATCAAACTCCACCAACAAAACGTGACAAAGGATAGCAGTCAAACAAAGCTACTCCCCAAAAATAACTCTTACATATGTCAACGAAACCTGTCTGCAGCCAGTATCCCAGGCTTCAGCTCATTTCCTTCGGGCATTAAGGACATTTTCTACTATCGGCACTGTCGTAATTTTCCCGTGCTACTGGACCTCCCTGACAAATGTGGAGAGCCTGGTAATTCTGAAAAAATTTTCCTTTTGCTGGCCATTAAAAGTGCTTTCCTGAACTACGAACGTCGAGAGGTATTGCGCAAAACCTGGGCTGAAGACAGGTTAAGCAATGGTGTGTGGATCCGAAAGATCTTCATCACAGGAAAGCAGAGTGCTAGTTTTGAGAAAGAGGAACTCCTCAAACTGGAGCATCAGCAGTACAATGACATTCTCCAGTTCGACTTCGAAGACACCTATCTCAACCTCACATTGAAACAAGTGCTATTCCTTGACTGGATGGAGAAAAACTGTCTGAATTTTCGCTTTATGCTGCACACTGATGACGACGTGTTTGCCAACACAGACAACATAATTCGCTATCTCCAAAGCCTCAAAGACAACGATGGAGGAAAGCACCTCTTTACTGGCTCTTTGATGTCTGGGGGACCCGTTAGAAATTCACAGAGCAAGTATTTTGTTCCAGTGCAGATGTATGAGTCAAACAAATTCCCCATTTACTGTAGTGGCGGAGGCTACATCCAGTCTGCCTACACAGCTTTGACCATACATAAGATGTCCCAGTCTATTCCTCTTTTCCCCATGGAAGATGTTTACATGGGGATGTGTCTGGCCAAAGGTGAACTCAAGCCTGCTCATCATATGGGCATTAAGGTGTTTGGACTGAGGACGGGCCCCAAAAATTTTATTCCATATGATCCTTGCTTGTTTAAAGAGGTACTTTTGGTTCACGAGTTTTCTCCAGTTGATATATATGTACTGTGGAAAATGATACATAATCCCAGTCTGAAATGTGGTTCCAAGAAGTAACATCTTAAACTGATCAAAACTTGAACTCACAGGTGGTAAAAGAGCTTTTAGAAACTCGGTTGATTGCACTTGCTCTTAAATTTTAAGAGCATTTGGCATTTATACCATAATTTTTTTAAACTTGTTTTTATGCCCATATACTTTTTGCATGTGTGTCATCATCAAGGATGGGAATTGGTTGTGGTACTCTGTCCTTTGTCTTTGTTTTCTCATTCATACCTGTATACGCACATCAACATATGTAAGCAAAATGATTCTGCAGAAACTATTTTAATATGTCGTTGTAATTTCTTTTGGATTTTTTGTTTGTTTGTTTTGTTTTTCAATAAATGAATGTCTTCACTGGTATGTACTGAATAAATAGAGTTGGTGTTGATCCACTCAGCACACATATCTGTAATGTAAACACATCTCCTGCATTCTCCTCCCACAGCATTTTAACACATTTGTAGTTATCATTTTGTTCTGTTTACATGCTGGTGTTAGATATAGCCTACTTTTAAATATGACTGGCAGGCTGAATAACATCGAGACAAATCGGCCTCCAGATGAAACCAAAGGTGAGATTTCTAATCCGATAACATAATATACATCCATTTTACTGTACCAGTAAAAATACATACACGTATCAATTTGTACAGGTGGAAGCTTTTGGCCTGGTGCTGGCACTTGTCTGCTTGGGCGGTGGGGGCTCTGACTTTGGAGGACATTTAAATTGTACAAGTTTAATAAAGTTTCACTCTAGAAAAGACAAACAAAACAATCACAGGGTCATAAAGATGTTTCCCCCTGCAGCCATCAGGGAACCTTAGTCCGACACTGAGAGGTCGTTCGGGTTCATCCACTGGACACCACAAATGTCACGGTAAAATCACCACATCCGTTAGGACATTTCCATCAGGACCATAGAGCAGTAAGCATGGCTCCAACTTGCAGTGTGAAAAGTCTGACTTTGTCACGGTAAAAAAAAAAAAAACACTCTGAATGAGGAGACAACTCACATAGTGTTTGGAGGGATTCCTTCTCTTCTGCACATCCACAACATTCACGTCCAGGACCGTGCGGAGCTGCATCTTGACGGGCCAAACAGCCAGAGAATTGTTATTAATAAGAGTACTAAAGGTGAACACCCATCAAAAGTAAGATGGGCTACCAAACACCGTGTGCTGACTCCCAGGAGAGGTCACTTCGGAAGAAGACGGACGAAAGAAAGAGGGCGGAACATCAACTGGATCTGCCGGATTCAGAGTTTGGACACAGCCACGAGATGCTGGTGTCGGGAATGTCCGGGAGTTTCTGTCGTCTCTCTTTAACATGTCAACGCGATAAAAGCGAGCGTTCACTCGGTGTGCCCTCCCTCCGGAGGGGCTGGCCGGGACAGCCGCAGGAAAACAGGGAAAAGGGGGTGGCGGGGGGGGGGGGGGCAGTGCACGTCAAAGAGTCCGGGGCGGTCCCGCTAAAGGGATGAAGTCAGACTGCTTGGGCCCCCTGGGAGGATCCGGACTCTTCTACTATACCAAAGTCCGACTTTGAAATATACTGAGAGTGTAGAAACCATTTGGACAGGATATATGTTGCCATGTCAAAGGAACATGAAGATTTTCCACAACACTTAAACTCATCTTGAGGGAGGGGACGTGATCCTGGAGACCAGGCGGACAATAACCTTTATTTAATCTGACCACACGGGGGCACTGCCAACACAAACCTTCACTTGTTCACCTCAAGATTCAACATTCAAAGATTCAAAGTGTTTATTGTCATATGTAGAGTAAAGAAACGCGTTTCCCTGTGTAATGAATTTTTTTTTGCTGTCCACAATGAATGCGGGCATAAATGCAAATAGATAAACAGAATAAAATTTTAAAAAAAGGTTTAAAAAAATTGAATAATGGAATAAAAACAGAACAATCTCAAGCAGCAATAGAATGTGAAATAAAATGTGAAGAGATGATTCATTCTACCATTTGTTTTGTAGATGTCGATCCCTTCCTGTATTATATTGCTGTATTTAGTTTGAGTATCTCATGCAACCAATATATTTCTAAGGAAAATTTTATTGTAGGTCTTACTCAATTTGATATCAGATATTTGACAATGCATTATAAAATGTGATGCTTTATCCTCTTATTTTCCCCCAATCTTTTCCCATCATCCCAAGTACTCAAGGCAGAGAGCCACCCACCCTAAATCTGATCCAGCTGACTGATGTGGCCCCCAACATGAAGCTCTCCATGGTGCAAGGGACAATCAATAGGGATTAAGGAGGTTGCAGGATCCTTGACACTTCAGTAATGTGTTTTTTGCTATGTTTTAACAGGTCAGTTTGTGATTGCTAATCCCAACCAGATCGGTGGCAAACAAGTAAATGTGCCAGCCGTGTTTGGTATACTTACATTTCTCACCAGTGGACAGTTTCCCAAGATGTCTGTGTGTGTTTGCTGTCTTAGCAGAAGTGATGGGAGATCCACTGTCTGAAGCGAGTGTGCAGGTTATGAGGAACCATCTTTTCCTCCAGGTAGGTTACCCAACCTTCCTTTTTATCTTAGGTACAAAACCTACAACAATAAAGAAAGTACTTGACTGTAGTTGATCTGAGATATAAACACATACAAAAAAAAAAAAATCATGAAACAGACATGCATCATTTTACAAGGTGAAAAAGCCAACCATGCTGTCAGCTGTTGATAAAGGGTGTGAGGAGGACATTCGCACATGGAAGTGCCTCAAATTCATATTTATCAAAGGCACATTGAGTAAATGTTATTGGTAACATTATATCACTGATGACTGCCAGCTTAGTCTGCATCATTTGCTGGTGATGCCACAGTGACGGGGTTAAATGAAACTCAGATGTTAAATAAATAAATAAATCTTCCCCTCCTTATTACAAGTAGTGTGTGTGCGTGTGTGTGTGTGTGTGTGGTTGAGGGAGGCGAGGGGCTGGGTCGCTGAACAGAGCACGTCCGGCTAATTCCAGGAAATAGACACAGTCAGCCTTCCGCGTCAAGCGCACTCTTTATAGCCTGACCCACGACGGAAACGGTGATGTTTAGTGTCCAACGTAAAAGCACCCAATGTGTTTTATTTTTTTATTTGTTTATTAACTGTTAACACTCTTTTGCAGTTGGACTACATAATGTGGATATAAGCCGCGGGGCTATGTTTTCATTCAGTCGAACAAAAAATGCAAAACGAAGCAAGCTAATTACGCTGCTGGTGTTAAACCCGTTACAACACTACAATAGCAATCATTACATATCATTCAATATATTGTCACTAATATTACTCATGCTAAATATGAAGTAGGAAAACAGTTATAATGTAAACAATTTTGTTTTGAAGGATTTTGTGGCGGAAGTTCGCCTAGCTCCGGTCTGCTAGCTTGACGCTAGTCCGCTAACTTCGGTGTGGTCAGTCAACCGAAACATGGCCAATTCCTGACCGTCCGGTTTTTGTTTGTTTTGGGGGTTTTTTCCTCGATAACGTTTAATGGCCAACATGTCGTGTTAGTCTCCTGGTGGCTATTTGCTGTTTGACTTCACATCGGTCGTTTGAAACGGGAACACACAAACCAACCCGCTCTTTCTCTGCCTTCCTCGCCTCCTCCACCGTCGTCCTGCGTGAAGACTGCTAGCTACGATGTGACCGACCAGCTGCCGTACAGGAGGGGGAGTTATAATCGACATTATCTCGGCTGGATGGCTCCGACACCAGCCCGTCCGCCTCCGTCTAACGCCTGAATGCGGCCATCTCCATAGACATTTTTGAGCCCCGCTTCGGGAGGAACAGCTATTTGTTTCCGCGGCGGAAATAACGGACGAGACCGCATTTCCCGGCGCAGTTAGTTGACACCCGAGGAAAGATGTCCTTCTTCAATTTTCGGAAGATATTCAAGTTGGGACCCGACAAAAAGAAGAAGCAGTATGAGCATGTGCACAGAGACCTTAACCCGGAGGAAATATGGGATATTATTGGGGAACTGGGAGATGGTGCGTTTGGTAAAGTGTACAAGGTAATACAGCACATCCATTGTGTGTGTGTGTGAGGTTTTTTTTTGTTTTTTTGTTTTTTTTATTTTCCACTATGTGTCATTTTGTTACAAGTAGGTGTTGAATTATATTGTTAAAATTACCCCAGTGACAGCACACATCCTGTCGATCACCAGACTGTCACCAATGTAAACCGTCTCTTGTGATTTGTTTCCTCGTTGTGTACTGCAGCCTAATTAAATTAATCCTCCTACCTGCCTCAGCATTTATGTTGAGTCAACGTTAACAGACGAGAGCTGGAGATCAGTTGTGTTTAGTGACAGCACGAAAATCATCCTGTAACTGTGTTGTGCGTACTTTGGATGTCACAGACAGCCACTGCTACAGTGTCATGTTAAAAAATATGACTTTGCCATGTCATTGGGTGGCACTTGGGTCTCAGTCAAACTGGTGTAGGTGTGGTACGCTTTGTCACAACAAGCATCACCTCAAGAATGACAATCAGGGTTGACACAAATAACAAAAATCCTGACAGGTATTGGTACTTTGTGCAAAAAGAACTTTTTTTTTTTTCAAGCAAGGGCAAGTTTATCACTCACTGTGGACGTGTTTGTAGATTTGGTAATGTTTGTAACTGAAGCTTTGTTTGATCTATATCTTCCACTTAGACATTGTGTACATTTAAATTGGGTGGGCAGGTGTGGCAATACCCACAACACCACTGCAGTTTAATGGAATTTAACAACATGACCTCAAAACAAATTTTACCTTTATGGAGCTCTTATGATACAGGTTTTGATGAGTGAGTCTGATAACCAAGGAGGGATCATTTACTTCTTATAAGGCTTTAGTACATAGGATTGCATTATATCACAAAGGATTAATTGTTTTGTGTCCAACACTGCACACTTGCACTTAGCTCATATTGTTTTTGTGTCTGAATGGAGGGTAAATAGGCTTTCTTCTTTTATTTTCTTTTTTTTTTACATAAGTGTGTTGGTTCATTTAACAAACAATTCCAAAATTGCAAATGTAAATGTTGGGGTATTCTAATTGTTTAATGAAAATTAGTTTCATGGGAGGCTTCATCTCTTAATTAACACTGTTGATTTGACTGATCCCAGTTTCGCATCATTCTTCCTGGACCACACGTGGTCAGAAAATGTAATTAATGGTTGACAAATTTTGATTTGCCAGTTTCCAACTGTTATTAGCTAGTCCACTAATTGCAGTGCAAGCCTGAAAACTCTCACACATGTCAGCCTGACATGTGTGAGAGTTTGTCTCCTTTGGGTGTGGTGACAAAGACTGCCAAAGTGTGAATTATCTTTCTGAAAAGAGATCTGACATTTGTTGAGACCAAACAATCAGTCTTTAAATCATTCTTTTCAGGCAGCAGTTATTTATTTTGAAAGCGTGGGATAAAGCATTTAATCCATTATGCACTTAATTTAAACATGATTATGCCAGCCAGAAACGCTCTCATTTTATCTGTCGCAAAAGACCATTTTTATTGAATTTAGAAAAGGGTTTAAATATCATCTGCATAATGACCAAAGGCCAGAGATAAGACTTGAGGCGCTGAAATGATGGACGTATTATCAGCTGGCTCTCCATTATGAAAAAGAACAATCTGCATATGCATTAGTGATGGCCTTTGCGAGACAGGCATTGGCCAGTGAAAAGGAAAAGAAACAGGGAGTGTGTTAAGTCAGAACTGTGTAAATATAGGACCTGACACACCACAGCAGTTTCTCTTAACAGCTCCCTCCCATTTCTTTTCTTTAACTCACAAAGATTGCGTCGGTATCTGTAAACATTTAAGCCCATAGCTGGCCTTGAAATAACTTCTCAGCTACTTGTTTTATTGGATGGGTGTGGTAAATTCAGTCTTTGGAGTACAGGCCAAGATTTTGAGGCATTTGTTACCAATATAAACACTCAAGCCATCTCCCTTTTCAGAAACCCACTAAATCATAAATTTACTCGGGTTACTCTTTAAAAACTGCTGCAGGGACTTGACATTTCATCTTGCAGCAGGTGTTGTAAAATGAAATGAAACAAAGAAGAAAGCAGGAAGAGAAGAGCAGGAAATAAGCAAGTTTCACAAAATGAGTTCCTATGAGTAGGTTGGAAGATGAGAGGGTGTATTGTCAATATTTTTACTTTGGACAGGTTCTGTGTTTTTGTTTTGTGTTCTGATGGCAAATTTCCTTCTCAGAATATACCAACATGTTATCATACAGTCTCTAAAAGGTTGCCTTCAGCTAAACAAGCCAAAAGAGCTCCTCTGCTTATTTCTCTTCCTCCAAAATGGCCCTCGACTTTAAATTTAATTGCTAAAGTTCGTGATTGTTCTTCTATAGTAGCTGCCTTACACCAACCGACACAATTATTTGATAGGGCTCTGTTTTCTTGATCATTTAACATTATGTTGTAAGAAAATACAATACTCTTGTATTATTTTAATTTTGTCCCTTTGAATTTTGCTTTCAGGCTCAGAACAAGCAGAATGGGACTCTTGCTGCTGCCAAGGTTATTGACACAAAGACAGAAGATGAATTGGAAGATTACATGGTCGAAATTGACATTCTGGCCTCTTGCGACCACCATTACATCGTCAAATTGCTGGATGCCTTCTATTATGAAGGCAAGCTTTGGGTAAGTAAGCAAGTGCCTGACTGAGATAACTGTTTGCGTGTACGTATGGCTGTTAATTTGATGCCAAAGAGGTGCAGATATTGGGACCCAGTAGGGCAGGGTGATAAATCGATTTCATCGATTAATTCAAATTTGTAGTTTAGGCTAATTTGTTTTGAATGAAAATTGGTTTTCAGTAGTTCAGAATGGGCTGAGCTTGTTGTTTTCTGTTGTGACTCACACAAGCGCACTGATACGCATTTGGGTTCACCGTCTTGGACAGCTATGTACAACAACTCCACCTGGACAAAATGGTGTCAGACTTCATGTGAAAACACAAAATAAGAAATAAAAACTTTTTACACTTCATTGCTTTAACCCAGAGGGGAAAATTGTATTCAAATCGCAGAAGGGATAAATCAAAACAAAAGCAAAAATAATAAATAAATAAATAATTTCTTTGTCATTTTTAGTTTGTTTTTAAGAAGGAAAAAAATCTATTAAAGTCATAAGTTGAGTTTGGTGTGTAAAATTGGACATTTTATTTTTAAGCCATATTGCCCTACTCTAGGACCCAGTCACACACGAGTGACACTCAAATTTACTGCAAGACATTTTTTGTTTGGCCGTTTCTCAAAGAACTATCATTCACTTCAAGGATAATAGCTCCACATATTAGTCATCTTCCACAGAAGAGTTTTAAACTGACCATTTGCCACAGTTGGAGGCTTGTAAGAGGCTTTGCCTAGGATTAGGATAGGATTGCCTGACCTCCCAGACTTCAGAGGTTGCATTCTCGGAAAAAATGCAGTATTACCATCATCTCGTTACAAGAATGTAGTTATATTTATTAGTTTAGCAATATGTTTCTGCATTGTCAGTTCAGGAATTCTGTGATAACATTTGCAGCCTCTGACTTCAAGCTGAATACCCAAATACCCAAATTGTCAGCAGTGAGTATAGTTTTGTTATTGTGACAAAACAGTTAACTTTTCTGTCCCCTTTTTCAAAATGCTACTTTGTCAGATTCCCTAACAAGCAATTTAACCATGAGCATAAGTGCAGTTTTCATACATGGTCAGTAGATCTCTCTTTTGTGCAGTAAGAAGCCTCACAACAATTAGGTCCTGGCAGGCGGTGTCATGTGACTGTCCCTTGTGGGTTGGCTGCATCTATGGGAAGATAATGGAGTAGTTTTGGTGGCTGGAGAAAGTGTCGGTGAATAATTCAGAGCTGCATGCAGTTCATCCCCCCTGGCATCAAGGGCTTAAGTAGCATGATGAATGTGTAACTGCCTCTGCTTCACACGTGTTAGGCAATGAGTTAATTTATGACATCTTCCTGTTTTTTGTTTTTTTTTAACCAAAGAATAACCAAGGAAAATATTTTGATGAAGAAAGAATTCATATTCTTGCACAATGATCAATTTTAACTTGAGAATACTGACAATTTGGAATGAGAATGACACAATACTTTAAATTGGCATGCATTACACGTATAGTCCTCGAGCAAGGGGTGGTGCGCATTTGTAGCTTTGATTGATTTTTTTTTTTTTTTTTTTTTTCTGTCATCTGATACAATGAGCTGCCAAGTACCATAGCGGCAAATCCAATATAGATGAAGTGGTGGTCTCGTACATTACATCAGCTATTACAACTGCGGTCAGAAGAGAGGCAGTTTTACATCTCAATAACATTATCAGGGAGCAGTGTTATGCTTACCTACTGCGGCTTCATATAGTGAACTCTAATATGTCTTTGTTTGATTAGCAGCAGCTCACCTGGTTAAAGCATGTCACAAGATTTCTATTATAATGAAAGCACCTCTGCTGTGTATTGCATTATATGCTCAAGCCTAAACTTTTAGTTTTAAGTGGAGTATTGTGTAAACCTTTTTCTCTATTGACTAATGTATAAGGAGAATGTTAGCTTACTTCTTCAGAATATTTGTCCTTGGATATTCCTTGAACACAAATAATGTCTTTAAACACAATATAAGTGGCTTCATCTGTAATGAACATGACATTTTGACCTAAAGGTCGATGTCGGCTGAAGGCGTTATCTCCCAAATTTACTTAAACAGTTACCAAAATGAGGAAATGAGTCTTTAGAGTTATGAAATATCCTGAATGTGAGTCTTATGTAGCCTTACAAGTGAAGCATTTGTTCTGTAAAAAATATAATTTTTCAAATAACTATTTAGGAGAACCTCCTGTTTGCATCTAGAGCCGCTACTAATATTCTGATCCAACAAACCAGACCTGTCTTTATATGGAAAAGCAGATGTGAGAAGGGTCCGTATGGATGTTTAGTGTCTGACTGATCACCTTTTTGGAATTTCTGTACAATGTAATGAATAACAAAGAACAGGGATGCTGATGTCTTTCTTATAAGGGTTATGTTATCCACCTAATGTGGGTACCAGTTTCCTCTTAAAGCAAATAATATTCTGTGGCACCTTCATTATATGGCAATACATACTATCGTGTTTGTTTTGTGTTCCACTTTGTTTTGTGTTACCATGACAGATTCTGATCGAGTTTTGTGCAGGCGGCGCAGTGGATGCCATCATGCTAGGTGGGTCCAAGTTCACTGGAGGGAACAGAAAAACACTGTAAAGTTCTGGTGCTTTTTTCTCCATCTTTGAACGCCAACTCTTTTTATTCCACTAAGAACCCTCTGTGGGATTTTTTCCCTTTACTCAGTCGGACACCATTCCAACTGTGTAATTATTATAGCTCAGATTCCAAGGAGTGGTTAGTCCACTTCTAATGTCTGCAGTTTTTCTCCTACTTTCAAGCCTGAATCAACACCTTACAACTTTTTCTTACATTGAATCAGCACAATAAAGAGGTTACTCCCTAGTTTATCCAGTCATATATGCTGTACAATATGAGGGGACTATTGGATACCATCCAACCATCACATTTTTAATCTATTCGAATGGCCCAGTCTGTTTTTTAGCATGACAAATAGTGCAGTAATGACAAATGGTCAAGAAAAAATGTGACTTCTGAATTATCTATGTGCATGTTTGCCCCAGAACTTGAGAGGGCCCTGACTGAGCCTCAGATCCGTGTGGTGTGTAAGCAGACCTTGGAGGCCTTGATTTATCTCCATGAGAACAAGGTCATCCACAGAGACTTGAAAGCCGGCAACATTCTTCTGTCCTTGGATGGAGATGTGAAACTGGGTAAAAAACTCTCATCTTTTGTTCCCGTGTTTGCTATTTTCATATTCCATTAAAAGTGAAGGATTTTTTGGTAAAAATCACTTGTGTTCCAGCTAACCATCCCTAAAGCTATTTTTTAAGGATACTAACGAGAATACTGGATGATTCATTCGCCTTTTCTCTCACATTTGTTTGACTTTAATGGCCATTCAGAACCATCCTGCTGGGTTAACACTAATAGGGTTAAAAGGCTAATTACCAAAGTCAGTTGTGGATCCTTTTGCCATCAGTGCCATCACACAATTAAGTGTGTGTTTTCTATAACCCCAAAGGAAAGAACTGTATTTTATATGCCACTTGCATATTGAAGATGATGCACTGAATAGGTTCTATAATATTCAAGAAGTACCAAATTTCATGTTCTAACTGTAGCATCCATACTGGATCCACAATAATTCATGTTGTGTAGGCAGAGGGTCATGATGGAGCCTGACAATAATCATCAGGCAGTCACCAGGGGCTTAATAATAGATCTCTCTTTGCCTCTAATGTGTACAAAGTCTAAGTTATGCTTGATGAAGAGAATGTGCTTTAACAGTTTCACAGCATGAATTAACTGGCACTGATGATGTATAGATGGGATTATGAAGGAGAGTTTTTATAGTTTGTACTCGTATATAGGGTTTGTATAAGGAGTCCAAATGCAGAGTAATTAAAATGGAATGGTGCTGTAACTGCTCTGTTTAAAATGTGCTCGATTCCATGTCATATTTTCAGATTAATTTGCTGTGTCATTATTAGAATGAATACAAAGAATCATAATTAATTTGTACTTTCAGCTGACTTTGGGGTGTCTGCTAAAAATACTAAGACGCTACAGCGAAGAGATTCATTCATCGGCACTCCATACTGGTGAGTCATTCACCCATGTCCATCCGACAGCGGTTTGAGAGTCTCACTGTTTGGGGTGATGCAATTTCTACACAGTGTTGCAAAACCTGTCATGGGATAACATAAAAAGCTGAGCTGAGCAACTACATGCACTTGAGTGTTGAATTACCTCAACATTTAATTCTTATCTTTTGAATTCCATACCAAAATCCAAATGCATATTCGTTTGTTTCATGCAAAGTCACCAGTTCATTTACAGCTCAAACTTTGCTTGATGCATGAACTCTGATTTTGCAGGATGGCTCCAGAGGTAGTAATGTGCGAGACCTCCAAGGACCGCCCATATGACTACAAAGCTGACATCTGGTCCCTCGGGGTAACCCTGATAGAGTTGGCACAAATTGAGCCACCCAACCACGAGATGAATCCCATGAGAGTGCTGCTGAAAATAGCCAAGTCCGAGCCGCCCACACTCATGCATCCCTCTCGCTGGTGAGATGGTGTTTGGGTGATAACTAGAGAGGTGGCAGTGGAATATTTCCGGTTAGGAGATTAGAATATATTGACTCTAATGTTTTGGGTAGATATTTACAAGGTGAATAATGGTATTAATTTGGTTCCTCAAGGCGGGGCCAAACTTACTCTGTTATGCAGCAAATTAACACTTTCATTGTTATTTAATCTTGATAGGTCACCAGAATTCAGTGACTTCCTGCGGAAAGCACTTGATAAGAATGTGGACAATAGGTGGAGCGCAGTACAACTTTTACAGGTGAGCTGCCTTGTTTCACTTTCACACGACTGTTAGTCTCTTAGTACGCAAACACCTACACAGCCTTGGAAATAACCCAAAGAATATATGCACACTAAGGCAAAGACTCTGAATGTGAATGTGTCATATTTCAACGCTCAGTATTAAGTTCAAATGAAAAGAAGTCTCGTTGGGCATAATTTTTCTCAACAGTTTGAAATGCTGGTCTGGAGAAGGGGTGTTAAAATGGAGGGATCATAATAACTTATATATGAGAACTTTTAATTGTTAATTATTACTCATTATTCTTGCCCCTTATCATGGAAAATGTAAGGGTGTCTTAATATGTACATAACATGGCTTTTGAAAAAAAAATGTGTATCGTAAAAGAAGTGTTAATTTAGAAAAAGAAAAGTTTATCTAATTCCTACTTAGTTCTACTTTTTTGTTACAAGTCTTACGTTTATTTTTCTTTCCCTGGTTTGCACCACTGTCCTCACTTTCTCAGACATCTCTTGTTTCTTCCATGTTTGCATCTCATTCACTGACTGGAGTCATAATGACTAACCGACTGACTAACAGACCAGTGCTGTTAAAGTAGAAACACCCTCTCAAAGTGTAATAATTCTTAATAACTTTTGGGGGACTATTTTCAATCCAGATTGTGGTGTCTGTTTTTGACCTCTTATTATAGACAGTGTCATTTTCTGTTTTGATGTTTGTGCCTTTATTTGATTCAGTTTAACAGATTCTGAAGGATAAAGATCTCTATTCAATCTTGTATCACTGTCCATCTACATAGCATCCCTTTGTCACCAGTGTCACTGATAGCAAACCTCTTCGAGAACTCATAGCCGAGGCCAAAGCTGAAGTCACAGAGGAGATTGAGGACAGTAAAGAGGAAGAGGAGGAGGAGGAGGAACCCGATACATCTCTCGTATGTACTTTCATGCGAGTTACTATATTTACATATACCAATCACAGTAGTCAAGCAAATGTAAAAAAAAAATATATATATATATATACAAACTCTGACAGTCACTCTTAATATTTTGTGAAAAACATCACTGTGGCTTTTTGTCATTTATTTATAATAAAAGTTTATTTTGACTCACATATATTTGACTCAGGCTGCTCCTGGACACAAGCGAGCACCATCAGATACCAGTGTGGCCAGCTCAGAGGATGACAAAATCCCACCAACTCCCTCCACCCTAGAATCTGTTACAGAAAAGACAGAAGCAGAGCCTGCTGAGGATCACACTGGTGATAAGCCCTCTGGTGAAGGACTTGAAGCAAGTGAAGAGGTCAAAACTGAGGAGGAAAACCTCATTGAGGTGTCTAATGCCATTAATGAAGACCTGCCTTCTAGAATAGTAGAGCCCAGCAAAGACTTAATCCCTGAAGATTCCTCTGAGGCTAAACAAGAAGATAGTCAAGCTGAAGAGATTCCTGCTGAGCTTGTATCACAGTCAGAAGAACCTGTTGATATACAAATTGTCACAGATGGTACTGAAACAGATGTAGAACAGAAGGAGACGCAAGAAGAGACTCAAGCAACAGAAGAAGATAGAAAGCTTCAGGAAGTGACAGAGGAACAAGGTACAGAAGAATTCAGGGACTCACAGGAGAAACCCAAAGATACACCAGAGGAACCAGAATCCATATCAGGAGAAGGAGCACAGACAGGAGAGGAAAGCAGAGAATCAGATGAAGTGATGCCTCAAAACAAAGTGAGCCAGGACACGATGGAAGATACAGCTAACGACACAGATCTACATGTAGACACAGAAAATATAGAACCAAATGTAATGGATACAAGCATGAATGGTGTCACAGACACAAAATCAAGTATGGACGAGTCTCCCACCAACACTATGGTGGAAAAGGAGGTTATAGAAAGTCAGATACAGGTAAAGCCTGATGATGAGGCCCCTGAAGAGGCAGAGCAGGCTGAAAAAGAGAATCAGACCAGAGAGGAACTTGAACCAGAGACACAGGCACCACCTGAATCCGTTAATGGAGTCAGTGGGGAAGTCAGAGACACCCCTGAGAATTCAGAACAAGTTGAGCCACCTGAAGATGTTCCTGCGAAGGAAGATGAGGACAAATCGACCCATGTTGAAGAGATTACCTCCCAAGATGCCGTCTCTGTCCAAGAGAGTGAAACAGACTCTGAGACCAAAATGGAAAAAGGAAGTCATGCTGTGTCCAAACCAGATGTGGAGAAGGACTCTGAATCCGGGAGCAGTTCAGCTGCTGATAGCAACAGCCTTGACCTCAATCTATCCATCTCCAGCTTCCTGTCCAAGACGAAAGAAGGGGGCTCTATTTCTATGCAGGTAACAGAATCCCTGAATCACTTATTAGCTTAAAATATGAATTTATCAACACTGTTTAGAATCTCGGTTTTAATCATTTCTCCTAAAAATATGCCCCTGTTTGTTCTGTAGGAGTCAAAACGTCAGAAGAAGACTCTGAAGAAGACTCGTAAGTTTATGGTGGATGGTGTGGAGGTCAGTGTGACGACATCAAAGATAGTGACAGATAAAGACACCAAGAGTGAAGAGATGAGGTTCCTAAGGTATGCCTGTCTCCAATCTACTTGCCATACTCTAAATGTGGAGCATGACCTATTTAGCATGTCTGCCTTAAATAGTTCTTGTTCATTTCACAACTCCCACAGCTTTTTCCGAATGCCAGATGGGTTATATCCCGTGATGAATGATGCATTATCCTAATGTCATCTCCCATGTTGCCTTTTAAAGACATGAGGCATGCTGATCCTACTGTTTATACAAGTGCTGTGCTGACTGTTTGCTGTGAGGTTCCTGGCCTTAAGATAGAGTTAGTAGTGCTGGAGAACGACTTTACATATTTGAATTTAACACTAAAACAGATACACCCCTTCTTTCAGTGCTCCTTCAGAAGCTTCATCCCTCAAGTTCATGGACATACATTGCCGAAGCTTCCTATCACATAATCGAGTACTTTATAGATATAGCTATCACACAGGTTAGCAAGTTAACAAAGAACACCAACATATGACAGAGCCTAGCTAATGTTACCCATCCACTGTGACCTGGCCCTGAGTGCCAGCAGATAAGTCCATAGCTGAATTTCTTTACTCAGTCTGACTGTGCAGTCTCACAGTTCTCCACCCTGTCCTATTTTTTTTTTTTGTTTGTTTGTTTTGTTTTGTACTGGTGATCTTCTCCTCCATGCTTCTACCTCATCATTTTTCCAACACGGTTATGCTGCACTGTATACATGATGGGACTGCCACTGGTGGGGATCTTTTGTTTACAGTTTTTTTTTTTGTCACCTCTACACCTATTGCTAGTTTGCAGTCAATCAATTCCATTTCAAACTCCACATGGTCTGGCAGCAATAATAGGGTAGACTGCTCCTCGTTCCTTAAATTGGCACTGTCTGTTAGTAATACTGTTTTTTCTTCTTACCCTCCCATGAACATTGTT
Organism: Remorina albescens; assembly: GCA_034769265.1. Classification (NCBI taxonomy): domain Eukaryota; kingdom Metazoa; phylum Chordata; class Actinopteri; order Carangiformes; family Echeneidae; genus Remorina; species Remorina albescens. Next base: position 11,240,112 of record CM068491.1, on the reverse strand, counting down.
ACTGATTGACTGGAATTGCTTAGTGTAAGCTGCTTTTTTTTTTTTTTTTTTTTTTTTACAGACCGGCAGCTGTGTAGGAACACCTGTGTGGTTTTTTTTGTTGTTGTTTTTTTTAAAGGTGGGGGGGGTATTTGAGAGTATGACAAGTGTATTAAATAACATTTGAGTTAATAATATTTAGGACATCAGGCAAAAATCCTCAAAGCGGTAGTCTCCTGTGCAATATGAGTAGTGGCAGAATTCTTTTTAGGCATATTTGAAGAAATAACCTCCTTAATGACAAACTATTGAATTTGAAATTGGTAAATTTGGTGGCATTGCACTGTTGTTGTGGTTTCCTCAGACGGCAGGAGTTGAGAGAGCTGCGCCTCCTGCAAAAAGAGGAGCATAGAGCCCTGCAGCAGCTAAACAACAAGCTGCAGCAGCAGAGAGAGCAGATCTACCGCCGCTTTGAACAGGAAACTACTGTGAGTCAGTTTGCTCATACTGCATTGGTATGATGTGTTTATCTCAAAGTTGATCTACGTCTGAAGCAGGGACTTGATGAGTTCTCATTTAATATTTTACTATGAGGCACAGTACTACTTTAATTTGACTTTAAATCAAACTGTCTTCTACCTCCAGGTTAATATGATGCCCCCTAGTTAATTTTCCCCTTCTCACTTAACAGTTAAATTCTGGAATACATCTTTGGGTGCTGAAGTGTATTAATCTTTTGATATTATCAACATTAAAAGTTAGCTTGTTCTGGTTATACCATTGATTCTGTCTGTGCAGGCTAAGAAGCGACAGTATGACCAAGAAGTGGAAAATCTTGAGAAGAAGCAGAAGCAGACTATTGAGAGACTGGAACAGGATCACACCAGCCGGCTCCGAGATGAAGCCAAACGCATTAAATCAGATCAAGACAAAGAGCTCTCCAAGTTCCAAAACATGCTGAAGAACCGCAAGAAAGAGGTAAGGTCCTGTAAGACTGCTTCTGCATGGAAATGCCTGTTGTGGGTTGATCAGCTCTTAACAGGGGCAGGCTTTGCTTCTCATAGATACGAGCTAATCAATAGTGCATGTATTAAACAATTTAGCTGGTGGCTTATTTGGCTTGTTTCTTATTAATCCTATGGTGGTGTGCCTTTTTGTTTTGTGTGTGTGTGCAAATGATGGCAACAGGCAGACTTTGCCATCTTTCTCCTAGATGCCTCAAGCTTCATGTTGTCGTATCCATTATTCATCTGCCCTGATGCTTCTAGTTGCTTCTGTAGTGATACAGTGCTCTAGAGTGTATTTGTTATTTTGAGACAACTATGTAATAAAGGTTCAGGCTTAGGTTATTGTGATGCTGTGCAGGGCTTGGGATACTTGATTAGTCTTTTCTGCCTCTGTTTCTGCTTGGTAGCATGAAATGCTGTGTTGAATGTTTTGGGTGTGCTTGCAGTTTTTAACTTATTCCTGCTTTATTAATGGCAGTTGTCAGTTGTGCTGTTTGATGTCTTGATGGCGGGGGTTAATGGCTCTGCTCATGCTGTGTGCAATTCGCTTTCTGGGCCACGTAAAAGTACATTTCCAGTATTCTGAAAAACATGATTTTACTGCAGGTTTGCTTAAAGTGTTAGTTGTGCTTCAGCCTTCTGCTTTGTTGTTAGGTAGAGGCAAAATTATCAGCTAATGCCTACTAATAAACTGTATTTTTTGTACTTTTTGGTTTCTTTATCCAAAATGTCTTGTTCCTGTGTATTTTAACTAACCATGCTTTCTGTATGAGTGTGTGAGGTGGCTTTGGTCATGTGACAGCCAATTTTTGAAGATTTTTCCAAGTGGTGTTGGGTTCATTTGGGATAATCTGTTATTTAAAAGTTCTGCATCAGAGTAACTGACATGGAAGAATCTTTAAAAACAACAAGCTGCAACAATTAAATCAATGAATATTCAGATAATCAGTTCATCCAACTTTTCAGGCAAAAATGTCAAATATCATTGTTGCAGTTCAAATGTAAGGATTTGTTACACTCCATTTTCTTATGTGATAATAAACCATCCTTTTTTTTTTTTTTTTTTTACTTTTTTCTGACCTAAGTAAGAAAAATAATTTACAGGAACTTGATAAAATAATTCTTAATTGCAGGCATACTTTTAAAGAAGCAGGGCGCTTTGAAGCATTTTATGTTTAATAACTATTCTTAAATGCATTCAGTTCTAAATTCAGCGCCTGGAAGCAGTCTCCAATTTAGGATTTTTAAACAACTAAAGTCATGGTTATGATGATAATAATTCCAACTCAGTTACTCTGGTTTCTTAATATCGAGATTCAAAATAATTATCCTGATGGCTGTGGGAAACAAAGGAGAGGTTTTTTCAGACTAACAACTACCACATAGCTGTCAAATCTTTCTTTGAATCAAACCTTTTTCAAACTGACAGTCCTGACATGCTCTGAAAAACCACTAATCAAAAGCTGACTGACTAATCAGACTGATCCATTGGTGGCTGGATGTGGTATAGCTTCTCAGAGTGGGCCTTGCACGTCTTTTACTCTTGCTAGCCCTCTTTATTAGATTTTCAGGATATACATCCACCAGTTTCTGCACGTACACTGTAGGTCAAACAGGAAGTTGGACAGTCACCCAAACATATGAGAAAAGAGCTCATGAAACGCTTAAAGGAGGACCTATCTGTCTTAAAGACTGCAGAGGTAAACTTTCACCTTCTGCTCTTACTCTGTGAAGGAGTAAGAGGTTACTTTACTTTTTCTCATCCTTTCTCTTCCTCTTGCCCTATGACCAGATTAATTCAACTGAGGTTTATTCATATGCACACATGCTGAAGAATCGCTGTGTCTGTAATTACTCCTTATTCTAACTATCCAACATGACAGTCCATATAAGTGATGGAACTACAGAAAATTATGTGTCACCCAAGAATTTACCTGGTTACACTGAATTTCACTGTGAAATTAAGCCGTTATGGACAAATATATAAATCAGTGAATAGCAATACTTTGTTGATTTTGGATTCACAGAACTGCAGTGTCAATGTGACAAAGTACTTTGATCTGCTACGTATAATTTGCTCCTTTTAGATCATTTTGTTTCCATGTGGTTTCTCAGTCAAGTTTCCAGATAATGTAGAGCATAATGTGTAGATATACTCTCAGTGATTCATATTGCACATTTACAGTCTCATCCAATCCATTACAGCTATTTTGTTGACAGTCATAGAGGCGTTAAGTCCATTATGTTTTAGCATTAAGATCATAATGCACCAGTCCACACCTCCCAATGAAACACTTGACTCCTGAGATTATGTATATGGAAATGACACTAAGTAACAGCTGTCAGTGGTGATATGGCTGATGATGATTGACAAGCCACTGCTCTGAAATCGGTACTCACTGCAGAGAACCTTGTCAATCAGCTCTGGGGAAACGTTGAAATAATGAAGGAGGGAGCAATTGCAGACACAGCTTTTTGTTTCCCTCATACTGTAGTCATCTGCATTGAAAGCCTTTCCAAACTAGGTTTTCCTGTGCATCTTTCAAGATATTAGATCCAAGTCATCTGGACTGAGGCTTTCTTTTCTTTAAAAGGTAACTCAGAATATTAACACTCCACCAGTGAGAAGCATGGAAAGTAACAAAATTGCTCTCTTGCAAGATGGATTAAACTGAAATGCTGGAATAGAAGTATTAATAACTAATGAACTGACTTCCTCCTAACGGTTACGCAGAAATTCGCCGTGAGCCTTAATACTCCCTACGTGGAAAGGGCCATCTCTTACATAACGTAGGAAGAATCAGTGTGTTTGTGTGTGAGAATGAAAGATCCCCAGCCTGCCGTGTGCTCTCTGTCCCTGATCAGGGCGAGTGCGCTGTGTGCTCTCCTCCACAGGCAGTGGCCCAGGTTATGATACAGTCTTTTCAGTTGTCCTCATGTGCACTCTTCAACGCTCAGATGCAGGATGTAAGTCCCCTCACCCCACTCCCGCCCTGGTTCTCTCAATCTATGACCCATACTTAGATGTGTGCGAAGTGTCAGGGTAGTTTTTGATGGTTCTGTTGTGCTGTAAATGATGACACATTTAAGCATGGGCGTTGTATTTTGTTATTTTTTGTGAGTGTTGTTATCACTGTGTTTGTGCAGTGGTTCTCTCTTTCTTCTCCTTGCGCTCAGTACTTTTTCTTCCACCAATCCACAAATGTTCTGCATCTAGTCTGTTTAGTATACATGGTTTTATTTTTAAATATAGCTGCATTGAATGAGATTGAGTCTAGGAGTAAGTGGCCTGTCCCAGTGATGCTGCAGTTGTTGATCCCTTTCTGTCTGGTTCCATGTTTGTCTCTCATCAGTCAAGACTGAATAGTGATAAACTGAAAAGTGATTATGTCATCACCTATGCCTAATCATAGTGAAGCAATAGCAGCAAATAAAGAATCATTTGCTATCAGGTAGGTGTTATACATCTTTGGTTAAAGATACAAATGGAAGCTGCTTGTTATTTAATGAGTCAGGTGTAATGTAGGCTGGACTCCGGACAATGTGAATGTCAATATAGATGTTGTCTTACATAAAACTGTAAATCTGAAACTACTGAACTGTTAACTTTTCTTTCTTTCTCTCTTCACCTCCATTGTGGATCGTTGCTATCCATGATCTCTGAGTGTCTCCTTTCCTGATTCCAGTTGATGATGTAACATCTTATTGCTCTGTTGTTTTGTTGAACAAGATTTTGACATTTTATGCTGCGCCCTCTCTCTGCTCTCGGCTGTCCCTGTGTGTTATGTCCATGGCTTCCTCTGGCTGCTTCCCTTCTCTCTGGCTCCCCAGGAGCAGGAGTTCCTACAAAAGCAGCAGCAAGACCTAGATGGAGCTCTAAAGAAGATTATCCAGCAACATAAACTAGAGATCGCCACGATTGAGAAAGACTGCCTCAACCACAAGCAGCAGCTAATGAGAGGTAGGAAGGGAAGAAAGAACACCTTTTACTTCTTAGTGACGCATCTGGCTCTGATTTTCTGATGGCATTTGAGGTACCATATCAGGATCCCTTTGTTAACAAACCATGCTGAGACGATTCAAAGTTTTAAAAAGAAACAAGGCAACATAGTGCGATAGCTTACCTCAAGTGTTTCAAGGTTCATTCTCGTAACAAACATGAAACCAGATGCAGCATGAAAGGTAGAAAAAAGTCAGAGTTTGTTAGCACATGAGCTTGTCAAAACTGTTAAATATCTTATAACATGTTTTTTTTTGTACCTGTACCTGTTTTGCAGCTCGAGAAGCAGCCATGTGGGAATTGGAGGAGCGCCACCTGCAGGAGAAACACCAGCAGCTTAAGCAGCAGCTGAAAGACCAGTACTTCCTACAAAGACACCAGCTGCTGAAAAGGCATGAAAAAGTAAGAGCTTGGAGAGATCTACATGGAAGAATGTGTGGTGTAAACCAATTTGCTGAACTCACGCCTGTGTGGCTGTGTAACTTTCGCAGGAGATGGAGCAGATGCAGCGTTACAACCAGCGGCTCATAGAGGAGATGAAGAACAAACAGACTCAAGAGAGGGTCCGGCTTCCCAAGATCCAGCGCAGCGAGGCCAAGACCCGCATGGCCATGTTCAAGAAGAGTCTCCGCATCACAGCCACTGCATCTGTCACTCCAGAGCAGGAGAGAGAACGGATAAAGCAGGTACAGGCACTGAGTATGGACGCCTGCTGCTGTTTAACACTTTGTACTTGTCGCACTTGAGGGAAGCAGTGACTGAACTTGCATAGTCTACTTTTAGCAACACTGGCCTACAGACACATCTAGTGAGTTTCCATTCACATGTCACTAGTTTCCCTGGCATTGCCTTCTTAAAAATGTTGTCGTTTTTTTGTTTTTCTTTTCGTCAGATAAAACCAGTGCACAATCTCGGAGGCAGTAAAAAAGTTTGTGATTAAAAAATAGGGCATCATCTGATACACATAAAACAGATACTGAAAAGGTTTTTGTGACTTCACTCAACTCCACACAATCTTGTCCTGACAACTGTACTGTGTGTTCACCCTGCCAGTTGTAAAAGTAGAATATTACCTTTCTTCCAAAAAGATACACCACTCTGTAGTTTTGAGTTTGAGGGAAGTGTCACTACTTTACTTTGTGCGTGTTGTCCAGTTTGCCTCTCAGGAGGAAAAGAGGCAGAAGAACGAGAGGCTCCATCAACACCAGAAACATGAGAACCAGATGAGAGATCTGCAGCTGCTGTGTGACTCAAACATCAGGGAGCTGCAGCAGCTACAGGTGGGAAGGAAACACACACATGCACCCACACAATGTTGATGCTCAAATTTTATGGCTGCGAAAATAAAATAATAACAATAATAGAATAAATAGATAATGGTTACTATCAAAGGATAACGAAAAAAATCCAAAGTATTGACAGGTTTGACCTTAGGTGCAATGCTGTAAAAAACTAAGTTTATTCCAGTATATCCATGTATGGTGTTTAATTTCAGAATGAGAAGTGCCACCTTCTGATTGAACACGAGACCCAAAAGCTGAAGGAGCTGGACGAGGAGCACAGCCAAGAGATAAAGGAGTGGAGAGAGAAGCTCAGACCCAGGAAGAAGGTAGAATTAGAAACTTTCCGAAGCTTCACTGTGTCAAGCTCCTGCAGCTCAAACTTGTTTTGTCTGATGTAACAAGGTGGCTGACTGAGTTGTTTGTATCTGCTGCCCCCTGCAGGCATTAGAGGACGAGTTCACACGGAAGCTCCAGGAGCAGGAAGTCTTCTTCAAGATGAGTGGTGAATCCGAATGCCTTAACCCCACCACCCAGAGCCGAGTATCCAAATTTTACCCCATCCCAAACCTGCACAACTCCGGTTCATAGCTTAATGTGTGTCTGTGGTGAAAAACAGACGCTTCCTGGTGGCACGACAGCATTTATCTGACCATTACTGAGTACAAAAAAAAAAAAAGGAAAATGTCTTCACTGCTTTGATTCAGCATGATGTGCCTCCACATGCACTTAATCCATTTTTCTCACTTTGTTGAGAAGTGGTCCTATGGATAATATGCACTTTTGAGCATGTTCAAAACTAAAAAGTCTGTAGTTGATAGCTAAGGCCAATCATGCTTATCATATTATTGTAAGCAAAGCCATGCTACAGTATGAATGATCTCCAGTGCCTCATATATACCTTTCTCTGCATTTAGGCGCTTCCCTGAGTTTTCTACTGCGCACAGTAAATACAGTGCCCCCACAGTGTGTTGCACTTAAATAACCGGTTATCATTTCCACCCATCACCACAAGATGTAGACAGTTTGTTTTCTTCTTTTCACGTGAGCTGGTGATTAAAGTCACCTCTGACATGCTGTTTTCAAAGGGAGGTTTAGCGATGAGTCAGTGGACTTTGTTATGACTCGAGTGTAGTCTTTCGTGCGCAGTGTCTGTTGTTGCCATGAGAGTCCAAAATGACCATGTGAGTCGGGATCATAAGGCTGTGAGTTCAAAGGAAAAGGAATGTACTGTGTTGTGAGTGAAGCGTTACATGTCTGTACCTAAATATGAAGTTTAAGTCAATGTTGTGCTTACCATGAGGTTTACAGTCTGGGGAGATGAGTGAACAAAAATCTAACTATTGCTTTGGCACATAATTTCGTTTTAGTCCCTCTCTCAAGCACACATCATCGTTTAGTTCAACATAGGTGATCTGTTTCCTCTTGGGGAGTGATTAAAAAAAGATTTTTTTTAATGTATCTATATCATTTTATCTTCTGGAGGTTATATCCAGTAGTGTTGTGCGTTATGGACACAATTAGTTACTAAAGGAATGTAAAGCTGTTGATTTGCACTGTTTTGCCACATGAGGTAAAGGAGAAAATATGCAGTTGTAAGCTGTCAGTGTATTGACAGTAAGTCCCCTTTGTCTCACCCAAACTGACTGAACTTCTGGAACATTTCTGCCTTTTTTTTTTTTTTGTTTGTTTTTTGTTTGTTTGTTTTTTTTAATGATTTTTCCTTGCTTTTCAAATATGCCCTTAATATTTTATGACCACATCTAGTTTTGAAAACTTGTATTCCTGATATATTGATGCTGTAATCGCTCTTTATGGTGAGCTTTTCCTTTTGCTCATAACGGTGTTGTATGGAAGATAAAATGCTGTCAGTAACTGTACGAATTTCAAAGTGTGAGGAGAAGTTCCTTTGCTGTATTTTATGTGTATTAATGGTTCACAAAAAGAGACCTATTTCAAGATGAATATACTGGATTTGTTTATTTGGCCACAGCATATCATTAACGCGTGTTTATTTCTCTATGGTGGCGTTAGCATTGAGTGTTTTGTCATGACTGCTGGAATTCTTATTGAAGTTATTGGAGACTGTGTCTTGTGAATTACACCATACGCCCCATAGATTTCAGATATTTTTTTATTTTGTTAAGTTACAGCATTTTAATGTGTTCCTGTCATTCTACCACCATGGATATTCCTAGCATTTGCATTTTTGATGTCAGATCAAATGTATTTAAAGTGTCTTTACAAATCAACAATTTTTTTTTGTTGTAAATAAAATATTGACTGTTTATTTGACATTTGAAATGTTTTCAACACCTTTGAGATCAGTTTAGTTGTACAGATATCAAAACTCACATATCCAAAAATAGATTTATTTGTGTGTCTTTGAAATATAATGATGAAATGTCAGTAAATTCAATCATGTCCACCATAATCTTGAACATTTTATAATTTAATCTGTCCACCACACTAAGAAAATAGAATTCCAGTGTGCTCTTTTACAAAAATATATGACCTAATCAGTCATTAATCAAGAGGCTCATAATTAAGATATTATGAGTCCTTATCTATCAGCCATGTGAAGAATAGTTTCAAGTACATCAACCCGACCAACCCACTGACCTGCCCCACCTGCCCCACCCAGCCCCTGGCTTTCACTAACTGAGACAGCTTTGGATGATGATGCAATGATGTATAAATTTAAAAATGTAAGTTGTATGCAGTCAATGGATAAATGCCTGCGGCCTTAAAAGCTTTAGGCCGACTTGAGCTACTTGGATAATATGAAAATATTGCAGTCTTCTATCTTAGTACAAAATTCAACACCTATATAATCCTCAATACAGTATAATCCTCAAACAACAATGAATACAATAAAAAGTACACCAGACGCTTTAGTCACACAAGTAGTGGGAAAAGATGCAAAAGTGCAATTAAGCTATCAGAAATTGCTAGTTGTTGCATAAAAATAGATCTTAAACCGAGCTACCCTCAGAAAAATGTTTGAACACAAGCTTTTTAACTAAACAAAGTAAACATTGTACACCCACATGTCCAAAAAAAGTCTGTCGCCACAGCACTGACCAGCAGCTAAATCCATACTCTCTAATGAAGCTGTTTCAAAGAGACGGCTGCATTTTTTCTGGCTGCTTTTGTTCTCTCAAATTGTCCCTTGACATTTCTAATGTCTAACTCTAAGGAGCATTGTTTCAACTAATTTGTTACTGCAGTTCAACGACTGAAAAAATAAAAAGATGAAAAAATGGAAATGAAATGTGGCATGATGCAGTAGTATGTTTAGCCCTTTAGCCACCGTTGGTCTGACGGCGATGCTGCAGACGACGAATCACTTTATTGCCTGTGGTGGGTGAAAAAACACACAGTGTGGTAGTAAGTTACGTTTGTGGTACGCTGGATCATTTTTATGTGATGTGACGACGTTTTTATGATCTCACCTGTATCCCTCTTCTGAACTCTGTGTGGAATTTGGACAGTGTACGATCCTGGTAATCCTGGTAAACCTTGTTGTCCTGGATCACCTGTAAACACACACACAAATAAACACTCAGGCCACGGCTCTCTAACTCCACTGAAATCTTACTTTGGAAAATCAGCTCCGTCAGAATGTACCTTTCTCTCCTCTGGGTCCTGGATACCCTCTCTCTCCCTTTGGTCCAGGGTGTCCTGGTGGCCCAGGGATGGTGCCATAGGCTACGCAAAAGCAAAAAGACAGATTCAGCTATGATGATGTAACATTTTCCAGCTACGCTTACATAAGTCTGGATCGTTTTCCAGCGCTGTAATATTCAACCAGATACAGTATGTGGAAAGTCATAAGTTTGTCCTCACTTCTGAAGAAGTCCACGAGGTCAGCCGTGACATTGCCGTAGGTCCCAATGACACGGCTGTATCCTGGTGGTCCAGGAGGGCCAGGTGGACCAGGGGGACCTTGAATTGCTCTTACGCTGGTCTTTGCAGGACCCTCCACCAAATATCCCTGTAGGAGACCTTGATCTGCAGGAGGGTTGTGAGAATACAATACTTTCATCATTGCTGCCTTGGATTTGACACAGAGGACTCAGCCCTAGACAAACCAAACTCAGATCTCATAAAACCACGGCAAAAAAAACCTCAGGAAGTTTTCCTCAGCATTCAAATAATCCAACGAGTTACATTGATACATTGCACAACTACATTATGAGACAATGACAATATCTGTACACTTGGCAGCTGTAATTGACTCACTCTTGATGTAGTCTGTAACTTTCAAGGCGACGTTGGAGTAGTCCAGCGTGTCGGCGTGTAAGCGGACATTGATGTCTCTGCGCTCTGAGCCATAGCGGCTGTCACCATGAGCATAACTCTGGCTCTGGGTGTAGCTTTGGATGACTCCTGGTTCTCCACGTTCACCTTTCTGACCCCTCGGTCCTTGTGGTCCCTGAGGGCCCGGAGGTCCGGTGATGAAACGCCGAGCACTGTCACCTGAAGTAGAAAGTTCACATGTGATTTTTCCGGACCCACCTGTGCCATCAGGAGGTGTCTTAGGTTTTATACATATGAACTGTTTATCCAGCGGGCATGGGATGTTAGGAGCTTACTGGTCAGATAGTCCTGAATTTCAGCACGAATGCTCTCCCGTGGGAAACTTCCACTTAAAGAAACCGATCCTACGGAGCTCCCCGGAGGACCCTGCGGACCTGGAGGACCAGGAGGGCCAGGAAGCCCTCTGAACCCAGAGCCTGTGAAAGATTCACCTCAGTGTTATTGTCATTCCAATGTGTGCAGGACAGAATGAGGAAACCTTGTGCAACGCCAACAATGTTAAAGGTAAGAGAGTAAGTGATTTTTGTCAACTTCATTGAACCTCTACATGATCTGCTATCTGTACAATGTTCCTACACAGCCTTGGTTCTGTACACAGAATATAAACACTTCATTCCTGAGCCATCCAATGTAATGTTCAGTTTATCTGACAGACTCACCCTGCAGGTAACGCTGGATGTCCTCCAGGCTGTAGCCACGACTTCCAGCTCCAAACACAGTGGCCGTAGAGACTCCCGGGGGGCCCTGTGGGCCAGGAGGGCCTGGCTGCCCTGGGACACCGGGAGGACCAGGAGGACCGTGTTGTAAAGCAGATCTGACCCACGTCTGGAAGTCTGAGTCTGGGTAAGTGGATCAGGATAAGAGTGAGTGAGCAAGTGTGTGAGTGTGTGTATCGTCCCTCTACAGGTGAAATAATGATTAAAGCTAAAAATGGCCTTACTCCTTATCAGTGCACTGTAGTCAATTGTAGCTGTACTGATGCCAGATCCTCCTGCACTAGGCAGCCCTGGAGGACCGGGTGGCCCAGGTGGACCTCTAGCAATCCCTCTATCTGAAAATGACAAAAATGAGTCCAAATGTTTGGTTAAATCTATGTTATTGTTGCCATGTTCCTGTTTCCTGTTAGTGCTGTGCTTACCATTCATGATATTAAAGACATATGTGGCTATCTGCTCCACAGTGTAGCCGCCTAAACGTCCGTCTGATGCCCCCGATGACCCTCTGTGTCTTTGCAGTCCTGACAAGTATCTCTTCACATCATCTCCTAGACAGATCACAGCAGAGACATAGTTTAGCCCAGTGCATCCTCTAAACAGGTCAACAAGAGTCAACATGCACCTCTGACAGGTGGATACATTATCAGATGGATCTGAGGGAGGGAAAATATATATTGTACTTACTCTGAAGCACAACAATGAGATCATTGACTGACTGGATTTCAGAACGAGGTCCAGGAGGACCAGGAGGCCCTGGAGGACCAATGATGAGGCCTGAGCCTGAACCTGAAATTGAACAGCATAGTTAAAAGTAGTTCTGTTATATTAATTCAACTCTACAAAAAACAATTTTACACACATCAACTAACAAAATAAATTCTGGGGAAAAACACAGGCTTACTTCGCAGGTAGGCAATGATGCGAATGGAAATGTCCTCTATGGAACCTGAGAGGGTTGCAGGGATTCCTGGAGGCCCAGGTGGACCTGGAGGTCCAGGAAGACCAGACTGTCTGCTTCTGCCTGCATGGATCAAATGAATGTTAATATTCAGCTCTGTTCCTTGCACAACCTGCGACCTTGTGTGAGTTCCTCAGAACAAGCCTTACTTAGATATTCAGTGATGTACTGGCGCATCTCAGTGGAAGAAGCAAAGGAGCCTGTTGGGCCTGGAGGGCCAGGAGGACCTTGAGGACCAGGAGGCCCTGAAGTGACTGAGATGGAGCCTGAGGAAATATTTTACAATAAAGACCCGAAAGAGAACACGTGGTATAAAGTAATCAGGATGCTCATTTGATCCTTACTACCTCTTGAAGAGCCAGGAATGCCAGGAGCTCCGGTGTCCCCTTAGAATACAACAACAAAAGCATTTTCAGACAAATACGCTATGTGCTAAAAAGCGATACAACACTGGACAACATTCACAGGTTACCTTTGAGTCCTGGTGGTCCTGGATGTCCAGGTGGCCCTGGTGGACCTGGTGGTCCAGGAATAGCGTGTCCTCCAGAATAAGTTGACACTGTGAGACATAAACATACACAATAAGTATACAACACTGTGCAGTCCGTTCATTTAAATAAAAAATTCATCTGATTATTTTATGTTTAAAGAGATTTGGGTTTGTTGGTTGACCTCTCTCAGAGCTTCCTGGTCTTCCTGGTGTGCCAGGCTGTCCTTGTTCACCTGAGACACAAATAAAGTCAGTGTTATTGATCCTGGCTGAGGACAAAAATTACAGAGTAAAAAGTCAAATTATTTAGATAAAAACATGAAAGAAAGGCACAGAGATAATCACCTTGGTAGCCCCTTGGTCCAGGAGAACCTAAAATAATGACACAGATGTCACGATAAAGTGTTTACAAAGTTTTACATGAAGCAAAGCAGGTCAGACTATTTCACTAAATCTGATCACCTGTTGATCCTTTCGGCCCGGGAGGCCCAGGTGGTCCTGGTGGTCCAGTGTAATATGTTCCTATAAGAGGAGCAGTGTTGGATTAGTGATTCTCTAAATCTTTGTGTTATTGATGCTTGTATGTGTAAAATTGAGGTTAGATTTGGGATTTTATACCAGAGCTGGATGCAAAGCCTGACTCTCCTCTTTCTCCCTTAGGTCCTGGTCTTCCATAACCTAAAAGGTAACTCTGATTACAAACGTTTCACCTAAATGGATGAACCTCTTCAATTACCAACCACACTCTATGGTACAGTTTATTTTATTAGCTGAGATACTTGCCTGGTTGACCCGGAGGACCAGGCGGTCCTGGAGGTCCTTGTCTTGAATCTCCTGATGAAAATTTAATTTCAACCCGTCAGTGACACAATTTTAGAAGAAGCAGAAGGTTGTTATTCTGAAACTGTGTCTAATAATAATAATAATAATAATCCTACAAAATAATTACGGATCATTTCTTTGATCATTTCGTCGTTGTGCTGGGTTTTTTTTTTTTTCATATTCTCATACTATAAAGAGCCAGGGCACTTGCATTCTATTGCATTTGAATCTACAAATTTACTTTTAAGATGCTCATGATGAATAAAAATATGTTGTGTCATATTTACCTGCACGTCCAGGTGCCCCGGGTGGCCCTGGTGGGCCGGGTGGACCAGGTAGAGCTGAGGCACCAGCTGAGCTAAACTGACCTAAAGCAAAAAACAAAAAGAGAATTTATTTGGGGGGTTTTTTGTTTAATCAACGAACAATGGTGTAGTCTGTGCTGTGAGGCAAACCAGGCTAAAGTAAAGTCAGTTTGTTTTTGTTTGTTTGTTTTTTTAATCCTTGTTTAACTTAGCTTGGACTAGTTTGAGAAAGGGATGCTTGTTTTTAAGCATGTAAAAATACTGTTGGTTTATAATGTGAAACCAACGAAAACTGGACTGGAAGCAAATCAGCACGTCCTCCATCAATTTCAACTTCCACTTCCTCATTGAGAAATTCCAGCCGCTGCTGTTTGTTTGACAGGTCAAAGATTAGTGTGTATCAAAATAAATAGGCAACGAAACATTGGTGGGACTTTAACAATCAGTCAGACCCAGATAGAGGATTTCAATGTGCAACAAAACTGGAGAATTGGAGACATATCAGAAAGGTCGCCATAATTGTGTGTTTATGGTGTTTGTTAGCTTGTAACAGCTAGTATGTATCAAGAAGGCTAGTGTTACAGGGAACAGCTACATGTGGAGCTTCAGTAAGGCCTAGACCGATTTGAGTACCAAAATACAGAATACATATGCACAATTCTAATGGCTGTGCTGGTTCCAACTCTCTGTACTGATAATGTTTCAGATTTATTTTTGCCCTGCAAGCTGATTAGTTCCTCAGGTATATGACAGATGACTTCCAGGCTGTCTGAATCCATTTTTAGAAGATCGTCACTGATTCACAGCATTCCTCAGACTCTGGGTCGGCCAAGTGAGAGCCCTAAACCTGCATTCTATATAAATACCAGCAAATCCATTAGTTGTAAAACAAATAATTAGATTTGGGAAAGGGCCCTAATTGTCCCTCAATTTATTACCTCAGTTAACGTCTTCCTAATGGGTTTTTGGGCTCAGTCTTTAGTTTAAAGTCTTCTTCATCACAACACGATGTTCATTTTATGGTCCCATTTAGGAAAATAAACCATAAAGAAAAGTGTACCATTAGGTAAGGCTATCCTGTGATTGACAGATGTACTACACACAGTGACCTGCTTGACAATCAGAGGGGAGCACATGGCAGATCAGATCCAGCCCTCACTCCTCCTCAGCTCCACATTCTTCTCCAAATATGGTTTCTTCTGTTTTCAAAAAACCAAGATGGCCGACGGACAAATTATAATCCAAGTCTCAAAGCAGCAGCTCACAAGCCAATTGACATCACAGTGGGTGGCCCGTTGCTAGGAAATGGTCATGTTTAAGTCGGCCATTACATTTATTGTATTATATAAAGACTTGATATGGATAATGTTGAAAACAATTTTAAAAATCTAATTTCATTACTTATAAATTCACTTTTTATTTGCAAGTTGAAAACTGTGCAGTTTAATATTGAAGTTTCAGCAGATTATTTCCCAACTATAAACGCTGGATATACCATAGAAAACCATCAAAAATACTCACTTCCAGTCCTGGTTGAACTTATAGTTTCAGACGTTCTCACTGATATTCCTGCTTCTCCCTGCTCTCCCTTATACCCTCTGTCACCTTTAGGACCTGTGAGGACACACATAAACCAGCATCTAAGACTCTGAGGGCGATTTAGCCTCTAATCTAAAAAGGTGCTATTGTGAAAAATAAGCATGATGACCTACCAGCTGGGCCAGGCAGACCAGCAGGGCCAATGGGACCTGAGGAATGAAAATCAACAAAAACAGATACTGATTAAAACTTAACAAATACAATACTGCGAGTATTGTAGGCACTATCATTCAGCGCTGAAATACAAGATATGCAGAATGCAAAGGGCATGATCTGGCTTCTTTTGGGGCTGTCAACGGTCAGACCTGACAATCCAGGAGATCCTGCAGGGCCGGGAGGTCCTGCGGGCCCAGGTGGTCCTGGGATGCCAACAGAAGTGGAACCAGCTGGAAAATAAATAAGTGATGCTCAGAAATCCTTAAACTTTCTACTAACAACAATGAGTTAAAGTAGAAGTTGTCGTGTTACCTGCATTGATGATTCTTCCTGGTTCACCAGTGTCACCTTAAAAACAGACAAATGCTATGTCATGCAGAGTTTGGGAGGAATAGAACAAAACATTATCTATTAAAATGCAGAGTGGCCTTAGGGTTGAAACTAAAGCTGAGAGCATGTGTACCTTTGGCACCTGGTTGTCCAGGATTCCCTGCTATACCTGAAAGGTAAATTATATTTTTAATAACGAGAGTCATAAAAGAAAAATGTAGATGTAAATGTAGATTGCCACAGAAATAATAATAATTTTGTATTAATAGCAGAGACACACCTGGGGGCCCTTGAAGTCCAGGTGCTCCTACACAGGACGGGCAGTGGGGAAGTGGAATATATCACATCTTATTACACACTGATTATAATGTTTGGTAAAGTTCACGTTTCATCAGAATAACTTGTTAACTTGTTAAAATTGTTAAAATGTTAACTTTACCTGGAAGTCCAGCATCACCAGGAGGCCCAGCAGGACCTCTAAGCCCAGGGGGCCCAGCGGGTCCTTGGTCACCTGACGGGCAAAAGATTAAACAAAAAACAAATTTTTAAAAATTGTCTTATAAAAATTTAAATGACAGCGATTTCATGGTTTTAAGGATTTGTACAGTAAATTTTTGTCTGATGTATCTGTATCCGTAATTCATATACACCGACTCATTTACCTCTTGATCCTTTTGCACCATCATTTCCAGACAATCCTGATGACAAAAAATAAACATTATATTGGCTTTTGAGGAATACAGCAGGGGCAGTGGGGCTACTCCTCTCTACTGCCCCCTCATGGAGTATTATATTACTGCCACATGGATCAACACATGAACGGTTTCAGATTGTTAAAGATATGCAAAATAAGATATAGGAAACAACCAAGACATAACCTTAAAAGGCCTGTAATACAGAGTTACCATCACATTTCTCTGTTGTCATAGTTCAGAAACAAAATATCATAAATCAGTGGATTTTAATCATCAACAAATTTTCTGAAGCTGGACAAGCCTGAGACTCACCCATTGACCCTTTGGATCCTTTTTCTCCAGCTGCTCCAGGCAGACCAGGTAAACCAGCTTCTCCTGAGAAGGGGAACATCCATATTAGAGGTATACAATATAGAAAATTGCACTGATGCAAATATAGTTTCATTCACAAAGCCGTACTGACCTTGCAGGCCTCTGAGCCCTTTGTCACCAGTTTCACCTGAAATTAAAAATGTGGTCAACCATGGTAAAAAAAAAAAAAGCTGACACATATGCCCTATCAAAATCTGATGTAGTTACAACAAACCTTTAGCTCCTTGAAATCCAGCAAGCCCTCTGTCACCTGTAGAGTGAGAGAAGAGACGGTATAATATGTGACACACAGTATGCACCTTGTGTATTTCACTGCTTTAGCTCGTAACCTACCTTTAGGCCCAGGTGGCCCTGATTCTCCACGGAAACCCTGTGGACCTGGTGCACCTTGAGCAAAACAGGGATCAAGTTTTATTGCTGGTGCTGGCAAGTTGAATCACAGTAACAGACCACATGAATGATAACTGTGAGAAACTCACCTGGTTGTCCAAAAAGTCCAGGATTTCCAGTTGAACCTGGAGTAAACATTAACAGGAAATATATAACAAGGACATTGTTATAGCCTTAAATAGCCACAAACAAACTACTTTTCAGTTACCTTTTGTATGGGTTCCTTGTTTTTGATGAAATTTCATATATAGATTTGTAGTGATCACTTTCTCTGTTTTTTTGTGTAGGTCTATCTTGAAATTGTCTTTGTAATATGGGCATTTACAGGATACCAGGAAGTTTTTTTTAGAAGATGGTGGTTCAATTAAATAAAGTGCTACCATCTTTTCTGCTTTTTTTTTTTTTTCAAAACACTTTATTGATATGAATTGAGAATTGAATTATTGATTGAATCCCTAATTTCATGCAAAGCTTTGGTAGCAGAACAGTGTTGAATGTGTCCTGCAGATTTAAGCAATTGTCAGAAAACTTTGAACATTACACCATACATCTGTTTAAATTCAAAAATATGTAGAAGCTGCAATCATTTCATCAAGAAAAAAAGTAATATTCTTACTTTTTTTTTTTTTTTTACTTAGGGTATTTTAATTCTTGAATAGTGTACCAGTCCTCAACATGGCAGAGATCTTGTTTGGTTTTATTATTGATGTGAATGAGACTTTGCTGCCACCTGCTGCTGGTGATGGGACAAAGCTCCCCCCTTTTCACATAATTTTGTCATTTATTTAAGTTTAAAAACTGTAAGCAAAATTTATTTATGTTTCAGCGATCTCACCTTTTGGTCCCATTGGTCCAGGTGGTCCCACAGACCCAGGAACCCCAGGATCTCCAGGAGAGCCTACAGAAACCAAACACATCTTATAGTGACACATTGTTTTGAGTCAGGATTAAGTAGTTGCTGCTGCTGCTGCTGTCGATATGAGTCGTACCTCTGTCACCTTTGACTCCAAATCCCGCAGGTCCCGGCTCACCTCTGGGGCCAGATGGGCCCTCACGACCCCTGATACCAGGAGGCCCCTCCAGCCCATGTTCACCTGATCACACATTTTACATACAAATACTTACTCGCTGAGAGAAACTGAACCATTTACTTTTAACATGGACGTTGACCTGAAATGATTTCTGTACCTTGGTTTCCTTTCTGTCCTTTAGGACCCTCAGGACCTGTATGTCCCATCAGACCAGGAGGGCCTGAGGTCAAAGTAAAATTAGTGAAATGAACGCAAACCATAAATTTCTGAAAATTAAAAAAAAATGGTAACGATTTGAAGAAAATCTCATCATTCCTCACCTGGGAAACCAGCATCACCTGTGACAAGTGGGGACATAGATTAAATGTAATTAATAAAAAAACATCAATTACTTCAATCTGAATAAAATGTCTTTAAGTAAAATGCTTATGATTGCAGACCTTTAGCTCCGATGTCACCTAAAAAGAAAAAAAAAAAAATAAAAAAATATATATATATATATATATATATATATATGTACATATATATATATATATATGTACATATATATATTTTTTTTGTATGTATGAATAAATGAAATTAAGGTATGTATTGAGAATTTTCAAAAAAAATATTATATTTATTTCACCTTTAGGTCCAGGCAGCCCCCTCTCTCCCTGAACTGAGGATGCTAGAAAAGCTGAGACAGAAAACAACAGAACAGTGAACATGAATTTCGCGCTCTGTGTTACTATGTGAATGTGTGTGTGTGTGTGTGTGTGTGTGTAGTACCTCTGAATGCCTGTGATTGAGTTTCAGATCTGAACATTTGCAGGAACATCGCGTGAAGTTCAGCAGCGTTGATGTGTCCTCCGCTCACACCACCGCCGACACTGTACCTGGTACCAGCACTGCCGGAACTTCCGCCGGAGCTTCCGCCATAACCGGTACCAGCGCTGCTGACGCGCCCGCTGTAACTTGTATCAGCACTGCCACTATAGCTGGTCCCTGCACCTGCAGCGCTGGCCCCAGTGCCCCCTGTGCCACCTGTGGCCCCAGTTGCCCCACTGGCACCACTGGCACCACTGGCACCACTGGCACCACTGGCCCCAGTTGCCCCAGTTGCCCCACTGGCACCTCCAAAGCCTCCTGCAACGGCAATGTCATTGCCACTACTGCTGCCTGTGGCACCACCGCCACCAGTGATAATTCCATTTCGTGTTCTGGAGCCTGAGCCTCCACCTGCAACGCCCCCGGCCCCGGCGCCGCCAGTGTGAGAAGTCCCTCCTGCTCCCAAATTGATGTCAATATCATTGAAACCTGAGAACCGACTTGTATGAGCATTGGCGACAGAAGACGCTGCCTCTAAGGTGGCCACTCGATTCTTCAGCTTCCTCACGTCCTCAGCTGAAAAAAGGGGATTAACATTTGATCAACGTTAAAATCAGTGATCGGAAAACATCCTCAATCAGTCATTTGACAAACATATAGTCTAATATAGCATAGTGGATCAGTGTTTTCAGAAGACCATTACTATCTATCAGTGCCTACAAGATGTCATCTGCTGGATGGAACAGTTTAGTTGAATCCACTGAACTGTATTTCTCCTGGTCACAAGGCCCTTGGTTTTCAAAAGTTCGACTGCTGCCAGAATACTGTTAAACCTTTTGTGTCCAAAATTCAACCACTCCTCCCACAAACTGTTCTGAAAAATTCACCCTTTTGTCTTTTTAAAGCTGGACTAGAGCAGGTCCCTCCTTCAAGCCATAAACCAAAGGTCCTTTCCCAAACTCCATCTAACTCAGATTACAGGAGCCCCGTTTCTTACTGCTCCAATCCTCACTTCACTTTACTGGCTCCATCAGTTTAAGAATTGTTTTTAATATTTAACTGATGACATGTACAGCACATCATTGCCTGGCTCCAAGTTACATAACAAAACTAATTAGCCGACATGAGCCCGTACACAGTCTTAGAAGCTCAGGCCTTGTGGCAGTTCTAGAGCTGGGGCTTAAATCTGGAGGCAACAGCAGTTTTTTCAAACAGGGTCCCTAAGATCTGGGACAATCAGCCTGATGAGAAAAGGTCTGCAGCATCAGTGATTGTTTTAAACCCTTTGTTTATAATTAATTTTTACTTTTTATTGTTATTCTTTTATTATTTATAATTAGTCCCATTGATGTGCTTTTGAGTGAATGATATTGAAGTATCTTGTTTATCTTCCCTCTGTAACTCCATCTAACCTGCTCTAAACTGTGTGTAACACACTTTGTAAAGACTATTTAAAGTTGCTGTATAAATAAAGTCATTATTATTATCACAGGTATTATTGGATCTCACAGGCAGCTTTTAGGACAGCATGGTTGTGTAGTGGTTAGCACTATTTCCTCAGAGCAATGTATTATATGTCTATATGTACTATATTGACCCCGTGATATCATGATGACCTGTCCAGGGTGAACTCTGCCCTCGCCCAATCTACTGCTTAATAGTTAAAGTTATTCCTGTAATGATTCGGTTTCCTGGAAGACGTTCTCCACATTACTGCCTACTATGTTTAAACATAGTTTGGGACTTTTGAACTCCCCCACTGCAATACAAATACCACTAGGCCACTAGGCAGCAACAAAGTTTACCCCACTCTGTCATCCCCACCACCTATAAATACCCCAGTGTGTTGATCTACAAAAGAGTCAACCTATTCTTAGTCTTGTTTTAGCTTTAACGAATGAAACTGGCTTTGGTGTCATTCACTTAAAAATCGGGAGCATTTTTCAGCATGAAAAGCTGGACCAGTTGAAGCTCTGTAACAGCTAAAATGCTCTGTGACTCTGTGTGTGACTCTATGTTGGTAAGCTAGCTGCTCTTTTAGCACCGTGTATAAATTATGATTTATTAGGTGATTGTAAGTCAGACTGGATGAGCTCTGCCACTGCATAAAAAAACAAACAAACAAACAAATCTATGACAATTTTAATCGATCAGTTAACACTGATCTCACCGGGCCAAAAAAGATGCCTCTAAATCCATTTTGATTGACCTAATTTTAACAAACAGAAATGATACATTTACTGAATTGGCGGTATTTCAGCTTGGTTTTAGTGCTCATTGTGCAACAGCTAGTCTTAGAAATATGTCGCATGAAGGGAAGGAGAAACTATATCCTTGCATGGTGATTGATGTATTTTAACATATTGTTGAGCAAGCTTTCCTGTCTGACCTGTATCGATGTGACATTCATGATACTGTAAAACCCCTGATGTCGCCGTAGCTCTCGCCACTTGTCATAATGTAAAAAAAATGTTGGTGATAAACACGGACCCTTGAAAAAATACAGGGTGTGAAATAGGTCACGTCCTTGTTCCCAGCTAAAATTATATCCTCCGCTGAAAGAGCAGAAGAAAGTCTGGAATCTGGCCAAGCAAAGAGACTGACTCACTGTCAGGTGCCTGAGAAAGAAACGCACAGCTGCAATATGGAAAGCTAAAGCTACCTATCATTTGCTTTTAACTCCTAACTCCTTATATTAAAATACATCCAAATCTGAAACTCCTTCTGATTCTTTACATAAATACATATGTGCATCCCTTTTACTAAGACCTGTCGTGTTTTAAATGAGGTATAAATCCAACTTGAAAGTTTTTTATAAGAAAAACAGTTTTTTAAGCTGTTGACATTTGATACAGTTGCTTTTAAATCCAAATATTGGTTTTGATGAGGTTGGACATTAATGTTTTCAGACAGTAGTGTGGGGTAAAAATTGTGCTGACACAATTTTCTATTGCACATTAGATACTGTCGTTGCTGAGTCAGCTTTTTATTTTAATCAGTTCTATCCAAAGCAAGCTTCAGCTGTGACCTTAAAGCCAATGCTGTAAACTAATCAGCTCTGAGCTTCATTACTGATGATGCTTATAACACTCACCATTTAATTCCCCTCCCTGTCTGTAATTTGCATTAGTTATAAGGTCTTTATCGGAAAGCTGCCCCCTTATATTACCTCCAGTTTCATACTCTGTAAGATTGTGAATTTAAAACACTTTATAATTTATCTCCCTTTTAGCATTTATTTTGACCTGTTTTAGATTATTTCAATCTGGTCCATGTTGCACAACAGTAGTCTTTTACAGTCATGCCAAGCTCAGCCTGGACTGTAAATCATTTACACTACACGTTTGCATGTTAGTTAAAATATACCTCAGATATCAAAGGATGCAATTGTTGTTCCGGGTTTGTTTTGACACATTTTCATCAAAATAAATTTACATCGACAATTCTGCTGCTGCAGCAAGAAAATGAAGTGAAGTCTCTGATGTCATCAAGCAACAATTTCTGGAGCTGCTCCACTGACAATGAATGCCAGACCAACTTTATGGCAGTGGGACAGTACAAAGAGATGAAATTACCAGGGAGAGGAGTACGTTTACAGCTCTTAGCAGCTCTGTGGAATAATGCACTCCAGCCTGTAAAAGCTGATATGCACATTTTATTGGTTCAAAAATAGTCTGTCCCAGGCATTTCTTTGCAGAGCAGCTCCAGGGAGAATATCACGGCTCGAATTTTTCCAAAATCAAATCTAATAAATGTTACATAGTTTAACTCACCCAGAGCGATGAGACCAAACAGGAGTCCCAGCAGGAGAAGGGAGAGGAGGAGAAGACCCAGCAGCCATTTCCACCAGGAGCAACAAGAATCCGAGCAGCAGCAAAATCCTCCACCTCCAAAGATGCCACTGTCCCTGTGGATCTCTGAAGACAGAGTGAAAAAAATCACTTTCCAGCACTAAAATATTCATCACGCTGTCAAAATAAACATGCACAGACACAAGAATACCTGCATAGGTGGACTTGTCTTTCATGACAACTCCAGATGATCCATCTGATGAAGGAATAAGTAATTATCATTCATTTATCTGTACAGTCAGTGATATCTTTCTTCTTGGAGACGTTTTCATGAGCACTCACAGTAAGAGTTGCCTGCCTCAGTCTTCAGCGGGGCCGTCTCACTGTAGCTTGAAATAAGCTTCTCTTTTTTTATTGAATCTCCAGATAATGAGCCTATAAAATAAGAAATGCCTTTTTAGTACTACCTTTATATATATTGTGTTTAAGAAGCAGAACTGAAAACACAAAGTTTTTTTATAAGTAGAAAACACACACTATTGAATATAATAGAAAATACACGTAATACAATAAAACAAAACAAAAAAAAAAACAAACAAAAAAAATAGTTGCAAAGAACTTTGAATTGATTTATTATAGAAGCATTTTTAGGTGTGGATATTGGCTAGTTTCTCAGTTTTCCATGATGGTAAACACTGAGAGGGATTTTTTTTCCATAATTTTGTGACATTTTATAAACAATGCAGCATTATTCAAAAATCAATAAATAAGTAAATAACTGTCAGCTGATGGTTGCAATTTAACAGTACTAATGGAATGAACAAAAACTATAGAGGTAAAGATGATGTCTGTATTCTCCTTCAATTGTTCAAATTTTCAACAGATTTGCAACTATTCAGATTCAGAGTTCCTGGGAACTAAAGTTTGCTCCAGAGAAAGTTGTGGAATCCAGTTGAGGAAAAATTCAGCTCTTCTCCAGAACATTAGAGACTCACCTCCTCCTAAATGAACACCACTGCTGCTGGTGAACTGCTTCCCGCTGTCTTTAGCCAACATGAGCGTCTCGGTGTCCCGCTTAGCTGCAAAGTTCTCCTTGTCAGAGATCAAGAACTTGTAGTCTTTCTTGTACGACTCATCGGTTTGGGCTCTGGTGGCTGATGACAACAAGGAAGACAGGAATTTTTATGATTTTTGGAATCTGATTCTCATTTTTGGTATCTCCTTAGGTAGAAAGGTCTTTCAACAGTTTATTTACTTGTAGAGACTCCAGTGCCTCCAATGACACCACCGCTGTTTGACACGTTCTTCTGGACCCCATATCCTGTGACACACGCGGATAAACACTCATGTAAATGTGCTATTTTGGATATAAACTGAATCACATTATTGCGGAAACTGAAACAAATGCTTTCATACCTCCCAAGTTAGCGTTTATGTTTGCTCCACTGGTGGTGAGCACACTGCCGGTGGTGGGTGCCAGATTATTCTGAAAGCCATAAACTGCAAACAGAAATGCACAATATGATTTGATTAAATAATATTAAATTAGAAATTAACATATTTGTTCAAATACAAAAAAAAAAAAATAGCTCATAGATTCAATTTCACATTGGAAGTCCCCACATTTTAACCTCTGGAACTGCATCATCTTTTGAGTAGAAAAATGTAAATTATACAAAATTCAGAATGAAAATCAGCATGAGTAATGTTTTTGGTTAATTTCAAAAGCATTGAAGGTCAGGTCTAAGATACAGGGATTAAGAAAACCGTCAATGTGATAAAAACTACAGTTTGTGCTTTAGTTATTTTTGACACCTAAATTAGAACAAATTAATATAAATGTAGGTGTGAAGCTAATTATCTGAGGATCCAAAGAGGGGACACAGATTAGTCAAACAGTGATAAAGTCGGCAACTGAATGCTGCTTGTTTGCTAATGCGGGAGTGTCCCATAGTGTAATTTATATGTAACTTTGACCAATAAAACTCCAGTTCAGCAATACATTTTGGTTTTGCATTTTACCTGCAGCTCACAGGATAAATGGACTCACCTGACAGGGATGAGGGTGAGGTTTGGGCGATGGGTGAGGTTCCTCCTGACATGTTGTTGGTGCTGGCCTGGTACGTATAACTGCTGGTGTTACCGGTGACCGCTGTGGTGGAAGCGGAGGGCAACGTGGCCGTGGACCAGGCAAAAGATGGAATTGTAGCATCCAGCGTGTCATACTGGCCTGATTTCATGGTGTCATATTGGCCAGATCTCAGGGTGTCATACTGCCCTGATTTCAGGGTGACATCGTACTGGCCTGATTTTACACCAGTATCATACTGTCCTGATTTCAGGCTGACGTCATACTGCCCTGACCTCAGACTGGTATCATACTGCCCTGATTTCAGGGTGACATCATACTGGCTAGATTTGGCACCAGTATCAAACTGCCCTGACCTCAGACTGGTATCGTACTGCACTGATTTCAGACCGGCATCAAAATGCCCTGATTTCAGACCACTGCCATATTGGTTTGATTGCATAGTGACATCATACTGGCCTGATTTTATGCCAGTGTCAATCTGCCCAGATGCCAGACTGGTATCATACAGGCCTGATGTATCAATGGTGTTGAAGCCACCTGATTTTGCACCAGAGCATAAAGTTGAAACTGCTGGAGAAGGAGGACAGACAACAATGAAGAAATTTAAAACATATTCATTGCATCTCTCACAAACACAGGAGGTCATTATTTCCAGGAACCAACAGTTTAAAGGAATGAAAGATGACTGAACCTACTACTTGATTTAGTAAACATTAACCAATATTAAATGTGGACTGATGTTTTAAAAGTTTTGTCCTCTATTATAATTCATTGGTATTCCTGTAATTTTCTATTAGTACATAATTTCTAACACGTCAGTATTTCCCTTGTGTTGAGATATACAAGATGTATGAATTTAATTGTGCAGCAGACAGTATTTTTTGATCCAGATCATGTAAAGCCTTTCAGGATTCTGGATGCTGTGATTAATTGTTTTTAAACATATAGAAAATATAATGTCATGACAGGCAAAAACATAGGCTTTCTTGGACCACAAATCTTTGGGAGGCAGGGAGACAGTGTCTGTGTGTGTGCGTGACTCTGGTGATGGTTCATACCCGACTGTGTGGCCACAGAGACAGTTTTGGTTTCCACGCTGGCCTTTTTAGGGACAGGCAGGGTGACGGAGGCGCTGGAGGAGCGTGTGGGGCTGACACTGCTGGAACGTCCCTTCAGCAGCTTCTTCACTTCGTCCAGCTCCGTCCCTGCAGAAGCACAGTGGCGTAAACAATTGCAATCTCACAATACAACTGAGAAATTCACTTTAATGCAAGTTTAGTCTGAAAGTACTGTACTCCATTAGCACAGTTTAATTTCATTCTGACGCTGCTTAACTTCTTTGTCAAGTACATTTTTTCAAAAGATATGCCCGTCAGCTATAATTACAGAGGCAGTGAAGGTCACAAAAAACGGTTTTCAGATTAAATACAAACTTGAAAAATGAATAGACAAGTAATAGACAGTGTGGGGAGTGCAAGCGGAAACATATCAGCAATTGTTTCCTTTTGCTTACTTTAAAACAGATTTTTTAAGAAAATTAACTTAATTTGGAGTATTTACTTGGTGTCTCTCTGTTGGAGGGATATGGATATTTTAAATAAAAACAACATAATACAGTAATAACAATTTGGATTCAGCACTTGAGTAAAATGACTTCATTAGATTCCAGTTTTGGGTTTGACACATGTGGTCTTTGTCTCAGTAAAAATACTGAAAGCTTCCTCAAATTCTTCCACCAAAATACAACATGGCAATCTGAGACCCCGCTGTGGTCGATTTACGGTGGCACAAAATGACGAACAGCTCAAAAATGTGGATTAAACAACAGCAGTTATACACTTGGATCAGCAGGGGGAGTGATCAGCATCTTTAAAAGTCTGACCCTGCATTGTGTCAAATGTGTGCTGTTCAATTGTGTACGCGATGACTCATGAGTGTCATTGTTGCCATCACAGTTGTGTTCCTTAACTTTTCCCCCACATGAACGAACCACAATGCAAACAAACCAAAGTCCACACAGTTTAGAGCTTCCCCTTTCCTTGGCCGATTCTGTCTGCGGAGCTGCACATGTGTTTCTAGTTGAGATTTCATGGATATAAACATACAAATGAGAAGTGAGAGAAGGAATGCCCTAGAGGCGAAATACTGAATGCTTGTGACCCCTGCAAATACAAACTGTCCCTATTCAAGTGTTTCTCTGAATGAGCAATCTCAAATAAAGATGCTTTGTTGTCATCTGAGGAATTGCGTAACCAACAGTAAGTGGATCCCAGTGGTCTTACATCTGCAGGCAGTGGGGGAGGCACTTTGTAATCTGGCTCTGATCTCGCTCTCTGGAAAAAAATAAACAAATAAATCACAACACACACAATAAACAAAGGATTCCAGATTTAATAAATATGTAAGCCAGGACAATTCAGAGTCAGAAATAATGAAGAATTGGAGTGGCAGAAACTTTTATTGAATACCTCTGCTCTCGCTCCTCCCTCTTGTGGCGCTGGAGCCTATACAGGAAAAAAGAGAAAGGGGGAAATCATGAGGATAAAGCTGGAAAAATTCAGTGCTGCCATAAAATATATATATCCATACAGATGTCACTCTCACTTACAGTAGTTTCCATAATCTTTGCGTGAAAATTCTGGAGAGGAATTAGCACTAGAACTTCCTAGAAAAAACACACAATACAAAAAAAACCCACAATAGTTTAGCAGATATATAAACAGCACCCTTGTGCCCGTCAGTTTCCTTCACTTTATTATGCTTTTCTTTCACTGCCCCAGAATTCCAATTGTGAGTCTATGTTAGTAAAAGGATCTCACCGTCGTAACCCCCTCTTGATATGTTCTTCCTCTCCCGGAAAGCTGGCGACAGGCCTCCTGATGAGCCAGCAGTCTGGCCTCTCCTGGTAGCACCCGATGAGCTGGACCTGACCTTTGACACCGAGCTCACGAAATAACTTCCTCCTCCTCCTCCTCCGACTCCGGCTCCCCCTCCCCCTCCTCCTCCTCCATTTCCGTACCCCTCACTGTCTAATAAGAAGAGCCCCACTCCATCGCCTCCCACTGAGGAGTCTCCCCCGAGGTACACTCCTGAGGAGGAGCTGTAGCCGCTGGAGTTCACACCTACAGAGGCTGGAGGGAGGGTGCACACAAGTTAATTTAGGATATCCTGCAACTGTTTCATCTTTACATCCCAAATGCAAAAACAGGAACATAAGTGAGTCACATTAAAATCCCCTGATGAAATAATAGACTGTAACTTGATCATTTACTTGGATACAAATTTGAGACACTTGTGCTACATGAGTATTGACAATATCACAGAATAAAAATACTCAAAAAGTCCTTTAGAACCTCGGTAAAATATACTTAAAGTATCAAAAGTAAAAGTTTTTGATGCTGATTATCATATTTGATATTATGGCATTGTTAAAACTGTGACTATGGTAGCTGGTCCAGGTGGAGCTACTTTCAACCACTTTACATACAATTTTCCTGGTTTAGTCTAGTGGTTCCTAACTGATGATTCCAGCTTCATCAAAGTGACATAACGGTTAAATGCAGGTTAGAATATTTAGTAACTTTCCATCGCTGTGGCCTACTTCCCTTTACTGCATCTGTACTTTTCACTGCAATATATCATCCAACAAGATTTTTCATACTAAACGTACAATTGATTAGAATATACTGTAATGCTTCAGTGCCAATTACAGGGAAAGTGCAGCGTGATGGATTGCATGCTTAGCTGCTGACAAGTTTTGTGTTTGTACGTCAAGATGTCCTGCTGTGAACTTCTTCTACAAAAGGGTACACAAGCAGGTCTCTGGGACTGGATGTGTACCAATTCAGTGCTGTGTGTATGTTGTTTATAATCCATAACAAATAACAGACTGATTCCCAGGAACATTCCAATTAATTTACAAAACTGTCAAATATACTCCATTAGAAGTAACTACTACTTATTTACATTTTTTCTTAATCTTATTTACATGCTGCTGTGAAAAAGGAATGCTGACTAACAGAAATTTCATTGCACAAGAATCTGCAGTTAAAATAAAGAATCTATCTAAGTAAAAGACCTGCAATGAAAAATTAAGCATATAAAGTAGGTCTTGGGTTTGTTGAGGTGGTCAGTCCAGAACTTAACATTATTCATTTTTCTGTATTTTCAATTCATGCAAAACCACAGATCCTACCAGCTGAAACTACAACATTTTTCACAGAGGTTTACTTTAAAGAAGTAATTTAATAACAATTGCAGAGTTAAATGATAAATATATTATAACTATATTTTGAGTGAGTAAATGAACATGTTTTAAAAATTTTTTAAATTTACCATTCTTGATCAAAGATATTTAATTACAACATACTGCTGCGCTTCGACCAGGTGCAACAGCAAAATACTACCTGCATCCATAATAGTGTGTTATTATCTAACACTCACATGGTCCAGTTTTCTTGTTTGGTTCATGACACATACTTTTACTTCTTAAACATGTTCAATGTTCAGCATCTTCAAACAACAAAAGTACAGCTTCCTATTTTTGACTTCTGGGTGGAAATTTGCTCACATGAGGAGAAATAAGTTCCACTGCTGTTCTGGGTTAAGACATTCTTCTCCAAGCCCAGCCCTCCAGCACCGCTGGACATATTCCTGTGATTTGATCCACTGGTTCCCTCTAGCAACAAGACGATACACAGCAAAACAAGGAGAAGCTGTTAGTCATCGGGTACTTCCTTCAGACACGCTCGGCTATAATTATTGTATTATGATTTGAGTTTACTGTCAGTATTTAAAGTGAGAAGCAATGGAGCAAAAAGAGACACTCACTTGGTGGCAGAGAAGTCAGCCTGGTCGTCGTTATTGTTTCTGTCACAACTGATGAA
The DNA here is from genome assembly GCA_034769265.1 of Remorina albescens. Taxonomy (NCBI): domain Eukaryota; kingdom Metazoa; phylum Chordata; class Actinopteri; order Carangiformes; family Echeneidae; genus Remorina; species Remorina albescens. The sequence continues at coordinate 11,210,080 of CM068491.1, read as the reverse complement.
AAGGCAGAAAATTATCACTCTGTATACAACATGCAGTTTGAGCTTTGTCCCAGAACCTCATTTAAACATGCTAATCCCGGTTGGCAGGTGCTGACTGGAATGTTGAGTGACTGGCACGGAAATGATTTCTTGCCCTCCAGACATGAGTAATGTGATTTTTATGTGTAGACAGTTATATTGTTTTATATATCATTGATAAGCCATAAAGAGAAAAGCATTGTCGGCTTGTTGATCTTTAGTCTTTCGTGGCTGTTCAGTTCATCAGGAAAACCTTTAATTATATCTTAACGACTTGTCAACGTTAACAGCTGTAAGTATGTAAAGATAAGAGAGAGGTATTACGAAATGCTACAGATAAATCATAATGAGACCCAAACATTTAACTGGAAGACTTGTAACATGTTACAACTGATTTATTAATGAGTGACATTAAACTTTCAGTGATCAGTTGGTGATTAATGGTATTTCACTGCTGTGTAGTCCGAGGTCGTTTGTATTAGTGGTTTGCTAGTGATTTATGAAACATGAGTACACAATGATGTAAAAGAAAAAAAATTCTAATTTGAATTCAATTTCTAAATATTGTTTAAATCTTTCTAAATGTGTATTTGTTTCATTTGTATAAGTTCAGGTTTAACCGAGAATATGCAATAAATAAATAAACTAATAAAATCAACTAAAATATCAAAACAAAAGTCTGATATATTATATAACATGTCTCTTCACTAAAGATGCACTACGCACAACTTTAACTGAGCTCTCAGCAAATCTAGAGGCCTTCATCGGCAGAGTTTGCTCAGTTGTCATGGAGATGGCTAAGTTGTCATCATGAAACCTAAATGTGGAACAACGCCTAAACCCTCTCCATGAATGCTTTGGAAAACTTCCAATAAGTGGATCTTTGTGCTGCGATTTTTTTTGTTGCCACTGCTGCTGAGACAAATGAGCAAACTTACAGTACAACTTTTTTGCTTCTTGGCAATTAAATTCCATTTCAATTTCATTCTGCCTCAAGGCTTCAGCCCTCCAACTCCTCCTTCCTTTTAGGGCATTCTGTCTGTTGCCGAGCCAAGGTTGAACATCAACAGTGGCTTTGGCTGCTGTTTCTCCAAGACTTAGGAGGAGGGAAGAAGCCGAAAGAGTGAACAAGAAGCATCTTAAAACTTTGTTTATTGTTCCAAGACCACATTATCTTGTCTGTCTCTTTATTTTCTGTAAAGCACTTTCTAACCTTTGGTTAGAAAAGTGCTACATAAATAGATCTAATGAATCTTCTTTTTCTATTAAATAAGAGGATAGAATTATATGTGTTTTTCAAAGTTAGCACCAAATGTATCATCAGGTGTTTCTTGACCTATACATCTTTCTCCCTCTGTGTCAAGGGTCGTTAGGCCCAGATGAGCTGTTCGTTTATATTAAGTCATGACCACAGGAGGAAAATCTGGAGGGTGACTTACTCCTTGAGAAATGAGACTGCTGAAGGCATGCTGTAATGTTAGTGATAGTAAGCCCCCAAGACAGACAGACAGAAGTGTCACCAGAGAAAAGGATGCAATTGAACCTAAACATTTTTGGGCTCCTAAAAAACCAGGTTGCTATTAAACTTTAAATAAGAAATAGTAGTTTTACATTTTTGCGTCAGAATGGGACCGTAAATAATGCTCAGAGTTTCTGCAGATATGAAGGGCTAAAAATGCTGTTTTGTGAACTGGGCCTTTGACTCATGTTTTCATGGTGGCCTTGTTTCTTGGTTGTTTGGAAACCTTATAAATAAATTCAAAAATCTCACCCCTTTCTTCTGACAAGCCTCCAGAGAAGTCCATCTGTCCTGTTAACTCGTCCATCCCATCTTATCTGGTGAGACGACGATAAAATGTCGATCATGGTCGAGCATAAATGCCGTGCCAACTCTGGTTTAAAGTTTTTTTCCTTGTAACTGTGGTGAACTGGGATTTTAACAAACATTTGATGGGAAAAGGGCAAAAATGTCATAAATGGGTTAAAGATCAAACTGCTTTTATCTGATGTTTACTGCGTCAATTTGCCACAACTGCTCCTGGAGATGGGAAAACGTCTTCCCATCACTCTCAGGACTTTGACATCCATGTGCAATACCTTAGAGATACAGTTTTCCTTTGAGCAACCTGATTTAATTATGGTGATAAACTCAGAGGCTCTGTGGCAGGCTTGTTCACATTTAATCGCATCGTACCAGAAAACTTCCCAGAAATGTTTAATCTCATGTGAAAAGTACACACCACAAGAAAGGCCTCATAGCAATAAAGCATCACCAAGAGATCTTAATGGATTTCCATTGCCTTTGAGTCTTTGAAGACCAAACTAACAAAAGAACAAAAGCTGCCACTGGATCAGTGTACAGCTCTGAAAGACCATCCAGTCACCACACCCTACCAGGACATTTAACTGCATGTGCCTCGTGTACAGCACACTGACTAAAACAACAAAACAAATCAGTGAAATTTGAAAGAAGTAACCATAAATTCTCCTAAAGTAGCATTTGCCTCTTAACTAACTTACTTTGGGATGTTGAAATCACACTTTTTCACCTAATCATTACCACTTTCTTTTTTCCTCCAAAATGTTACACTGAATCCACTTCTTGCACACACAAATGTCCCTGTTACAGCCTGAAACTGATCTTAAATGCAATGTCAGATAAACTAGCTGATGCTAAAGCCACAGTGGCTCCTTGAATATATTTAGAGGGATGTAAATAGCCCAGCAAAAAATACCTGTAAAACTATCCTGGGAGCCCTGTAACAGACTGACTATACATAACAGCAGAAGAAAAATGATCCCAGAGAAAAAAAACCAACATAGAAGATTTTACAGACAATCTTGTAAAGTTGTCGGATTTCTAATTTTTTATATGAATAGTCCAAAGTGGACTTTGCACAGACAGCAAACAGCCTGATAACCCATCACCAAACTCCGTTAGTGCTGAGATGCAACAGCCAAGGAAGAAAAAAACACCAGCAACATCCAGCATAAACAAATCAGTGAAGAACAAATAAATAAAGCTCCAAGGTCCTTCCACAGGGGTAAAAATATTTTCCTTTAAAAAAAATAAAAAATAAAAATCCATACCTTCAGCCAGCTCGGACAACAATCAAACCAAACCCTGGTTCCTCTGGACTGATCTGGACTGGCTGCGCGTTGGAGAGGACGCGCTGCGGTGGGATGTTCTTCTTAAAGTCCTCCGCTCCCTTTGTGCCTTTTAGCTCCACTTTCCCAGCGAGTCAGGACAGAGATCTGGGCACCGCTCCCGGCCGCGCCCACATTTCGCTGGGGCTTGGCAGGCAGGTGTAGTGTACTGCACGGAAAGCTGCTGTTGAAAAAGAGAAGAAAGGAAAAAAGAAAAAAAAAACAAAAAAAAAAAAACAGAGCCTGGAGGAATCAATTATCTTGTCAGATACAGACAGTCGACTGTGTAAAAGTGAAGTGATGAGCTCCTCCTCCTCCTGCTGCTGTGCTGCAGCTTTATTCACCAACTTTTTGAAAAAGGGCGGTGGTACAGGGGTGTTTCAGAGGGGGTGGGATAGTTTCTTTTTGTTCTCACTCCCTTATTTTTTTTTTATTTTTTTTTTTAAGGATTGTAGGAGTGAAGCCATTTTGGGGTCTGCTGATCTATTGTGTGCAGTAAATCCATCCTGCTGCAACTGGAGCACATCTGGCGCCCACATTGGAAGTAGAAACGGAACATTTGGCCTATATGGTTTCAGCCGCAATGCTATAATGCAAACCAACTGTATTTTGCTGCACATACAGAGGCATGCAAGTCTCACACACATGACAGAGTAACTTCAACACACAGCACAAAAGGCTGCTCAACATGTTTGTGCAGGTGGTGGAGGATCCCTCTCTGTTTTCCTTGTCTGCTGTTGGGATCAGGACTTACAATTATCTTGACAAAGTACAGAAACTGATTGTTTTTATCTCAAGCACACTCCTGTATGGGGAAATCTCAGAGCTGGTTTTAACTGTGTGATCATAATAAAGCGTCTCATCCATTCCTTTGCATTTATGCAATTTTGAGCTAAATTAGATGCTTTATTCCCCAAACTGGCAACCGCAAGCGCCTGTAAGATCCCTCACCTACCACACCCTGCGTAGACATCCACCCACCCTGCATGAGTCACAGTGAACATGACTCCAATCTGCTCAAATGATGGAAAACAAACAGCCCCAAGGACGGTTTAAGAGAGGAGGAGCTGCTCCACTCACATCTATGTGCAAGATTGAATAATGCCAAACCTAACGGAAAGGGCCTGGTTTCAGACAGCACATTCCAGCAAGGGTGAAAAAAAAAATAAAAAGAAGTTAACGGCCATGTGCAGCTTCCTTGGATAAAACACAATCCTGTTTACATTGAGGATAACAGCCTTCCAGATAAGTGGGAGTCCTAATGTCTCTGGTGCAGGCGAGCAGGAGTTTAAAGAGGGACCAAATTAGGTGTCCAGCAAGTTCAAACGGGGTGCATCTTATAGCAAAGAGCTTAATCATTGGAGACTCTTCAAAATAATGTGACTTGTGCACATTAATGAGTCACTCTGAAAGTGAACTTCTAGTTTTCCTCCCACCGTCCAAAGACATCATATTTAGGTTAACTGGTGACTCTTAATTGTCCGTAGGTCTGAGTGTGAGTGTGAGTGGTTGTTGGTCTCTGTCTGTCTCTGTGTTGACCCTGTGATGGACCAGCAACCTGTCCAGGGTGACCCCACTCTCACCCTATGTGAGCCCCCCCGTGACTCGGGATAGGCGGCAGAAGATGAATGAATGAATAACAATGAAAGACAAATTATAGGAAAATTCCCACAAAGTTACACAACTTTCAATAGTTCCATTTGACATTTTGACATGTGATCAACCTGAGGTTCACTTTCCAATGGATGTCACACTCTGTTCTCTGTTAAGCGGCTAAACCTCTAAAATCTCTTTGTGGAGAGACCAGTAGAAAAATAAATTCCAGCAGGGCTCTTTGCTGGTCAAAGGACAGGCAGCCTCAGATCTCACTAATGTCTATGTTTGTATCGAGGTGGCTACTTGGCTTTCAAATGATGGAAAAGGATAAAGGTACATTTTGAAATGGTGTGGAACAATTTATTTTAACTTTCTTCCAGGTAATGTTTTTCTCTGAAAACTTTCACCTTAGAAAGTGAAGTTTGCAATTCAGAAGTTCATAATGATAATTTATTCCTTTTCTCGGTTAGAGTTTATCGGATCAGATTATTGATTTTGATGTTACTTTACCTTTATCTTGAAAAAACATTGAACATTTATTTATTACATCTTCTAAACGCTGAGGATTTTTAGATTTTCTCATTAATCAATAAATTGAATTAATGCATTGACTTTTATTTTTCTAAAAGAAATGCAACTTTGCGATGCAAGATATCAACATACAGCATTTCATAATTCCTTCACTCTTTGAGCTGATTCGAAAATGATGTGCAATAACAGTGATCCAGCTTGCACAACAGTCAGTGGTATGCAGGTCAAACTGTACTTTTCGAGAGCATTTCATGGTAATAAAGTATAATACTGTTTCATACTTTGACAGTTCACTGGGGAATGCACATATATACATAGTCAACATTTTAAGCTTGCTTCAGTTTTAACATCCTTGTAATGGTCATGTTGTCTGCTTTAAAAGGTTGACTACAGTCACCACTGACAAAAAACAGTAACAGTCCAGAGTCTGTGATTTTTTTGATGCTGCCATTTGGAAACAATGTTATTCAAACCTCAATGATAAGAATGCTCATTCAGGCCATATACTGTTACCATATAAACACAGAGGAACGCAGAAGCAGCAGATAAAATTTAGTATGAACTAGAAAATAAAATGACCTACTGACACAAAATATTCTCACCCACATAATAAAGTGACACCACTGCGGTCAATCAAATCTCCAAGAATCTGATGTTTTTAATACAGAATTTAGTCAACAACATATTCTTTAAATACATGAAAAAGGCCATATTAAAAGGTGGTTACCACTGTCACCTAACAGTGAGCCAGTCTAACATAATCTGTAGATTCAATAAACCCAAACCATCGATATAGACATTCAGTGTTTAATTTAATGTGGAGCAAGCTGACGCCATGACCGCACTTGCTAACTACACAAAAGGGGAAAAAACACAAACAGAAAACAGTTCCCTGAATCACAGATAGCAATTATGTTCAACCCACAACCCTGAACGATTCATCCATATAAAATGAAAAGAAAAAAATATCCCCTGGGGCATATAATATCAGACTGCCAGGTACTGAGGTTCAAGCCGAGACAAGATCACATTTTAATTCACACCTTTCTCCTTGCAGCCACAAAACGACCAAAATTTAAAAAAAAAATAAATCAGCAAATGTCTCAAAACTATCTTAAATGAACAGCGAACACCTCACTCAGCAGGAGTCCTTCAATAGAAGTGATTCAACTCTGACTGAATCATAATATGAGTCAATTCTGGTAACAAGGGTAACCAAGTAGCACAAAGCTTCAACAAGGACATGTTAACAAGTCCATAAAAAGTACACTTCTACTTGCTTACTTCCTCTTAGGGGCTTTTTATGTTACAGTACAGCTGGGCCAATGTGTCTCTCTTTGATTACAGAATAACAGAAGGGGACCACCAGGACTGCTCTAAACATTGATTCATGTACTTTTTTACAAATTAAATTTTTTAAGATACTATGTACACCTTACTGAGTTGCATTGTAATTATTTGCATCTCTGCTCGGACAATTTGTTATTAAGATGAGAAAAATTTGTTTTGTTTAATCAGTAGAGTCATTTGGTATCTACAAATTCACTAAGACACAAAGTAAAAGAAACGTTAGCCTGGTGGGAATGATTTTATTTCGTTTTAAACTCGTGCCCCTCTATCCTCTCTATTTTAAATAACTACAGTTCCCAGGATTCTTCTCGGCCATGCGTCATATGACTCTGCCCAATCGCTTTGTTTGGAGGTAAAAAACACGGAAAAACAAAATTCTCGCACGTCGGGATTCAAACTTTGAAAGTGTTTGACATTGTTATTTCTCTGGTGGTGGTTTTTGGTTTTTTCCAAGGTGTTTGTAGAGAAGTCATGTGACCGCTTTGCCTGATACTGGTCAGGCTTTTGATTCAGTTCGGGATTTGGAGTGAAATCCACAGATGGAGACCACTCCGAAAGCAACTAAAGTCAGATCAGAGTTTTCTCCGCCTCAATCAGTGGAGTCAAGTCCGTGTGACTACAGAAAGGAAGAGGTACGTGAAGAGATGACATTTACTTCCATTAAGCATGTCAGGTCTCTGCACTTATGTCCGGGTGTTAATTCATGTCCCTGACAAAGGCCTTGTAAACTACTGATTCATCTAATCCCTGGCTGCAGCCAATATTCATTTATTGATTATTTTACTAGACATTATTGATACTTGTATTTCATATTTATGGCTACAAAATGTTTGCGTTCCATTAAGTGTGACGTTTTTCCGCAAGACTGTAGCCTTGTATAACAATGAAAAACAAGAGAAAACATCTGCTTCTGTTTGTATTATGGATGAGTCTGACATTCAGTAGAATCAGCTGTCTGCACACTGTGTCCTGAACTTAGACCTGCACTTCATCTCCACAGCCTCATCAGAAACTGAGTTCTTCACTGAAGGAGAGGCTGAAGAGATCAAGGCGCTCCTTCACTTCACCCCTCTCTGTGGCCAAGCGGCTGTGTGTTGATGACTCGGAGGAGGGCAGCCGACAAGTTGCAGCAGATTCTCATGAGAATGTTAATAATCCTCCTCTTATCCTGCACCATGTTGGTGTAAACAGAAAGGATGCAAGGTCAGGGTGTGAAAGATTTTCTGGGCCCATTCCCAAACCAACAAATGTTCCTCCAAAAGACTCGACACAAGAACAAGATCACCTCAGGAAGGAGGTTAAAGAGAAGATGGAGACTCTGCGCAGACTCAAGATGGTCAAGATGTACCGCAGCAAGGTATCAACTATGTTTTAATGTCTTGGGTCTCTTAATAACATGAACACTATGTCCATTATTTTGCTAAATAGACTGTGATTTAATATGTACGTTTCTCTCCCCAGAATGATTTAACCCAGCTCCAAATCTTGATTGACAAATGGCGGAGTTGTGCTCAGGCTGCTCTTTGTGAGCTCCAGTCAGATATCCAGATGGAAGGACGAAAGGCCAGCCTGTCTGAACTTATAGATCTCTTTTGTCTGGATGACTGCATTCTGCACTTTGATCGAACGGAGGAAGACTTCGCTACCTAATAAAATGTATTGAAACACATACAGCATTTATTTGTGTAATCTGTAATATTATTGAAGATGAATTATATATCCAGAGTTTCTTTATTGGGTTATTTGTTGCCGATGCAATCTTTCTACAGAACTTGAATTGTGAATTGCATGTTCAGTTTACTTGAAGTGTAAATAAAGGCCAGTTATATGTTAAAGAGAAGGCTTAACTCAATTGTGTTTCAGCTGATCAATTGAAGGAAAGTTCTTCATCCTTAGACGCTCAAGTTCAGCCCAGAGGAAAGCCAGCTCTTCCGCCTGTGTTCTGGCCAGGTCCTCCAACTTCTTCCTTTGAACTATTTCTTGATAGCGCTCTTCTGATTTAGCTTCCTGATTTTCCTCTGAGGCTAAACACCAAACAAGCATAACAATCAATAAGGGGATGCTCTGAGATTTATGTTTAAAATTTATTTGCTTAAGTCAATGTTTCATTACCTATTGTTTGATAAATGTGTGTTAACTCTGCAGCAGTCACCTGCGTATCAGGTAACTGCTGGTCTACAACTGTGCATTTCTTAGCCTTCATTGCTGCCTTCTTGTTAAGCTGTTCAATTTTTTTAATGCGATGCTGCATATTCTGTAGATGAGTCTGAAAATAGCACAGCAAAACATATATATATATATATATATATATATATATATATATATATATAAAAACTTAAAGGGTGTACAATAGATCATCAGTGAAATCACATTGGTACTTTAGTTACCTTTTTCTGGAAAGCTATTGTTTTTTCCAAAATGGAAACTTGCTTAGACATGCGACTGTCTCGATTTGTCTCGTTGAGGTACTGAAAGAAAAGGAAATAATTGATGTTTATGAAGGTGTATTTACTTTTGTTTTGTTTTTTCTTTTGTTAAAGAGAGAAGGAGCAGTAGGTTAAAATGTCTCAAAAAAAAAAAAAAGATTTTTATCCAGCTGCAACACTCTGCCTCTTTTGATGAATGATCCCATAATAATTTTAGCAAATTCTTTATTCTAAAAGATTCAGAATCTTTCAGCATAGATCTGGTTCTATTCAAAGCTTTTTCCCCTACCGTTGTTTCAAGGCCTAAACAATGACAGGAAGCTGCATGCCACGCCACGGCAGACACCACCTGAGGAAGCTGGCATGCAGGCATGGAAATGTTTTGTGCCTACTGCTGACCGACTTGTTGAAAATAAAATGATGGATGACTGATGAAATGATATGATATTTATAATTTTTCACTGCTCAACCGTTGAGTTAATTCTTTTTTTTTTTTATATTATGTCACAGAATTGTTGTTATAGATGTGTATGAAGGAGTTAATGGAGTGCAGCTCAAAGGAGTAGCTTTTGTGGTCTGTTTTTGTTAACTGCCTCTTCGCACCTTGGATGTAAACATGCAACGCTTTTTTGTTTCATAAAATTTGTTAAAGGAATAAACAAAGCAAAGGAAGTCTACGTACATTTTCTAAACCAATCTTTACCTGTGGGGTTCTAAGCTTACAAAAAAAAAAATACAGTGGGGGAGATGTTTTGGAGGATATGTGAATAGGGTGTGTCTCATAACAAAAGCTCATTCGTCTGTAGTCAGGGATGGTAACAATTTTCCACTTGCAAACATCTCAAGCTTCCACAGCAGAAATATCTGCCTTGGTATCACTGTCTGAGGTTAGCCAGAAATACCTAAAAGGATTTATGTTCCACCCCAAATGCAGAGGTTCTATTATTCCAAACAAATGCTAAGCTTTCTGAAAAACATTAACGTGGCATTAAGATGTCAGAGTTATGTACAAGGTTAAATATATTAACTATACAGTAGCATTATTAGCTAAAAAATGTTTGGTTCCATATTAAAGCCAAAGCAACATTTGACTGAGAATAAAATGATGCCCTGGTCCCCCACAAAAGCTTCAAAGTACTCACATCCTGTTGCTCCTCAGAAAGATGGACCATTTGGATGTCCCTTGCCTTGTTGTTGAGGTCCTCTATCTGCATCTTCATCATCTTGTGCTCCCATTCAAGTTGGATGATGCCCTTTCGGAAATCTTTGCCCTCCACCATTATAGCTATCTTTTGCTCTCCAAGCATCTGCTTACAAAGATTATCATTATCATTTCACAGACACACATTTAAAAAATGTATTTGTTTGTTCACCACCTTTGTAATTGAATGATTAGGTACAATGTGGAGCAGCTTAAATACCCACTGCATATTTTTGCATACAGCTCCATCATAAAAATATACAGTATATCCTGGAGAATCATGATGTGTTTTGCAGTAAGTAAAAGCTGACCCTGATGGCTTTGTTGAAGTCCTCCACCACACTCCTGTGAATAAGTGTAGAGTCACTGTAGTCAGCAGTCAAGCCTGTGGCAGTCACCTCCACATGACCCTGTTTGAGCAAGACCTGGACCATGATGTCGGTCCGCAAACGGTTCCTCTCCTTGTGCATACTAGAAGAAAGCAAGAGAAAAATTATTCTTTCAACAAAATGCAATAAAACACTCGTGCTATCTACTTTATACTGCATCACCTTATTTATAGCAGATACAAGCAATAAAGCCAAACTCAGGATATTTTTAGAGTTGGGTTTCATTCTCTTTGGTCACACCTGCTGGATATTCAGCCAAGTGGGATGACAAAAATGTCTTTACTCGCATGTATTCATCAGAATTAATGACAAACTACGGCCAAACCTTTCAAGTTCATCACAGAGATTTTTGACTTTCTGTTGAGCATCCTTATACTCATCTCTCCTCTTCTGCAGCAACATCTGCATCTCAGCAAGAGTCAAAGCTTTTAGTTTTACCTGTGAAAGTAAAAGTAAAAAGCATCGTAAATCTGTTGAAAGCTAGGTTGCAAAAGTGGTTCAGTATGAATACATGATTTGAAAGTGAACATTTGGGAATTCATTGTGGATAAGAATTGGAGACATATGTTTATACACAAACCACAAAATTTCTAATTCTTTTGTGGAAAATCCCACCCTATATATATTCAGTTTAGTAGCATTCCACTGTACTCCCAATATTTTACCTGTTTGTGTCTAAATATTACCTTTTGCTCACTCTCTACTTTTGCTCTGCGGACCAAACAAAATCTCTCCCAGACACCGGAGTTCAACCCTTCTGGCATATTTTCCGGAGCATCCAGCTCCTCTATGGCCTTAAGCATTTTGCCAAATGCATCAGGAGCCAGAGACCCACACAGGTATTGCTCTTGAAATGTGTTGGAGTTGTGTTTCATCTGAGCCCTCAACTTCTGGACCCTGAAGCATTAAAAACTGTATTCATGGTACAGCTCTGTCTGCAGGGTTCATGTATTAAGCTTTAAGTGGGCACAAATGAATTATGTTCAACTTTAGCAATTAAATTATGAGTATTACAAACCTTGGTCTACGCTTGAAGAGCTTATACAAGTGATCAACAATGTGGGTTGGTACATCAAAGAACTCCTTCCTGAATTCTTTGTCAAGAACCTTGGACAACATGGATTATTTCATATTATTTTCACAGTCATTTACAACCAAATTATGCCAGTATTTTTCCAGCAGGCTCACTTTGTCCTCAGCTATGGTGCCGTCATAGGTCTCGTGAAACAATTCTACTTCTTCTTCTTGTCTCTTCAGGTCCTCCCCAATTTCATCCTATCAGAAAAATGCATGTGAGTAAGATGAGAGCAGCACATACGGGAAACAGTCACAACCTGTACTGGAGCCGTAATGCTTCAAAATGAGAACAGGTTAGCTCTTGAAAATGGGATGGGAAGATATACCAGAATTTGGGAGGACACCACAGAGTTTCACTCAGGTATCTGAGGAATAGCACAATCTGAAGCTGGTAGTCATAAATTCCTTTAGCATTACTGTTGTAAAAGTTTTCTGACCTTGTATGCCAATGCGTTTTCATGTTTGAGCTTGAGATCCATCTCTTGGTTTCTCATCTCTTCTTCTATGACTACTGAGTAAACAAGATAAGTGATCTTGAGCTCTTCCTGTAAAATGAATCAAAACCAACATTAAGCAGGATTTTTTAAAGATGTCACATACAGTTATAAGTTATTATACCTCACAGTTATCCAAGGAGGGTAGCATAGTGAGACTAGGGGATAGTTAATGCTGTGTACAGAAAATGAGGAATGAGGAAATTGATGCAGACTTATTTATGCGCACGTTATAAATCTGTCCATGTGTCACACACATGTTCTGCATTGTGCATGTGTTTGTGTGATATGGAATACCTGGTTTATGGCCATTTCACATTTTAATTTCTTCTCAAACAGCTTTCTTAAAGTTTCATCAAACCTCATTGTACCATCCTTAGTAGATGCCTGAAGTTTTTTTATTTCAGTTTCCAGTAACTGCAATTATAGAGTATAAAAGCATCCATAAATTAATATAAATCACTGATAAGAAGGATTTTTTTATATAGGTATTGAAAACTATGGATGCAGCTTCTCACATACCTTTTTGTATTTCTCTTTCTCCTCACTGAGGTCTTTGGTTTTCTTCTCATACTCTTTATAGAGTTTTTTCTCCTCTTCATTCCAGTGACTGTCAGGTTTGGTCAAAACAAACTCAGGCAGAGGTATTTCCTGTGGAGTAATTTCAAAAGAAACTATGTGCCCTTCATGCTTATTCCTCTGACACTGCTTAGAAAAGAATGAAAAAAAACAAAAACAAAAAAAAAACCCCAACAACAACAAAAAAAACAAAACAAAACAAACTAAAATTCCCAAACAGGAGAAAACTACAGCTTTCTCATTTGAGTATTACTTTGTTAATGTCACATGCAATAACAGCAGTTTGTGTACATCATAAGAAATTACTACAGGATTTTTTTTGTTTTTCATTTGTGGTTTTTGTTTTTTGTTTTTTTAAATCGCCATTCAAAACTGTTTTAGTGACTTTTATGTCAGTCCAAAGTTATTCAGGAATATTTTATCCCCCCCCTGCAAAACACATAATTTTCTAATTGGAGAGTTTCGAACCACAACATTTCTCATTTTTGTATAATTTGCCTTAAATGAGTTTTAAAAACTGGTCTGGACCAGTTTCCTAGCAGATTATTTCTAAATTAATTGATCATACAAGCGAGTAGATAATAAATATGCCTGCCATAGTATATATTATATGAATTTCAATATTTTACATCAATTAATCAATCTCAGTATTAAGGATTTAGCAAAATTTTTATATTTTAACCCACCATTTTCAAGATATCCTCTTTCTTTACTTCAAGTACCCCATCCATCATGTGATCAAGAGCTCTTTCTCTGCAATTATCCCCCTGCAATAAATAAAACAAAAACTTTATCAACATGACAGAAATTGGTGTAAGCAACTTGCTGTATACACGACAAATCTCTAAGTAATTAGACGTTAACATATAAGAGATTGCTTTGTACTGCATTTCTTTCTTCATCTAATTATAAGCTTATAAGAAATAACTTTCATTTTGGCTGCATACCTTGCCAGCCAGACGTTTTTGTTCCTCCAACTTCCTCCTGTCCTCCTCCTCTATCTGTTCTGATGTGAGGTACTTTTCTGCTTTTATCTAAAAAGAAACAAATCTGGTAAGCTGCAAAAAAGCATCTTATATAAGACAGCCATTTACCACTTCACACTGTAGTATTTCAACATGTTCATTTTGTTTGTTGAACTTCAGTGTGAACTTTGTCAACTGCTTGGATGTTTCCTGAGGAGTTCACTAACCTCAGAGTCATCCACAATGAGCAGGCTCTCTGGCCACTCACTGTTAGTCAGGCTGGGCTCCCACAGCTTCTCCTTTATGTGCAGCTCCTCCATGATCTCCCTGATGTGTTTATTCCTGTCTCTCACGTGGTTGAGCTCTTGCACCTTCTGCCTGTGCACAGCCTCAAATTCAGTGTTGAAAGCTGTCTTGATGTGATAAATGAGATCCTGCAATTTTTCAAAAAAGTATTATGACCAAGCAGTCAGTCTTTTCGTACAAATCACCTTCCATGTGTTATTTATTTCACTTTGTTTATTCTGTTCATTTTTAATTGAAATCTGTTTTGGAAAAGTCATTTGTGCTGCTATCACACATGTTCTGAGGTACAAGATTTAGAAACAGGTTCCCACCTGAAGTAGTATTATCTGGTTGACCATCTGTTCTGTGGTTTGAAGCCTGAACTGATCGTAGATATAAGGATTTGAAAATCCTAATGCAGTGGAGAGACTTCCAGTCACAGCGGCTCTCTCTGCCATGTTGTCTTTCTCCCGCTGCTTTCCATTCGTCACACTGGTTGTGTTGGAACTTTTCTTTAGGCTGTTTTGCTGACAAAAATGGAGATAAATTCTGAGGGGCTGAGCAAAACGCTGTAACTGACTGTGTGGCTATAGGATTATAAACTTCATCCAAAGAATATTGCAGTGAAGAAAAGAATCCTAACACTTGATTTTGGCCACACAGCTATAAATCTATAAAGATTTCAATGCTAGTGGACTGGCGTGTATTCAAGTATTTAAAAAAAAAAAAGTGAAAGGTCAAATGAAAGACTGTGATCCAAAACATCTATTTATTCTTCTGCAGTAAACTCCTTTTAACATGATTGTTCTGCCATAAAATGTTTTTCCAAAGGATAAACACTGATGAGAGAGCATTGTGCAGTTTTTGGAAAATGTAACACTTTTCATAAGCATGTTTCTGTTCTTTGCTATTTCTGTTTCACACTAAAACACACCCATTATCAAATCCATTTAACTCATTACATGTGCTTTTCTCTGCCATGTTATTCAGAATTTAAAGCACTAGTTATTAAGGCCTGAGTATACTAACAGTGAGGGCAGCCATTTCAAGCTTCCTGGTATTCTGAACATGGAGAAGATCCTCCACCTCTTTCTCTGTTCGATGTTTCAGCGGGTAGTTCTTCACCTCATGTTCAGAGTGAAATGCCTGTAATAGAAAGTATTCAAATACAATTATACATTATGCAAAGATTCCAACATCTGATCATTATTAATATAACATGTATGACATATAGATGCCTGTTCCTGATCTTACCTTAATGGCTCTAGCCTTGACCTTCATTGAATCCATGCACTCTCTCTTTAAAACATCGCGGAGATAACATTTCACTAAAATATCCCAATTGATTTCTTCTCTCACCTAAAATGTAAGTGAAGAATAACTAAATATGACTTCCATGATGAACTCAAACCAAAAAATTCACTGGATTTCTTTCAGTGTGTGTACCTCACCATAGTAGCCTCTTGCTCCACCATGGCCTCTAGCTTCCTCTGTTCTTTAACATCCAGGTTGAACTCATGCTGTTTCATACGCTCAATATCTGCAAGGTTCTCATTTTCCTGCATCATTTTTTGGATCTGACAATTCAAAATTTATTATTAATTAAAGATAATAAATGCTAACTAACAGCTGTACTTTGAAAAACACTATGACAAATGTAACTTGTTTACTAAAGAAATGTATTTTTGTTGATGTACACAGTGCTCAAAACCAATTAAAGTGGAAATTAAAGTTAACTGTGTAAAGCAATACAGAAAATACAGACTGGTGACAGTTTGATATTTCAGTGAAGTGCAGCTTCAGAAGTTTTTTGTCCATACTTTTATGGAAAAGTATTTATTTTTGAATTACACATGCAACTCTAGCCTTTAGCTGTGGGTAGTGTGCTGCTACATAATTACAGGGATAATTCACTGAAAAGCACTTAGCAATCATACTGCTTTTAAAGATACAGTATGTTCTTTTGTCAGCAAATTTTGTGTCTGATATCTTCTTATGTATAATAAAAACTCACTTACAGTGTCACGTAACTCTTTGATGGTTTTTCTCATGTTGTTCTTTGTCTCAAAATATCGCTCATTCTCTTCTTTTATAACCTGATCAATATATACAGATGAATACAAGTTAGATTTTCACAGGCCTACACCATTTCGTATTAAACTGATCTTATGCCAACTTTACAGCACCTTCTCAAGCCAAAGCAAGTACACCAACATTACTTAACAACATTATAATGATCAATTTTACCACATCGAAAAAAGAAAAAAATAAATGTTTTCAATAAACAGCACTTCAACACTCAGCATGATGCAGCTTGACATGTTCTTCTCAGAACCTGAGTCATATTAGAAAGCGTGTTACTGCATAAAACTCGCAAAGGCTGGAAAGTGCCTCTGCCCATGCACAATGTATGAGTACGGATGAATTGTAAAACCCACAACTGAAAGATTGCCACACCTTCTATATCAATTTATTGTTATCAAGAAGCTTTGTGAGGTGACAAAGTACTGAACCCTTATTTACAAATGCTTATCTGTACTACAGCACTCAACCACGTGTTAATTTGTTGATTTTCTCACATTATAAAAGAGGATAAATCAAGCATGCCATACCAAAAGTAACACAGCTGTGTTCTGAAAAAGATATCATACACAGGTGCAAAAGGCAGTTACGTAATCCTCCATCTGTCATTTGTAGAGACACAGGAGCAGTATCTAAACATAGTTAACATCCACATGGTATACCACCAGAAATATTATACCATGTTACTCACTGACCTCCTCCCGCCTGCTTTCCAGCCAGGTGGAGCATGAAGATGGACCAGACAGTAGGCTGTTATTGTCATCCTGCTCTGTAACATCCACAATCTCTGCTCCACTACTAACCTACAGTCAACACATAAGATTAACCGACATGTATGAATAAATAAAGGCATTTTCGTCAACATTTAGCTGGACTTTTCATTTGATTCAGGAATGAACAAAGTCTTTTATTAAAATTAATTAAAAAATGTACTTTAATTGTATTGCATTGGTTAATATTTATTCCAGATATATGTCACAGTTCATTGAATAAGAAGATAAATGTTGAATAATGTGTGATGGCTAAAAAGAATGAAAAAAATTGCTTTTGTTAGTTTTTTTTTTTTAAAGAAACAAATCAATGGCAACAAGTTATTTGACCCCAACTGATGCAGTGAGTAGCTTGTCCTTTCTTAAACAACTATGTCAGAAGACATATCCTGGGGTCATGGAAAAGATGTTAATCTGTTTCAGAAGGATCAGATTATTGGCATGCATTAAGCAAAGAAAACATCTAAGGAGATTGCTGAAACTACTAAAATTGGGTTAAGAACTTTCCAACGCTTATTAAAAACTTGAAGGATCGTGGAGAACAATCATCTTCGAGGAGGAAATGTAGTTGGAAAAAATTCCTGAATGATCGTGATCGGCGATCACTTAAACGCCTGGTGAAATCAAATCACACGAAAAAAAAAAAAAAAAAAAAAAGCTAAAACACCAGTGAGAAAAACTAAAATATTGAATGAAACATTATAGCCTTCACAAAGGTATAATCTAATACAGGTGTGTACTAACCTGCAGTTTTTGCAAGGTGTGCCTGAAAAAAGGTGTAATTTCTGAAATTGCAGTGATGACTTTCTTCGATGGAATGCAGTTGGTAATAGTTAAAATGTATAACTAAGAATGTAAATTTAATTAAGGTTTACCTCATCTTGCTGGTTTCCATTTGGGTTTTTGGTGCCAGGACAGCACTCCTTTCTCAACTCAGGCAAGTTTATTAGGACAGGGTTCTCTGAGTTAAATATGTTCCTCAACAAAGGAGCCATAGACTCACTGTACTGAGTAGCAGTGTTGACTTGAGAATTGTCAACTTTCATTCTGTAAGAAAACATGGGAAACACATAATGCAAATTTAACAGGAGAGGAGACACAATGAACTATGAATGAACATCTCACAGTAAGTGTAATACCCCGAAAGAACACAATCTGTATTTTTATCATTGTCACTGTATTAGCACATCACTTTCCTCTCTCACTTCCCTACCCTGTGTGTGGTACCAGGCACAAATCCTATTTGTTCCTGCTAAAAAACACAAATCTTAATGCTTCAGGGCAAAAATATATAGTTTCATTTTTAAGAACATGTTTTTTCCTGAAGCAGCTCAGCCTTGTCACAAACATTGCTCAAATCAGAATAATTATAGTATGTGTGATATTTGCGAGAGATGTGACACTGTATATGGGACTGGTTCAAATAAACCTACGTGCCTTTGTTGCACGTAGTAAAGCAAAATGTCACTCAGTGTAATGGAAGAACTCATTGTGTTCTTATATAATAAGTCTCTGTGACTCAGAGAAATAATCAATATCCATGCTTTTGGGTGACTGTGGCCGGTTATGTGTTGGAAAAATTGTTGGTATTTAATGCCTATATTATAAAAATTTAAGCAACCAATGGATGAGACAGCACATTAAAAAATCACCCTAAAACAGAAAATATGTCTGATTTAAAATTAACAGAGAAGTTGTGACAGCTAAGGAAAGACAATATTTTTGAATTTCAAATTAAAGCCATGGAGGTGAAAGCGGAGGAAGCGAACATGGAATGTGGGTGAGATGTGCCTCAGTGGGGAGATTCTGCTGTGAAGTTAACTGATTGTTTGTTTTCCTGTAGATTATGGCCACGACCGCCCTGGAAGCTCCGCTTCAGCTGTGTTTACTTACTGAGAGAAAAAGTACTTCACGATGTACATAATATCTGCGTGAGGATGACATCACTACTGTGAGCAACAGTTCCCTCTACCGTTCAAAGCTGTGTATTATGGAAGCACGCTTGCTGCTTTACCTGAGATTAGTGCACACTATAGAGCCATCCTTAAAGCCAGCAGAGAGGAGTGTCTGGCCATCCGCAGAGAAGGTCAGACTAGGAACACCACCACGATGACAAGAATGACACTGCAGCTTCATGTATTGCTCCTGTGGGTGTAGCAACAGCACCATAATAAAACACACGACAAATGTCGATAATACAATTCAAAAGGTTACAAGAATAAGCTCCTACCATGGAAGCAGTTTCTCTAATGCATAGCAGGCCATCACGGCCTACAGAGGCCAGCCATAACTGATGAGGAGAGAGGACAAGACGTGCAGGGCCCAGTGGATGACCCCTCACCTCCTGCTCTGGTTTCAGCCGGACCACCTGTTGACTGGGGAGACTGTCTGTGTCCTATGTCAAGGGGAATTGTTTTATATTAATAGTTTAAAAAGATTAGAAACACATGAACAAACTTAGGCTACTGTTTGTACGTGTTACAAAAGTTACAATATTTTGTTATAAATATGTCATACTTTAATCACATGAAGTAAGAGGGTCATCAGTTATTGAAACATTAGGCAACAGCAAACCTCGGGCAGCTGAAATCGTTGAAGAGATTTCCTTCTGTGGCAATATGCAAAGACATCACCGAGTCCCAGAATACAGGATTCAAGTGGATGAGACACTTCATATCTTGACACTTTTAGGATGTGATTAGAGAGACAACCATGTCGGTCTACACCGTCAGGACCTGCAGGTCAGTGGACGCATTGTAAATGTGATGAGAAACAAAGGTTTGAAAAGTGTAGGTTCTGCAGCTATCACACTGATTGCCCCTTAAAACACACTTAATGCTTTTTTACTTTCAAATCCTGTGTGTGTCTTCAGAAGTGCTGCCACACCCTAGGCTTTGTCTTTGTACTTTTCTCGTGAGACTTCACTGCATGAGGGGCTGTCTTGTTCAACAGAGGCTGCTGTATAAACAAAGGCTGTGTTTTTTTAAATCACTTACTAATAATGGTATCTTATTCACTGGGTTTATGAGGACATGTCTAAACATTTGGATAAAAATGTCCTCTTAAATACTATTTATCATCCCCCTTAAACTAATTCGAGAGTAAGGAACCACAGACCTTCTAAAATCTAAAAGTGCTAATGTAAAAGAAAAATAAAAACCAAAAGAAACAAACAAACACACACAAAAAAAAAAACACGTCAAACCAGTGTAATATTAAATGAACGCTTTACCTGCAAGGTCTTTCACAGGCAGAGAGAGCAATGTGAGCAGACAACCACTGTCATTTTGGCCCTCCTGTCCAGTGCTGAGTGCAAGAACTTTAACCTGTTCACAGTCTCTGATGCACTGACTTGAAAGTGACAAAATGGGGCCAGACACAACTGGAAAAGAGAACGACATGAGGGAAGAATGCAGGTGAGCTTGACCTGTTCTATTGTTCAGTATCTAAAGGTAAATTTAACTAATGCATTGTTCCTTTCACACTAAGGCATTACACCAATAGGATTTTTTTTTTATTTTTTTTTATATATCTACGCATCAATTCTATTGGTAAGGATCATCTACCTGTGTAACCTATGACTGAAAATTTCTTTGAAGGTTTTGCATCTAGTATGTAAATATGCGAGTCTGAGGCACCAGTGATAAGGTAGTGACCCTCCTGATCAAAACTGTAAAAGAACAAGCAGACATATATACACATCACATACAGAAGATCTTGGTGGCAAATTAAACAAAAACCTTGAACAAATACGAACATACAAAAATATAGAGTATACACAATAATATAACTTCTAACTATTTGATGTGGAATTGTCACTTTTCTGACATGAAAGGGAAGCACGCATATCTTGTCTGGGTTTTTCAGGGTTGCGATAACTCGAGCTACCATTTTGTAAATGTTTGTTAAGTACAGTGTTAAAATGAAACTTTGTGGTATCCAGGGAATGAGGAATACTTGCAGTAGGTGATCAACAGGCGTGTGATAGAGCTGAAGCTGGTGAACCAGGCGAGGCTGCTGCTCTCTGTTCAGATCAATGAAAAGGATATTTCCTGAAGTTGTTCCTACAGCTGCATATTGTGCAATAGGACAACAGACCAGAGTTGTCACCTAAACAAACACAGATAAGTTTAGATTTCGTCATATAGATGTAATTCATATTCTTTCTATATAAAGGACAAGCATATTAATACGGCTCTACTGAATTGTCTTCATTGTTCATATGTAGTGAATCTGACATCAGCTTGAAGAGACAGGGATCCAAGGCAAATTCCTTCTTCAGACCACAGCTGCAGTTCTCCAGAGTCCCTCACTGACTGCAACCAGCAGTAAAAACACAGTGTCACTCACTTAACAAGCATTGACTTAAACTACACATGCCATCACAGGACACTTATATTGCTGTGCAACACAAATGTTTTACCACACAAATGTCCTTGTCAGTGTGAGATATATCTGTTGCCACAAAGTTTCCACTGGAAACATCCAGGACCTTTAGAATCTTGTCTGATCTGCTCGGATTCAACATATAGAGCTGCCCCTGAAGAAAAAGAAGCCTCAGTATACATTTTCGCTCAAGTGATAATTTGATGGAACACTATGAGTTTTTATGTGTGACAGGTCACATTATGGTACATGTACTTACTGTATTTGAAGATAGAAGTAATGTTTCATAGTCAGGGGAGAAGGCTGCAGTTTTACATGGTGCTTCTAACTGCCATGTTTGTGTGATGTTACACTGGGTTCTATTTATTTGCATATAATTTACAACACCATCCTATGAAACATAAAAGTAACACAACATAATAAGTTTGATGCACTTTTAAGTTGGAGGAAATTTCAAATCAGATCACCGGTTGGCAGTTGGAATGTATTATTATTCTTTTAATTTTTTTAAAGGCTTAATATACAAACCTTCCCTACAGCAATCAAACCATTCTTGTTAAGGCTTATATCTTCAAAGCTGCTCTGTCTGAGACCAGAAATGGCATCTAGAGCTGTACAAAGGTGAAATCCAAATCAGACCTCAAACTTTTTTTTAAAATTAGTTAACTCTAAAATTTCCATTGTTTGCTTTTGCATACCTGTGGGCTTGAGGAGGAAAGACACAGAGACATTCTCTGGGTCAAGGAGGAGTAGAAATCCATCCTCACAGCCAACATAGAGCTCTGATGTGGTTGTCCAGCAGATGGCAGTAGGTGTTAGTGTGCCTTTGGTGGAGCGCTTAGTCTATGTAAACAGATGTAGTGCACACCAACTGTTTAAATGTAGTCTTTGTTGAACCAAATGCATTCATGGATCTAAAATTCACATGTGCATAGTAAAATTAAACATTCATTGATGAAAGTGCATTTACTGAGTCTGCCCTGGCATTTAAGGGACAGTGGGCCAATACCACAATACTTTCTTCCTTGTCTTCCTTGAACCCCAAGATGGCTGATGGAGGCATCTCTGGACCAAAATAGGGCAGTTTGTTATTGACACTATAAGAGGGGGGCACCAGTCCCTCAGCAGAGGAGTCATGAATTCCTGGAAGCTTGACCACTCTGTAACACAAATATTACATACACACAATTGACAATTCTTAGGCAAGTATTGTCAAGGATCTGCATGTTTTATTCACTCACTTAATTTATTGTTCTTGCAGAACATAAAAGATAAATGGAGGAAACATCATTTCAACCATCACAAAAGTGTCTACATGTCAAGAAATGCCCAGGTTTTAATGTCAAATCTGCTTTACCGTGATTTCAGAACATGAAAGGTGGGCCTCTTCTCAATGTTCCAGACAGTGATAGATGTAGTGCCCAATGCACAAAACTGGAGCCAATTCTGAGGGTTGAACACCAAAGAAACGACATCCTGCCCAGCATGTGGTTGTGTACAAATTGGCTCAGCATTTTCCCAATTCCTGCATCAAACAGTCACAATTACAGAATTGGCATAACAATTTTGCCTCAGTAAACATAGCTGAAAACATCTGTCACCCGGTATTCAGCAATGTACAGCTTCCAGCGGATTACCATATTGTTATGGTGTAGTCTGGAAGAGACGAACAACAGCCCAGATAAGGGCCACAATTACTTAACGTCAGAGATGTGTAGTCAAGTCGTGCTGTTCCTAGAAAAAGTATCAATAAATCAGATTTGCGTGAGATAAAATAAATGTAGTAGAGAAATACCCAAACAAACATTAATAACTCAACTGCTGAGAAATTTGAATAAGATCAGAGAATTTACATAAAGATAATTTGTTATTTGGAAAAAAATGTCTCGTTTGGCAAATAATTGGGTGGTAATTCAAATCAATTCAGAGGTTTAACAGATAGAACTGGAGAGTTTAAAAGATGATTTGTTAATGGTTTTCATGAACTAATCTAACCTCAGGTATTCCATCAACAAATCTCAGTTTATTGTCCAGTAAATAGTGATACACAAGGACAGCTGTTTTGAGGTGCTATCACCATCCACACATAATCTTTAAGTTTAGGTACTCAACCTGACACGACATTTTACAAACTTGGAGTACATATCCCCTTACCTTTTAGTTCATTCTTCAGCTGAAGCTGAGGGAAAGCATACACAAATACAGATGGGGATAGCCTCTGCTCAGAAAAGGCAAAAATCCCACTGGTGCCGTTGGCTGTCAGTACACCAAGGCCTCTGCCGGGGCCCTGAAGCACACTTTGAAATTTGGTCTCCAGGTTGAGGAAACAGATATAATTCCCACAGATGTAACATACTGTTTTATCGTCCACAAACTCGACCCTCTTGTTTGTAAAACCGTGCACCCACCTGAAGAGAGTGACACAAAATGCCAAATATTAGCTGGGTGGCTAATTGTTAATGATCTGTGATAATCACGGTAGAAGAACAGTGTATATATACGCTTCTCTGAGGATTAAAAAATAAGTCTGTTTGTGTAGCAGCTACATACCCGACTTCCAAACCTCCAATGTCGTTCATTTGGAGATATTACTCAAATTTCACAGAGTAAAATTCAACTTTTTCACCAACTCAACGGGCAAACAAACAAACAATCGGGGAGGTCGCTGTGCTACCCTGGCAACCAAGGCGAACCCCTGCTTCATCCCATTGGCTGCTAGTTTATATAACACGCCCCCTCCCGGAAGTTCATGTGCCTCAGGTTAAACTGCAGCGCTGTTCCGCCTTTTCTCTGCTGATCACAGACTCTCTTAGTGTGGGCCAAGACATTTTATTTTTTACTCCTCATCCACCTCAACTGCAAACATGTCTACTGAAAAGTGTTTTGCCAAAGGTAAGACGTAACGTTCAAGGACGAGTCATGTCTTATAAAGCCGCTACGAGTTTGAAATAGGTTTTGGTTGGGAGAAACGTCTTGTAAGGAGCCATCGGAATTCAATTTATTGCTGTAAACGTGGGACATATGTGTTTGTATATACTATGTATATAAGTGTTTAAGTGTAAAATATATGCTTGACGTAGGTCCAACATATTGAAATTAACCGCTCCTTCCGATAGTGGAACAAGGGAGTATTATTATTATTATTGTTGTTGTTGTTAAAACTTTGTCACTGTCAAACTATTAAGCACTCAGATCCTTATACGTGTTTATTCCTTTCTTCCTCTGTGTGCACTAAAGCCTAAAAAACAAACCGAACATGAAAAGTTGCAAAATGTTTTTGATAGTAGAGGCTTTATTTTTTGCATAGTCATAGTGATTATGTAACCTCTTCAGTCCTGTTATTGAAAAAAGTTCAATCAAAATACACTCAAGTACAAAGTTGAAGCAATTGTCCTTACTTCCCACTACAGTTGTTTTTTAATTGAGAAATTGTAAGGTACATTAATACTTATAGTACTTCCTGATCCAGCCTTCATTCACTACCTTTTAGCAAGCAAGTACTTAATTGCATTGTCTTATTTTATTATTTTTTTACTTTTCCAGGAAGTGCTGCACCTGGTCCAGTCCCCAAAGGCCACATCAGGATTTACAGCATGAGATTCTGTCCCTTTGCTCACAGAGCCATATTAGTGCTGAATGCCAAAGGGATCAAGTAAAGACACACTTTATTATATTGTATTTTGAACCGTAGAATCACTTTGCCCTTGGCTGAATTTTGCAGACTCTGCTTTTGTTCCTTAGACATGAGATCATCAACATTAACCTGAAAGATAAACCTGAGTGGTTCATTGAGAAGAATCCTCTTGGTCTTGTCCCAACACTGGAAACACCTGCTGGTGAGGTGATATACGAATCTCCCATCACCTGCGACTATTTGGATGAAGTTTATCCTAAGAAGCTGCTTCCATCCTCTCCATTTGGTAAAGCTCAGCAGAAGATGATGCTTGAGCATTTTTCAAAGGTATATTTCATAAAATTTTGCATCTAAATTGTGAAGTTTTGTGTCGATGTCTACTGTTACCATCACCAATTGATGCCACTGTTTTCTACAGGTTGTCCCGTACTTCTACAAGATCTCAACAGGGAGACACAAGGGCGAGGATGTCTCAGGACTGGAGGGTGAACTGACAGAGAAGTTTGCAAAATTAAATGAGGCAGGTTGCAATGTTGAATACTATTGTTTCTTTATGCATTCAATTGCCATCTAAGTGCTTATTGTTTTTACAAATTAATAAGTGAAATTGTCTATAAAATTTTAATTTTATCAAAGGTCAAAGATAATGAGTGAAGTGTGATTATAAATGTGTTACTCTTTAATTATCATACCTTTACGGTGTTATATCCAGCAATGATGAATATCATGTTTATTTAACAGGACCTGGTTAATAAGAAGACTAAATACTTTGGTGGTGACGCCATCACAATGATTGACTACATGATGTGGCCATTTTTTGAGAGGCTGGAGATCTTTGAGCTGACACAGTAAGTACAAAATCTCTCAAAACATTTAAAAATAAATATGTATATATATACACACTTTTTTTTTTATTAATAGAAGCATTTAAAGCCAAATAACGTCAATTTGAAGTGAAGCAAAAAGTACACATACTTAGACAATATACAGTACAAAAATAAAGACTTCTTTGCCATCTTTCCTTCATGACATCTGATATGTCAGATTTTGTGTCAATAATGTGTTCAGTCTTGATTTGATTCTATTATCTTTTCAGCTGCCTTGACAACACACCTGAGCTGAAGATGTGGATGGAGTGCATGTCAGAGGACCCGGCTGTCAAAGCCACCAGGCACAGTGTGGACACATACAAGGGCTTTTATAAAACTTACATTGAGGGAAAACCCAACTATGACTATGGCCTGTAGAAAACACAGACCATAACCTTGCACCGTCCTTCTATATTCATGTTTGAAAAGTGTGGAAACTTCCAATTAATGGTGCATGTGAATTTGGTGTCTGTTTTACAATAAACAAAATCATTTTTCCTGCCAGGCAACAGAGGGTGGTCCCATTTAATAAGTTGGAGCCCTTTTGAAAAATTGACATCAACAGTAGAAATGAAACAGTGTGAAGTTTTTCTCTATAACAACTAGTGTATAGAAGACCTATTTAATAGCTGCCATTAGATTAGCTACAGAATTAAAGAAAACAGAAATACGGCTGTGTATAAAATTCCGTAAAAAATTTCTGTTTAGACTTGTGTAATATTAGAGCTGTTTCTCAAAAAAATTAAGATGTGCATTTTGAAGATCATTGTCCTTCATGTTTCTTTAGAACCAGTGAAATATGTACACTGAATAGTTCTCCTGATTATATGTTTTAGGCTTTTTAAACTTATTTTTATGCTTTAAAGCAGTCCTGCTTTTATAAATTACAGTATATAGCACACTACTTTGGTGCTAGATTTTACCAACATCTGAAGCCATTGTTAAAATTCTGCATAGATATAAGACAGTGAGGAGGGGTCATTGAATGGTTTGATGAGGATGAATATGCACCAACACCCAATTATGAAATATCTCCTGCAGAGAAGGGGTTCATACCTCCAGTGTAGGTCCTCTTGTTTTTATATGTGTGTGTGTCTGTGCATAAAGCAGCTACATCAAAACTACTACATGTCTAGATGTCAGTCACAACTGAAACAGCTGTTGACGACCCATAGTGCCTGAAGAAAAAAAAAAAGAAAAATCAGAAATAATTTCAGATGTTCTACTGCTAAAATTCTGTGGTAATTCAGACACTGGAAATGGCCAGTACTCATTACCTGTCATTTAGGCTGTGGTGCAAACTTCCATTTAATAAGTCAGGCGTATACTCTTGTATTAGCACAGATGCATTTCTCAACATCTCCTGAAAATGCCTCACTGTTTTGTCATAAAGCTCTGCCTGCAGCACCAGAGACCTGAACAAATTCATAGGCTCTGCTTTGCGGATTATTTTAGGAATCTGGATTTCTTCAGGCACTTTACTGTTCCCAATCAGAACATGATGAAGTCTCTTCTCCTGTAGGCTCCTTTGCAAGAAGGCGAGCACCTCCCGAAGCCTGGACTCCATATTTTCAACGCCCCATGCAGACAGTCTTTTACTCAGCAACAAGTGCAACAGAGCAGTCTTTACGTGGTAGTTAGTAAGGGCGCTATTCCCTGTCAGCCCCATCTGCTTTCTGTTCAGGAAGGTAATAATCCGGAGACAGTGTAAATGACAGGAGTTTTGTGGCAAGAGTTTAGTCACATGTTTCAGCAAATTCCTCTCGTAGACAGCGAAAGAGAGGGCCCAGTGTGTGTCTTGAGAGCTGTCATAATCTGAAGGGAAGTGTGAGACAAAATAAGCATCAGTATCCTTCAGCTGAACCACCGGTATTAAGTTCAACATGATGACTTTTCCTGAACGGAAACGGATCTTCAGAGCACCAGCCGCATCCAAGTTGCGAAAAGTGAGCTCAAAGTTATATTTGTGATAGATTTTTCCCCAAGCTTTGGTGACAGAGATCTGAAACCACTTCATGATTTGATCTTTGGCCAAGAGACGTGTGTCCCTGGAGCAGAGCAGTTCATCTACACTGCTGTCCAGATTGACGTCTTCAGTTATGCCATGCAACAGACACAGCATATCCTCTCCCAGATTGGCAGAGCCACAGAGACACCCTTCCTTGCTCTCTCCAAGCCTAGTCACCTTTATTTTGCCGCAGCCCTGCATGTCTGGAGGCATGTCACTGTTAGGGCTGCACCACAGCTCGAACTGAAAGGAATAGGGATCCGGAGGTGAGAAAGGCACTATGATGTCACACGTAAGAGGCTTGCACACCTTCCAAGACTCGAACATGCTTCCGATCCCGATAAAGTCCCCAACTTCCATGTCTACCTCCATGTCGCACATACTCCTAAGCGATTCCAGTAAATCGTCGGTAAAACCCTCAACAAACTCCCTCACCCTCCAGTTTTCATGGGCTAAAGTGTGGGTACATTTGTCACAAAAGTTGCTCAGGACATTTTTATCTAGTACCATTGTTTTGGCGGTCATGAATCCACTCTCTGAAAAGATGTCTTCATCCTCAGCTGGTCGAATTTCTGTGTCTGTAAGATCAACCCTGCACATCTCGATGGTGAAAAATATGATGAAAGAAGCTGTGCTCCAAAAGTACCACGTATAATCTCCCTCCGCGGTGGGCTCTTCAGGGTTTGAATCGAGCTGTGAAAGCTCTCTCTCCAGCTTGGCCTTCTCCATTTCCAGCATCTTCTCGTGCTCCCGCATACGAGCCATCAGCTCTTCATCCTGGTACTCGAGTGTGGTGTTCTCTTCAGGAAAGAGCAACGGATGGTTTAATATGGCAGCAGCCACCACCATACACACACGTGCAATGGTTCCCTGCATCTTGAGCTAGTTTTTAAACATGCATAGTGAAGCACTTCACTGATGACTGGGCAGCTGCAGCTCAGATGCTGAAACAAAAAAAAAAAAAAAGAAGTGGTTTAAATTTAAAGACAAGTGGATTTAAGATGAAAAAAGGGCATTTGTATACTCAAAAACATATGAAAAGAGTAATGAACCAGTTAATTTTGTAGAGCACTCCACCCATCAGAGGGAGGAACAGACTGCTCGTCTAAATATAGAGGGAGTGGGCTAAATGACATTTTTGTCCAGTATCAGACTGTGCAACATGGGAGGAAGGAAGAGTGCGCCCTTTAGAAGAGCATTGCCCATCTCTCACAAACCCACCGAGTGCCAACATTGTCCCAGTAAGCATTTAACTGAAACAGGATGAATAAAGCTGCTCTTTCTGGAATACATGCCAAAAGGGATTTTTTATACAATGAAATTCAGATCCTACGTGAAACAATGTAAAAGAAATCCACACTGACATTTTCTTTCCTGCATGTCATAAGATAACAGAGAAGTAATGCAATGTACTGCACAAAAGAGGAAATTACATAAGTGAATGTGCTTTGGGGAAGGATGGCTTAGCGAAAAATCTTCACCATTCCCATCTTTAAAATAAAGGTGTGTATTATGTTTAAATTGGGACTTTGTGAAATATTATTTAAACATTCATCATGATCTCACTGTAACATCATGCGGGTATTAAGTGTTCTCAGTAGGCCTTGAGCTTTAAAATGAAAAAAAGTAATTGCAGTGCAGTAATGTATTGAGAAGGCAGGGAAACTTCCCATGACTTACTCACTGGGACGTTGTCCAATACTTACATGGCTCAGTCCATCAAAACAAACATCAAGCCAAGACGTCAGAGTAGTAATTTCTAAATTATTTGAAATAAGATTTTAAGTTCTGAGTAACACAGAACATGAAAGCTCCATTTCCCACCAAAATAGATTTCAGTTACAGCTTCAGGTCTCACAGAAGGACTCGGACAGCAAAACCACATTTTAAATAACACTAATAGTCATAACACAGTTTATGTTTAACTGCTCCAGCCTAAACTGGTCTGCTCCGTGTACTGTTTTATAGGCAGATAAACATGTCGCACAAGAAATGATTATAAAACATACAGCTTGTTGCAACATCTGAAAGTTTCCACTGGCCTTAGAACATACATTTTTCACAAGTTTCTTAGATTTTAATCGACGATGTGGTTACTTAATCAAGAAAATAACCATTTGTTGCAACCTTCTTTTATAAGATAACTATACATTTAGTTTGAAACGGGTGTCGCCTGTCATATGTTTCTTCTAAAACCACATGTCAGAGAAAAGCTTTACGTTTTTAAAGTTAAAATAAAGTTCAGTAGCTTCTTTAGCGGAAGAAAACTACAGGTCTACATTCCAACTTTGGCCTGGTTGAGCAACATGATTAAATGTCACGTTAAGGTTTTTTCCATTGATGCTGACTACACCCATGAAGCTCGGGGTGTTGGGTGGGGGGGGGGGGGGCAGTAAGTGAGTAAACTCTGTCACTGTGACATGAGAAGTGATGCAGACATTTTCTCCTCCTCCTCCGTTTACTTAGCAACCAAATAGTGATCTAGTCATCATGGAAATATGGTGCACACAAACACTCTTCCAGACACATGAGTCACATGAGATGTCGAATGCGATGTTTTAAAGCAAATAATAATAATAATAATAATAATAATAGTAATAAGGATAACTATTGCAATAATAAACAGGGATCATAGTGCCAAGTATCACTGTTGTTGCACCATTTGAGGACCATGTTGCCTGTTTGGACGCCCTCCGTCAGGAGGTGGATGAAATGAAACGCGGTAAAATGCGGACAGACGTACCTTTGTGCTGCTTTCTCGGTTATATTCACGGTGATAAATAAACTTCATGTGGCGGCAGAAATAGCTTCACCTTCAAACCGACTTGAAACATCGAGTGAACTATTTCACATGCTTTTTTCCCTTTTTTTAAAAAACATATTTCCGGGTCGGCCGCTCCACCTACCAATCCGGAGCCCGCCCATCCGACCCCAAACCGAACCGCCGACTTGAAGCTGTGTATGGCCAGCCTACAGCTTTATAATAGGTTTCCCTCGTAAGTCGTCGATTAATCGAAATGTTTTCAATGACAAAGTCGAGTATTTGAGCAGGGGTTACACTTCATTTCCTCAGTATCAATACAGCAAACATGAACCAATTTTATGCACTGTATTTGTTCAATTGTTAAAAAAAAAAAAAAAGGTTAAAGAAATGGGGTGAAAGTTACTGGCCTTTAACTAACAGTTTTCTAATTTGGTGTTCTTTCTTGGGTTTGGATAAGTAATACTGTAATACCATCATCATCATCAGATTTTACAGAAACACTGCTTTTGGCTTATATTTTAATTTTATTGACCAGTGCAATGTTGTGTTGTTTTATTTTTCAAATTGTAAGAAAATATAGAATAAAGATAAGAAATGTGTTGTTAGTTGTTGATCATAATTATGAAATTGTGATCTTTTGTTAGATTTTTGGTGCAGTAAATTCACTTTAAACTCTTCTGATTTTTTTTTTACTACTACTACTAAAATATCTCAAGCAGGTTATGTTTTCCAGTTTCATCTCTATTATTTCCTGTTTTATCTTGGTGTGTGTGTAAACGTCTCACACTTCCTGTGTATTTCCCGCCACCAAATGTCTTCCCCCACCTAGTGTATTTAGTGGTTTTAGTATGACTGCTCCTTGTGTGCACTGCCAGTTTATCTTCCATCTCAGAAGCATGTAATCCAGAATTGTGTCAGTTACTTAGGTAGTCAGTTTCTTAGTTAGTCTTTGGTTTGTCATTGGTTTCACAAATCCATAAAAGGACAGAAAAAACAATTTGAAACAGGCAGACATGATTGGCTTAATACATGAAATACAGTGTGGGAAGAGCACAGAAGTACAATAACAAAAACCCACGGCAATAATAAAAAATATAGGCTTATTTACAAAATGCCCTGATTACAGTACTTCACATTTAATGAGTTGCAGCGCTGCTTTTGGTAGTCTCTAAAGGCTACTGGAAGGTACCAGTTGAACTCCTTGTGTGGAGGATGAGAGGGATCATTCACAATCTTTTCAGCTTTCCTCCCGATCACTTCATCATAGATACTACTTCGCTGCTGTTGTGGCTTCCCTCTTATTTTAGAGGCCAGGTTCACTATCCTTTGCAGTTTATTTCTTCCCTTTAGGTTGAGATTACCACACCACATTGCCATATTTAAGGTTAGGATGCCTTCCACTAGGACTCTTAGAAACGATTCCAATCATTTTCATGCCAGAAACATTGCGCTTACATAACAGATGGAGGCGTTGATAGTAGAACTTATAGATGTGCTCAGTATTCACAATAAAGTTATGAATGCTGTCAATGTACATGCCAAGATGTTTAAAATTATCCGCCATCTTCACAGTTTGATCACTGATCACAAGAGGCTCCTTAGTGCTTAGCCGCTAATGTGATACAACCTGTCTTTCCTCTTTTGACCTTTGTTTTTGTCATATCTGTTTACCTGATTTTTATGCTGTCCTTGTACTCGTTAAAGACCATAATCTCTGTGCGTCGTCCATTTTAAATTCTTTTCTTGTGTTCGTGACATGTGCACGTTTTTGCCATGAATTCACAAATAGTTCCATCCAAATCATACACAAATTAAAAACATTATAAACTTGAGACACTTTTTATTTAGCTACCTGACATGTGTTATTCACAGCAGGGTGGATGTACAGTATGATAAAGCTGCAATGTGATGACTATATTAATGCATCTGAATTATGATGGGGAGTAAAGGCCAAATGGTCAGTAAAGGCCCAGTAGCAGATGTTTGTCCTCGAAACTCTAAGGTCTAGGATGAGTATAGAAGTTGCTCCATGACAACCAGATTCCTCACAGATATAGCACATAGTATATCATTACAAAAAATTACAGCTAATAGATGTGGATGAGATTTACTCTTTCAAGAGTTACTGACATTTCAAAAAGTTCATTAGGTGGTGGCTTTAAAATTTAATGTGGACAAACTTTCCTTTCATTTCGTTACTTTTTTTTTTTTTAATCACATCATTAGGAGTGATTTGATGATGGCAGTGCGGGTAGTCAAGTGGTTAGTGCGAATACCAGTGTAGTGGGTTCAACTTATGGAGCATGTCATTCCACCCTCTTTCTCTCCATACTTCCTTTCCACCTCTGCCACTTGTTGTCTGAATAAAGGCATAAAAAGCACAAAAATAAAACAGAAAAAAAAGAGTTAGTTGAAGATAATTTGATAAAACTTAAATCACTACAATGACAAGAATCTAAGATGCTGCAAAAAGGCAATTTTTTTTTCTGCTGCTCATGGCTACTAACATGGTTTACATTTGATTTTTTTAGCAGTTATCTTTAGCAGCCACAGTATTAATGAAAAATGTCTTGTGTCCACAAGGCTAGTGAAGCAAAGTCAGGCCAAAAGCAAAACGTGGGTAGGAGACAAAAGCTGTATAGACTGATCTTATTATTCATAAAAATCACAACACTACACAACTTTAACCTTCGGAAGAAGTCTAGTGACTTACAGACATATAAAAACCTTAACATTTTCTCATCTGCTGTAGAACAACAACAACTGCCACATTTTCATGAGTAACACATCCTTCATCAAAATGAATGTGAAAGCTTTGTTTGGCAATGGAACATGTAAAAATAACCTGGAGAGAACCCAGCACGGATGTTATGTAATGGCACTTGTCCTTTCTTAAAGTAGGGACGTGTAAGTCTTTTGATAGTTTGAGGATGGCCCACTCAGACAGCACAGAGACCTTCTTTCTGCAGATTCTTTGGGAGTGGGTGAGAGAGAACCAGAGCTTCGTCTCATCACCATGTTTTCCCGTTTTGTTTTCTCTCACAGTTTACCTGGGCTGCTGCTTTCCTTATTTCTGTCTGGATTTGCTGTGCTCCAGACTGGCCCTGGTCCGTCGCTTCAAGATCCAGACTCAGCGCAAAGTGACATGGGCAGCGACTTGGAGATGTTTGCGGAAAGTCATTCACAGCCATGTGTGTTTTATTTTTCCTCTCTCTGTTGTGCACTGGTACTGGAAGCCAGCACTTTCTCCCCAAATGGCACCAGCAGTGCTGGTTGTTGTTCGGGATATACTGGCTTGCCTCCTCCTGTTCGACATGCAGTACTTTTTTTGGCATCTGCTGCATCATAAAGTGAACATGTTGTACCGAATCTTCCACAAAGAGCACCACTTCTACACGGCCACCTTTTCCTTGGCAACAGAGGACACAAGTTTCTGGGAGTTGGTGACCCTCAGCTTCTTTGCAACATTGAATTCTGCACTCCTCAACTGCCATCCACTCACGGAGATGCTCTTCTTCATCACTAACATGTACCTGTCTGTGGAGGCTCACTCAGGCTATGAATTTCCCTGGTCTCCACACAGGGTGGTGCCCTTTGGCCTCTATGGTGGTTCTCAGCATCATGATCTCCATCACCTTAAATTCAAAGTCAACTATGCGCCTTACTTCACGCACTGGGACAGACTCTTTGGCACACTGCACACACAGAAGAATTCAAGAAGCACAGAAACGTCAAAGAAGATGTGACAATTATTTGTATGTTGACAGACCTGAAGATTTACGAACTGCAATTTATTAATACATATGTTAGTGCATATGTAACAGTATTTGAAGAATGAGGGAAAAGTTTAAGTGAGTCTTGTTTTTTTCAGTTGTTCTAATGTAAGTGCCATGGAATTAAGCTGATGAAAGCATCCATTCTCCATAATATTTCAGTAAGTTTTAGAAATAAGTATTGCTTAAGCCTACTAAACATTAAATCCACTGACTATAATATTAATTTTTATTTAACTATTCAATTTACAACAAAATCTTTTTGTGACATACTGTGAGTTTCGTTGTATTTATCTTCCAGTTTACTGGAGTTATTAAATTGATGCTAAACTCAAAAAAAGTAAATAATTATTTTCATATCAGAGCTTGGTGATCATTATAGTTATGCAGAGATCCAGTTTACAGGTTTTAATTATCATTTTTTGCTGCTTAATTTGAAAACTACTCTTTCCAGCTGTTGGCACACTAAAGGGGATATGCAGCAATGGGACTAGCCAAAGAGTTCTTTCACCACACCCTCATATCTTGGAGATCAAAGTGAAGTTATTCAAAAATATACCGCCACATGCCAGACCTTTGCAATCAGAAATATTCTAAAATGAAGCAAAGTAGTGGACCCACTTTCCTGCAGCAATTCTTATCCAGACTTGCATCGCCACTTTTAATGACACTTGACTACAAGGTGAACTATTCCCGAGAAGTGTAATTCTTCTATGCAGGCTCATTATGACACACAAGTAGTCATCAGCAAACAAAAAAACTAACAAAAAAATATAATAATTAATTAATTAATTAATTAATTATTTAATATATATTATATATATTATAAAGTAACAATTGTCAGGAGGAGGAGGATTGTAAACTGTCATTCCCTGACTTCTCTCTGTCTGGTATTGTCCTTAAAGTATGTTCTTAGGCTACATACTTAGGACGCTACATGACCGATGATCTGTCTGATGATAGGGCCATTTACAGACAGTGTTGTATGATGTATGAACAAACTAATATGCTGATTCACAAATTTAGTATGTGCTCAGTATATGTGAAGACAGGGCCGGCTCCAGCCATGTTGGTGCCCTAGGCAGATTAGTTTTCTTAGCGCAAAACAGTGCTAAATGTTAGTGTTGCCATGCAGTTTGATGTACAGATGTGTGTACAGCTTATCAGCTTATCTGTGTGTCCTTCATTAAGTTTTTGATTGATTGATATAAAGAATAAATACTTGTAAAGCTGCCTTTTGCATTAAAAAATGTAAGTGTGGAACAGCTGCAAAATTAACACCCAACAATCTGAATGTCATTACAGTTTACTATTTTTTATTTTTGATGCCTTTTTTTTAAATTTATTGTCAAATGTTAAAATTTGTCAGCAGCGTAGTAGTGATAAATGAAAGTAACATGCTAAGCAGCACACCTAAAATAATAGGGTTGAAAAGATGGGCTTCCTTCCAGCACACATAAACAAGTGTAATTTTCAGATCGCAAAGATCAGTTAAAAAAGTTTACAAAATTTACTGTCAACCAGAGACCTTTTTTTCATCGTTTTATAGAATCCAGACTTCTTGTCAGTGCTCACTACTTGAAAATGGGGAACTTGAATTGAGTAACGAAACCACTATAAATAAAAGGGAAATTTTATACGGCATTACTGGCAATAGGTCACTACTTAGAGCTGCACTGGTTATTCAACTTGACAATGAATGACCTACAAATTTAATTAATTAATGGTTTAACTAATATCTTCATTTAAAAAGCTGTAATTTAGTCCTACATTTACTTTTATGCATTTTCCATCTTAGAGTCCCAAGTTCAGATAAATACATTTTTGGGCTCTCTGCCTCTGCTTTCAGATTTTTGTTATTTCATTTAATTGTATTACAAGTGAGACACACACACATTGAGTGGCATACACAATCATACACACCTTGCCACCTTGTATGTGAGAGTACAAATTTTCTGTTGTCATGGCCAAAATCACTGCCATTACAAATGTTTTGGTGTAAACATGTTTATTTTATTTATTTTTTTGTACTGAAGTACCACAAAAACACCACATTTTTATCTTATTCCACATGAACCCTATAACAGAACTGAATCATTTCTTGTATCCACAAACAGCTTCTCATCCTGCTCCAGGTCTATCAGATTTCAAGAGCTCTCCACAGGTGTTCTCTTGGATTCAGGTATGGAGTCATTGCAGTCCATGTCAAGACTCTGCTTTGTCTACAATGTGCCCCAAAACATCTGTGAGCCTCTAACAGTTCTGACTACAGGAACTGTGCATCTTTTCATTCTATGTATAATTCATTCATTCATCTTCTACCGCTTATCTGTTTCCGGGTTGTGGGGGTTTGCTGGAGCCAGTCCTAGCTCACATTGGGCGAGGGTAGGTACACCCTGGACAGGTGATCAGTCCATCAAAGGGCCAACACACAGAGATCAACAACCACACACCTATCAGCAATTTAGAGTCACCAATTAACCTAAAAATGAAACCAGAGTATCTGGGGAAAACCCACACAAGCACAAGGAGAACATGCAAACTCCACACAGAAAGGCTCCAGGCCCAGGAACTGAACCCACGACCTTCTTGTTGTGAGGTAACAGCACTAAGCACTATTCCACCATGCTGCCCCTACATATGATGTGTTCACGAAATAAGGTTGCTCAGGATAACAGCACAGATGGCACACAACTTCTTATTTACAATCTCTGATGGCATTTGAGACATGTTAAGCACGGATTGATATGATTTCAAATGTGCAAATAGTGTTTATGTGTCACTCTTTAACTTTATCATCACATTCTCTGCTATGCCCTTCCTCCCAGTACTCTTAAGAATTTGGATAAATTTTTCTAAACCACCCGAGCCCTCCTTCTCCAGCCACATCGTTAGTAATTTGAGAGTCTGCTCCCGACTATCATTTGGGTGGTCCAGTTTACAAGATTCAATTACAGTTTGCGGGATGCCACCACGTATTGCTATATCCTTCATAACTGTCCATCCACATACATCTGCAATGTCAGGCAGGTGACGCTCAAAATCTGAAATGGAAAGACACCAGAAACAGAGATTAATGCCACAAAGCCTGACACAAAGTTTACTCATCTTCTTGGGGGGATTTTGATTGACAATCAGAAAACGTTGCTATTGTAAAGGCATAAATAGAAATTAGAGTTCTAATTTTAAATCAATTAAAAAACACATTCAAGGATACTTAAAGTTCTTACCGTTAAGACACGGCATCTCCTAGAAAGAGAAAGCAGAGTGTTAATATTTTCAACACCACAGTGTAAAAAAAACTACTACTGCTTCAACTAAATTTACAAATATGTCACAGCACAACTTTACTGATACAAAACAAACACAACAAGGGAAACTAAGCAGTGTAGATAAAACTGCCTAAACTAACTTTACAAATATGCCAACACAACTTGACAGACACAAAAGAAACACAACAAGGACACTGACAAGACAACCAACCTGTAATTCCTACAGAAAGAGGAAGCTATGTCAACATTAGAGGAAAGACAGGAAAGTGCTTATCATACATGTATGCATGTCTGTGTTACAGAAGAGGCGAGACAAAAGTAAACAAAGACAGGACAAAACCAGTATATCTTACAACTATCCAGCGCTATAAATTGACTAAAAGATCACACTGTTGAATAACTCACCTCATCCACTCTGGAAGGGGAAGACACAGGTTCAGATCTTTGCCCTAATGAGAAAAACATTCAAAAGAAAAAAAAAAAACTATATACAAAGATTTTTATGAAAAATACAACAAAAACAGAGGTTCTGAATATGAACTGAACATTCAGTATTATTACTATGCTTTGGTATTGTACTGAGAAACCCATGATGTCCTAATGCCCTCTACTGGTCATATTATATGTGTGTTAAGTAGTAGCAGACATACTTGATTTTTTCCGCCAAAAGTACCATACCAGTGCAAATCCAGCAATTAGAGATATAACTACAAAAACAATGCCGACGATCATTCCAGTATTTTTCTCTGAAACACAAGGATTACATTTTTATCACAAACTAAATGTACACAATTCTCTTTTTATTGTGCAAATGTTCTACATGGAAACCTTTATGATTAATATCAAATGAAGTAATGCTAAACTAAAATTCACCCTCAGTTTCAGGATTGCAGACCGTATTATTCATGTATGTACAGGCTATTTTGACACCCTCGGCACCACACCTTGAACCAAAAGAAAAACAAGTATGAGTGACGGGATAAATGATGGCAGCGAATATTGAAAAATGGCTTCCTAAAAAGACTGACTTTTATGTTAAAGAAGCATAGTAGTGTCAAGACAACACAGACAAGACATTGTATTAAAGAAGCCATACATATATTTTCTACAGAGCATTTACAGATAATATTTTAAGTAGCACAACTTACTTTTTACAAGGGGAGCAGAGATGGCAAATGTCTGTGCCACTACTGCAATAGTGATCCATTTTACACCCACATTTAGTGTCCTGAGCACGGCTACAGGGTTCAGCCACCACGAGGTTAGCTAAAATGATAATAAAACCACAGAGCTGATATTAGGGGGAATAGTATTTTTCTTAAAAAAATACAGATTTTGTTGTGGTACATAACAGTGAACATTCCACAGTGACACTGAATCCATTTAACAGCTTTTTCAGGGACTTGTCCGTGCAGTCTTCCTGTCATAGCTTATCAGACATTTGAACACAACAGAGCCATCAGAAATGACCCTATCATCAGACAGGTCATCAGTCATGTAGCATTCTGGGCCCCTACTGTGACAAGTCAAAAAGTCTCCTGTGACGCAAGCCCCAGTACATTAGAGTTTATACCAATGTGTTGTTTTGATTGTTTAGTTTTGTGTTTGCTTGTTGTTGTTTCTTTTTTTTTTGTATGCGTGATAACCAAAAAATGATTGTGTTTTTGTTTTACCATTTGGGTGGTCACAGGATGTGCAAGGTTGACAAGACGTCTGGGAATTAGGGTGAGTATTGTATGTGTTAGGTTCACAGGACTCGCATAGCCCATCATTTGGGGTCGTTTGGCAGGGACGCACAAGTCGTTGACCTAAAGGATGGTGACACATGAGCCAGAGACGGAGAGAAGAAAATAGTTTGATTATTTTTTGGCAAGTTGATAATATGCAGGATACAACATTTTTGTATAATGAAACAACACAAAATCTGTCATAAACCCTCACAGAATGCATAAAATTGGAGGCAAAATTTGAAAGACACTGATGGGAATGGATGAAGTAATGGGAGTGAATTCCTTTCAAGGGGGATCTACATCAAAATTTAAATCTACCTAAAAGGTTTAGCTAACATGTAAAGACTAGAACATTTGTGAGGAAATATTCCCCAAGCAACTGTCAAAACCTTAAGTACCTTAAAAAAAAAAAGTTGTACTTTCCTTCAACTCAATCTCAATTCATCTCATTCCTTTCATTAATAAAGTACGATAAAACTAAAATGTTAAGGGCAACCCTCTTGCATTTATACCTTCTGCCATGGTAAAGAACCTTGTGTCCGCCACTATATGCACATTTTTCTTAAGTATGATTAAACAAAGTTCTGCAATACAAATGATGATTTCACTTTCTGGATTTTTCTCTACTAGTTGTATTTTATAATTTTTTCCTGTGTTGGTGTGTTGATATTGGATCATTTTACCTTGATGAGATATCCTTTACTAAAAACTCTAAGGCATCTGAAACTTGCCAAGGAGCTCCAGCAAGACCAACAAAAAAAAAACCCCACAAACAAACAAATAAAGGTGGCTTAATTCACTGATTTAAACTTTAATCTTGCACTTTACAGACAGAATAATTTGAGATGTACTGAAGCCAGCCCGTTAAGGCAAATGGCCACGCCCCTTAATCTGTTTCTGTCTGATGTTTCTGCCTCACTGTCACTAAGTGCTTGCGCATTGATGATTTGTTGGGCCTCTTAAGAACTCCAGGAAGAGTTTGGTCCATGTAAAGTGCTGTAAAACTGTGTTACCTGTTATGATTTGGTGCTACACAAATTAATGTGATTTGACTGGAATGAACAAGGCAGATGCCACATACCAGCCGCACAAAGACAGCAGGTCCTGCCCTCATGCTGGTAAGGTCCATCTTGACAGACATCCTGCCTCCTGACCCGCCGGGGCCACTTCATCAGCTGCGGGGCTGAACTCCCTTCAGTCTGTGTTGTCACTGAGGAAAACACCCTGAGAGGAAAACACACAGAAAGTGAAAGAACTGACCGGTTCCGATGAAAAGTCCCGTAGATCCCTCTGTACGAGCAGCCACAGAATAAAACAGCATTCAGCCTTTGGTGTGTGCAGCAGCTTGTTTTTGTATCGTTGCGGTGAACCAGACGGAGGCACGTCACAGTTTCACTGACGAGAGACACGAAGATGAAACCCGAGTCTTCCCAACGAAGAAGGCGATCACTACGCCCCCCTCGTGCACTTTTAGCACGTTAACGCTTCCGGTAAAGCGCAAAAATAAATAATTAAATAAAAAGGCGTTTCACTTCAAGTGTCCTCGCCTTCACCGTCTTCCTGACTCATATATTTAAACAATAAACGACATTACTTCTCCCTCCTCACCGCACTGACCTGTCCCGTATAGTCGTTTCAACAGAAAGCTTTAAGGGAGACTTTAATTAATCGACATGTTCAGATAGAAAGCGAACGCCACATCTGCCTCCACCAGTAAAGCGGCAGCTCCTGAACACACAGTCCGCTTACTTACAGTGACACACAGGAGCACAAAGCCAGCCAGCACAGGAGCTTCTTCATCGTTGATCTGTGAGCTGCTCGTTATAGCTCCATTTTCCTCTGAGCAAAAACTAGAGACTTCTGTGAAAGGGGGCGGTGACATTAACTGACTTAGTTTCGGTTTTACATCAGAATCACAGCTTTTGCATTTTGCATATCGCAACAGACTGTGGCCGCACAACACTAACCTGTTCTAGGTTATTCTTGTGCAATATTTTTTCCCCTTTTCTTTTCTTTTTTCCCCCCATTTTTGAAGCTATTCCAACTGTATAACAAAAGTATAAAGAAACCTTCTTCAATAAAATCTTCCTGCCTATAAGTGACCAGAAAATCTTTACCCGCAGAAGAAGCTCAAAGTTTGTGATTTCTCATAACGATTATATTGATGAGTGATATATCTACTGTAGTCCAACATGGTAGAAATGTTGTATTTGAATAAAATGCATGTGTAAGGTTAAAACCTGAACCCAAAGGGATTAAAGGTTTTGTCTGTGAAAGGTCATAAAATATCAAAAAGAAATGTCACGCACATTTTCTTGGAGCTTTAGTCTTAAAAAGTCATATTTGATTAGTTACTGAATATTCAGTTTTCATCTGTGTGTGGAGGGAAACGTATTTTGAATGCCTTGTCCCCTTTGCTTTTGAAAACAAAAAGTCCCACTACCACTTAGTGATGTGCGAGTCCTGAACAAATCGTTCAAAACCCAGAGAGTCATTTTACTGACTCATGAGTCATCATTCATTGTCTGTATTAACTCGTTCACTGACTCGACCCTGCTATCGCTAGATAACTGCAAAGAAGAGACCACACAGTATTATAACTGCATCTGTGTAAAAATATAAAGCAAACTAACATATATGCACTCACTCACAGTAGCCCTGTCCCAGTCACAAGATGAACTCACTCACTTTCTCTGTCAGGTGGAAAAAAAAGGAAAGGAAAGGGTTATATTTGCAAAACTACATTCTGTAAATAGTTATTTTATTCCAATGTTGCACCGTTGAAACTTAGTGCATTGTATTTTGGCATGGTTGCATTTCTATTTGCATTTATTCTGCATGGTTAATCAATTTTGTTACACGTTAGAGAGAGAAAATAAATGTTTCCCCTTTGTGAATTGTTGATTTTTCACTCCCTTTTCACAATGAAATGGATCGTTTTTCCATTTCAAATCTGAGGTTTTGGTGGTTTGGGGACTGGGAATGGATGGATTTCTTAGTCAAAAATCCCCATGGACAGTGTGTAGGTGGGTCAGTGGGTGACTGGTTCAAGGACTCAAAGGACTCCGAAACCCCATCTTCTTTGGTGAGTGACTCATAAACTAGTCAGTAAAAAAAAAAAATCCTATGTGTATGTGTCCTATGACTACTGCCACTAGGAGATGGTATTACTCTTCAGTGTGATATCTGCTGGAGACCAGACAAGATATTATAACTGCATCTGTACAGAAATATCAAGTTAATCGCCATGTTTCATTCACTCATTCATTCATTCATTCATCTT
The DNA here is from genome assembly GCA_034769265.1 of Remorina albescens. NCBI lineage: Eukaryota > Metazoa > Chordata > Actinopteri > Carangiformes > Echeneidae > Remorina > Remorina albescens. Next base: position 11,167,451 of record CM068491.1, on the reverse strand, counting down.
CTACCGCTTATCCATTTCCGGGTCACGGGGGTTGCTGGAGCCAATCCCAGCTCACATTGGGTGAGGGTGGGGTCACCCTGGACAGGTCACCAGTCCATCGCAGGGCCAACACACAAAGACAGACAGAGACAAACAACCACTCACACTACCACTAAGACAATTTAGAGTCACCAATTAACCCAAACATGATGTCTTTGGATGATGGGAAGAAACTGGAGTACCCGGAGGAAACCCACACAGGTACAGGGAGAACATGTAAACTCCACACAGAAAGGCCCCAGGCTGGGAACTGAACCTGCGACCTTCTTGTTGTGGGAGTACAGCATTGGCAATAGCATTTACATCTGCATTTATTTTGCATGGTTAATTGATTTTGTGTGTGTTAGTTGGAGAGAGATAATAAATATTTCCCCTTTATCGATTGTTGATCTTTCACTGTTTTTCCACAATGAAATGGATGATTTTCCTGTTTCAAATCTGTGGTTTTGGAACTTGAGTGCATGTGGATTTCTGGGTGACTGAATCAGTGACTTAAAGCACTCAGGACCCACTTTGGTGAGTGAGTAGGTAAAAGGATCGAGTTCCACAATGTTATTACTCCTGATGTAGTCAAAGTTTTTTTGTTTGGTTGGGGTTTTTTTTACCTTTAAAAAAACAGATTTTATTGCAGTAAAAAAGGTCTAATGTTTGTAGTAATAGTTCTGATTTCATAAAATAGCATAAGAGAAATAGTACAGTTGCAGAAATAATTCTTAATGTCTTAATTCTCTTCATCTTCTCTTTCTCTACTCTTTCTCTATACTCACTCACAAAAGTGGGTCCTGAGTGCTTTAAGTCCTCAGATCACTACCCTGGCTTCCCGTGAGTCAGACGATAGACTTTAAAATCTTACTATTGGTCTACAAAGCACTAAATGGTTTAGGAACAAAATATATTCTAGACTTATTGACTCCATATGAAGTATACAGACCCTTCAGGTCATCAAGGACAGGTCTACTGTGTGTTCCCAGAATCAGAACCAAACAAAGGGAAGCAGCTTTCAGTTATTATGCTCCTCACCTGTGGAACAACCTCCATGCACACCTGAGGTCTGCACCAACTGTTAATTCATTTAAATCAGGCTTGAAAACTTTATTATTTGCTGCAGCTTTTACTTAGATTCAATATATCACTTTAATTATTTTAATCATTCTAATTGCTATTAATTATTATAATCATTCCAGTTCATAGTATATTTTATTGGAATTTCTTTCTGTTTTCTTTCTTTCCTCTTTGAAATGTATTTTCTATTTATGATTTTAATGTAACTTTATGCTTCTGTAAAGCACTTTGAATTGCCTGCTGAATGAATTGTGCAATACAAATAGATTTGCCTTGCCTTGCCTTTCTGAACGGGAAACTGACCAAACAAAAAAGATGATGCAGGTAAACACCACACAGATGGATAGCTGCTTCCCCAGTTCAGTCATCTACCCCTGGATAATGTAATATGGTTGTAAACTTAGTCTTCAATTGAAGTTTCTGTGGATTGAATTAATTATGCTCTTAATGTGCTTTACAAGTCATTTCTGAGGCTGGAATTCCCTTTTGTCTGTGCCAAAAATGTAAGAAATTAATTTCTCACCCCACCATGCAAAAATACTTGTTTGTTTGATCTCTGCCAACTGTAATGAACAGCAAATCTTTTCTTTGAACAAAAGTGAGGAGACATAACTCTTTGCTGGGGAATATAAGCTTAACTTGAAGGAGATCTCCTGTGGGATTTGGTTGTTTTTTCAAGTGTATTAAATTTCATCCCTCTGTAGTCCCAGTGTCAGATTTGTACCAGTCCGCTGTCAATTCATGTGGCCCACTTACAGAGCACAATGAACGCACAAACATGCATGCACAAACAGAGAATTTTTCTTTTTAGCCATGCATGCAACATTGCTCCAGGATGGTAATGTAAGTCCGGCTCTGTCACTACAGTCTGAAATCCGACATATCTCAACAACTATTAGATGGATGGCCATGAAATTTTGTACCAAAACTTACAGTCCCATCAGAATCAAGGTTGATAAGTTTTGTTGAGATTTCTGGACTTTCCTTTGGGCACCACTGTGAGATTTTGAGTGAAACCTTTCCATGATGACTAGATTTTTCCCCTTAAAGGGCCGGTGCATTGAGCTAAAAAGGTGCCATTGACAAAAAAAGGAATATGATATTGATAATTGCGTTTCATCGTGTAAAATCACCTTAAGTTAACAACCATTGTGTTTCTGTCAGTTTAGATGACTCCTTTATGTCTACGTGTTGGGTGAGAACTCTTTCATGAAGTCTGTCTTCTGGTAGCAGTTAGTTGATTATCCCTCTGGTTTGTATCTGCAACCTCACCACTAGATGCCACTAAATCCTATACTTTAAATCCAAAATTAAAACCAAAACTAAATCCAAATGTGGTACAGAGATTCATATGAACATAAACCATATGTGCAAAACTGTCAGACACAGCTGTAGCTTTTAGCAGGTTTTAGCATGCTAACATGCTAGATCGACATGAACATGGTAGCAAAACATATTAAACCTCTCAATAGCAGCAGCTTATCATGGGGAGCATGTTAACAGCAGCATTTAGCTCATGGCACTATGGACATTGTGAATACAAGCTCACAGAGCAGCTAGTGGGGCTATAGTCCTTTATTCAATAGAAAATATTTCCCTATATTCTCAAAGTTCAAACCGTTGATGCACAAGATGCAGTCAGACCTGAAAAATTAGGCTGGATAAAAGACAAGGAAATTTTTGGTTCTGCACCTTTAATAAAAGCCAAATGTCTAACATTTAGGATTTAAAGAGGAAAAATTCTCCTCTGTGGACACCTCACAAAAATCGTCAAGTAAACCTGATGACTGTCTCCCTCAGGGGCCAGCTTTGAGGGTAAATAAGTTGATGAGTTCCTTGTGGTTGTCTTGCCACAACCACATGTATTTTGGTGCTTTGTCCTCTAAAGCGTACAGTAATAATAGCATATAAAACTGCTATACCAATATGCAGCATAAGAGTGCACAATGGGAACACTCTTATGCTGCATGGAAGCGAAACCAAATAGCTGAAAAACCTCCATCAGAGAAGCGCAGCGTGTAGATTTCAGACATTATCATCCTTGGCCAATGTGTTCCACCTCGCATTGCCCCCAGGTCATATGCAGAATAAAACAGAGTAATAGCTCCACTGAGATGGAGGGGAGGAAAAATAAAATAGAATAAGACAATGTTTTTGACTGTTAGGAGGAAGCTGCTGGAAGGGGCCATGTTGCAGAGCCTCCCTGGGGACACAGAAAAGGAGGGAGGCAATGAGTCGGGGGTGGGGGAGCAGCAGGTACAAGCTCGTTTCTTTGGGTAAAAGAAACACTGAAAACAATGTGAGGAGACTTCAATGGTTGTCTGTGTACTGACGTTCATTAATGCTTCATAGATTAGTTAACTATAGTCAGAATGCGGTGTCTTTTTTCGGAAATTGGGTCACAACAGCATTAACTCAAAACAACAAGCATTATTCCAGAAATATTATTACATGCGTGTCAGTGTCACGTTTTGTACCAACTGAAATATTTTCCCCAAAGTACACCGTGCATTTGTTAATTTAAAATTGCACGTGGGTTGTGGAGTAGTGCCTGCTCTTTCTTACTTACTTCCTTGAGGTTGAGCTTCATCTTTAACTTGAGCTCAAGCACTTCTTCAACAGAGCCAAAGCTTTTAGGCCTACAGGTAGTAATCATAATCCGTGAATACATGGAGAGTGAACATGAAAACTATATTTCCAAAGGGATTGGCTTTGCTCTTTCAATTCAGAACAGTCATACTTCTACAACTTTGACATTTAACAAGAACAACTGTGACAGTGTTCACTTTTTCTGCTTTGAAGAGAACATTTGAAACATCCACCTTAAAAAGGACCAGATGGCTCGATATTCACAGGTTTGGTACTCAGTACACATGTTACCAAAACAAGGATGTTGGTTGATGATAAGTTAGGTGGCCGGGGGGGATACATTTAATGCATTAACAATGTAACTGGCAATAAGCAGTATGAGAGAAAATAATTTGTTACTAACTACTTGCCTGCTTTGTGTCCACTGAAGGAGAAACTGGGACTAAGGGGACAAATCTGATGTGTCTTCACACACAGAACAGGAAGAGAGTCATGCTGCTCTTCAACTACAGGAAATAACCTCTCTGCTGATGACGCAGGTCTCAGGGGAAAGCTCAGCAAGTTCTGTAGATCTGAAGCATGCTTTACACTCTGTGGCTGCATGAACAGCCTGGCCCTGCAAGGCTGAGCAACATGTTGCAGCACGGACACACACACACACACGAACATACATATACAGTGATGCAGTTCTTTGAGGGCTGTTTTTGTTCCGTACATTAAAAAGGACTGTGCTCAGCACTAAATCTTCAGAAACAAGTACAATATTTCCCTGTCTCTCTTGCCTGCTGTGCCAGCTTACACACATGCAGATGAAAAGGCATTAAATCTGTAAAGCTGCCACTAGACAATATGTCTGTGCAGAGAGATTTCCCCCCCTGCAACACGTCCAGCAGTCGCTCTAATTAGAGCCGAGTGTATTTGTGGGCAAAGGAGTCTGCGTCTGTACGTGGAAGGTGGATTTGGCTGTGAGCATTAATTCACTGGGCTGTTTGGTGGGCAGGACAATGGAGAGAAGAGCAGATTGGATGTCTTGTTCCGAACTGTGCTGAGTGCTTTTCTCCAGCACGGAGGAAAGGCGAGAATAATGCTGGTTGAATATCCCATGGAGATGGATTTATTGGGACTGTTGGTATTAGAAAAATTCAGTTAGGGGCTTAGTCAAAAGAGAGCCACAGCAGCTGAGCGGAGCCCATAAGCCAGGCCAAACTGATTCCATTCCTGCCTGTCCTGTCCTTTACCTGTCCCCTCTGCCCTTGGAGTGGGTACACTCCAGTCATTCGTCCTTTGTCTAAACCATTACATGAAAGGACGTTCTCCCACTCTGTCCTCAAGGACAACCCCTCCCTCATTTCTGAATCATGAGTCCATTCTCTTTGTGAGTTTTTTTATGTCAGTGGTCCACATAGTCCCTGATCTTTCATAAACTGTAGCTGTGATCTAAACATAATTTGACTTTCAGTGAAAAATCGTGCTCAATAACAACTTTCACAGTCCTCTCACTTTATAGCTGTAAGGACATAAAACGCTTACACATTTTGCATCTGTATCTGGATAGGAAAATGTCAGACAATCACAGGATACATGTGTCAGATTTCTTTCTTTTTCATGAAGTATTCAGAAAACAGTGAAACCCTCTATCTCTCGTCACAGTAAGAAATTCTTTATTAATGACTGGATCCCAGAATCATCCCCTAATGTTCCAAAAAATCTGAAATCACTTTTTTAGAATTGACAACTTTTTCAGAACAAACATAACGGAGCTATAAACGTCCCAGAAAATATGTGCTTCAATAATCCACTTCTCTGAGAACGCTGCAACATATTACATGAATTTTTTTCTCATTCACCCACACAGAAAATACACATAAATGTGTAATCAAACACAGACAACTCACACTGCACGAACACACAAAGCTATCACCTCCCACCAACCAGCCTGAAATATATCAACCCTTTTCATCTTATGTCACCTTCTCCTCTAACTTTATGCATCATACCAAAAGGCCTAAGGAATCACGCTGCACAAATGCCCATCATGAGCCGGCGGAAGTACACAAATATTCCTACAGAAACACAGCCGGCTGCAGATATCTCAGAAGGACTTCAGAGAATTCAGGGAGTGGAGGGTCATTTGGTTAAAGAGGACCAAAACTACAGGAAATGAGAATCATTGACCCTCCCTTGTGAGCAAATTTACAATCTGCTGCTGAAATCAGTTGAGAAAGAAAACAGAAAGTTAGCTGGAGAAGGAAATGTTCGAGCATCTATAAATAGAAGGCCCACGTTTGAAACAAATCTGAAAGGCATGCAGTCATTTATTATTCAGCGCATATTTATAACATAGAATGAGCAAAAAGAAACTTGAAAACTTGATACATCTGTTTGAGCTTTTTTTTTTTCCCAATGGCGTGCATATTACACTGTGTATTTATGGAAGTACGTAATATTTTAGGCAAATAAACTCAGATCTCCATGTGGTAGTTTTTAGCATTTTTTGTGTAGTAAGTGATACAAAATTACACAACGGGCTGCAGCATCAGCATGCAAAACAAATAAAGGGGCAAAGAACTGAATCTTTAAACTGGTAGATTAAAGACAGTATTTGACCAAAAAAAAGTTGCTGTATCCAGCATAAATCACTTCAGCTTCTCAAATGCAATACTGAGGAATCTAATTGTCTTTGATCAGCATCTATGAGCCATCTGCTTTCTGCACGGTTTGACTGTCCTTACACAAAGGGGATCTGAAATTGCCTCTCCAATAGTCTCAACCATTATTTAAGATCTTTGAAAAACCAACAGCGATGATGGGAGGCTGCATTTGAATACACAGCATTAACAAAAACAAACAGTATATTGTGAGCATGAAGAGAAGGAGCCTTTTAGCATTGAAGAGGTGCGCGAGGCCTCATTCATAATTCAGAGGCGTCGCAGCGATATGAGAGAGGAGGACGCATCTGTCTGCATTACGCCAGCATTGCCTCCGTGTTGCATCACCCTCCCGGGTGGTTCGTTTTCAAGAGTTTAATACGCTCCCTATCAGTTGCGCTCTGGCTGTGGTCTAATTTCAGCCTCAGATAAGAGCCTTTCTTTGTCACCCGGCTCCTTTGCCCTGTCACACAGCCTCCAAGTGCTTTCTTAGTCTGAAATCTCTAAAGGAGTGCTGACTGGATGAGCTGTTGTTTTGTCTTTACGCTACTTGTGACTGTTCAGTGTGCAGCATCTCAAGTAAGGATATTATGAATCCTCATCGCTAACTCTAAACCCATCCCCCCACACACACACATGTATAGCTGTCTCCCCACACAAAGAGAGGCGCATGTGCCTACAAACACACACACAGCTGGCTGCTGGTCTGTCTGACCTAGTTTATTTCTGTAGACTGCTCTAATGGAGGGAGCGAGCGTGGTGTATTATCTGACTGCATCTGATTTGCATTTCTGCTCTGTCACTGGCAGATGGCACCAGAGGTCGAGAGCAGAGCTTTTTGAGGCCCTCACACACACATACTCACAACACCTAGTGTAAGCACAGATACATACAAAAACACATGGACAGAAGCTTCATACTCCTCATAGAAATACACAGAGCACCAGATAACTGACTTAAAGCTACAAAATGCACATTTTCCTTCAAAAGACAAGCATTCTGTCTGAAATAAGGATATGTTGGCCATCTAGTAATATACTGGTACATTTGCAGAGGGGTGGAGAGTCTGGCATCCTGAACTGTACTGAACCCTGAACTAAGGGTGTAAACCAAACCCTCTGGTCTTGCACTATTCATGCTTAATAGGAAGGAAGCGATGAATCACACTCACTTATTTGTGGTAGTGGTGAGTGTTCAAGTACAGGTAGGGCCTCTTTTTCTCACTCTCTCTCTCTGCTGCTCTTGCTCTCGCGTTGTCACACATACACTCACTCTCGAGAAATCACAGAGGAAGTGAACAGACATGAAACCTCAGCACTTTGTCTTTTTTTTTTTTATCTGATGGAAGACTCCGCCATGGTTGAAATCATCCAGAAAGGATATGATGTTGGTTTTATTGTGACACAGAAATGGCGTGTTAATGTCTGCACCGCTGTGTTGGGACATGCAAGGTGTCCCAGAGATTACAATTTATACTGTCCACCTTCTCTCTGCATGTTGTACTTTATTAAATCTGATCAAATCTGGTTTCGTGTGTTTCAGAGTGCAGACATCATGGCTTTAAGGTCCTCAGGTTTATCTGACTTGCTCTGGAGCTCACACAGAGAAATCACCCCAGCCAAGTGAGAGAATGAACATTTCACCTCCTGTAGATGTCTATGCATGCACTGACATTTATTTGAATATGCCAGACATTTTTTATATCTCATGTGATGTGTGACCCATATAAGAGATGTCAAAATGAAGATTTATACCTTTACATAGGCGCCATTGTGCACAGTAGACGACAGCACACACGCACGCACAAGCCATCAGTTTTTATTTGGAGACAGGAAACAGGGTGTGCGCTCAAGTTCTTTCTCTCTTTACCTCTTTCTCTCTCTCTCTTATAGACACACACACACAACCGTTATTCATGGGTGTGGGGACATTTTCCATGCGGTTTGAGTGGTTAAGCTTTGCAATTGTAAAGTGTGAAAAAAAATCTGCCAGATCTGCTCAAAGTTGAGACACAAATGGCTGAAATGATTGAGCGAGTGCAGGGTGAGACCAATTAGTTTTAGGCTTATTGAAGAGTTGGGTTAAAAAGAAGGGGGAAAAAAAGGACACACAGCTTTGTCACGCCAGAGAATAACTTTTCCAAGAAGCTGACTGATACATGATGACATGTCTCATCACTGGGTTCAAAATTAAGGGCCAAGTTCAAACAGAATGCTACTTGTGCTTGAAAATCCCTCTTCCCTTGTCCTCTTTCTCTTACTTTCACAATTTTCTTCGACATGACCATTTCTTCTCTGACTCATCCGTCAGGTCCCGAGTGTATTGTGGCAAACCACTGTCAAATTCGCTCCACTGTTATATCCTTTTTCTCGACTGTATCTCCGTTTCTCCTTCTTTCCATTTCTGTTTGCACTGCACATGTTCCTCTTTGGAAAAGGTTAAGTTCTAGTTCAACGTAGATAGCTTTAAATAATGCAGATTTACAATTAAACATGAATGAGCTACCTTTTAAGAAAATATATATCGTAAATTATACAGAGTAATTCAATTTTGTGAGCTGAAATAGTTCAATATTTGGACAGATATGCAAGAAATATCCAACTGAGGCATGAACTGACTTCTTTTCTTTGTTCAGTGCACCCTTTTAAGGTTCTTATAATATAGTTGGTTGTGTGGTTAGGTGCACACATGGAGCAGTACATGTGTTAACTCATTGTGCCCCAGCTCCTTTAATACAGGTTATACAGGTCCCACAAGGCACCAGAGCAGCAGGAGTTTAGCATCTGTTGAACTCTTCTTTGTTATCCTCTGAATGGAAACCTTGAGATGATTCATGTGTGTATGTGTCCCCTTTATTTTGCTGTAACTCTTGACAGATTCACAGCAGTGTGATCCTCACTCGAGGCGGTGTGTGTGACAGTGTGGGGCACGGCCACATTGTGTGCTGTCTCTTCACACCAGCAATTGTGTCATTTTTACTTCAAAACCTGTTAGCTACGCAACAGTTTGGGCTTTTTGTGTCTTGCTTAATAGCCTGAAATGGATGCAAGTGGAACTGACATAAGCCTGTGTGTTTATCTGTCATTGTCTGTGGCTGTGAGCATGTGCCATGGGGTTTCCTCTATGCGTGTGTCTGTGTGTGTGTATGGACGTGTTTTTGGATGCTGTGGGTGGGTATAGTCAATGAGGAAGCCACGGACGTGGGTGATACGTGGCTGTGTGTTCGCTGTGTGTTCTCGTTCAATGGCTTCATGCTATCAGTGTTTGTTTGGGGTTAAAAGCCCCTCTCTCCGAGAGAGTTAGCGGGGGTCATCTAAACCGGATCTGTGGCAGAATCTCTTGAGAGGCAGAAGCATAATCTGTAGCTGGCTTTGTGCTCCCAGATTAAAGTGATGATGTTTTAAACCTTTCTCACGGCCACAATATGCCTTTTGCTTCTCTCCCTGCTACTCAGTATGTGTGTGACAGCAGATCCACACAGTTTGGGTTCAAGAAAAGGACACCTCCCTCACTATATATGACGGGGGGAGCTTTAGAATATTATCTGAGACGACGCGTGCATGTTCTATTCATCTATTAATTTGCCATCAGCGTGGTGTAGCTGTAGCCTATCTCCTCCAATGTTTGAAGGGAAACAGCTGCTAATCCTAATCCCCCGTCTACCCCCATGGGATTCTGTCAAATCACAGGCCCTTTAAAAAGCTCTGGCTGGCTGGTTCCAGGGCTGGTTGAGTGGCTGGGTGACTGACAGGCTCTAAATGAGAGGATGGACCATGCTTACCCACTCCTGTGACTGACATCCACTAGGCCCCCACAAAGTATGTCACTTGTTTGTACAAGTATGTACATACACACACATCAGAAATTTCCATTGCACACTGCTCCTCCAGAGTACTCATCCAGTACAGTGAGCTAGCTTTAGCCATAAACATTTACAGACAAGAAGTTTATGTCAGAAGGTTTAAATAAATGCATACCATGCTGATAGATGAGAAAAAGGCATCTTTTGGTTTACACAACCAGCCCAAAACGTTTGGCACTGTAAACAATGTTCATACTGTGTCTGTAGCTCTGGTGAATTGTGTGTTGTTTACCACAAACAACCAGTATGAAATCTTGAACGTGGTGTTGTTGCTGTGGGGTTGCCAGAAAATAGTCAGACATGGCAACATCAATGTCACACACTTTTGAGAAAGGAATTGACGCCTTCTTCCTCTTATAAATGAAATGTTGAACTTCATAAAGCAATAAAACCTTGGTTGCTCAATCCAGAGCACTCAGGGGTCACACAACAGTCCTACTTGGCCTGCTGCGGCCACTACAGGGTGACCATATTTTCAAAACCCCCATAAGGGGACTGTCAGGTGTGCTGCATGTTAATACATGTGCTTATGCAAGTACCATAGGCACAACTCTTGTCACCTAGCAACATAAACTATGCATAACTTCAACTTTTATTTATTTATTTATTTACAAAATAAATTTTACAAAAATCTGTAGTTTTAAGGCCTTTGAGATTTGTAACAGTTGTTAACATTCAGTGTTCATATGCAATGAAACCCAGTTTGAAGTGTAATCCCCAATCTGTCAGTGTTGCTGCCATATTATTTTCACAATCTGCACACAATGTTGGGAGGGGTTGGCCCATATATGATCCACCCAATGGAACCTTTACTGCCTTAGACAAAAAATCTGCATTTGAAGGATTCTTCGAACTGAGACAGTTTAGTGGCACTATTGGGAGGTAAATTAGTATTTGGCTTAGACAAATGATCGTCTCCTGTCTGAATATCCATCGCTCACTTCAACCTTCCTTCCTCTTAACATGGATTTTGCCATGTGACATGACTTCCTCCTCTGCTCTCGTTGTCATTGCTACAGCTGCTAGAAGTCACCTAACAATAAAGTGCAATGGCAGGTTGTAAAAAGCTACTTGCAAAGATGACCCACTTGCTTATGCATTACTGGATGTACAGTGTCACAATGTTCTTGTCACTCCACTCAGACCTGAGGTTTTCTTCCACCAATGTTTTGGTGTCTTGAGTGGTCAAATGTTTTATCTGGACTATGATTTATATCACATTTTGGTTTTTTTGTCCACTACTCAGTTGTAATAGTTGGGTGGAACTGACAGGCACCCGAAGACCAAAACTGCAAAGTTGAAAATGCTGTAGACCGATCTTTGGATGCATCACTGACTGAAGGTGATCAGCTGAGAGTCACCGTGTTGCTAACAAATATGAACTTTGAAAGAAATGGAATTCACAAAAACTTGAGTGTGAACATTTTGGATCCTTTATTTTAACTACATCCTCGGCAAGCTCTGAAAATATACAGTACACTCTTTGCTCTTTTTGATGCATCTCTTAAGCTATAAAATCCTGAGGCTGTAGCTCTCCTCTGAAACTCTAAAAGTCTTCGGTTGGGTTTCTAACTTTCACTCTCCAGCACAAACAGTAATATCAAGCTTGTCCATCTTCTGTCTGCACATCAGTCATTTCAGATAATGACTCTCAGCTGGGGGAGACCGAGTGGAGGGTCGCAGAGGCCTAGCAAAGAGAATCAGCCAATACACTCGCGCTCACATCCCTCCCTCATTCTTGGTCTATGAGGATGGGTTGGGGATGAGGAGTGTGTGGGTAACTATCAGTTATCAGCGTGAGGATTACAGACTGTCATCAGCAGCCATATGCCTCATATTACCCTCCTGATGACACTACATGGAGAGAGGGAAGAGAACAAGGAGCGAAAGGCTCAGGGGAAGGATTACCCTCGCTCTAAGATTTCGGGGTAAAAGTCAGGTAGACAACAGAGCCTGTTAAATGAAAGCCTGATAAATGAACAGAGTCTGGTGCATGAACCAACGCTCTGATTCACGCAGATACACATTAAGCCCTGCAGCAGAAGCACTTTTAGCTACAGGATTCCTGCCATGAAAACCAAGCCAAATACAATGCAAATTCCTGTTGTAGAAATGTGTGTGTGTGTGTGTGTGTGTGTGTGCATATAAGCAATGCTGGATGTATATATATGTTGAGTATTATGGTAAAGCTGACATGCTTTTTTTTATGTTTTTGCCTCTGGCTATACATGTTGTCTTTTATTCACTACAATGGACACATATGCGCTCCTCATTGATCACATTGACAGAATAAGCCGTGTGTGTGTGTGCGTGCGCGCGTATGTGTGCACGCGGAGGGGAGGGGTCAGGGGTGACAGCAATACAGTAAGTGTTTCCATGTGCTTCTCTTATTCATGAAGACACACACAAACGCACACAACTGACAAGCACGCTGGCATACCCGTGTCAACACAGACGCACAGACACAGAGCTCGTGTGACTCATTAGGTGACTAAAGTCTGGACAGTAAAAATAACATCTGAAAACATTTACTGTACATTTCATTAACAGCTGGTCCAAGTCATGACGAGAAGCCCTTCAGGGGATTTTCATCAGATGCACTTTGCCAGATAAACCAATTTTGAGGCTGCTCCATACATACAAGCAGCTCTGCACATCTCCAAACATCTTCTCCTCCTTTTTCTTCTTCTTCCTTATTCCACTTCCTCATTCGTCATAGTTCCTGTGTGCTATCGCTGGGCTATTTGGTGCATTCGCACAAAGAGAGAAACCATATATAGGATGAGCTGAAAGTGGTACCAAGTTCACAGCATTTTTATTTGTCTCATACTGTTAAGAGCTAAAACTATGCACGAGGATGGAGGACTGTTAATATTAACATGGAACCAATAATTTCTTCTGATTAAGGTTTCACTCATTCATGCTGCTTTAATGGTAGATTTATCTTAAATGTGATTCAGAATGAGTTTTTTGCTCCATCACTTGACACCTTTAAGTTTGACCTTAAAGATTCCTGCATCAAAATAGCAAAAGTCTTACATTAGAATTACAATGTAAGTTTAACAAGATGCTGATGAAAGTCAAAATATAATTTTTATCGCCTTCAAAGGAAACTAGACGGGGTTCCGGTTGTAGTGAATTAATTCGAAAAAATCAGCAAGAAAGTGTTTCTACATCTGATAGTACTGAGGCAAGCCCAAACTGAATGCATAAGTATTCAGGGTAACTTATTATTCTCTTAATCTGATTCATAGTCGTTTGCCTTGTAAATATAACATTTGCGTAATATCTCGCGTCCAAAATACTTCGGAATCAGCATCATTACGCCGGAATGTTCCAAGACTGATTGTGTTTGCTAGTGTTCGTCATCACTTGCCACAGCAGACCACCATGAAGAGGAGAGGAGAGGCACAGGCACTTAGCATGTAAAAGACCATATGTGTGAGCATGAGTGTGGGCACAGAGAAATGAAATGCTTGTGGTCCTGCCTGGGCTTATGTGAGTCTGTGGGAGGCAGAGTACGACTTTATTTCATACTCTAGTATATCTGTGTGAGTGCCACGGTCTACACGTGTGGGTGTGTGCACTTTTTTCCACAGGCTGTCACTCGTGCTGCTGCTGCTGAGTCTTTGGTAAGTTACTGTGCCTATGATTGTGTGTGTGTGTGTTTAAGCTTTTGTTTAATTTCTACTTCCTGTTTTATTCTTGGCCTAATCCAAACGCAACACAGCTGTGCAGTCAGCCAGAGAAAGAGGGCTTGGGGGATGGGTTGCCGGGTCTTGGTGAGTGTAGCCATGCTCTACAACTGCTACCAACAGATGGAAGGGAAATGGGGTTACCAGCTTGGGCTTATCCTCTCTTTGTAGGCCAGACTGACTCCCCCCAACACCCCCCTCAAATGCACACACACTGCCCTACCCCTCATTTGGCCATAATACTGGATTTAAATCTCTATATTTTGGTGCTATCCTTTTTTCTTCCTCTTCTTCTCCACAGTAGTTTCAGTGGTAGAAGGTTCTTGCTTGCTGACTTCAGTAACTGACATAAAATCTCATTATTCTTATTTAGTTTCTCATATTTTTGGCTTTGAGTTATAATTATCACATGGTGGCTTACAGTGACTTTTACAAAGTTACAAAGTCCAGAGTTCTTTCTTTTCTAGAGCAGGTGGTGGTGATGGTCAACAGACAATAGCTTTGGCCACCACTGTCTGTAAATAGGCGATGAAGAGGTGATAACACCCTCTCTGAGAAGTCCTACACCCTCAGGCCTCATTGGGGACTGCTCAGTGATGTAACCAATACATGATACAGACCAGAGTTACCTTTACTGTTGCTTTCCATCTCTGGAGATGGACAAAGTCTTGGTAAATAAAGAAATTGATGCCTTGGTTTTAAATGTTCACATTGACCATCCCATATTTTCCACAAAATAAGTCACAACCTTTGCTTTGCATCTAATTATACGCACCTAAAACTGTGACGGTCCCAAAACAGTCTCATTATTTTTACTTAGTGAGTCAAAAATAGACTTTCCATTTCAAAAGCTTGACTCATGCATGAAAGTTTTACAATCAAAAAAGCGACCTCCAATGTTGACTGATTGTTGAATGATTTTTCCACAAACTTCAAACTCATGAGCTAGTCTGTAAGAGTAAACTTTATTGTCCCCAATAGGAGATTTGTCTTGTCATCTCTAATGTTTGAGACACATTTAAAATCAGAAAGTTTGTGTCACCCCAACTTAATGAAGGTGTTGATCCTGTCATGGTATACAGAAGAGTCCATGTCGTTGTGCACAAGGCTCGCTATTGCTATGTCATCTGCAAATATAAAAATAAAATTATTGGGATGTTCTTTCCTGCAATCCTCTGCGTAAGACGTAAAAAGTCTCGGTGAAACCACACTAACTACTGGGACTCCTGTGTAACAGTATTCCATGTCTGACAGCGTCCAATTGACCTTCACTTGCTGTGTGCGATTAGTTGAGAAAGAATAGAGTCGTTTCATCAGGGCAGTGTTGACATTCATGTCTTTCAGCTTTTATAAAAGCAGGTGGGGTTTCCATGTATTCACCGAACTGAAATAACTGAACTAAAATCAATGAATGAAATTAAAGCTAAACTTCTATTTCACCAAAATCCTCCACAATCTTGATTAACCACAAATATTTAGATTATTTCATTATACAATCTTTAATTGTTTTGTTTTTGTTTTTGTTTTTTTTCTGGAAACAATGGGTTTCCATAATGGACTGACATTTATGTGGCTTACTGGGACATGTGCACAAACTGATGTTAAAAACAATGTCAACACACTTTTATGTTATATTGCGTATTTATATCTCTATAATATATGAATCACATAATGGAGGAAAATTCCAATTCAGACAAACAAAGCATTCCTACAAATCCTCCCAAGAAAGGTGTTGATGCCGACAAATGGGGAAAACATGTTTTAGTGGAGCCCGTTTCTCAAAACATACAAATTGAGCTGTATAGATTAGATTAATATTTCAGATGCTGCTTCTGCTGCTGTGTCTGTTTGTGCGTGTGATGAGGAGCGCAAATCAAAAGCAAAGATGTGGACTTGAGCTCTACTGAAGTCAGCCCCCTTCACTCTCCTCAGCCTGCCTGTGGAGAGCTGAGGCATCTCTCTCTGGTCTTTCTCAACCGAGCACAGCACATTCATTATTAATCAACCAGAGTCTCTCCCTCTTCTCAGCTCAGCCAATTACAGTTGGGCCCCTGCGACTGCTGCCTGTCTCATTTGACGCTGTGCTGGTTGGCTTTGATGTCTCTATCAACACAAAAGAGCTGGGGACTGAGTCTTAATAGAGCAGAAGGGGATTATGTGACTGCCTGCCTCTGGGGGTGGAAAATTTTTTTATATACATATATATATATTTATGTCTTAATTCATACTTTATTATCAGGAGACTTCGGGCCAAGCTTTAGCCAGGGTCTTGTCACTCTCTGCTCTCCTATCACAGTGACATGGTCGTTAATCCTGTTACTCTTTCATTTGTGAAGTCGCACAAGCCTGCGACCAAAGCAGGCTCCAATACCCAGGGCCTGCCCCCCCCACCACTTCCATCCCCCTCCTGGACTGGTAGCCTTTCCTTCCTCTGCTCATTTCATGTGAAAAACGCCTTCATGACCAGCAGCAGCCACTCTGCATGCAACACTGACAGTTTGGTATGAGGTCAGGCTGCTTTTGACAAATGTTTTTATTTATTTATTTATTTAGGTTTAAATCAGGGTTCAGAGGGCAGCTTGCTTTGAAATCAATTCAGGAAGTGGAAATGTACTGTTACTTGGCATAAATATCAAAAGAAAAATCTGATCTCTAAAAGCAGAAAAGTGAACGCTCTGTTGTGTGAACTTCAATTACCAGTCAAGTTTGAATGAAAGCAATTTGTTGCAGTCCGAGTCTCCAAAGTCTCCAAAGTCTCCAAAGGCCGAGTCTGTTTGATAATCATTAGATTTATGAGCTTTCAGCCATCAACCTTGACCCTGGGCTCACTGACTCCATCACTGTTATTTGTTTGAAGTGGGTTCCTCAGCCTTAGTTGAACTTTTAATAATAATCCTTCCATCACTTCCCTACCTCAGGACCCACCCGCTATTTGCAGTGCTGACCTTTAAAGCAGGAAGTTACTGTTAACACGGTCCCGCAGCTGCAACGACAACCTGCTTTGCAACATTTTTCTCATCAAGTGCAGCTCTTGTGCGCATTCTCCTTCCCAACTCGCTGCATGTGCTCCACCTTTGCACATTCTTGAGTTTAGATTATGCGGTGTGACACTTGCAAAGCGACGACTGCAGTTGACGTCGATGGTGTGAAGCCAAAGGCTGAACTGGCCTCGCCACTTGATGACAACCGCACATTACCAGATTCATTTTCATTCTGCATGATTTTCATTAACTGCGAACGGCGAAGGGAGAGTGTTACATAAACCTCTGATGTAATTTTCTGAGCATGACTCAAAGCACTGGGGAACCCCACGCAGAAGACACATCTCAAAGCTGGTTTCTTTAAGAAAAGACAACATTGCATACATTTATTAGGGATGGACGCCAATTCCAATACATGCAAATCACCACTGTCCTTTAAATGTAGTGTTGACATTATTGCAAACACTTGTCTCCCTGCTGTTTTGTGTATTATATTTTTATTATCTTAGGATAAAAAAAACATTAACAATTACATGGGATGCCTTGTTCTGCATAATTTAACGTATACACAGTGGGAACAGGAATGGCAATGCTTTAGACATCATCACAGCCTCTTCATAACCCCACCCACCCCCAACCCACTGCCCGCATGCAGTTTGCACTGCACAAAGGCCGAAAGTCACGTGAGACAGCCTGCAAAGAGCACAAGAAGCATTCACAGTAAAGGAGGATAGGGAAGAGGATGGGATGGAGGGGAGGGAGGGAGAGTAAAAGATGAGAAGTGGGGAAGAGGAAAAGAGAGGGAGTGAAACAAAGTGACTGCAGCACTGGCCTTGGTTTAGACAGGAGAAGGAGCAGCATAGTCCTAGTATATCATTCTAACTTCTCCCACACTTCAACTCCGGTCTCCTGATTGTGGTACTCTTTCCATTGTCTTTGACACAAAAAAAGTTTGTTTATATATGCATGTATATATGTATATACATATACATATGTATATATATATAAACACATTTTATAGCTACAGCACCTTTTCCCATGGGGCAACAGTGTCAAAACCTCGCACATGGAACATGGCCGTGCCAAAGAAAAAAAAAACAAAACAAAACAATATATTGGTCAGGATATTCATCTTTTTTCCCTAAAATTGGCATTTCACATGATGATATTCTATTGCCGTTTGGGGGAGGGACAAAGGTTCTTCTTTTGAGTTTATATTCAAGTTTTCTCCTTTTTTTCTCATGTATAATTTCTTCTTTTCCTGTTTAAAAAGTTCACACCTTTGTGATTTGTGTGTGCTGCTCTTCATCAAAAGGTTCATTTTCCGGATCAGAGTCAGTGGTGTCAGAATATCGATAATGGTCTGGCTCATTGTCGCTAACGTCCGGGGTGACGGATGTCGAAGTGCTTGCCTCAGAATTCGAAGGCTCCTCCACAGCTTTCGTAAAATACAACTTCACCTGGAAATGGGAATTAGAGACAACTCAACATTAGTCTGTGCAAAAGAGGTCTGTGTGAAAAGCGTTAACCATTTTTTTTACTTCAACTAAATCTTGAAGACTTCGGTCACTGCTTACCTTGAAGTTTGGCGAGAAGTAGCGGTTAGCTTTGTCTTTGTTGGCCTTGTCCAAGTCATTCTTAGTGAGGGTCAGGATAAGGAACTCCCTGTCGCTATCCCTGCAGCTGTCCCTGCTCTCTGCGCGCTGCGGCTGCGGCTGCGTCTGTAGCTGCAGCTGAGACTGTGGCTGCCCCAGGCCAGGTCCCCCTTGCTGGCTGTCTGCGTTGTTCACCGCCCCGTTCTCCATCTTCTCCCCGCTCTCTTCTGGTCCAGGGATGAAGAAGGTGTTCACCCAGAAGTGAAACATTTTGTCCTGCAGGGCAGAGATGACGGCAGAGGAAATGAGCAACAATGCATTTGATTTTATTCGTTCATGAGCTAATGTTTTTCTTATTGTTAACTAATCCCACTATTCCCCATGATGTTTCTATTTATGACACAAATCTATAAAAATTGCTAAGAAATATAGTTCAGGAAAAAAAAGGCTCAGTTATTTCCTTAAACACCCAGCTGTCTTGGATCATTTCTGGGCCTTTAGCCACTGTAGTTTTTAGCAAACATTACTCAAAACAGGCCCTTTCACTAATTTTAGCCATCTTTTAATACATGTGTTGCATTGTGAGCATTTAAGGCAGAAGGATGGTGACTGTGGGGTTGAATGAGTGTGGTACTGTATGACAAGAGTGGCTCATTGATGAATTTTTAATGTACTTTTTGGAAAACAAACCAGGTTTTATGGGCAAATGGGTAGTCATATGGCTGCTTGAGACGTCATGATGATCAACAGAGAAAATGAGCTTTTAATCACTGACAAGGACTAAGCAAATCAAGTTACAACAACGGCAAGAAAGAAAGAAAGAAAGACGCAATTTACCTTCTTCATCATCTTATTCTGTTTATGGAAGAACTCCACTTTGATGTCTCCACACACTGGCAGCGGCTGGGGGAATTCGAAAAACATGTGCTTGTCCTCACGCCTTGTGTGAGCGGGATGCGACGTGTGAATCTTAACTTTCAGCTGGTACACCACAAACTGGGGATCTGTAGAAAAGAAAACACAACCAAAAAAAACAAACAAAAAAAACAAACAAAACCAAAATTGACGTTGCACAAGGAAGAGGGTGGGGCAAGATTATGAGATTTGTGAGGAGAGGAGAATGAAAACACAAGAGGAGGAGGAGAGAGTGACAGAGGAGCAAAGAGTAAATCAAGAGAGCAAGACAAGAAACTTGTGTTATTACATGAGTTTGGCAGGAGTAACAGCACCCTTAAACATAAAAAACAAAAAACAAACAAACAAACAAACAAAAAAAACCAGCCCAAAACATTACAGTACAATTAAAGAGGAGAAGGGGGAAACGGATCACAAAAGTAATGCCCAAAGAGACCCAGAACCAGAGACACAGGACCCTATTCTGATAGACCATCAGTTTGGTCTTGGACCAGCGCAACACGTTGCATGTTTGAAAGTGTTAACCCTTCCTTCTTCCTGTTGGGGGGCGGGGGGGTACGAGGTGGGGGGTGGGGGGTTAAAGATGATTTCATATGCCATTAAACTTGCCCTATCCTCTTAGGCAACATGTCTACCTCAGACTGCTCGTGCCTGCTGGATCTCTGGGGCCATATAAAAGCAAATGAGTGAAATGATAATAATGGATGAAAGGCTCATTTACCCCAATGCCAATTCCCTTTCTTGAAGCCCTGAGGGGTCGGCTCGGTCCTGTTTTTAACGGTACTGTCCCCTTAGAGAGAGAGAAGGAGATTATCACAAACAGGGCCTAGCTGGCATGTCAGGGGCTTGACAGCACAGCAGGTACAAACACAAGAGCTCTACACCAATATTTACAGATATATGCATCTACAGAACTGTTCTTGACAACGACATACAGTCCGGTGCCTTTAAGTGGAAAGGTGCAACTTAAAAATCTGATACACAAAGTGGATTGAAGGAGGGGAGGGGGCTCGAGAAAGATAAAAATTTCAAACAACCACTAAAACATTTGATTCAACAAACAAGTGTGCGATGTTATTTGTAATAGATTTACCAAACTAGTGTGTCTCATGTTATCACTGCAGCAAGTTAAAACCTGAGGGCTAGAAAAAGGGTAATAGGTATGTGTGGATGTATTAAGACATCAAACTCAGAATAGGGCCTTTTCCAAAAGGGAAGTGTTAATAGGAAAGAGAAGGTGTTAGGGTGAAACAGCTGCATAAGGAAAAGAGGTTTGGGTGCACATTTCAAATCAAGTTTCTTTTGTGTCTGACTGCTTCGCGTATGTGTCATTCTGCCGCTGAATATGGGACAAGTGCCTCTGTGCACATATGCAATGTATACACACCATCTTCAAGCAAACAAGCAATGATATGCAAGTA
Organism: Remorina albescens; assembly: GCA_034769265.1. Classification (NCBI taxonomy): domain Eukaryota; kingdom Metazoa; phylum Chordata; class Actinopteri; order Carangiformes; family Echeneidae; genus Remorina; species Remorina albescens. The sequence goes on along the minus strand of CM068491.1, from coordinate 11,146,644 downwards.
CCCCTGAAGAACACTAACTTATTACCTCTCTGCCATTGTATGTAAAAAATATTTTTAAATCACTGGCAAAAACATTTAAATATAAATGACTTCCTAACTCTTTGTAAACAAAGTGTGCTTGTGTGGCTCTTACTGAAGAGTCCACTTAGTGAGTGCGCAGTTTACTTCCCTTGTGCAGTGCTTTTAGTGATGCTGCAATTGTGTATTTGTTTTAATTCCAGACAGGAATGAAAAGATGATCACACACTCCTCAGTTGTAGGACAGCTAACAAAATATAAAAAGATTTGCTACAGTGCCCAATATTGCAAGTGTGTTGTTTTTTTTTTTTTTTTTTAATAAATAAATAAATATATAAAAAAAGACATGTTAAACTGCACCAAATTTGTGTCTCTAAGTCCATTTTTCTTCAAAGAGTAATGCCACAGAAATAAAACATCCTATGACCCAAATAACACTAGAAAAATTCCATTAGACCAAACACAGGGGATTTGATTTTGGCAGAGAATAAATTGACCATGTTCTAAGCAGCAACAAGAAGACTTGATCAATAAGAAGCTGATCTTTTTCATCAAACAGTCCAGAAACAGTGCAGCGAATCGAGCTGTACTTGATTTGGTTTTAAAACCGCAGCAGAGGACGACTCAGCTGTACCACAGGTGACCTGCTTGGTTCTGTGGTGCTAAACTGTAGCATGGGTGAGCACTACAGTGCACAGCACATCCAAGGCTCTTGTTACATTTGAACAGCAGCATGCATGCATGCCCACACCCTAGTTTTGAGTTATAGTTGAACATAAGAGTGACTCACTGCAGGTGCCCCCGCTGAACATAGGGAGAGTCTCGAACACCATTTTGTGGAAGAGGAGCGCCACCGGCTTGTACTCGAGCTGGTTCTTCAGTAGGTAGCTGTAGTAGTAGACGTAGCGGCGCTGGCTCGGGATCGTCACTCCCTGAAACAACATTTAGACATCCAGAAATTAGGTGTGTGCTCAACTGTTTACAACTTAAGCTGATTGACAGCTATTTTGATAATGTCACTGAACGTTTTACATGGCTAAACACAGAATCTCTACAGAAGTTAGTCCAGCAATGTAAAAAACATTTCTGCAATTTTCCAACAGGCAACGTATTTGACCAGGAAACTCATCTGCAGACTATCAGACAGAAAATAATCTGTTGTAGCTCTGGTTCCATCAGTGGGTCTGTACTGATAAAGAACTACTGTGGAGTGCTGTTCGCTCATCTCACCTTCTTGTCCCTTGTCCTGACTTCGCCGTAAAAGTCAAGTGCTTCTTGGGCCTCCAGGAATTTGCCGCGATGGAGGAGATAAGCGCAGATCATGACTCCAGTGCGGCCCTTCCCAGCCTTACAGTGGATGGCCGCCACATGATTGTCATCCTCACTTAACCACTGGTCCAGGTCTTCACAAAACGGTTTAATTAGCTCCAGCTGAGGAGGGTTGTGGTCTTCGAAAGGGTACTGTGCAACTGATGTGTGATGGGATGCAGGCCCATGCAGAGTTGTAACCAGAGAGGGGAGGATTGTGGACAGGAAAACAGGGGCAGACAGAGGAAAGACACAATGGACATTTTGAGAGATTTTCACCAAAGTGTGTCACCAGACTTTTAGGTCAGACTTTTCTTCCCCCCCCCCCCCCCCCCCCCCTAAAGCATGAAAGCATGTACAGAACATATAAAGCAACCTACCTCTGCAGTTAAATTTGGCAGCATCGTAGTGTCTTTCTGCGCAGCTGAAAAAGGAAGAAGAAAATCCAGTTAGCAGTCAAACAGAGGAAGTTAGTGAGTTAACAAAGAGCAGTTCAGGTGCAAGCAACACTTACAGGTTGTAGATTTTGTAATGGTTTTTATGTTTTGAATCCAAAAACCTGTTTTCAAGGGAAAAGAAAGAAATATAAATTGATTAGATAAATAAACTAATTCAACAGCCACCCTAGTGTGTGTCTTCTCTTTTTCTATGATCATGCAGCAGAAACAGAAGCAACTCACCGTACTACATCATCTATATTGTTTCTGTACACGCCTTCGAGTCTCTCTGCAGGAAAACCCATGGCAATGATGTTTGGGTAGATATCTGTTCAGGGTCAAGGAAATGTCCAGCAAAATTTTTCTGTGGAAATTAAACCTATACAAAGAAAGAAAGTTGCATATCCAACACCCCCATAAATTTAATGGCAAAATCTCTCAGTTATTCAGTTCTTTTTAGCAAATGAAAATAATTTCATTTTAACCTCTGGCTAATCACAAGGAATGCAGAGATGAGCAGCAGAGCAGGAAAAGTGTCAGCCAATGTCAATACGAGGACGTTGCATTTATGGATAGATAGGTTTGCTGGTCAGTGTGTGTGTGCGCGTGTGTGCGTGTGTGTGCATGCGCGCGCTTTGTGACAGATGGCCTTGACAGTGAGAAGCAGGCAGAGAGGAAAAGAGTAACAGCGCTCCTGCTTGAGCCAGGCCCACATGTGGGTGCACGAGGAGAGTCTCCACTCCCTGACCTGCATGTATTTTTAGAGCCCAAAGTTATATTAAGATGATTGCAAATGTTCGGCTTATCTCTCTTTCGAGCTCAGCTGGACCAATTTGAATATCTAGGAGTTCATGAAGCACACAGGCTAAAAAAAAAAAAAAAAGAAAAGTATCAAACAAGAATCCTTTGTGCCATCACTTGCAAATAGCGTGTGCAGCAGAAGGCAGCTGTGTTTCTGTAAAGTTCAACACAAATGGAAACATACGTAGCAGATTCCACAACTTCTGCTTGCACCTTGCTATAATGCACTTCAAGTCGCCTTCCATCAAATGTGGCTCCAGAATTCAGTGCAGGATAGTGATGGAAAATGTCATGGCCAATTATTTGTGGACACACAGTTGATCATAAAAGCCGCAAATCAGTGTCATGTTGCAGCGAAAGGAATAATTGAGTTGGCATGCATATCTCGAGGCCTGCTTGCAACGCCTACCTGTAACTGACTGTCTGCTTGTCGCCCTAAGCTGTGGGATTTCACACTTTAACCACAGATTAAAGGGCAACCTTTTCTTACACTTCCTGTGCCACGGTGTCAGAAATAGAAAAGCTGAATATTTCAAATTAGATGTGTTTCATTTTAAGCAGACCTTATTTTTCCAGAGTCAAATCACATTTAAACTGGTCAGAAAAATTTGACACACACATCTGACAAATTTGGTTGGAAAGTGTGGCTGGTCCTATCCAATCCTAATTTTTGTTAGTGTGCACACATATGAGCATGTAAGAGCACAAAAGAAAAAGCCTTTATCATGGTACACACAAGGCTCATTGTTGAATCACTAGACCTACCAGTAAGGGGGGGGGGGGAGTTGGAATCCAGAAAAAGTTGTTGAGGTTGATTGTCCAACAGTGGACACACATGCAAAGATAAATGTTTCGATGGTTATTTTCAATGGAGCTCTGTAAGAGGAATTCATTAAGTGCCTTATTGCAGCTCCGCTCAGCTGATATGCTCAACACAAGATGTGATGCATGAATTCAAGAAGCCCAATAGAAAATATATTGTCTTATTTGCATAGTGCCAAGCTACCTTCCCAGTAGCTCACAACACAGTAGCCTATATGTACATATTGTGCCATAATCCCTTCCATTGATGCCTAAAAGACTTAATTAAGAGCAAAATGCTGCTTTTCTGTGCTATTTAATGGGCTACTCTAACCCTTGGACCTAGTGATCCCAGTCAGACTATTCTAAGGGTTTTGAAAAAGCTCCAGAGCTCCCAAGAGAGCCTCAGCCCAGGGCATGGGGGGCTTGGCCTCTGCAGCTGGGAGGAAACGCACATGCGGGACCCCCGACGGAAGCTCCAAGTGAGGGGGGGGTTTGCTGTTTCAGGCACGCCTTTTCTTTAAAGCCAGCCCTGCCTCAGCTCTATGCATATGCCAAATCCAGAACTACGAAGAGAGAGAGGGGAAAAGGGAGAGTGGGAACCAGCTAGCGCTGAGCGAGCTGGGGGTGAGGAGGACAGGAAAGGAGGAGAGCAGAGGAAAGGGGGCAAGCAGAGGGAGGGAGAATTAGAGTGGGAGTAGTAAAGAAAAAGAGAAAAGGAGAGGTGGTGGGTTGAGAGGGTAAGAGAAAAAGAGAGCACTCAGACAGCAATGCCGATACAAGATCACTGGCAACTCTATTTTAAGGGCAATTCCCAGAAGTGTGATACTGCATTACATAACAACAGAGAGCCCATATTGTTTTTAGACACCATGCCAAAAATGATAAAAGGGATAGTTCGAAAGGACCCACATCTGAACAAGAGGAGCCTTCAAGACAAAGTGATGCCACTTCTGAGCGTCATGCCCCCCTACACACCTGCACAGACACACACTGCAGTCCTATCACAGACAGACATCACACTGGCTTAACCACAGTAAAACACCAGATGAAAAAGAAATTAAATGACAATGACAATGTTGTGATGCTCACGTTTTAAAATCTGCAGTCAAACGTACATCACAGCTGAAACGTAGGTCTGAATTACTTTCAGTATGTTTCTATCCCCAGTGGCAACATCGAAACAAGGTAACTTGCTAAGCTTTAGGTTTCCACACAAAGAAAATGCTACTCAGCAATGTTACAATTGGTGCCACAATACCAGAGCAAATTTAGTCCATAAATGTGGGCCTGTTTAAGTTTTCAGATTCTGTGCAGAACCTGACAGAGCTGCCACTTACAATATATTTCCCTATGGATTCATCTGCCATATTCTCTTTCTTGATTAGTTGATTAATCGTTTGCCATCAACTGTCATAGAAGCATGAAAAGCACCTACTGCAATTTTTTCGACCCCAAGAAAACATTTTCAAATGTCTCAGTTTGTACAACTAGTCCAAACCCCAATGATATTCAAGGGGCTCCTCAATTATTTTTGAATTGAGGAGCCCCTGGTGAACTGACCAATTTATACAAGATTTGTTTGAGCTCTAAAACTAGAAATATCAAACTCAGGGCTTGCAGGCTGAAATGTCAAGTGTGACATCCTGATACAGGTTCAAGTGCACATTCACGCCAACCATGACCTCCGTCACACATCACAGTTTGTATTTAGCTGGCCACTGTCAAACACACATCTGCTAATCTAGTTTATCCCAAGTCAAATAAGTAAAAGTGTCAACATTAGTAGTAGAGATGCAGCACCAGGGAACCAGGTCAACTATTATCAGTGGTAATAAATGAGAAATGAGTCCTCCAGAGGGGCCTGAAATAGCTATAGTTAAATCTGGAAATGATCATATCTGCATTAATAGAAAACCCTTAATGTGGTGTTTTTCAAAGATATACTGTAAGCCCATCAATGGATTCTCTCCCATAAAAGACACAGGAGATGTGAGGCAAGGTGAGAGTTATCCTGCACAATTTTATCATAATAAACCAGAGACCTAACATATAAATGAATTGACACGGGCTACATCTACATGTCAGTATACTGAAAAATATCACAACACAAAGACATTTAAAGATAACTGGAAAAGGTCTACACGACTTCAGTCACCAACTGATTAAAAAAATATTCAACACCACTAACAATTTAACAAGCTCAAGCTAGGCAAGCTTGGTCCACCACTGGAGAAAATGTGTTGTCTTAATAAAAAAGAAAAGAAAAAGTAGAGAGAAAAAGAGAGACACTTCTGTCCATTTGAACGGGCTTCTCCTGCTACAATATGACTGTGACATTTATGCGTGCTGGTTTGACAGATCCACCATCTTTCAAACATGCTGGGTGACAGCAAAGCTGCGCTGTCTGACCAACTAGCCAGCGAGCTAAGTAGCAGCTAACTGCCTCACATCCCTGCCTCCACTTCTACTCATCAATGCAATTATTACCCATCATTCATCCGAGTCCAGGCTGCTGCTGAAAGTACGGGATCACGAGAAAGGATACATGTTAAGTCCAAGTCGAACCCATCCTCTTGATATCTCCTTTTGTTCCGGCTGACCATTTCTTTTATAATCGCAGCCATTGTAGCAGGTGACAGGAGTCTATATGGGTTAAATGATGAAAACAGGTTTTTCTAATATTGGCTGTGTGATCAGGTTTGTCGCAGTCAGGGGGGTCTGCTCTCTGGATTTTGCAGTTCCTCGCAGAGACGTGCTAGCCCGCAGAGCTAGCGGTGTTTGTGGGTCGGATTAGACAAGCTTCCTCTGGATCATAAAGACGGGCCTCGCTCTGCTCCTCCGTGCAGGCCCGACTTTCCCAATCCTGCAATTCGTCTTGCGAACACCTCCAAATTAAATACATGCAGTTGTCTTCGGATAAACCTCTAGTTGCCAGACACGGTCCAAGCCGATGGCTCAGTCGTAGTAGCCCCCGCGATTGACAGTGCGATGGACGTGAGGACTCACCGGTTCCCGAAATCTGAATCCAAACGGAGCTAGCTCGCTAGCTAAGCAGCTAGCTAGCTAGCTAGCTAGCAACAATAGCTATAGCTGAAGCTCTTCTAAGCAAAATCCTTCTACCTAACGAGTCAACATTGTAATCGTCGGACTGCCAGGAACACATCTGAAAAAAAGTGACAGGCTCCACCGTAATTGTATATAGAGTATACAAAGCTCAGGAATCGGCAGACGTAGGTTTGACAGCTCGGTCCCGGGGAATCATCTTTCCTCGGCTCTATCGCTCCAGCTGAACTCTCAGGCTCCCATCATGGCCTCCACCGAGGGAAAAAAAGAAGGTAGCGCAGGCTGGGATCTTAGAACAAATATCCCTCCGCCCTCACCACCTTAGTCCCAGCGCTCAATTAAACTCAGCAAATGTGGCGTCCACTAAACGCCAATCCTCAGTGGATGTTACATCCAGATTAACGGCATGTTGCGGGTATAATTGATTTAACGCTCAAACGCCGCGACAATTCGGGTTATTTCGCGCTCCTGGTGGAAGGATAACACGAGTCCGCTCGCAGCACACCCTTCTGTCAAAGTGATCACGTGTGGCTGTAATTAGGGAAGTTTCCAACATAATGTCACTTTTCGCGGTTTAAACTGTCATTTCAGGCTGTCGCAAATATAGCCGAGTAACATGAACGTCCGTAACACGTTCAGTGTGTTTGCACTGCAAAACAAACACTGTTTAACCAGCCAGTTAAAATTTAAGTCAATCCTAAATTGCACCAACGTGGTTAATTGCCTGGACAATGTTATTTTCTCTGACGCAGAAAAGCAGCGAAAGAAACATTGGATGTACGCAACAGAATGACAAATACACACATCCTAAATTTCCCTGCTGGTATCACTACAGATTCTATTTATACTAACAATAACAATAAAAATTACAAAAACCACCACCACAACAAAAACAACAATAATAATGCTAATGATTATTATAATTAATAATGTTACTAAAAACAATATTATGAATACTAATAAGATGATGGTGATGATGAGCATGTAGCAAAAACCAGACTAGTGGTGTTTATGGGTTAGAATTAAAGCTAAGAGAGTCCATTAATCATTTAGTTGTTCCACAGAAAGTAAACTGGCATTTGAGCTATTGGCTCATTGTTCAAGTTTTCCCCATTTTCCCATTGGCTGTTTTTTTTTCCCCCCCCAGTCGTTTATGATAATAAAGTGATGCCAACAATTTGAGGACATTACTTTCAACACTTTGTAATTTTTCCTATTTTTGGATTTTGGGGATTTTTCCTAGACTGATCAGTTAAGTGAAAAACAGACAGACAATTCATCAATATAATAGTACGTGGAAATTATTTTATTAGGAATAAGATGAATTTCCATCACACAAAAAATTGTGCCCTTCTAAAACAACCAACCACACAATGAGAAGGCTTCACATCCTTGATCTTCACTTCCATAACTCCATTAATGCAAAGCAAATGGAACACAATATTGCCTCATGAAATATATGTAAATATGATTCTACATCTGGAACTCATAGAAACCCAAATTAACCAAACCAGATAAAATCCTTGATAACTAATTGACGTTTTCATATGTAAATAAGCAGCCTTGCATATCAAATTCCATGTGACTGTGTGCTTCTACAGGTAGCACATCACATTTTGGGGTGTCAAAGTCAGGTTGGTCTATATCTATGAAGGCTAAACCTGTAGGACAGAGCAGATTTAGGCCTGTGCCTGGTCATTTCTGAGTGACGTGACATATTGGACAAGCAGTAGTTGGAGATTTTATAAAGCACTGAGGGTGCAAGTTCAGCAGATTTAAATGGGGTTACCTGGAACATTGCAGATTAAGTGATCTGATCCACGTAAGACTAATTAGGAATCTGCTTCTCACAGGGGAGAGTGGTTCTCCTCACAGAACAGCCATCTAATGGCAAAGTAAGCCCTTAAAGCTTAATGACTGGCGAAATGAATCAGTCCTTCAAGTTCATTCAACCATCTCTTAAGTGTAATTGAAAGCGCCTCAGGGTCTTCTAAATCTGTTATAAAAGATCTAGCTGACAAAGCCAGGCCAGAGCCAAACCCTTTGTTTTCCAATGCAAACAAATGTGCACATCACCACTGCTGACTTTAGCAAAGTTTAAGTCCACATCCATTAAACCTAAAATCTGGATTTTTATTATTATTATCCTTATTATTATTATTTATTATTTATTTTTGGATGAAAACGCAGGTTTATCTTTGGGTATTGTCTCAGTGGGTGAAGTTATCATGATTAGTGTATGTACCAAGCCTTCCTGGAGTTAGAGTGACTGTTCCCTTTAGTGACTGTTCCCCTTTGCTTTAAGTATTAGCTCATAGTTTATTTGTATGCCTGCCTTTACCACTTCTTGCCAGCAGAGAGCAGCATTGCACCATTGGGTTGTCACATTGCCCGATCAACTTCAAACATGAACCGTTAACTGGTATAAGTATGCACTTTGTACAGAGGGATGGTAATAAATTACGCTGCACAAACCCTGGCAGAAAGTCAAAATAAGGACACAGAAACAACAGAAAGGGAAACATTTAAATCAATTTCATTAAAGAGTATCTGGTTTAGGTTACAGTACATAATATCCCACCATTAGGCACTCACAAATGATTGATAATAACAAATAATTTCCTTTATTCCTGCATTTTAAATACTCACTTTTGTCATCCTAAAGCTGCAGGTCTTTAAAACATGAATGCACATTCCCATTTTTTAACATCACATAGATCTCAGATGCTTTCCAGGCAAATAATGATAAGATATTTAAACACATTCTCTTTGACAGATGTTGACATTTGAGAGAAAGGCACTTTTCCATGATTAAAAAAAATAAAATAAATAAATCAATGTTGTGTTTGTACTTCGCAATAATATAAAACCTTGACACAATGACTAAATTAACATTCATATATTTGAGACATAGAGGCACTGTAGGTAGTGATAAAATTCTGTGAAACTGTGTATTTCATTGAGGTCATATAATAACTTGACAGACTGTAACCTAACTACCCTAAAATACTCCAAAAAGTCAAATCTACATGTTTTTGTCCACCATCCTACAGATTATGTAGATTATGTGGATATGTAAATATCAGTAATAATTGTGTCTGTAATCGTGCTCTAAAACCTAAAATAGATATGTTTAAAAAGGTTCTCAGGGTACCTATAAATTATTAAAATATATAGCTTAAGTTAATATGCATATACACAATGGATTTATAAATCACATAGTTTTATAAGAATGTAAAAATGTAATGCTGTCATTTTGATTTGGTAAAGAACTCCCCTAACCCGTGTTCATTATTTATAGCAATCAAAATTCATTGCTCCAAATAATAATTTTTTGTGTGACATAAAATGTAAAAGAAGTGTCTAAAATGGAAGGATGGATGTGATCTATATTTAACTTCATTGAAGAACCAACTATTTGATTTCATTGTATACTGCTGCCTGGTGATCTCAGCGTTGTGTGAATTACTTGTCCTTCTGAAGAGAGCTGTAGTATTCAACCAACACCTTCCAGGCCTTGGGGGCCATGAAACCATCAGGGGGGTTCTCTTTGCTCCGAGCCAAATTCCTCATCTTGGTTCCAGAGATGAACTCAAACTCAGCTTTTCTAAGAGACAGCGAGAAACAGAGGGTCAGAAAGTGAGGACAGGTCATTAGAATTGTTGTGGACTCCTGAAAATTACAGTATTTATAAGTAATATAGTATGATCACTCACCGCTCTGGGTCATAAAAGTCCATGGCCTTCTTAGTCTTGTTGTAAGCAGCAACCCTGAAGGGGATGATCTCCACCAAGGTGAGGCCTGGGGCCATGGTAAGGACTTTGCCTCCATGGGTTGGTTCATACAGGTCCTGTTTAGTCTCTGGGTGAGGCATGCCAGCTGGGTCCCGTCCAACAATGTAAAAATTTGCTCCAGCAATCATTCTGGCTCTACAATGCCACTGAACCTGTTGGGAGACTAGATTTATTAGTGTTCAACAACATACTATGGGTGGATTTGTCGCATGTAATGGGTTACACGATGCAACCTCTGATATAGCAAACAGTTACTGTAGGACTGATCCTCACCTCTGTGGGTCCTGCATACATCATAGGTGAGGGGAAGATGGCAACAATGGTGTTTGCTGGGTCCAGGATTCCCTCTTCCAAGACAGCAGCGTGCTGCTTCATCCGCCAGTCTAGAGGAACATCGTCATCTTTGGTCCAGCCTCCAAGTGGGTGCAGTAGCAGGACTGGATTCTTGTAGCCCCGCTCTAGCAGACGGCGCTTGGTGTCCTGCATCAGCAGGGCATGACCATTGTGAACGGGGTTACGCAGCTGGAATGCAAATACAGCATCTAAAGAGAACAGGAATGATGTGCGTAAAATGAATGTCACATAACAGAGAGTTTTTGGCAGAAAAATCAGTATTTTAGTATTTGAGTTATTGAACTTCATGATTTGCACAATCCAAAGTATAGAACAGATATTCTCGTTTTAGCAGCTGTCACAGAAAGCATGATTTTCATCATGCCTTTCACAAAATTCATATGAACTTTTTTCCGCAAATTTTGGTAATTTGGGTTAAAGGAAAAATCTTTTGTCCAAAATGACTAAATTTTATCATGGATGCTCTCTCGGCTAGCTCTCCCTGGTGTTTCCCTGTATCTCCTCTCCTTCCCCCGTGTTTCCTTTGTCTCCCCCAGTCTCTAGTGTGGCTGCAGAGGAGGCTGCTCTCTTGCTTCCTGGTTTCTGACTCCACTTACTCCCACACCCTGGCAATCACAAACTTGGCTCTCACCAGATGCATGAAGCTGCAATACAAAAGCCCCAATGTTATCTTCACTCTACCCTACTATACTAGATTGTTGTCTCTTTATTGTGATAGTGTGCTGTCGGCCTCTTGGTTGTTCGTGCTTCACGCGTTTCTTCTTTTATGACTTATGTAATTCTCTTATCGAAAAATGTCGCCACACGATACTTTTCTCTCTTAACCTTGCTTCTTGTGTCAGTTCTGCGTCTGGGTCCCTTAGTCTCCCACAACACATTTCACTGTTAAAAACCTGTTAGTCAGCCTCTGTCAGCTCACATATCCTGTCTCCTCTCAAGTAACTGAGTGAGATGATGGACAGAAATAATGACCACATTCCATCACTGAAAACCTGTTGGACAGACACCATCAGTACATCTATCTTCTGTCTCATGTCAAGTGAAAGCACGAGAATGCTTATACTCAGAATGTGTGCATTCTGCAACGCATACTTTACTCTCCACATACCACCACCATGCAGCTTTAACTTTACCATTTTATTTTTTCATCTCGTCCTTTTTCATGTTTTTCTGAAAGACAAATGGGGCACTGCTAAATCTAGTTCATGATTATGTGTATTTACCTCGTTTCTTGCTGTGATGGATATTTTAGTAATCACATGTCACATCAGTAGCTTCTTTAAAAAAAATAAATAAATCATATACCATTCTCTGTTCCTTAATTATCACTGTAGTTAAGTATAGTAATTCAGATTTTCAAACCTGCTTTCATGTCTTTGAATCTCTGCTTGAGCTCACTTGGTGTGAGACGGTATTGGTCAAGGTCATCATTCCACTTGATTCGCTCTAGCACCTCTAGGTCACCACCTACCAGCCAATCACCTCCCTCCATAACCATCTGTGCGAGGTGATAATGAGACAGTTAGGCAATTCTTTACACACTCAAATATTTACATGTAAATGAACTACGAACTTTGAGGATGTAATATTTTTCTGAAGCTTGATTCATGTTCTCTGTCATTAAATCACTAAGTGCAGTGTCAAGAAAAGTAAGTGAGTCCTCTGAGTTACTTGTATTTATATCTAAATGTATAGTAAATTGGAATCTGATCTTCATCAAAGTTACAATATTGAACAAAAATAATCTCATTTAACTGATAACACACAGTGGGTGTTTCTGCTCTCCTCCTCCTGTGGCTGATGAGGCACACCTGCCCTGCTTTTACCGGCAATCAATCCACTATATATACCCTCTTGGACATCTCTTCAGTGCCAGAGTATCCTGCCTATTTGGCAATCTTCTGCAGCCGGTTTGGTGTGTGTTTTTTGTCCTCTCAGGTGATGCTTTGTGCCTCAGTCAGCCTTGCCCTTGGTTCTTCTTGTGATTTTAGATTCAGACTTGTTTGTTCTGCCTTGCTTTTTGCTCTCTCCTACTGTTGTTACTTGAGCTCAACAATGAACAATGAGCTCAGTCTCCGTTCCCTCTTTTGGTTTTACTTACTGTGTATTGTTACTGGTATCTTCATGGACTATTTCTGTGAGACTTTGTTTTCTGTAAATGAGGACTTGGTTTAATCTGATCTTTTTCTGCATTTTGGGGTACTACTGTAGGGGAAAGACAGGGTCCAGAGGCCTTGTCTCTGTTCATGTGTCAATATGAGAGTCAGATCATCATGACCTGCTCTGGCACCTAACAAGTCAGAACAATAAGTGCCAGGAAAGAGAACTACACCACACACACATAGTGCTGTACAATCACCATGGTTGAAGTTCAAGATAAGATAAGTGTGAAGGCTATCCACACAAAACACATACGTAACCTGTCTTCGGTATAAGAAGCATGTCATATGTTTTTTCTGGTGGTTCTGTCTCTGACTACTTTGTTAGTAGGGCTGATGTGAATAAAGAGATTCCCCATCTGACACCTGTGTCCAGACAACCTGATTTCCTCTTTTCCAGCTCTTTCCTCCACAACACTATTTTTGTGATTCGTGACAGGTTGAACCAGTTATGAAGCACAAGGCATTATTTACTTTTTATCTCAGAAGTTTTATTGCGTTTTATAAATTAACACTTAAATAGTTTTCTTTGAAGTATTAGCTCATTCACATTGAGTTTGATATATAATAACACTCTTGACTTAGACTAAAGGGCCTAAAGGTTTCACATGTTCTTTTTGCCACGGCACAAGTTAAATATTGACACAGAGAGCAAACATTAACATCCTAAAATCTTGCCACCTTTAATGAAATTGTGTAGTTGACACTATAAATAAAACTGTGTTTGTTTGAAGCACCTGTTCAAATTATTACCTTAATGTATGGGTGTTGTGGACAAGTGGTGCCCCACTGTCTGGCACAGCGTTCTTCCTTGCGGTGAACATAGAACTCTGGGTTCCTGAGAATAGCTACTCGTGAACCCTGGTACTCCAGAGCTACTGCTGCACAGCCGTCCAGCTCAAGCTTAGTTTCATTGGTAACAGCCAGGACAATGGGAACAGACAGGTTGATGGCCCCGCCTGACACAGAGGAGGATGTGGTGATCTTAACCATTAAACCAAGGCAAATATTATCTCAATTTAACAGTACTTTAAATTCACGTCATACACTAAAAACCCTTAATTTAAAGTGTTGACTCTCAAACAAGAGTATTAAATAAAAGTGTTGACTTCCAAGTAGGAACCTGGTTGAGTGTTACTACAAACTGCAATTTAACTACATAATATTCATACGTAGATTTAATCAAATGTAATACCTCAATACTACATGTTGTAATGTAATGTACAGTTAGATCAGTGGTGAAATTTGCTAACAAAAAGACAAATCTAATGAATTAACACTTCAAATAGTGAATGTAAAGTAAAGTTGTTGATAAGAGTATTGAGTTAAAGTTAAATAGTTGGCCATATTTTTAGCACTTGGTTTCTAACAAGTAGAACAATGTGAACAGACAAGTTAATTTATCAAACCAAAAATGGATAATTGCTAAACATAAGGAGCAAAAAGGAAACTAAGAGAAGCTATGGGAAGCTGATAAACAGCTGAAATGTCCAGCTTCAGCTACTCCAACTAGTAGTGTAAAAATGCCAACTCGGCTGTTCCATTAATACTACATTTTTGTGACATTACCACTACAAAACAAAGTCCAGTTTTTAATCTAATGAACCCATTGTCACCTTTACTCTGTAAACCACTTGGTGTAAGCATTGTACAAATAAAGAATGAATAAATGATTGATTTTGTCATTTCACATCATTCACTTCATTTATTGATTGATTAAATTTTTGGCCAATTTAAAAAATAATGCAGGTAATGCTTTTAAAGATATGTTGACAATTATACCTAATAATCGGATTTTGTTCTGATTTAAAAGGTGACAGCTGTTTCCTGCTGCCTTCTAAGCCACAGTAGTGTGGAGATGATGTACAGGCAATTTATATGATGAGTTTATGTGACAATACAGTCATCTCTTACCATCTAGTAGGTTGCCAAAGTGTAAGACCTGGAGGAACTCTCTTTCCCTCATGAAGCCCTTCAGAGGACTGGCCCAGCCCTCTGCCAAAACCTGCACCCACTGTAGATCCAGCTGGGGTGAAAGAATAATCACTCATTCAGCATATTGCAGATAGAAACACTAATAATTATGTCTACTATCAACTGCTCTCCTTTTAACTCACATTTAGACGCTAACCTTTTCCTCTTTAGTGCCTACGACCACTTAAAGGACTAATTGTTCTGTGTTTCAATTAGCCATTGTCGATGCCATATTTATGATCAATACATTTACCTTTTTTTTAAACCATAATGAAATATTACTCAGATAAAAGCTTCGAATTAATTATACATCGAGGACCTAATGTACATACACTACCAGTCAAAAGTTTGGACACACTTTCCCATTCAAATGAATAGGAAAGTGTGTTCAAACTTTTGACTGGTAGTGTATGTTCAACACGACGTATGTAAAGCATAATTGGTTTATGTTCTGTCTAACAACCAATCCGGTGCCGCTATAGTGCAAGGAGGTTAGTGCATTGTAATATTTGGGACATTGGCTACAATGTCACATTGTTTTGATTGATTAATAATGTTCATTAGTATCATCATGCTGTTATTATACATTATTTTCTAAAGAGATTTTGTGGAAGCTTGCTCTAAATTCTAAAAATAAATAAATCCGACAAACATTTTTTCTTTTTTTTTTGTGTAAAAATCTTTATTCACTCCAGGGAACTGACCTGAGTGGTGCTTTGATAAGACAATCCTATTATTGTATGTTTCAGTGCTTCTGCTATACGCCCAATAAGGTTTTTATGTCTTTATTAGTATCCAGGGAAGTCAGAGAAGTCATTAGTACACAGGGGCCAAACGCTGGAGACAATTTATGGGCTCATCATGAGCAGCTCTCTGCCATGTCCAGTATTGACCCCCTTGTCCATTTGGTGTCTGAAAAGGATATATACTGGAGTGATGGGTTACCTTGTTGATGCTGATGGTGGGAAGTATGCTTGCATCAGCTACAGCAAGATTCAGCTTGTTTTCTGGAACAAAGAGTTCATTCACTTCCTCCATGATCCCGCTCGGTACAATATTCTGCATAAAAGCAGAAAAAAAGCTATATGACAACTGATTTCTACAGATGTCAGGAAACATGAGATATACCATCACAATTTTCCAGAGCTCAAATGGGGAGGACTAGAAGTTAATCAATCGAAAGAATTGTCTCCAGTCAACTAACTCACAAACTGTTGAATCTCTATGGTAATGCTTTGACTTAGAGTGTGTGTTTGTTTGAGCTTTAATTGTAGAACAGTTTTAGGATGGAATAGTGAAAGTAAATATTTCATGTCAGAAGCAACAATAACTACTGTCTTAGTTGGATTAGTTTATTTGGCCTTCTGCCTATTACTAGTTTAATTTATTTCATTTCACTGTTTCCCAAGGTGTAAAGCAGCCAGTATTAAAAGAAAGAAAAGTTATCTTAATCTTAAACTTAATAGTTATCATAATCTCATAAATGAAATGTGTTTTCTGAATACACTGAAAATAAAAAAACAAAAACAAAAAACACTGTTATGATGTTCAGTTGAGCAACTGCATACACAGGCTCAGACTTGTCTTGACCAATATAAGGAAAAGTGTTATGGGATTCTTCAACATTTGAAACTGTAATGCGAACTTTGTCCATGTGTAAACAGATTAATCTGCAGCAATGATATGATGGAGTCATGTCTCTGTGGAACATGTCTTTCCAGGATTTTGTGGGACCCATGACATTGTGACTTGACAGCAAACAGTAGCCCCAACCAAGAACTGGTATTACAGAACCATGTTTTCATAAACCTCCACTCATGTCTGGACTGGAAGATCTTGAGCCATGATGAACAACACAAGTAAATGATGATTAATAAATAGGTGCTGATATTGTATCACTTACACAAGAGTCCGCTTGGGCCACAACTGGAACCTGTCTTAGCATGTGAATAGTAAATTGTCATTGTTAGTCACACCTGCCTCAGTTGAGAAACCCAAAACCATCCATTTCACCCACCTGATCCTTAAGCAGCTCTAAAACTTGGTTGAGGCATTCATTCACTGAGAGCTCTCCAGTTTTCAATACAAGCTCCGGTGCCTCAGGACGCTCATAGTCTGAATCAATTCCAGTGAAACCTGACAATAAATGTAAATGGGCTCAAAAAAATGTGAGTGAGTCCCTATAACGACTTGGATTCCATTTTTACTTGAATAAGACATATATATCCAGAATATTATGATTGGTAGAATGAAAAATAGTAATGTCAGAAAAATTATTGTCCACCATACCTTTAATTTCTCCAGCACGAGCTTTCTTATAAAGTCCCTTTACATCTCTGCTCTCACACAACTCAAGGGGAGCATGGATGAACACTTCGAAAAAAGGTAGCCCAGCACTTGCATGGATCTTTCTCGCGTCAACACGATCCTGTGGACAACAAAAATATTACATTCAACAGAAATTCAGTTGTTGCTGATATTTTTGACTTTGAATGTCGCCATCATTATATTATGGTTTTCTAGCTATGTGACTGAAGTTATATGCACCATTAAATCAACACTGTGTTTTCTGACCTTGGCAAAAGGAGAGATGAAACTGGTGATGCAAACAAGCCCAGCATCTGCAAACAGTTTGGCCACCTCAGCGACACGACGGATGTTTTCCTCACGGTCTTCAGCAGAGAAACCCAGATTCTTGTTCAGGCCATGACGAATGTTGTCTCCATCCAGTGAATAGCAAGGGATAGCATGGGACACAAGATACTCTTCCAGGGCAAAACTGATGGTAGTCTTCCCAGCACCAGACAACCCTGGTGAGAAAATATAATAAGACATATTGGTTGGTTGAATGAGATGCTTTGTTTTAAATTGTTGGTTTCTCTGTGGCAGAAAAATGAGCGACCTCATGACCAATAGGTGGATGCATTACATAAGTATGAGGACATTTACCAGTGAGCCAGATGGTACAACCTCTGAAACCACCTCTGGTGCCCACAACCTGGCCTCTCTTGCTCCGGCTGACATGGTGAGCCTGGTAAACCACATTGGTTGATCTGTTCAGATCCTGAAATACAATAACATTGTCAACTATTCATGATGAACACAGCTTGTTGTAGAAAACAAACAAACAGAGCAGTTGCAATAAACCTTGCCATACTACATCAAAATGTATTCGGCACACTTTGCCTTTTCTCCTCAGTGTTCCTGTTAGTGAGGACTAGAGGGAAAAACATAGAAACAATGACTTAATCCACAACAGAAAATATATTCACTTAATTATCAGAACATAATTATTGCTATGTTGTTGCCATTAAATTGCCAATTCACTTTATTGGCACGACTGATCCAACATGCCCTAATCAGAGATATCATAAGGACCTGGCTGTGTATAAATGGGGATGTATTGACTTCTAGAGGGGAGGGGTAGGGGAGTGTGGCATGGCAGGGATGGAGGGAGGGAGACGACTGCCTGGACAATGTGTCCAGTGTGCTGCTTGCAGCCCAGCGATGATGTGGCACTGCTCTTGCCCACACGTTTGCCCTCTGCACCGACTCTCTTGTTTTCCCCTCATCCATCCCATAGATTTACTTTTTTCATATTGCACCCTTGTTACTGACAACCTGTCTTCCACAACTCCAGCCAGGCTAGGACCAGTTTAAAATGCTTGGATCTGCTATTTGATCTTACAAAGTGTAATTTCATATCTGGTAATTTGCATTTTAAAAGTTACTCTTTACACACACACACACACACACAGTGGTGACCTTAATACCTCACAGACAGAGGTGTGTTTCAGTCAAAAATGTTGGAATATCACAGCTAAAAGTTTGCCTGCATGGTTGTTTTCCTCGTGAAAGAAAAGACTGAGTAAGAATAAGACAATCTTGATATAGCTGGTGTTAAAAAAGAGAAATGACACCAAAAATTACTTCTGCCTGAGTTGAAAAAGTTTACGAAAGATGGAACAGTTTTTAACAAGAGAGTGAAATTTGATCCTGCAGAAGGTATACCAGCCATTTAAGCATTAAATTACTTTGTACATACAATGGGTAAACAGTAAAAATTATATTTGGTATGATAAAATTGTGGTCATAATCTTTTCCAACTGGCACTTACCCTAGGTTTGTGCATGTATTATACTAATGAGCTACAGCCAAACAGCATTGTTCCACTACAACACAACCACTCCTCATCCTCTCTCTCTTACTCTCAGCCGTCCGGAGAACATGACATATTTTTTGGCATTTGAAAAGTGTGAGTTGGCTGAGGGGAAAACTCAAAGACCAAAACTCTCCTTTGTGAACACGCCCTTATCCAGAAAACATCAACTTGAGAGAAATTCCATCCGAATTAATGTTTTAGAAATGTGACATATGGTTAGTCTGGGAGACCTTTTGTACTTCCTCTCTGCTGCTCCTAGTTCAGCCTACATTCTCTTTCTCAGGAAATCACAGAAAATAAAAGTATGAGAAGGCTATGTGACATTTCTCAACCAATACATGCCTAATCAACAGTCTATGACAAAGTATAAACAAATCTGCACTGTTCCATGTAAAACTGAAAAAGAGCAAACGCTCCTATCTGTCACACACAATATGCAGTGCTAAATAACACAAATGACAGGTCGCAGCCATGATTGATTTCTTGTTTTTCTTGTTCACATTTTTTGGAGAATTCAGGCCTTCCAAAGCTCATAGCATTCCTGTAGTCTACTCAGTCTGCCATCTCACAGAGGCGTCTTTCTCCCCCCTTCACAAGACACCCTATGTTATGAATGGACTAAACAGACATGGATATGTTACTACAACAACCAGCCCATTCAGAGTCCAGGCATGTCTGCGAACATCACACCTGGTAGTGGAGTTCAGATTTGAACATACGGTCACAGAAAAAGCAGCTTTAAAGCAACTATCTGGAGGATGGTCATGTACTTTTTTTTGTCCTACGCGATCGCATCAGTTCACCGGTTCGAGCATCGTAAACCAAAATGAACTTGTTGAGTTACGAGAATCACACTTCAATAATCAGATATTAACAGGAGACTGATCGGACACACACTCAGGGGGGCACATCGAAGGCGTTTAGACACACTCCGCTGCACTTTTTGGACTTGTTTCCTTTCTTTCTCCCCCCCCCCCCGGCTATCTCCAGATCTACTCACCGTTCGAAGCTTCTTCAACCCGGACATTTCGCACCAGTGTATCGGAGTCGACGGACCGGGCTTACACACGCAAACTGACGGGGCCTGGTGGAAGCTGGTACGGCTGCTGCTGCTGCTGCTGCTGGACTGGCTGGGCGGTGGTGGTGGTAGTAGTGTGTGTGTGTGTGTGTGTGTGTGTGTGTGTGTGAGAGAGAGAGAAGGGGGGGGGGTGAGTCCTCTACTTCAGATGCAAACTTTTGTCAAGGCTCAGCCAAGAAGACTACGGTCTTAGAAACGGGTCCACCAAGACACGTAGCATTAAGAGAGCCCGGCCTCGGACCCTCCTCCTCCGCCGACGACGAATTCCGCAAATCTGCATGATTTGCCGGGTAGCAGCCAATACTCAGGCATACGAGCGTGACGCGTCAGAGCAGGTTGGGCAAGATGTCTTTTTTTTTTTTTTAACAGCCTAGTTCAATCCATCCCGGTACTTCCACACACAGACAGCGTAGCGGCAATTGTCACACCCGGCCCGGGCTACGGTGGAGGGTAATCCGGCTGCGAGCGACTCGACCGCCGCCGGACGTTAGCGAACTGGATGTCACGTAAATCTTAACCCGGCTAATGTCAGTTAGCACCGACCGAGCCAAAATGGCAGAAAGTCGACGTTACGGGTTTTTTCCCCCTGTTGTTATCGATTCAATTCGGTCAAATCTTTTTACAGGTTAAATGATTAAACTAAAGTCAAATGGGGAACTAAATTGTGTGTTTTTTTTATTAACTGCCCATTCAAACTAATGGTGCGTTCAGGACACCTTTCATTAATATTTAGATTAACTTTTAGTTACTTGTTTTATTTAAAGCCGTCACAAAGACATTTAAACACGATTGCTTATCCACGTTAGAAGTGATCACATATATCTTGTGAATTATCATGAAGTAGCTTTATTATAGCTTTGCTTTTTCAAACGTGACGCTTTCAGGTACATTGTTCACTTTACATTTCTTTTGTCAGTGGCGTCAAACTGATCCAACTTCATCTCTCCATAATCTATTGCCGAAAGGAAAATACTTATTATCAATAAATTATAAAAGCGTAGATTAGTTATGTTATTAGTGAATCATTCAACCTTTCGTAATAAGAACAGGTACAGGTGTTAACTAATGGCTCTCACTTAATTAAAAGACACCTGCAGTTACAATCGTCAGTGACTAATCCCTCAAAGGTTTTCATCTATCCGGTCTACAATTAGGAAGGTTCAGTGGATGAATCCGTTTTGGACAACCTGGAAAGGCAAAAGTTAATTATCTGCATAGACCGAGCATACAATCATCTGACATGTAATACTTTGTACAGAGTTACTTGTAACTTTCTATAAAAGGTGCCTTATCAGAGAGTGGTACTGAATAATGCGATACAACATTACACTGATTTGAGTATTGCATTTTTAATTGTACGTTTGACCCACTTTAGTGAGCAACGAAGCTTGACAAAGGTAAAGCTTCGTTAGGCACACAGTCACAATGATCTTTATCTGACTGGTAGATGAATAATGAAGTGTATTGTGTTCTCCTGTCATATAATACCTAGAATAAAACAGGGAAATGGACCAAAAAGGAATTAGTGTACTTGTGAAATTGTAAAGGTATTGTTCTGTTGATCACATACTGTACATGAAAAGTGATTTCATGTGAAATAAAACTGAATTTAAACAATATGTGTTGATTTAAGGGCAGTCAAAATAGCTGCCAAATTTATTTTATGATAAAGGTTGAAGGACTTGTGAAGCATTCATAATGTAACAACCAGCACCCTTTGTTTTGACTTATAGACACAATCTCTAATTTTTAAGTCACGTGTAATTTCAGCAAATGCCTCCAAGTCCTTGTTCAGAAGCAGGAAAGCAGCACAGCGATAAATACAGATTTCTAAATTGATAATGCAACACATATAAAATGTGGAAAGTGCATAAGCAAATGCAAAAAAAAAAAAATCTTCTCTCAGGCAACAACTGAAAGAATCCTTGTGAAATAAGCTATATAAAAATTGTAATACTGTGATGGCACTAATGAAATTTTAAGAAAATTCTAAGGTTGGGATGTTTGAGTATCACCCTATCTGCCTTTCAGCAGGCATAAAACAAACAAGTTTCACTCCATTTTGCAATGACAATCCACTCTTTCACTCAGTCATTTTCTACCACTTATCCATCAGGGTTTCAGTGGGTGCTAGAGCAACTGGCACTCAGTCTCAAAGTCACAGCCTTGGAGCAGTTCTCTGTAGCGGTCTTTGACGTCTTGGTAGAGCGGCATGGAGGCCTGCTGCTCAGTCAAACCAGGGAAAGTAACAGGCTTCTCATTGAGCAGGGGCTGCAGCCTCAGGTCACCTCCCCCACAGTCGTACAGCACCAGGAGCAAGTTAGCTGCATAGGGCAACATGCGGCTGGTGCGGAAGGAACGTTGGGCCTGTGTGGCGTAGTTGATGGACGTCAGTGGGTCGCTGTCCTTGAAGAAGCCCAGCAGGGTAAGCAGTGGCAGGATGGTCTCTGCATGGCCAATCTGGATTGTCACGGCTTCAGTCACCTGCTGACCTGACCTGACATTTTGCACAAAAAACAAAAGTCTAATGCAGATGTAGCTCTGTTTTGGAGCATTTCAGATTGTAGTGTTGATCCATATAGCCAATTTATATATTACTATTCAATTAATTACCAACAGTTTAGATAATAATTTATCATAAAAGACTTGTATTAAACAATAATGTCAGTCTCTGTCTCTAGCTTCTAAAATTTGAGGATTTGCATTAAATTATCATGCATAACCAACAGTCCATCAGAAACTAAACAGCTTTAACAAAATACTTTGTAAGATTAATTTTCCTCTTGTAAATATTCCCATGAAAAGAAAAAATGAAAGTATTAAAACAATTACTTTATTTTGCTAGCTACTCCATATTGTACTAGTTTACTATTTAACTCATTTGCAAATAGGTGACAGTTTGTTCGAGGTAGATGTGTGCTTGTCAGAGGTACGGGATGTTCTGTGTAGCCAAAATAGTTTCTGATTGGCCTATACCTTCTAACTTCTGTAAATATACATTAACACATGTATTAATCCACAGCTGTAAGCAGTCCACAACAAACAATCTTGAAGTTTCACATCTTTTTAAGGAACAAATGGTCATGGGTTCGAGAGACAAGGACACAGTAGGGATGTTGGAAAATATGGAGATGCCCTAATGCGTTGTTGGTTCAGGTCTTTTCAGTAGATTGCCAAGAAGAAAAATATCACAAAACAACACCTCACTTTCAAAAAAGAACATTTGAAGTGTTACTCACTGATTCTCCTCGGCTGCTTTGTCCAAGCGACTGAACACATCATGGAAAAGAATGCAGCTGGACTTACTGTTAATATCATGACCATAACTTCTTTTCCAAAATTGTTTTAAGTCATTTGCATACTCCATAACCTGATGAAGCAGAGAGCACAAACAGTTGCGGGAGTGGGCTTTGTGTGAAGACCAAAGATAGAAATCTAGCTTTCTTTATGTAAGGTAACATTTGAGCGTACCTGAGTGTTAGGTTATCGGGTAACACACCACACAAAACACTCTTTGTGACATGACCAGGTGTTGTTGACACCTCTGACATTACATATGTTTGCTTTGTCTTCCACCTACACCTTAGATCTTATTACTTTAATATTCTGTTCTCAGCTAACTCTTCTATTTCTTGTAGCGATATTATTCACATATTTAACTTTAGTAAATCCTTACACATCCTTATTAAAAAACACAATGCATTTTCACTGTTAAAAATGTGACATTGACATTGATCCATTCTCAGGATAGTCTTGCCAAAGTGTCTATTGTGTTGGAAAGCACATTATTCGGCCATGTTGTGATAAATGATTCTAATGAATTTACAATTAATTAACTGAAACCAAGCAGCACTGTCTACTAACATCTCCTTTCACCCTTATGATGATCTTAGCTGTATGCTCCCAAAGCTGAAACAGACATTTGATGATACTACAACACCAAACACACAATCATTAAATAACTGAGGGCAGTACCTGTGCATCAACCTCGTCAAGGAGCCGACACCAGGGGGAGTTCACTGTCTTAATGGCAAGCTCATATGCGCACAAATAAAACGCAGCTTCTGCCATATCTGCAGGAAAGGTTGCAATAAAATGTTAATAAGTAGCGAATTCTGACTGGCTTGAGTGCAATCAAAACAAATGCAGAGGGGAATTCTGGGAAATTACCCAATTTATCCTCAAACCTAAGCATTAACCTTCTGTAAGTACACACTGACTTAAGTTCAATAGATCAATAACAGGAACTTGGCTATTTTCAGAGTAGAAAACAGCTCCACCTTCTGTTCAGATGATCACTGTGAAATACTGTATGACCAATGAGATGTTCTGCAAACTGTCAAATCAATTTAAATGCCAATCTTTAAATTTATGCGCCCCTTAATTTTCTATAATTTCACAGAAAATAACTGATATTTATCTTTAAATTTACTGTAACTTTCCCAAAGAGGATGATACAAGTTATACATAGGTAAAGCAAATATATAAAGAATAATATTTTAAAAAATGTGTACTACATTCACTTATGTAATTTCAATAAAGTATTTTCGATTAAGTGTGAGCATGCCCTTTGTATTTCTCTAGTAAGATAAGTTAAATATGCTAAAAAGTAATATTTGTTCACAGTCAAGCCAACAGTTCAATTTCAGTGTGCTGTAATGTGTTGGCTCTGTCCACTCAACATGACTGGAGCTTGAAAGAATGTGTGGCCCCACAACAAATGTTTGCCCAAAGCATCCAAATGCATTTACTTATAGACAAGTTGGAACAAGCTGTATTTTTTATGATCTTAAAATTGTTATCTTATTGAAATAAAGGATCTGAAGTTTTCTGTGGCACTGACCATCAGTGACTGTGCTGTATGGGACCTGAAGGCGATCTGCAATCTTCTGCTGGACTCTCCACATCTCTGGCCCCTGCTTGAACTTGTCCACCTCTGTCAAAGCTGAGGGGTTGTTGTCAACTTCCTGCACAAACCTGGTGCAGGTGTCAAAAAACCTCATCAGAGCATCGTTGATTGCATGGTCAAACTCCTTATCTGTGGGGAGATTTTATTTAATTATTTATTTATTTTAAAAAGGAAGAGGTCACTGCAAAAATGCATCAAAGTGACTGGGTGATGGTTTGGCTGGTCCCACCTCTGATGTCCCACAACTCCGTCAGTCCAGCCTTGAATGAAAGGGTGCTGTTGACACACCGGTGTTTGGAGCTGGTGATGAACTTGATGAATCCGCCTCGGAGCTTCTCCTCGGAGATCAGTGAGGGGAAGAGCTTGGACAGCCTGACGGCGAGATGCTTGTGGTCGCTGACTCCTTTCTGGACCAGCCTGCCGTCCATGTCCTCGGTGTACCACATCCTCCACTCGCCCAGGATCTCCCGCAGCCAACCCGCCCGACCCGAGGCTCTGCTCTTGACGAGTTGGTACAGTTTCTGCATTTTTTTGACGTTTTTGCTGGTCGGGTATCTTGTGCCGTGTCTGATCACTGCGGTCAGATGGATTTGGCGACATTGCGTCGACGGCGGCTGCAGAACGGATGTGTTGACTGAGAGTATGTCCCCAATGAGATGCGGGTTCACTTCCTCATAGCGCCCTTTGGTGGTGAAATATTTAGCGATCGCCGGTATGTCTGGATGGACGTCGGGACCCCTCGCGTCGCTGAGAAAAGAGCAGGAAAGGCCGAGTATGGTGGTGAGATGAGCGACAACGATCCTCCATACAGTGATCCGCATGATGCAGCTTGTTGTGAGGCTGCGTGCAGCCCCACACACCGCCAGGCAAACAATGGACTGACGTCGTTGACATGGGACTGTTGGACCAACCCGGTTCAAGCTGACATGGACTCACATGACTAGGGTGGACTTTGGATGTTGACCAAAGCTGGATGACTAAAGTGGATCGATGATCAGCCGCAGATTTACTGCTCCTCCTTCTGATCTGTCGCATGGTACTGCTCTCAAACTCACTGGCAAAAGTTAATCGTGTTTGATAAACCACATATATATCTATTTAATCAAATCAAATCAAACTTTATTTATATAGCATTTCTCATATAGATCAGAAACACAAAGTGCTTCACAGGTTAGGAAAGAAGAAAGAGAAAAAAGAGAAAATCAGAAACACACACAGAAAGAGAGAGAAAAAAAGAAAAGAAACAAGGAACCAGTGAGATTGGTCCTAAAACCTGATTGATATTTCTCTAAAATACTGTTCTTATCTAAAAAAAAATGTTTTGTTGATTAAAAAACAAACCAAAAACCCTTTTTCTGGGATTTTACCAAGAAATGTTAAGTTGGATACAGGTCGGTAGTTACTAAGAATATGAGGTTCTGAATTACTCTTCTTCAGAAAGGGCCTCAACACTGCTGTTAAGAAGACACACATCTGAAGAGAGCAATTGACAACATTTAAAAGCTCATACTCAATGAATCCAGAAAATTGTTTTAAAAGTGATATGGGGTTTGGATCTAAAAGGCAGGTGGTTTTTATGAGTTATAGAAAATCTGGCCAAACTAAAAGCTGATGTGTCTCAAAAGACACATCTAAGCAAACGCATTTATCAGATTCGGCAAAGCAGGATCAAGGATCAAGCGGAAATTTTAGGGAAAAACTGTATCTTGTACATTCTCAGGAAAAGGGCATATTTATTATTTCATTTTGAGGTTAAAAGGGCATCAAAGCACCCTCTAAACCTAAACCTCAACAGGATGCTTGAACAGCTGACACTCAGTCTCAAAGTCACAGCCTTGGAGCAGCTCTCTGTAGCGGTCTTTGACGTCTTGGTAGAGCGGCATGGAGGCCTGCTGCCCAGTCAAACCAGGGAAAGTAACAGGCTTCTCATTGAGCAGGGGCTGCAGCCTCAGGTCGCCTCCCCCACAGTCGTACAGCACCAGGAGCAAGTTAGCTGCGTAGGGCAACATGTGGCTGGTGCGGAAGGAACGTTGGGCCTGTGTGGCGTAGTTGGTGGACGTCAGTGGGTCGCTGTCCTTGAAGAAGCCCAGCAGGGTAAGCAGTGGCAGGAGAGTGTCTGCATGGCCAATCTGGACTGTCACGGCTTCAGTCACCTGCTGACCTGACCTGAGATGTACAGGCCAAACGAGGACTCAGAATTTAACATATAATTTCTGCTGTAGCATTCAGTGCATTTACATGCGCAGGGTTAGTCAAAATACAGCCATAGTTCGACTTCGTCAGTCATTTGGATAACTTTCTTTGTTATAGGGAATTAAATTTAATTCATAAAGCCGTAAATAGAGACAAAAATCTAATCCCAAACAGAACATGCAATCTGTACTAAGTGTTATCTGGGTAGACCTAAGTTTTTATACTAATGTTATTATTTAGTCAGCATATGTGCATTTTAAAGCCCCATACCTGTAACTTAGGGATAGGACACAAACTGAAGGCTGAAGGACAATAATTTCATTCTATCCATTGAAGGACTTCATTCATGTTTTTAGCCTGTCCATGATGTACAGACTAGTCCTTTAAACATGACTTACTTGATCTCATCGGCTGCCTTGTTCAGTTGACTAAACATATCATGAAAGAGAATGCAGCTGGCCTTGCTGTTAATATCATAACCATGTCCTCTTTTCCAGAACTCCCTCAGGTCACTTGCATATTCCATAACCTATTGATGAGGAAAGTGCAAAGTTGGTCAGTGTGCTGTTTCTATATAGCAATTTATGGCAATTTATGTCAATCTACTAAGATTGCATGATCATTGGTAACACTGAGTTTTTGCTCAGCCTGTTACACAAGAGACAGAACATTTACTCTTCTGTGACTAATTCACAGCTCATTTTTAAGAGGTAAGCATTGCAATATCTGGATAATTTTGGCTTTTTATTTGCCTTGTGCTGTTTTTGTTGATTCAATAGTTAGTGTAGTTTCTGGACCTTCTGTGTCCAGTTGACCCAAACACCCATTTGATTAGCTGAAGTGCTTCTCCAAGCAACTCAAGTGCCATTTTGTTCTGACCTTGTGTTAAAACCACCTGAATTTAAACATAGTGCACACACAAAGCTTGTGGACAAGCATTTCATGCAGTGCCTCTTTATTTAACTTTACCTCTGTAAAGTCCAAGGGGCTTCTGGGGTTTATGAACAATATCTGCTCATGTGAAGAAGCACCCTGTTCCACCCTTGATGATAAAGAGCTCTATAAATAAATGAACTTCTGGCTGTGGAATAGAACATAAAGGCCCAACCTGCACCTGTACGAGTGATTCTGAAATTTATCCAGGTGTAAATAGTGAATTAATGGTGGTGGAATTACATTTACTTTCATGATCCCAGTATGTCTGTCACATGGCCATGTCTTAAAAAAGAGTTCTTTTCTTTTCTAATCTGTTCTCTCGGCAATAAGACAAAACCCATACATCACCTACTGATCTACATATACTTCCTGCCACTGCCACATGAACTGTACTTCATCTCTCTTACCTTTGCATCATCCTCATCAAAGAGCTGACACCACGGAGAGTTCACTGTTTTGATAGCAAATTCATAAGCACACAGGTCAAATGCAGCTTCAGCCATTTCTGCTGGAAAGAGTTGGTATAAAATGTTTAGTGTTGACTTAACAGCAGCTGCAGACATTTAAGATGCTAAGAAGGCAGGCAAATAACATGCACTGGAAATAACTAAAAACTTGCATACGTCCAGTATTAATTATTTTAAGATCTAGTAGCAATATAGTTGATTTGAAAGTAGTTTATCTAGATCCTAAAACCAAAGCTCCTATGTAGGCATAGCTTGCTCACTTACTGTGCCATTCTGAAGTCAATTTAACCTATTTAATTCCATAAATAGCACAGTTGAGCAGAAACTGGTACAGAGCTTCATCCAGTCTAGTCTCAAATATGATCACTGGGCTGTTCTGCACGGTATCCTCCTCAGCATGGATATAACGCTTTATTTTAATAATAAAGATTCAGCATTCACACACATCATTCCAGATTGACCTAATATCAGGGGAAGCTAATTTCCTCTTTCTTTTTTTTTTGAAGAGGACGTTTCAGTTTTCAGCTCACCAACTGAGTCTTGATCCTCATTCACTTTTATTGTTCCTAACCATTTTCATAACCAAAAGCATACAAATGAAACTATGAATAACATATAAATGGATTGATTTTCTTTGTTTGGACTTTTGATACTTTTGAGGTCACATACAGGGGCCTGTATTAGACAGGGGACAAACCTGAGCAGCCATTTAATAAACCCAGTGCAAGTGACCCCTAACAGCTAACATTTATTCTGGGGAGTTTGGGAAATTATTAGTTCTTGCAAACAGCTTCAAAAAGTAGTCTGAGTGCAGATAAGACCTTGGCTGATGAGACTGTGTGGGACCTGAAGACGATTTGCCATCTTCTCCTGGACTCTCCTCATCTCTGGCCCCTGCTTGAACTTGTCAACTTCTACGACAGCTGAGGGGTTGTTATCAACTTCCTGCACAAACCTTCTACACTCGTCAAAAAATCTCATCAGTGAATCGTTCACAGCATGGTCAAACTCCTTATCTAGATAAAAACAAAAAGGAAAAGATTATACTGAAAATCCATCTCAGTTAAAATTCCATGCATTAACAATATCTTCATCACTATAGTCATACCTCTGATGTCCCACAGCTCTGTCAGTCCAGCCTTGAATGACAGGGTGCTGTTGACACACCGGTGCTTTGAGCTGGAAGTGAATTTGATGAATCCACCTCGAAGCTTCTCCTCTGAGATCAATGAGGGGAAGAGCTTGGACATTCTGATGGCCAGATGCTTAAGATCATTCACACCTTTTTGGACGAGGCGGCCGTCCATGTCCTCAGTGTACCACATCTTCCACTCGGTCAGGATCTCATGCAGCCAGCTGTCTTCACCTGTGGCATTGTGTAGAGCAGTATTATAGAGTTGCTGAATCTCCTTGATCTTTCTGGTTGTGGGGTATCTTGTGCCATGCCTGATTATTGCACTCAGATGAATTTGTTGACATTCTGCCGATGGAGGCTGTAAAATGGATCTGTTAACAAAAAGAATGTCTTCTTTGAGATACGGGTTTACTTCCTCATACCGTCCTTTCGTGTTAAAGTATTTGACAATAGCTGGTATTTCTGGATCCTCTTCAATTGCTGTGAATGTAAACAGCATGAGATCATTGAAAATTAAAACATAAAAAAATGTTGATTTCCAAAGAAAAGTCAGCATGATGAATCCAAGAGCTGGCTCAAAAATCAGCTATAGACAAAATGTTTCCAAACCTAATCAAAAATAGACATGGACAGAGTCCAGTTCTGTTTGTTTAGCCCAGTTACATCACAACATAGTGTTACCTCAAAAGTAAACCAAATATTTCAAGCCATCATCTATTGTCCTCCTGTAAAAACAAAAAGTATGTAGCAAATTATGTTATATTATTTTACAGTGAAATTATGAAATTGTTGTTATGAAGTATGTATGGTTGGAAAGTCTTTTTTCTACTTTACTGCTGTCGGCGGAGCTTTCTGGTTTGGCATCACTGTCCTTGGAATGCAGATAATCATCACAACTTCATTGGTTTCACTTCACAACAGCTTTCAGATCCAAGTAGCAACGACAAAATAGTCATCACTTATCTGGAAAAGTAAAATGCGTCCATAGACAGAAGATCTTCTCCATATTCACCTCACATTTATCATTTATCTCTCCATCCAGTCTACATTGAACACAATAAGGCTTATTTTTTCTCTTGCATATGAGTATTGACATTATATTGAAACCTATTTCATGAGTCACTTATAGATGTATAAAAAAATGTGTAAGCTCCCACTTGATGTTACAGGTTTCAGTGTTAGTTTATTCTGCACAGGAAAACGGCACTACTACAGTCACTACTGGGGTTTCCAGGAAGTCCTATTCAATGAACATACAATTCAAACACAAAGTTAAAAGTATATTTTAAAGTGAAAGTAAAACAAAGTAACTACTGATGTTGTGGTCTTCTTGCAAGGAAGATATTCTGTGTTCACCAGAGTAGACAGTAGGAGGGGACATTATGCACAACCTTTATTAAATGCCTTAACGCTAAAAAGAAGCTATTTGAAATTAAAATGAGCCTATGAGGGATCCTTTGAATGGCTCAGTGGCTGATCATTGAAAGCGTCACACATCAATTAAGCCTGGTAAGGACCTAAAGTTACCTATAGAGACAGTGAATGCTTTATCAGACTAGGCAGAAGAGAAATGTACTCTGTGGCAATTCACGATTGACTAACTCAGTCATCTTATCTGACTGAGGAATATAAATTGATCAGTGGTAGCACAGGCAGCTGAAATTAGATAAAATAGTAAACTTTGCATCAGTACAACTATGCATTAAAATGCCAAATGAAGTTTGTAAAGGTCAGACAGTTTTATTAAAAACATATATGACATAAATTTCGACTACGGTTTACTGTGGTTGCAAGGGTTTACTGTGACAATTCCAGGGCTGCCATATTCAGTTTTTTTCTTTTTTTAAAAAATCATATATCTGCGTTATCACATGTAGATTTGTATCAAGATTAGATTATTCCTGCTTTTCACGTGTTTATCTAAATTTAGTTTGATGTAATTTAATATAGTGGAAAACAGATCTTTGCATTGGGGTTTTGTATTTTTTTTCCCTAAAAAAATTTACATTGTTGAATGCTACTCTATATTAATCTTGGTCAACCATTGTCAACAAAGAACAATAAAGTTTCATGTTAGCTTTCTGATATAATGATCAAATTGGCTGAATGAGAAAATTGAGTTTGCATTTCGCTGAATGTCTATCTTTGTTTCCATTTGTGTAGAATAAAAAATAGAAACCATTTTATTTTCATATATATATATATATATATGTCTTGCGCAAACCTTCCCTAACAAATGGCTCCAGGTAATCTGGGTTTGGCTTCCACTGCTCCAACGCTGCGTTTTCTGCGTTACTGTCACTGGTGCTGCATTCAAGTGCTCCTCCAGTGCTCCGAATTGAGCGTTGCGCTTGGGAAAACGCGCATTGTTGTGCGCGATTTTCCTAAAAGCCGCCGTTGTGACAACTCAGCTCGGAGGCGGGGTGCGTTGAGACCCCGGGATGCCTCTTACACCGCAGTTTGGTCGCAAGGACACTGGAAGTGTCTTTATTTTGACGGACCTGTGGGATAGTGCCTGAAGGCATCGCGGATGACGGCATGAAGGGAACTCCCGCTTCTCTACTCACAAACCCACAACGTCGGACCGACCCACAGAGCCGTCCGTACCACACTGCGGTGATTATCACAACGACTGGCGAGGAGAGCCTCCATGAAGGTTTCCACTGAGAGGTAATCCCACCTTTACTAACTATCATGTGAGGAGCAGACGGAGCTATCCACCGAGCCCCCTTCACCTCCTCCGTGCTATCGGTTGGTTACGACCATGACTCCCAAGTCGTGTTCAGACAACTGTTAGTTAATATGTCAAACCAACTCCTCCGCCGTTTAATATATTTGACTGGGCCCCTTTTTCTGAAGGTTATTTCATTTAATTTAATTTTTTACCACCAAACCTTCAGCTAACTAATGCGGGGCTGTTTTTCACCCAAGGCTCACTGGCCCAGTGTTCAAACATTTTATCAGTTGACGACAACACATCTCCCCTTATCCTTAATCCCGTTTTCACCGTCATGGGCGGAGAAGCTACACTCTGGGAAGCTACAGTCCGCCGTGTGTCCACTCCCCCCCCGAGCTGCTGCCGACTATCTAAATATAATAATAATAATAATAAAACAGGCGTTTAGCAGCGCTGACACTCAAAGGCACACGGCTAACCGTCACCCCCAAACCTCGCCACCTCCGACACAAGCCCGACCACTGTAGCTAGGCGGCTAGCTAGCTGAACACTGAAGACGCTAACTTGCTTGTCTATTTTTAGGTTTTCAGCTCTTAAGCTCTTAAGCCACTAAACACGGTGGCTGTCGGGGTCTTAATGGGAACAAAAGCGGTGTTTTTAGCCCGTTAAGCCCCCGGTGTCAGCCGTGATTTTGATGTAACGTTGTCTCACAGGTGTGTCTACTAACGTTACTGTGGCGGTGAGTCGCCCGAAATATGTTTTTTTTTTTTTTGGTTGTTTTTTTCCTCTATAGCTTTTGGTCTATGATTGCCTAACCACAATTTAAACGGTAGTCTTCTCCCTTTGGCAGGGTAACAGTATAGATCCTTTATTATTATTATTTTTATTGACATTATTCGCCTAAGAAAAGGTGACCTGGTTTTTCATAGTCTTTGGATCCGTCTCTTCCCCTCATGTGGAAAGAGAGAAAGGGAGGGGGTTGGGGGGTGACTTGATCACAGATGTGTTTGAACAGTTGTGTGTTTGGAAAAACAGTCACACACTTAGACACACCAGCACAGACACACACGCTCTAACCTGAGATTGGCTGAGGATCCACTAAGGCCAGGGCAAGAGTCAAAGCCAATGGGGAGGTTGGTCGAAATAAACAAGGAAATGTCTATGGAAAGCAACTGGTGAGAAAACATCTTTCACAGACAAAAACAGGGTGAACGCAGTCTGTGTCAAGGCTGCGTAATGTTTAAGCAAGTCAATGGGATGTATTGTTACGACTGCATCCAGCCCGGTTGCTGTGAAAACCTCTTTGCCAAAGCAAAGCATGTCAGACCATCAACAAGGAAACGGCTATGTTTGACAAGCATGGCACTGGAAACAATGAGTTTTCTGTCTGTAGGGCAGCTATGATTCAGCCTTTGAAAACTGTCCCAGCTGACAACTAAACTTAATAACTTAACAGGATTCGGTACCATCAACTTCCTCTGGACTGGTGGGGGACACGCTTTCCTGTCACTCTTGTGTGAAATGAGCCGGCAAACTACTTCTTTTTTGCAAGATTATTTAAAAGATTTTATTTTTTTAACAACTCGGGCAGGAACACAGATTCCTGCTTCTCCGGGTTGTTTCTTATAAAGCTAAAGTTCATTTAACAACATTGAAAGAAGATGTAAATGTTTCAGATTAAATAAGCATAACTCTATTGCATATGACTTAATAAAAGTGCAGAGCGTCAGATGGTAGCAATGTTCGCACTCATCTGTATCTATGTCGGGGTCCATTTCTGCAAACATGCAGAGTTTTTTTTGGCCAGATTGGAAGGAAAGACCAAAACTGAGAGCCTTTCGAGCTTTTTCAAAAGTTGCACAAGACACGGAGACGGATGAGTCATATAGAAAAATTGACATGAAATGAGACTTGTAAATAGGTAATACCTTGTGGTGTTATGAATGTTTCTTTAAGTGTTTATACAAAGTGGCCATACCCATAAAACTCCCAAATACCTAACTCAGGGTTTGGCAACCCGCGGCTCTATTATCCCTCTGCTGTGGCTCCCTGTGGCTTTGAAAAAAATAATGTGAATAAATAATAGCTATTTAATTTCAATAAATTTTATTCTAGTCAGTTATTTTTTTTCAATGTAATAGTTACGATTCTAGAATATTTAATTAAATATTTTGTCAATCAAAATATGCATCCACCTTGTTTGCATCACCTGTTGCCGACAGGCTGGTGACTTATTTTGAGCTCTCGACCCCCGGTAAGCTAAGGTAGGTTCTGTGGCTCCAGGTGGGTTTTGTTTGGTGGGAACCACACCCAAATGGCTCTATGAATGTTGAAGGTTGCCGACCCCTGAACTAACAAATCATTTCTTCACTTCCTAGGCAGAACAGACTTAAGCAATATACTCTTACACCTACCAATTAGCAAAGGTGAACATAATTCCCCGCCAGGGGGACACTTACAACCCCGATAAATGAGGGGAAAATGGACAGGCATTAATCAGGGCACCTAAGTAGGGAATGGGGTCCTTTAACTTTGCACGCGCTGAGAGTTGCTTGGCATTCATACTTGCGACTGCTAAGGAGTGAACAATGTATGCATGAATAAGCAGCTGTAAATGTAACTATGTAATGTTTTTAAGTAACTCCCAGTTCCCAGTGGGGGCACCTGAACATGTCTAGGTTGATTGGTGACTGGATGTAAATGTATGTGGTGACCTTAGCAGCACGGTGGCATAGTGGTTAATGCTGTTGCCCCGCAATAAGAAGGGTGCGGTTCGATTCCCAGTGGGGGCACCTGAACATGTCTAGGTTAATTGGTGACTTGATGTAAATGTATGTGGTGACCTAAGCAGCACAGTGGTGTAGTGGTTAGTGATGTCGCCCAGCAATAAGAAGGGCGGGATTTGATTCCCGGTGGGGGCACCTAAACACCAATTGGTTAATTGGTAATGAGCAAGGAACAGTGAGCAGACTAGACCAGGGACGGGACCTCCTCCAGAGACCCCCCCAAAAGACTAGAATGGACCCCTCCAGAGACTAGACCAGACTAGTGGGAGCAAGAGACTGGACCACTCCACAGAGACCGGACCCCGGCCTTTTTTTCATTTGAAAGGGAACGTATCTGTCGGGAAAATTCTCAGAGGGGGTCACTAATAATGCATGCCCCCCCACCAGTGAAGCGGCCGTCTGAGTGCTAAGTGCTAAGTCAAACGAGAGTCACTCACTGAGCTTAACACAAAGAGGTTGACTATCATGTACTTCAATGTAGATGTCAGTAATCGGTGGAAAACCAAAAAGCATGGGGATAGAAGAAATTAAAGAGTTTAGATTTGATATTTCCACCAAAGTTGTGGGATGTATGTTTCATTGTTTTATTGTTATGTTTTTGCTTAAATGTGTGGAAGCATTAAAGTTTTCAGTTATAACTGAAGAAATTGTCTATATTTCATTACTTAAAACACTGTGTCAGGGTTAAATTTGCGTAAAATGCTAAAAACGGGAAAAAAAAACAAATATGGAAAAAATTAAAATGGAATTTGGGAAGAAATAAAACAGATTTTATAGGGCTCTAGGTAAAACCGAAATGAGTCCAAATCTTTGCTTTCAACGAGGATGGGGCTGGTTGAATCTCTCTTTCCTCCATTATTGTTCTTTCCTCCTTGTTTTTGTGCTTATAGCGCATGTGTATGTTCCAGAACCGGCTCCTCGGTGACGTCAGGACGTCCCGCATACAAAATGGAGGCAGACAGCCTGTGGATTTGCTTTATTTATTTATTGATTTTATTGATTTTTGGAACATTTTAAATTGATTCTGAATCGTAGTAAATGAGAATCGCGATTCTTATATGAATCAGTTTTTTTGGCACACCACTATTAAATATGTTACTCGTCAAAACTGTCTCTGTAGGCAAATGGAAAAATACTGTTCGGGTCTCCATATATCCTGAGGTTGATATATGTTTGACAATGCTTTTTGGAGCTCTCTAAAATGATTCCACATTTGCAGATGCATGTATCCAGGGTTTTTCCTGCATAGAGAATTTGGTGGCTGCCGCCACCAGCTCACGGCTCAATGTTTTTAATCGGAAATTCCATCAAGTGTTTCCCTGTGGGGATCTGTCATTTCAGTCATTTGTACCTGCAGTTGCACGCAACCACCAGTAGTGGCGATGGCGCTGTGCTGAAATTAGCGGATGAACCGACGCTACGAATGAATGAAGGAGAGTCTTTCACCGGCCAACCGCCATATACTGTCATATCAAAGTATCTTTGATACAGTAAAGCCACCAATAAATCCAAAAGAAGAAGAGGATTACATGATGCTACCTCAAAAGGAGGTCCAGGGATCTCGAAGATCCTTGAGGGTTATTGTCCCAAACTGTTGAACGAAGTACTTAAAAAAATAAATGAACATACTTTAAAATAATACTTGTCATGTTTTAACAATGTAATTATGACTCCTAAAATAGACTGCTAGTAAAACATTTGCTTGAGCCAGTTGAAGGCAAGGTACATGTGCGAGTGTGAGCCCACTATCAGGCACCACCACCACCACCTCATTTTAAGCCAGGAAAAACCCTGTGTATCTGCTTGTTTCCAGCGTATTTGAACATCAAAACTCAGACCACAGCTTGGGTATAATGCTATTACCTGATGGCCTTAGCCTGTTTGTTGTTCTAGCATATGGTACTATAATTATAGTGCCATCCAAAAGGCATTGAAAATTCAATTTCAATCACAGACTTGCCTCCACAGAAACAATATGTAATGGCTTTAATCTTGTTTCTGCCATAATTAGAAACACATGAAGTTCAACTGCCGCTCACATGATGCCCCAGTTTCATTTGGCCTATTACTGCTTTTTGGAAATCTAGGTTAGTAGCACTGGCACTTTGATGTAGCCTATTTTGTGTATTTTAGAGAGGAAATGATGTCACAATATCAAATGAATTGATAACAACCTCCATGGGAGAAAGACTCAGTGTTTACGTAGTCTAATGTCATCTCACTGGTCATAGTTTTGATAGATGAAAGGAGCCACACAGAAATTTAGTGAGTTGACTTGAATTAATGCGCATATGGGGTTCTATATAATACTAGAAAATGCAAGTACATGACAAATGTAGTGGCAAACCCATGTGGACAAGGGCGAGTAGTGGTAAGGAATTTTAAGTAGTGCAAGCTGCCTGTGTAGAGACGAGGTTCTGTGCTTTTGTGTATTGTCTCATCTTTCACTTGAGCTGGGTATCCCTCTGTCCTGACTTGATTTGAGTAACTCTTACTTCCCCAAGAATTCTACACACACATTGTTCATGAAGTTTCTCTTGGTGTTTTGTATCGAGTATTTTCGTTTTTAGGTTTGATGGATTTAAGTAAACCAGGCACCCAAGCAGTCTAACTCCTGCAAACCTCCCCCTGCCCTAATTTTTTCACACAGTTTGGCCTAATTTAAATGAGAGATTCAGCATGATACTCTCTTGGGGCTAGATGGTGTAACTTTGGCCAGTGGCAGGTCATTTTGTAGCTGTTTTTTGAGGAAAACCATGCAAATTACCACAAAAGGATGACAGTACAAAGTCTGATGGGAAAGAGACACTAATGGACAAAGCAAGAAAAAGCTGAACTTAAGGGTCTTGTGAGATTTACTGTGCTATAATTTATTCAGCTTTTGTGGTTGTCATTTTTGCCACCTCTTTTAACACTTTGAAGCCAGGCTTAAGCTTAATGCTCATGAGTGAAATTGTGTTTACATTGGTCAATTATATTGACGTGTGATTGTGGTTCTGTAAATTACATCCAAAGGCTGAACTTCTCGCATACACTACCAGTCAAAAGTTTGGACACACTTTCCTATTCATTTGAATGAGAAAGTGTGTCCAAATGTTTGACTGGTAGTGTATCTTTTTTGACTTCTTTCTCTGTTATTGAATGTGCTTTTTGTATTATGTATTGTATCATGGAGTTTAAAGGTCATCATACTTTGTGATCACATGAGTACAGTGGATAACATGTTCATATGTAGATTATTTTATATAACACATGAGCCTCCTTGTTGCAGGCTTTTGGTGATCATTCAAGAATGCTGGGTTGGTCAATTGATTGATTGATTGATTGATTTTTTTTTTTTCCCCCAATTCATCCAATGAATAAAAAACTGTTGCATGTTTCTTTCCAAACATGCCATGTCAATGCTGGTGTCTCTTGTCAATCAACACACAACCTTCTGCAGTTCAGATGGTTGACGTATGAACAGTTACGTTAAATGCTGTGCCTAGCACTAATTACTCCCTGTTGAAAACAAGTCCCCTGTGGACTATTCCACTTGTTATTTCTGTTGTCTGCACTATATTCACTTGCACGTTGGAGTCTGGTGAAGATGTGTGTTGGTCCTTTGGGGCTGTGAGGGCCTGACATCCTCATTAGTGACTCATAAAGCTGCATGTGATTTTTCTCATTAGGAGATAGAACCTACTAGTACATTAGTTGCTTTGCCGTTCAACTCACCTCCTCGAGACCTCTGCAAGAGCCATCCATGCTTTATGGCCTGTCAGATCTCTGCCCTTGGCCAAACACCTTGTTCTGTTAATTAACCCACTGGCTGGACACATAATTGTTCTGTGAGAGCAGGGCTGTCATCGTCTGCCAAATAAGTCTGTTTCAAAATGTGCTTCATCATACAGAGTGTACTAATCATCTCAGTGTTTTCTTGACGGTCAGCATAGTGGTTTTGGCACATTTTGGTGTAGTAAAATGTTGCTTCTGAGCTTAACATTTCTTCTACTTTATCTTAAATAATTTGGGGGTGAATAATAAGGTGATCAAGGAATATAATTGCAGGGAAAGTGAGTACGAATAGCAAAAGTAAACTTTATTAAATATATTATCAGAATGGACTTTTGTTTCCAAAAAATTCTGTATGTAGTTAAGTTAAACAATGTAATGTCAACCATAGGTTAGGATATAAAGAAAAGAGTGATTGATTTTTCCTTGATTTTAAAATTTCACTCTCCTTTTACAGTGTCTGTCTTTATTTATCTGACAAAATTACAGGTTGAGTGTTTCTCTGTAGTAGGTGGAGGTTATGTAATGCACATTTTGATGCTCCTGTTGTTAGCAGTCACAGAGCCATTCACCGTTTTGTCCAGGAGTGTTTCGATATTTCTTGTAAATTGACGAGTTTTAATTTAACATAGGCATAGATACAGTACTTATTCCAAGTAGTTTGGTATTGCCTGGAGGAATTGTTCTCCTGGAACTGATTTATGCTTGTTGTATGCTCGCTTATCAACACCCCAGATATATTGATGGATATCTGAATCATTGTTCCCTGAGGTAAGGTGCAATCTGAGTAATCTGGTTCCCTTTCTTAACAATATAAAACAAAACCTGCAAAGCAACATTTAAAGTGTATAAGTTGCATTAAAATGTGAAATGGATGTTTGTACTGATAATGTTTTCAGTGCAGAGAGACTGACTTCTCTGTCTTGGCCTCAGTGACAGCCGGGATCAGAGGCATTATGTTTTCAGGTTGTTTGTATGCCCCATATCGCCCAGAAAGAATTAATATCAGAGTTGGCATAGCCGTACACTTGGACTCAAGGATGAACTGATTGAAGTATGAGGGTTAAAAGTCAAAGTCAGAGTGACCCTATAAAACATTTTTTTGGGGGGAGGGGGTTACTCACCAACTCGTACACAAATTGTTAATGTTATTTAACACAAGTGTCTAAGATGAAATGTAATGGAATAACGCAGCAAGAGGGATTGACCACTTTATAGTTCCTGCAACTTGGCTTGGTCTAGTTCTTATTATGAATGTCACTTCATTATTCTTATAATAAAGAGTATGTTAACTTTATTTCTATACAGCTGAACCAATGTGCCATCCATAACATACATAGTTAATTTTTAACAGGAGTATTTCTCATTTTAACCAGGCTGACCAAATTGTGTAAATATAGGTCCTACATTGTCTACCTGTGGGGTGTTTGTAAAGGGATACAGGTGAGAATGTGTTATTCCCCATTGTTGGTTCTCTCATGAGAGGAAAACCTGTAAATGGATGCTTGTTTTTTAGAAGAACTTTGTCCAAAGAAAAGGACAACACCCTAAAGACATAAACTAATGACATGGCAAACAAAGCACCTTTCTTTGTCTTTTGTTTGAGTGGAAATATTATCTTAATCTATCTTTAATCTGACCGACATTGTTAGCAGGTTGTGTAATGTAATTGTTGAAAAATGTGACCATTTTGTCTCAACAATGTCATACAGAGATAACCTGGTTAAATGTAACATAAGCTGTCAAATATGAGAACCATCATTGAAATCATTTACAGGGCTGGTGTGTTTGCCCTTATTAATAAAGCTGTGTAGTGTTGCTACACTGGGGCACCAGCAGAAAGCCTTATTACCTGGCCTCCATGTTTGTCACTTTAAAAACTGACCTAATTAGACCTTGAGGTAGCAAACATTTTGTTCAATCAGTGGATGACAAAAATTGTTGTAATTTCTTGATTTGTTTGAAAGTCATTTATAGTCACATGATAAAGAGGACAACAGTCCTCATGGTTGAGAAGCTATGCTGGTCTTTTTTCGCTCGTGAGGTGACACTTTTGCCTGCTTGTCTCTTTGGTGGTTAGATTAACTCATATCCTGTTTAATGTGGTTGCTAAAACAAACTGCATGAGCGACTCATTATGCCCTCTGCGCAGTTTTTGCTCTACTGTAATTACTCTAAACATGTTTGGTATTAAATTACACGAGTCTTGTCATGAACCCCAAGGTGTATTGTGGAGACACTTGTTGTTGCAGATTTGTTTAAGCTCAAGTGCAAACATGCTGTTGAAAAGCCTTATTATGACATTTTCCTGTTTTGTTAATTGTTATTGTTACCTAAGTAACAAACTATATCATTGCCATAGCTGCTGATTTGACTTTTTACATTTATTGATTGATCTTGACTTCATCTTTTGATGTTTGTTTTTCATCTACGATTGAGATTTCATTACAAATAAAAGTACAAAGTACAAGTAAACAAAAACAGCTTTATTAAAGTGGTGCAAGTGAATGTGATTGTGTGTATGTGTGCGTGTGCGTGCGCATGCGCGCCCATGTATAGTACATATCTTGTGTTTTGAGCCTCTGTATGGTGTATCTATGCTTGCATCCCAGAGATATTCTGTTTGTTTTTACAAAGACAAGTTGCTTATTTTTGAGGGCCAAAAAAAGACAACAGAATGAAAGCTATGGAAGGAAAAAATGTGAGACAGAGTTGACATAGCAGTTGAGATAGAGTGTGAGAAAGTACAATCAATAGGCACTGGTTCCTGAACATGCAGCCAGAGAAGGAAGAGGTGGACTCGAAAGAGAGTGGTGACAGGTCAGAATAAAAATCCTCCTCTCAGTGCTGTTGGAACCCAAGTTCTATTTGATTATGATGCTAAAATTTACTTGAGCATTTGAAAAGCTCAAAGAAATTGAACTGTGGAGGGGGGGGACTCAGAGAAATCCCAGAGTACATCTGGCCTGCTATTTACTTGAGTAAGTGTCGAGTAATAACCATCAAGGAGAAACTTGTAGCAGTGACATTGGTCTTTATTCTCATTGCAAGTTTCAGTACTTGAATTGACTTTCCACTTCTGTTCCAAGGAGTCATTCAGTCCAACTTTTTGGCAGCCTGTGGATGAGCGAAGGCTTGTGTGCATATGTTTGTCTGCTTGACATATTGTTGCTCTTGGGTGGGATCGTTTCTGGGTGATGTCATATGTGTTAAACAACTCCTAACCCCAAACTGTCATTATATTTGTCTGTCTTTTTCCACTGAGCTAATTCCACAGCTAATTTAGCTGTACTGCTCCCATGGCTGATGTCATTTTCAGTTTTTTGAGTAATACTGTTTCATCTAATTTTTAAAAAAAATCTGCGGCAGCAATCCCTCTTACAGCAGAGACAGATCTGAAAGTACTACACAGAACAGATCAAAGCCAAAACCACGCTGAAGCAAATTATTTCATCTTGTTGCTATTGCTTAACCTAGATGCTTCTGCAGCTCTGCATTCATGATGTTTTTTTTTTTGTTTTGTTTTTTTTTTCATAATTGTTGGCTGTATTCAGGCAATGCTGTTGCTTCTATAGCTGTGTAATAAGGCATTATTGACTCAACCTGTTTGAATAGTCATTTGGTATAAAAAAAATGTTGTGAAAGTCACATCTTCATTGACCTCAAGTTGACTCGTTTAAATGTTTTTTTAAGATTTGAAAGTCCAAAACCCAAATGTATTTACTTAAATATTGTGAAGTATATTAAAGAAAAACAGCAAATATAAGGATTAAACTCTTTTCAATCACTTTTTGCATGGACCCAACCCAACAGCAATGAGTAATTGGCTTCAACCTATTGCCAAGCTAGTGGTTTACTAATCAACATGAAGTCTCATCATGTCTTAAAGGCTCGGAAATATTTGGAAGAATGTTCACTCGCTGCTGGCCATGAAGGATTGGACCAATAGACTGGAATAATGAGCTTGTGATCTAGAGCTGCTTCAATTTGTGACTGACTGATTCATTGTATTGTAGAAGTTGCTGTTAAGAACCTTAAACAGCTCTTGTCAGACAACAAATGTTTATACCAGTTAAAACTGGATTAACTGGAAGGCTGAATAGCTGTAATAGATAGGAGAAGAAATGAATTCAGGCCTTATCAAAGAGTGTCATCAAACCAACACATCCAAAACTCCTGTATATGTCCTGGAAACTTAAATGATTTTCCACCCAAAACCTAGATGCTTGTAACTTTTGTCACAAAAAAAAACAACTGGCAGTATAATATAATTTTCATCTAAAGCAGTATCATGAACAACATTATAGAATGATACAGAAGTGAACCTTGACAAATGTAGCTCAGAGTATTGTCCCTGCAGTCCTAGGATCATCTGTTTGTGTGTGATGTTGAGTGTGTACTTTGACATTTAGTTAGAAAAAAAATAGAAAATTGCCACTTCCTCATAATACTGCAGCTAAATGGACAATGTAAGCCCAGAAGGTAAGAGCTGGCACAACAATGAGTAAACATATGACAATAGAAACCCCGATTCAGTAAATATACACCTCTGCTGAAAATGAAAGCTTTCTGTGCTTGATCAATGTCACATTTAGCAATCTTGACCTGGGGGGAAATAAAATGATTTCAATCCTTTGTTTAAGGGAGGAACTTCCTCTATTTTGTATCAAAATTCATAACCTTAGGCTGAATCATTTCCAGATTTTCCTGTTCCTCTACTTCTCTAAACTCACACAATATTGTCCCAAGTTGGTATTTGATCAGATTTGAATCTGTTTTCCTTCTGGCAGAAATATTTTATAGCTTGCTACTAGGTTAACTTGTACTAGTTAACCTCTACATACACAGATTAAGAGGTTGTAAATGTTCCACAAGCCAGGAATCTTTATTTTCCTTCAGGTTGAAGTTAGAGCCACTGAAAAGTATACATTACACTAGTTATTTTCATGTGTGAATTAGGCTGCAATAATGCACATTTTTCTTCCTCTTTATTCCACTCCCTAAATGGATATCTA
This sequence comes from Remorina albescens, assembly GCA_034769265.1. Lineage (NCBI taxonomy): Eukaryota > Metazoa > Chordata > Actinopteri > Carangiformes > Echeneidae > Remorina > Remorina albescens. The sequence goes on along the minus strand of CM068491.1, from coordinate 11,102,800 downwards.
TTTTCTCATGCGATGTTAAATTATGACTGAACTACAAAACAAATTTTGAAACTGAACCCATTCTCATATTCAGTGGTCCCTGGGTGTTATATTCCTATATTCAGATACCTGTGCAAATACAGGTTAGTTCATTGCTTCCAGGATTAGTTTGTTTTTCCCACTGGCAGTGGGAGTGGGATTATTTCTTCACCAAGCACACTGTAAGCTGATTCATGGACCAAAGGTCCTAAGCAAAGAGCTGACTCAGTTATGGCTAATCTTTGATCTGTCTCAACTGCACACTGTTAACAGATTGATGCGAGTGCTCTTTGTCTCAATTACCCTTTATCTCTGCTAAAGCCTGTTCGCCTTTGCACTCTTCACACCATGTGAAGACATACAGCTGGGTTATCACGTGGGGAGCAATGGGGAGTCTCATGCTGTGCCATTAGCATGCTATCATATGCTTATTTTTACACCTCCTCAATAGTGTTTATATGCTACATTAAAAACTCAGGGTTACTGGGTCAAATTGATCTCCAGGCCTCAGCAGGAATAAATTTGACACCAGGTGTTGTTGGAGCTGACCTGTCTCCTAGCCCATTTTATCTGGCACTGTTTTGCTGGCTTGAATGAACAGGCCTCTAAGTAGAGCCGAGGTGATGTAGATGAGGTACTGATGTCCATTGAATTGTCCTGCCAGCTTGCCAGTGTATTTAGCTGCTATTGGCCTGGGCTGAAATGGCTATGCTGGGGCCTGACCACTGGCTGCTGGCCGATTGCCTCTTTCCAGGGGTGTGGCTCCCTCAGTGCTCAGCACTGACCTTCATTCTGATTTACAAGTTCCTCCTGGCAGTCCTTTTCCCTGCCAACCCCCTCCTCTCTCCTTAGTAGATTAGGACTTTCTTCCAGCTGTACCTCCCACTCCCCCAAACATAAGCATGACCACCCTGTGTTCCCCACCGACATCGCAGACTATAAACAAATGCATGATATGTAGCAGATGTTCGTTCATCTCCTGTTGCACAGATTTATCTTTCTGACCCTCTCAGTTCTGCTTATCACATGATTAAGCTCACTCAATATACTTTAGTTTCTTTTACTATTTATCACTTTCTTACTCCTTGAGTTCACCTTGGATCTATTAATGTGGTTTTGAAGCAGAAAGCAGTTCATGTGTGTACCACTACATACGCTTCTTGTTTATGTTGACACTCATTTGAGAAGATGGTTATGTATAAGAGCTAATTGGATCTTACGATATACGAAAGGTTTCCCTGCACTGAGGATCACAGGGGGGAAACCTGTTGGTCAACTGAGTCCTTGGTGTTTTGTTATTATTGTTGGAAACACTTTAGACTGATGTAAATTATTAATCTAAATGAAGCTTAAGTGGTATCATCAGTGATTTTAGTCCAAAGAGCTGCTCTTTTATTCAGTCACACACTGTATACAAAGGTTTCTTGATTTCGTAAGGCATTGCATTTCGTAAGAGACTACAACCACAAGACTTTTATAGCCATCATTAGAATTATGAATCATGATTTTATTTAACAAGTGGAAAATGTGGAAGTAGTAGTCATCACAGCAGTCTGATTCAGTGTTTTCTTTTTCCTCTAACAGGGTGCAGAGTGGCAGAAAAAAGCTGATGAGGTGACTACTAAAAGAGGCCATTGTGGTTGAGCCGCTGGCTATTGGATCCATTTCTGTGTGACACCAACATCATTTCAAGAGGAGGCTGGGGGTCTCTCTGGGTGCAAAAAACACCATGTGCCAAAACTGGAGAGGATTTCCCACTACCCCATAAGACTGCCAAACCTCTTGTGATCCTTCCTCTCTAATCTGAGGACTGTACAAATCCTCTACATTGCCCAAAGGCAAAGATGAAGAAGGTGGCAGAATGGTCAGCAGAGGATGTCTCTGACTGGCTGAGCAAAGAGGGAATGCCAGAGTACATAGACGCTCTCCATCAGATGGATGGCCGTGCCCTGCTCAGGCTAACCAAAGTAGATTTCAAGAACCCTCCTCTTTTGTTGGTGTCCTCAGATGGGGGACAGCAGATGATGGATCGACTGGAGACACTGCGAATAGAAAACCACATGGAGACTCACAAAAACGGGCATGCAAACGGACATGTTGGTGGGCTACCCAATGGGACTGGTACACCCCACAGGAATGGCACACTGGGCAGTAAGGAAATGGTCCACATCCCCATTCCTACATCTGAAGCAACGCGCACCTCGTTTCCCGCCGAATGGAGAAAGACGAGCATGGCATTCTTATATGCAGTGGTGTGTTTTATAGCCACCACTGTTGTCATTTCAGTGGTCCATGAAAGAGTACCGTCAAAAGAGCATACACCACCACTGCCTGATAAGTTCTTCGACCTGTTTGACAGGGTGGAGTGGGCCTTCTCCATTTGTGAGATTAACGGCATGTTATTGGTGGCACTCTGGTTGATACAGTGGATTCTACTCAAGCACAGGTAAACATTCTTATTGTCTTCTGTACAAAACCTCACGTTTGGCTTTTGTCTGAACTCAAGCTAAGTGTTTCTATTGTGTTAATTTTCTTTTCTTTTTTTTTTCTTTTTTCTCCAGGTCAATTATTGGCAGGCGATTTTTTTTCATTGTGGGCACACTCTATATGTACAGGTGTATTACAATGTATGTCACCACTCTGCCTGTTCCTGGGATGCACTTTGAATGCTCGCCAAAGGTATAATACATTTATTTCTCCCATGAACCCAACAATGCACTCTGAAAAGCTTCTGTCTTAACTGCTTTTCAAACAAATGTGCTGAATTGGCAAATCCAGCAAATAGGGAAGCTCCTTTTGCAAACTGCACTATGAGTGCTCTCCACTAACCACTGTTTGTAAGGTGTTCACTCAGGTCCTCAATGAGGAAATACCTCTTGTTGTTTCTTTTTTTAAATAATGTTGCAAACATCTGAGTTTTATTTAAAATTGACATAAAGTTGTTCATACAGTTATTAATCAATCCTGTTGAATGTAGATGACAAAGTGCAAGGTGTGTGTTATCCAGATGCATCTTTGCACATGCTACTAGAACATTATCTTCCACTAACATGAGAAAATATGCAACAAAACATTGGTCCTGCAACAGCAGTGGTTAAAATGAAAGTAAAGTCGCAGAAAATTGTTTTTGTGCAACCAAAGCAGGTAAAGCTGTAAATTTAAGGGGGGACATTGTGGCAAGAAACCCAACTCTGATCATGGGAGATGGGTGCTGAGATGCTTGTTTCAGCAAACGTACCTCTTCCTGTGCAACCATGGTGCGTTTTTTTACATTGTCATAGATATTTTGCAGAAGTGAGAACCTTTTTTTTTTTCCTCTCTCCCCACACAGCATCACAAAGTTTCATAGTATTGAAAGCTTCATCGTTTTGAAAAGAGTCATTCCTCATACAGTAAAGTTAGCATTTCTGCTTTAGGTTCAAATACATTTTGCTGTTCATACAATTTTGTATGTGCAACTATACTCTGAATGCAGGTGTTTAGCTTCTATTTTTATACCATTACTTTTAATTTATTTGACAAAGCATCAGGGCTCCTGTGTTCTCTGTAACGGCTCTTCAAATTAGATCGCTGTACAACATTTGAAGCAAAAGTACGACAATTTAATTAGTGATGGAAAAATTTTATTAAAAGATATACTTGGAAAAATATTGTAGAGGGGAAATGCATATGCAATTTGTTACGATCTCAAAAGCAACAAAAGTAATTTTGATTTAGGTGTGGAATTTCATGTGATTCCAAAATTAACTTGAAAACTAGTAGCTATCCTTACATATGGGACCATTAATATCATCAGCTTTAAGACTTGATGATCTTTAAATGACATTTGCGTGCTGTGTGTCTTTCAGCTTCTTGGGAACTGGGAGGCACAGATGAGAAGAATAATGAAGATGATTGCTGGTGGGGGCTTATCAATCACAGGTTCCCACACCATGTGTGGAGACTATTTGTACAGTGGCCACACTGTCATGCTAACGTTAACGTACCTTTTCATCAAGGAGTGTAAGTATGTCTATATTAAGTAGTAAAAATGGACATGTACCTTAAAATAACCTCACCTTCTCAAACTCTTGGGTGAGAGTATTTGTCAAAATGGTGAAGTACACATCAGAAATGGTGACTAGGTCCTTAAATTATGTGTTTTTAAAGAAGTAAGCACATTCTAACAGCTACATTTGCGGACTATCAAATTAAATAAATTGTTATTTTTAAAAATTGCATTAAGGTGAATTTACAACAACATATGTATGATCACATCATATCATAAATGTATTTATATAGCAGAAAATCATAACAAGTTACTTCAAGGCACTTTACATACAAAGCAGGTTAAGACCAAACTCTTTCTAAAATTATTTAGAGACCCAACAAATCCTACCATGAGCAAACACTTGGCAACAGTAGCAAAGAAAAATTTCCTTTGATATGTATTCTCAATTTCAAAACTGAGTTTGAGATTACTACAAATTCTCGATGCTCTCAGTTTCATTACATTTGATAATTACATTTGTCTTGCAACCTTTGAGTAGAATCCCCTCTCTTGCTATGTCACAATGCTTGCCCCACAATGCTAGTCTGCATTAAAGTTGGCTCACCTGATTGATGCAGCAGTGACATCTAGTGGTCATGCACAGTTTAGTCATTTCATTTTTGAATCCAAATCAAATGTTCTTCCATCAGTGAGCTTCAATTCAGTGCCCTTGAGTTCAATACTGTTGAGCGTCTGGAGTAACTTGTACTTTTTTTTTTTTTTTTTTGGCAGACTCCCCCAAGCGTTTCTGGTATTATCAATGGTTTTGCTTGCTCTTAAGTGCTGTGGGAATTTTCTGCATCCTTCTGGCCCATGACCACTACACTGTGGATGTGGTGGTGGCATACTTTATCACTACACGCCTCTTCTGGTGGTACCACACTATGGCCAATCAGCAGGTACGTCATTTAACAGTTTAAATAAAAGTGAAGGGTGAATTAATGGTACAGGGTTTAGTCAGTGCAATTTCAACGAACCTGGAGAGCTCAGTTCACTGCAACTGACTGCAACGAAAAACATGCAAATGGACACAACACAAACAAATTCAGAAGACACCTCCATCAATCTTAGAACACACATGCAAATATGCAAATACACAGGTTGCACTGCAATATACTCAACACACCAAATTCACAAATGCATTGCAAGTACTCACAACACAAAAAAGTGATGATTCTGGTGGGGAAGCATCCAACAACTACTGTGGATGGATGTGTTACAATACGTTTATTTAAGACAAAGTTTAATTATATAGCACATTTACAACAACAACAGTTGACCAAAGTGCTTCACAAAGTAAGAAGTACAACAAGTTTTGTTTTACAAATTTAATTAAATAACACCCCTGCAACTGGTCTGTACTCATGGTTTCTCTAATACAACGTGGTTTTTACAACATTTTATAATATTAAATATGAAAGACAGATAAATACAGCTTACATAAGGTAAAATTACATGTGAAGTATATTTATAATGACTTCACTAAGAGTGCTCTTTCCTGTGGTTGCAGTCACTGAAGGAGACGTCACAGAGTAACCCATTCTCCAGGGTTTGGTGGTACAGACCGTTCAAGTACTTTGAAGAGAATGTCAACGGTACAGTTCCTTGTAACTATCAGCTGCCCTTTTCATGGCGAACATTGACGTGGAATCGGGGTGTGAAATACAGCAGATTGGATATACAGTGACACCTCAAGTCACAGCAGAGCGAGGACCGTGACTCTATAAGGCTTGTTTGTTTTTTTTTTTTTACCCATGGAAGATGGCACTGTTCAATGTAGCGCTGTCTTTTCACATCTAGTAACAGACATATCCCTTACAAAATGGGTAAATGGGTAGCACTGTGACCCACCTAGTAATTTTTTTTTCGTTTTGTGTATATTTGTGTATATTTTTTTGTCGTCTTTACCTTCTGGTAGTATTTGCTAATATGCAGCACTAATTTATATTCGTTTTGTCTTTTCCTCTTCATTGGCCACATAACAATTTCTGCTTTTGTAGCAGATCTATGAAGCATTTCAAGAAACAAACTCAAAAAGTTTTATGGCCATAAAGACTCAGCACAAAACCATAGTTAATGTCTTCATGTTGTAACAAGATTTTTAGTGCAGAGTGTCAATCAAATGCTCATTTGATTACCAAAATGCCATAATGCCATTTTCTTTTTGATAGCAAATTAATTTTTGTAAACTGTCCTTGCTAAAATGAGTCAAAGGTGCAAAAAAATTTTTCTAAGTATGTCAAACTTTATTTTTCAAAAAACAAATGATGTCCAACAAAAGATTTTTAGATTTTTACCTTTTTCAAGATGGATAACTGAGAGCTTAAGAATCTAATATGGTATAACATAACTCCAGTGCCTTTCTTAGCTTGATTGTAAAACAGTTCAAGTACTATGTGTCTTGCATCTCGCTGCCGTGGGTGTGATCACGCCACGGTTTAAGGTGGTACTTAGTTAACAGTCTTGTTCCCATGAATGTAAAAACAACTACGCCAGCCTTACTAGAAGATTGGTCTTCCCAAAATTAAGTGCAGTGAGTGAAATGTCCCTTTTATTTATTGATGCTTTATGATGTCAGTTCGTGCTTTGTTGGTTAATGCTGTTCTAACAGAAAATGACTGTTAATTGTATTTTTTAATGTCCATAATATTTCATTTGTATTAACCAGTCTTTAACCAGCACCAGCCATGTTTGAAGACCAATCAATGACACCACCATGTCTGCTAGTTTTGTTTTCCACCCAAATGTTATATGCTAAACATTGCTGCCTGATTGGGAAATTATGTAAGAAAACTCTCCAAGGAGCAAATTGTTCTAGACCTGGACATGTGTTTGCTCAGGAGATGATGAGCCCTGATCTTGTTCCCCACAATGAGTCCCAGTTCAAAATCTGATTTATCCTCATTGCTGTCTTTTTTTGGAACTTTTAAATTACAAGATGAATATACATTTCTTGTGGTGAGTTTAGGGTATATCCAAGTGGTAAAAACAAAAGCTTCAGGCAAAGTTTCTGAGCATAACTGTAATGAATTTGTGCGTGTTATGTAGAGTTGGTGTTGTACTAAATCCAGCTGCTACCTTTCAGTTTAAAGACTGTACCTTTTCCATCATGTGATGCCAAAACTCTTCCTTCTTCTAAAGGTAGCAAACGTCAATGTGGACCTTACATGTGGGGAACAAACTGAAGCATGATGCACAGAGCTGGTTGTATATTTGGGCATATGTGTGCAAACAGTGATTACCATGAATGTGAAAATGCGTCCTTATTGATTATCCTAATCATACGCATGTACATGTTTTCTTTGTGAATGAATTGTAAAGACTGGGTATTACACAAATTCCTCTATAGGGAAAAGATTGAACATTGTGTGAAACTTTTAATTTCAGATTTACCAGATTATGTTTGTTGAAAGATTAACTGCACTAAGATTTATATTATACAACTTCTGAAAAAATCATAATAATGAGACCATTTCAACATTTTCAAAGGGAAGAGATGGGAAAACGGTTTCAATGTGAGCTAATGAAGCTGCTGAGTGTTCGTGTTTGAGACAAATTTCACTCACTTCTTCTGGGACCTTGTCCTTTCATTTCAACAGGTTCTTAGTTTTCAAGAGCACAGTAGGTTAATCACCTGTGGCCATATGTTTTTTTTTTTTTTTTTTTTTTTTCTGATTGGAGTTCATGTTTGTCTTCTAATTTGCCAATCAATTTGAATATTAAGTTGTGTCCAAGAAATAAAAGTTTATTCTGTACATTTGTCTGTAAACCTCTCACCCACTTTGCTTTTTTGTTTGTTTTTTTTTGTTTTGTGTGTGTGTATGTATAACACACATTTGTAAGATAGGATAGAGGATTCCTTGGGATGCTTTTGAATAAATCTCTTAATAAATCTTTACTCTGTATTTGACTTGTTGTTAATCCATGTCTTGAATCATTTATCACAAGTTTCAAGTTTCAGATGTCGTCATAGCGTGCCAAAAGATGATGTCATGGCAGACCTACCAACAGCCAGCAGATGGACACAGTGAGTAACATAAAGAGGGCCTGTAAAGTGATGGGTGGTCTCTCCCCTCAAATGTGTTTGCACTTCCAATATCTACTTGTGCACTCCACCTACAAGAAGTATGTTAGTTATGGTTATTTCCTGCATTCGTTCTGCTCACTCTGGGCCTCTTAAGCTTTCAATGTCTTTTGGGTACATTTCAAACTTCCACCCAGTTCTTTCCAGTCAGCCTGGTAATAAATGTGCACACCATTTTTGAGTACAACATATCTATCCTTTAAACATCAGTGTTCCAGCTGACAATCTTTTTAATTTGGAGTTGGAATATATAATAAACATAAAGGTGTCCATCCATGTGTGAAATGACAACGTAAATGGCATCTCCAGTCTTGATGAGCTTACAGAGAAGTATCTTGTAAAGCACCACTCAGCTTTTATAGTGAGTGTTATCTCATTGTTTAGCCTGAAACTTGACTGTTTTTGTTCATGCTTTTCATTCACAGTGACGTATATGGTCACAACAGCTTTCATCTCAAAAGACTATAGATCCTTGTACATTTCCTACGAGGACAGTCACAGTTAGTGACTGGCAGTGAACAGGGAAAAGAGATATGTCCCCCAGAAAACCAAACGCAGAGCAAAAACAAGATTTCAATCACCATCTGAGGATTGAAATTACAGCTCCAAGTTCATTGACATCAGCTTAAATGAGACCTGTGATCATCAGCAGTAGATGTTGCGCTAGCAACTTGTTTCCACTAGATTAAAGAAAAAAAAAATCTGTTATTTCAGATTTCAAGGGCCTTGATATGTGGTTTCCATTGTGGTATTTTCAGAAATGCAAAATGTTTTTTTTTTTAAATTCGGACAGTACAGACAAAAGTTAAATACAGAAAATCTCTGGTGCAAAAACAAAAACCACCCAAACTATATCAGTAGTTGTGTTTGTATTGGCCCCCTGTCATTCACAGCTACCAATTTACACTGATTTCCATTTGACAGATTAAGTTTCCTCTTGAAGTCTGAATAAAAGTCTCAGCATTTCATTTTGAAAATAATAGAGGGACTGCTTTAATTCTGATTACCATAAATTTGGTCAGAGGGAGCCATGAATTTTCTTGCTGCTGTTTAATGATGCTGGTGACAATTCTTTCAGTGTTGTAGTAAAGCTGTGTCAAGAATTTGTCTTTCTTCTCTTTCCAGCTTCCTAGCCATCTCTGGCAGTGGTGCTCCAGGACCCTTACATCCTAGCTATAGGTAGACAGGTCTCTGCAGCATAAAACACTGTGGTCAGGAGGCTGTTTACTACATCAGAGCTTTACAAAAGCCCCACAGGTAGAGTATCTGTCCAGTTTGGGCTGATGGACTTTGGTCCTCATGGACAGTCGCAAAAACATACATACATATATATATATATATATATATATATATATATATATACTTCACAATATTTTCTGCTTGACTGTGACATTATCATTTGAATGTCCAAACTGTTGATCTCAACATTTTTTCAGTATCTTCCTGACCAGAGGGGGTTGGATAAGCAGCGGCTGGGTCCATAAACACTGTTTGTTCACTTACCCGTTTTTTTTTGTTTTTTTTTTTGAGCAAAGTATTTCTTTTTCATTTAGCAGATGAAATGATGGTCTGTCCGGCGTCCATCTGTACTGGTCACTGCCCCTGCAAGCTGTCCACAGATGATGCCTGTCCCCAGCTCAGACAATAACATGAGCAATCAGATCATGTTGCTAGGTGGTTTGCTTACACCTCAGGGGTTTACTGCAGTTGCCTGTGAAAGATCAAGAGGTCCTTATAATTCTTTGGCTGAAAATAGACATGTATTTATTTCAAGCTGGCTACTCGGCCCACTGGAGAATTTGCTGGCATCCTGGAGAAATGGCACCAGCCAGCCAAACTGAACTCCCACACACTAAATAGGCAAAAGTGATGCTCTAAAGATAGTTCAAAATGTAATTTTTATGAAAATGATGCAGGTGTGCAGTCTGTACTGAGAACAGAAAACAGGATATTTTGAAGTAATGTCACATGATCTGACTTTTGATATGAGGGTTTTGTGCTGCACTGTTATTCCATGCACATATTTATGGCAGCTACATGTTTTTTAATACTGAGATGTGAAAATACAGGCTCTGCTCTGTTGTCCATTACATGACAACCTGTTCCCCAATCTGGCCCCTCTCTACACTGTTATTTCCATCAACAATCATTTCTCCGAAGAGCATTTCCACTGATTATGTCTCAATATCTGAAAACTCAATTTTACTATTTATTTATTTATTTAATTATTTTTTACAAATGCACAGTTGCAGCACAAAACATCCTTTTCTGCTACAGATTCCTCTTCCCTCCCTCAAGGCCATGTGGTCAAGAGAAACAATTCTCTGATTCAACAGTTCACAAGCCTTTCTCTTCTATTCACAGCAGTATAACTATACTTAGTCTGTGAAAATAATGTTACAGTGCAAATGGAGTTTTGCCTATTAATGGACGACTTGGAAAGTGGATGGTATGAGAAAGAAGGCTTTGGGTAAAAAACCTGCCTACTGTATACAATAGGCTGGAGACTGTAACCTCTTTCCCTCTTTGTGATTACAGTGGTGATGGTTAATAGATATAAACACATACATCAATTTTCATTGACTGATAGATGTCTTTAAAGGCTTTACAAGTTATTAATTTTAAGATGAATTCATCCACACATCTTATATTTGTGGTGCATGTGTAACAATAAGGTGATGAGGTGGTTATTCCTGCAACAACTGATTTTTTTTTTTTTTTGCCACTTGAGGGCAGCAGAAACTTGTGAGCATGACATTGACCTGATCACCTTTTAGGTTTATACAGTAAACGTGAATGCATTTATTTATTTTTACATTCAACAGGTACGGAAGCGCATGATCATCTATTTAGTATTATGTTCATGTAAATAAATATTCTTGCACTTTTAGTTCATTTTTTCATCTGTAGAGACTCCTTGGAGGAAATGCCAGCTTCTTTAGCTGCCTCCACTATGTTCACCAGCTACTTGTTAACTGTGGCTGTGTCTTGTGCAGGTAGAGCATTTCAACAAGAAGCAGCTGCCTGCAATGCAATGAATTGCGGAAACAAGCTGAAAACTGGCAATTAAAACTCTGAAAAACAAAAGAAAACAGCCAATGTAGATGATAAGCTTAAGTATACAGCAGCTATATTGGTCTATGTTGTTGCAATCAAAGGACTGAAAAAAGGATAAATATTTTTACAAGTTCCCACATCTCTTTTATTGCTAACTACTCTTTGAGATGAGGAGAGAAACAGCACTATACAGCTGAAAGGCTCTATAACAGAGACTATTTTTATTTCAAGTTTCCTCTCAAGACATTCGATATTAACAATGCGCTTGAGGCCTACAACGAATGTGGCTGCTACTGCTGAAGATGCCGACAACTGTAAAGATTTCATCTCTTGCACTACCATTAGGGTTGGTGAGATGTAACGTCTCCTGCCCCCCACCATCAGGGCTCCACACACATCTCAAGAGCCATGAAATGACCAGAGCTTAAAGATGTGGTCATGTCTTCTCCTTACTAACCACTGAATTCATTCTCGCTTCAGAGCTCCCTCATCTTGCCACGCTCTGTCAGTTGTGCCAACACTCCCTGCAGCCTCTGACCACTTGTGATTGTGTTTCAGTTTCAGTCCATCGACCACCGGAGAACTGACCTGGTAAATGGCAGTCATAACAGCCAGAAAGACAAGGTGCTGATATTCAGTGGTGTAGGTCACCACCTGGCAGTGCTCTTAGAAGGTGTGAGCCTTGAAGTCAAACTCCAGCTCGGACTGTGCTCTTAAAATGGGACACGCTGTGTGACTTTGCTTCCTCTTCAATAAGCTTGGATGGGGCCAAGTTGGAGTAATCCCAAAGACTGACATGCTCTGTGATGTAACAAATCAAAAGTGACATCACATCAACTGAGGGGACACTCTCATGACTAATGGAAACTGTTTCTGGGCCATCTGTTGAGGGCGTTCACCACCAGTGCTGGCATAGCCGGCCGAATAAACGCAGACATCCTCAGCCTTCTCGCTGCCCTACCTGGATGCAGCATCCGTGAACAGACACTTCACTTTTTTTTTTTTTTTCCTCCTCTAGCTGTAGAGTATTTTATTTTTGTTGAAAGATTTTGGAAAGCGGCCAAGTGGCTGGCATGCTTGGGTGAGCAGATGGCTCATTCGCCTCAGATCCTGTTTGACAAAGTGTCATTTGACCACATGGCTGAACTGCCTGCATCTACTGATCACAGTAATGTGCGTATAGTTTGTCCTCCTGTTTCAGCGACAATACGAGTCCGTGTCTTCCTTTTAACCTGCTTATGTAATATTCACTCTCCATTAGGTGCGTTTCGCTCTATATTCACTCCTGATGGAAACATCTAGATCTTTGGTTGCTAAATGCAACGCCATGCTCAGCAGATAGTTGCAGTATGTGTGTATCTGGCTCTTTATAGTTTTCCTGCTGAAAAATAGCTGGCTGCTGTGGCCAAGTCGGGACACAGAAATTAAAAGAACAATCTTAAAGTACAGCTGGGAAAAAATATTTTTAATATTTTTGATTGTTATTCTTTTTGGGCAAAATAACTCAGGAGCCCATTTTACAATACACACAGTGACTCATTTGTCTCATTGTTGATCAAAACATATTGATTAGAGCGGCTTTAATGTAGCAGATAAATTGCGATCCTAAAAATACATTGCAGGCAGAAGGGCACGTCTCTTGATGCTATGATCCAGAATCTCCTGAGCTTCAGCCTGGGAGAGACGACAGGTAGTGGCTGCACTTGCGTGTGTTGCTCAGGGCGTTAAAATTTTCTGCTTGACCTCGTCCTTACAACACATGGCTTTCAGGGCATGTTGAGAAACTCAAAACAGACTTTCCATGCGTTGATATGAACATTACTTGGCGGTCAGTCACAAAGTCCTGTGAAAAGTTAATATGTCTCATTTTTATTTCCCACCAGTATTGGATCAGAATCCAGACCTGAAGAGGAAACGAAAGGTCCACCCGCAGGTACAGGATGATTTGGAAACATTGCGGCCAAATGTGATGTTGACTGAAATCAGACCACCCTCCTCTTTCCTCCTATTTTCTGCTCCTCCGATGGTTCTCAGTAGGATGGTGAGCAACACTGTTTATGATTCTTGGCAATTGTTGTATTTTCAGGCTTTGAGTCAAACCCTGCTGGCTAACTTACTACTGCACATGGATCATTTTTCAGAAAGCAACCCCCCCAAACCCCCACCTCCCCTCCCCCAATATGTCACTGTGACTTCGGATGGCATTTGGACATTGTAAAAGATTGGTTGGATTTATTTATAATTTTTTTTTTATTAGTGAAGTAATATGACCAGACACAAAACAATGACCATATATAGAGTGCATTTACTCAAGAAAGTATTCAACATTGTGCAAAATGTCCTTGAGCAAAATACTGGAGCACCTCTGGCTTCATAAGATGCATGCTTACTTTGTCTTAGTCAGAATCTGAAATCGGATATTCAGAGGAGGGAGTGTGTTCTGGAGCGGCTTCATTCAGGGAATTTAAAAAAACTCAAAGCAGAGCTTGTAAAAAGCTTATTGAGTTACCGTTTCATCTTTATTGCATTTTTTGGAGAAGCTGATTTATATCCTATATCCGCCCAACTGTATTAGACAATCACACTTATTTGGCTGTGATTATGTAACGTTTAGTGTTCTATTTTAAAGAAAGTCAAATAAGTGGTTCATAGGCAGATAATGGCAATCAGAAATTATATATGCATATGTTTGACATGGCTGATAAAGCAATGATGGTAGAAATGAGACTGCAGCTCAGATATAAATCTACATGGGATGATGAGCATGTCCACCAAGTGATGCTGCTTTTCACCGTGAGCATTTACAAATTCAGTGGGTTGTTAGAAGGGAGATTTGCATGGATGAATTACTGCTGCACATGCAAATGAAGAGTGATCATGCCTGCAACATGAAGACTTGAAGCGTTTTCCTGCAGCCAAGCCGCACTCTGAACCAGATTTCTCCAGGCGTTCCTTCAAGTTGAATCATCCACCTTTTTTTTTTTTTTTCTTTAAAATTTCTGATATTGGCTCATCTACAAAATATGGTCAGATGTTTACTACATCTGGAAAGTCAGAAGAGTTTCCCATGATTAAATGTGGGGTAAACATAGTGGATACCCGTTATCTAATAGAGGCACAGATTCATCCAAGCATCTATGAAGAACATCCCTCCCTTTCTGTTTATCTCTCGCACTGATACTCTGCTGCGATAGCCGTGAAGGAGATGGCATCTCTGCTTGTACGTATTGCATTAGTGAGCAGTTGCCTCTGGAGGCTTGTCCAGTTATTCTGGGTGAGCTCTTCTGGCGCCATGTGATGTCGATCGGAAATGAAGAGGGCGTCGCTGGCTACCAGGCAACTGCAACGCAATGCAAATCAGCACCAAGCCAATAGGAGACGCAGACGAGATCTCAATCTCACCTAATATCAGTCTGGTCTTTCTTATGCAAATATTGAAATTGCATTTGCTCGAAATAACCAGTGAGACTACTTCTTTTTGCTGAAGGATGGTTTCTTGAATCAAACATCAAAGCAGATTGGCACATTCAGCTGTCAAAGAAAATTAATGTTGTTCTTTTGAGCAGTCACTCAATCTTTTCAGCAAGACGACTTGGGAAAGCCCAACTTTTAATGGCCATGCACTGACTCACCCCAATCTGTGTGCGAAAAAATGACAACAAAACAAAGTGATGAAGAGAAACAAAAGATGTTCCAGCATGGTTTTATCAAGGTGGTGGTGGGCTGGGGGGTTGGAGGGGGTGTCTGAGCATGTGGATGTGGCTGAAAGACAGACTGTGGGCATCTTCTCTCACATTGTCTCTCACGTTCTCTCTCAGCGGGCTCAGAAGTGACAGCTGACACAAGACACAGTATTTTTCCTTCACCCACTGTGAGCAGGCACAGCCACGAACAGATGTCAGTCAAAGACATAATCTTTTTTTGTAATTTTTTGCTTTAACAGTATCTTTATCCTCAGCATCTCTGGATCCTGCTTCTTTTGTACCTTAATCAGTATAATCTCTCGTCTGCTCCTTGTCTTTTGTGTTGCTGTATGTCAAGTTATCATCAAATAACCCTCCCCCCACATATGTGTCTTGCTGCCTCTGTTGTTTCTATTTTTCACTTATAACTTGACAGTGTTCGCTGACAAGACCTGAAAGTACTTTCAGACTGTATTTTTACAGCACCCTGGAGTTAGGGTGATGGTAAATGGTTTCAGAATGAGAGGGGGATTGTTAACCCTTTGCAGTTTGTTGACATGCTGCAGGTGGTGGCCTGTTGAATGTCCAGCTGAGTTGGGAATGTGGAGGCCCTTTGGGTGCAAAGGAGCCAAAATCAGCTGTGCATGCAGGAGAAAATTCTCCTAAAGAGCTGATGCTTGGAATATTAGTACAGTTAGAGTATAATGAACCCTTAAATTATTGTTGAAAACATTAAAGCACCGTAATAGATTTCAAAGCCTTCAACGGAAAAGTAAAACACAATACAGGATTTTTCGGGGACAGTGCACATCGCGAGAGGCTCAGTTCAGCGACAGGTCAAAGATCAGCATAATGACAGCAAACAAAGCTGCACCATCTGAGGACCCTTTCCTATCGGACCCAAGTGGTCCTCCTACTAATATTTTGCTGACCCTTCGACTGCCAGTGTCTATTTTTAGGGTTAGGGTGCTGACTTTTATGAGCTCTTATGAGGTGAAGGCGAACTGCTGTCAGATCCAGCTCCAGACGTTTAGACCAACTTTACATTATGTCCTTCCTCAGGTTGTGTAAAGCTTGTGTAGTGTGCCAGGAACCCCGTAGAGATAGGCATGTGTCAGAGGAATTCAGGCGTGCAAGACTTGTTTTTTTAGTCTTCTGAGGACTATTGTCCTTCAGCTAACCACCCAGAATATATTTACTTGATTGTTTCACTGGAGTACAGCTTGAAACGACTTGCGCTTTCTCTGTCAAACCTTACTTCTCCTGCTTTTATATGATTTTACATTCAAGTGATGAGCTTATAAATAGTGAGGCATTATAATAACTTAAAATACATGATGGGAAAAATGCCTGTGAATGTCATGATCCACCAATTGAGGTGTTGCTGTTTTTCCTTGTCTTTTGTAACAATGAACAGAATACTTTCATTTATTTTCTGATTTTAATCGGGAGAACAAAGAATTTATTAATCAAGGATAAAAATTGTTGTTTCAACTTCACACTAAAACAGTGAAAGGTAATCTTCTTTAATCTGTTTACGCTTCAACCCATCATCTGATGATATAATACATAATTATAAAATAATATATACTCACTGAGTAGACATGATGTTTTTCAGATGCTGCTGTTCATCACATCTGCCCTCTTTTCATTCATATACAGTATGATACAGCATAATTTAATCCATTTGAACTGAACTGTTAATTTACCTACAGTTCCTAAAAATGTTTTGCTCTTTCAAAACTTAATCTTTAATAATCCAACACTGCAATTTTTCCTGCTCACACACGACATTATTATTATTATTATTCCTTTGTTTTATTTCCTTATTATTTGAGTCTCTGTTCTTCTCTTAGAGATGTTCAATTTTAGTTTAGAATGTCTTTTATTTATTTTTTCGAGTGGGAAACTGGACAATATTGACCACAAACCTCTTGACATTTAGCTTGTAGAGAACATCTGTCCTGCCTAAACTTCTTGCTGCTACTTTCACCTCTGCTGAAGAATCCCCTTAGTTATATTAAACTTTAATCGAAGGTACATAAAATGTCTGTCCCCTCTCATGACAGTTGTTCACTGAACTGAAGCCAAGTAAGGAGTAAGGTGTCTTTACAAGACTCTTATTTTCAAGACATCCGTCCAACTCAGAATAAAACTATGGGAAATTATTGATTTTTTCCCAGCACCTTAAGCACTAATAAATGAATACATTTAAAAAAATTAATTTAAAATAAAAAAAAGCTCTTGTCAAATCATGTCGATGGAAATGTCGATTTATACTAAAAGCTAATATTTAGCAAACTGCATAAATTTTACCTCTAAGATGATGTAAAAATGTGGAGCCAAAAAAATAAAACATAAAAAAACCCCAACCTTTTAAATTACATATGCTATTTTGTTTAATTGCCAAAACCAATGACCCAGCTGTAAATTGTCAATAGTCATAACTGTTAGTGTGACTAAATTTCAATTTGAACCATTAGTCCAACATCAGACAGTTTTATTTCATCGGGAACTGTATTTCCAATGAAAACATATCACAAACCTAAAGCAAAATTTTGGGCAGTTAAAAATAATGTTAGATTTATGCTGTCATCAGACATGACAGTCTTTAATTCATATCCTTTTTTTAGTAAGCCACACAAAACTTATCCAAAAATGTAAATTAATCACAAATACAGATATGATTCATCTAAGTACCACAAACGGGGCACAAGCTAAGAATGTTTTGATTCCTGGAATGAAGCTAATGGAAAATGTTTCAT
Source organism: Remorina albescens (assembly GCA_034769265.1). Classification (NCBI taxonomy): domain Eukaryota; kingdom Metazoa; phylum Chordata; class Actinopteri; order Carangiformes; family Echeneidae; genus Remorina; species Remorina albescens. Next base: position 11,085,163 of record CM068491.1, on the reverse strand, counting down.
TTTGAAAACTGCTGTGTGCTTTTCTTGGCCTTATACTTCATCTGATTTTTTGGGAAGATGGCAGTTCAACCAAATAGTTGAGAAAACCCAACAAGATAGCAAAGAAAACATTCTAAATAAAACGGCTTTTACTAGAGGAGTCAACCCAGTGCATGTGAACGACTTTCTCCTGACTCTTAAAGGAAGAAAACGGCCTAAAGGCTGACATATAGACTCCATATGGTATGGGTTTACACTTGGGGGAGGAACGTGCTTGCTCCGACTAGCTTCCATTAAATGCATTCCAAGCAAACAGCCCGATGATGGCACGCTACTCGGTCCCAGCTCTCCAGTTATGTGATTCATTCCTCAGGTGCGTTTGTACCTTATTACGCAAGAAGAAGCAGCTTCTCTTGAGGCTGTCTCACATCCTTTGAAACACACTTGGAGCTCCAAGAAAATATTATGCCAGCTCATCCCCTCTGGTAGTTACTCATCTCAGATGTGTTGTGAGTGATGACCTTTTTTAAACACACGCTCTCTTAAACTGACACAAACACACAGGAGGAGGGCAGAGAGGGAGAAAGCGAGACAGTGATAATGTATGCATGAAGCCGAGGGGATTGATGTAAGCTAGAGTCATCAGCAAAGTAATGTCACTTCACGCACAACCATCAATTAGATCCCACCTCTCTACCACTCTACTAGTTTGTTACTTTAGTGCAGCAGCTGCATGCAGGCAGCTGTGGTGGGAAAATGGCTGTTTGCTGTCTTACAGCATGAGATGTGAGAGGGATTCTCTGCAACTTATGTAACGTGTCTCTTTTCATTCCATTCAGGTCGGCCTTTCATTGTCACTCTATCAATAATATGACGGTGCAAGATGGTTCTTTTTCTATAAATGTAGTAAAACACTTGATCCAAACTGGGTACAAGGCTTTGATGAACCAGAAGACCAGAGTAAATGTTAAATATCTCTGTAAGCACCACAAAGTTTGTTTGGATACAAAGCCAGATCACCATACGGCCTCATTCATTGTTGAGGGGAACCACAAGAACAAAGCTCGTCCATCTGACCTCTAAGCCATCACATACCGCAGTGTGGTTAAGATAAATACATGCAGGAAACCGAAAAGTAAACACAATTTTTCTGCACTGACATCACAACTGCCGCTGCTCCTTGATGGTACAGTGTCAGACAGCATGGGATGGCTCCTTCCAAAGAGACCTGTTCCAGCTAATCTGATTGTTGGCGGAGCAGACACGAATGCTGTTTTGACTGAGGATGTGCAGAGTAGCACGGCTTCCATTTTCCCACAGAAAAATTAGCATATATCTGTCTCTCGTCTTCTCCTGGTACTGAATATGCACTCTGTCCCTCCTTGATGCAAACACTTCTAGAACTATTTACTTATCATGACTGGAAAAGATAAACTGAGGAAAATGATGCAGTAGCTCCTCCGTCTTCATCATCAAAACAAAGGGTATTTATGAGTCACTGGCTTTAACCTTCTTTAGTCTTTAATTAATATTTATTCTTCCTAAATTGTTATTTTTAGCTGACATTTTGTAACTTTAACCCAAAGTTCAATTCACTCAACAAACAAAACAAAAATACTACACACATGCAAATAGATTAATCACAACCAAATAAAGAGCACATCTTCAGTTTGACAACATACATGCAACATAACGCAATATGCTGCACATAAAATTGGAATAAATTTTGAATAAATAAATAAATAAATAAATATACAAATGCATATTAATTCAGCTGGTACAGAAGAAAAGATGCAGGCTAGCTCACATTCATAGATGGGGGACTGAATGGCTCAGCCAGGGTTCCCAGAGACTCCCCCTCTTGTAGGGTTTCATTTTTAAAATGGCTTTTATAAACACCAGAAGTCATCCCAAAACAAATATGGCCGCATATTAATGAGTTCCCAGGATCATTAAGGCTCCAAGCAGCAGGTACTGATGGATCCCGATTGTTTTTGTTCTGGTTTTATTCGAACTTGTCGACTGCAATTCATTTGAACTTGCAGCACTTTTTTTTTTTTTTTAATCTAAATGCCACGGATTGTGTTGTTAAGTTCACAGTTGATGTCTTCTTTATTAGCTTGTGTTGTGTGAGTGCTGGTTACTCTCAGGGCTGGTGGACATCTTAGCGTTAACATCACTAACTCGACACACCTGGATGTTGAAAGGAATGTGAATTTTTAAGCAGTGACCTTTGACCTTCTGTTCACCTCACAGGCATAACATAATCTCCATTACACTAGACCTAGCAGACCCTAGCACCTTTTCACACACTCTCGCACTGACAGTGTGTGTTCTCTTTTAATCAGACTTTACTATTAATGCTTTATTTAGAGTTCAAACAAAGATGGAACATAAACCGGAAGCCAATATCATTTAATTTATCATTTATCAAGCCCAAAATACCAAAATTTTGTTTTATTAGTTTTTATTTATTCTTTATTTCAGCTGCTCAAATGCTAGGATTTTGGGTGATTTTTCTGTTTTATATCTTTCAGAAGTGGAAAATCTTGGCCATGCATAGCAATAAGTCACTAAGCACAAATTAAATTTGACTTGATCCAAATCAAAAAATAGGATTGGTAAGGAGATCTTCTTTGCAAGCAGTTGCCTAATTATGCATTTAACGCATTTGATAGCTATGGAGAAAGATTATCATTTATTTATATTCATGTCAAGCTGATATATCAAAGTCAAATAATCACTCCTTGATATTTTTGGTTTTTGTCAGCTACTGAGACAATTATGTGGCTCTTTAGGTGCCAAGTCCTCCACTCTGTTTGTCGGCTAGTTGCTCACTTTCACTGTCTGCTAATGTTGTTTTGGGGCAGTTAGTGTACGGCAGGTTCATTAATATGAAAACTGCTTGGTGTGGCAGGAAACAGTGATGATGAGAATCATGAGACTGAACCAAAACAGTAAAAATTATTACTTTAAAATCAAAACAATGTGGCCAAAACCTTTAAAACCATTGCGTCCCACTGCGATGTTGCAAAAAAAAAGGTGAAATACACTTTATCCTCACCTATCTGATTTTGACAGTGCTAATGCAGGAAGGCAGGAAGGAAGTATCATTATTGCGTTTGGTAAGTCAATTTCCTGAGCTCTGCGTCTATTTATCTCCAGTGTGAGTCAAGTGATCAATCTGCAGCTCTGGATGTGAGATCATATTACAATGTGAGACTACATCGATGAGATATGAAGTTGGCATAGGATGCTGCCGCTGCTTGAGTGCCACGTTTGCTGTAGTGTTTTATGGGACTGCAGAGGCAAGGAATTAGATTGCTCCAGGCTAAAGCATCTCTCCTGTCCTTGTTCCGTGATGTCTCTCTCCTTTCACTTTCTCCTGACGCTCATCTCACCTCTCCTGGGACCACATGTCCAGGCAGGCGGCCAGCTGGTGCTGTCCCACCAGGACTGGCAGCAGAGACACCGAGGGCACAGTCAGATGTAGTATCAAAGACATTTGGGGCTTGAGGGAGATGATTTGCTAGAGACAAAGCAACACACCCTTCCTACCGTTGCACTTCCAGTAACCCCCGTCTAAGGTTTCAATACAAGCTGCTGGCATGACCATGTTTGTGTCTGGGGGGATTTAAGCTTTGTGGAGAGTTACATAAATCTTTGAATGCGAGAGTGTGCGTGGGTGATAATGATGTGCAAGCATATGTCTGGGTATACCCAAGATACCTCTCTCTATTTCATGTGTATGTATGTTTGTGTATGTGTGTTAGTGTGAGTGTATTACAGGAAAACAGTGACTAATGTCTGAGCTGTTCTCTTCCGTAAGCCGATCTGTCCCTGAGGCGAGCAAGAGGGCACCAGATTCTCTGTGCCCAGAGACGCTTTAAAAACACTGCGAATGCAGCACATGAAGTTTTTATTTACAGAGCAGCCCGACTCAGCAGTCATGAACTCAGTGACGCCCATGAACAGCCACTCTTGTGTGCAGTCAGAGCTTCTATCCCTGGGTGTGGGAAGGTTAACTTGCCGCCCATTACCTAACCCACAACATCCAAAGGAGATGACTTATGGAGTGCTCAGGCAACACTAGTTCAAACTGGCAGTGCAGCATAACGCACTCTATATAAACATGGATATAATCCAGCATGGAGGCAGACCAGACACACATTTTAAGTCAATGATGCTGATATAGCCATGGCAATGACTAAGTTGTGTATATATAGATAAAGGCACTGAAAGTGGATATTGATTTTGGCAAGAACATGAGATCAAAGAGACCTAGTTGATAATATTCTGCTTCTTTTTGTCTCAATGCATGAATGCTCTTTTCTTGAATAGGATATCTGTAGTGCTTTTCCACTGCGACCATATTCTCCATGGATATGGATAGGGTCAAGGAAGGTGACACTTAATTGACCACTGTCATAATGGACACAGTGTCTGCTGCATACATAATTAATCAAGCACTGTTTTCCATACTGATAACAGCACAACCCTGACCCTCACCTCGTCTTTCAGTGCTGGTCCCATTCACTTTGGTGCTCACAATAACTCTGAACATGGAACAAACTACACAGAGAGGAGCAAGAACATAAGTGCAAGCCATGTGATCTGCAACTAATAATGGATTTACCAAACCAGGGGAGTGAGATGCAGGTTATCAGAAGGGAGACAAAAGTCTAAGACCAGTTATCATCAGGACTGGAAATAATGTGGAGTAAAAGTCCACAAATCAATGCATTTGGCAACCCTTTCCAGTATTGCTCTCCTTCAATATAAAGAATTAAGGCAAGCATTCGATAAGGGTGAGATATGTTGAACTACACCACGAAAAGGAAGATCTGCTCACTCTATTTTTAACCCAGAATGTTAATGAAACATCCCCCTGGTACCCATGAGCTCTTTTTTTTCTCTCAATGAATTCATTGAGTTGAAACAGATTCAACAGAATGAAAAATGGTGCATAGAAAATGACTAGCTGGGTTTGGAGATTAATATTGCAGCGGGTGAAGTGATGATCTATTCCTGAAAGTCTCTTCAGGCCACACGGAGTGCTGCAGATGAAAGTGATGAGCAGTGTTGCCAGAGTATGTAATTACTGATTACTCTAATCAGTAGGATAACGCGCTCTGAATCTGTTGTGTAATAGACTTTAATGTTACTTGAATGCAGGTTGCATCCAATAATACCTTCTTTCTATCTTCTGAAACTATTGTAGATTTTTAATTTCCCCTTTCATTTTATGAAGTATTATATTCGTCCCTATTTGATATTCCACCCCTTTGTTGTTGAAGATTTTGCAAACAAATCTAAAAGGAAAAAAAAGTTCACACAGGATTAGATCAGATTATAATAAATCACATTATTAGGACTGAAAACAAAGCTTCCTATTTCCAATACAAGAGCCCTTATTTGGCTTGTAGGGAGATTACTTTCACTTCACTGATGTGTGCTTACTCCAGATATAACATGTGTCCATTGCAAACAAACTCTAACTTGGTTCTATGAAGGGAGTGAGGCTGTGGGGGAATTTTTATTTTTTTTTTGCATTAGGTTAGGTCGGTGGTGGTGGTGGTGGTGGTGGTGGTGGGGGGGTGATCTGGATGTTCAACATTGCACATTTGTCGCTTCGGAGGGGCAAAGAAGGCTGCGCAGATAGACGGTAAACAAATATTTGACAGCAGGCAGGGCTCGCTTTCCTCTGCGGGGTGAGAAGCGGTGGACTGCAGGAGTTTGTCTCGGCTCTTTGGTGCCCAGTTTGTCGGCCCTGCCTTTGGCGTCCTCGGAGGAGGAAGAGCTGCTGTAATTGGTTTCTCAATGAAGGATCATCAGCGGCTCCCCGGAGGATCGGCGGACTGTAGCGACGCGCAGCTCCATCAATCGTCCGCTCCCCGGCGTTAAACACCGCTTTGCTCTTTTTTTTCTTCTTGTGTAATAAACAAGTGTGCAGCGAAGGGGACCTTTTCCTGGGTGTCTTTACTGGGGTTGTTTTATTTTCGCGTCCCTGTGCCGAGTCCTGCTGGGAGTTCAATAACCGCCCTTTTGTGCGCGACGCGTGGGATCCGCGACAAAAGTTTAACTGCAGATTTCACCATGAGTGAGCTGGAGGATGACTTTGCCAAGATCCTGCTGCTAAAGGAGGAGCGGATACGGGACCTGGAGAGGCGGCTGGCGGACAGGGAGGACGAGATTCAAGAGCTGAAGAGAAAACTGCACAAATGTCAGTCCGTTCTGCCCAGCGCTCAACTTATCGGACCGAGGACCCGCAGGGCGCAGGGCATCTCCGCCGAGCCGCAGACGCACCAGGACCTGTCAAGGCAGCCGTTTCGGAAATATCCCAAATCCGACTGGTAAGGGTGTTTTAAGAGTGCTGTGGGGCTTTACTGTGAAGGCTTTGTAACCCCATTTTATAATCTCACGTTTTCTCTTTCTTTACACTACCAGAATCAAAGTGTTTGCCATTAAACATGTGAATCCACAGAGCTGTCACAACTCTGGTTTTAAACTGAAATCTGATTGGAACTGATCTCCACTTTCAAACATAATTCTCTCTGCAGTTTTAAGTCCTATCTTCACAAAGCTGCCCCCCCCCCCCCCCCCCTTTCCCCCTTTAACCTTTTCTTTAAATGGAAGATGGAGATGTTTGCCATGAATGGACGAGCACTTTCATTCTTGGGGCCCGATGACGCAGCTCAAAGACGAGCTTCAGAAAGCCCCTAATTGATCAGATCCATCATGTCAGTCCCCGGGGACACAGGCGGGAGGAAGTGCGATGCATTATTGGCTTTTAGTTGCTGGACGCCGAGGACCCGAAGTGCATGTCTGAGGATATTTAATACTCCATTAGAAAACGCTTTGTTTGACCATATGCTTCCTTCGTCACCTCTAGGTGCTCTTTTTAGCCTTTGCAGTATAGCTGAACCGATTTTGGAGGATTTCATATGAGGCCCGTGCTTGAAGGGGTCATCAGGTAACATCTCATTTTTTCCATCCACTCAAGTTTCTCTCCATTATTACAACCCCATCAGGATACATTAAAGTCTATACTTGTTATGGGCTATTGTAAACACATGAATACACACACACACACACACACACTTCAATCTTCATATGCATGAATATATTGCTGACACTCAGCGTGATCTTCACACAAACACTGAAGGCCACAGAAAGAGTCACGAATAACCCGGGTTCACTGAGGCTGTTGGGGACGATCTATTGTTGGCCTTTCTGCAGCACCGGGGGTCATCCTGAAAAGGCTCCTGATGACCCGCAGGCCTACTCTGATCTGATAAGGCGCATGCAGGTCTTCAGTAGTCCTCCTGTGGACTCACAGACTGATTGCATGTTGCGCATCCAGTCTGCGTTGGCAAAATAGCACCGGTGGGAAGACACGGCTGCTACCTGTGCCAACTGCGTTTGGAGGGGAAGACCTGCACCTTCCTGTGCCCGCTGCGGGGTCAGGGACTCTGTGACCCCCCCACCCCCAGCCTCACCCCATCCATCCCTTCCCTTCCATCCCATTAGAGACGTGGCACCAGCAGGCTGCTCGCCCCGCTCATCGGATTACCACGGCATGGAGCAGCGGATCCTCTTTCTATTGATCTGCATAGGAAAAGGGCTGAACTGGATGGCTGGAGAGGTGAAATTTAAAGCCCAGAGGAGCTTTGAAGGACAGTGGCAGTTTTTTTTTTTTTTTTTTTTGATGATGTGCGGATGTGGAGATGCAACAGTGGACTGGGAAGAGCCTGAAAGCCCCATAAACCTGAAGTTCCCTGATATGAAGTAAACTTGTTGCTGCTGAGACATTGTGCTGCCCAGCACCAGATTTTAACTTATGGTTGTTTTCACAAGAGAAAGACTGTTTGGCCCCATTTGGTGTGTGAATTTAGAGAAAAGCTCGAAAAAACATTTTCATCATGTTGACTTTTAGCGGCTGAAACAGGTGTTGAATTCTCCACACTTGCTTTGGAACTCATTTAAAGTCTCACAGTCACACCGAAGACAGTTTTCGAGCCGAGCTCTTCTCTCCAACATATCAGTTGTCAAAGTGGAACAATTTTGCACAAAACTTGATTTCCTAAAAATTGCACAGGGGTGTGAGACGTGTTAGACTTGTGCTGCCTGGAGCTGTTACTGAGACTGTAAGCCACCACAAGAGGGCGGCTGAGCTCTTCTATCAGGCCAACTGCCTCAGTCTGAGGCGGTTTACACGGGTGGGGGGCTGTTTGTAGGGGCAAAGGATGCCTTTTTTTACCCACACACCAAAAACACAGATCTTCACAGGCAAAAAGGAATCTGCCTGGCTCCATCATCAAGCCCCTGACTCATGAATCAGCCCAGTAATTGCTATTTTAGCTTCAGTTAACTCCTCAGCCTATTAGTTTGTCAGTTTATCCCGCTGTCAAATTGTCCAGAGCTCATGGGGCCAAACTGCTCGCAGAGCTTCAGCTGACTCAATAATGTGGACAGGCACCAAGATTAGATGAGGAATATGGAGCTGCTGTGGAGAATTGGTGAGCTTTGGCATTTTCCACTTTACTGCTTCTCTTTGGCCATCTGCGAGATCCTCATCATTTGTTTGACTCTTGCACCCTTGGTCTTTTTAAATCTGTCTGAATAAATAAATATGTTGAACAGCCCAGACTTTTTGGTAACGTGGGCAGGTCCAACAAGCATTTCACATACACACAGCCCCCACCCCCCATATATATATATATATATATATATATATATATATATAACCGGTTTAAATATGGCACTTATATTTGCACTTTTGCCCGTGTTGACTAAATAGACAAGTAGTCCACACAACACGACGACCAGAGCTCATTTTCCCATTAGATATATATATCAAAACAGTTTGTTTATTTTTCCCACCGAGGTTCATTAAGTTTCCGTCACCTCCAACCCCCATTATGACTCCTGTGCTCATCTGTCGATACCTCGGCAGCCTCGCGGTGACTTTTTGAGGGATGGAAACGGGCTTCCCTGAGCAGTGCCCTTTCCTCAGCAAATTCATTATTCATGTGAGAGGAGCGCAGCTGGGTTTCCTGCCTGCGTCGGGCTGCACTGTGCCGTGGATTCCTGTAGGCGCCCTTCTCGCCATGCGCTCTCGCCGGGTCGCAGCCTGACGCACTCGGGGAGGACGGTCCTCAGCTGTCACGCTGCTGACGGAAGGTGGGAGGGAGGAAGAGAGAGAGTGGGGGCAAACTTTGCGTGATTGTGGCGGACACGTTTTATGGACTCACCTTGGCAGTCGCGGTGCTCACCGAACACACCTTCGCTTGAATTTCCCACGACGGATCCTCTGAGGCTGTACATGCCGGAGAAAGTTTGTGAGCAGCGCGGCAGAGGAGAGGGGACGCATTTCGATAAACTTATCGGGAAGTCGCCTGTTGCTGCAAACTAAAAAAAAAAAAAAAGAAAAAGAAATGGGCACCTTGCGCGACCTCCAGTACGCGTTGCAGGAAAAGATCGAGGAGCTGCGGCAGCGGGACGCGCTCATCGACGAGCTGGAGCTGGAGCTCGACCAGAAGGACGAGCTCATTCAGAGACTGCAGAACGAGCTGGACAAATACCGATCTGTCATCAAACCGGCCACCCAGCAGGTCCACAAGCAGAACGAGCTGAACGAGCAGCAGCGCACCAAGAGACAGGCGATCTCCGCCGAACCCACCGCCTTCGACATTCAAGATCTCAGCCATGTCACCCTACCTTTCTACCCCAAAAGCCCACAGTAGGTGCCCACGTGATGACTGCACAAAATTCACTTTTCACCTCATGATGATAGTGATGTTGTTGTGTTGTACCTCACGAACCACCATGAGCTCATTCACCTTTTGGCACATTTCTGATCCTTGTGCGTAATTTTTTATTTCAGTGTGCAGCAGGTATAGCACCTGTAGCTCACATGGATGAGGTGGTGCGCTTTAACACACACACACACAGCCTGACAAATGACAGAGAAATCCAAATTCACCAAGTAAAGGGGGGTTAAAGAATTACAGGTTGAGAGAACTGCTGGTGGCAGCTCTGTGTAATGTACCAGTGCCTGTTTTATACAAGCTGTGATTCTGCGACAAGCTCTCTGGGCATGTTTACCCTCTGATTTGTCAAGAGCCACGATCCCTCTCACTCTTTGTCTGTCACTCTTTCAGTCTCAAACAAGGCCTTTGTCCGCTTCAGTGGTCTGCAATATGGTTTCCAGTATAAAGCTGCCACTAAACTTGCCCTCCTGTGGGCAATAACCTGTCTCTGTGTTGGATTTGGATTTAAAGGTTAAGTCAATATGAATCAATACACGTATCCCCAGGTGGACAGGAAGAATGTATCTGCTCCCCACACAATCAATCCATTTTAAACTAAAACCAACAAATTCATAGTGACTCGATCATGTCATTTAATTTTGAGCACTGAATTTTAAACTGCTGCTGTTTTTAAATCTAATTTTTCTTTTCTTTTAGAGTATTGAATAAATTTTTTTGGTCATGCCAGTCTTTAATGCTCTGGAGAAGGATTTCATCCGAGGAGATTAAAAAATGGAGACGGTTACTCGTGAGCAGGAAGTGGTCATTAGTTTTTGTTCTACCTGTCAGCCCTGTCTGTATAAAAAGCACAGACTCTTTTCTTATGTGTTTTCTGGTTTGATGTAAATAAATATGAGATCTTGAACGTTGGCTTGATATGGAAGATACAGCAGAGTGGCACTTTCATTTTGATTATCAGCCTTATTGTGTCTTCATTTCCATTAAGACGTCACTAAAAGAAGCTTTTAGAGATACTTTAATGGGCAACTATCAGCTCTTTGAATCATTGATGGGTGGGTTTGTTTTTCTTTTTTTTTGGGTTGTTTCCTTCCAATAGAGTCTGTATCTGCCACTGAAGACCTTAAATGCAATTTTTGTCAGCCACGAAGGGAAGTGTGCAGTTTGAAATTTGACAGTGGTTCTGAATGGTCTGAATCCATGATAATCATTGACTGGAAATTGACAGGAAATATTATAATCAAACTGAAACTAAGGTCGCTTGAACTTCTTTTAAAGCCTCTAGACTACAGCCTCTATTTTCTGCCGAGTTTCTGCCCCACCAGTTCGCATTCTTCATCTGAAAGAACGTGACAATTTGTTCAGTGCCTCTATTTTAATGAGCTTATACGCATGAAAAAGTTATGACGAGAAAGCAAACACATTTGAATGCAAATGACTTGAGCATGTTTGGACAGTGTCAGGCATTTGTGCAGACATATTTGCTACAGAAAAGTTGGTGTTATTTTCCCGTTATGGAGCAAATAATTCAAAAGTGATTTAGTTTTTGTCTGGATAGTTTTTGTCTCAGTTTGTGTTATTTCTCAATAGAGAATAGAGAGGTTTTCTTGTGTTCAAGTGCTCTCATTGGATGAAACCAGTGCCATTAGATTCTCATTTTGTTTTTGTAATTGAAGTGTAGAGATAATGCCTCTTGGGTTTGGCTAAATGTTTATGTTTTTCCTTCTCCCCCACTTTATCCTCTTTACAAGGCCCATACAGCATTTCTTACTCATTCTCTATCCATCGTTCTCCCTCCAGCTCACATTTTTTTTCCTGTTAGCCTCTCCCACTCTTCTGCCACCCCTTTCTTTTTTCCTCCTAAACGAAAATATTTTCTCCTTTTATGGAAGACTGGACTTGCTTCGCCCCGAACATCACTGGTGGATGAAGTCAAATATATCATCCTCACAAAAGGGAGGAAGGCAAATGTTTTTATAAGGGTCTAGTTGGAACACATTGCTCAAAGTTGCCATCTGTAGCTTGAGTCAGGGGGTCCTGCTGAGGGTTGAAAAGGCCGGAGATCTCTTGGGTGTAGATTTAACAGGAATGGGGTCAATGAGGCAAGTTTCCAGAGGACTGAAGATCAAGCTGGATTTTCAGTTTGTTCCTGTCTGTTTACAATTTAAATTTATTGCAATTTTGTATGAGTGAATGTTGGAAGCGTATAAAATTAAGCATCATCAATTTAGCAATGATCATAAGTTTTATTACCATCCCCCGAAAAAACTCAGAAACAAAAGACCACTTTACTCCCTGAAACCTGCTTAGAGTTTTTGAGATGCATACCAAATGATGTTGTCCTCCAGGTGAAAAAGAGAGAATTTAAAACTAGGAGCTTTTCAGTTTTCCCCTTTCAATTCTCAGCAGATGCTTTTTCTGACTCACAAGGCCAGAATATCAAATATTTTCTCATCATCCCAGTTGCTGTATTAGAGCAACAACTGTGACCACAGTTGGAATCAAACAAAAGTTTTTCGTCTTGCCCTGTCACCTTGATCATGTTTTCTTATATCGATAAATTATTAAAAAATACATTCATATTTATGTATAATCGTAAAAAGGCAAGGGCCACAATCGAGTGGGCGGTCTGGGAAAATGACCCTGCCAAGAGAAATCTGAGTGGGCTTATACGTGGCCTTTTGAAGCAGAAAATGCAATATTGTGGGATTTCTGACTTGATTTGCCAGTGTATGAGACTCTAACTGAGCCAATACAATACTCGCTCCTACTGTGTTGTTCTGCTTGCCTGTACTTCCTCTAAATGGCGTGGATAAGTAATCTGAACAGATACTGATGAAGACCTAATGTGGGTGTTAGCTTGTCCAGTTTCTCATTTCTACCCAATAGGATCACTGCCGTCAGAAAGTCAGAGATCTTGCGATATAATCAAGATGTTTTTAGCCTATTGAATGCAAAACACATAATTGAACCATATTATGGAGCTCCTAACATGTGCACTGAGATCCAAGCCAAAACTAATCAGTCAGCTGATGTAAAATTGAAACATTGAAATCAATAGATACGGGCCAAAGTTGAAATTTGTGTTTATGTGCAGGATGATGGTAGCAGCTTTCTTAACAGATTTGAGAATGAAGATGCTGATGAGACAAACAAAAGAATTAGTTTTTATTTGATTTAGAATCTACCAGATCAGATATATTCGCACCACAGTGGGAGCATTGGTTCATAAAATGCCTTTGCAGTTATTTGCCCTTTTGACTATAAGCTCTTCAGGTGATCAGCATCAACAATGCACCTCAGAAATCAGTTTATGAAAAGGGCACCAAGCACAAAAAAGCAAGGGACAGTTTAGCAGAGGCTTTGAATGCTACTAGCAGGGGACAGAGAGTGAGTTCTTCCTGCCTTTTTATTTGATGGATTTCTGTGTAAAACCTTTCTTTTTCAGTAGGGGACTCCTTGTTGGATTAACCCTGATACATATTATTAACCTCATTCATCCATCTGGCACACTGTCTCAAATTCAGACATACGCCTCAGCCAAGTAACTCGAGACTCTATATGTTAGTGTTCAGCGAAGGAGTGATTTTTACTCACTGTTCAGGATGATCAGATTTCTCACCCATCGCTTGACACTGTCAGAATGAATGAAAATGATGCTTTCTGATGGTTTTGTTGTCTACCTATGGACGACTTTAATGAAGAAGAGTCTGTGGTACATCAACACAAGCCAAAATGTATTTCTTGATTTAAATGATTATTTTTCACAAAATGTCCACTTTCATAATGTCTAATTTCATTTACCCTGCCTTTTCTTCGACCAGCCCATCGACAAATGAAGCTGAACCTTGACAACTGCACATTTATGTTATAACTAATTCCATTTACTGCCTTGCTTTCATAGTCTTTGCTGGGAATACTTGTGGAATGTGCTAATGACTTGACTGTCTGAAGGCCAGCTAGGCATTCAGAGGTGTATCCCTGAACGGAAACAATGTACTTCCATTCGACACAGACTTCATCACTTATTGACTTGTTCTAGCATTTGGGGGGAATAAAAAGGCTTGACCTTGATGTCTTTAAAATTAGAAGCGTGCTTTCAAACAGCTATTTTGGAGTTTGAATGAGGCCTTTCCCTTAGAAACAAGCAAAATCGTGTATTCCCACAACAAAGTAATACCAATGACATTTGAGTGGGTGTCTCTGAAATTCAGTGCTTGTACAATATCAGCCTCATTTTGTTTCACCTTGTCTCCAGGTCCAAGGAGCTGATCAAGGAAGCCATCTTGGACAATGACTTCATGAAGAACCTGGAGCTGTCACAGATCCAGGAGATTGTGGACTGCATGTACCCTGTGGAGTATGGAAAGGACAGCTGCATCATCAAGGAGGGCGATGTGGGATCACTGGTCTATGTAATGGAAGGTAAAATTACACATGCACAAGCCCACATCAATTCAAATTAAAACCTGGGACAGAGAGTAGAGGAAGACTGGCTTAAGAAAAAAGTCAATAACAGCTAGTGATAAAAGATTTCTCGGAATCTGCAGAGCTGTGTCTGGAGACCTTTCAAACCTTGTCATGAAGGGGATGAAAAACACATGAGTGCATAAGTGATGAATCTCTGTAGGATGATGAACTAAGACATTTTGTGATGCTCTAAGACGTCCCACTGATTTTGATTTGTCTGATGCTGTATGGGGACTCCGTCCTTCATATTCATTGTTTTCTGTAGTATTGTAACAGTCCAAAGTCCACTTCAATGCTGATGGGTTGATAATATGGCTTGCTTAGTCTCTACAACCATTTATATCTTTCACATATAGTTGCCTTGGCGGTATAACCAACAGGTTTAATACCTAAACAATGGCGACAAAATGTAGAAACTGTGAAATGTTTGTTGGATTCATTGGTTGCTGTATAGACAGTGGCAGTTAAAGGTTAGTTATATCAGGATAAATGCTGATAATGATTTTGGTCGTGTTGTTTCATGTTGACAGCCTACTTTGATTATTGGGAGGACATTTCCTGGAAGCCCCATTCAGCCAAGCATGTCAAGAACAGATCTGTGACAAACTACATTTCAAATAACAAGACAACAATTTAACCAAAATGAGAGAGTTTTTTTTTTTTAATTTAATTCATTCACAAATTTCTAATGTGCTTGTCTTTTATAAAGCATAAACATATAGGACTTGTCACATCTGGAAGCCCTCCAGAGACAATGTCTAATGCCAACAGAAATGTTAATGCTCCTTTCTGTCATCATACGGTTTTCAGTTAGCCACTAAGCCTGGATTCAAAAACATTTTGTGGCCTGTCTGAGATGCATGATTTTAGTCAGTTAGTCTAAGTTAGTCTCCTGTTTTTTATGTACAACATTTTAAGTACAACATAAACAAAATATAAATGCAGTGCTACACCAACAGAAATGTTGTAGGGCTGCAATGTGGCTCTTAGAAATGCTACTTATTGTAATATAACAGTCAGAGGGACTTTTTCTTGCATGTAAATTGATTATTTTGATAATAGCTCCTTAGTATAGTTTAAATGCAGAATGTTCACCCATCATGGAGTCTGTTGAAGTATGCATTCATACTTTTTCCACCAGTGATCACACTCCTATTACAAGAAGGACATTATCTGTCATCCTTATCTACAGGCTGCAGAGCAAAGTAAATATGTAAAGAGGCTTCCATGTAACTGACATAATGCAAATGAAATGTAAAACATGGCTGTGGATGGTACAACAGTGACCTGAGGTGAAATTTGGAAATTTGGTAAGGTGTTGTATGCTTTTAACAGAATGAATATTAAATTAGTAATTTGCTGACAATCAATGAAAAAAACTACATGAAACAACATGAACCTCCAGTAGCTCCGATGGTTTGAATAGCTCAGATCTCTCAATTACCACTTGTTAGGTGTATTTTCATTCTGAAGAAGACCTCTAACTTCCCCCTGTGACACAGATTGTCCCAGAGGTGACTCTTCATGCTGGGTCACAAATGAGCAAGCATCACTCTGACATGACGAATGGGTTCCTCTTGAGTGCAACAAAAGAAGGGAAGCAAAAGATAAAAATCTGTAAGAGAAAGAATTGTCGAGGGGCTTTGTGATTTCCTCTCTGACAGTGACGGGGGGAAAGAACTGAAGTGGAACTGGAAACTGGACTTTGATTGAATGATGGTCATATGCAACGAATATCAAATGTTTGGTTAATTAGTTTCCACTTTCAAATCCTAAGGGCAGGCTTAATAAATTTATCTTCAATGAAAATCATCTAACTATTTTCTGTTGCACACTCTGTCTTTTCGGCTCGTTCCAAGATTCTCTCTTGCCTGCAGTTTTCACCCTGCCCTTGACTTTGCATAAAAACAAATTTTAAAAGCCTTCGTCCAAGGGACTGTGACTTTGTGCCAAGGTTTGTGGAGGCAGTTCACTTCTTCATCTACGCTGATGAAACGTCTGACTGTGCTGTGTCATGTTGAAAATTCATCTTCTTCATCGCAACACGGTACATCATTTTCCTAGCAAATGACATGTTCCCACTTCAGGCACTGGTGTCATTTCTTATTGAAGCACTGCAGGCTAATGATTAACATGTCATCGAGCCAACACAATTCATTGTCCAACCCATGTACCCATATAAAAAACAAATAGACTACACCAATAATAATAATAATAATAATAATAATAACAATTATTATTATTATTATTATTAAAACAATAATAACATCGTAATGGCACTTGCTCTCACTTCAACCGTTTTTTAAACATGGGAGCAAGACTGGGCTGATTTCAGGGAATAAACAGAAAAACAGGCTCCTTTTTTTTTTTTTTTTTAAACCATCTCAGTTTAGTTACCTTCTGCTGCTGATGCACCTGATGATTAAAAATCAGACAGAACAGCAGCGGTAGGAGCAGAATGGATCCTGACACTGTATTTCTGCTCTGATGAGGCCGCCTGCTTGGCTGTGTTCGCTGTAATGAATGTTTGTTGTGTTGGGTAAGCTTGAACTGACATTGAGTCACTTTATAATGTTGATTACATCGGAGTGAAAAGCGTATGTTTTAATGGAGATTACATGCAGCTGCATCACTGGCGAAGCTCCGTACAGGTGCCAAATGATAATGATAGCTAGCGTAATTACATCCATTTGCTATTTACTATTTTGCTGACTATGGAAAACATAACTGTGAACTTAATCTGCTAAAGCTGTGTGAGCTAGTTAAATTAGCCTGATTCTTTCAGTTTAAAAGTTTTAACAATGTTAAGAATATCTAATCCTTTCCTCTGAGAATAAACTTTTAGCAATTCATACTTCAATAAAATTTGCTATAAAAAATGGCAATCATTGTTGTTGCAAGCTGGGAAATAAAAAAAATAATCATGGCAGATTGTTTTGTGTTGCTAACTCGGAATAAATTCATATTTGAAGTTTAATTTAGCGTCGCGTGAGTTATGGGAAGTGATCAACCTGCCGGGTAAAAATAAAAGCATTTTCATGATTGATCAATCTGCCACATGTTTTCCTCTTTTTCTAATTCAACAAATTGCTGAAATTATGATTCAATTATTGCTTTTTTTTTTTTTGCAGTCAGTTTTTCCTGTAAACTGACGATTCCCTTAGATGGGGTCATGTATGGATGCAAACCTTGCGACAGTTTAATGGTTTGACTTTAACTTTAATGGTTTACTGTAATTTTGAGGGTTTGTGTCCTCTCCCCGCACCTGAATGCAGTGTGGCTAAAAAACCTGAACTAAACAGATTTTACAAGATGCAGGAATATGTGACAGTGATTTTGAATTACATCTTGTTTGATTTTTTTGTTCTATTTTCGAAGGCTGCGGCTGTCTGGCCTCTCTTTGTGTTTTACTGGTTTTACAGCTCGCTCAGGCATGATATAGGAGAGAGGGAAAGCTGAGGACACACTGGAGATGTTACAGTACGAATATGAGTTTCTTTGACAGGTTCCCATATTCACTGCAACCCACTGATGCATTGGAGACCATTTTATACAGGTGGAAGTGTTTGGGGGATTTGAGGATACGCGCAGGATTTGCCGTTTTCTCAACACAAATTGGCTAGAATCCCAATTGTTTCATTTTACCTGCAGTGCAGGAAAAGCAAATGTGATGTTTTGACAGATTTCTCCACAAAGACCTAAGTTGAGGTCTGACTTAAATGGCTTATTTCAATGTCTGAATATGGAAGTAACAAGTGATGTGCTGTTTTCAGCTTACCCTTACCCGTTCACCTCTTTTTCTGAGGTGTACGTCTGAATAACAATGAATAGCAGTGTTTACCCCTAATCACTTAACACTTGTTTTACTCTGTAAGGGGGAATTTGAGTCTTTTTGGACTCTTATGAGACATACAATATGAAATGATTGCATCATCATGTTGGCATCACCTACTGATGTGTTTGCATGTGGATAGTCAAATATAAGCAGTACTGTTTGCATTTCATTTCACTGCATATTTTAACTTGTGGTAATCCTCTCAAGTTTGTACTAGCACCTTATAAACCACCCTGTCACCTTGTACTCTACCTCACAGGCTGAGTTATTTAAAATTGAAATGAAATGAATCTACAGAGCAACTCGGTATCTCTGTTGTCTTTGCTTTAATACCCTTTCGGGAACTTTCAATTGCCTTACAACTGGTTTTAATAATTCCAGTGCACCAGATTACCACATGACCATGTCTCAGGCTCTCCAGTTTCCTCATTATCTGAAAGAGACAGCAAAACAACTCTCTTATGGTTTAACATTTCATCCTCTTATTGTGGTATTGGCTGGATTCTTCAGGGAGCCTTTCTCTGTGCTCACTGATCAATGAGGCACAGGAAAGGGAGATGATCTCCTCTTTCATCTCGAGCAGAGCTTAGAGATGGAATCAACAGGAGCAACTGAGTGTAACTCAGTGTTGAACAGACAGACACCAAATTAAAAGAAAAAAGTGGAAAAATGAGGGGAAAAACATGAGAATGCTCTTATACGTAGAGCCCAAGGGGTTATCATCATCGTCACTGTCGTCATGTCAGTTGTAAGCAAAGTATTGGATGATCTTTGTAATTATTGTGATATATTTGCACATTCATTTGGTGATATGAAAATAGAGAAAGCTTTGGGCTACAGACATGTGAGTGCACAAACCCATTGGCTGTATTCTTGCCTGGCAGCTAACTAATGCAGACCCAAAGCTGTTTCTATTGTTGCTTTCAAAGTAGCAAAGAAAAACATCATAGATGTCGGGTTGATTAGTCCTGGATACAACAACTGCTACAGACAGTTGTACAGCAGGTTAATGATGAAGCCTAACCCTGCTACCCAAACTGATGAAAAGACATCTCTGACAACTCAATTTAACCTACGTGGGGGACTAAAATCCAACTCTGACTGTATCTGTATTCACTTATGAAACATGGCATATAATACCATTATTACCACAAGATTGACTCCCATGTACAGTAGCTGGCCCCTCAAGGCTCTTGGCTCTCATGATAACTCTAATGAGGTTCTCTTTGGAGGTTTATTAAGGTGTCATCTGCAGAAAAGGTGAGGGCCGTGTAATTAGAATGACATTTAAATACAGTTGGTAGTTATCTCACACAAGAGGACCACAGAGGATGTGTTGTGCTCAGGCGGTCTCCTTGTATCAATCCACTTCTGTGTGACTGCCACTGACAAAGTTACAAGTTATTAAATGAAGCACGTGAATGATGACTTTTTTCTTTTTTTGTAAAAGGTCACACAAAGATAAATATCAATTTATTTTAACATTTGGAAATCATTATGCCGACCCTTCTTCTATGTGTAACTCTTTACACTTACTGTTTATGCGATATTTATAAAAAATCAATTGTTGTGAAGAACCTACAGAAAATTTTTTCACTTACCGTTTGTCTTCCAATTTGATTACTAATTTAAAACCGAGAACAGTCAATTAAAGAGACGCAAGGCTTCTCTAGTGCAGTTCTACACCAGGAAGCAAAAAAGAGAAGAAAACTGGGGCAAAAAAGTTTAACACAAAACAGTTTTCTACACAGTAAATGTGGCCTATTGATTTCCAACATGGTGGGTAAGCAGACACTTGCTAGATTTCTATAAAGAAGAATATAACTTTAGCTATTTCTGTGAAAATACTTCGTATGCGTGTGTTGCAGACTAATAGCCTCACCTACAATGAGCAACACACCATACACCCTGCACACCAACTGAAAATGCTCTTTTTCTGCCAAATGTTATTTCTCATTACCTTTTCTCCCTTGAAGCTGTTTCCCTTTTCTCACTTCCCCCTGTCTTACATTCCCTTACATTCATACGCAAGCCCACACTGGTACAATTTATCAATACAAGATGCCCGAATATGGGAACGGAGCCGTGCATGTTTCCCTCCTCTTGTCTGTCACTCCTCACAATGTCGGACTTTGACCCCAATCTCTTGCCTTGTCACCATCTTTCTCCGCTCACCCATCACCCCTCTCTACAATGTCTTATTGCTTGCTGTTACTGTTCACCCTTTTTACCTCATTTTCATTCTTTTTCTTTTTGTTCTCTGCTTTTCTTTCCTTTCACTGTATTTCGATTTGTGTGAGATGGCCCTTTTGTTTTTTCCCACTGAAACTTGGAATAAGAACCGATCCCTATATTCACTCCACACGGGCTGGTGAAAGAATTAATGAGTAATGAGTTTGTGAATGATCCCTGAGCCTTAATCCCCTTTGTGACTAACCCTGTTTTTGAGTTTCTCATCTGGAGCCAGTATGAGTGTGTGTGTGTGTGTGTGTGTGTGTTGAGAAGTGTGGCAGACATAAGGTGCTCACATGCATCATATGAGTTGAATATTATGCAAATGTTGAAACTCCATTCTTTGCTTTTACGAAATTGGGTAAAAAATTTACTATAAAATATGCTTGATTGCATTTGTCTGTGTGTGTGTGTGTGTGTGTGTGTGTGTGTGTGTGTGTGTGTGTGCTTGGATTGATGCTGAGAGTCTGCTGTGACTGGATAAGCTCTGTGTTTGAGGTTCAGACTGAGGATACGAGATAGGGCATAGGTAATCTGCTCTGCTACAGTAACAGACAAATCCCTCCATTCACACAGCCCAGCATGTAGACACACACACACACACACACATATGTATGTGCATTCAAATTAATTGTAATAGTAAATAAATGTTGCGCCTGCCAGCATCACACAACACTGTTACCTGAGGACAGTGTGACAATGTCCAGTTTTGAATCTTTTTCAGGATCTTAAATAAACCTGAACATGGTGCGCTTTGAAAGGTCGTTTTCATCAGTCAGTGTCACTGGACTAAAGGTTTACAAGGAATTTTGACAAAGGCTTATTTTAAAATTCTCTTCTCTCACAGCAGGCCCCTTTTTTTTTTATTAATTTATCCTGAGCAAAATTTCAAATGTCAAATGCTCTCAACCCTGGCATGGGAATACTTGTATTTCTTTTGTGCACAATACAAATCACAAATCACTATGACTACTATTATAATCCTTAATTAGTACCTCAGGTGGGGAAATTCTTCTTATGATGTAGAAAATTTTTTAAAAATCCTTTCCACCTTGCCAAATGTAAGAAGCCTTGCTTAAGGTGAGGTTGTCTAAGTTAAACTGAAAATACCTTTGGCATCAGGTGCCCCTCCTTGCCTTCCTGCATCTTTCTTTCTCCCTCTCTTATCCTCTCTTCACCTCTGTCTTCTTACAGGTCTTACTCTGCCTCCCGTTGCCATCTACCTGCTCTTTTCTTTTCACCATGCTTTCCTTTAATAAGGACGCCATATGTTTGAAAACAGTTGGACGTCAGCAGTTTGTCAGATTCAACCCACAGAGCAGTGCATATATACAAAGCTGTCAGTTCCTGTCAATGTCAAAGGAAGGGTGGCAGCAGTGTTTCCTGATGAAATCTGAAAAAAAAAGAAATTGAAGATGAAGGGAAATGAATGGACTCCAATTTTTGCCACAATACAGCAGATTTTTGACCTGAACCTCGAATCTACTCTTGTCCACAAGTTGAAGGGATTTTGGGAGGAATCTGACACCCTGACTAGCAGTTCACTTTGCTAGTCAGGGTGTAGTCAGGTTGTTTTGACTTCTTACAACGTCAGCATTTGTGAATTTCTGCTCCACAACACACAAAACTACATTCTCCCTTTTCAGTGTTCAGCTGGTAAGATTGTTGAAGCTGCAGAAGGCCACACAGATTGCTCCTTAAGTTTGTTGACAGAAAGCTGATGACAATCAACAAGCATAGTTATTGGAGATGATGTGACGCTCTGCGGAGGGTTAGAAGACACAAGGCACACATTGAATTGTTTGGCCTCCTCACTTTACTTTGAAGAGCGGAGCAGAGAAACTTTTTCTAGAACCAAAAGTATTTTTAGACAGTCAGCAGTGGCCAGTTAATGTCATTTATAAATATATATATATATATATATATGTATGAATCCTTTTAATTAGCAATTTTAGCTTATTTATTTCATCTTATTTGGTATGTTCAGCAAGATAAAAAGGGATTTTGAGTATGTATTTGAAGTCATACCTCTGATGTATTGAGTCCAAAAGATTATTTTAAGTTTTTTTATCTCTCTCAGTTTGCATGATGTTATATCTGTCATCTTAAAATATCAAATTTTGAGATTAAGATTTCTGTTTGGAGAGTAAATTTTTCATCCAGACAAGACTGAAGCTTCAGTAACTCTGAATAATATGCCAGACAACACTCTTGTTTTGCAGGCATTTGATAAAAAGGAATCTAAGTATGACGAGATATATCGGTTGGTTTTGTGGCTCATGGTCAGCATATGTATTGCAATTTCTAGAATGTTGGTTCAAACCATTTTTGCCTGTCTGGAAACAAGAAGAGCACTTCTGGTGGCTTGATGTTGTGACTTATTTTAAGAGATCCTATCAAGTATAATTAGCTTAATGAAAAGAATGCTCATTTCTGAAATATTTCTGCTTAAATTAGATTTTTGCTGCGTGGCTGTCGGCCATCTGAGCTGATTATGGTTGAGTAATTTTGAACTTTGCTCTGCAGCTCACAATCACACCTAACATAACAATGCAGAATCTAATTTTAGTGGTAATGGAGTTTCCCGTACCATAAGCAGTGAACAAACATATCAAACAAATTAAATTAATACCATATTATTTGTATTGTACTGCTAACCGTTCTCTATTTTAAGCAATATGCTCTTTTTAGCTCAGAGATCATGTGAGTAGGTGAGGTGGGTAGCAGCAGCAGCCTAGTACGTTACAGGTGGATGGGAACAGATTTAAAATCACTGAACCAACGCTGCTGAGGGGCAGGTGCAGCACAACAGCAGTCACTGTCAGGAAAACAAAATGTACAAACACTTGTATTCCACATGACAGACGCATCTTTAAATTAAATTCCTCGTGCTGACATTCTCTGTCCTTTTTTTTTTTTTTTTTTTTGGTCGTCGCCAGCTGTGCATCTTCCTGCTGCTTGTATTCTTTGAACCAGCAGCTCCATGAGCAGTGATTCCCTGAAACAACAACACCGTTTGTTATTTGCCAGGGTGCCAGGCCGATCTTCACATGAGTTTTTTCCTGAACTGTCCTCTGATTAATAACATAGCAGTCCTTTTATTCTCCCTCTAGGCCTCACTTTGCATTTGTTCCTGCTGTTGGCTTTAGCTCACAATCGTTATTTTCTTAAACTCCGAGGTTTATTTTCTTTTTAACCAGAGAGAAAATACTGGATGACTGGCGCTTGCACCCTGCTGGTGAGCAACCATTCCTCATTATGGAACTAGTCTCAGTTCTGTGATCAGGAGGAATTACCAGTTTGTTTTTAAGACAGATTTTTTTTTATGTACTTTTATTGTTACAGGCATAAAAAATATATATTTTAATAAATTCCACTATCAATTAGTCTCAAATGTAAACACAAAAGTTTTGCCTTCTAGCTCTTGTTGAAATAGTCTCATTCATTTTAAGGTCCATTGCTTTGAGTAAAAATGTTTTCACGTCTGCCTACAGCACTGAGCAGAGCACTTTTCACTACCAGGCAGCTATGAATATTTTTCTACTAAAAGTGTTTTGTTTTTAGATTCACATTGTGTTCTTTGGAAACAAAGTAAAACGGCATTGAAAGATACCATTATCAGCCTCTTTCTGTCAAACCTTTGACTGGAATACAGCTCCAACTAAATATATCTTTCACACCATATTTCTAACAAATACAAAAGAAAGGCCAGGTGGTAATTTTTGTTTGAGTGTTGTTGAATTGATGTCTCACTCAAAAGAGCTCTCTCCCTGATTTCTGGTAACCCCTTGGCTCTTTCGCCAATTCACCATTCAAACTCTCACAGGAAACATGACTGTTTTTCTTTCACATGCATCATTGCTGACCTGAAGTCTTCAACAGGTGTCAAATAAAGTTTGTAACGCCTAAGACCTGTAGTGGAAATGACCCCATTCTTGCCGGTCACAGCTGAATCAAAGTAGTGGCTCATCTAGTATCAGTGTCGCTCAGTTGCTCTAATGGATAAGAACAGCATTGGGTAATGTGACCCCTGAGCAGTGGCAGAAGAATGAGGCCCATCAGAATTGGATAGCTGTTCCCTCTATGGGACTGAAACTCCCCCACATCCTGTTTCTCGATGTTTACTCCGTGCTGTTTGAAAGACATAAAAACTCTCAATGGAAGAAGAAGAGACTCACATGGTATGCTGTGCTTGACCCCTGAAACTCAACTTTCAGGGTTTACGCACACACTTTGGACTCAGTGTAATGACTTTAGTATGAAGACCTCCACATGGAACTTCACAGATGTCCTTGTTATCGAGGAAGTTGTGTCACATCCTGTTTGCAGAAGCACAAACAAGTTTCAAAAACTGATTTATCTGCGATTCAGTGAATCAAAAACATCAGCTTGTGTGTGTGTGTGTGTGTGTGTGTATGTATATATATATATATATATATATATATAAATTGGAACCACTCATTTTAAAGGCTTAGTGGGAGCACATTCACGCTGTTATTGTCATTATCTGTGAAGTCTACAGCACCCGTGTGAGATTAGGCAAAGGCAAAATAAAGTGTTTTGTTTTTGTTTGGTTTTTCTTGGAGTGCAGCCAGAATCACATCTGATCTTGAACCAGAGAGAAGTCTTTTTAGTGGTCCGGACTGATGTCTTGTTATGTGACGCGCAAAGCCTCGTGCATTCAAATGATTCGCCATTAACATCCCCACACCACCTCGAGGGAGGAAGACATGCTGTGATACATCGACAGTGAAAAAACCTAATAGCAGTTAACATTATGCATGAACTATTTTAGGATTTTTGAATTTTTCTATTCACCCTCTTATCACATTTTAATTTGCCTTGAAACAAAACAGTGTTCAACTGTATAACTAGTGGAAATATGCTGCACTTTGCATCGTCTGGGCAATTTGAGAGCATATATGTGCCTGTTGTGTTGTTAATGGAGTAAGATCTAGAAGGACTTATAAGAAGAGATGTGAAATAAGATCTGCTTTAATAGAATGGACACAAAAACAGCTTCCCTACTTTCAATGTAATCAAATTGTGTGTGCTTTAATCTGTATGGACCCAGATATTAATAAATAATAATACATTTCTGCAGATACTTGTGTTGATTGCACTGCACCACAGTGTTCCTTTCTCATGAAACTATGAATCAAAGCCTCTCAATAACAGCAAGAAATGTGTCTTTGCTTACTATTTCCAAACTGGAAAAACACAGCCAATTTAGTGAAACCACTTGTAGTCCTATAAAAAAGTCATCACTCTTTATCTATCTGATGCCCAAACATAATCGTTGCTACTAAGGGATCAAGATTTTTAAGAGGCTGTGAGTCACATCATCATCTCAGCACCCTCAGTTTACTGATTATTCTGGCATATATTTTTTTGGCTTCAATTGATCTTCAGTGGTTGTTATCCAGACTTAAATCCTGTGGTGAACCGAGTTCCCCAATTACTCTTTATAGACTCAGCAAGGCTGGACTGGAAATATGACAAAGACAGAAAGAAAAAAAAAATCAGATTTACCCAGAAAATTAAACATTTTGTAAAGAAAATCATGAAGATCTCCCATTTTCCTGGAAAAATCATGAGCCGTACAGCGACTGACTCATTCCATTATGAAATTGACAAACGCCATATTAATTAAGGAGTAGAAAACATAAACAAACAAAAAAGGAAACTTTAGCCAACAATGAGTAAATTTTTATTCAGGAACTGTGCTCATTTTTACTTCAACTAACGATTTAAATATTTTGTCCATGGAATTGCATGTGAACAAAATTGTTTTAAATATTTTAAGGTCATCATTAAGGTCTATATAAGCAATGTATCTGTTAGTGGATTGTAAACGTCTGAAAGAGAGATTTAACAGATTTATTAGGGGTGTCAAATTATTGCGTTAATTGCGATTAATTAGTCATATTTAAAGCGTTATGTTTTTTAATCGAGTTAATCTAATTTTTAATCTCTAACTTTACTGTTTCTGTATGCGAGTTGTCTTTTTATAAAATCCATTTGTAGGCATTGGGCTTCTTGTGCTTGAGTTGTTGGGGGTGGAAAACAATGGTCAGTCACACCCTGAAGTGGCCATTGATTGGCTGTCACTGTATTTGGGCTTGTTTAGCATAAGCTGATAGGCTCCCATCGTAGTTGGGAGAGCATGGTGAGGAGCGGTGAGTAGCGGAGAGGAGACGTGAAAATGGAGGAGCATGTGAGAGTTGTCGGTCCAATGAATGGGAAATTTACATTTCGAAAACGCCCTGACGGCACCACTGATAAAGGTAGAGTGATATGCCTAAAAACAATGAATCAAATAATACATTAAAAACAATAAATGACTTCATAAAGCCACCTTTTTTTGGTATATATCAATCTTGATGAATGTATGAAGGTGCTTGTTCTTTGCTTCATCCTTGGCGTTAATGGATTATGGCTGAAGAACGTTTATCGTAGTTGCTATAAGGTGTGAAAACTATGGAGCAAGCAGGAGAATTAGTCCTGAAACGTGGTGTGATCTCTTTCCTCTGTGGATGATTCAGCTGCTCTTATCTAGCCATATTTCATGAATTGCCTAGAGCCGATTTTAACCATTTTCTTGGGTTCTCTGCTCTCAGTGATTCACAGTTATGCTCCGGCTAAATGGCCGACTTTCTGACAAAGCGTACATCCTTAATGAACCTCGTCCAAACACAGTTTATAGTGGTTAAGAACCCCAACGGTGGTAAAGAACCTCATAAAAAAGAATAATATGGACCAACTTGCGTGCTGCATGTAAACAAAAGTACAAAGTCAAACCATTAGTGTGTGTTTTTCTTTCATATTTGTACAGCTGTGAGGGTAATGACACACTTGGAAACTCTTTCCTTTTTAACAAGCCACAGTATGAAGAAAATATAGAGTAAATCATAACACAAACCCCAATTTAATTTTGTTGACAGTGTAAATAAAGTGCTATATTGGTGAAATTAATATGAACACAATTTGGATCTAGCAACGTGACAGTGATATTAAGTGCCTTGGAGAGGGATTTAGTTTCCTGTGCTCTGCTGGAGGATCACAGTGCTATGATGAAATGTGTGCTCAAGCTCTGAAAGGGAAAAAAAAGAAGATAGTACTTTAACAGGATGTTGGATCAACCAGTGTGCTTGCTTGATGGTCTGCAATATGTTGTTGAGATTTGGGATTGGAGCGTGTAGTCTAGTCATGGGCCTACCCATAATCCTTTCTCTATGCAGGTTCATTGACATTTCCGTTTGCGTGTATCTCTGAAAATGTGTTGGTGGGATTTATTTATTTTTTTTAAAGGGTTTGAAAATCCACATTGCAAAATAATCTTTTTTTTTTTTTTTTCGTGCCCAGTGAAGCAAGAGCAATCTGGCTGGGTACCTCCAAAAATGAAACTTGGGTCCTCAATCATCAACTCTATTTCATCACTGAAAGTTTTTCATGCTACAGATATTGAAAGCAACACAAGACTCACACTCAAGTGATCAGGGAGGAAGATAAAATGTGCAATTTGTAAGGTGTGTTGCTTAATAGTGAACCTGTGTGTCTGTGCACATTTCAGATGGAAAAGTGGAGGTGACAAAGGAAAGCCTGAAGCTCTGCACCATGGGGCCAGGAAAGGTGTTTGGAGAGCTGGCTATTCTCTACAACTGCACCAGGACTGCCACTGTCAAGAGTGAGTATCCGCAGACACTTGGAAAAACATTCGGAGTGCTAGCATGAGTCTGTGCTGAATGTCCACATATTCCACCAGGTGACAGACGTCACCTGTGTATACACACTGACACACACCTGCCTCGCCCCGGTATAGAGGAGCATCTTTCATTCCTACACTGACACACTGAGGGATCTCACCCTCCCCCGTATGAATGGGGCGTGTGGAAAACAGCGATAACATTGTTACTCACTCACAAAGAAACATTACCCGTCATCAGTCCGTGTTTTCTCAACACTCCAGTTAAGTGTATTGAGAGACCCCCTCCGAGCTGAATGTCAAGGTTTACTGCCTCTGCTTTTCGTGTGCCAAAGCTCCAGCAATGAGGGATGCACAGTGAGTGAGTAGGTGGTCTATCAGGCTGGCAATCTGAATAGTCAGCCTAATAGACTAAGAAGAGGAGGCTGAGGAAAGACAGGACAGATGGTGGGCCAGGCACATTTGAGAACTGCGTTTCAAGAGTGTGTCAGAATGAAAAATGTGTGTTTAGGTCAGCCAGGAGAGGGGAAATAGCTAAAAATGTGTGAAATAATGAATAGACGAAAGGTGAGATGAGATAAGCTTGGGATGTCTAAAAGTGTGCGCATGAATGCAGTTCAAATGAAAATGAATGAATGTAGGTCAGTGTTGGAGCCCCTGCTCCAGCTGGCACTAAACAACACACTATCATAATTCAGCATAAACACTACTGGCTGGCTAATCGATTCCACGATGCAAACTTCTTGATTTTTGGCTGTTTGTAGTGAAAATCCATGTGACCGAGGATATGAATGAATGCACGAAGGGGGGGATCTTTTGGGTCCGTTGTCGAGGGCAATGAGGTACAAGTTGAAAGTGTGGAGGGGAAACAGGATTGACTATGGTGGCGGCGAGGTCGGGGACCCCATGACACCTTTCATGTCCGATGATACCCTACCACTGAACAACCAACCTGACAGCACCATGTGAGCACCGGTTGTCATAGCAACCGGTGCTCAAAGGGAGACGAGCCAACTCCCTCCCACTGGCGACGGTTTGTCTGTCTTTTTCTTTTAGTATATTCTTTTGCCTGCCACCAGCCCACCGCCCCACACTTCCCACCACAGTCTTTATTACTGTACGTCACTGCTTTGCTCTGCTGGTGATGTGGCTGCTCCATAAAACTCTGCATGGAACAAATGATGTAATTGTCTACATGTGCAGAAGTATGTGTGCAGCCGGGGACACTGGATGGTTGTCTTTGTTTTATTATGTGTCTCAACACAAGAATGTTGCAGAAAATTCAGTTAGCTGATGGGTTTCAATGGAGATCAGCTAACAGCATGATCAGTGTGCAAGAGGCTTTGTCTTCAAATTAACAAATTCAATTTGATTTGTGTGTTGAACCTCCTCAGTGTAATTTCAATTTAAATTGAATGGACTTCCTGGTTATATGCATGAGTAATTACATCTTTGCAGAATTTAAATGATGAACCAACTAATGGGGACTCATCCGTAAAACTGGGTATAAAAATGATATATAAACCATCCTTAGCCTGGAAAAGCTAACTGAGACCATAACAACGTTACTAACTCTGATAATTAAGAGATTATTGGAGACTGTCAGCTATTAAGAAAACTCAGAAACAATTAGGAGCCATTATGTGCAACAACTCATTTAAAGAACACGTGTGCAGTTATGATTATAATGATAATGAACACAGTCAAACCAATCAAGACCAATTCAAGGGTTTGTATTTAAGTAGCTCATACCAGTGTTTTTTCAAGAACAGTGAGGTAGCATGCAATAATTTCTGAAAATAAACTATTCTGTGTTGAGTAATTAAGGTCAAATTCACTTGAAATATTGAAGTTAGGCAGCATCTTAAAACGCTCTCGGAGAATGTTATTTCATCCTAAATATATAAAAATGATATGTTAGCAGATATTATTATGTATTTTAGCCCACCGCATTGACTTTAAAATTATAATATACTTCAAACTGGTACCAGCCATTTCCACACCACAAAGTTTTAGATTTAGCATTGGTTCTTTCAACCTTTTTAAACGTCATTTAGTTTGCGTTTATGTCAGAACGTTATCAAAATCATACACTTAAAACTTCCTTGATTTTGGCAATTCGTCACAGTGAGCTTTGCGTCTATTTGCGTTCCAACTCTGTCCTCCAACAAAAGGAGAACATGACCATGAAAATAATGAAACCAGACATAATGTTCACCATGATTAATTATATATCACATGCGCACAAGATGTTTATCGTACTTCGCTGGAAAGTAGGAATGGAAACTGCTGGTTGTCTGGAAAGAAAGAAAAATGGAATAAACAGTATCTGTAATTTATAGTAATGAGTAAATGTGCAAAGTTACCGCTGTAGTCAGTTGAAGTAGGACAACAATTCACCAGCAAGCTCAGAAAACAAAGAAGAAAAAAGGCATTTTGATTGGGAAAATGTGCAAGAGTTCGGTCAGTAAAGAAAAGAATGTGGAAGCATCTGGCCCTATTGTAGGGATTAGACAAAATTTCAAGTTAGTACAAGGATTATCTGAATTTGTGTTCATTCTTATATTTGCATAATAAGAAGTTCTTGGAGGTACTAACAAGGTTGTTAATTTTCCAACATTCTCCTTCTTATTCTTCACACAATTGCTTGTGTTAGCAATTGTTTGCTGCATCTGGGCTTTATTGCCCTAACTTGAGCTTTTCCTGTTGCTCTAACTCTCAGACTGTGTAGTGCCCACAACAAGTGCTCCTACAATCAATATGCAACATTAGGTCTCAGGATACAAACATTTAAGAGTTATTGCCACAATAGGGGCTTGGCCTTGTCAATTTCATTTATGAGATGGGGCTTTGCATGCAGTCTGAGGGGGAAAAAAAAGACCCCGGACTCAGTTTGCCAAAAAAAATCTCCCTCTGCTATCAAATCCATCCCACATCATTTTCATGTGCCAACAATCTGGGAGATGCTGGCTGCAGAAAAGAGGAAGGGACAGGTACGGTTTGTTTGTTTTTTTTTCTTTTCTTTTTTTACTACAAAGAGGGATACACAGAGGGTCTACTAAAAATATAGTTTCATAGCATCAGGATATTATTCAACATAAAGCTGTGCAGCAGTCAACAGCAGCAAGTATTTCTGCACCACTGAACAGTGGCAAGGAGATAATATAATATAATACCGCTGTTATGGCTCGGTCTATTTCAAAGTAAGAGGGTTAAACAAAGGGGCTGCAACTAATATTTACTTTCATCAAAAATTGGGGATCCCGACATTGTTTTGGACCAATCCCCTCCTACAGAGTGAGGTCACTGCCAGTCACTGCTAACATAATTTGTGTGGCTGATTATCTGTCTGCTCCATCTTAATGATAGCGTTGGAAAAAGCAGTCTCAGACATCATCGTAGAAACTCGGCTGTGCTCTTGCTTAGGCTCATATGCAATGGACATGAATGCTTTGGCATGTGAATAGATTATAATGCTTCTTGAATAACAGCAATGTCTTAAATCATTCTGAGAACTATCGACCATGCAGCATCTAGATGGAGATCCAGGTGAGGAGTGGAGCAGGAGAGGCGTTTAAAAAGAAATCCTATTTAGTTTAAGCAGTCAAGCATATTGTTGGTTATTGGTCAGCAGCAGGCACACAGCCATGCACAAAAAGACATTTAATGCACACCGTGAGTGCTCTCTCACGGACATATAGGGATTTTTGTATTTTGTAGACCGGTTTGACAAACAGGCATTTATTTTCACAATGACCCCTGTCCAGCATAAGGTCACAGTGTTTTTTTTCCACCAGCATGACCTCCGTTTTACCCTGCTGTATAAATATGAGAATTTTACCTGTTGAGGGAGTGTGGGTGTGCCAGGATAACAACAACCATAGCTATATTTTAATTGAGTGGACACTAAATGTTTGGAGATTAAAAACTCAGATCTTGGGGAATAAAGAGGATGTGTGCGAAAAGCTTAATTTAGCATCGCTTACCTGGAGGCCATGTGCACAAATTGAAGATGATACATAATTGTATAACTACAATAGAATAAATAAACTATGGAATGGGGTTGTTGTAATCCCATTACTAATGAAAATCTCAATATTAATGGGAATTCAAGAATCTGCACTTCAGCACACTCTGTCAAGACCTGTGTTTGAAAAGGTAGCGCAGTTATTTCCACCCGCGTGTTTGTGTATTTGTGCTTCTGAATTTACCAGAGGCTGCTTGGAGAGACTATGGGGTAGTTCAGTTAATTTGGAACAATATATATATCCATATGCGTGTATTTAGAAGGAAAATAAACACCAATAAGATCACAGATTGACGAGCCTGGATAAACAATAAACTCCTAGCTCTGAATGGCTGTTCCATTTATAAATCCTGAACACCAGTAGATGGCATTGAGAATAAATCAAAACTAGTTACTGAGATTTCAGAGGAGGCAATAATTGATATCTGTGCAAGAAATGGGACAGGAGGTTGAAGCACTCACCGTCCGTCTCTCCAAGTGTTAAACACACTCATTCACACTTGAGTTGAGGGCTGAACATCAACAACAACTATTAGAAAAAGTAACAAACAAATTGATTCTGAGAACTTTTTTGACAGATGATGTGCTGTTAATGAAGGAATATCTTCATTTAACTGGGACATATCTGACTAAAATCCCTGTTCTGTGTGCATCTAATGCATAAATGTATTAGGTGCATATTGATGCAATCTAGGCCGTACATTTACATTACATACTGTGCATCACACATCCATCTGAGAGTAACATTTCCTCTGTCCTAATGACCCGCATTATTTTGATATTTATCCTTCATCCCGCAACAAGAGGTCTGAGATACAAAAGTGTTGATTAATTTGATGGAGGGATTTCAATTACTGAAGATGGCAGCCATCCAAGCCATGACTGAACCTGTACTTTCAGATTGCAAGAGGGCTGATCTGATGATGGTTGTAGTTGAGCGGTTTGAGCACATACCATATGAGCCTTAATGTTCCTGATTTGATTCCTGTCTGGATCATTTGGGTGCATAGGTTTCTCCTACTCTTTTGCTAAATTTCCTATCTAACTTCATTGTCTCTGCCATACAAAAATATAAAAATAAAAACTTAAGGGATGGTGACTATGCATGATCCACCATGAATATAGAGCTCTTAACACCTTGCAGCCAGGATTGTAATTCCACAACACAGGGCTGAATCAATCCTAAAAGACAAAAATATTGAATATTAAGACCGCCCGAGAGCCCCCTTAAATTCATATAGACACCAGACACTCAAAACTGTCTATACTCTGATGCACATAATTCAAGCTGTATTTTGACAGGTACAGTTTTTGAGAAACTGCCTTTTAGTTCAGCATACATCATGTATGAAACATGACGGCAAGCAGAGGTCCAACGTTGTGAGTGCATGGGCATCGGCATTCACGTACTGTACACATGCGTGCACGCCACTGAAGAGTCACAGCATCACAGAAAGAAAATCAAGCATGCAGCTGCCGTGTTCTGGAGACTTCAGAGAACTACCCCTGGCTCTTGAAACAGAGTGATAGCTTGGTTTTATAAAAACCCTTCCTTCCGCTGGGAGTGAACTAACAGTCATCTTTCTAATCAGTCTTGGGGAAGAAAAATGTGAATGTGCTTGTGGGTAGATGTGTGAGCCTGAGCGTGTAGTACACGAGGTCTGCTCAGTGTCAGGAATCACCCTAGAGTGAGCAAATCTTGTTTTGGCAGGGAGAGATAAGTTACAGCTTCAAATCCTTGGAGAACCAGGTACCAAGTTAAACAGTGTGGAAGGCAGAGGACTGGGGCTTTAGGTTGTGTTTAAATGGTAAAACATGTTGCTTGTGAGAGTGTCAGTGTGCCCTTTAAGTCTCTGACTCTTGGCTCTATTTTGTGTGTGTGTGAGTAAATGTCTCTTCATCTATGCATCATAACGAAAACAGCCTTCTAAGAAAGCCAACAAAACCCACAAACAACTTCTCATGGACAATGATATTACCTTTAGCTCCTCTTTGACTCGGCAATCTGACTCCATGACATCAATACTTTCTCTTGGTCTCTTCTCACCCGCATTTTAGATCTTGTGCAGAATACCAAGCATCGGCTCTTTTCCTTGTAACCCACATGGTGACTGTGTTTTTATTTTTTTCTTTCTTTTTCTTTTTTATTTGCACTTTAAGTAGGAAATACGTTGGACTGAATGAGTAACTAGTAAGCAGTCACATTAGCCAAATTTAGTAAACATCTTGCTGACAATATAATGCAAGCAAGCATTACTCTGCATAGACTATTAGCAGCTGGTAGCACCGATCCCATCCCTGAAGGTGATTTGTTGAAGTGCTACACAGGGTTTCAAGTAGAAATGGCCATAAATGCAGCTACATATGCAGAAAGAGCAGGCCACTGTTGTTTCTGCTGCCTTGGACACTGGACCGTTTTGACTGCATGAACGAGCTTAGAGATGAAGTTATAGCTAAAGACGGTCAATGACAGTACAATGGGATAACATTAAGTGTTCCTTCGACCTAACAGGTTGGTGCCTCGTATGTAGTCATCATTTTTATATTTTCCATCCGTGTAGTCACGGATAAAACCTAGTCTCAAAATAAATGTCCATTCTTTGAAAATTCTAAATGAAATGTACAAAAAGATTAGAGCATTTGTGGTGGTGTAATTAGTCATCTACCATGTCATCATTTTGTCCCGTGCAGTACTTCTTCATAGTGGATAACACATTTTTATTT
The DNA here is from genome assembly GCA_034769265.1 of Remorina albescens. Classification (NCBI taxonomy): domain Eukaryota; kingdom Metazoa; phylum Chordata; class Actinopteri; order Carangiformes; family Echeneidae; genus Remorina; species Remorina albescens. The sequence goes on along the minus strand of CM068491.1, from coordinate 11,050,421 downwards.
AATCAATGTCATGAAAAACTATAGGAGGTTCCTTTAGCAGATGTTAGAATAATCATCTCTATACATATACCCCAAAGGCTTTATTGCTGTAATTTATATGCTCTACCTTACAAGGAGCCACATTTTTTCCTCTAATGTTGAGTAAATGGACAGATGACCTCAGAGTATATGTACATGTATATGTAAGTACAATATGTCTAGAGTATTAGAATGAATGCATATCAATATGTTTATAATGGAGGGATTAAAAAAAAATACAGCCTTTAAAAAAGCACTGAATATAGTTTATTATTGTGAACTCAGGATGGTTACACATGGATGTGAGGAACAATGTCAAGCAGCTCTGTGAAGAGCCACGGATGAGGGCTCTCAGAATCAGGCAGGCTAGTGAGTGCACCCAAGGAAAACAGAGCAGCACATCTATTGTGAGAAAGGTAAGACGCAGCAGCACTAATGTGCTGTGTTCTTGCCTATCACCCCCATTTAGAATAATTTTGATCCAAACAAAATCACGGAAATGATGGACTGACATACACGCAGCAAAAAGATAATTGCATTGTAAAATGTAAATGTAAAAAATGTAGAACAGAAAACTGCCCGCAGGTTTTATGTGGGCATGCCACACCGGAATCCAGACACACTATTATACACCTGAGATGACATGAATATGTAAAACTACACAAAATTACATATTATACTCACCAAAACAAAGCTCATCATGGCAGCCACTGCATCATGATGAGATGCAGAGGAGACATCATTGTGACCATGAATATGCACGTTCATAACAATGTCCAGATATTCTGTTGTAAAGGTTGAGGCACTATCAAATCTCCTTTCAGTATATCACGCCGCTGTGTCCATTCTTTCAAGAGAACTCCATTTCCAAGGGATGGGATTTCAATGAGTAACTGCACAAAGTCCAGACTGAGAGAGAAGACTTGCTTTGGTAGACAGAATTCCCCTGGGACAGAGTCGGGGGAAATCGTTTCTGTTTCCATGGCTGCCATGGTAACACTGTTGCCAGAGTGCAGCAAGAAATGTGATGGTAATGCAGTGAGGGTGACAGGGAAGCCCTCACCCAGCGGTTTTAAGTCGCAGTTCTTGTATTGATGACTGCATGCGTTTTCAGACTGATGTCTTCAACTTGACAGTTTGGCTTATTTTAGGGGGAGGAGGGCATCTGACATTATATCTGCTTTTATGTTCACATGCATTTGTTAATGCTTGCACCACTGTGTGTGTGTGTGTGTGTGTGTGTTTGAGGGCCCCTGATGCTGCTGTTGTCCTGATTCTTAGTAGGATTGCAGGTGTGAGCCTGGAGCAGATGGCTGTTCTGGGCTTCTACACTGGCTGATAGGTAAGACCAAGAGAGAGGGAAGCTCAGGCAGCAATTATATACAGTCAGTCAGTAAGAAAAACGGCCCTGCAACAACTACTTTCCTTGGATATTTCTCATACTTATCTCTCACTTCAATAAAAAAGCTAATAGCATGAGTGAAACTGAGGCCCACTGAGCACAAGGATTATTCTGGTATCTTCCCAAACTGTTTTGCATCATCTGAAAAAAAAAAACCCCAAAAAACTACAGGCCTTGATTTCTTGCTTGCCTTCTATGATACAATTCTGGGAAACATTTGCTGGCAAATGAAACTTAGTGGTGCTCTTTTTCAAGCCAGTACTTTCCTATACCCTGTTCACACTTAATCAGTTCATGGATCCAAGGAAAACATTGGAGAATTATCTGACCATAAAAGAGATAAAGCAAAAAACCATCTGAAGAAGCCACCCAATACACTTCCTATCTTCTCTGTTGATTTGGAATAAACACATGTATCTTTCCAAGTGTAACTATGTCAGAATGTGCTCTGTTATGGGCTCCACAGGATCTTTGCCTGTAATAATGGCAGTTAAAGTCTCACTAAAATTGCACAGATTGTCACAGATGCTGTTACAGCTTCTCTAGCTGCCAAGGTGCTGTATCACAGAAATCTTTTGTCAATTTTTGAAATGATGAAACTGCCTCGGGTGCTTTGGCAACACCCTTTAAAATGGATTAGGAACACATTAAAATCGTGTGTAGCCTTGGGAAAATATGGATTGGAGTAATCTTTCTGATCTGATATATATATATATATATATATATATATATATGTATATGTGTGTTTTATGTGGCTGATTGTAAAAGAAAGAGTTTTACATCTCATCTGGCTTTTATATGGATGTGAAACCCTTAAAAGGACAGGCGTGACAGGAACAACAAGTAATTTCATGTTTCTCCATCAACACCATCTTTAACAGAGCAAACTGGACAATGTACAACTCATAGCTATTCTGTGGACTTCTGAACATTTTAATTGCTTGATTCACTGACTGATAAGGTGGGCCTGACATTTCATCTAACATGGACTGATGGATGTTTCTTAATCAGAGAGTGAAAATAAAATTTGTACATTTGGCTGTGCTCTTTGGATAGCAATAAGTGCAAGGAAAATGGTAAGACAAGAACATTTTTAGTCATATATATATATATATATATATACATACGAGTCATTTTTAAATTTGTGGAGTGATAATATTATCAAACTGGCTTACCGATACCAGAGTGACATGATTTAAAAAAAACAAAACAAAAACTAACCAAAGTTAAATTCATGCCAATTACAAGTGAGTGACAATGAGTAAACGATGATTCATTCATTCATCTTCAACTACTTTATCCGTTCCCGGGTCACGGAGTAAACAATGATATTTTCTATTATTTATGCACTATAATATGTCTGTTTATGCGTATACTGGTGGTAAAGAGTGGGGCTTTAAAGGTTGTAGGATATCATAAACTCGATTTATTTTCTTAAACCAGATTTACGTGTATCATAAAAAAGAGTTAGATTAACGGTATGAGGGTAGTCAGTGACACAGAAGTATCACAGAAGTAGACACTTTCTAATTAGGTACATTGTTTCTGAAGCCGGGAGCATTCTTATCTCCTAGAAATTACATTAACATATGACTAATTTGTTTTAGCAAACGTATGTCAGGAAGAAATGTCTTCGCAGCCTGGATTATGTTATGTTTATAGGACTGTGGGGAAGTGAAATAAATTTAATCTCATTGCAGCTCTCTGGTTGATTAATGGCAGTGTGATTATACATTGATTCCTCCCATAATGAATAGTTTCTCCAAGGATTTCACAGAAAGTGAGCTGAAAATAGGTCTCCTGCAGAGCAAAGAGGCCTCTTGTCAGAATAGAAAGAGCACAAGTGGTATACACACATACGCAGGGACAACTATGCACATACATGCCTGCATGCAGTCACGTACGCGCGCGCACACAGAAACAGGCATTTTTAAAAATCTGGCAAAGCTGAGGGGGGAATTATCACCCTGGCTTTACTCAATGAGATGTTTGTCTCGCAACAGGTTGCAAAACATCAGCGTTGACTGACAGAAGCCCTGATGAAATCCAACAATGACACAGCAAGTCATTTCCTCTTGTTGGCAAGAGAGGAAAACAGAAAATGTTCTCATGTTTGCCGCAATTCATTCAGTAGGATATCATCTAAGATATTAAATAAGAAAAAAACAACTGACATTATGTGACACATAGTTTTACATCATTCTCAGGATATTCAACAACCTACCATTTAACATTTTCACAGATTTCAGAATAACGCTCATGTTGACCACAAAGGCAGCTATATAGAGTGTGTTGCTATAAGCTGGACCACAACCTAAAAATAACCCACTTCCATTTCTTTTTACAGCCGAGTAGACTGAAATTTATCTGGTTATTCAAACTGATTTCCTCTGTGGCAAATAGTTTCTGGTTGATTGTTCATAATGACGACAGAAAAAATAATAAACTATATCTCACAAACCAATGAGAAGACAATTTATGCTGAAAAGGTAATTTTTTTTTTTCATGGGTGCTCAGGTGAGTAGGAACTGAACAGCAAAGATGTTTCCCTTATTCCCCAGTCCATTGAAGCAATTATCCATACAGTTGACGTCATTGCCTTCGGTAGCAGCACTCGCATTATGACACCATGAAAGGAGATCTACTGTACCTAGGAAGGAAGAGACACACATGAATATTGTGCTGATGATTGAAGGCTTTAAAAGGAGCTGTAAATCAACAGAATTTGCTCTTGTTCCTCTTCCTCAAATGTTTTTGGTCCTTAGTGGATTAATTCAAATTACGCTGGTGATCATCTGACTGTTCCTGGTGTTGACTCTCACCGGCAGATAGAACCTATACTGTGACTTTTTTTTTCCCCACATGATACTAAAACATCAGTATGATATGATGATTGTAATTGTGCTAGCATGCTCGGAGGACTCACAGCTGAAGGTTATTATTTGTCATTTGCTTTGATCAAACTTTTAGACTAAAACTAACTAACACATTTTTTTCTGACAATATTATCCATTATGACTAATTGTGCAGCATATCTTCGCCGGAGGGGTTCTAATTTGAATAGTGAAAGATGAAATTTAAACAGTAATCCTTTATTATGTATAAATCCTTTTGGGATAATGGAATACTTTAAACCGGCCAAACTCTAGTGTTCTACACACATGCATGGTTATGATGAGTAGCATAGGCAATTATTGTGGAAAAAAGGTTGCAAGGGGGTTTATTCATGTTCCACACATAAAGGAAGAGTAATTTTTATTTTTTTTTTTTTTTATCTTTGGACTCTCAGAGACCAAGAAAGCCCACAGAATATTCCTCTGAGAGAAAATTATATTAATTATTGCTTTAAATTAAAATGTTGTAACCTTTACCAAAAATACAACATCCTTATATAAGTTCAATTTGTTATTCCCAAAATATGAGCTCCAATGGGTTAGCATGGCTGAGCGTGATGGGCAGGGGTGGCAGGTGGGATGCGGTTCAGTTCAATATTTCTTGAGGAGCTGCTGCTCCAAGTTCATGAGATTATGTCTCCTACATGTTATGACTATTGAGAGACCTGGTATGTGGAGACTGCAGCTTAATAATCAGCCAGTTTGAGGATTCACTGAAGTGTGCGCGTACGATCATTCTAAGTTTGGACATGCAATACCCGATGCAATACTGATGGTGTTACTATATGTAACACCATCAGTAGCTGTTATTTAGAATGGGGAATTTCTTTATTAGATGTTTGATTAGTAAACATCATCCAGTTTGTTTTTCCTGCACTACCTTTTGTTCCTTTAAGCCATTATAGTAATAATGATTGCAATTGAATCCATAATTACGAAGGAAACTTTTACTACTTTAATTTTCTTTGGCTCTGTGTCACTGTCTTGAATAAATGACCTGTCCGGGTTTCTCACGCTCTAAAGAGCTCATCTAGATGTAATCAGACTTGGCTGATGTTATTAATGATTTTAGGGGAAAGGAGATTACACTCTTCCACTCAGCAGCCCTGACAGCATCGCACTTCTACCACTTTCCAAAACAAGACATGCAGAAAGCCTCAATGGGGCACAGTTTACCTGATTATCTGATCGTACATGTGCATATGTGACCGTGTGAATATATCAGTCGTAGTCGTGTGAACATTACAGGAAAAAAAGTACAAAAAATGTTAATGGCACAGATGAAACTAATGAGTCAGATATTTGACAGTGGGAAAATTAATGTAATACTAAAAATCAATGCAAAATGAAACCCTGAAACCCAAACATCAAAACATTACAGCGATAATTTACAGAGAAAATCCTTATGGTGGGTAGTGTGGCTAATTATTTTTAAGTTTCTGGCCCTCCAAGAGCTGTATAACCCCAGGTTAATCATTAACAACTGCTGAAATGACAATTCTCAGTCCAGTACCTCTGAATAACCAACATAGCTCCAAACGCAAATGTTGATTTGATTCATATTTCCAAGTGGGAAAGGGAGACTTTATTCTAAATAATGCACAGTATTTTGTCAGAATACATAAAATCTTATGTCATCATCTCATTATGAAAACGTTTTTCCTCCTCGAGAGACTCTGGCACCACAGCAGACAGCATAATACATGTACATCCCCCTGCCTCTGGTACAGAGATGAATGTGGAGTGATAGACTGGGAGAGCTTATTTTAGAACTTATTTTCTGTCAAATACTATATATACAGGGATGTGCTCTGAACAGTGCCTTATACTGTACTAATACTATGCTATTAACAGATATCCTTCTTTTCATCAGTGCATACAAGCTTCCTTACACACTTCACTGCTCGGGACTCTGCTGTGATGTTTTTTTAAGTACTTTTTCATGTGGCCCAGTGGTTCCTTTAGAAGGGAATGTGGATATTCTGCAGTGCAAATGGCAGATCCTTTATACTTCAGCTGAATTATCGTGGGCCAGATGTAGACTGTCCCGAGTGCTTTTAAACCCTGGTATTTAAAGTCATGGCACTTGCAACAGAAATGCACAAAGTTTTTGATGTTTCCAAATCCCCTCCTTCATATAAACTGTCGGAACAGTAGCACAAAGATAAAAAAAAAAAAAGAAAGAGAGCTCTCTGATCTCATTATTTATGTGTATAAATTGATGAGCAAACATTGAATTACAAGAGCGAACACATAGAGCATTTGCATAATGCCCCAGGCTGAAATTCAGTTACAGTGAATTATGAGCGAGCCAAATGAGAGAGTGATTCCTTCCATCACGTACATGCTCTACCCTGCATCTTGTTGGTGACATCCATATGCATTTTATCTCTCGCTGTTTACTTCCGGCTCCAACACAGGTTCTCTCTTTTTGGGCCCGGCAAGGCAGCTTGTTACGGACAATGGACAATCAACGCTATTGATCTGTTGTTGCAAATAATAGGGAGAAATTGAAGGATGAGGGATTACAATCACTGCTTCAGGGAGAGGGAAGGAAAGGAGCCCCACCACCAAATAATAACAATGCACTCTGCTGTGTGCAACATGTCTATGAATAGTCATCCTTTATTCTGAGGTATGATTATATTCCATTTAGATGCGTTTTCAGGGAACAAAGAGAAAACACATGCACTACAGAAACCAGCAATTGTTAAAAATGATCAGAATGTTATGATGATTTTCTTTTCACACCCAGTTTTTTTTTTTTTTTTTTACTATTTATTTGATGAACACATCCTGCTGATCTTACCTTGATTAAATTCCCCATATGAAGACAGGCATACTAATGCTAACTACCTATGTATGTTACACTCCAGCCAAACTTTTTCAGTCCTGTATCTCACGCAAACTTAAAGCAGACAAGTGATGTATAATGATGAACATGTTCACAGACTAACACTGAACTAATCCAATGCTTTTGTCATGTACCGCATATTGTATTCATTCCACAAAGAGGGCAAGATAGCAGCTGTTAAAATATAATAACAGCAGCATAATCCAGTCTGAAGCAACTGGCCTTTACAGTGCCAACTTTCCCAGAGGTATTGCTTACAGTTGGGGCTATGCTAGCAGCTATGCACACTTGTTTCAAGTTGAATGCATTTACAGATCGCTGGGGCCAGTGATCTTCTCCCAGTAACATCAAACTGCCCAGCCCCTCAAAACCTCACAGACATTATCCTCCAGCTCTGCCTGAGGTGTTACATGCGTCTACAAAGCTGTGAAGCTCATGGTTGGCAGCCCATGAGCATTAAGACATTAATCAGCACCCTCACTAAAGGATAACTAGCTCCCTGGGTCTCTCTGCAATTTAGTCAAGCCTCCGAGTAATGCGTTTACCTACTGCATTTTGCTGCAGGCTCCCTACATATCTTATTTCCCAATGCCCCAAACTGTACTCCCACTTTCTGCCAAAACACTCCAATGAACTCTGTACAGCGGCCAATGACGTTTAACCTCCCACTCCTTGTGCCTCAGGGTCAAATTAGAAGGCTCTGCTAATAATTTATATCTAGACCAATCTCTATATACAAGGTTTGTTGGTTATAGGACATTTGGGATGTGGGACCTGTGTTTAGACTCCAGCATCACTGTTACGATCCCCTGTGCGGATAGTAATTCACAGATATGACTGTATATTGTTAAATTGTGTGTGTCTGCAGACAGCATCTGTGTGCGTATGTATATGTACATGTATATAATATCTGTATATCTGTGTATGTAGCTATTTGTGTACATTTGAGGTCTCTGCTCCAACAGAGTGTCTCATCATAAAAACAGTGTCAGGCTGTGTAATGAGGGCATTTCCCCTGCGGTTTGTCCCTATTTTAAAGGGCTGCCAAACTCTTGGTCTGCTCAAAGAAAGATTTACACCTATGGAAATATGTTCACTCACTTGTATATGTATGTGGACACACAGTACCTACTAGAGTATATCAGTGCATGTGCAAGTGTGTATGTGTTCATGCATTGATATTGAAATGAATAGTTGTTACCTGATTGTCACTGACAGAATGTCAAGTCTAATATTAACTAGACCAAATCCTGCTTCTCATTCGTAAAACTACCACATGTATTCTTCAGAGAACTCACTTCCCTTTGCAAAAACATGCTCACTCGCTCACTTCAAGGGGAAACTTCTTTACCCGTAAGAACATAAACAAAAGTTGTGTGTATAAGCAAGGTTGCGCCACCATCAGCTTCAGGGAGCTATTCTGTCGCTGAACCTAAATGAAACCAGATTTTTCTGCTGAGGACATTGAAGAAAAAAAAATTCTGTAATTGACAGAGCACTCCTTTTGACAAAACTTGCCTTTTTTTTTCTTTTTTATAAACTTCTGTGAGGATGTGTCACAATAGGAGCAGAAAGAAAATGACATGCTTTGGCAACAGACACAGACACTCACAGACAACATACCGAGTACTTTTATCTAATTTTTTCTCCTAGTATCCCCATGGCCACGCGGCTCTCAGGAGATTTACAGATTGGTTTTGGGGTCAGACAGAAATTGTTTCTCTTCTCTCTTGTTATTCCTTGCAGATGACTGTGTAACTGCACAAGTGAGACATTTGTGAGAAATGTCACAGATACTTTGAAATAATTATCATTCAGCACTATTACCAAAAGGAAGCACTGAAATCTCAGAGCTACTGTATAATGTGAATCTGCTAGATGGTATAAGAAGTGTTTTGTTAAAAGCTTTGCTGCGACAAAACATATTTTTCTGTGAATTGAGTTTAAATGGGAAAATATAACACATTCAGGGGGGAGTCATAGGTCCACTGGAACGGTCCAAGAGAATTTGCTCTTTGCTATAAAAATGATGACAGGGGACCTCAAAGAAAGAAAACCTCAAAACCTCAAAATACCACAAGAAAATGAATTTCGAAAGACCTGTCATTCAACACCCAGGCGTACGAATAAAAGAAATATCTAAGAGATTTTAGAGTGTTCTGCCAAAAATTGTACATTATTCAAGTAGCTGTCAAAGAAGTGTAATCTATTAACAATTCATACTGAGTATTTCTTCACCTCACTGAATTATATTATCAGTCTCAAATAAGAAAGTCACCAAAAATACAAGGAACTTGTTGTTCTCCAAAGACAAGTGTGTCTTTGTCTAATGCTTTTTTGGAATAAGACTGTGCTAATAAACAAAATACTATTTAAAAAAAACGAACCAAAAAAAAAAGGAAGCGTGACTTTCATCTATGTTTAAATAGTATTGTAATTTAGTTATTGCTTCAGGGACAACACATATTGCAATCAGTACAGAAGCAATTAATTGCATATTGTTGTGGGAAATTGTACTGAAAAACATCAGCTAAAGTTTTTAAAACTTAGGTTTAGAGGTTTCACCGTGCCTCTGGTCCAGTCTAGTCTCTGGGGGGTCTGGTCTCTGGAGGGGGGGTTTGGTGTCTTGTCTCGTATAGTCTGGTCTGATCTGGTCTAGTCTCTGGAGGGGGGGGTTCGGTGTCTCGTCACGTCTAGTCTGGTCTGATCTGGTCTAGTCTCTGGGGAATTCCTATCTTTAGTCCCTGGAGGGGTCCGGTCTCTGGTCTGGTCTAGTCTCTGGTGTAGTCCCGTCTCTGGTCTAGTCTGGTCTGGTTGCCGTTCCTTGCCTTTCCCAGTCCATCACTTGTTTCCAATTAACCTAGACACGTTCAAGTGCCCCCACCGGGAATCGAACCACACCCTTCTTGTTGCGGGTCGACAGCTTAACCACTACGCCAACGTGCTGCTTAAGTTGGGGGGGCGTGCATTAATAGTGACCCTCTCGGAGCATTTTCCCGACAGATACGTTCCTTTTTATTCCAGAAAAAAAAACTTTTATGTAAAATGTTGGCCAGTTTTGTTATTCCATGTTTATAATAAATTCCGTTTTTAATGTCTAATTCCATGATTCCGTGATCGCTGATGTTATAGGGCCCTATTTACCAAATGCTCAGGAAGACCGAGCTTGACATGAGCTTCACAGTGTGCAAGGTTTGCAAAATGAGAATTAAGCACTTGGGGAACCCATGTTTAACTGCACTATCTTTTTTTATAAAGAGACACTTTTATTTTTGTTACTTAAGCAATATGTGATATTGCTTTTATGCAACAGTTGCAACAATTCCATCTCAGCATGGATAAATGTTTCAAACTTAATAAATGTGAAAAAGACACTTTAATGTCTCCATTTGTCATTCTGTCTTGCAAAGCAGACTGGAGTAGATCATGAGGATCCTTTGCACACCTTTAGATTGAAGCAGAAATCATTATGACTCAAATCGTTTTGAATGGAAAAGCCCCAAAAATCGGAATCGAATCGAATTGTGAGATAGTAAAAGATTCCCACCCTTACGTGTATTCAGAAAGGCACCCATTATGCATACATGTGCTGTTTTTATTATTCAGATTCTTTTGTGAGACTGCTTACGTGTATTCTTCTTTCCAGCTCTAACAAACGTGAAGCTGTGGGCCATTGACCGGCAATGTTTTCAGACGATCATGATGAGGACGGGTCTCATCAAACACACAGAGTACATGGAGTTTCTGAAAAGGTGAGGAGCTGGGCTGAACTTTCCCACGATGACAGACAAATGCCCCCAAATAGAGCTTTAATCTGAAATGTGATGAATGAATTGATAAAATCAGTTCCGGAGAATGGGTCTAAGCTGTTCCTCGGAAAATTCCTTTTAACAAATTAATCGCATGACGTTAGGTTAACTTCTCATAATTCATTTAAAGGGATATTCATCCTACTTGGAAAATATCTTTTACTTTTCTCATCTTTTTTAGCATCCCTATCCCTCTTCATTCATCCCAGTAGAAAGACATGTTACCATATAAAAGGCCTGTACCCTCTTATGGGTCTGCATAGAGTACTGTAGTAGCAGAGATGAAAAAATAGACTCATCAGAAGAAAGGGAGAACAGAGGTGCAATTAAAGGTATTAATCTCTCCTACTCCCATCTGTTTTTGACTCTTCTGTTTTTCTGCTATACATTTTCATACGCACCAATTATGAAATTATTTATCAGCTTCCCTATATTAAGGCTGCAGACTGTCCTAATCACTTTTTGTTGACCTTGATGGAAAACATCACAAGCTCGAGATAATTTAAATAATTAAATTTCATTTGTCATGACTGCCGTAATGGTAATTCAGTGTTATTTCACTCAGCTAGGAACCCATATGTGCTATCCCATTATCTCGTGAATCCACAGGAACAGCTCCTATTGTCTCCTCTATTTTCAAACATGTACTTCACTGTACTTATGTCTTAAGATTTTCCAAAAAACAACAGCACATTCTTCCTCGGCTCATTTACTCTGAACAAAACTTCACAAGTGAATTTGATTATGATCTGACAGCATCACTGTTACAGAGCTGTTTTAAGGCAGCTGGAGTCCAGAGGAAAGCAGCTTTTTCCTTTCACATTTCCAACTTTCGTGGTACAAAATAGGTCAAATGTCAGTACACTCCTAAAATATGCTTTTCCCTCATCCAAAAGTGACTCCTAGTGGACAACATTACCAGTAAAGGTACTTTCTAGCCACATTTAGGAACTACCACGCAAAGGTTAGTTTAAGCTCATCAAAATGGTTAAGAACAACAGAGGTCTGCTGTCTGTAGTCGATAATTTAAGGCTACATTCACACTACTACATTATCTTTTCAAGCGTTAAAACTCAAAATTGAACTAAAACTTAAAATTTTTGAAAATGTAAGTAATAATGTTTGTATGTTGTTATCTAAGTTACATTCACCCCTGGTAGTCAAGGCTGATAAGTAAACAGTAAATGTGACGTGTTTTAAAACTAAAATGTAGTAGTTTGGATATTGTTACATTTTGTCCGCTTGCATTCACCAATTTCCTTTCAATTAAAAACTTGTTGCACTAGTCCAACTATGTCATACTATCTCTGCCTATGATACAGAGAGGGGACAATTATTTGCAATCACAAGATACTGCTCATCTTATGTTGTTATAATGAATCCAATGTAATAAGTTATTATTTTTCTGTTGAAATATTGCACATCTACAGGTCACTTGCCATAAAACCATTTTAGCACTTTCTGGATCTACTGTACCATTTCACTGGATTGTAAAACACAGAGGGGCCAAAAATACATTTCAGACCAGATAAAAACACTATCAATCTGACTTTCCTATGTAGGACCGGAGCTATTTTAGTGACTGCTTTGACTAGAAAGACTTGTTATCTCTTTCCTGAGTGTATAAGAATATACTGTATGGCAGCTCTTGCCTCTCAGCAGTGCTTGCTTAACAGTCCAACAGATAAGTAAATATTTAATACGTGCATGTTTGGATTGGCTCTGTGTTTGGCTTATAAAGTGGTATCTTGGGAGCCACTCAGAGATTTATAGCAACATTTGTTAATTCACAGTATATAGATAATTAGAATTCTGTTTTGTTTCCCGGATGCAAATCCAATAACAGAGCTGTAGTTTAGGTGTAAGAACAAACACATATCGATCTCCCTTTGAGTCTTGGACCCACGCTTTGAAATTATATATTTGCTCGCAAAAGTTGTGGAGGAGGAGCACTAATGAAAAACAGACAGGCAAAGGCCCACTTGTATCATTTCTGGGTCGTGGGATTGCTTTTTTTTTTATCATCTCCTTCTACCATTGTGTTTCAGTAATACCAACACTATGTTCCATGAGGATTAGAATTCAAGGATGGTGTACAGAATGTACATTGCTATGTATTTTTGTTTTAAAACTCCCACTGTTCTCTTTACTTCAGCTAAGTCTAGCGTTAAAGCATCGAATAAAAGCAGCCATTTGCCCAACACTTCGGGGAAATGAATGGAAAATAAGCATTACTCAAACTCCCTCAGCAAAGGATGGGTTTTAATTGTTTTTCTAGATGTGCAATCACCATAGAAACTGTCAAAAGTTATGTTATGTCTGGAGTTAATTTTATTGTAAAATAATCAGTTTGACTTCTCAATTAAACTTTAATTAATTTTCCGTAATTCACACAGAAGCTTTTTGTTTGTGCTTGAGGGCTTGATGGTTGACTGTTTTATTTTGAACAGTGTCATTCGTTGACTTTGTAGGCGGTTAACTAGTGCCTGTTTCAAATAATAACATCAGGATCAGCACAGTGGATATGGCCTGGGCCCAGGTCTGATACAGAGGGAGAGGGAGACGGAGAAACAGAGAGCGATGATAAGTGGAGATAAGTCCTTTGTTCAGCAGCATGGGTTATTTTCTCCCCTCCTTGATAAACACTGGGCCAGTTTTTTTTTAGTAAGCTTGATAACATGCAGATAGCATTCATTGAGGCTGCTGGGAAGCAAACAGAGCCCCATACTGGTATATTCAGTGGATACACTGCTGTATAACCAAACACGTTGCCAAGTTCATACTGCAATATTTATACAGACATATTGTAATACAGTATACCGGCCAACTCCCACAGCATTATATTGATTGAGTTCCTTCCTGTTGCCTGTATATACTGTATGTTCACTTCAAGTTCACAAGGCTGCTGGATTCTGGTCAACTGTTTCAAAGCCAATACATACTCTAAGCTGCCAGCAACATTGCTTTCTAATTTTTTATCAGGCACACACAGAATATTAAGTCAGTTATGTAATGGAAAGGTATGAAACTATATATATATTTTTTATCAAAAAGCCTCCACTTATTTCTCTCCTGCAGTGTCCCCACATTCCATGACCTACAAGAAGATATTCTGAGCAAGCTCGCCGATGTCCTTGAGGAGGTAAGTGTCTGGTTTCAAGCCGTGAGACATCTGCATCCTACTCCACACATCTTGATAGATTTCAGTTCCCAACAATTGTTTTCCTTGACTGAAAGAAGGAATAAGGAGGGGCTCAGAGAGGCATATTCAGTGGGGTTCAGGGTATGGACAGTTGTTGAAGGCACAGCAGGAATTTCAAAGCAATTGTTGCTTCACAGTATGTGCTCAGTGTGTTTTTCAATAAAAATGTCTCCTTAATAAAAACATTTAATTTTATAAACCTGTTTTAAAAATGCCAGAACTCCTTTCAACTTTCAGGGTTTTTAATGTTGTGGGGTGACAGCCATTCCAACTTTTTCACCGCTGTGATCTACACGCAGTGCTTAAAGTTTTCATTTTCGTACATTTTCCTTTTTTTGGTCATACATAGTTTTCCATGAATTTTTGCAGATACGGAAATTCCCCCTGGTTTAAACTTGTCTAATCTATCATGAGTAATTTATTTTCAAGTTCTGTTATTGGAATGTGATAATTTAGTTCAAGACAGATGGATTTGAAAAATCTGTGTTGCATGACATCATAACAATCATGTAATTTTAACAAATGTTAGTGTGGTCTCAATTTGATGAATGACAAAACACACGTTTCATGAGTGGGCTTATTGATATTCATTCCATATTTAAACAAATAGAAATGACTGGCTACCTGGAAAACAAAAAAATGCAATCAAAAACCTGGAACTCAAAGAAGCACTGTAAATGTAGTTATTTGGGGTTTGACATTAATATTAATACAAGTGAATGTTCTCTTAAATACAGTACAGAATGTTTTCTGCACACTGCTGACACTCTGCATTTTGAGATGTGTCTCAGCCTCATATATTCCATCCATCTGTACGCTGCTTCGTTTGATGTTTTTTCCAGCATAATTTAGTTATGCAAATATTTTCTCATTTGCACTTTTGATGTGTGCCCCAGCACTGAGGCTTTCAATACATTGCACTGCTGTCTAATATGGTCTGTAGTAATTAATATAACTATTAGCAAGCAGTCCAGATTTACCTAAGAGAATCTCAAAACTAATAGCCACGTAAGGATTATTTTGGTATATGTAGGAGTTTTTAGGTGTTTATCCTGCAATAATAGCACATTAAATGTGTTTTTTAACAAGTAATATATATGTATGTTCATTAATATTACTTGCTGACTATTAGCCTGAAGAACCCCTGACTCAAATACCTTCTAATACTTAGTTACTTGAGTAAAACTAAATATACAAAACAAAGGTATTTTCACTGCATAAGGTGAAAAAGTTTAAAAATGGCAAATGTGCTGCCACCTCTCAGCCCAAATAACATGAACCCGAATAAATGGTAAAAGGACTGTGGACTTTTTAATAAAACACTGTCGCATAGTTACATTTCCACATCATTATATATGTCATAAAACTTTAAATTTGATCCACACATGGTGTACTTGCATTGTGAAAGAGTTTATATATCAGGTCCTTGTGTGTAATATATGGATTTGGTTCAGTTAGAATGTTCTCATATCGTCATTGTTTGGTATTATAGATAAACCTTATGTGGTAACATTTTATTTATTCATATGGTACATAAAATGGAAATCTGCCCTAGACTTCCTTGAGTCCTTTTTGGATCCATCATAAAGAATCATGAGTGATGGTGATGTTTAATTCTGGAGTTAGCTCAGTTACAATTCACTTGTTCTGGCATACAGGTGACTCTCCATGTCTGTGCTGAGTTCTTGGCCTGTACGATTTCTCATTATTTTCCACATTAATCTGACACAAGTGCAGTATGGTGTCAGTCATTCAGTGTGTCAGTTTTGTGTGTACCAAATGTCCTCTGGGGATTATGTCCAACGCAAATGAATGAAAGAAAGAAAGCACAGAAACTTGATGGTTCTAAAAGGGACTAATTTTTTCCAGTTTTTCCCATTGGCAAAAACAAGAGAGCATTATATATGTTGCTGTTAAAGTTTCACTGTTAAAATAGTTAGATTCCAGGATTTAGTGCTAAATGGAAAGAAGTCTGTGGCTTTCAGTACTGATTGTAAAAAAACAACGAAAAAACAACAACAAGAAAACAAACAAACCAAAAAAAAAACAAACTGCTTTTGAGCTTCAGTCTGACCTGGATTAATCTGGAGTGGTGGTTTTAGCATTATGTAGAGCTCCATGGGCCAAGGTGGACACCACTCTTGAAAGGAAAACACAAAAGGGCAAGACTAATGTTTTGAAAACCTCAAAAAGATAAGCCCCAGTGTGAAACCAAAGTAAAATGTATCTGCACTGCCCTCCCTCCCACACAAAGGTCATTCCACTCAATAAAGATCCACAAACTAGTTTCCAGGGAGGACTGGTCATGGTCACACACACACACACACTGAAATAATAAAATATTTAGCTGCAAGACTGTAACTGCATCAGTCTCATATAATGTTGACACCCTGTGGTGCTAAACTATGAGGACAAAAGCAGACAAAAAAACAAAGGAAACTGCATCTGTTTGTCTGTGGGAAAAGAAATTAAGCCCATAAGGAAAAGGAAAACTTGAACGGGCCCCTATCTTGCTGTGGGCTGACTTTGTTGCCCCCCCCCCTTCCTGGAGACATTGAATATATCAAAGGAATGATAAAATCAGACGATTACCAAGTCATTTGGAGTTAAACGTGTTTCTGTCAGAAAACTAGATCTGAAGAAATGTTCTTTGGTCATTCAGGAGGACAGGCCAACAGCCAGATTCACATCCAGCTGAGCTAAAAATATGGTTGAAATTAAAAAGATTAACTATTTTATACTTACACAGCAAAGAGTGTTATCCTAAATCCCAATTATAAAAAAAGACTCCTGTAAACTTAAAAGAGCTTTCATGCAAAGTAGTAGAAAAAAACTGATTTAAAAAAAAAAAAAGAAAAGAAAGAAATAAACTTTGATATGTCCTCAAAAATGTTTGGAGGCTGTTATTATAAACAAAGTCTCTGCAGCCTAATGTCAGTGAAAGCCAGGGGGAGACAGTAACGAAGAGTACTGTACTTATAAGTACAGTTTTTGAGTATCTGTACTTTACTTGAGTATTATTTTTGGGGGATACTTTTACTTTCACTCTACTACATCTGAAGGACAAATATTGTACTTTTTACTCCCCTACATTTCTATTGATTTTCTCGTTACTCGCTACTTTTGCGCATTTACATTTTTTTCCCGCAAAATTCCAAGAAAATAAACTTTCTGCTGATTCGCGTATGGTTTGTCTCAACAGTATTGCCGTACCTGTACTAAGTCATGCCATACGTCGTGTTCAAGACGAAACATAACTTTGGCGGTGTGGATGAGATAGAAAATGGACGAAGAAATGGAGGAAGAAACAATTATCTCAAGCTGACGTTTGAGATTTTTGACACCAAAACGGATTCGTTTCAGTTCAAATGTTTGTTGTGCTTACCGCGAACAAGTTATATCATATGGAGTCAGAAGAGTTTCATAATGAACGCTCGCGGGGCTTTTCACAAATGCACATGATTTGCCTCGTAGTTGTATTTCGGACTCACTAATGCACACAATCTGTTTCGCAAATACACGCGCTTTGGTTCACAAACATAATTTGCATGCAAAATTGTAATTTAAATTCTGAAAAGCACGCGCTCTGCTTCACAAATGTAATTTTGAGGCACACTTGTACTAAATTCATGGAGCATACCAATTGCTGCATGTGCATTTATGAAATCTGTACGTTGAATTTTGAGACTGCCCTGACGTCGCAGGTCAGCCAGCGTCACCATTGGCTGGAAAAGCTGTCAATCAAATGTTTGTGCATATTCTCATTCATTCAGGTCATAGTCACAATTGGACTATGACCTATGACCTAGCATCAGTCTGACTGATGAAGCCCCTTGGATAAGGAGGTGTAACGTCTTTGACAACCTAAGTCCTAAGTCCAGTTGCGTTCAATTCGATTGTTGGCCGGATATCTGTCAATCAAATGTATGTGTCTGATTGACAGATTCATCAGCCAATCATAAAGCTCCTTACATTTCTCATACATTTGAGCACGTAGCCATGTTGTGTTGTGTGTACGCTTGCAGAGAAGCGTGTATGTCCCTCTCTCCGGTGAATGGTATGAGAAGTAACGCCAGCTGTAGCCACTGTAATCTTTATAGTCAGTGTGATGAAACTCAACTCTGCAGCCATAAAAGTACTGTGTTGTAATGTTGGAAGGAAGAAAAGAGCTGAATAAAGCCTCGGTCCATGTGTTCAACTACTCAAGCCTGGTTTATGGTCCTTTAAATCAACGTCGTACCTACATTGTATGGTAGGGAGGCTTGCCGTAGCCCCCGGCGTAGCCTGACGTGCACCTCCCAAAAAATTTAACTACACGTCAAGGCGACGCAGACCAAGAGGGCTGTGATTGGTGTGCTTGGTAGCAACGCATTTCCGGTTCCGTATTTCCCGATTCTTCTTCTTCTGTTGCGATGTAGATGTTGTAAGGATACTTTCTTCAACATCCTACAACTCCAACTCCAGCAAGATTCTCTCTCTCTCGGTCGCCATTGTTCACTGTGACCGGAAAAGTCGGAAGCTAAAGAAATAATCAATTAGAGACGACGATAACCGTGCAGGAAAGGAGCGCAGCCTCCTACCGCTCTGGTGGTGAATTGCACTCCGACGAAATGGAGTGACGGAGAATTAGAGTCTGGAGACCCAGAGATGGGACCCCTCCCAGGGACCGGATCCCTCCACAGACCAGACCCCTCCAGAGACTAGAGACTCGACTGGACCCCCCCACAGACCGGACCCTTCCACAGACTAGAGACTACACGGGACTTCCCCCCCCAGAGACCAGATCCCTCCACATACTGGACCCCCCCGAAGACTACAGACTGGACCCTTCCAGAGACTAGACCAAACCCCCCCCCAAGAGACCGGACCCTTCCAGAGACTAGACCAGACCCACCCCCCCCCAGAGACCGGACCCCACTAGAGACTAGACCAGACCAACCCCCCCCAGAGAACGGACCCCTCCAGAGACTAGAGACTAGACCAGACCCACCCCCCCACAGACCGGTTCTTGTAGGGCCTCTTTAACTGAAGATATCTTTCAGCTATAAACATGTCTGTAGCAGAATCCCATCAGTGTATTGTATAATGACAATAAAGCTACTTTCCTTTCCTGTATTTCCTGATATATATTTTTTATACTTAAGTAATTTTTTTTAAGCAAATACTTTTGTACTTTTACTTAAGTAATATTTTAACTCAGCTACTTTTACTTGTATTGGAGTAATATTTGAAAAGGAGTAGCTGTATTTTTACTCAAGTAGTGAAGTTGTGTACTCTGTCCACCTCTGGTGAAAGCCGCCTTTCTGGATCAGGAACTTGAAATTTAGGAGTGCTAATAAGTTTGAACAGGACTGTATATCATAATTTCAGAAAGCAATTAGTCATAATTAAAAACATAAACATAACCTTTTCCATGTTGTTAGCACTTATAACCAACATCCATAATTATGCTGCATTCACTGTTTAATGAATGTCATTGGAGGCTCCAAAGAAAAGGAAATCAATGTGTTACCTGTAAAGGGTCATATTTTCTATGGCACAAATTAATATGCACAAATTTAAAAACACTACCCAGACATTGAAGATATGCAAATATTGTTCTCAGGTTTTTTTATTGAGTTAAGCTGGTAAAGCAATATTGTAAGTGTACACATAGTTGTTGTGTGAACGTGTTTGTACCTGCACATCAGTAGAAATTATGGTTAGACAGTCACTGCTTTGCCAGTGCACATTTTGTTCATCCAGTTGTCACAGGGATAGCACAGTGTTTCTGACTTTGCATACAAAAACCAACTCCATAATGTGTTTTTTTATTGCATGGTCAGGAACATGTAACCTAATTTGGACTGTAGCATGGGTGGAAATTAAAAGTATCATCATGATATGGAATAATAATTAATTAAAATTGACTATGATTAATCAGCTGAAGCAGTTTAGTTATGCAGGCTGAATTGGCTGGAATATTGAATGGGAGAAGAACCATGAAAAGAAAATCCATGGACTTCCATTTAACAACCGTAATGGTGATCCATCAAGGAGAAGAGAGGTTTGTAGAAATGTGCAAAATTGTCTTCAGTCCTGAATTAGAAAATGTAATGTTCTGGAAACAATTTAAAATGACTAGAGGAAATGAAAGTAAACAAAAAGTATTTTCACGTTTCAGAAATGATGAAAGAAATCAGTCAAAATCCTGATCATATCTTACACCTGGGTTTAATTATTCCCAAATCTTTAATCAGGTTGAAAAACAAGTCTGGGTAATGATGATAAACCTGTCGTGACCTTCAGTCCTATCACACAACATTCACATAGCTGTGATGAAATTCTCTTCAACCAGAAACTGTTTGATATTTGCATATTATTATGGCAATTGTTAAGCTAATGAGAGATGATTGTTTCGGTCAGGTTGAGGGACAGCATGTGAGAGTGAACTGGGACAAAGTATGCAGGTAATAGTAATGTTAACCCAATAAAAACGAGATGTTTCACACAACTATGTGGTGCATTATGGCGTAATGCGTTTGTATTGTCACTGAGGGATATGTTACCGCTGGGATGTTGATTAGATTTGCAATAACCTTTATTAATAAGCTTCATTGACCAAGCAAATGGCAAGCTTGACAGAGGTGCTTTTAATGCACTGGTGCTTAATGGTTAAATCCATCATGCTCTCCTAGCTCTTCTCTTCTATAATGATAGAGCATTTTGGTTTATGATTGATTTTTGATTAGTTAGATCTAGATAGTCTTTTTTTTTTTTTTTTGTCATCCAAGACATGCTTTAGAGAAAGGGCTCTGTTATAAATAAACCTGAACTAAACACTACTGCGGCACACTATAAACTTGAAACTCTGCCTTTGAACAACATGATTCATAAACACAGTGCTCAGTGTGAAGGAAGATGTAAGCCACGGCTCTGAGGTGAAATCTGTGAGCGAGAAAATCTGGCAAGCATCAGATGCAGTGTTGAATCTGCTTATGATCCAACAGGAAATACTGAGCACTGTCTTGTGTCTAGACTTGTGGCCCAAGGTGCAGTGTATTGTGTGGTTTTACAGGAGCGAAAGGCCCTCTAAAATTTGCCAGGTGAAAAGCAATAGTTGAAGAATTAAGCCCATGATTCTCAAAGTTTGTCAGTGACTGCACATACTTCATGTGTTGTGGGTTATACAAACTAATGTAACTTGCACTTATCCATCACTGAAGGTCATTTTCACCAAGTGATGTGGCGTGTGGAAAGGTTTCATGATGTGTTTTAGCCTTATGTCAGACTTTAAACCAGTCTGGATCATAGTTTATTCACTGCATGCTGGGATATGTTCCAGCACCCACAACCCTGAACAGGATTACTGGGTACAGTAAGTGAATTGATGGATGGATATCCTGCATTAATTTTAGCCCTGGAAAGAAGCTACAACAGTAGTATAAATTTTCTTTACCTGCTTGTTCATATTCAAAGTTGCGGCGCATATTCACGCAAGAAGTGGGTGGGAGGCAAAGAAACCTGGAACAGCTTGCCAGTCCATGGTATTAACAAGGAGAAAATGTAATTGTGATTTATGTCAGTGCTCTGATTTCAGTCCTATATCATCTGAAGAGTGCCAACCGTCTCTTCCCAAAGAGAGAAAGAAGCCAAAACAATCGTTATGTGACAAAATATATCTCCCTTCTTCTCTCCTCACAGACACATTATGAGGATGGAGAGTACATCATCAGACAGGGAGCCAGAGGAGATACCTTCTTCATCATCAGCAAGGGAAAGGTGAGAAAATTCATCTAGTCTTCAACCAAAAATCATCATTGACATCACAGTGGAGAGCATCAAGACACCTACCTTTGAAGAAAAGTGCTGATTTTACAGATGACATGCTGTGCTGAACTGTCAGAGACCATCCATGTGCTTGTATTGTTAACATGATCTGATACCTAGATGACCATGCCTCTCTCTCATCGTCTTCTTCCTGCTCGTCATGATCATATTAAGAATCAGCTTCCTGTTTCTCCTCGCACTTTTCCCTTAGGTCCACTTAGCAATCGTTTTGTTTATTTCCTCTCTCAACTTCACTTAATAATATTTTCCTTTATTCTCCACTATCGCTCCTCTTCCTCGTCATAATCCTTTCACAAAATAATCAACAATATTCAATAGCTGACTGTCAGAGTTACAGTTTAGTAAATCTGCAGCAGTTGAGAGTCATCCATAGCGTGTCCATAGCAGAAAGAATGCAATACAGGAAAAATTTGAGTGAAGAAAATTCACTATCATGTAATTTTGTGTCATTCCAAAGGATGACATGCCGTTTCTTGTCTTTGTCAACTTCTCTTTGACCCAAAAGTGAAGCAACTGGCTTCACAAGGTTTCCATAACTAGATCACACACAAATCCGCTGGACAAACATGAACAAATACACACGGACACTTCAGACCTTATCAGTGTTTCCGGGTAAGTTATTTCCACATCTTAAGCTTTGTTTTTGTCTAGACGGCAGACGATGAACTTTATGTAGAGGACACTCTGGGCAATATGTCTGATAACACACATCTTACCTTCTTTAAACTCTTAGCCCTCAACTTCCTCTTTCTTCCCCTTTTTTGTTGTCACATGGTCATATTACAGCTGTACTGTCACTCAGACATAGAAAGCATTACGCTTTGTTAGGGCTGGATATAAGAACATTCCTGAACAGAACTAATTAATGGAAAAAGGCAAGATCGTTCATTTGACATAATCTGTCTCTATTCACTTCCTTTAAAATCTATTTGATTGTCATCACTGTGACTCATGAAGCCTGGCGGTGTAGAGCTGTGCCATCACTCACATGTCAGCTAACTAATGAAGTGGTCAGAGTTGCCTCCCAGATCCTGCACCGAGATTGCAGTCAACTGGTTGTAACAGACTCTCCATGCATGAGATCTTCTCCCCTGTCCCATTTGCAAACCTGTCATCTTAAGTGATCATATACACATAAAATCTTTTACCGTTTTTGGAATGATGTGTAAATAAAATGTCATCCTTCTCAAATATCCTCTCCATTGTATTCCCCATAAAAATTCATACTATTTAAGTGTTAGATTGCCTCTTATTTCTTTCGCTCTGCTCCGTTCTCCTCCCTGCCAGACTCTTTTCTACTTTATTTTAAATCGTTCATTTTCTGTTGCCAGGTTAATGTGACCAGGGAAGATTCGCCCAATGGAGAGCCTGTATACCTGCGCAGCCTTGGAAAAGGTGACTGGTTTGGAGAGAAAGCACTGCAAGGGTAAGGTGCTGTCTAATAACACTGCCTCTTCCAATTTCAGTCTTCTGCTCTCCCACTGAGGGCAGCACAGTTGTGTAGCGGTTTGTAGTGTTGCTTCATAGCAAGAAAGGTTAGGGTTTGAACCCCAAGTCCAAGGCCTTTCAGTACAAAGACTTGCAAGCTATGTCGGGGGTTGTAAACTGTCCATATGTATGAGTGGTTGTTTGGCTCTATATCTCAGACTTGTGACAGACTGATGACCTATCAAGAATATATCCCGCCCTCACGGCAGCCCTCTTATGACCCTATAAGGATTTGCAGTTTATAATGGATGGTAGGATGATGGTGATGGTTAGCTTTCCTCTCCTCCTTTCCTTCTCAGACTCAATCACAGTCTGTCTTCACATGATTCTTTTTATACTCAACGTGAATCTTTGCCATCCATCAGCCACCAGCTCTTATCTCTCTCTATTTCCTCCAATTGCTCATTCTTCTTGACAGGTGTCATGGCATCGTAAATATTTTTGAAAAGCTTAAAGCAGGGATCACATTACAAAACTTCAGGACTAATTTGCTGCAGCTCATCACACACATTTTTCTGTGTGATGGCATGAAACACACTGAAACAAAAACAAAAAGCTTGTTAGGTTTGAGCTGATCAGAAAGACAAAGTCTGAACTGTCAAGGAAATGCTTCTTCTTTTTTCTGCTTTGATTTTCTTGTGAAAACTTTCGAATGATTGGTCATGTCACAGTTCTTGCTGATACAATAATACAGCAAACATATTCTAACATACCAATATTTTTTTATCAACTCTTTTGCAGAAAGTGTGAATGAGAGAACAAACACTTATTTTGACTTGACTTTCTTTTCCATTTTGCCCCCAACATTGACATTGGAGATTCTTCCCAAACACAATCAAAGTCAGCCTGTCTTGGCTGCATTTCAGCACTGATAGAAATATAGAGAAGAAACAGCAGTTTTTGTGAGTACAGGGTGCTCCCACCTGAAAGCTCATTTAATTTAATCAATGTTATCTATGCGTTCCTTGAATTGTTTTATTTTTCCTTTTATTTTCAGTCTTGGTTGTCACAGTGTAATGATATCAAGGACATCTCTATGATGTCCTTGGCTAAAATAATGACTTTTCATCATAGTTATTAAATAAATGTGCATGATTGCTGTTACTAATATTGCAGCTCATGGCAGTTGTCCCTGTAGTCCCTGTAATAAACTGCTCTCAGCCAAGCATTCACAATCCTCAGTATTATAAACATACATTCTATGTAAGGTTGTGCCAGGAACATGTTTTCTGGTTGTGATGATGTAAGGGGGCAAGTTTGAAGTAACCAAGTTGTATATACTGTTGAGATCAAATGACTCATGGCTAGTGCTACCCCAAATACCTTTTGGAGAAAGAACACTTCAGTGTTATAAAAATATTTTATATGGTTTCTGCCGTCAAACACCAATGCCTTGTGATATTTTTACTCCGCTGTTTGTTCTGTCTTGTCATGACTGCGCACCACCAATGGGAATGTATTATTAATACAGAGAGAGAGTCGAGATGGAAAATAGTTGGAAGAGTGTTACGTCTGTGAGTGGTCAGGTAGAAATAGGGAATGTACCATGCGCTTTCATGCTTGCACATTCAAGGACATGCATGTCCATGGCCAATAGTGTCGACCTGAAAAAAAAAAAAAAAAAAAATGGAGATGTTGCCATCTTGTGGCTGCTGATTGTCAATCCCACCCTGAATCAGATCTGTGAGCTATGAAACCCCAAGAGCACATTATGGCAAATCAAAACACAAGGAAGCCTACATTTAAACGAAGCAGTATCTTATGAAAGCATAATCGTCAGCTTGTCTATGTGCAGTCAAAACAGACTATAAATCGTCACTTTCATCTGCACAAGGAACATTCTCGATATAAAAAGAGGTTGTTCAGTCGACAGCTGGAATGGCACAGATGGCTCAGCCTTCTCCATATGTTGAAGCTAATGACAGCAGGGTATAAAGGATCATAGTGCATTAAAATGCATGTGGGAGGGCATACAGGGCTTGATCTTTTGGCAGTAGGTGCTTTTACTGTAATGGGATATTAAAACTAGCTGTTTGATGAATGAGAGTGTGACACAGGGTACACGTTTATAAGGAATTCATTTGTAAAGATTGAACAGCTGCGTTCCAGTAATCCGTTGATACTTGGAAATTATGTTGAAATAACTTCAAGGGAAAAAATATTGATATATCTGTCTGCATGAACCTCTACAAAAATACATGATATATCACATATGTCTTAAATAGGTATCGATCAATATATTTCTAGTGTTTCCCTGAATCAGACTTGAAATAGTATGCAGTTTTGAAATGCTTTCCACAGCGCTTTTGAAAGCATCTCATCTTTCACACCTTCTTTAATGGAGAAAACCATATCTTTTGAAGATGTTGCTGTAACAGTGTGCTCTACCCCAGCTCTGTATCTGTTTGGTATTGTCAGGAACTCCTTTTGTCATGGAGTGTCTCGAGTGAGAGGAGCCTGTTCAACTACACCTTTGATGGTCAAGCATGTCTTGCATATTTAAATGATTGAGATTCTGGCCGTCTTCGAACCAGGCTTTTGATGTGAGGGCTCTTTTGCAGGGCCTTCTTTCTAATTAGAAGTTAACTGTGTGTGTCCTTGTTCATGAAACTCAATAGCCCCTACTCAAGGGCTGCTCTATCCATCTGAAGATGTTAACTTTGATCTATGTGAACAAGGCAGGACAAGTGTTAGTCAGAGCGTGTGGAAGTCCTCGTCTGCAGTGTGTGTACATTAAAGAAGCCAGGGAAATATAGGATTATAAGCTTTGTGTACATAGAGACCTGCCCTGACTCTACAGTAGAGATGTATCTCATCACATGAAGGTGGATGTTCCAGGTAAATACAGAGCTCTGGTTCGAAAGTTTTCTCTGGACATAGCAGATACACATCTCATGTTGCATTCTTCCTGTCATGGTGAAGTGTGAACCTGAAGTCAGAGGTTTAGACCCATCAATCATACAACACCTACACTGACCCCTGCTCTGCTGTGTATTTTCTTTATGTTTAACTGCGTGTGTTGTATGTGTGTCTTACCAGAAGGAGGTGAGAGATTGATTCAAGAAAAAAAAAAGAAGTCTAAAGTCACTGGCAGAAATGTGATTAGTGGTCAGTGTCAGACCAATGTCAGACCAAGAATAGCCCAAAGATAAATTGTTATGAGAGGTTGTGTTAATATGGGGGTGCGAACACAGGTACCTTTGAGAAAATGAAAGAAAGTCCAGGTTTAGGAGACATCAAGACCGCACAGCTGTTTTTTTACTTATCTGTTGGAGACAAACTTTGGAAAGTTGACACAGCAAGAATGAATTCCTTCAACAGTGACATTTGTAACATTTGTTGACAGAGTGCCATAAAATTTAAACTTTTGGATGTATTTCCTCTGGGTACCTACATTTATATGAGTTATTGTCTATTGCGCATCTGTTTCTTAATTTCTGCAGTACTTTGGTTTATCATTAAACACTTGGAAAATTAGATTTCTTCTCATTATTTGCTAAGGTTACACTATCATTCTAGCATGCCAATTGCTGGCTTGTGCAATTGTATGCTCAGTGAAATTTGAACTGTGTTGCAACAAAAGTTGAGCTTGAATCAGAGCTTTGCCAGAGGTTCTTATGACATAAATTTTGCATTTTTCTTCTGAGGTTGCTCTTCTCAAGATGGTTTTACAGATTTGTCTCTTTTCCTTTACTCCAAACCATAACTTCAGTCTTTAGGCCATCTGCTTGAGCCAGAGCTTTAAATTTTTTTATACATTAAATACAAATCACTATGTTTTATATTCCTGCCATGTGTTCCTCTTTGTGTCCTCTATATATTTAACATTCCTCAATTCTCACAATCGCAGCATGAAAACTACCAAATGGTTTTTTTTTGTTGTTGTTGTTTTTTTTTCCAGCTGCTTGAGAACCATTTTTAAGTGGGAATTACATTGTCCTCTGTTTTTCTTGTGGAATCATGCACAATTTTTGTGTTGTGATGCAGTTATGAAAAGAAACTGCTCCTTTAGTCCCTCCCAAAGGCCAAAAATGTATTTTAGGCATTGGAAGCCAAGAATGGGGTGGGGAGGGAGGAAAAGATTGTGGAGCTGAAAACAATATTGTTTGAGAAAGTACTGAGAATCAGCTGTAGCTAGAGCCCTGAATTCACAATAACCAACAATTTTACCAGTATGTGTCATTCTGGGAGCTCGATCTGTCAGCTGCGTATTGAAGCAAAGATTTGAGAGAAATAGAAAAACTGCCACAAAAGTTCTTGTTCTTGGGCGGCATTAAAATATTTCAGTGTTTGTTCATTTGGTTGTCGCCAAATCAGACATCTGAGACTTGGAAGTAACCTCTCTAAATGATATTTTTCATACTGTCCATGTTATCTGAGCAACATAGCTTGTAATTAAAATAGATTTCAGCAGCTCATCATTGACAGTTATCACTTGGATGCAGGTGCTTGGAAAAGAAAAATTAATGCACCAATATGGAAGTGCCTTTCAATTAAATTTAATTTTCATAAACTAGAGCCAGTGGCTGCCTGAAATTGTAATAAATATTTATAATATAAAGTGTGCAAAGGGGTAATATGCTGCTATCATGCAAATCACGCAGATATGTAGATCAAACGCTGTAAATTTGCTTGAAATGGGGAAAAGCTGCTCAAACTTTAGAACAGCCATTTACATAAGTGTTTTATTTCCCTCACAAGCTACTGCTCCAGTCCACTCGGCTTCCAAGCATGTGCGTTATTTCCATAACCCCCTTCCCAGGACATCAGGTCATTGTCCAATTACCATGTTCATTTCAAACATCTACTGGAAATCAACACCGCAGGCTTCCTTCTGTGTAAGTCCAAAGGACATTCCACACACAGCATGCAGCTGCTTGTGTGCAAGCTGTGCTTGTGTCCGTTTTCCAGTGCATGTCTTGTTGCGCTGCCGAGCCATCTCTGGCTTAGTGGACGACTTCGACTCCGCATTGTGCAAATGAATCATTCTGACGGATATTGTTCAGTGATTGTGTTTCACTCTGCCTGTATCAACAGGCGCGCTAAGTTGTTTTCCTCAGCTACAGTTCAGCAGCGGGGGACAGGTGTAACAGGCTGCTCTCCAATATCAGACCCTGGAGGTCCCTTAAGGATGATTCACACTTATGTAACTACTATTTCAGTATAGCACGAAGTGTTGTGTTGTTTTGTTGTATCACCATGGATAGTAATTTACATGCAGACTGTACACTTACTTTTATGAAACAAATCACCTCATGTAGCAGATTGTGGATGTTGCTGTCGCTCATAATCACTGCTGATAAAACCTGGTGGGTGTATCTGCATGGGCACTAAAAAAATAAAAAAGGCAACATGTTGAGTTAAAGTTAGTATAGTAGTAGCGAAATTTATTTCAAGTTGTTTGTCAGTTACTTAGTAAAATGTGTAGAGGAGAGAGTGATTTCTTTTAAGAAAGGACTCTACAGTTGGCAGATTGTTATTGGCATATTCACAGTATTGCACATTGCACATTTGTACTTCAACAACTCTTAACAGAGTGAGATGACTCTCCATTCAGCTTCTGGATATTTTAATAATGATAAACTTAAACCAGATCATGATCATACTGAACCAACAATTTAATGTCTTAATAATTTTTAAAAAGTTCATCTCTTCTCTTCTCTTTTCTTGCGATGCATTAAATCAAGCTAAGTTATACAAAGTAACAGACATGTGTGATGAACCATTCAGAAGTAATTACCACTGGGTGCCACTCATCGAGACTCTGGTTCCCCAAACTAATTATCACACAGTCAATATTAACAACCATGATGTAACTCATTGTCTTCGTCCAAACTGGTACAGTTGTTGTTCTTTCACCAATTAACATGCTTATTAAGATTCAAAGCGTTCTTGTGTGAATGGAAATGAATGCAGTGGTGGGAAACCCAGAGAACAGGTGGAGCAGCGTTGGCCAGAGTATTTTGCAAAGAACAATGATGCATGTCATAGGAGCTTAACAGACGTGAATGAAATGCCGTCTGTTCTGTTATCCAGTGGGGCCCAAGAGTGATCTGTTAATATATCCCATGTCCCTGACACCATCACTGCCATCCTCTCTTCTCCTCTGTAGTCTGTACCTTTCAAAGTTTGTTGTTCCCCCACCAGCTGTGGCCTTTACGCAGTGGGGTCAGCAGGAAGACTGAGGCAGGGTGTGTATATGTGTGGGTTTTAGCATGAGGAGGGTGGTGGGTGTGCATGTATGTGTTTGGAGGAAGGAAAGCAGAGGGCGTTGACATAGCCAGAGGAAGATTTGCCACCTCAGCCCATTGAAATAGATTGCCATATGTCTGTGAGTTCAGATCAGACACAGAACTGAATCAGCTCTCTTCAAATCTCGAGAACAGTCTGTTGAGCTTCCGATTCGCTCCAAAGAATAAACTTTTCGTTTTGTTTTTAGAGAGATGGGGCAGGAAATAATCTTCTTATGGGGAGTCCCTCAAAGCGTCTCCTGTCTTTTTGTAATATTTTAGTCCGCCTTAAAGCAGATAATAGTGCACTTGGCTTGGAGATTTATCATACAAGTACTACAGACGTGCCTTTTGTTGGGGGGCTGCCCTGGGCAGTGTGCTCATTCACAGATAGAGCTTATTGCCGTGGGACTTGAGCACATAACGTTTTACACAGTGAAGGATGGACTCTTGGGATACAGACTCAGAGGATTCATGCGACTGGGGCGACTCCTCTGAAGAAGCGATATCGTCAGAGGAAGATGAACTTGATGTCAAATATGATAAAGAGTAATGCCAATCATGTACTGCTGTGTGTTGCTTGTTGAGACTGATGTTTTCATTGCCTTCTTGTGCCACTTATGAAGTAAAGGGAGTTGAATAAGACATTGCTGTCTATATTACTCTGTACAAGTATTTGGTTTTGGCTAGTGCCATTTTCTTAAGTCTCACATAGAGTTTCAAATCAATACACCTTGTGAGCTAATGATGAGTGTACACTGCAAATCAAAAGTGATTATTTGGGTAACGTGTGTGTGATCTTTTTTTCTCCAGGGAGGACATCAGGACAGCCAACGTTATTGCAGCAGAGGCAGTCACCTGTTTAGTCATTGACAGAGAGTAAGTATCAATAAAGCTACATCGCCAATATGTGTTTTTTTATCATTAGAAGAGATGCACTGGGTCACAGCTTCATTGATTTAGACCTATTACAAGTAAGTGTGCAGAACTACTCCACAATTTCTGCTTAGCTCATTATTTGTCAGGGAAGGGCATTTTCTTGGAACAGGCTTTTCAAGTGCTATCTTTTAAGAAGACATCAACATTAAATGAATTCCTACACCTTAGTGGATGAATATGGCACATATTTACATTGTATTAATACACTCATTATTGTAACTAATTAGTTGTGTATGTTAGGATGTATTCCACATTGTCACCTTACACTCAGTGTAATTTTTCTAGTGAAAACTGATTTGTTTATTATTATAATATTACAAATATTTCATGATAACTTAATGACTTTCTGCTGCACGCTACATTTTGCCATTTATGGCTACAGTGTTAATTTGTCAGCCAAAGTGGAATGGCCTCTATAAATAAGCTGCTCATAAAATTTAGGCGATATGAAAAATAACACTATCACCTGAAGTATGCTGACTGTTTGAAATCTGTCTTTAATGAACATAGAGAATTTCAATTTTTTTCCAAATTTGTGCATGAATAATGTTTTAGGAAGGACTGCTGTTATCAAATAGTTTTTGGCCTTCAACGTGTTTCAGCTTAAGCAATTTACATTCTTTAACTGCAAAAGTTTTAATGCTGAAATCATACTATAAAACAGAGTAATGTAGACCTAAAGATGTTTATCTTACTTTACTATATGAAGGAAAAGTTAGTCCCTGAGGATCTCATGCATGAATCCATGTGGTGAGAATAGAGAATGATGTGTTGAGCATTGGGAGGAAATGGTATCGGTTTACAAAGGGCCTCCCTTTGGCCTTAGGGATCACAGTAAGAATGAATGGCCATCCTTAGAGCTATCAGAGGGGATATTGAGTGAGTCATCCAGCACAGGTGATAACTGCTGCTAGGACAGGCAGTCAATCTCTGTCTGTCATAGCAGCAAAAAGCGAATATTTCAATAGCCCACAATGCTCATTGTGTGTGTTTTACAGCTAGCCAGCTCTTGTTTGTTTGTGCATTGTTGTCAATCAAATCAAATCAGATTTATTAATATAGCGCCAAGTCATAAAGTTACATGAAGGCACTTTACATATAGAGCAGGTCTGGACCATTCTCTTTATAGAATTGTTGTGTATTTTACGAATGTCCATGCATGCGTAAGATAGATTAGAATAAAATATTATAGCTCTATATTGAAAAGATCCTTAAAGGAAAATTGCAGAAGTTGTGCTCAATTAAAAGGAGGAGAAAATAGGAAAGAAACACAGAATAAAAACAAACCAAGAGTCAGGGACTCAGTGCAACAGAAACCGTAGGAAGCCAGACGTTTAAAGAAAAGCTCAGCTCGGAAACAGTCCCAGCTCATTTTGGTCTCAAAAGGAGAAAACACCAGATGTACTTCATCTTCTGGTTGACAGCTTGATGACCCTTGCATGAGAACTGCGTCAGTTGGTTGTTCTTCCAGGATGGTTGGAGACTTGCATAGGCAGCCAAGTTTGGAGGACTTTATTTCAGCCAGTTAGTTTTTTATGTTACCTACTAATCTGCAGTTGACATGTAATTGTCATATTTCTTTAACTTTAATAACCACTGCGGACATGCTTATTAAAATTAACTATTTTTTTTACCCATTCCTTAAATAAAAACTTACTGCTACTGGATGAACAGAGAATATTTATTGGTGTTTTCTGTTCTATAATTCATCCAGTATCAAATTGAAGTGTAGCTACTACTTTTGTCCCTGAAATCCCCACTTAGCTCCTTTTGGCCATCGCACATGAGCGTGACATGTCACGATCACCTTAGGGTGGTCTCGTCTTAAAATTGTGTATCTCAAGAATGAAAAACATTTGGTGGCTCAAGTTCAAGGACACTGGCCACAACTCAAGAATTCCATTGTCATACGATTATGACAATTTACCATAAATTTCTCATTGAATAAAATGATAAAATAATGACAATTTTTCAACAAAAGGCAATAAGTGAATTCGCTGGGTTTTATTTTTCAACCTATGATTACTCAATATAATTGAATTTAGTTGGTTCGCTTAATATATTTGATTCAGTTTAACATGTTGAACTGATTTAATGTTCATTTAATTTCATTGAATAAATGTAATAACAAATAAAGTTGACTGATTTAATTCTAATTTCGTTTTATCATGTTTAAGATTTTACACTTGAATGAAAAAAACAAATTATTATTTTTATTATTATTATTTTTTATTTTTTTTTACCTTCTATGAGATTCCCTTAAAGTCTTCATTACATTTGAGTGTGGACAGAGCAACTTGACTGCTTTTCAGAGGCATACAACCACAATGCAGCAGTTCTAGTTAGAGGCTTGTTTCTAAATGCAGACTGATAAATATTTAATGGTAACTGATGTTTCAATGGCTATATCTGCCCATATATTCTACCAGCTTCTTAGACATTTTACCTGAAATTTACAAACTGCTTCATTCATCCAACCTGCACGTAAAGAACATTCTGTTGGATAGATTGTAGATTATTGAACCAATTAAATGCTTTGAAACATTTTGATTTTTGAGTTTTAACATTTACTGTCTGTGTTGCAGTTCATTCAAGCACCTGATTGGAGGTTTGGAGGATGTGTCCAGTAAAGGCCATGAAGATGCTGATGCCAAAGCCAAGTAAGACGATTATTACGATCCATCTGAATACTCACTGTATTGCCCTATATGAAAAATACTTAAATTTATCTTACGCTTCCTTTTGGAAACTATTTCTTATTTTGACTTTACGAGTTGATTTTTATGGTCATTCTCAGCTATTGAATATAAAATATTGCTCCATATTCATGATCACACACTAGCCTAAATGTTTTATAAACAAATGTGCTCTAGGCCAGTTCCATTACATAACTAGACAATATCCAGAAAACAGAGGCTGTGACCTTTGCCTCTATTTCTGAAGGAATTAATATAGTCTATTTATTGTTTCTATGGAAACAAGAGAATAGAAACACAGAAGCACAGGACACCTTGGCACTGAGGTGGGCATTTTTGGGGTACAGACAGCCACATGTTGGCATAATCTGATACCTAGCACGTTCATACTATGTCGCAAGTCAAGGTGAGGAGAAACAAGAACCTGCTAATGACAGATTACAGAGAGCGAGAGAGCAGAAGCAGCTTATCACCGCAGGCAGGGAGAGAGATGCAAATAGTTGGACAGGACAGGTGGAATGGAGAGAACAAGACGGGTGACGAAGCAAACTAGACTTCTATCCAATGTTTGGAACTTCTGACTCCTGACTGCAGTTTGTCAGTTGTGTTTTGCAAGTCGGTGGCATTTAGTAAGCAAAGACCAGAACATAACACCACTTAATGTGTTGGATAGAGGTGCTGCAGAAGCAGAGACGATGGTAAGCAGTGGCTTGTGTCTGGCATTCAATCCTGGCCTTGTGCCCCTTATAGCCTGCTGCTCTGCCAGTCGGAGTGTGTGGTACAGAGACCCGCAGTATGCATTCACCGGCTTAATCTTCCCCTGTCTTGGTCTGAGGGGAAGCTAATCTATGATTGATTTTGCAAATAAAAATAACAGATCTACAATTGCAAGCTTGTCACCTGCCCTGTTCTCTGTAGAACTTTACTTTAGAGCCACTCTGTCCCTCTGCTCCCTTGAAATCTGTCAAATCAAAGCCATTTTCAGTCTGATTGGTAGCTTCTTCGCGTTTTGTCATCCAGTAGAGCATCATTTGTTTCTTGGTGAGTCAGAGTCTCACAGATGGAAACGATGTTTAATTGGTCACAGTGGATAGGTTCCATGCAGCGATGCTGTAGCTATACCACAAACTACAGCTGCTCTCTGTGAGGCTGACAGGTTTTTTCTTCAAAGACATGCTCTCTGGAGCTTGCTTTGTTTGACACGTGCCGATGTTTTTTTGTCAAGACGCTGCTCCTCTCTGCAGGGGGGGAACTTCATACAACTTCTTCATAACGTAGAGTGAATACATCCGTCTCTTTTGTAATGTTAAGTTCCTATTTATACATGCATGAAAACAAGACCGGGCTTGAGTCGCATCTCCCTGAAATGCAATATCCCCGGTTTGCATCGTGATCCCTCTTCTCCCATCATGCCCTGTCAACTATTGACTGTCGATTATTACTATTCCAATAAAACTGGTGTCAATTAAGTGCCATTAAAAGGCCTCACCTCTAGATTTATAAAACCTTCCACTCGCTGCTTAACATGACGCATCCATCAATTAAACTCTAGGTGATTGAAGATTGATGAGAAAATATTCCCCAGTATGACTCAGCATTTCTGTTGGTTCAGCAAGTGAAGTTCATTAAGCAGGAATTATTCATATATAAAAGTGTCATTTATCAAGTCAGCTTCAAGGTTTGAGATGCTTTCCTCCTCACCCTCGAGTCAGGCAAGACCAAGATGAACCCATAGCAAAGGAAACGAGAATAACTACATTCACACACTCTTACATCAACACACAAACAAAGACACATGGGGATTGCGTCATTATGTATGATCTCATCCATTTACCGATACACCTTATTACCCACTGGGGTGCTACTTGACCCACGGCAAAGCACTTTGTATTGTGGTGAGTGCAAGTAATGGATTTGCAACGCAACAGGAAAAAAATATCAAATTATTTTAACCTCACAAGAGTCTCCTCAAATATATATGAGCTATATAACTAACCTGGGTTCACTGACACTGCTAGATGCAGCTGAGGTCTGTGTTGTATATGTCTACATATATATTTTATATTTAAGTTGGCTTCTGGGTCTGGGTCTGCTCACCAGTATTTCTAATTCCAATATCTGTTTCATCACAGCAGAGAGATAAGTTAGTTAGTTGCTGATTTCTGCCTGTTTGAAATGAAACATTTATCAGGGCATGTGTTGCAGTGGTGGTAAATATCTTCAGTCATTGACTCCAAGGATCATTGGTTGTCATGTGTCATTGGTTAAGCCATAAATTGTTGCAGGGGTTTATCCTGGGACAAAATGGATAACTTGGATTAATTTTATTTTCTTCAAAGTTGATATTTTTTTCATAATAACTTCATTTCATGGTTCATGGTTTCATGGTTCAAATATCAGGTTCAGCTCTTTACCTGCTTTGATACATCTAATGGAGCATTGCTGCCATCTGCTGGACAACAATAGGCTCCTGTTTAACTACTGAGGACCTTAACAATGTAAAATCATCCTGACCCCCCTAAAATCAATGCGGAATTTGCAAGACCTCTTTCATTAACAGGACCCGCACACATGTCCTCACCTCATATTCACAGTATGTGTTTTTCTCTGTGTGCATGCACTCCTAATTCAATGCGATGCAAATTAATCATTGCCCTTGAACTCATAAACTTAGAAATGTAATTCTCATCTTCTCAATCACTTCGTCCTTTTCTTAAGCAGTAAGTCTTTCTGGGCTGGCTTCCAGTTAATGGGAAGGGAGAACTACATGAAAGGATCACCTGAGCATCTCACATGATAATAATAATTCCTATACACACACAAATAAACAGTGACTGTCCTGGTAACACAGTGTTTTTCTGAGAAACACAAGCTCAGTAACCTACCATCACATGCAACCACAATTTCCACGGGCATTCAGATCAAAGAAAGGGCTTTGTTGTTCTGGCTTACAGCGTTAACATTATACCTGCTGGATCTTATTGAGTGAAAGCCTCATTCCACATCTCAAATGGCCATGCAAGCTAAATATGAAGTAAGACATCTCATCTTGCCATTTTATTTATAAAATTCAAATCCAGAACAGTGTTCCTGAAGTGATTCATTGTTTAACTTACTTTCAGGGAAATGAACTTAATCTCTGCTGCTCTGTGACGGAAGAACTTGTTCCTACCTAAACATGCAGAGGTATTTCTAATAAATGTTTGTCCGTGGCAGCTGTGTTTGTTGAGAGAGAGGCCGGACGACAGTAGTATGTTCTGAGTGACCCAGAAAAACCTGTTCAGGCTCAGATCTGTCCTAAGCCCACTGATCCAGAGACTGAGCTAATGAAACTCTGTCTGGATCAAACAATAGCCAGAGAAGATACAGGGGGCATCTAGGGATAAGGGGTAGACACGCAGAAACAGTGCCCGCTGCCAACATGTGCAGGTCAGCAATGGTGTTCTGGGGCGGTCAGCGACAGTGCCAAGGCATATCTTCAGAGCCAGCTGAGTACGCCAAAGACAGTGTGTCCGGTGCACACATCGTCTTTGTTCTTTCCTATCAAGAAGGGGGACGGGCTGGGGACTGCTCGACTGTGTTCAAACGTAGGTCGAAGTGGTTTGCCAAAGGATGAAATACAAATACATCCTGTTCACGCGTTCATATTTATACACTCCACATCCTCAATAACATCCTTGATAGATTAAATCCTGTAAGATTTGCAAACAAATGAACTCAAAGAGAGACGGATACTTTGTTTCAGTTGATTGAAAGTGGATTATCTCTTCTTTCACCCTTCTTCTCATCTTTAATCCTGTACCCTGCCTATTTTTCCTGGTACAACAGATATGAAGCAGAGAATGCGTTTTTCTTCAATCTCAACCTGGCTGACTTCAATATTATTGACACTCTGGGAGTTGGTGGCTTCGGACGTGTTGAGTTGGTAAGGAAGAGCTGCACTGTGATTTATTTATTTTTCTTAATCAAGCATACTTGTAATTGGTTAACAAGCTTCAAAATGTTACGGCTTACCTTTGTGTGTGAATTTCTTCCTTTCCTTTTCATTACAGGTTCAGCTCAAGAGCGATGAGAACAAAACCTTCGCCATGAAGATCCTGAAGAAGAGGCACATTGTTGACACGAGACAGCAGGAGCACATTCGCTCAGAGAAGCTCATCATGCAAGAGGCCCACTCTGACTTTATTGTTAGGTACACCGCCTTAACAGTTTCACTCAAAGGAATTAGAAATAATATACTGTACATTATTACCTCCGAGCCAGAATGGCATTGGCTTGATTTTCTCCACAGAGTTCTGTCATGTTAACAAAGCTTTCATCCCATGTCACCTACATTGTTTTCTACTACAGTATGAGTATGGGTGCTTGTGTGTGAAAATGTTTTTTATGCTTTAATTTTCTGTCACATTGAGAAATGCTCCTCCTTCTGTTGACCTTGAAAGAGAATAAAAAACACAAAGAATCTTTTTTTTTTTTTTTTATACAGCAGTATATAGACCACTATGCAACACTCAAGCTTGATATAAATTTAACTTTTCATCATCTAGCTGTAGTAACAAAATTCAAGTAAATAACAGATGGGCCTACTTCTAAATATGTACTGCGTATAAAAATAGATGAATTACACATTTTGATCTACAATCACATCCTGCCCAACTAACGTTAAATTACCAATCTGTGGCATCTGACAAATGTTTTGGGGTTTTTTTTGTTTGTTTGTTTGTTTGTTTTTTCCGTTGCATTTTACAGCTGTTTTGATATAACATAATCTATTCACTTTTGTGTTTTCAGACTATATAGAACCTTCAAGGACAGCAAATATCTCTACATGTTGATGGAGGCCTGTTTAGGAGGAGAGCTGTGGACCATTCTTCGGGACCGGTAAGCTCTGTCACACCAGGTCAGATACAATTGAACTGTGTCATATTTCTGTTTCTGCTACCCAATGAAGCATGTATTGTTATTTCAGTAATAGCTCTAAAACCTATATGAGTCCTGCTCATTTGCAAGATTGCCATTGTTCACACTTTTACTCATTTTGATGTGCCACGTTAATTATAAGTTCATTTTTGGACTTCTACAGCAAGGATGGGGTTGTCTGTGTTCCTGAGAGGGCTTATTTAAAAATTTTTTCACTATTGGAATAGATAGCCTAATTTTAAAAAAATGTAGAAACAGAGTAACCTGGCTGGGGCACTTACCCAGTACACGTGTAATCTTTGTCAAATGATCCTGAAAAATGGTCTAACCTTTAGTTTTAGGTGGGTTTACTAAAGGTTAAATTTGCATTGTTGTTGTAAAACCCTCAGAGAATCCCAGGGAAATTGGTTTGTGAGGGCAGTTTGTATAAAGTTGCCTAAACAGAAAGCCACATGTTTTACCAAAGGCATCCCAAGACATGAATTTTAGATTCATTGGTGATCCTAAATTGCCTGGAAGTGTGAATGTTTATTGTCTTTGTGTGTTGTCCCTGTAATGGACTGGCAACTTTCCAAGATTTACCCCGCCCTCACCCAATGTCAAATGGGATTGGCTTTGATTAGGTAAACACGTGGCTAACTGAACTAGTTGATAACCAACTTCATAGCACTGGTTATCAGGACAGTCAGATTTAAGTCAAACTAGATAATGAGAAGATCTCCTGGGTATGTTGACATTGCTTTGTAGTATAGGCCCTGGTTTGTCTTAATTGTTTGAATACTGCAGTTATCTGCCAGTATGAAGCCAATTTACTACCTGTCTGTCATCTTTAATGTATTCACAGTTCAGTTCTGTTGTCCCTGTGTGTTTCCAGGGGGTCATTTGAAGACGCAACCACCAGGTTTTACACAGCGTGTGTAGTCGAGGCCTTTGCCTACCTGCATTCCAAAGGAATCATCTACAGAGACCTCAAACCAGAAAACCTTATTTTGGACCACAGGGGCTACGCCAAACTGGTCAGAAACTATGAAACTGCAACTCACAAAACCTCTCAATCTCGCTTTCTATATTACATTTGAGATGTCTAATTTGGTGTTAACAAACATATACGTATATGAGGAGAAAATCAAAAATTTCCATAATGCTGTTTTGGTGGATGGAATGAAACCTGGCTCATGCTCACCCTAAATAAAAGTCTGGTAAATGTGGAATATAAAGAATGTCATAATTTAGGTTATAACATAAAAATGAATACAATCAGATAAGAATATGGGAAAATGTATATGTAATTCTTATTCGACTTCAAAGAACTGACAGAATGAAATCTTTCTTTTCTTCAGGTGGATTTTGGCTTTGCTAAGAAGATTGGCTTTGGGAAAAAGACGTGGACTTTCTGTGGGACGCCGGAGTACGTGGCACCAGAGATCATTCTGAACAAGGGCCACGACATCTCAGCTGACTACTGGTCTTTAGGAATCCTCATGTTTGAGCTCTTGACTGGCAGGTATGCACAAGCCTGGGCACATCTATGAAAGCAAATTAATAGAGCATTCCTTTTTCTAGCATATACTGTATGGCAACAGTCACAGCAAGGTTGACTTTCTCATACCAATGCTTTCTCTAACAAAAAAAATGACTTTCTGCCTTGGTTTTTCAGCCCCCCATTCTCTGGGCCTGATCCTATGAAAACCTACAACATCATCCTGAGAGGCATTGACATGATCGAGTTTCCAAAGAAAATTACCAAAAATGCTGCCAACCTAATTAAAAAGCTCTGCAGGTGAGTGCAGTCAATTCAAATGGTGATTCTGTCTAATTATTTACGCAGTATGTGTGTGCTGAACAACTGTCTTGTTCTTCCACTACAGGGATAATCCTTCTGAAAGACTGGGAAACTTGAAAAACGGTGTCAAAGACATTCAAAAGCACAAGTAGGGACTTATAAATGAATATAATCCTGGTTATAAGTAATTCCTTTTTATAGTATAGGTGTGTGGCATTAATGCTGTTTTCCCTTTTAGATGGTTTGAGGGCTTTAACTGGGAGGGTTTGAAGAAGGGGACGTTGACGACTCCTATTATCCCTAATGTAAGTGCACACCGCTGATAGCCTCTCTCCTTATACGTTTAGTCAGCAGTTCTTCTTTTATAGTGAATCCCTTATTCAAAATTAGTTTGTTGTCTGAATGTTTACTCTTTATGTGATTGATTTTTCTGTCTTCCTACCAGGTCACATCAGCAGTCGACACGAGTAACTTTGACAGCTTCCCAGAGGACAATGAAGACCCACCTCCTGATGACAACTCTGGCTGGGATGTTGATTTTTGAAGTTCTCTTCTCCCCCTTAAAACCAAAAGAGACTGATCTTTTGTTTGCTTGGAGGCCGTCTAGAGGATTTGGCTGTGCTCTAAGGGAAAAAAAAAAGCAAAAACTTGCAGTAAAAAATGAAAGCGAGGATACAGAGAAGCTGATAAACATAAGGATGGCAAACCTTCTGGGTCACCGATATGCCTTTATTTCACTTTGGCTCTGGATCAAGCATTTATAATGGGACTGCTGTAGCACTTCTTCAGTGTTGTCTTACGCTCAGCTCTAAAGGCACAGGCAAAGAGAGTGCAGGGATAAACACACACACACACACACACACACACACACTTATACACACAATACAACAGAGGCTGATGACGGAGCCAGGTTTCCTCATGTTAAAGGGAAAGGTGTTTTGTGGGTGAATGAAATTGTCAGTCTAAGTTTTGGTCCTTAGGTTAAATAAGAGTGTGAAAGTGCGGTGATGGACTGCTGTTAAAGATAAAAGGCTGATGACAGATTTTTGATTTTCTGTTTTGTTTTCTACAATATTCAAGGAAATATGTGGTGGACTTCAGGAGGTTGTAACGTGTTTCTGCCCTTGTTTATTGACAGGCAGCCGCTTGCTGCAAATTTGGATATTTTTCAGAGATCTGCACACTGCAATTTGCAAGTAAACCTGACATCAAGTGCTCAAGACTAACCTGAATGTCACTATTTTTCTTCTTGCTGTATGGTACATAGTATTTGAATTTACAAGTTACATTCTCAACAAATGAACATTACTGGTCTGACATAGAAGTACACTTAACATGAGATAAACCCATCTTGAAAAGTACAAACAATGTGCATTCAGTCAAAAGATATGTGACTCTTCAAGTGCCCTGCTCAAATTTTAATGAATCGCACACCAACACACATGAAATGTCAGCTAGAGTTTCCGTGAAGCAACTGTCATTATGCACTTAAGACCATTAACTGAGAAAATCAGCAGTTCTAGGTAATTTTAAGCTTCGGTAGATGAAGTCACACTTTATTTTTTCTTTAGCATGCTTTTAAACATGCATTTGAATGCTTCTCTACCTACGTCCTTCTTCATTTTGTTTTTAAAACACCCAAATGCCTCTTCCCATCCAACCAAACGGGACATCCTCTATTTGCTCCTGTGTTGTTCTGATATAACTGTGAACATGGTTTCAATGTCTTTGGTGCTGTTATTGGTAAATTATGATAAGAGATGAAATGACAGTACTGGTTATTGTTTTTGTATAGTGATTTTTTTTGTGCTTGGTTTCTTTATAACGTACTTGACTTCTTTAGAAAATTGGGACTTGTATCAATTTGTAAACTTGAGTGAATATTTGTCTGATATCACTTGACACTATGTTGCATTGTGCTCAGTGGTATTAAGTATGGTGTTGTAATAGGTTTAACCATGTTGCACCAAGTTCATCCGTATAAATTAACCATCCTCATCTTGAGAGGCAAAATTGACCACGTCCACATCATCTGAAGACTTCCTCGACTTTAACATCATCTTCTAGCAATTTTAAAATGTCTTCTGGAGACAGACAACAGGAGAAAATGCTGATTATACTTTGTGAAAGTCACAGGTTTGGCAGTCTAACTCCATGGTCTCTCATCCCGCTCATCATCTAAAAAGCATACTAACATAAGATCAGAAGAAATGTAAGTGCCTTAAATCAATGGCATACAAAATTAACATCACAAACCTTTTCAATGCTGCATGAACACATATAAACCTCAAAAACGTATGTGTCCTCTTAGATGGCTGCGTCTTCTCCTTTGTTCTATCTAATAAACACATTAATCACCTTGGAAAGAGAATTTCTAGTCAATTGGTGGCACACTGAAGTGTGTATGACATCAACTTCCTGCTTCACTCATTTGATTTCCCTCACAGGAATATTTATGAAAAGTAAAATTCTAAAAAAAAACAAAAATCTATCATATCTGATATGGCTGCAATGATATGCTTTTTCTCTAGGTATCTAATGTGATCTTTTGACATCAACCACAGCTGGTCTGATAAGGAGTGAACACTAAATCTTAAGCTCAGAGGGACCATCTGTCATCTGTTTCAGGGATCTGAGCATTTAGAGAAGGCAAGAATGACTTGCAGTTTTTCATCAATGTGAAAACGATATGATTGTTTGCCACTGTTGGAATTTGTTGACTGTATATTATCATCAATCATCATCATCATCCAGATTTTCATTTTATGGTTTGTTTTGAAAAAACCTGAACGGCACCAACTCATATTTCATCCCAGAAAGCCAAACAGACACATACACTTAAAGTGCATTAATAAATCAATGACCAATGTCTACAGAGAGCTACAAATGACATCAATTTCAGTTCTGCAGGCTTGCCATAAGAATTTTACAGTATCAAAGGCAGGTTATGTGTATCACAAAGCCTTATGTACATCATCACTTTCCAAACCACCGGTGTTCAGTCTAATATTGACCGCCTTCTGCGATGGTACCTGATGTTTGCCTTGTGTTATGTTGTTTATTCTGCTGTACGTTCATTTTGCAGAGTGCCACGTGTAAGATTTTAAAAAATTATAGAGTAAAAAAAAACAATGCTTTTGAGTGGTGTTTGTCTTAGTCATTTGAAGAGAACTGCTCGTGTTGAATGGAGAGTTGTGAGTTTGCTCTCACTGCCACAGGAGGGAGCTGGAGCCTCCAAAAAAAAAAAAAAAAAAAAAAAATCTCCCCCCCAAAAAAAACCAAAAACAAAACTGCCTGGCTCTGATGTGAACCGGCTCAGGTCGCCTGTGATTTAATAATCAGTACCAAAGTTAATGTCATCCACTTAGTCCTAAGTGTAGATGATTCAGCTTCTCTTGTCTCGGTGTTATTCGCACAACAAATCTGTTTGGTGGTGGGAGGGCGGAGGGGGGGGGGGGGTGCAGGGAAATGGCTGCAGCTATAACAACAGGGTGACACTTCTGGGAGATCAAAGGGGATCAAAGTGCATC
This sequence comes from Remorina albescens, assembly GCA_034769265.1. NCBI lineage: Eukaryota > Metazoa > Chordata > Actinopteri > Carangiformes > Echeneidae > Remorina > Remorina albescens. The sequence goes on along the minus strand of CM068491.1, from coordinate 11,006,826 downwards.
AAAGGAGCTCACCTTTGCCAGCACTGACATTTAGTAAAGTGGAGATAAAAGCACTACTTCAAAAGATATACAGCAATTCAAACACGCAAAGTGCTACAGTGTGTTTGTCAGGTGTTCGCGGCGCATCTCCCTCCTGACGCGCACACACAGATGACCAGCAGATGACGTCCAAGTGCCAAGATTTCTGAATGGGCTCCTTTTCTGTCACGCACATCGGCACCTGTGGACTGGGTGTCATCACACGCTCCTGTTTTGTTTTATTTAATATTATTATTATTATCGGTGACACAGGCTATTTCCTCCAGATCCGTAAACGAGCCATCTTTCCAACATTATGACGGTCTGGATTATTCTAATTATCTTCAGGATCATTTTGCAAAGAAATAAATCTGATTTCCAAACAAGTCGAAGGGGGGATTTGGGTAAAGTGACCTGGCCTGGCCATCCTAGGATGGGGCCGTTTCTCGGAGGATCCCAAAGGGTCAGATATCCGAAGCTGCCTTTAATCTCAAAGTGCCAGTCAGCCCTGAAAGGCCTCACCACGGAAGTCCATTAATTCGGTAAACTTTTCACACCCCTTAATGGTCTGCATATCCTACACATTGATGTCCGCCACTGGTGCAATCAAACACACTTTGGAGGATAATTGCCCCCTTTGCAATCAGAGGGATCAAGTGAAGTAGTTAATCGAAGCAAGTAACTTCAATCACTGTCATCCCCACAGCCAAAGGGCAGTCAGGGTGCTTAAATGTCAAAGAAACTGGAATAACCAAACAGTTTCTTTCTTTCTTTCTTCTTTTTTTTTTTTTTTTTGTACACTTAGGGGTTTATGAAGGAAGAAAGCCACTGGATCCCACGTTGGGAGGAATATTGGGTGAGCTATTACCGCAGCTATAAAGTCACCTCGCAAATGAAATGTGCTGCAATATTTTTCTCGTATGTACAATTGCCCCTTTAGAATAAACATATGCATAATGGTCTGAAAGAAATTAAAATAAAATACGGACCATTAATAAGCGTTGAACATTGGCATTCATATAGAAATGCATAATTGGACACATGACTTAGTGGTCTATAAAACAAACAAGTGTATCTTTTTAAGAAGTTTGGTCTCATAATCAGCTTTTGTCAGAGAAGAAGTTAGTTAAAATCGTATCATGCTAATAATCAATTAGTGAGAATATCGCACAACTCTGATAAAAATAAAAAAAATGAAGCATATGTCATTTGTTCAATCTTATGGATTTATGGCAGATTTTTTTTTTTTTTTCACCAGAGCAGACTGTGTAAGTCCTGTAAAGTCCAAAGTAAGTTATTTCGGCTCACTGGGTGATGGGCATTCAGACGGACTCTGCGGGTCATTATCATTACGCGGACGTTATGAGGCGCAGTCCTGTGCAGGGAGAATAGAAGGCCATTTCCGTACAGTGGGGCTCTTTGAAATTCCACCCTCCTCCTTTGTTGTGCACAGTGAGGGGCGGGAAGACAAACAGGTCCACATGTATAAAGAGATCATCCCAGGACCGAGAGGCAGGAGACTTTCCAAGCATCGTGCAGAAGCACTTCGGAAACTTTGGGATTCAGGATTCAAGGCCACTTTGGACGTTGTTGCGCGCTTGTTTATTTTTTTCCCCGGCAAAACTGAAGGGATTTTTGGTTATTTTGATCTATTTTCTTTGATTTTTTTTAAGCGTGTGTTTGCAGCACAACTGTGTTTTAAGGGGGAGAGATCATGCAGTCACCAGCGCATCGCCTGTTGGCTGTGTATCTCACGCTCTTTGGATACTTTGGGGACGTTTACGCGGGGACAGTCCTGATGAACTCCAATGCCATCAAAAACCTGCCCGGAGCTTCAGCTGGCAAAGGCACAAATACTGTCAGTCCGAGTCCGCGCACATCACCCTCCGGGAGCGTGGCACACAAATTACCCGCGGACACAGTGCAGGTAAAGAACAGTCCTGTGCGTAAAAGTCAAGTCTGTGCGCAACGACCCCCGAAAAAAAGAAAAAAAAACTACGCCCATTGAAAGTTTTACAGGTAAAATCTCACCGTTTTAATGACGCACTGCCTTTTGTTCTTCATCATACTATAGCAGTCGGGTGTTTGCACTGACGATGAGGACTGCGGAGGGGATGAATTCTGCAACGACGCCCGGGGGGCATGCCTGCCCTGCCGCAAGATCCGGAAGCGTTGCGCACGGGACTCCATGTGTTGTACAGGAAACCGCTGCAGCAATGGTGAGAAAAGGCATCTGATCAGATATAATAGCAAACATTTAAAAGTGATTGCATCATGGTTGTTTAAATACTGATGGATTCTAACATGCATGAAGTGGTGGATGGCTGCTGTGGTAAATATGTACCCTAAATGTCTCTTTTTTTCCCCCTGCCCTTTAATCTCTTAGGTGTTTGCCAGGCAAATGATTTAGATGGTACAGATGCATCCATCATCAGTGGCTGGCAAAAACACAACAGCACCATGGAGCATCAGGTCAAAAGGCCCCCTACCGCTCACAGCCATCAGCCTCATGCAGCGAAAGGTGAGTGGTCTGCTAAAATGAAGTTTTGCTTGGTTCAAGTAACACAAGAGACTTTTATAAAGGTCTGTTTCATGCAAAATGTTTTCATCCCTCTATTCTCTCTATCTCTAGGCCAGGAGGGAGATGCTTGCCTGAGATCTGCAGACTGCTCTGAGGGCCTGTGCTGTGCCAGACACTTCTGGTCACGCATCTGCAAGCCTGTGCTGACAGAAGGCCAGGTGTGCACACGCCACCGCAGGAAAGGCACCCATGGCTTGGAGCTGTTCCAGCGCTGCGACTGCGGTGATGGTCTGGCCTGCCGACCTGAGAAAGGAGAACGAGACCACAGCGTCAGCAGGACTGCAGCCCGGAACCTACACACCTGTCAGAGACGCTGACATGAACACGCAGACCCTCGTACACACACACAGAGACAGATACACTGTCGCACACTGAGACACACAATCCAGCAAACTCACACACCAGTGAGACATTGACAAACACTTTTCAACCTTGCATAGACCAGAGATGCTGACACACATACAAAGACAACCAACAACTAAGACATTCTTTCCTGCCAAAGCTGCTGACTCAAACACAGCACCCGGAAGGTTAGACATGATCCATGGAAAAGTGATACACCCAGAGGGATGCAACAGTGCAAGGCAAACTGATCCAATTCCCCATCAACAAGATGAGGGGTCGGAAGTTAGGAAGTGACATTTCAGAAGTCTTTGGAACATCGATTCATGTCGTCGGTAATGGCAGAGCTGTTTTGTTTCTCTTTTTATGGAACTTCAAGCCTCAGTTATTGCAGTAAATTACTGTATTGTAAATATTATCCTGGAGGTGGCACTTAATTGAGCTATTGAATTCTGTCAACACCAGTATTATAAAGACATGGTGCTGCATGCATTGTAAATGTGTTATATATATTGTTTTATAAGAAAATGTTATATATAGAAAATTTGAATATATTTGTTTTATTAAACATCATGTGATAACCTTAGTCCTTCTTTCTGCCCCTCATTTTTGACAATATTTTTATTCCGATCCACTATGTCACAAAAAACCAAAATAAATGTCACGGGGGAAATAGTTTCACTGAGGATATAATTTTTCCTTTGGCATTCAGGGGCTAAAAGATTTAGTCCAAGTATTCCCATAAAGGTTGGTATGGGTTGGGAAAAAAATTCTGGCAAAAAAAACCAGCCATCCCCTTCTTGAAGAGAAGCAAGAGTTATTTGAACAATCACTCTGTGTTGTTTAACTCAGAGCCCAATCAGTGGTTAAGGCTCAGTGGATGGTTTAAATGCTTGGCCCAGATATGCTTCTCATACTCATTACACACAATTGCCGAAAAATGTGCAGACACACACACTCACAGAAAACATACTTACAACTAACATAGTACTTTAATGGGTCATTACTGGAGCCTCTGCAGGCCACATCCTGGATGCAGAGGATGGCGCATTAGGGCAACGTGAGACAAGCACTAAAAACAGGACAGGATGCTGCTATATCAAATGATAACTGCAAAGAGGTAATAACAAAGTATGTGTGCCCTGGTGAGTGTTTGCCACCTAACCCTTTGGTGTTGCTGGCTACTTTCTAATTATAACTTCCCTGCCTTCATGTGCAGCAGGGCAGATAGCTAGCTATCCAAGCTAAAGCCTCTAATTACTTCATCTTACTCAATCTACACTAGAATTCATGAAATGAAGTGCACCACAGGACTTCTGAGCTTTTGTGATGCAACTCAAGAAAAAAAAAAACACATCTTGGGTCTCAGTCTTTCCAGTTGAACAGTACATCCCATTTCCCGGCTGTTGCGCAATGGATGTACTCTAATGTGTAGGTTATGAATCCGCCCAAATACACCTTGATGTCTGTAATTAGACCTGTTTAGATTAGAAGTTGGCAAGGAAATGACTGTAGTTTCTGGTCAATTCTTGTGTCAGATCAAAAAGAGCACGAGACTCTTGATATTGGACCTTGGCTAGATAACCTCTTTATCTCTTTACATGCACAGACATTAATTTTCTTGTCTATGGAAGAAAAGGTGAAGTTCATTAGATATGCTTTCATGTTCAACATCAAATAAAACTACAAGCCAGGTAACATTAGGTGTTTACATATTAATGCAATGGTAATTACAACATAAATAATATATAGTAAGTATAATACAAAACAGTGTATAAAGGTGTAACACTGCAAGGAGTATTTCTGTTTTGCAAAATCAGTGTAATGCTAATAATAACTGTATATTACTTCTCAGTTTTGTTGGTTGTATATAAAAGTATCACTAAACTCATTTGCCTTTTGAATGCAGGACTTTTACTTTGAGATTGTGTGTTTTCATATTGTGGCGTTGTTACATTGGAACAGTTGTTCCACCACTGTTGAGAAAAGATGACAAGGAGGCAGGCAGACATACAGAGAGACACACTCCATTTAAACAATTTAGTGTCCATTCTTCAGAATTGTTAAGAGTAATAGGGGAATTGTCAGCAGTACAGTAAACCGTGTACGCTCAGCCAAGTCATGTTTGTGGGGCTCCTGGAATCTGAGTGTGTGTGTGTGTGTGTGTGTGTGTGTGTGTACGTGGGAGTCTGTTATCATTACACAAACCACAGACTAACACAGGCCACAGGCATGTGCCCTCACTCAAGAAAGGCCAGTGTATGCTACGGTACATTTAGTTGACTCCAGAGCAACAATAGCAATAACAGCAGCATCCAAGACAACAGAAACACACATATGTACAAACACACGTCCTCACATGCCACCTAACAGCCAATACACATATACAAACACATTTACACGTCCACACATGTCCACACTCACACCCACACACCCTTATATGGCTGGATGGTGGGACGTTGGAGGTTTGGAGTGACACCACATTCGCCCACACAATGGCATCCAAACCAGCAACATTTTGTGTTGTCATAGAACAAGACTGAATCAGCATTTTGTTTGCTTTGGTTGCTACAGTTCATTATCGTGCTACTGTCCACTTTCTAAAGCATTCAAAAGCATAACTGCAACAAATGTTTATCTCAGCATCAAGCATTCATGCCAGCATTCATTGCAGTGCCGGATAACACCTGTCACATTCCGCTCTATGCTATTCATTCGTATTTTAATTGCATAATCCAAATCCGGATCTGATCTGACATTTATGAATTATGATTATACTTAATGAGCAATAAGTCCCAGATCATATTTGTTTTAACTGCTTTGCTAAACTTCACTATCTCCCTTCACAATCTCAGAGTAACAATAAAGCTTTATTCTGCTTAAGTGCCGTGCATATCCACCATTGTTATTCTAACAGCACTGCCAAAACACCTTTGACAGACATCCCTGAGTTAACAAACCCATGAGTGAACCATCAGAGATAAAAGGGTGAAGAAATGAGGCAGTGTACACAGAGGCAATGCATGTTATTTTGTCAGATGAAAGAGACGGCATACTTCTTGAATGAGCATTCAGATCAAAACCAAGCTCTTATGTAAACAAAATTTTAAAGGGAGGTGTCAGACTTCTGGGTCTTGGCAACAATCACTTCATAGAGAAGAAGCACAATGCTCACTATTCATCTTTGTGGGATGACAATCTGCCTGAGTGAGCAATAAGGGGAAATCTATCAGTCCTTGGGAAATAATAATTAAACAGAGGACAACTCAGAGAACACAATGTGTTGAGTGTGTGAGTGCAGGTGGGGAGCAGGTTTACTCCAGCGATTTCACTTCTCGCTGATGCAAACACTCGAGTGGAACACAACGGTTTTCACAGATCGAGTCTGTGACGTATTGCACTATGACTGAGTGTCAGGTTACATTCCAGGTACTTTTACCGGTGACAATTGTTTTCACTCACCTCCTATGTGTGTGTGTTTGTGTGTGTACAGTGTATTTCCCTTCTCTTTGGTGCTGTTTTTGCACAGATTTAAGACCAAATTAAGGGCATTAGCTTTATTTCCAGGGGTGAGATAAAAGGATCAACATCAGTCATGTCTGAATGTTGTGGATTTGGAATCCGGGTGTCTTTCGCTATTCTTAAAGGCTGGATGTCAGCCTGTGGGTACGGTAATGTGTTGGAGGTATTTCACCAAAAAGAACAATGTGTCCAGTTGTTCAGCACTTCTTTGCAGTATCTCCAGCTGTTGTGGAGTTTGCCAGCTGGTAAGCTGAAGTTTTACTACGGTCTTTGTACGAAACACAACAACATCAAATCTCAGCCAGTTGTTCGCCGAAAATTACAAATCACTGAAGAAATGGGAAATAATCTGTTAATAAGTCACCTTTAACAGTTTTGTTGGTACATTTTTGACTTTAAAAAGATATTTATTTCAACTCAAAGCCATAAATCTGTCCATCATCACCTTTAAAAGTCATTAATAAATGCATGATAAGTTTTGGTTGTAATTTTATGGGAGGGTTTATATTGACTTGCACATGACTGCTTGCATTACTTTACCCTGAATAATCTGGTCGCACCCCCCTCCTCCCAAAATATAAGCAATAGCAAAAAAACAAAAAAAACAAAGATTAGACAAACAAGATGCAACTTGTACTGCAGTGAGCTTTACAGGTGCTGTGAGGCCTTCAGACAGAACCAGTTTAGCTATTTACCACTGTTTCCACTTTTAAAGTGAAGCTAACAGGTTGTTGGCTTTATCCACATCTAACACTCCGAGACAAGCATGACTAGGGATTTGGACTTCTTTCAAAAACTGAGAGTATTTCTGCCAAAATGTTGAAACCTTCCTTTAAAATATCCACACTGTCATCATGAAGCAGCTCCATTACATCTGTCTTTCTGTCTAGGGCCCTTTCCCATCCCTCGCTGATAGATACTTTCCAGGGGGAGGCTTGTGGATGACTGGTTTGATCCATCCTGGTGTTCACTCCATCTAAAGCTGACACCTCCCCTTTGGTCTTATGTCCCTCTCTGATGATGTCATACTATGTTTGAGTCGTCGCTGACCACATGAAGGAAACTGCTGATGCTCTGGCTTCAGCTCTGCAGGCCCAAGGTTGGTGAGCGTGTTGGGCCAAAACAGAAACAAGTGGTTGCATTATGTTGAGTAAGCTGCCTGTTACACTGACACTGAATGAAAGCAATACCTGACCACAACACCCTGTGTTTTGATATGCTCAGCTGCCTTCTTGATTCACAAGCATGTTTATTTTCCCTTCACTACTGGATTCTATCAACAAAGCCAAGGATAGGACAATATAGACACCCCCCCCGCCACCACCACCACCACCACTACCACTACCGCCGTCGCTGCTGCTGCCACCACCTGCATCCTCCAGGTGGATTCAGTCAGTCTCTTCAGCTCTGCCATGTGCAATTTACCCTCATGTTTACACAGCTGCAACAAATTCAGTGTAAATAAACAATCTGCTCATTATTAAATACAAATAAAATCCCAATATGCTATGTCTGCCCGCTCAGCCAGACGAGCAGAGAGGAGAACAGATGCAGAGCGAACGGAGTTACAGCTGGGGATAAAAATGCCTACTCTTCATTATGTTTGGTCCAGGAGCTCGCTGCTGGCGGCCCAGGTCTGGGGCTAGGACAAGGGCCAAGGCCAAAGCTGGCTGAGCTCCTGGCTGCTATGTAAAGTCTGCCTCAGCCACAACCACATTGCGCAAAGCTGCTTCACACATATAATTTACTCATTATTCACGAAGTTTTTGAACAAGTCAAAAAAAAAAAAAAGAAAAAATATTGCAGAGTGAGAGTGTTGGTGGAAAACTAGAGCAGACTGAGTTGCTATTCACTAGAAAATAAAGTTATATCCAGTTATATAACATTGAAAGATGGCAGGCTTATGGAGTCACAGTCAATTAGCACAGCTGATTGAATAGAAGTGACCGCAGAAACCTAACACTTTGAAAAATAACTTATAGCACTGAGGAGAAACAGTTTAACCAATGACTGGCAAACCCCAATATCAGTGCATGGTATGAGATGGCATCGGGGGTGACCGTGCATAATCCAGTATGCCTACAGCGGGCAGAATGCTTTTTTGAGGGGCAGGAAATAGGTGTCTCATCCCCACAGGAGATACGTCTGTCACTCGGAAACATGGACAAATATCTCTGCGTTCGAGGAAGAGCACCAAAAGTCCTGAATGTTGTGTAATGACATTCCTTTACTCAAAAGGGAATCATCCCATCAGACAAAGGCACAGTAATGGCCCCGGCACTTCAACCATTGTGCCATTAACAGTCTTTATTCAGAGCTTCAGAAACTTCTTTCATTCACACACATTCACCCCCAGTTCATCTCTTCTCCCTCATCATCAGTCTCTTTAATGTTCCTGCTTGTTTTCCCTCCTTTCAAAAACACCGTCTTTCACCCCACCAAAGAAAATGGCTGATGCACAATCTCATTTGTGACTTTGCAAAGGTGGAGCCTTTGGAAATAGAATAAAAAGGAGGAGACCGGGGCTTTGATCTCTCTTGGGGGCAAATGGATTGGATTGTCTTGCCCCTGCTGGTGGGGCTAAGCTGGGGACAGTGTGAGTTGCAGGGGGTCATATCAAAGGTAGCTATCTTCAGAGGGTCTTCTCAGTGGCACATTAGTACGCTATCTAAATGTTGATTTGTTCACACCAACATCTGAGGAGGCCTAAATGAGCTGACAAAAAGGAAACACCCAGTGAATGCAAATGAGCAAAGCGGTCAAGTTCACTTCTCCTCTTCGTCACAGACGTATACACAGCTCCTCACCTCCTCACTGCTAATGTTTACTATTCAGCCCGTCCTGGTTGGAGAAGTTAAAAAGTCTTGATGTTAATTCCAAACAGAAAGATTCCCACAAATTACAGCCTGACTCAAACCTGCCTTATTTCCTCATATATTGCCTGGTTCTTCCACTCACAGGACCAAACCTTAATGGCGCAGGATGCTCATTGTCTATGTTGTGGGTAAGGGAATGATTGGGAACACCCTATAGCTGCAGCAAATGGCCATGTTGAGGTCGCTGACTGTGTGTGTGTTCCTCCTTTGTGGGTGGGAAACATCATATTACTGTCACTCTCGCAGCCGACATTAAGAGAAAGGTATAAATCACACATACACATACGCGCACACTTCAGCACAGCCGTTTGCCACAACCAGAGACAAAGAATTAAGTTTATCATGCATGACATCTTTTTCCTTAATTTCATAGTCAACTGTGGACATTGAACAGATCCATTCTCAAATACCCCTGTTGGTACAAACCACCAACTACACAAGCATCTGTTGGAGAACTCCACTGCTGTATTTAAAATCATTCTGAAGCCACAGACTACACATTAGAGAGAATAGGTAAGTATTTTTAAAATGCAGGATAGAAAAAAAGCTCCTCAAAAAGTAACAATTCAAGACTGTACGACTTTATAGTTGAGGGACTCAAAATTTAATCACAATGAAAATGCCATATGCTCTCAATTTTAAGTGACATTACTGTTATTGAGCAGAAGAGTACAGAAGTAAAATGATATATGTCCATATTTATTGTTTAAAAGGCTACCAGGCTTGTTAGAGAGAATTCTCAGCAATATTTATGAAAGAGGGAAAATTAGACTCCTCGCCTGGGGTCAGAGTTTGCAGTTCTATGTGTGCATGGCCCAAATGTGGGACTGCAAATAAGCATCTCTATTTTTGAGGACTTTAAGACCAGTAGCACCCGCCTGGATCATTCCATATCATTAGAAACAGCTCCAGAGATGAACAAATTCTTCTGGCACTCAAACATAATTCTGGTCTTTAAACGTATAGTACCATGAAATCAAAGCCAAGCCTAAAACCTCCCTCCTTCCTATGTCTTATTTCTGCATCGCACTGAAATTTGGGTTGACACGTTGATTGAAAATGCCCACTACTTTGGTTATCTTGTGCATCAAATGTCCAACGCAGCACATTCCCAAGGGGCTTGAATGGCACTCAGAAGCCTCAGTCTAACCCCCTGTTACTGAAATGTACATTTCAGCCCTTCTCTATACTCAGTCATTAACCGTGGTAGCTGTCTTTTAGCTTCTTTTCCCTGTCTTTGGCTGCTGGTAGATATTTGCTAGATGGGGATTGCATTCCAAATTGGTACTCCAGTGTCTCCTTTGCATAATAGTTGTTGTGAAGGCATCTATTGTCTCATTTAAACTGACCACATAGTGTATTTTGGTGATGTCGGCAAGGGTTGGCTTCTCTACAACCCTAATTAGCATTCCTTCCAGATAAAACAATGATCACTTGAATACGACTGAGCTAAGCTTGCAGGAAGTGATCTAAAGAGCTGATAGGAACCCATGATTACCATGCAACTAACTCCAGTCCTTCATACATAATGTTTTAATTCAACATCACCCCCCACTACCTCATTTTGTCCCATCACTAATCTTAAGTTATCTTCAAACTGCCGCTTTGCCCTGCAGCCATGAGCCTTATCATTTATTGATTATGTCTCTTAGATTAAAGGACCAGCTTTCATTTCCACAAGAATGTGCCCCACTATTTTTGTCCATATGGAAGCATTTGCCGGACAGATGGGTTATTTTACCCTCTAGACAAGGTCCCACTGGTCAAAAGAGGGATTCACAGGGACTTGGTAAGTGCTGTTGATATCCAGTTGTTGCTGTCTTTGAAGGCCAATTACCTGGCTATTCCTATTAGGCTATTAATGTGAGTGGAAAGTGTGAGAAAATGGGCGAGAACCCCCCCCCCCCCCCCCAAAAAAAAAAATGGAAACCGAAAAAAATGTGACAATAATACATTGAGGTTGAAAATATGAACATTAATCAACCAAGCTGGTTTTACAACAAGTCATTTTAATTCCTCCAGACAACCCCTTCCCCCACCCCTACGCTTAATCCAATGTGCTGAGAAGCCAAACTGCCTGAATGTGGGTTACACACAAATGACGGACATTTTGTCTTGGGGTAATTACTAATATGCCACTGTTGTTGCCCTGGCTGCCTGTATCTGGGTTTTGGTTTAAATGTTAGGTTTACTCTCCCTGGGCTGTGTGGTTTGCAGCAGCTTAATCACAAAGCCACAAAAATCTCAACCATTTTGATAGGAGCCAAACTTGGAAGGCCTCATATGCAACACTGTTTTGCTAGTCCTACATATAGCAGCCTTTTCTGCCGAGTCAGCGGGGCTAACTAAATTGAAATAGTACATGTTGACAAATTGAAAATGTGCAAATAAAATGAAAGTAAAGTGGAGCCAGTTATGGACTGTAAAAGCTTACAGATTGTAAATCTAATGAGCAAGAGCTGAGGTTTACTTGCGTGGAAAGAGAATAAAAAAAATAAATAAATAAGAAGTACATTTTTAATTCTCTTGGAGTGAAAATCTATTAAAACTTATTATTTTGAGGATTTTATTAGGTTATTGTTGTTATTTGCTAGTTTCATCGTTCAGTTTTTTTTTTTTGTTTCTTTTTTGCCCTAATGAAGAGAGTAAGTGACATCAAATGGAGCATCTGGAGACAGTTTCCAGGTCAGTTTGGACTTTGGAACGTAAGATGAGCGAAAAACCAAAGTGGGACTTAGAGATTAAAGAGAAACAAACTGATAAAAGATCTTTGAATAGACAAAAACAAAACAAAAAAACCCCCAAAAACTAACCTACCCCCCCCCCCCCCCAAAAAAAAGAAAAAAGAAAACAAACACAAGTTTCTGTCAGATAAGACAGATCAGCAGACTGGATGCTTGAGATACGGACTCCTCAGCAAGTGTCCTGATCACACACAATATTTCCCAGCACACAGGTGTTTACAGTCTTGTCCAAACAACCTTGTTTACAAAAACAACAACATGGAAAAAGGACTGAAAAAAAAAGAAAAAGTTACGGGTAATAAGGCAATTAACGCTTGTGCATCATGTTGAGTGCCTCAGCTCACTGCTAATGGTTTGAGGCAAAGTACCAAACCTGCTTTTTATTGAGCACTATACTTACAAGACGTCCAAATGCTGCCACAGGGGAGGTTTTGAAACATTGGCTCGCTTGAGACACAGAGGCTTTTTTGTTGTGCTGTACATGTAATTTACAATCAAACTTGCTAGTGTGGACTCCGGCGGTGCAATCACATAAACTCACATTTTTCAACTTGGTGCGCATTGGGTGTTGTGCCGGAGCTGCGAGACGTTCAGAGGGGTGCCAAAAGTTTGGCGCTCAGTGCTACAGTTTTTCCACAGAGGAGAAGAGCTAATTCATTAGTAGATTCTGACTAGCAGCTCATTTAAGATGAGCTGAAGTTGAATTTATTTTCTTCATCATTTCAAGCACTCAAGCTATTGTTTTGACAGGTTCTGTTGCGATGTGAATACATTTTTGTTGTAAATCCAGTTCAGTAATGACATTGCTTGTGTTTTTCTCGCATCATTTAAAAACGTGCATTTTCAGTTCAGTCTTCTTCTTCACTGTTCCTCTCATCTCTCTCATTTTCTTCTTCCCTTTCTCCGTCCCTCTGATCTGTCACACACATTGCGAGGAAACTATCCCCTGATCCTCAGAGATCTGTGAGTACATTGTGAGGAATGTGTGTCCTTCCTGACATTACAACCCTCTTTATCAACTAACAAGAGTAGGAGGGGAGTGGGGAGGAAGAAAGGAGGATGTTGAGATGTTAAGAACGTTTTGGGAGCAGGAGGGGGACAAAAAAAAAAAAAAAGAGAGCTCTTTGTGGCTGCTTATCTGACAGGATATGAAGCAACTCAATGGCTTTGGCATTTGGCAAAATAGCTTCCTTCAGTGGACATTTACTACAAGAGACATCCCCTGACATGAGGCCACATATGTCTGAGGAGCTTCGAGAGACGGAGAGAGAGAAAGAAAGAGGGAATTTCAGGAAGAGAAAAGACAGCCGGAGGCTGTTTTAGAAGTTCCGTATTTTGCTAATTGCCTACGATAAGATGCAGCAATTTGCCGGTAGTTGTGATGATTATCAATGGCAATGTAACAGATGTTGGTGCACTGCTAGAACTTTTAAACGCATCAGTCTTTCCACTGCTGACTGAAGGACAATTCCGCCAAATTTCTGAATTGTGTGAGTCAAAGAGCCAAGTTAGTAATGGCTAAGAGACAAACTTCAATTCACTAACGTTCTTCCTACACACACACACACACACACACACACACACACACACACACAGAGTTTCTGAGTATTATTTTTGTTAATGGGATCTAAGGGGACATCATTTTCCTGATGTGGTGTAATTGAAGCTGCTGTATTAAAGGGCTGTTTTCCTCTCCTGCTGCTGAGACACAAAGTAATGCAAACCCCATCCTACTTATTAACCCAGGAAGTCCCCACGGTGCACTGCACTCTAATGAGAGAGGCCAGTGCGTGTTTTATTTATTTTTTTTCATTTAGATGTTGCCCTTTTGACCCCTGTGAAGCTTATCCAGCACTCAGTAGTCTACCTCGGGCCCTATGAGAAACTTTTGTGCCCAAGTGCTCTGAAATGACCCCCTTTTTTTCTTTTATCTACCTAATTTTCACACATTAACAGTAAATATGAACAGTAAATATTTGAAAGTGACAGGAGCTAAAACAGAGGCATTAATGCAGGTTTCAGCCACTTGGGTTTACCTTTTGAACTTCATGAGAAAGATACACAACAGATTTGCTTTCTTCAGGATTAGCCACGTCATAAACCATCTCATTATGTGGTTAAAATATGATTTGTACCACAAGCAGTCCCTATCTGTTATTTACCTTTTCTTCAATATCAAAATGTTTACACATGTCGCCGCCTTTCTTCTCTGTAGCCACAAAACATGAAACATTTCGTAATTAATTGTCACTGCAGGTTTTCCTCTTTAATCAATTGCACATAAACATTTTCCATTGTGAGATGTTTTCATTTGCCAACATTTGCGGAGGAATCTAATTGGCACTGTCCCCGCCCCGCTCCCAGCACAATAGGCCTTCTTCTCACAATACAACAGCTCCTTGTCTTTAAACAAATTAACACTAATGCATCTTAATGGGGTCGAAATTACAACCCCATGTTGCCCAAGGACAACTTTTTTGACAGGGACTCTTCTTGTTTTTCTCCATCTCACCAAACATCTGGAGTTTCCCGTAATACCCTTTTTATTGGTCCACTAGCACAACTTCCATTTCTCACCTGATTGGCCATGTTTCTTACAGTGTACCTCCAGAAGAATGCCATCGCTGTTATGTATCCAAATAAGAGATTAACTCTACAGCACTCAAAACACGTCTGATTTTCTCACACTGGGAGAAAAAAAAACACTCATGGTTGTATTGTCTCCTTCGCTTTGATGTAGGACGTTGAGCCCTGACGGACGTATAATATCATTTACAGTCAAAATCAGGGGTGGTCTTTCCTGTTGTTAACGGCTCACCCTGCTTTGTGTTCCATTGATTCCAAAAGACCAGATTTTTCTCAGGCTGTTGAACGTTCGCTGAATGGTTTAATTGCAAGCAGACTCAAAGAGATGGATATTTGAATCATGCTGCGTAAAATATGGCTCCATCTGGATTTGATAAGCTCATAAATGAATGCCATCTGATGCTGATTTTACACTTTACACTTTAAAGAATTACATTAACTCCGAGGCACCTATGATACTTTGTCTGAGGATAGACAGAAGGCGGTAGACGTGGGATTTCAAATTCCAAAAAAAGAAAAGAAAAGAAAAGAAAACACACCATGTCTGCTAAAAATAGGAAATAAGTGGAAGAAATCAGCCTCTGAGAACCATTCTGCTTTATATCAGAGAAGGCTGGTCTTGTCCTTGCAGAAAAGAGATTGAAACGTTTCCCTTTTTAATACCAAAAACAGTTTTTACCCAGTGTTTGGCGACAACAAATATATTTGCCAAAAGATCTACTGCAATCTCTGACTCAATAACATTTACGCACCAATATCTCTGATCACAAGAGTTCATCAAATGTGTCAAAACAGGTTTCAGAGGAAGCATGAATCTATAATTACATAGATGGTATAATTACGAATCAAGCGCATATACAATTCCTGGTATAATTATGAACCTCTGCAGCTATAAGCCACTAATGAGAACTGGGAGTGAGGAGTTATTCAACACGCAGACAGCTAATTACTGTGTGGGCCTTGTTAATTGGTTATGCCCCCTGTTTAGAATGGGAGTGTGATCAGGTTGGCAGATTTATGATATCACACGTACACAACACAGGTCTGAACTTTTTTTTTTTTTTTTTTTTTAGTATCACTCAACTGTGTTTTCTTGAAAAGGTAATAGAGAAGCATAACAAAGACTGTGGGGGATTAACCAGGTTGCAAAGGGAATTTGGCCTTGGGGAGATTGTACAAATAGTTGTGACGTGGTTTTTTTTTTTTGCAATAAATCAGAATGCCACTTAGTGTGATACTGAGACTTTCACACATGATTAGATGAAAAAAAAAAAAAGAAGCTGAGTAGAAACAGCCGAATGATTAGCTTTGTGGTAGTAAAAGAGAATGAAAAAAAGCATTGGGATCACCAAAGAGGCTCGGGTTTTGTATGGAAACAACTGTGGCTGGATGTTTGGTTCTCATGTAAGCCACATGACAGGGAGGTCATGAGAGAGACAGCAGGCCCGGCGCTGTGTGTGATCTCACCGCATTGGTTCCCCACCGCACTTTTGATGTTTCCCTCTTCCACTTTTATCATTGGTCCTCCAGAGACTCCTACTCTCACTGTCAGAGAAGCAGACACGCGTGTGCATGTGCACATGTGCACACGCATACACTCACACACTCACACACGCATCTGAGCAGAAGCTTGGCTACTTCCACCCATTTCCAGCTTCGCAAAACCATTTTAACAAGCAGAGAAATCATTTAGCAGACACTTTCCTGGATCATAAAACACCAAATGATGGCTTTGGGATCCCATGCTTTTATTGATCTGTGTTGTGTGTACTTCCTGGGCCTTGCCTGGTCAGCTTGGATAAGAGGAAATAGGGTGGGGGTTGAGAATGACGATGGGGTGGGGGAGATGAAGAAGGGGGCGGGAGGGGGTTACTCATGTGAGGCTAAAATGTGAGCCAGAGCCTGTGTCGCATTAGTCTTAACGGGCTGTGTGGCAGACGCACTGGCACCACAGAGTGGAGAAGACGGGTGGAGGAGGAGGACTAGGAAGAAGACGAGGGAGGCAAATCGCCGGACACCCCGATGCGGAGAAGTATGTGGAGCGAACACAGCAGGGAGGAATGTCATCATTGCCATTGGAAAGTTTTCTGGCACCGACCCCCCCCCCCCCCACACAAAAAAGAGGCACGACAAAGGGAGAATGGTTATCCTTCCATCTAAATCACCTTTTTACCCACAGCACACACAGCAACACACATCATCACACATCCCTTGTCAGCCCATCAACCCACAGGGTCACGGTCAAGCTGGCGCTCCCTCTTTCTCTGTGTCATATTGTCTCTTTCCTGCTCTGTAATTTCCTTTTTTTCCCTCTCCTCTTTCCCGGAAAGAATGTGTCTCCTGTCGCTCCACCAGTCAATGTCAGGGGGCTAAACAGCCCATTTTGGTGTCTGACTCAGTTACGGAGTCCCAAAGGTGCCTGAAGGATTCCAAGAATTCCAGCTTTTGTACCCACAACTGTGACACCACCTGAGGGAATGCCATAGAGATCATACCAGACACTTCCTGTACACACACACACACACTGGATTCATCTTCAAGCGGCAACATGAATCTTCGCTCACGATCCGGGAGAGACACAAATGAAGTGCACATGAAGCATGTCTCTGGCTAGAATATTGAAACGCTCTTGCTGAGCCCACTGATTGCTGCGAAAGTAAGAAAGAGTGATGATGACAGAGGGGATGAGGGGCAAGAGAGGCAGAGAGAGCAACATTGAAAAGGAGAGACAGAGCCAGAGCGAGAAGAGTGGAGGGGGTAATGACTAGGTCTGCTCAGGACAGAGGAGGCGACAGAGGGGGAAGTGTCTCCGATCGTCTCCTCGTGGCTCCTCTTTGGCGTCTGTGATCCTCGGACCCTTCACGCAATCTCCCTTATTACAAGGCTTCCCCTCTCCACACGGGCACCACTACAAAATGGAGCAATTACATTTAATTAGGTTGCAGAGGGTAGCTAGCCTGCCCCATCCCAAAACCTCAGAGAAGCGCAGACTTCAGGTAACACAACGGTTAGGGAGAACTTCAAAGAGATGCAAAATTACAGCGCCATTAGTGGAGCCACCATAGAACTGCTGTGAAGCCAGTTCATTTGACCCAGAGAGGTAGATTCAAAGGAGTTAAAACTGAAAAGCAGAGCAGCAGAGACAAAAACATCCCAAGAGCCAAAGATTAAGGGGCAGACTGAGTACTTCTCTAAACATTGTTTGTGTTGACTCTTTACAAAGCCTAATAGTTATCTCATAGCCCTTTAGCCTCACTGGAAGGATGCTCCTTTGGGCCATGTCAAACATTTTTTGTTTACTATTAAAATAAAGGAAGCAATTTTTGTTCCAGAACAAACAGAGCAGGATTAAGTGTCCTAATAAACCATTCAAGCTGTCCTGTAAGATGATATTTGAGGCAATCCTACATTATCTGCCTGCTGTTTGTTTTGAAGGATTTTGGCTCACAGAGGGCATGATGGTCCTAAAAATTTTATTGATGCTGACTCACAAGGCCTCCAACCAGAGTGGAAAATTCTGACTTAGATGCTGCTAGACCTGCTCCCGAGACAGAAGGACTCTTGTTTGATGCACAGGTGAGGTAGGCTAACAAACAAACATGACTCATTCTGCATTTTACCAGTTTTTCCTGTTGGTTTTAATACAATTAAGGAGATTAAGTTGTGTGATGAGTCAGGGCTTTTTTGCAATGACGCATGCATGTGTGCACAAAATTAAAGGAAAAACCTGAAAAAATAAACACCATACACATACAAAAAAAAACCTGCAAATGCTCCTGTACAAAGATGGGTTGTCAGATGTGTGTTGTTGAGCCCCTTTTCAGCTTTTTCACGCTTTCTTCACTCAAAGTTTCAGAAAATTGTGGTAGAAAACACAAACTTTTGCTTTTCACACTTGGCATTGCTGTGGTTCCCATCACCTTGACAAGTAGTTCAGCTTTTATGGAGATGCAGCTTTCCACCACCATCAACAAAACATCAAGTGAGTGAATATCTTTTACAATAACGATGTCCCTCAAATAGAGTTCAGAGACTTGTAGGATTACGCCCAGGAGCACTTAAGATATTTTTGCATCCCACGGTGGCCCAGCTCCTTTACTGAGACACTGGATGTTGGATTTCGCCTTATTTTGTAAGAAATCTGTATATTACTGCAGGAACACTTAACAAAAGCAGAATTCTCTCTCCATTTACCATTTAGATTCTCCACCACTGAAACCTTCTTTCACGCATGTTAATGTGTTTTTTGAGGTTAACTGCAACTCCATAAAGAAAGGGCCAGGTCTTTTTTTTTTCCCCCACCACAAATTAGTCTCATACTGCGTCATGATTTACTGTCTCCGTTACAGTAATCACAACCAGATCTGTGCTCAACGTAGACTACAACTGCTGGAAACTTTGACAGACAGCCAGTCATACTGTTGTCGCCTGTGTCACCAGTGCTTTGGGTATGAAAAAAAAAGCACGAGCCAAATGTATCCACCCGCTGAATTCAATATTTTGTTTTCTTCATGTGGTGACCTAGAATGAGTGATTATAGTGACATTCCTCATAAAATATAGTACAGAAATAGCCATAAAATAAGCAAATGGATACTTCAGCTTCAGAGACAAGGCTGCTGGAAAACACTGAAGTATGCAAGAAACACACTGGAACATTCAAACCAATCAGGCAGAAGATATTGAAAAGCGCTTTGTAAAAAAGAAAGTCCTCAGTAACCTTGACAAGATAACTAAAATATTCTCAGCAGGTTTCACAGGGGAAAAGCTTCCTGCCTTTGATTAAATACATTAAAACACAGTACATATTCTGCATGTACATACAATTATACAATTTAACATTTCAAAAAGCTAAAAGGCCACGCATATAAAACCCAAAAACAGATTAATGAAATTCTCCAACAAGAATCAAAATCAACGTATGAAAAATAACATCTTTGCTCTCCCAGCAGTGAGCTATGTGTGACTTAAACCTGGAAAAGCTGCTGAAGGAAATGTGATTTGAAGTGCAAACCTCTGAGTTCGAGACAACATCATGTCTTGCCCGTGCGTCCTGAGCTTGCTGTGCTGTGGCTGGATCGTGACAACAACATGATAAGACCGAAAGAATCCAGCCGTTCATTAGCCACTATCAGGCCTGCCACCACTTAAGGTAGAACAGATCTGCTTAAAGAGAATTTGACCTTAAATGCAGTGTCTGATGATGGGTACAGCCTGTAGATACAGTGAGTGATATAAATCTTTGGATGAAAGATAGAGACATGAATAGACTAGAAGCTGGTGAAGTGGGACATCGACGGGTGCAGCATCTCATCTCTGAACAGTCCATGGAATGCATCAAGGATATGAGGCATGTGGTGTCCAGCTGTGTTCACCCTGGAGCATGGTACGTTCTTCCTGGCAGAATACAGTATATCAATGTAATAAAGGTGTTCTTCTAGAGCTTCAATGAGGACAAATTCATAAAATCTTCTGTATGAAATAACAGAGCAAATTATATCTAATGACCACTGAGGTTAATATAATTGATGGTAATATCTATCAATCAAATAATGGTATTCGTGTCTCTGGGGTTACGACGTTACTCCAAAGTCCACAGCTAAACATCCAAACAACGTCTGGCATGTCTCCCCCCGCGATACATTCCCGAACGTAAGCAGACATCTAACCGCGTCCACAGCTGAGAGACAGTGCTGGCGCTCACTCATCTATGCAAGCATGTCATTGGTCACATGTGCATGGCATTAACAAAGACACAAACAAGGCATGGGTGTACCGCAAACCTATGATTAGGCTGATTTATGAAGATGTCAGAATGCACTCCACAAAAAAATGATCCGCTTTGCCTAAACAGCTAAATGGATGAGGATTTGATCTCCCGGCCCTTCTTGGTGACATCAAATTGCAAATTGTTTGGGATTATGTGGGCAATGGTGACGGCAGAGAAGAGAAAGAAAGCCCGAATTTGACAGAAAGTCCAATTCAAAAATACATCTCAAAAACAGCACATCACCAAGGCCACAAGACATAAAACTTTGGGGATCTTGTCAGATTGCTGAAGTGCTTAAACAACATCCTGTCCTGACTGGCCCAACTGCAGCTCTCCATCACATCAACAATCGATGAAATCTAGACAGACACAAAATACGCTGTGGGTAGAATTGCCACAAGGCCCTACTGTATCATAAATCAAACTGAGACCACCGTGCTACCAAACCACACCAGGCTTAGCTTTAGGCTACTTTTAATGGTAATCACTTATGCTCAAGCCCCTGTAAATGATTAAGAGCTGAGTTCATGAGTGACAGCCTCTCTTGCCCTCAAACAGTTTTCAGATGCTGTTTTTCTGCATCACTTTCACTTGATGTTTTGTGAAATGACTTTTGCGAACAGATCTAGAGTGAATCCTACAGCTGTCCAACAGTCTGCTGCTCCACTTTTATTCCCGAGAAGCTGTAATTTTCTTTGCCACACTTTTTGCCACATTCGGAGATGTGCAATTTGGTTGTGTCAATATACATCATTGCAGGATCATATCCAATCCTACCACTTAACACTTCTGCAGGTTTTGAGAGGTACGAACCGGAGACAACATTCAACAGCAGTGCTCCATGGGAACCTGGACCATACAGGTTGCATAACTCTCCCTCTCAAGAGGTCTCTTGCAATTTCTTTTTCTCCCTGTCCTCTTTTCAGTAAACACCTCTACTTTGACAGGAGTGGCAATTTTCATCTCACTGATTGAAGACTAAAGCTGCTGCTGGTCCGCCACACAGACTCCTGCCCTGCCTCGCTCCCTCTCACTTTGTTCTATCAGTCATTTAAAAAAGAACCTCCCCCATAATCTTAATCCTTCATGTCTAAAGGCCCCTTGAGACCAGAGTCTGAGCCCTCAGCGTCTCCTCTGGACTGTTTTCATTTGCTCTTGAAAAACTAGGCGGCAACAGCCGTGCAATTTTTTCTTATAAAAACTCCCTCAGTCAGAAAACTGTTTTTCCAGGACTGTGGCGTTGTGCTCAAATCCACACATGCAAGATAATAAGTATATTTAGACTCGTGGACAACAAACAAAACTTCACTAACTGAACCTTTAATGAGCTGACTGCTAGTAATAACACAAAGAACCACTTCATTTCTCCTCTCTTAATCTGCCAGTAGCCTGTCCCTTTAATAGCACTGCTTAATTGTAATGACTGTGTCTGTTTGTCTTGGGATGAATGAGGCTCTTGGATAGAAGGGAGGCGGCAGGCCTAGACCACAGCAGTAAGGCTGGGCAGTGGTGACGACTAACAGCTCATCAGTATTGGAGACGGTGGCACCTCATCAAAGAATAAATCAACTAAACTGTCCCCCCGCAGATTAGAACCATGAGTGGCCGAATCCTTGAAGCAACGACTTGGGATAATCTCAACCTCACCAAAGCCTTAACTAATATGAAAAGAAAACACAAAACTAACCGCAGATTGTGTCTAGACAGAGCCTTAATCTACTCTGATGACTTATTCTAAGAACTTGCAGATGAACATATTGGCATTACTGGTAAAGTTTAGGAAGATGATTACACACAGCGGCACACAAATAAAACGAACGAGCTACATCACTAATTAAGAAACACGTCGAAAGGCAACGGTATGTAAATAAACAGGCAATTAATATAAAATAAGGATTTTTTGCCACAAAAGAAGGTCAGCAGCTACGACACCCGGTTTTAAGATGACACACAAAATCCAGCTCTGAGCTCCTCAAGCAGTTTTTTTCGAACACTCGTAACTGTTGCAGCAAAAAGAGACCGTGTCCCGTTCTTAATCCAGACTTTGGAGTGGCGATTAAAGATGTACCCTGGGACCATAAAATTCTGTGATGTAGATTAGTCTCAGAAGAAAAAACAAAAACAAAGAAAGAAAGAAAAAAAAAAGGAAAAAAAAATGAGACGAAAAAGAAATCAATTATAAGCTGAGCTGACTCTGAGGTGACTCACCATAAAAGTCGACTGGTTTTAAATTGGAGCAATTACCTACTTGTGGCTGAATCACTAATTTTAGTGGATCTTTTGCTACATTGCTGTAGAATTCAGTGATGTAAATCATCAGGGACGCATGAGACAGCATGCGAATTGCTGGGTTTAATAGGTGACATGTTTTGCAGGCTAAACTCTGTGGAGACGGATACACAAATGCCTTTTAATTCTTTCTCCTAAGTTTGCTTATAAAAGTGAAAACGTGACAGAAATCATGAACCTTGTGGTAAACTATAGCTAATTTTTTTCCCGGCAAAGTCTTTGAGTTTGTAAATATCTATGTAACTTCTCCAAAATAGGACCCATTATATACACAGGACATCTAAATACGATAATGTCTGACATTACTTGGCAAGAATGATCATGATACTATACGACTCCTCATTAAATTGTAACCTGCTGCTTTTAAGGAGACATGCTGGCCCGTGAGCCAAGTGGCATGTGGAAAATATACAGCATTTTCAAGTGGCTGAAAGAGGTGGAATGAATAAATAGTGTGTTTGTTTAGATGGACAGGAGCGCAGCTACAAAATAATAATTAGTTCTAAGGATAACTCCAGACTGCGGCGTTCATTACAGCATGTGATGATAACACTACATGTGACGAGAGAAGCAAAACAACATGTCTCCTTTGCATTTCCCCCAACTGCCTCCGTTGATGTTCCTGCATGATGAAAGCATCCCATAATCCCACTGGAATGACAGTGGACAAAACATGGATAAGAGTGGGGAGGAAATTGCAGTACAAACAGCCTGATGAGTGCCAGAGACACGGCCCAATGAATATGGTCTGATCTGTGTTTGCACAGGACCGAAGCATGCAGATTGAGGCTCAAAGCCTTGTGTGTGTATTGCATTGAGCAACGAGCTGAGGTAGGAGCAACAGCAGTGAGTGAGGCCAACAGGTGATTCAGGAGAAGCCTCTCCAGAGATAAATTCCCATGGGATTTGTGTGGAACCCCCCCTTTGCCCATTTCCTCTCATAGATCCCAGAGGTGTGATCAGAATGACTTTAACTGAGATCTGTTGTGGATTATTGACAGGCAGAATCTGACTCACAATAAACATCACCTTTTTTCACATGAGTTGAGCAAGGCAGACGGTTTTGGATGATAATCTTTTCTTCCTCTCAGAAAGCGTCTAATTGCATTGGCTGGCAAGCCCACACAGAATGGTATGCAGTTATGAATGGTGTGTGTATGCAGCTCGTTTTTATGTGAAGTGTATGTTTGCGTTCATATTGCATAGAATTTGCCCAATAACACTCACAACTGCTATTAACTTACCACAGAGTTACTTTGGGCAAAAATACAACATTTTAACTCTTTATGATCGAGTCTGGACAGCAGGGAAAAACAACAACCAAAGAAGACTGCAAATTTTCTGCTCTAAAAAATTAAATTGCAGGTTTAGAATTAAGAATTCAGCTCTCGTGGAGTGCAGACATCCCAAACAGCATATTAAATTGCTGTTTTTTGAACACTACATATAACCAGCCTGCCAGTGGCTATTCAAACTGTCCCAGACACCACAGACACAGATATTAAAAAGACATTCACATCTCAAATCATTGTTGGAGCAGCTGTAATAGGTGGATAGTGTCTATTGCCATGCTCGCATTGTCCCTCCTCACACAAGCAAGGCTAAATCAGTGGCGCCACAACCACAGAAGCAGGTAGTAATAAGGCCCTGGATGGTGGCCCATAGATGTGTTAGCTGATGTGTTACTCAGAGGGCCCCTATGAAAAGACCCCAGGCGCCTATCCCAGTGCCTGTCTCCACAGCGCTAAGCGACCATTAGGCTGGATTTAAAGGGCAAGACATTTAGGCTGCTGTCATCTTGTGTCAGTCCACCACAGGGACCGCGCCGTGGTTAAACAGGCTCGTAAATAAACACCACACGCATACAGGCAGGGATCTGGGCTGCGGTGCTGCTGTTGGTGGTGGTGGTGGGGGGGGAGTCGACCGCAGGTTTGGACCCGGGATCCTTTCAACGCCCCTCTCTCCACCCGCGCCAAGCAGCCCCGAAATTGCCAGACCTAACCTTCAACATAAGTCATCGACTAGACTGATGGCTCCCCACAAAGTCACTCTGTCCCTGTCTTGCTTTTGCTCCTCCATCTTTCTCTCTCTCTCTCACCCACACACAAACACAAACACACACACACACTGTGCATGTACCTCACACTGTCCCCTGGCTCTGCTCAGTCGCAACATCAGTGATGGAAAAACTGAGGGCTTCTTTCTGAGCAGCCCTGGGGTCCCACCACCCCTCCCTTCTCCTGTCTCTCCCCTGTCTGTCTTCTTCTGGAGTGCGGACCACACAGATGTTCCAAACCACATCCAAGCAGTCTGGCTGTGATGAGCACATTTGCACACAGAGTATAAGCTAACAATCTGCCAACAGCTAAAATGTGTCTGACTATGGCGTAGCACTAATCTTTGTCTAAGACAACGGCCACTGGAACTAAAACTGAAGCTGCTTACGTAACTCTGGTAGACTTACTGGGAGACACACACATAACGGCAAATTATCACATGGAATATGGGATGAGCTGTTGCTTTGGAAACAGGGTGAACAACGTAATAGCGCTGGGTTGCGTGTTGAGGACTATCAACTGTCGGCAGTAATGTTTTGATCATGAAAAATAAGACCAAGTATAACAATGTTTGCAGAAAGGCTTGCGCCTAAAATCACTCAAGAAATTAATATACGAGAGAGAAAGCCGTGGATTAGGAATGTATTAGAGTCAGGGACAACTTAAACGGTGTGATTCAGTCAAACTCCCCTGAATAAAGAGGAATATAATAAGAGTTACTGAATGCCACGTCCTCTTTGAGTAATCAGCCATCTTTACCAGCATCACAGACATCAATGCAAGTATGTCTCAGCCCCTGTCATTTAAAACAGCTACTGTTTTAATGCACCAAAAACTAGTCAAACCCCTCAATTACTCCTCATGTGAATACTGTGTGTGTCTGTGTGTGTGTATGTGTGTGTGTGTGTGGTGTGCATACTCATCTGCAGTCTGTGGTTTGGTATGGTTTGGCGGGTGTGGGAAAGTGTGGTTAGAGCTATACTCACACAAATAGCGGTTTTCAGTGTGAGCAGACAGTGAAATTCTCATTTTAAGACAACAACACAGTGTGTACCTTGAGGCTCGCCAGTGGCCAAACCGCACAATGTTTAAATCATTTTGGCTTAATTGCTTTTTAACAAGGCTCCCTACTGTGTTGACATTATACATTAACACTGTGGGTGCTGAAAGCTCACAGTCTGACAAGTCTGGCCCCGTACAGCAAAGTCTGACTCAGAATAACACATGGGAGGGTTTGGTTAAAAAGGAAAAGAAAAAAAACAAAAAAAAAAAACTCCATCATGTGTTGATTAGAAATCAAAAACAATAAGCAGAAAACTAAATCTTAAAAAGATGTTAAATCCACACCACATCAAATCAAACTTACCCTTTCGAAATAGTGGCTTCATCACCTGGAAAAATATTTGCACTGTCTATCACAGATTTAGCTCTCATTGCTGACTTTAACTGCTGCTAGGTATATGCTGTGATATGACCTGACCTTGTAGCTGGTGATACAGCGGTGCCTGATACATGGTACAAACACAGGACTACCAGTCATAAACCCCTTCATTAGGAGAGCCAGACAGTGTGGAGCATGTATTTTACTACACACCCAACATTTCGGATAGAATATAACCTTTGGGCGGGATGTCGTAGGACACTGTGTGTATGTATGTGTGTGTGTGTGTGTGTGTGTGTGTGTGTGTGCGCGTGTATGTTTGTGTGTACGACCTGTCTGTCAGCTAAACCTTACTTTGGGTTTTGAGTACATTTCCAAAATAACAATGTGCAGCATAGAAATTATAAAGTACTTAAGATGTACAATATATAGTTATGGAAACCTAAAAACCTCCGAGATGACTTCTAAAATGGCATTAAGTCTGATGGCACACGCTTTACACACACGCTGGATGATGAAGGTAAAGAAATGTCAAAACAAAACACTTGGACACATCCTAATATCCTCAAATTAGTTTGAAAGCAGGTCCCCAGATAGCCCTGTCTGTGGTCATTGGGTGCCTATTTTGGAGAGGCACAGTCTTAAATAGCTGCAGGAAATGAGGAGATGATGATGGACTTGAATCTACCCTCTGCCTTAGTGTTACTCTCTTAAAATAGGAGTGATCTGTTGTCCTCTGCAGGCCAGACAGAAAGGAAAAATCATAATGAATGAAATGTGAAAAAATTTAGGCCGGGGCAGCATCACGATTTTAATGTAAAGCGGTATCATCGTGGTCATATTTATACATAGGGACAGAATCTCTATTAATTAACTTAATTTATAATGGAGTAATATCTAATGCTCTGAATTCAAACAGACTGGCAACAATAAAATGAAAAACTCGTGACATCTGATTTATTTCAATTATCACTTCATTCCAATTATTTTCATGTTTTTTTATGTGTCATGCCAAGAGATTCATCAGCATTATTTAGGCTGCAGTGAATCCTCTTTGAGAGTGGCGATTGTTTAATATTTAAAAAATTCCCTGTCAGTAGCATTTCCCCATTAGTAATTTTCATCACATCATTTACCTCCTGACCTAGCAGGGAGCTGACAGGCCACAGCCGTGAGTTTCAGGCGCCATCTTGTGGCTCTGAGTGTACAACATCTGTATTCACGTGAGGCTGCAAATGCATCATTAATCTATGAAAGGCTTTCATAGCATTCAGGGCACATTCAAGACAAACATCAGAGGATGCTGTATTTAATTTTGTGTGTGTGTTTTTTTTTTTCAGTAAAATTTTGATCTGATAAACAAACAAAACAAAAAACAAACAAAAAATCTAAATTAATGGCCAATTAAGACTTTCTGCAGCAGCTATTGTTTTCCCCTGAGATGCATCATTGAGTAAATAGGTGGAGTAATAGAAGTGGTAGCAAATCAATGATATATTTAACATTGACTAATGCGTCTGGAAGTAAATGGCGCAGCATTTGCGTGTCATCGTAATATTTATTATCGCCTGTCTGATCCCCTCCTCCTTCCATGATGTAAAAAATTAAATGTGCAAAAAGTTTCCGTTTGAATTAGAGAAGGGATACCAAGTGACAGAAAGATAACCAATATTTCATAACTGACATTTAATAATATAGAGTCACACTTCAAAGGGACCAAAGGCAAAGAATATACTAGTGGATCTTTGGAAATGTTGGCGCTGCCAATGCTGGCGGGGCGAAAAAAAAGAAAGAAAGAAAAAGACATCATATGATGAAAGGCCTGCATGGGAATAAATTGCAAGGAGTGATTTAATGCATTTTTGCTGCAAAAACTTTGTTCCTTTAAAAATTTTTTTTGAAGAAATGCTCATGATGTTCTTGCTGACCATTTATCATTTTGAGGGTGTCTCTCTGGGGAATTAACCGTTTTCTTCCACAGGGTCATGCAAGGATTTCTAAACTTATTCTCAGTTGGCTTCTTCCTCTATCTCTCGGAGTTTCGACTCCACCAAACTCCCAAGGAAATCTAATTAGTAAGCAGTGATGTGCTGAAAAGTGAAGAAGCTGGGTTAAGTGTAATCTTAACAGGTGGCTGAGCTGCTGGACAAAGCTGAAAAGGTGAGAGCCAAATTGATCACCAGTGAAATGAGCACCCTCAAGAGAATTCACAGAATGTTTATGAATTAGACTTAAGTATAGTTAATCAACTTATAGCCGATAGGGAACCTTTGATGGAATTAGCATCGATCAGGAAAAGGGTAGGGCATAGTAGCATCACTTGTCTGCAGGAGTAATGATCTCTCAAGAGCCGCCAACAACATCAGAACTGGAGAAGCATCTCAGCTGGTGTAAGCACTGAAGACAAGGGTACAGCAACAATACAGCACGTAAGCGTAGCTGGCACTGCTGAAAGGACATGCGTACTTACCTGGGACTTACCTGTGCTCCTGCACCTCGTCTGGAGCATTAGACCAAGACGTAGGCCTGATCGCCAGGGATTATCAGCCTCTGCGTCTAATAAAACATATTCAAAGATTAACAAAGTCCTTTGTATTCATCACCAGACGCTGACCAGAGTAGTTATGATTTGTTTTTTTTGTTTTTTTTGTCACTTTAACATATCCTCAAAAATTCACTACAAAATCATAATTGATGCAATTTACAGACATAAAAACGCAAAAAGTCTAAGTAATAATAATGATCAAAACACAAAACGGATTGACACTCTCCAGTTAGCTCTTTTGTCTGTCTGAATAGGAGCTAAATGCGCACAAGTGTTTCCAAACAACAAACCTCGACTCTCAACATCAGTAGGGGATGTGATGCAGATGAAACCTTATGCCTTCTTGTGTGGTTCGGCTTAAAAAAAGGAACAAGTGTGAAAGAGATTAGAGCTGTGGTTTTCCAGTTTGTTTGGCTGGAGATTTCTTGTGTAATGATGCAAGCACTCATTATGTGTCTGACATCCACTAACTGTTAGCAGTTAAAGAGTGATCTGTACAGAACAGAGTGTCTGTCTGTCTAACTGCTTATTATTTTACACTACAGAATAACTTCAGAGCAGATCTTGCATTGTACACGTGTGAGCAACAACATCGCAGATTCAGAAAACAAATTCACTTCTTGTTTACCTACAAAAACCCCCCAACATAATTAATCTTGAGCTTGTTAACAAAAAGCCCTTCCCCTCACCGCTTTGCTGTTTGTCAAAGAAATGACCCCTTGGACCAGATGGTGCATGTTGAGTATCAACAGTAATGCACAGCAAACTCTAATGTGGCTCCACAGTAATAATCAACCCGCCCCAGCCTCCTGCAGAATTTAACTATCCTCGTCTGTCTCTGCTTGCTGCAGGGCTGACCTCGCTTAATGAATAAAAAGTCAGAGTTCACTGAATAACAAAAATAATAACACGCTGGATGCGTGGAATGAGCTGTAATTTCTCCACCAGCTCTGCTGTGCACTCATATAACACACTGCCTCTGTATTTTGGGGGCTTAGGGTATAAAATATATGGTAATATGTTTTTTTTTTTTCTCCATGCTTCTTTGTTTTCAATTTTATTGGTATCCTGAGCTGAGTTTCAAGAGTAAAGAAACGAGACCTCTAATTTTACGACTTAAGTGGTTGAAATGGATAATTTTATTTAGAGTTTGATTTTGGAGGAAACAAAGTCTTGCCCTTCAGGTCTGAGCATGCACTAAGCAGTGGTGACGGATAGGTATTATGAGGAGTTTCCTCCTGCCTCCGTTGGGGATTTGTGATAATCTCCTTTAGAATGAGTCATGGGTAGATTACCATAGTGCCTGCTGTAGGCCAGGATATCCTATATAGGCTATGCTAATAGGTGAAACTCAGGAGGCTTTCCACAGAAGTTGAAATGAGATCAGTGCTCACCGGTACCTGGCAAACACATTCCTGAGCAAGTGGAAATGGAATTAATGTAATAGCCACTCCTCCTGTGCACACAGAAAACCAGATCTGCATGCTTATGTTATGGCTTCAGCTATCAAACATCTCACACAATTTATGACACACAATATTTACACGTGATAAAAGTCTGGATGTTGTATTTGGCTTTTTTGCCTCACTCACTCTGTAGTAAAGTAGAGCAAACATGTACATACAAATCAAACAGTATTATTACTAGTGTGTCTACTCTGTGGATGATATTTCAAAGGTCAGCTAATAATAGAAGTTGTGCTATTTATAATAGTACAACAACTAGCTCTTTGACCCTTATGCAACCTGGAGCAGACGTCTCCTGACATTACACACAATAAGACGACACAAGAAATGTTGTGTTCTTACAATGCCAGTGGCGGGGGGGTGTCATTATTCCACGGGGTTATTACACATCAACATACTGACACTTTTATATTTGAGAAAAGAAAAATTCTGTTGAGCTCCGTATTTTACATGCACTAAGAATATTTGATTCAGAGGTGATGTAATATTTATGCATTTCTTTGAAGTTTCTCCCACTTCTTTTTCCTGTCAAATATGTGTTAGCATATCAGGAGTTGTATGGCTCTGTCTGTTGCAGTGATACTACATCCTCAGCAAGCCAATG
The DNA here is from genome assembly GCA_034769265.1 of Remorina albescens. Taxonomy (NCBI): domain Eukaryota; kingdom Metazoa; phylum Chordata; class Actinopteri; order Carangiformes; family Echeneidae; genus Remorina; species Remorina albescens. The sequence continues at coordinate 10,976,046 of CM068491.1, read as the reverse complement.
AATTTGCTCCCTGTTAAAGAGATGTCGGGCGCATTTGAATTAATGCATTGGCTTGTTGAACTGATTATAGTAAGGGTCAGAAACAAGGCCTCGAAAGGCCAATTAGAATAACCAAGCTGCCACAAGTAGGCATAGAGAAAGAGCACGACCCTTTACCTTTGTTTGGTCCAAACATAGCGCTAGTGACTTTGCAGTGCATGAATAATTACCCTCCATAAAACCTTTAGAGATTTATGAATCTCTGTGATGCACAGCAGTATTTTTGTGGCATAATTTAAATCCATTGGTCTATTACAGGATAACTGATGCAGAAAATGATCTCAAAAGAACAGAAACTGTGGCAGATCCTGTTTCACAGGATGTTTAAATACATGTAAATAAACCCCAAACTCAAGACTATCTGACATATTGCTACAGAAATGCTGTTTGCGATCTACTCATGAAACTGAATTTGACACATCAGGTTTACCGTGAAGTTTCTAATAATGATGCTTATTTGCATCATTCTTAGAAAATCTCATTATCTTAAAAAAAGGCTTGCTTCCATCTGTCGTAGTTCTGTGACAAATGCAAATGTTCAGTAGAAATGTTTCCATTATTCAGTCAGATTTAATCCAATTCGTCAGGAGAGTATTCCACAAAGAGATTGGTGGAGTTTGTCCTTGAGGGCGTAAACACATTTAACCTCTACTGCTAATAGTTTTTTTCTTCTCGGTAAAAATTTTTTATATTTTGTAATACATTTTCATTTTAAGGCTTCATAAGAAAGAACAGACTTTGTGAGAAAATTGCTAAAAAACAGTCTGTGACATGGTGCACCATCTGCCCCCAGTGGTTGGCATTGTCCTGTCAGAAGTGGTCCTTCGTGATAGTGCTAATGCCAAGTGTAGCTGGTGGCTCCTCAGAGTCATTAAACACTTTTGTCTTGTGCACGCAGATCCAAAAATTAATTGACATATTTGATAGTAAATTAAAAAACAAAAGACAGCTGACAAATAAAACAGTCTGATCTTTTTATTTCCATTTACTGTCTATTTTTTTTCCCCCTCCATCAGCGCAACATATTGGTTTGTTTTGTTCCGTTAGGAAACCAGGTTTGTTTTGGTGGCAACAAGGTTCCCTCCTGACCTATTTTCTGAGCAGTTTCTCAAGCTGCTACAATTTGGCATTCAGCCCCGGCTCCTTTGTGAACTTCAGCCATCAAAGGACTCTGTGAAGTTGATTGGCACTCTCATGATTTCATTGACTGCAGGACACTTTTTGTAAATGTCACTCTGGATGTGTCAGATTCGTCAATCTCTGATATACCAAGAAACATGTGCCAGAGATTTTCAATGTGTTTTGCCTTTTCTTTTTTGGTTACAATCACTGCCATCTTTGAGTGTGTTTTTCTTTTTCCCTTTTTCTTGTTTGCAGGTTGTGTTGACAGGTGAGAAAGTGCGCTCAAGAAGACTGTCAGTTTCTCAGACTTCCCAGCACACTTCCCACTGCGTTTTAGAGATACAGTAGCTATCCATATCCCCATGTTTCGTGACCTGTCATTGCTTTTCTCTCAAGTGAAAGCCCACTGCATGGTGGAGGCCTCATTCTGACAGACCCCTCTCTGCAGACAATGTATTTTTATGAGCTTACTGTTGAGTTACCTTCATTCAACTTTCGTCACTGTTAGAAAATTTAGGGACTGCATCTTTATAACCCCAAATATTCCTCACATTTTCATAAAACAACAACCACAAAAAAAAACAAACCCAGCACATCAATGTCAAAGCTGCAAGCTGCAATTATTATCCACATTGCATTGGTTGACAGAAGAAACTTGCAGACATAGACAAAGCTTGTAATTATGCTTCATAAAACACATTAAAATAGGTTAGAGCTTTATTGTTGAATGTAATACATTTTTTGGTACGTTCCGTTTCCCCACGTATGGAGTCCTGATGTGTCAGTTAATAAATTATCATGAACAGAGTGAATCTGTGTCATGTAAAGGGGTTGAAAATACCACATTCTGTAGTTACAAATGTCCATATAAAAACACTGATCACACTGTCATAATTCACTGTTAGAATACAATGATGACAGTCATGTGGGTAATACGTTTTTAATGTCATATGTTAGATTCATCATCTCTGTTAGATACAAAATAGACAAAAATAATTTGATACATTTTTCCAGAAATTTTCAAAAACATTGTGAAGTGATCACATAACATAAAATAATCAATGACAATCTTGATTATTTTCAATTAAAATTCTATTAGCAAAATATGTTTGTTTGTTGTTTTTTTTTTTTACTTCATCATAGACTATATAATCACAATTTCTTCATATGTTCACTATGATTTCTCTGTAAATATCTTGAGTACTATAGTGAAATTAATGACAATCTCTTTGTGATCTGCTTCTGGTAAAAAACACAAAAAAAACAACAACAAACAAAAATTAAAAAACAGACAGAAAAGAAAGAAAACATGGAATTACTCAACAAAAGAGGCCGAGCTTCTGTATATATGTATAAAAAAATTACAGCCAAACGCAGTTCACTTTTATTGGAGGCACTCATTGCCTTGCAGCTCTATGTTCCCTTCTCTAATAGCCCTGTCGGTGAATGCTCGGTACAAACAAGCTTCAACATATTCTGGTTAAATAAAAACTTACTGTAAGTGCAATGGCTGGTGGTAGACAGTGATCGGAATTCATCCATTTGAGGCACACAATAATTCTTTTTTTTAAATAATCTTTCTCTAAACAAAATCAACATGATAAAGATAGGAAAAATAACAAAGAGGAAGTTAATCTTCAGCGTTTCCAGTCAGAGTTTCGTCATTGGTATGTGCAGACTGTTCCAGGGTCCCATCCATAACTCGTCCTCGTCTGATAATGTGTGGTCACTGTGGGACTCCAGTGTCTCCCTACTGTTCTTATGATTGTCAACAGAAGTCTCTTGCTCATCGCTGACACACGGGCCAATACTGTTTCTGTCAATCATGGCCTTGGCAATACTGGTTTTGGACCCGAAACCTTTAAGATCTGTGATGGTGGATCCTAGGGAGCCACTGGAGGACCGAGTGATGAGACTGACGTCCAGGTTGGGGGGAACACATGTACGTGTTCCATTTTCTGTCTCGTTTTCTGAGCCCTCAATGCTAATAACGGGAGGGGGTTCTTCGTGAGTAATGCCTAACTTGTCTAGTTTTTTAAAATGCTTACCTAGACGGCACGGAGAGCCCAACTTCAGGTTGTTCGGATGTAACAGCCTCCTAGTTCGAACGATAGTGCCATTTTGTGCGAGGTAGATGTTCCCATTGATGTTGCTGTGGCTGTTGGGGACTCGGTTCCGCTGGCTCTCTGTGGTGCTTTCATCTCCCGTGGAGCTGGCCTCATTCTCCCGATCTAGCACCAGCTTAATCCGTTTCTTTCTCCCAGGCTGAGGAGGAGACAAGAAGTCAGGGTAAATATATTTTTCCCAGAGGCCGCACTGCACACCAGTTTCTCAAAAAAACTGCAAATACATGGGTTGTAGTCCAACTACTGAGATCACAGCTTTGGCATTGAAGTTATGCGCAGATATTATGATAAAATTCTAATAAAAAAAAGGCTTTTCCCTCAAAGCTGCTTAGTGCAAAAAGGCAAAATTGCCATTGGATTATAAAATGCTGCTACTACAGTGTTGCAAACTTTTAATGCACTGTTTAATAACAAACTTGAATCTCCAGGAAATAAGGACAAACCAAGTATCTGCAGATCTGTGTGAAATCTGAATTATTCAATGGAAAGAAGTCATACTTCAGAAGGTTAAAGCAATCCTTCTAAAAAGTAATAATTTCAAAATCAGATGGAAACATTCAAGTCAAAGCTGATAGAACGGCAACATGCAAAATCTCACAGCAGAAACAAGCAAAGGCATAAAAACTCACACAGGAAACTTCAAAGAGAAGAGTGAGTCAAAGATGTAAGAAAAGGAGTAAAATTCTCATATTTTGTGACAGAAAATCATCAAAGTTTTTCCCTTGCTCAGGGGAAATAAGAAAAAATTGGATGCTTGAAACACAGTAGTGGCAAGTGATATTTCTTCACTCCCATGCAAGGGTAATTGATTTTATTCACTCTTACTTCCCAGCGAACAATATATCTCCTCTAGAAGGCAGTTGAGTTTCCTTCAGACTCTGAATCAGCATCTGACGTCGTCTCTGTTTTTACCGAGCCCTGTGACACACTGCTGGCCTCTGATCCAGAGCCACTGGCTGAAGATCTGTCTGAGGAGATTGCGTCCTCATCCACCTCTGTGATAGGGGACAGTCCTCCATACGTCTCTACTGAGGTGCCATCGATGCTTCTGATTTCTGAACTGTATGGGGGACCGCTGTAAGGGGCCGAGGGCCCTGGGTCTCCGGATGCCACACTGGATGTCTTCGACGATGCTTCTGATGTGTCGCTGGTCTCGCCGCTTGATTCTTTGCTCTCATCAGCAGTCTCAGATTCTTCCTCGTCCTCTTCTTCACTCTCTTCTGTGATTGTATCCTCAGATCTGTGGCTCACCCTGGACTTTTGGGATCGCTGGCTGCCACTGGTGGAGTGGGAACCCGATGAACTCTCGCGGCTGCTCAGGGAGCTCTGATCAGTCATCTGACTGACAGAAGAACCCCCTCGACTGGACCCAGACCCAGATGTTCTCTTCTGGGTTGACCCACGAGACAAGGATCCTTCGCTGCCTAACTCTGCCTCACTGGCTGTTCCTGTTCCTGACTCGGCCTCACTGAGCTCTTCACTGGACTTCTCTGATGTTGCAGCACTTTTTGATGATCTGCTTCTCTGTGATGATTTAATGCTTGAGACTGATGAAGATTCAGCACTGCTAGTGCTACTGCTGCCACTCTCACTTCCCCTGCTACCACTACCACTCCCAGACCCAGACCCAGACCGAGACCCAGAGCCCGAGCCCGAGCCAGAGCCACTTTCAGTCCCAGTGCCACTCTTGCCTGAAGCACTGCTGCCCTTGCTGGCCTCAGTAGCTGATGATCTCATGGAAGAACGGGCAGAAGAGCCACTTTGTGCAATGCTTCCTGAAGCTTCTCCTTCTTCAGACTCTTCATCAGAGTCTTTCTCTGTTCCCGAACCCTTTTCTGTGCTTGTTTCCTTCTCTGTTGCCGTACCAGATCCTGATTCAGTTTCTTTCTCTGTAGCTGAGGACTTCTCTGACTCGGACTCTTTATCTGACTCTGATTCTTTTTCAGTTTCTTCTCCTTCAGATTTGGACTTGCTCTCCTCATCAGAATCCTCGGGTTCTTCATCTGGCTCTTCGTCTGAGTCCACAGTGCTTTCGTTTGCATCATCCCGGTCTAAATCTACTTTCAGATAATCTCTGTCAACACTGCTTTTCTCTGAAGACTCCTCATCTGAGCCTTTCTCCTTACTGCTTCCACTTGCCTCTGCCTCTGGCTCACTTTCTGTCACACTAATAGACACTTTGGACTTCCTTTCATCCTCACTGGCTACTTGTGAGGCTTCTTCATCTCTCTCACTCCCTGTGACTGAGCTATGACTCATGCTACTCTGTGACTTTCTCCGGGCCTGCAGCTTCTTGCCCAAGTTGATTTTCTTAAAAACTTTGCCAAGCTGGCTGCGGGTATCAGACTTGTTGTCGATTGGTCCCGTCGGCGCAGGTCCATCAGTCAGACTCTCCTGGCTGTCAATACGGCGGGCTGACATCAGTTTGGCGTAATCCTTGTCCTTCTTCCCAGCGCCAAACATCCTGAACATTTTGGCTTTCTTCCATGGAGATGGGCCAGAGGGACCAGCGTCAGATGGCTGTTCTCCTCCCTTGCTGGCGGCAAGGAGTTTGCTGAGTTTCATGACAGACTTCAGTTTCCTGGCAGCCTTCGAAGGCTCACCCTCGGCTGCTGGCTCAGCTTGTTCGATTTCATCCTCTGGCAGCACATCACTAAATGCAACCTTCTTGGACAAACCTCTACCCCGCATGCCGCCACGGCCCCTGCCTCTGCCTCGACCACGGCCCTACGACAGTCATATTTAATTCAGAAAAATTTTGTAATGATACAGCCACAATATTAAAATGCCACGTTGAGTTGATACTCCTGTTTCATAACACACTGGACACGTAACCTATTAAGACAATATTGTCACTCCAAGGTAAGATAATACCTCATGGCCATGTGGACTGTAGAAATACCCATCATCCTCCACGATCACCTCTCCATATTCATCATACACGGGAGATATCAGCCTCCTACGGCTCCCGAACTGGGGGAGGTCATACCTAAAAAAAACAACAACAAAAAGAACTGCAGAATTATTGTTGTGACTATTTGGCAATAATTTTAATAATTTCTAAACCTGTTATTATTCAACACGATGACATTTCAGAGTCAGCATGATGCCATAAAATCAACTATCCAGCTAGGAGCCAAGAATCACAGTAGAGCCAATACACTCCTGAGTTTGAAGAGTTATTAAAGTGTAAAATTAAAATATTTTATACTACTTCATTTTGGCATAACCCTTTACAAACTAGATTTTGTGAACCATAAAAGACTGTAAGTGGACTTAAATGTAGGTATGCCTGTGTGTAGGAAAATGGCCACGGAACTGTTTAAGAAACACAGCTCCAAAGAAGAGGTCTGTTTCACACAGAGAGAGCAGAGAAAATACTCACACTAGAGTGTGGGTATGTTTTTAAGTGGTTTAAATCACTTTTTTGCTGCCCTTGTAGCAAGCATCACATAACCCAGCTTCTGTGCTGGTGCTCCAGGCTGCTTTTGTAAACTGACAGTACACTGATCCAAAACTATTGCAGGTAATATACCGACTACAGATCAGCGCCTCACACAACCCCATGCCAAAATACCTCAACTATCACTTTAGTGTCACGTGTCATATGATACTTTAATGAAAATTTATATTTGTAATTGTTCTTCTCCTTTTGAAAAAGTTTTTAGAAGATCTTCTAATCTTCCTCTCTTCATTTTGACTGGTGCCTTTAATGGCTGGTATTTGACTGCTGTAGATTTGGCATTCTTTCATAAAAAAGGGAGTAATTACTGTAATTTTTTGCTGTTTTAAGTTGGTTGTGCCAAAGTTTCTTTTGTTTTTCAGAGACGATTAATGAATAACAGCATTCAATGCTCAAAAAATTCATGAATAAAACTGGTTGCGTAGCTAATATCCATTCTGTTTTGTTTGGCAAGATGAATTTATCTTTCACTCACTTGTCATTAGATTAAAAGTTCAGGGAAAAAGACAAGATTTAATCACACTGAGTTTTCATTTCAAAGCTGATTGTTGAGTGTACACAATGTGACTTAAAGAAGTACGGATGAAAACTTTTGAACATTTAAATTATATTTGAAAATACTGTCTTCCATCTGGAAGTTTGTAAGTGTGGTGAATAACTTTAATAGGCTCACATCGTTCCTATTGAACACGTGATTTATTCTTCTTACGGTACATGCTGGACAGGTCGCCAGTCCATCAAAGGGCCAACACATGGAGACAGACAGACCAACAACCGCTCACACTCACACTCAGACTTAGTGTCACCAATTAACCTAAACATGCATGTCTTTGGACGGTGGGACGAAACCGGAGTACCCAGAGGAAACCCACAAAAGCACAAGTAGAACATACTTGTGCAGGCCCCAGGCCCGGGAATAGAACCCGGGACCTTCTTATTGTGGGGCAACAGTGCTAACCACTATGCAGCCATGCTGCCTGGCAAACACCTTCTGACTGATAAACCATGGGAAAATTGTTCAAGCCCAGCATGTACCTGAAACAAGGCAACATAAATGATCTCATTTGCTGGAGGAAGAGAGGGTAGACATTCAGATGGTATTTAAGGCTGGAGGTACAGCATAAATTCAATGCTTCCCAAAAGCCCCAGCACTGCGGGCCTGGGGAGGTAAAGTCACTGTAAATAAGTTGTAATTATGTATTTTAAATAAATGGATGGCGATCACTTCCAGTCAATGGACTGCATACTCACCCTTGATCATAATTATAGTAGTCTTGTGTGTAGTAGTCCTGGCCCGGGTCAATACCTGACTCCATGGACAGTTCCTGCATTTAAATAATAAAGAGAAATTACATCTGAGCATGCTTCAGAGAGAAACACAGCAAAAGAAGAACAGCAGCATCAGATAGGGTAAATGTACAGCAGATTGACTACAGTCCCTGTGAATAAAGGAAAAGCAGTTTCTACCTCAGGTCTCAGAAGAGACGGTCTCAGCAGTTGCTGTTGCTGCCAAATATTAGTACAGAAGGATAAAGTGATGTAAGGAAGGGATGCTCAGTAGAGAAACAAACAAAGGAAGAGGTCACACTACACATTTCACATTGAAAGAAAAAGGAGGCCTTTCTTATGTTTACTGCTGAATCTGTAATACATTATGGGAAAGGTGGAAAATATTGATGAAATATTCATGGAAAGAAAGGAAGAAGAGGGAGAGTGTTAAAAATGAGAACAAAATGTGAAATTAATGTCGAAATTGTCAGTCTCTTTGTTTTGTCTGATTATGTTTTGCAAGATAGAAGCAAACCCCCCCCCCCAAAAAAGTGCTTATCTGCTATTTGACAAGAACATTGGAGAATACAACAGACTTTCAGATTAAACTTTAACTGTAATGTCAGCGTCAGAAGTGCTATCACTGGGATCTCATCTTAATCTCATTCAGTGTTTTCCATCAAGCAAGTTATAGATAAGAATAATAGGATATAAACTGCCTCCAGCTTCCTTGAGAGCGACAACATTTCTTGGCACAACAATAAGATAAAAACTCATCACAACAGGAATGCTTACCTGCCTGCCATAGCCTCGTCTCCTGCGTTCCGCAGAAAGGAGAAAATAAGACAAATAATGAATATGGACTGACAGCAAAATTTCGAGTGCTTTTAAATAAATTAAATGTTAAGTATAAAGGACGAGCGTATCTACATTCTGCTGACCAGTGAGGAAATTGCAGCTTTACTTACTGTGCATTTTCATGTGTTAAATTAAAGAGTTGCAGATATTCTTCAGTTTTAAAGTGGGTGCCTAAGGCCACAATGTTATCAAGCTGATGTGGGCAGTTTTTTGTTTTTTTTTAACCCGTTATCTCTTCCAAACAGGGTGAAAAAATAAGATACAATAAATGCAAATTTCAAAGAGGATGTTGAAAAAAGTCAGTGTTTATACAGACATATCTGGAGCATCTCCTTCCAGATATGAAAAGGACATTCTGGTTCATGGAGGAATTACTAACTGAAAACACTTAATGAAATTTGCTTTGGTTATCATGTCATAATGTGCAATTTTCTTTACACACACACAGCAATGTGTTTCTTTTTTCTAAATTGAAGTAAATAAATCTTAGTAATTCCTCTCTACCAGGAAGAAGAAGGACAACTACGTTGAGCACCACCTGAAGGCAACAGCAGTGGATTTGCAGTGCTTTCAGTACGAGTTAAAGAGAAACGGCGAATCATGGAGCGGGCTGTCTGAGACCTCCAGGTTCACAAGTGTACAACTGTAACCTGTCTGGGCCCATAAATAATGACGACTTTCACACTCAGATATATGGCCAAGCAATGATGTGAGCTTCCTCTGGAGAGCTGTAATCTGTTATTATGGGCAGAGACCAGGGGACAGGGCAGAACCATAAGGCCACACCTCCCAGGCAGAGTGGATGATGGGAGTGGGATCTGATGGATGACCTGTTGGCTTGGCTGCTGGCTGCTGCTGCTTCATACAACATCAAGAAAAATGGCTCAGTGAGCAGCAGGGATGAGAAGTTTGCACAAGAGAGGGCTTAAGGGAAGATGTGTGATGAGGTGATCTTGCAGAAAAAGAGGTGGGAGAGGTGAGGTCAAAATTACAAGACTTGAATACTGAAGACACCAACATATACTGTATAACGTATATATAACTATAATAGCAGGGTAGATCTTGGCATTACAAGACTTGAATACTGAAGACACCAACATATACTGTATAACGTATATATAACTATAATAGCAGGGTGGATCTTGGCACTGCAAATACATAGCTTTGTCAATGTGTATTTCTATGCAAAAACCACACACCTTTACTCTCTGCTGCCACAAATCCATTCACAAACAAAGCCAGTTCAGCTAAAGAGATAATAAAGCAAAATTCTGTCATATTATCATTATCAATTGAGAAGATGAATACGCCTCTTATGTATGCAAAGCAAATAAATACATAGCTTAGCTCAGCAGGCCGGGCAGAAAAAGGAGAAAACAGGGACTAGACCTCCTATGTCCAAATGACAACAAATACATATCAGAACCTCTAAAGCTCAGCAATATACTTAATATGTTGTTTTCTTTAATCCATACAAAAGCAAAAGATAAAAACAATAAGCTGCAGGTATACGAGGAACTCTTTGCTGGAAGATTCATTAACCAGTCATAATGCCCATATGGAAACAAACCAAAAATAAATACATAGAATGTAGGTAAGCAGATTTATTTTTCTTCTGACTGAGCCGGGCCACCTGTTTAAAAGTTTCTGTCTGTTATGCTAAGCTAACTAGTTGTAGTTATAAATTTAATGTACAGATATGGCAGCGATTGTCGCATCAGAAGGTTGCTGAACAAGTCTTTGGACAATAATATAATAATATTTATACCATGGTCAGTGTGAATACTCTTTCTGATTGGTCGGCAGATGTGCGTTAAAACCGTTTAATGCACACGTAGTTTGGCTAAACTTTGTGGGCTAACTGCTCTAAATTCATCCGTGCCTGTAACCATAGCAATATAACGAGCCCAGTTTTATTTTTATTTTATATATATCATTTTAGAAACAATAACCACACTGTGGAATAATTTTGACCTAAATCAAGCTTAATTTTAACTTTTAATAGCCTATTTTTAGCTTTGTTAAAGCGATTGAGCCACAGTGCTCATCCCGTCCTACTGTGACTACTGTAACTGGCGTGGTTGTAAAAGGGACTAGTTTATTCCTTGTCATGACAATGGTAAGCTTTTGCTTCAAAAACTTTCGATTTTGAGTGCAAAACTTTCACCAAAAGTTGGCGAGTCCTTTTATTCCTATATTCTTGGAAAATGACCACGGTATAAGCAGGTTAATCCACAAGTAGGTGTTCTTTAAAATGTTTTAATGCACTTCGCAGAAGCAAACTACACTCCGCTGCGCGTCTGGTAGTTCTTTGCCTCCACGTCGTGCATTAAAACCGTGTGAAGCACACCTACTTGTGGATTAACCCTTACTAATATTATGAGGTTGATGTTTCACGCATCAAAGGAATTTGCTGATCCGTATTTTGTTCCCACTAGGATAGTGTTTGCAATCAGATATAAATATATAATATAGTCATATAAAACTTTTAAATCAATTAAGAAGACAGAAGAAAAAAATCTCTATATATATAAAAAATTTGCATAAAATAAAATTTGATTTCTCTTTTACTAGGGCTGGTTAGTTAAGTCATTTTTGATTGTTTGTTCTTTGTTTTCCTTGGAGCACTCTTTACATAAAAGGCTAAACTCATTTGATCCTAAAAATTCTGTTTCCATTGTGTGTGTTTTGTCTCACTTGCTGTTGCACTGAATTATCATTTGAGGGACAAAACAGTTTGTTAAAACTTAATATAAAGAATGTCATTCATTCAGGCTTGCTGCTTTTTGAGTTGAAAGGAACAGCATGCGAGCTGCTAGCCTCTTTACAAAAGAGATTACCCCATGTAGTGAACATGGAATACAGATTTGGAAGTCCTTCAATTTGTCCATCAGGGCAATGTGTGATGAATCAAACATTAATTTTGTCCTGAAAGGTGGCAAGCTAGGACCATTTGCCTTGTGGTGTGGTGGGAGGAAAAAATGGATGAAAGGTATATAGGAGGAAGATAAAGAAGAGAGGAAGCAAAAAAAAAAAAAACCCCAATAAAATCTGAGCACAGGAAAAAATGTAAGAGAAAGGGGGACAGAGGCTGCATTGCAATGTGTATAAAGAAATACGGAAGGTAATAGGATCTCCTGAGATCCACAAGGAAAGATTAACAAGAAGGGGCCAAGGATTGGAAAGTATTAGAACTAACTACAGGGGTTGAAGAAGTAAGAGAGAAAAGTGCAAACAAATGGGAGAGGCATAAGGTCAAGGAATGGAAAAGGAAAGGAGAGGTAAACAGTTGTTGACAGTCCCACAGGCAGCGGCCACGGTGAACGATGGACTGGCTCTCTAATTAGCCTTTTCCAGTCTGCAAATGAAGAGTTACTACTTTATCATACCAGGAGGATCTCTGCACACATGTGAATGGATAGGTCCTCCAGAGGTTGGCTCTCTATATTTAATGCAAGTTGGATTGGATACCAACCATCCATGTATTTAGATGACATGGATGACACCTTGTTTTCATTAGACGTTCCTTGCCCCATTACGTGCAAGTGCAACCAATTGTTTTACATTAAAATGTAGAATTTTCTGTAGTATGATAGCCCTTATTTTTTATTTCATCTTTGTTCCAGAGTTTGCATTTTCCGATATGTTTTATGTATATTGTCACAGTTGTCCCTAGAATTCATTCATCATTGCCCACAATCCCCGTTCAATATATGAGCTTAAGTCACCGCAACAGGTTTTATAAATACATTTCACCAACAAATTTGTGATTATCCTTTCTGAATACTGTGAAGCTTATATCACAGATTTTGCGTACCTTTGGGAAATCCTGATTGTAATTTTCCCTCATTTGGGAAAAAAATAAAAAAGTCTAACATTATAATTCTTTTTCTTTTGCCTAATTTGGATTCTGTGGATAGAAAAAGCATTCTACGCTTTCTTGCTGTTATCCTGAAAAAGGAAAAAGCAAATCAGCAATATACAGCAAGGAAATCATTGAAGAAACACACCTCAGGGATGTTGTATTTAAACATTTTGGTGATTTTACAATTATGAACTTAGACAACACACTTTATTACATGATGACCTGATTAATCTGTGAACTCTGGAGCATCATTTGCTCTATCATAAATTTCATAGCAGTTGATATCATTAAAATATGCAAATAAACTAAGCCAAAGTGATTTTCTAATTCAAGCCTGTAAGCATATTGCACAGCCAGTGTGGCAGGACGGAGCATATTTCTTGGCAGGTAGCAATAAAGTTTGTTTTTCACACAAAGTATTATGTTAAAAAAAGCAGTCTATCAAAGCTTATATAAAATCCTACCAACTGTGAGAAAAAGAAATGCATTCAGAAATAACAGATAAATAGGCATGGAGATGCAGAAGTGGAAATAATGAAAGTCTGGAGAAAAAGAGAAAAAGTCAGAGCACTGTGGACTGAGATTAAACGTGATCAATGCAGTTCGGCAGTGTTCGGGCTCATTGAGTTCAACTGGCTCATCTGCTGGACCTGTGTTGCAACATCGCTCCATTTTCAGTAAAGCTTGTACTTTCTGTCGAGTTGATTTGGACTGCAGAACTGGAGTTGGTCGTTTTTGGCGTGCTCTGCTCATCAAAAGCATCAGAGCTTTGCTGTTTGTTAGCACCCTCTGAATCCTCAGTCACTTGTGGTTTCTTGTTAAACTTGGGCACCTTGCAATTTTTGTCTACTTGGCTGTACAGGTTGGCAACAGACCGCTCTATGTCGGCTAGATTCTGGAGGTTTTTCAGGATCCCTTTAAGCTCCTTATTCCCGACATCAGTTTGTGATGAGGTGAGAGGAGGAGGGTGCTTTCTTTCTGAAACAGGGCGAAGTGAGGACAGGGGCGGCAGAGAGGTCGGAACAAACTGGACGATCGGTCGCGACTGATCACTAGCGGGTGAGGGAGGGGGAGGAAGAGGCGGTGGAGGTGGGGGAGCAAGAGGTATATTGTTAGGCCGTGGAGAGGATGGAGGTGGATACTGAGGTCCACTAAGGTAGAAAGTTGGATATGGAGAGGAAGGTGGACTAGGGGGAGGAGATGACGTGGGTGGGGGCGGAGGTTGTGGCTGCTGTGGAGGAGGAGGGGGGGGGTTTTCTGGTGGGTCTGGTATGATCTCTACTGTGATCTGACAGGGCTGCACTGTCATGTAGCTGGAGATGCTGGAGCTGAACTTTCGGATGATAGGTGGAGTTGGCCTCTGGCTAGCCAGGGGCCAAGACTCTTCTCCCTGAGAAATGATAAAACTGGGGGGCACATCTCTACCTACAGATGTCGGGCTGTAAGGGTAATCCATGATAGAGAACAGGTTTTCTGAAGTCAGCTCCAGTAGGTCATCACCGTCCCCAACAAGGATAGTAGAAAGGGAGCCTTGGGACCCTCTGTTTTGCTTGAGGGTTCGCTCCTGCAGGGCCTGTTGCTCAAACTGCCTGGCTTGCTCGCGGACCGACAACTTGGTTTCATTGCTGCCGCTGAGATGAAGCGTGTCTGTACTCTGTGGCCTTTGCCTGCTTCTCATGGCTGCTTGGACTATCTCCTGCTCCCAGCCAGCTGGGTCCATGAGAGCTTGTCTTCTTGGCACCTCGTAACTCGGCAGCCCGCCATGAATCCGAGCTGGCATTGACCAGACATATTCTGACCCCACTGTGGGGGGTGGAGAAAGGGAGAACCGTTTTCCAGACTGACTCTCCACTTGGACACAGGCATCAGGACTACTGACGGGGCTGTTGTCATCATAGACAGGGTTGTGGGTGGTGAGTGGGTTACAGTCAGAGAGGAAGGTCACGTTGCTCTCTGACTTGGGCAAGTTGACGTGCAATGCTCCGTTGCCACAGGCTGCAATGGTGCGATGGGCAAAGGTGCTAAAAATCCTCTGGTGTTCAGACTCTTCAATGACAGACTTTTTAGCCCTGCTCCAGTAATAGATGGAGGTAAAAGGAAAGAAAAAACAAAAAGCAAAAGGTGATACAGATGAAGATTGATGGTGTAAGGGTGAGTAAAGAAAAGAAAAAAGGCTGAAGTAAAAGCAGCAGTGCTCTCACGACTCTCAGTACTGTGACTCAATATGATAACATTAACAAAGCAATTAGTCTATTGATCTAAATATCCCAACATCACACGTTTTAGCTTATGCTAAACCTTTAATTTCTTAAATCAATGGCATTATAAAAGTTGCATATGCATTAGAGCAATCAGTCACAGCACTGGGAGATGTGATGCAAATGGCAAACACAAAGGGAGATGATGATGGTCTAATGGAAAGGTAAGCTATAATACTTAAAGGGAGCTCTCACTTTTCCTGACTACGTGGAAGTAAAAGGGTTTTACAAAGTTTCAAAAGAGCTACGAAATAGCTACCACCTCAACAAAGGAAAGCGACAAAACTGGCATTGCCAGCTAAATTGTATTTACACACAAGGGCATTGATAAAATGATAAGTCTTAACATTTTAATAAACGTTGACTACACATAGCATATGCGTATGCTCAGCAAAAGCTATAAGCAAGAGGGAAAGACAAGATGCAGCTCCAGTGCTACAATCATGAATAATATTGATAACATATTCATAGACCTCATATATTTTGGGATTACTTACTGCAGTCTGAAATCAGAGAGACGGGGGAATAGGGATGATGGTGGAGATAGAAACACAGACAGATGGTAAGAAGACTAAAGCAGAAATGTCAGAAGTGTTAACAAAAAATGAAGACAGAAGGAACAAGTAAGCACAAGGGCATATTGAGTTTCTGCATACTAAGGGGAAATACTGTACTGATTTATTTGCCGTGTGCCTTTGAGAGTATGCCCAAACACAACGCATGCACATTATCGTTCTGCATAGAAAACTTTGCGTTTCATGGGCAAGTTTCAACAGGATTGTTTACAGGACCACCTCCACTTATTCCTCGGAAAACAGGCTGGAAAATAAACATTAACAACATAAATGATCCTCAGCTATAATACAACTCCCATGAGAGCTGTCCTCCTGCTACCGCATCAAAAGACTCTGCTTGTTGTTTAGGGATGGTCAACATCTGTCGCTTTACAGCTTGGCATTAAACATGTATTTCCATTTTCTGTTCAAGGTCCAAGGTTCAACCACAGTATTTTCATTCACGATATAGCAACAATAAATTAAGTAAAATTTTGTTCCTCACAGGTACAACCAACCAAAAGGTGCCTGAAGTAAATTTTCTTTTGTCCATTTGAAAAGTGCTAGTGCATTTTACAATAATATATGTACTTAAAAATACAAAGAAAAATAATCCATATGCTAAAGAATAAAAGAATAATTCAAGGTTACATATTGATAAGGCTTGGAGTGGGTGCAGGGTTTTGGTTCTGCTACCTTGCAGTTCCCAAACCACACAGTGATGGCGTGGACACTTTCCGCCGTGCCCCTGTAAAAAGTCGTGAGGATGGGTGATGGCAGTCTGCCTCTTTTTTTTTTTTAAACAGCAATTATGACTTGATTAGCAGTATTGTGTTAACATTCTGCAAATAAAAATTAGTAGACATAGCTGGGGCATCAGTTTCAGTTAAGCAGAATTTACTCCACAAGCAAAAGCATTTCATTACCCAAGTAGCAATTAACATGAAAGCTGAAACACGATCGTTCTGATGGCAAAGCACTCTGGACATAGGTAAGGTCTGGCATGCCGTGTAGGTATTAATCAGTGTCTTAATGTAATTAAAGCAACATAAATTATTAATTATAGACCTCTGTGTAAAATAGTATTTTATGAAGTTAAAAAAAGCCATCTGACCTTGAGAGGGGGGCCTTACAAAAATGCATATACAGTCAAATTAAAAACACAACCATAAGCATAAGCTTAAGTCTAATGACCAGCTGTGCTGCAGCATACAGAGTGGTTTGCAGACATCAACCGTGGATCAGGTTTAAAAGCCAAGCTGCCATTGACGCAGCTACCAATATGTCCAAAGCAGCAGGTAGATTGAATGAAATTCATAGAAAGGAACCTGCAAAACTCAACAACTGACCTACTTATAATGAGAAGAGGTGGAATGGTTGAGATAGGAAAGAGATAATAAAAGGTCAGGGTGGACTCACATGCTGCTGTCGCCCAGCTCTTCATAGAGGTTCGTGCTCGGAGCAACCGCAGGAGCCGCTTTCCCTCCTGGTGGTAAGGCCATCTGAATCCTGGCAGTTTTGGCACACTCTGCCTGTCGCCTATTTTAAAATGTTAATATTTACAGTCACCACAATGTGATTGTTGGCTATATGAGATAAAAAAAGAAAGAAAAAAACACAAGGCAGAAAAAACCCCAACAATAAACATAATAAAGAAAAGTCAACCCAAAATACCAGCCTTTGTTTCTTCCACATTAAATTTAGTTAAGAATTAACTGTTTGCCAGAGCAGTGTAGTTAAAAAGTTAGCAGAGGCCAGACACATCACTAATGCATGAAGCCTCCATGAATTAACCATATGCTCTCAGAAGGCAAAAAAAAAAAAAGATAATAAGGCACATCCAGTAACTGTGGGGAAAAATGAAGATGCTGCTCTGCTCCATCTTGTCTAAAGACATGTTGTAGAAGATAGCAAAAATACAGGTATACTTGATGTATAAGAAGCGTTAAGTAGCATGTATCTAGGTAACATTTACTGTCAGTAAATACATGTATTAATATACATATAGCGGTTTAGACAAGTAAGGAATTAAAGGCAGAATTTGAGTATGATAAGTGCTTGTTAGGTGAGGCAAAACGGAGTTAGGAGAGGAGGTGCTTATGGAATAGATGCATCTTCAAGTGATCCTTGAAAAAAACATAGAGGTGGCCTCTGTTCAGAAGATATTTGGTGGCTTGTTTCACAGTCAAACCCCAGACGGGAACAGGAATGTGTCTGAGAAGCAGCACACACCTGAAGGATTGAGGGATCACTCTGAAAGCTGGCAGATGCTTAATACACAACAGTGAATCTTGGTGGCTATGGGTTGACTTTCCAGGATTTTTTATATATATATATATAAAAAGATATTCTATCTAACTCAACATTCATCTATTACACTACGATGGCCATTTACAAAGGGTGGCATTAGTCAGCACTACAATCACACGGTCAAACGATCGGTAAATAACTCACAGATGAACACACATACACATGCACAGTAACTTGTTAAACAAAAAAAGGTAGAGGAATTATTACTTACTCTTTGAACCTGGTGATGGTTGAAATGCAGAGGAAACAAGAAAAAAGTGAGATGACAGACAAACACAGATGAATTATTACATAATTTTGTAAAAAAAGTTAACAACCATTACAATGCTGGAAATATTTAAGCATGATCCTTGAAATCTTTAGCGGGACAACATACGATTTTTACACAACAAACTACGTTCACCTGTTTAAACACTAAACTCGGGGAGAACTTTCTGCATGTTTTCTCCAATTTCTATGCAAAGTCGGAGAGGCACTCAAGCAGTGACTGCAGGGCTACACGCGGAAGTAGCCATTGCTTTTAAGTGAATGTTCCACACTCTATACCGCCTTTAATTATTCACAAACAAAAATCAATTATTCCACATGAATAGAGCAATTCATGTATTAAATATAACATTCATTCCCAAATTTTGGCAACAGTGAATTACGATGACATAAATATGAGAAAAATGATTTCCTGAATCATTCAATCCTAACAAAATAATGTTGCCACCAACACAGCCCCATCTGCTACGAAAGTTTATGTGTTAGGTGTAATGTCATCATCAACAGCTTTCTGCTGTGTGTATGGTCCTTGCATTTGCATAAGGACGAGCGCTCCGCCCATCTGCTGTGAATAAACATTTTCCCAGCATCAACGTTTATGGAACGCTTGCAGCATACCAATGACTCCGGGGATAAGGACACAACTCCAGCCACTAAGGTATCAGCTACCTCACCAATGTGAACAATGCTTTTTATATTCACATTTTTGTAAACTGCACAATGTGTGACGCGCGAATGAACGTGACAAAGCCAGCAAGACAGAGGAAGCACTGTTTACTGCGTGTGTGTCAGACAGAGATGATTAAGTAGTGTGAAGACGCACTGTGACGGCCACAATTGGCTGTAGATATTTGTCACAAATGAGTGTTAATTAATCTGCTTTCACAGAGACTGAGCAGGGAGATTAGCCCAGCAGAGTGCGCAGTCAGCATGTCTGATGGGAGAGAGCGAGAACAAGATAGAGAGAAAGACAGAGACAGAGACAGAGACAGAGAGAGAGAGAGAGAGAGACGTTCACACACACACACACACACACACACACACACACACACAGACACAATGGCAGCAAAGAAGCAAGAAGCACTGTCACCTAATCTTAAATACTTGTCGAAGACACTTTTCAACAATGCTCTATTCTAACATGCCACAGGGTAAAGGATGTGAAGAAAATTCATACAATAAATTTCCGATTTATCTGTAAGAAGCCAACCTTAAACTGTGAGACTCTGAAACTGAGTGTGACACTGTACATCCCCCGATAACCATTTGCTTAATCATAATATATTTCCCTCTTAATATCATGACAACTAGTTAAAGATGATTCATTGATTACAGAGGCCCCTGGTTATCACTGAGGCGAGAGCACTCACTGTTTGTATGTGACCATGACGATGAGGATGGCGGGGATGCAGCAGAGGATGATGATGATGGCCAGAGCAAGGAGAGCTCCCTCCGTGTACCCCACAGCCTGAGCTGCCTTCTTTACACTAGCCACAATGTCCGGAGAACGGATTTCGAGGATGCGGCCGCCTTCACCGAGGTACGGCTGGAATTCTTTATTGATTTCCAACACATTCCCATCAAGAAATCTGTGCATTATTAAAATGACAAGAACAGTTGATTGGTATTTTAGCATCATGGAAACACATAATTTTACATTTATCGTCCTCTGAACTGAATAAAATTTCCATATTTAAGCTTTCATAATCAATATTTTTACAGGAACAAAAAAATTTTATAAAATAAAAAAAATCAAACAATATGATGAAAACAGCTAAATTTTAATTCTATAGCTGTCTTAACCACAACTTCATTGTTTTTATTCACACTCAACAGCATCCTCTTAGAAAGCGGGCAGCTGTTTACAGTGTAGAAACTCAATTAAAAAAAAAAAAAAAAATCACCGTACTCTACCAGACCTGTGGTACAAATTGCATCAGTGTTGTAGTAAAATGCACTTGCATGAGCAATCCACCCATTTGTTCTGCTGTTATTTTACAACAACAGCCAGGTGCTGCAAAGTGGCTTTCAAACCTTCTGGATCAAAAAATAGAGAGCAGACTGCAACATTCAATTAGTGTCATTTTGTTTTTCTATATATGAATAAATGAGTGGAGATGAAGGTTATTAGCAGGCCTCTATCCTCTCCACAACCCAAATGATGGGGACTTGTATGTTCAAGGTGGCATAAGGATACTTTGTATTGGTTATGTTGTCTCTCTCTTTCTTCCTCAGCAAAGTCACTGATATATGACATGCACTTATCCCACAACATTGTCAGACATGCACCGCATTCATAAAAAGTCCTTCCCCTCTCATCTAAATGTTTTTCCTGAGCATCTAAGGAAGTGGTGTCTTAATAAAACAGGAATGTAGCAAGCTTCTTATAAATTTGGCTCAACTTTCTCAGTTGAGCTGCCTCTTGTGATTAAGGCGATGGTCACTAGTTAGTTTTATAAAAGAGAAAAAAAGAGGATGTCTTTAATAAAAATTCCATATGGTTGCTGACTCAATTCCTCAGTAAAAAGGTTGTGCCATTGATCTGGTGGTCAAGGACACTGATTTAATGTTTATAGATTAATTCAGTAATCCCACAAATCACCTCGAAATGTCATTGAGTGGAAGATTCAGAGATGAACGGAAATTGTCCCACTCTCATATAAAAGAGAACGTGCTGGTGGGGGAATGGGGGAGGCAACGAGGTTTTAGGGCCCAAGCACATAACGCAATTGGCAGCAAGCATGTGTGGGCAGAAATAAAGACAGAATATCCCAATGAAAGGCAAGCAAGAGATCATATTGGCAGAGAGTGAAGGGGAAAATTGCTCCATATTTACTGGTGAGCTGGTCTTTTGCGATTGGTGTCAGATCAGTTTTACTGAAGGCTAAGAAACATCAAAAAGGTGAGCACAAGATTGCTTTGAGTTGCTAGCTTAAACAAAATTCTCTTTTTTTTCTGATGGTCACAAAAGTGTCTGTTAAGCACTTTTTCTGTGGTGCTTTAAAGAGAATTTGGCCTCTTTGTGGTCAAACTAAATTTCGTCAAACTACTTCAGAAAGACCCAGAGGAAGGACACAAATTGTCTATCTAGGTCACCTAACGGAAAGGAATAAAGCCATGTATAGTAATAATGATCACAACAATGATAATAATGATAATATATTTTCCTGGCATCACCAGGCTCGTGCAGGAATCTCAGAGGTCCTGGTCAAATGGATTGATGGACTAATAGAAATACCCCAAGCTTCATTACGTTAACCATCCCTAAGCTTATTTCCTTCTTTTTGTCCCTCAAATCTGCCCCTTGCCTATGGCATACAGCAGCTTTGGTGCACCTGCAGGACGATCAAAGTCTTAAAAAGAACATAAAGGCAGTGAAAAGTGGGAAGCCAAGCAGAGCCTGACAAAGAGATATTTGCTGACTCACTCTGGACAGAGGACCAAGAAACACTGCTGGGGAAACGTGCAGTGCATTGGGGGCTATAGGGTACCAATTTAAACATAACGTTGAAATGGACTTTTTGTAATAAACTTCAACTACTCACTTGAAGAGCTCCTGGCGCGAGATAGCCCTGTTGGTAAGTGGGTCAATGGCGTACACCATCAGGTCCGACTTACTGTAGTCCTCTAATTCAAAGCCGTCGCCATGACGCCGCGGCCCAATCGACTCCACGATCACCTTGGCACCTGGAATCTGGTCCTGAACGTGGCGCTCCAGAATGCTGGAATGAACACAAAACCACGACCGTAACTCTTATAAAATACTTAAAAGAAGTTTGTGGCTAAACCTGTATAAGATTCATGTTAGTTCAAAACATTTCTGGCACCGCTGTGCCCGAAGCAATATGAGAGCCACCAATCTCAAGTACTGCACTCTGGCAATGATTGTCCCATTGGGCAGCAGCTTGCCTCTCCATGCTGGGCTCTTGGCAAAGCAAGGCTCTGATAATCCCTTTCAGGCAGGGTGAAATCCACACCTAAAATTACAGCCAATAAAGGAAAGCCTTGCTCCCTAGCTTTGCCAAAGAGGATAAACAGTTTGAGCACTCAGGTAAAATGGCCCTGGATCATCAACATCTCTGTTCAAAATGACACACCTCGCAAGTGACATCGGTGCAAAGAGCTTCACAGGACTAATGTGCATGTTTTTCAGCCCAAACAGCAGTGTCACTTGTGTTGGAGAGTCACAGCAAGAGCTTGAAAAACAACTTCTAATACCCAATTGTCTTTCAGATGAACTAATTAGGATAAACACTGTGCCCCAAGAGGTACAATAAGATGCTTCAAGAATCTCTATCAGTAATTAATTTGGATTAGAAAAACAGACTCTGGAGGATAGACTCACCTGTCTCATTGGCTAATCGCATGATCTTTACTGACTGATCATTTCTTAGTGGAAAAGCAAAAGACTGTTTTAAATAATTTGATTTTTATTAATCCGTGTTCACTTTTAATAGTTGTTTGGTACAGCCGACACTCCATTCCTCAAAAACAACTTTGTACCCAAATGAGGGCACCGGCTTGAGCCAAGTTCAGCCCATATTTTAGTGGGCAAAGCACTACATGAAGGAAATCAATTTTCCAGGGTCAATACTACCTAGAAAATCTATTTAAAAAAGGAATATTAAAAGGCAACAAAGTGTACTATAGCATTAAATGCTGAATGAATGAGAGTGGTGTGGTGCCAGGCAACGGGTGGATTTTATTTTTTCTTTTTATTTCATCATGTTACTACTTGAATTAAAATTAGCACAAAAGTAGACTCTGAGCAACACTGAAAATGTTTCCATGTCATGTAAAAAAACAAACAAAACAAAACCCAAAGACAAATTGGGTTTCAGCTTCATATTTCAATAATGCTAAATGTTTTCTTACCTAATGAGCTGCTCCTTTTTCTCCTCCACTAAAGTCGGGGGAACAGTGGACACAACAACTTGCATGTCTAGTGCGTTGACAACGGAAACCTGAGAGAGCACAATAGAGGGAAGCAGAGAAAAAAGGAGCAGGAAGTGGAAGAGGAAGTAGCAGAAAATAGAGATAAATAATGATTAAGCCGGTTAGTCACAGGTCCTACTGTGCGTTTGGTCAATGCATTCGACTGCCTCTTTCTGTGAACCAAATGAGACCCTCTAATTGCTCACTTGTATTAGTGCCAAGTGGCAACTAAACAGTACCTAATTCTGATGCCACTGTTAAGTGCATAGCCAGTATCTGCTCTGCAGCCAAATCTCCCATGCTGCTCCTGTGAAATTAGGTTTCCCCCTTGAAAATTAACGAGCACCACAGTTAAGCACTTGCTGCTATTTCATATTGCGACAATGTCTCAGACCCTCCTTCAGTCTTGTTAGGGGGCTTGTTAGCCAGACACATTTCAATGAAATGAAAAAAAAAAAAAAAATGCCAAGAAAGATAGGGATTGAACTGGGAACAAAGCTGAGCCCAGTCATTCTGACCAATTTGTGGGAAAAGTAACCTGCAACCACAGATGAGATATCCGAATTCAGTAAAACATATGGCACGAAGCCACGTTAATGTACCTGAGAAAAAGTTTAAAAGGGTTTTGGGCTAGGGAGGTGAGACGGCTACCATAGGCAAAATATTTTTTACTTTCACTTCCTATCAAATATATAACATACTTCATAGCAGGCATCTGATATTTATAATATTAGACAAGAGCTAGATGGTGGTTAGCTTAGCTTAGAACAAAGACTGCAAACAGACGTAGAGATTTCTGTCCAGTGGTAACAAGATTGGCACAAAACCCAGTGTAATAACGTTAAATATCATTTCATAAGTTTGCTAAAATGAATGAGATGGTAATTAATCAGAAATAACTAGGCAGCCTTGAGAGAGGCAAGCAGGTGCCTTTTATGACAGTCAGAAAGGTTCAGGTTTCTACCGTTTCCAGCCTTTCTGAAGCTAACTGCTGACTGCAGCTTCACACAAACATGGGTAATATAATATAACTAAAAAATATATAATGAGGGAATTTCCAAAATGACAAATGAGATGACGAAACAAAAATAGATGAGATGATGAAAGAAATATGTGCTTATATACACACACACACACACACACACACACACACACACATATATATATATATATATATATATATATATATATATATATATATATATATATATATATATATATATGGTTTGGTTGGTACAGTAGAACAGTGGTTATCATCATCGTCGCCTCAATAAAAGGGCACTCTGGCTTCCTTACACAGTTCAAAGACATACACCTTTAGGTTCATTGGTGACTGTAAGTGTGAGTGTGAATAGCTGTTTGTTTTTGTATGTCGGCCGTGTGATGGATTGGTGACCAGGCAATGTCCTCGCCCTCGCCCGGTGTTAGCTGGGATTGGCTTGAGCCCCTCTGCGACCGTGACAGATCAGCAGTATAGATAGTGAATGAATGGATGGATGGAGGGAGGCTTCTCTGTAACAATAAATTATTACTGATTTATCACCAAGCAGTCCTATACTTTTAAAAATTGTCCATCCCAAAGGAATCCTGCCTGGGAAGCCACACTCAACATGCAATCAATATGTCGCTGGTGTGACATGTAAGTCAAAGTCTTACAGGTTGGTCACCATGATACACATTCAGTTCACGTACACTTTATGTAATGTATAGATCTTATTGATCGTCATGCGTGCCCACTGTAAGAGGGAGCATCCTGGATACTCACCACCACTTCGGCGCTGCTGCTCAGACCTTCTCCATAGTCGTCTGTCGCAATAACTTCAAACTTGAAATAGGACCTGCGCATGTTTCGAAACATGATGGCCGATTTGATGATACCCGTAAAGGTTTCAATGACAAAGCTGTCCTGACCCTCTGGTGTGGGAGGGATAATCAGGCGGTATGCCATGGCACTGTAATTGCCCGTGTCCTTGTCAGTGGCCTACAACAGAGATAAAATCATGCAGGAAAACATCAGTGTCTTGTGCTGAAAACATGAGGAAGGAGGGAAAGTAGTTATTCAGCCCATAATAAACTATATTTTGAGGGAGCTTGAGATGTTTTAGAGTCAACATCTAGTGACCACTGCTTGTGATTTTGACCATGATGGTGGCTGTTTGCTTCCAAGTTTCTCCACTGTAATCAGTGATATGGCAGTACACAATTTGCCTTTGACAGTGAATAAAAACAACTGCTGTGACATCAGTGAATTGGAAAGCAGAGCCATATAGTCTTTTCTTGTGCAATTGAGAGATTTGTTGTCCTGCAGACACGAGAGGCACTCTTATGTATCCATGGTTTGTTACCATAGTATTAGGTTATGTTACTTTAGAGCCCGTTTCAGAAACACTGATGGGACAACTAATATACTGACAAAGCTATTAACTGTATACCCATACCAACTACAGCAACACGACACTTCGCACACTTCATTTACACATGCCATAATCTTGGATGTTTCATTTTGCACACTGACTGTTGCACACACAGCTGATAGCTTATATGTCAGCTTGTTCTATATCCATTTTTATTGTATTATATTTCTATTGCTGTTTTTGAGATTGTCCTGTTTTTATTCTATTTTTCTAAATCTTTTTATTTTTTATTCTATTTATCTATTTTCTATATATGCGCGCATTCATTGTGGACAGCAAAAAAGAATTTCATTGTACGAGGAAAAATGTTTCTTTACTGTACATATGACAATAAACACTTTGAATCTTTGAATCAACCTGGGGTCGGAAACACATCACGCCAAAGTAAGTATGCCCTCTTACTGGTCGACATATTAGCTTATATTTTTTCCACATGCAGCTGTTTTGTTAAGGTGGCTGACAAAAGCGAAGAGAACGGCAGCTGGAGGCTTATAAATTATCTGAAGTGGTTTGTTTCACGCTGCTGCAGCTTTGCCCAATCTTGCCACATGTAAAAGGTAAGGTTTCCTGATTTTACAGTGGCATTGTTTTGTGTCTTTAAACATTTATATTGACAACTTGGGGATAGAAGGGTGAGGATGTGAGAGGTGACGGGCATTTTTAGGAATTTGTTTTTAGAAAGTGGTAATTTCAGCTATATTTTCAGTGTTGAAGTATATTTCTGGATCTTGCTACTTCACTATGTTCACCAAAAAAGGAAAGTCAAGCTTCTGCAGAGGCAGCTGACATCTTAAATATTCGAAACTTGCCATTTGATATGCTGCTATTATAAAAATATTGATTAAAGCTGCATTAGATTGGGAAATTAACTGAATTTTAGCAAGCACAGTCTTTCTTTTTGTTAATTTTGGAACAAAGAATGACAGAAGGAAAAACCACTTTTTCCTCAAAACAATACAATTTATGAGGATCTTAACCTGGCAATCACTTCAGGCAAACCACTCGTTCTTCCACTGACCTCTGAGGCATAAGTTCTGACTGGCCACTGAGATCATACATAGGCATCAATTTTCATAGTGCTCGTCTGTGGTGAGTGACACTGGTTAATGGAAGCAATTTTTTTTTTTTTTCTCCAGCTCCTGGCAGAGGGCGGGTGGGTAGCGGTGTTGATGGTAGTGGTGACATATTGTTAATGGGTAAAACATCAACAAATGTTGGGCAAATGTTTTAAAGCAGCTTTGGAAACCGAGGGAAAAGAGAAAAAAACTGTAATCGAGTGAGTTTGCAACCTGCCACAATGCATGGTACACTTTTTATGCACTTGAACAATTGAAATTGTAGTACTGTTGACACTTTGCACATCTCAGCCCTGGGATCTTTCTCTCTTTTCCCTGTCTTCCCTGTCTCTTTTAACTCATAACATTACCCTCACTGAGGTTATTGCATTGGCGTTGTGTTTGCACCAATAAAGAAAACCCTTCAGGACACCAAAGAATAACTTTATGAACCAGCTTTAGAAGTTTATAGTGTCTCCTTAATGTTGAAAAGACTTTTCAGAAGATTTAAAATAAGAGGCGGAGGCAGTGTAGTAGAAGAAAGAGTCTACAGAGCGCGACTGTTACTTGGCTGCCTGGGAATGTTACAACTCACTCCCGATGCCAAGTGTAACCATGTGATTAGACAGTTTTTTTCTTTGCCATTGTTAATAATATATGTTCTCAGTAAACCTGTCCACATCACTGAAATTTGAACTTTGGGCGAAAATGAACCAAACCTGTCTGGCTCTGGAAAGCCCATTTGCTTAATGAATAATATTACTACTTGTGACGATCTTATTTCTAGTGAAGGGTGAAATAGAACAAGGTGCAAAATGCCAGAATATTCAAAATGTAGAAGATAACTTTCGTGATTATCTCTTGAGAAAAAGGGCACTGAGATTCATTAGTAATTAAGACAAGTGCAAGTGCTTTAAACTAGCTACACTCCAAAGAAGCCTTGACTTTGGGGTAATTATAGATAGCACTTGACCCATAAATCAGTTTTGGGGTCTATTCCAAGTTAAAAGGAAGAGAGAAAGGGAATCCCAAATTGGTTAGGTTTTTTAAGCCACTGCACAGTGTTAAATTGATTTAGAGTTATTTAATGTTGTCATTGTGACACCTGCACAATGTTTTAAATATATTTGATTATCAAGTTATTTTTAAATCATTTCTATTATTCACAACTTTACAAAACTTCCTGTTGCTCCACCTGCCTCATCAGAAATGCTTTGTTTCAAATTGGTTTTGTTCATGTACCCTGTTCTATGTGCAAAACTACAACTTTAACACAAAGTGGTTTTGACCTGATGAGTCTGTATTTCATGCACTCTGAATTCTGAATTATAAATTTGTTTTCTGTTTGCAGAAATTATTCCTATTTTCATTTATTTGTTAGCTCTCAAGCTCCAACGTTACCTTGTTATGCTGAGGTGAGTTTTTGTATGCCTCAAGCAGACAATATCAGGCTAATTACTGTTAAGTTAATTTTGATAAGTATATTTCTATATCTGTATCTGCCTCTGAAGCACTGTAATTTCAAACTTAACTCTAAGCATTAAATTATAGTTTCATAATGCTCAACTAAAGAAAATAAATGCTTGTGTTTAAAGGCTAAAGTGAATATTAATAACACTTACTTTGCTTCAGTTGTTATGAGACAAATTTAATTTGGAGGAGCTTTAAATTTTAGTATGGAACTACCTATTTGAATGACAGATCGAAGCCCTTGTTAAATATAAAATGCTGGGAAGAGCAATATACCTTGTATAACTTTTCCTCCATTGCTTTTGTACTCCTTACCATAGTCAATAATACACCTGTTTCTTTATTTTAAAATATTCCAAACATACATCCAATCCGATCTGTGCCGAGTGGTCAAATAGTTCCCATGTTTCTGGCCAGGTCCCAGTTTAATCTGGCTGCAGCTCTGCCCAGTGATATTTGTGATCTCACAAGGCTGTGTTTATTCCTCACTCTCTCAGAGAGAGGAATAAACACAGCCTTGTAGGCATTTAGATTTCCTTTGACAGATTTCTTCTTTTTGTTGTTAGGAGGATGATGCTAAGCTGAAAATCAGGTTCAAGGTGAAGTACCTGTCCTAATAGGCAAATTATCTCCTAATGAGGATTCATTTTCCATCAAAGTGTCATTGCAAAAACATTAGGAGCAATGATTAGTGGCACTGATGGCATCTTGTCAAAGATGCAACTTATTTTTGATGATCCTGTACTAGTCATGATCTGAGGAAGAAAGAAACAGTAAAACACCTCTATAGCCATAACCACATTAATGTTTTGTAAAAAAAAAAAAAAGCAGTTTCTATGATTTTTTTCCCCCCCGCTGTACCTCCATTTTGGATATTGCAGTACTGATTATACATCTCTTCATTTTTAAATTGTGTATTTTTTTATGATGACATATTTTTCAATTGTTTTCATTTTCAGGAACAAAAATCTATTTCCTTTAGTGTCCTAATAAATCATCTATTTTACTTGAATAAATAAATATAACCCTAACCCTACATACTGTCTCGTTTTTGATGTAGAATTTTTGTTTACAAGAAAATTGCAGGAAAAACTAAACGTTTCTCTGAAACTAAACTCTGCAGGTTTTACTTTCTGGCTGCAAACAGCCACAACAACCTCCTCCAATTAAGGAGAGCAGTCTGCATGTTACCTGAAAGCCCAAGCCTCATTGATTTCTGTGTGTGCTAACTGTAATCATAATGATCCATCTGCTTTGCTCTCTCAACTGGACTTCTGACAATGTCCTGAGGTACCTCAATACCAAAATCAACTTGAAAAAGGAGTGAGAGGGACAAAAATTGGATTTTAAAGAGTAGACATGAGGTAATTAATTCTGCCCTATGGAAATGACATCTGTACAAACTAATTACTGAATAATTAATAATAATAAAAATATAAATGACACACCTTGTGATGACAAAAAAAAACCGAACAAAATATTGAGCTCTATTATTAAAATTGGCCATTATAGGCAATAGCTCACAAGGGCTCTATACATTAATTAATTCTTCAGTATACACAAACACCCAAGAAATAGACATAAGTTGTAATTACACAGAATGATAGGGAAGCCTGATCAAACAGAATGTCCAGCCATAGCTCTGTGAACATACTGGGATTACACCAATAGGCTCACTCTGATCCCGACTGTTCGTGGACAAAGCAGACAGCGGGCAGAGCGAAATTGAGGAAAAGATATATCATGTGATAGAGGAGATGAAACTGTGCCGCAGAGACCTTATCCAATGCATTCAACCCCCCCAGGGTGTTTATGAAGTGGGAGCTGAATAAGGCACTTGAGTTTCAGCAAGGCTTCATGTACACTGATACAAAAACTAACAACAACAGCAACAAAAAAACCAGAGATAATGTTCCCTTACCACTATCTTGAGCACTGAGCTGAAGATCTTGGTGTCCTCTGTCACACCGCCTATGTACAGCTTCCTGGAGAAGACGGGAGGGTGGTCATTCTCATCCTGCACCTCAATAAACACCTTGGCTGTGTTAGCTGCAAAAAGCAAATGGTGGAAAATTTGAATGGATTCAAGACCATTGCCTATTATATAAGTCACACCACTTTTATATTAATAAAACAAACAAAAATACCTTTCAAAGCATGTAATTTCTGACCCTGCACAAAAATGAACTAGGCATAAAAAGCATACATAGTTTATATCACAGCCACTGACTGTTGAACAGACATTTCTGAAGTTGCTGATCAAATTCTGCACAGTTTAGCCTCCAAAGTGTCATGCCAATATACATTTTTCATGGTCATCAGATGGTCCACAACTTCAAAAGAGAGTTTAAAATCATTTCTCAGAGTATGGTGTGAGTGAATCATCAGTTAAAAGACCATTGCAGTTTGTCTACAAAGCCTTTTTCAAGCAAGCTGGCCATGACAAATTTAAACAAAATTGGTGTTAAAGTACAAGGACAAATGCAGACAAAAAGAAAAAAAAATTTTTAAATAAAGTAATACTTTTTGTATGGCATATTTTGAAATAGAAGAATCTGAATCCGAGCTTTTGAAATCTGACACTGAAAACTGGAATGCTATGTGTTTTTCAGTTTTTCAGCTGCACTGCTAAAAAAGAAAAAGTGAAACCCATTCTGTGAATAAGAACTTTCCTAATTAAAATGCCTAAGAGGTTGACAACTTTGAATCAGTGATCAGGGAGTTAATTTTGTTTTGATTAGAGAAAATATTCTCACTCAATTCAAGAAAACTGAATTGGAAGTTTGTTGATGACTTCTCACCTCCTCAATAACAACTGAGCTAATTTGAATAATATTTACCACCAAATCAGTGATAAGAGAGTGACATCTGGCTATGTGAAAGAAAAAAATGATGGTTAAACCTTGAATTCTGAACCATTATGTTTAAATGAGGTCTACCTTGCATAATTTGTCTTTGAGAAGTTTGTTTTCTTCACTTGGTGAATGACAAGTACCAATAGTGTAAATAATATTTTAAAGTGAAGGTAATAATCAAACAATGACTTTCCTTTATGTTAGAGGAAATGTTATGAGACAGAAGGAAATACAGTTGATGCTTAAAATCTATATTTATGTCTTTTTCTGCAACTTTTATTCATAGTTTTTCTTTAAAACAGGAAAACATATACATCTCTACCAAGCTAATTTGTCCCAGATACATCTGTGCACTGTACAGCATAAATTAGTCCAGCACAAAACCACTGAACACTGCAATTTAGGTCAAAGATATGCAGTGTTAAGGACCATTTTTCTTCTGACAGCGTTCAGAAACGTACAGTCGTGTGGCATTGGCGCTAAGGATGCATCGGGGGAATTTGTACAAACAAAAGCACATCATATTACAAGCAAAAAAGCTGTATAGTAGTGTGAGGCACAAAAGGAGGGACTCCAGGGGATGGGTAAAAAGTCTGCAGAGTTTCTCCTTCGTACTTCCTCTCTCACTCTGGAAAGTGGTTATATTCCATCCAAGTATCAGGACAAACAACAAATTAACAAGAATAAAAAAACAAACCCAAAAAACCAAAAACAAAGCCTCTATCTTTTCATCTTTTGCATACACATAAAAAGTTGCATTAAAGACAAGCCTATTAAGAGGAGGGATTGCTCCTAAGGCAGAGTAAGCTCAGCTGGGCCCGAGAGTGCATTATCATTCCCAAAATTAAATCGTGATGGTAAAAAAAAAAAAAAGGTCTTATCGAGTCTTATTATGAACATGAATGCCTGAGTATGTGTGTGCATATAAACTGGCTTTGTCTAATAAACAATCTGTCGGACAAATGAGACCAGTGGTGCTCTAATAATTTATACAATAAAGTGCCACTAACATGAGGAGAGACGTTTCCTGTCACAGAGCCCTGAACTGCCATACACCAATACAAGAAAGACAAGTGAGAGAAGAACTAGTGTCTCCACACTTGTTAGCCTGAAGTTGTCAGTTCAACTCTTCCTTGTGCGTGAGGGAGAGCCCTCCACTTTCAATCCATCAAAGAAGCGATCGGGGTGTCTAAGTGTGTATGTGTGTTGTGTACTTGTGTAATTGCTGTCTATATGATATGAGTGACAGATGGTGTGGGAGGGAAGGAGGCAAGTAGAGTAATGGACTGAGAGTAAGGTATGAACCCCCCATGATGTCCATACTTCATCCATCATAATAGGAAGCTGTTGTCAGTAAACTGGATATAAAGCAGCCTAATGATATTCTAGCTGAAGCGTGACCATCAAAGAGTCCGGCCCGAAGGTCTCAGCATGCTGTAAACAAAGTACTTCTTGGATGGTGAAATAGTGCTTGAAGCCTCATTTCTTCACAGCAGACGCTTTTCTGGAACAGACAGTCTGACAATTGGGCCGGCTTCATGCGGCCGTGACCGGTATGAAGAAACCATGTTTCAAGTACTTCCATTGCTTTTTGTGTGTACGACCGAAAACATCATGAATGCCTCAGAGGAGAGGCTAACTGAAAGGGTGCAACATCATCGCTATTTGTGCAACTTGGTGCATCCAGACCTCAAAGACAAAGAAGAAATGCTGAATTCCTGGAGAGGGATCAGGGAGGCAGTGGGATGCAGCCAGGATGACTGTGATGTCAGGCATTCAGCCATTGCCGGCCAAGTTATATCATCTAATTTCTTGCGCACTGAGGCCTTGACAACAGGAACACAGAAACTTCATTAACTGAGAATTCACGATGATTAATGTTTGGTCACCCACCCTCAATTTGGTGGTGGTCTGCCTAAGTTAAAACAAATGGGCTATTTCTGATTACTACGGCACAGATAAATCATATTTTCAAGATTTTTAATAATTACTATGAAAGCTATGAAAGATGAGTCATATGCAAATATCACACATACATTTTCAACTTTGTATAGTACCACCAATTCAATTTTTTTCATGCTTTACAGGCAACAACCAGCTGATTGAAAGTCAGCATGATTTGAGTGTAACTGAAAGATCAATCACACAGGCTGCAGAAATCCTGCCGAAAGGAAAACAAATTGATCAGTGCGGCATAGAAGGGAAACTGTGAATAAAGCATGAAGGTACAGGTAACCCAGTACACACGGTGATGCACTCTTCCTTGTTCTTATGCAGATTGGCAGCCTTACTGTGCAGATAGCACAAACAGTTTTAATATATCTATAGAGACAGACTGTATGTTTGATGTCAGTTTAAAATGGCATAACACTGTACAAAAGTACACTGAGGAGGCTCCACAAGAGAGCATGTTTAATATATCTTTGATATTTTTTTGTGCATGGCAGATTTAAGCATGTAATCATCCCCACATATAGGAAATTCAAAGATATAATGCAAAATAGCTGTATGTAAATGCAGTAAATGTCAAAATAAATATGAAAGATAAAAATAAGATGTGCAAGAATCATAATTTGTCACAGCGAAGGATTATGATAAAATATAAATGGAACACCTGGAATCACATGAAAGAATATTTCATTCCCGATTTCCTACAGTCCAACCTACACATGTTTATACGCTGTTTATTGCTTACTTTTAGAGGGCACACGCAGGTTGGACATGACAACCAGCATGGAGTCTGCCTGTACCCTGAGGACATAGCTGGTCACATTTTCATAATCCAGGGCCTTAGCTGCGGAGATGACACCTGTCCTGTTGTTCACCTGAAAATGACCTGGAATTATACACAACAACAGGATATGATAAACTGGGGGAAAAAAAAATAAAACCCACAAAAAAAAAACACAACAACACTTAAATCTTGTCTAGATGCCATGCTACAGGTTTAACAATTGATATTATACATTAGGACATTTCTCTTTATATATATATATAGGAATAATGATCTGCTGAGAGAAAAAGAGCAGCTATATGACCCTGAGATCTAACAACATAGCCTGCTTACATAGCTGACTTTAAAAGTTTCTTGTTTTGTTTTTTTTTTTTCTTAATTTTTACTGAATGACTGTTAAATTACAGCACTGACAAGGGAAAAGCCCCACACATCTGACTATGTCTCAGAGCTTCATCTGGTAGAAAATAAATAAAATAAACAGAATGTCTGATGAACGCCCCTTGGAGCCATTCCTCCTGCTCCTACGCACCTGCATTAATAAATACATCAGTGTTCTGAAGGGAAATACCCCATAAACACTTGTTTTTACGAGCACAAACAGACCCAGACTCCTCTGTGGTTGCCCAAAAAGGTCATCTTACAGAATGTGTTTGCTTCTCCTGAGAATATTACTGCTTCCGACTTGGAGGTGGATTTATAAAACGTTTATTAGATCTGCCTACAAAGCCCAGGAGACTCGAGGACCCAGATGATACACTTCACTGTGGGGGTACTTGAGGTATGTGTGGACGAGGAGCAATACCTTCCTTCTGCTTGCTCTCTGGCTTGCAGATATGTCTGCGACTTTTGGCTCTGAGACCATAGCTGACCTCACGCCTGTCAGTTATTATCTCTCTCAGGATTTAATTGTGCTCTTCAAGTTTTCCCAAAAAGCGTGAATAGCGTTGTCAAGTTTGCCAATAGTGTGCTCCCTATTTCCAGAAAAAGACAGGACAAACAGCTCCGGTGAATATGACGTGCAGAAGCTCTGATGGGATTTTACTTCATACTATGCACAAAGGCCAGCTGCCTTCTCGCCGCCTTGTAGGCTACATTTAGTTTTCCCACACGCACAAAAATGTCAAGCTCATCAAGCGAGTTAGAGAGCAAGAGAGAGAGAGAGGGACTGACTGTTTTTAGTTTCGACACACCAGGCCAATAAAACTCTGGTTAATTACCACATTAATTTTGAAGACCATCAGGGCTGAAAAATAGCAGGAAATGGATCTCCTGGCATTGATTAAATTAAATCAACAAAAATTAATTAGAAAATATATGAAAAATGGGAGATTTTTCATGCATTCATTCATCTCAACCGCTTTTCCGTGTTGGGATCGTGGGGGGTGCTGGAGCCAATCCCAGCTCACACTGGGCAAGAGGTACACCCTTGACAGGTCACCAGTCCATCGCAGGGCCAACACACAGCGACGAACAACCACTCACACTCACATTCAGACCTACGGACAATTTAGAGTCACCAGTTAACCCAAACATGTCGTCTTTGGACGGTGGGAGGAGACCGCAGTACCCGGAGGAAACCCACGCAGGCACGGGGAGAACATGCAAACTCCACACAGAAAGGCCCCAGGCCAGGAACCGAACCCGCGAGCTTCTTGTTGTGGGGCAACAGTACTAACCACTCTGCTGCCGTGCTGCACCTTCATTTTTTTCATTTAATCTTAAAAACATAGGCTATGATGAAACTCTGGACTTTGGACATCTGTTGTTATCAGTGTAAAGCCTTTTGAAAAATTGAGTATCTTTTTTTATGCTGAAAAAATTAACAAAAAGGAGGCTTTGTAGTTCACACACAAAGAATATGTCATTATGGAGCAAAGTGTATTTTGCAGGGAGTGTTGCATATATATGTATGCAGCATATATAAACTGTTTAATGTATGAAAACATTTACTCTGAGTTTGTGAATTGTTGATTCCACTGAAGCGATTGGTAGCACATACCTAGTTCATTTCCTGCGACGATGGAATAAAAGATAGTTTGATTGATAGCAGCAGCGAGAATCGTCCCCACTGGTGTGCCAAGCGGAGCCAGCTCACTAACTGGAGGAAACCTGGAATGACAGAACAGGAGTCTTAAGACAAATGGCACATTGATACAAAAAAAAGTCAAGTCAACTTTGGATTGATTTCAATCATTGAACTGTCACTTCATACACATAATCATAACAGTAAAGAGTCGCTCTTACTCAGTGTGACTGTGTAAACGTTTGGTAAGTTATTTAACCATTAATAATTGATGACATTTTGGAAAGAATGATCTGTGGATGTGCAGGTTTTGACCAGCAGTTAAGGTTAAGTGCTGTCAGTTCTGTACATATGTATTTTTTTTTTGCAAAAAAAAGATGACTTTTTCTTGCCTTTTCCTTTAAGCTGAAGCTCATCCAGAATGCTGCTGTTAGAGTCTTTACCAGAACAAAGAGATCAGAGTACATTACACCAGTCAAAGCTTTACACTGGCTCCCAGTCAGTCACTAACTTTAGTCCTGACTAAACAGGGAGAAGCAGCATTTAGCTTTTATGCTGCAAACAAGTTGAACAAACTGCCAGTGGAGGTTAAATCAGCACCAAATGTCGATACTTTTAAATCCAGGTTACTTTTCTCATGCGCTTATACATGAAACCTGCACTGTACTTCTCTGTAACTTATCCAAAGAGCTGCATTTTCTTTTAATCATTTTAATTTAATTATTTTATGATTTTGAGACTTTAATTTTATTTGCATTTCCCTTCTTAATTTTCTCTGGATGTTCTCTGGATGTATGTGACGCACAGTGAATTGCCATTGTGTATGAAATTAACTATATAAATAAACCTGCGTTGCCTTAAGGATGATGATTTATAGAATCTGAAACCATTAAAACAGCAGACATTTATTGTTCCAGTTATTGCTTGCTATGAGTTCTTTCTAATTTCAAAATTTAGTTTAATCTGATTCAATTCTTCACATAACTATCAGCCCTTTATTTTTCTCCTTCTTGGCAAATTAGTTGATTTTCTTTGAAGGGATGCTGAATTATTTTTGGGGGGCGGGAAGGAAGCAAGGCTCTTATTTTTCTGCTCGGTCTTCGCTTCAACTATCAACTCTTGTCACAGGCTTTTTAGGTAGAATGAAGGTGAAGATTCAAGCAAGTGAGATGCCGTTCTCTGCTGGGTAGCTGGTCCCTCTCTGCTTGATAAAGCAAAGGGCTCAGTGATTCTGGAGAACCTCTGTATTGAGCTGCTGCTCCCTTCTATTAGGGGGAACCAGCTGAGCTTGGAATGGCTCCTGGTGAAAATGCTTCCTGTCTAGTTACTTTTGGGGAGCTGTTTCGGAAATGACCAGGAGGAAACCACAGGTTAGAGACAGGAGCTGCATTATGGATGAATAAGCTTCCTGTGATGAACATGTAGGAATTTACTGGGGTAATGCAAGATGCTCATAACTAGAATACAAATAAAAAATGGATATTCAAAAGCTGATTTCTATGTATTATTAAAGCAATTAGAGAGTAAATGCACCAATGATTTAATACTTGTTTATTTATTCATTTAACAAATGTGACCCAAAAACTTATATATATATATATATCCACACTAACGCTATGATAACAAATGCATGACAAATTGCTCTGTTAAGAAACTTGAGTGTTTTCATCCTGATAAGCATGACTGCGTAACAGCTAGTAACTATCCTTGACTATCAGACACACAAGTGTGTAATCATATCCAGCAGATATGATTGTCACCACTCTCCACAGAAATTACAGCTGCCATAAATAGCAGGGAACCCTGCCTTGGCAGTTTGCCAGTGAGGGGATTATTCAAGATGATAGCACCATCTAACTATGACACCTTTTCGGTGACACGGCAGCTGCTTTCTTGCTTATTCTTCCATCGCTGCATATAAGGTGTGCGTATGTGTTTGTGCGGGCATGGCATGGTACCGTCGTTGCAGATTTCATTTAAAGTTTGTGTCTGTGACAGTGTGGTGGAGGCAATACTCACACCATTATCTGTGACAGACTCTATTATAAAGTCAATGTGTTACACAGTTTATTTGAAAGTGGACGCTAACAGTCCAACTTACATACACAGACTGGAGATGATTAAATACCTCCTGTCCATGTTCTTGCTGATCTCTCAGGTCCAATACATTTTACTATAAGAATAATAAAATTATCCAACGCACCAAAACCCGGCTGATCCAAATGTCCTTTAGGGTTGTAATTTCAGAGAGTAACTATGCCTCATGAGGAGGCCTGAAACTATTTACGGGGTGATGATAAAGAGCAGGGAGAACTTCATTCTCACAGAAACAAAGAGGTGCCATGTATTTCCCAAAAGATACACAGCTGTTGAGACAATAAATGACATTGTCTCTGCTGTTCTCTGAGGTAAGACAAAACCTCACCAACTTTTCAGACAGTTGGCAGGTATAACAGTCACCATACAATATTTGTTTACCCCCCACAAAGTTTCAGAGGCAAACAAAGGTGCAAACAGTACAGCGGTGAAGGACGCTGAGTGAAAAAGACCCATCTATCCATCCTTGAGGCAATAGCTACTGTCTCCAGAGAACACAATCCCCAAGGAGATCTCGACTTGAGAATAATTCTGGAAAATGTGAGCCATTCTCCTGGACAGAGAATGATAGAGCATACCTTTCTGAAAGATAATAATAGTGAGCGCATGCTGCAGTTTTTGTATTGACATGTTACTAAGGTGCTGTGTGGATAATAGTAAATGACTTCTTTGGCCCCCAAGTGCATTGTTGGGTTGAATAATTGCTGTGTATGTGATATCAGGGAGGAAGACGCCGCACCATGCTGCACATCGATGGAACCAAATTTATTAACGAGGCCTTTTCATAGGATTACAAGGCAAAACCTGGAACAGTATGAGTGCAGTGAAGTCGAGCATAAATATGCCATTCACTGGAACCAGGGGTGACGCAGAGGTTTAAATTAATTTATATGGCTTTGTGTACTTTTCAGCAATGTAATACCTGTTCTGCAGGTCAGTGGCCCAGGTGATGGGGGTGTCATTGACACCTGCTCTTGCTGTTAAGTGGCTGTGGTTCAGAATAATGAAAGTTTCACATGATAAACCTGTTTATGATACAGAATTTTGCAGAGCCATTTAACTGTTGTGCAGACTAGGTCAAAAGGGTAAGTACACCGTAGATCTCTGTTCAATAGGATTGTGTCCTTTTGGCATTATTGTAAATGGTTGGTGGAAAAAAATATTTTTTCAAGAGGATAGTGGCACATCCAGACGTGTCGGTGCATGATAAAATGACCTGAAAAAGAGACGATCCTCCACACTGCTTTTGGTCGGCCTCACAATTTGTTGGTCACCATAATGCCAGATGTTGTATTCATCGGGTAAGTCAGTCATTTCACGTACAGAACAGCTAATATTGGCATATTTTTACTGTTTAATCCATTACTTCACCTGGACCAAAACATTTATGGCCTTTATTGTGGAGCATGAACAAAGCTGATGTGGAATCAAGCACCAACCACCTGAGCTGAATTTTAAAAGCTCTTCAGTCACGGGCAAAGGCCTGAAACGTCACCTGGCCAAAGTCAGTGGACTTGATGCAAGAACATTCTCATTTTTGTTATCTAAATCTTCTTACCTGTTCTGCGAGGTTTGCTAGTGTTATAGATTGAAAGCTCTTGGCTGTGAAAAGCTGTGCTGAATAGCTCATTTCAGTCCGATAAGTACCAGCTTTTCTCAAGGAGGTGTGCACTTGTGATCTTTGGCAAAAATCAATGCCACCAAAATTGCTACACAAGGGAATCACTGACATTTGTCTGTAAGCAAGCTTCACTCAAAACATGTTGCCAAACAGTATAGACCTGAAAGTGTCTTGTTGCAATAAAGCACAAGAACCAATAGGGACCTAAGAATAATACAATATAGAAATAAGTGCATAGCAGAGCTATACAGAAACGAAATGAACAAACTGGCATAATCCATAATCAGGTGTAAAAGATGAGGATATTGGATCAATGCCTGTGTGAGAAGGTGAATCCTACAAGTTGTTTTTGCCAAATATTGCAAGAAATGAGAAAAAAAAATCTGAATAAGTCACAGAAATCTTCTTAAATCATTTACACGCGCCTTGTCCCTTAAGAACAAATCTCTTCATATGAGTGATTCTCACATAGGGTCTTCTAACTCTCTCGGGGGATTTTGAGGGTTTTTCAGAGGATTTTAAAATACTTTGTGTTCTCAGAACGCTACACTTACTATTTTTCAGTGTTCAGCTTTGCTGGCTGCAGCTTTGGTAAAACCCTGGACCGAAGCAGGGCTGGATAACCTGTGCCGACCCCATTCATAGCTTTTGCTCAGGTTGTTTTTTGATGGTGAGTGGTGTATAAAAACCTGTGTGGGAGCTAGTATGGGGCTGCATGGTGTAATTGCCAGGGCAGAGCTGCAGATTAGTATAGAGGTGTATCTGTATGTAGACAGAGAAGATGACAGGAACGTTGGATATAGTGGATGGGGCAGATTGCAGGACAAATACATATGATATGATCTAAACAGCTAGTTGTGCACAAGAATTTAAATAATTGATAAATAGGTCGCATGACGTATATCTGAGCTGGCCCATCCACTCAGACTTGAATATATAATAAAGTGCATTCAAGAGTCAAGCAGTAGGTGTATTCAAAGAGCCAATTATGCATAATGCAATGTCATGTACTACTGTGCAGGGCCAAAGCCACTTTTAATTCCTTTCATATTCAGATGTGGAAAAATCCCTTCCAGACACAGAGAGAGAGAAAAGGGGGTGGGGTGGGGATCAAGAGAAGCAGAAGATGGTGACATGTCTACAGGCAGCAGCAGAGTCCTGGTGTCAATATGAGAGATGGTGAATGACATACCACTGAGAAGCGCAGGCGGCACACAGGTGTCAGCGAGCGCTCTGCCCCAGGGCCGACGCTACAGTGATGCTTACGAGACAAGGCAGAGGTGTATAAACCTTGTCGTGCGCCACGGGGGCCTCACTGACAATCTGCCTACCTCAACTTTTCTCTCTATTCACGCATTGTATCACCGACTGAACAAGCAGCGATGGACATCCCGGACAATACAAGTGACCTCATCTCAGTGCAGGTCTCTGGAAGATGTATAGTTGCAGTGCTGCCTAAAGAATTTAAACAACAACAAAGTCAGACTTGAGTCATTTAACTGTGATGTGTTTATATATTGACATCCTCACACAGATTTTTACTATGAGAGACCGGCAAATGTGTTACAGCACATATCTGCTCGACAGCTAATGGCAGTGTTAGGCTGCTGTTTTTTGTTCAGCAGTAATTTGATGACTGTTGAGATGGATATGTTCTCGTTAAGTGTTTGTCGGTTTGCTGATATGTCAGTTTGGTGTTTATTTGTTTGTTCCTGCCTGGAAGCCAATTCAGAGAGCGAAATCACAGCGACTCCTCCGACTAGAACTAACTAACACATACCGAATGAATTTCAGCTCCTTCTTCAACAAAAAGCAGACAAAGAGGAAAAAACACTGCTGTGAATCCAGAGCTCACACTCTCCATTAAGAACACATTTCTAAGAAATTTTGACAGCCGAGGGGAAAGTCTGCTCTGCCAAAACACCATAATTTACACCGAAAATTCACCTAAAATTTAATTACAGTATTTAACTGATCAAAATGACTAAATAGCTGAATATTGGATTTTATCACAATATACCAGTTATACATGGTAAGTATAATGTATTTAAGTAATCCCTAAACATGTGCGTTATCCTGTAAAACAGTGTTAAAAATTAAAATGTTACTTTTCATTCTATGCAACTGAGGATATAAAAATGTATGTGCTAAATGTCATTATCCGCAATAGACTTGCGACCTGTCCAGGGTGTACCGCGCCCTTTCCCTGAACATTAGCTGCGAATGGCTACCAGCGTCCCCCCACAACCCTGACCCTGATAAGCAGTACAGAAAATGAATGAATAGATTAAAAAAATATCATTCTGTGGCAAAAACATTTTGCTCTTTATAAAATTGTGGCCCTTTGAAATCAAAGTTCATGGTAAGATAAAGACTGCAGTGTAGCTCATTTAATGCAATATTATTTCAGTTTGAGTTTGAGCGGTGCTGTGTTATTGACTGAGGGGTAAACTTTGAGTAATATTAGGTTATGTTTGGAAAGAATGAAAAGAGACGATTGGAAGGAAGAAAGGTAAACAGAAAATAGAGATAAAAAAATACAGTGCGATCAAAAAAAAAAAAGCCATAGATATTCAAAAGCTTTTGGAAAATAACACAGCGTCTGACAGCCAGGGTATTCAGAGTCTCTCTCATTTTGCAGGAGTCAATTCTAGACCTGGAATT
The DNA here is from genome assembly GCA_034769265.1 of Remorina albescens. Classification (NCBI taxonomy): domain Eukaryota; kingdom Metazoa; phylum Chordata; class Actinopteri; order Carangiformes; family Echeneidae; genus Remorina; species Remorina albescens. The sequence continues at coordinate 10,934,044 of CM068491.1, read as the reverse complement.
AGTCGTATATTACTGCCATTATGTGGGGTGGTTAGAACACAACAACTGATAATGTGCAACTAGGCACACATACTACAAAGGTCTAATAAAGGTTATTGCATTAGTGTAGCCTGTCAATAACCCATAAAGGATGCAGTAGCAGAAACGAGCTCTTTGCTCGCTTCTACAATAAAAACTAAGATTAAATTAAAATATTGCATCTCCAATAAAATACAACATGAGTGATGGTATGTGACAAATAAAAACTGTCTTTTGGTCTGACTGCATTCTTCATATGATGCCCATGTATTTGTTTTGAGAATACAATAGATGGGTCATTTCAAACAACAAAAACAACCCTAACCCTAACATAAGAACAAAGAACAAAACAAAACAATTTTCAACCAAAAACAAGAACATGAAATGAAATCTGTCCAAAGTGACAAGACTAGTGTTTTGGAACCAGGCATGTTGATGAGTTCTCCAAATGTTATTTTAACATAAAGCGTTGGTTTTTCAACTCAAAACCTTGAAATAATAAACCAAAGCTAACTGCTAGCCAGGCTCCACCAGAGATTAGTGAAAATAGATTTTTATGTAGATAGAAAATGTTTTTGTTTTTTTTTGTGCCCCAGGTAGCCTCATCATTTTCTATCAAAATTCAAGAGCTAAAAGATGGCTGGTGGTAAAAAGAGCATATATCAAATGTATTTATTTATAAATATGGAAATAAAATGTCCCCATAAGAGAAGTCCATATTGAATTGACCTAATTTAGTATCTGATGTTTGATTAATAAGAATTGTTAACTAATCCCACACAGTCATTCAATTTCTTCTGTTGAAAATGATTTAAAATTGTGAATATATCTTAAGACAAATTAATAGCATTGTTGTTAAAAGACACCTTGGTAATTACAGGTCACTCAGCATCAAATATTCATCTGTATATGGGATTTTATGATGCATGAAGTGTGAATATATCCTTCCAGCTTTCCAGCATTGAACAGCTTATGCTAAATATGAAACCCCCGCAGCTTGTAAACACAACATCATGCCTCGCTGTCTCAATTCAAAACTATTACTATACATTTATAGCATCCTTAAATTCCCAAATTTGTTTAATCCAAATTTAACACTTAGAGATACTAGCACATGTTTATGAGCTACTGACTCACAATTGCTAAGAGGATTTAGCAAAAACTGGTCTGGGAGCTAACAAACATCTTGGAAATCCAACACCTTTGACATGAAGCAAAGCTTAAGCAAATGTGCATTAAACTATGTTTTATAAAACAAACAAACAAACAAAAAAAAATTAAATCCAACCCCTGGTATGATCATGTTCCTCCCCGAGCTATTCCTCTAATCACTTATCTTGCCACACCAGACCTCGATTTCTCTTGTACTCAAAGTGAGCCACATCTTTTTTCAAGAAAGAAAGGGGCTTCAATCAAAAATATCTTCTGCAGGGAAAGATGGAAAAAAACAACTAAGCTGGAAAAACAACATTTACTGTGCAGCCAGATATGATGTGCCAGCTCCGCCATGTCAGCCCACGGGATATCACTTCACATATACTCGACTGGGTCATTTAGCACACAAGAGGAGACCTGGCCAGCGAATGTTTTGGATTCTGGTGGAATGAGGGTGTTGTCCAAACTGAGTCATTGAGGCTTGCAATGTAGTATCACACATTACCGTGTAGGTAGTGATGCCATCCTGCATGTTTTACTGTATATCTGTTTCTAAGCACTTTCAAAATTGAACTGCTAAATTGGATGCATCCAAGTTTTCAAGTTGTAGTGAGATGCACGAGGAACACTGCGCATTAAACCTATAAGCTATTTCCAGTTAATATTCATTATATTCATTTAATTTAGTATTCTTCCTGGTTGCCTCTTTTTTTGTTCTCACTGTCTGGCTAGTCGTTTAAATGTTCCCATTTTAATGAACAAACAGTCATCACGGTGTGCTCATTACTCACACATGCACTTGCATGAGGTGTTGTATAACATCTCATGCAATAATGTCCTGCTTTCACCATCATTCACGGTGAAAAGGGATAGTGTGACAGGGGACCCTTCTAGCCAGATATATAGCGAAGCGAACACCTCAGAAAATTTATTAAAACAGCCAAACCACTAAGCCATGATGTTGAGAGTTTCCATGTATACAGTACATAGTTTTCTCTAGATACTGATACTGATCTGAAAAAACATTCCAAGCTTTTAATCATAGGTCATGCTGCTTTTCTTCCTTTCAAAATCGACCTTTAGCTGATACTTGGGACATGTGCAACGAGTGTGACTTGGCATCTGTTAGACAGCCCAGTGATGTCTGCCTACTTAGCAGAGACAAGTGAAAGGTCAGTGTGCTCCTGGTGCTTAGAGGTTCAAGGCTCAGGGCATTAGATTCAAACCTGTGTCTAAAAATCAATTATGCCCTTCAGAGGTTTGAAAGGCCTTCAAAATGGATAGCTGTTTAGAGGGGGAACAGCAAGACAAAATGACAGATAAATACGTGGAAATAGCTTGGGTGGGAAGAGCTGAGCCTGATCCTTTAATTCTTCGAAAATGAGCAGAAATTGCTTCGTGGAATAATTTTTTTTTCCCCTCTTCAATTCATTGAATAATTTATTCCCTTTTCATGAGTCACTAATGGCTATGGAGTCCTGGGTAGCTGGGTAGCTGGTATTTGAAGTTAAATTTATTTCAGGTATTGTGAGTCAGACCGCTAAAAACATTAAATCAGCAGTCACTGGTCAGAAATCTACAGGAAACACAGGAAGGCTTTATGGCCTATATATGTCAGGAAATGGCACAGAAAATTGATGTCCTGGACAATAATGTACAATTTGAGATATGACCAGTGACAATCATGATCACATTACCAAAGTCAAATGGAGAAAGGGGATAAAAAAGCCATGTTCAAGGCTGAGGAGAGTGGTACCTGTATTATATACAAACGGCACCTGTAAGAAGCTGCCGTGTGTATGCTGAAACATAGGAAAAGGTTTTAAAGCATATATACACACATGGCAGGTACTTAGTGTGTATACAGTAGCTTCAGTGAAATTGTCACTAGTTGTGCAATTAGCGGGGTGACAAGCATAAGTAGTGACAACAATGTTGATCGTAAACAATACCCATTGCTGACAGATTATTGTTACAGTATAACAAAGAGCTTTGCTCAATAATGGGATAGAGAATAGCACAACCGCTTATTAATGCAACAGGTGTGAAACAACATCTGCTGCCTGTGACTACTGTACTGCCATAAAGGAAATAAATACTTGCGTGACAATTCACTCCTAAGAGATATTCCTTTCATTTAGTAAAAACACCGTACAGAAATATATGGCAGAAAGGGCAAACATTACAGAAGTCTATTTATTTTATGCTCATACATTAATAAAAAAAATAATAAAAAATTGCTCTGCAAAAACAAAGATGCAAAAAAATGGATGTGCACCCAGTGGCATGTTAATAAATGACTTTTGGATACACAAATCTGAATGTGGGCGCATGAACAAAGAATCAAAGTTTGCCACACAGATGGACACCCCCCACCACGCTGAGAAGAAAATGGGGGCTACTGACTATACAGTGAAGAAAAGTGAGAAAAGCAGGGGGAAGACAAAGTGGGAGGGAAACTGACAGATAGCGATATAATGTGAGACGGAAAACTCAGGGGATGCGGGGGCTTCGGGGGTGCTGAAAAGAAGTGGATGAGGAGGAGGAGGAGAGCAAAATGACATACTCAGAAGCAGTGAGGCACAAGTCTCATGTGATTTGGAGAGAATTAGAAGAGGAAGTGCTGTGGGGGAGATAAGCAGCACAGAAAACTGGTCATACCACAGGTTACAAACATCCGGCCAGAGAAGTAGCCTTAGTACAAGAGAGGGGATTCACATAGCGGAAACATGTTAAGATAGCGGTTTACCCCTTCTTATCTCCAGTAACACACCCATGGGAAGATAAATATTCATTCCCCTTCCCCAGTGCCCAGTACTAGAGCCTCCCCCAAAGGGGTTTTGTCAGTGAGTTCCATGTAAAAGAGCCATTCACAGTTGGTTAATGATACGACTGCAAAATCACCCCCCCTCCCCCAAAGAAAGGGAGTCAAAACTAAATATTTTTAATGATGTATTTTATCCACAATTAACACATTTAATTTACGATAAAAACAAAAGGCCATTAAATGAACAGAGATTTATGCAAATTTGCACTCACATGTTTGCAGCTCTGTCGCCCAAAATCAAATCAAGTGCTTCTGATTTTTATTTTTCCCAAAGCTACATCAACAAATGACCAGATCATAAGATGAACATTGCACAAACAGAAACCGAAGAACACTATGTGGGGAGAAACAGACGTTCAACCTTAGAAGCTTTGGATAAATAAGAAAAGAGAAAAATTATTGTGGAAATCTTACAATGATGAGAGTTAAAACCACAGAAACACTTTGCAGAAGCGTTGCCATTGATTGTGGAGCTATGAAGATGAAGCTATTAATGCCACAGAACTCCTAGAAAATCCCTCCCATTGAGCTCGGAACAATGGGATTATGGAGCCAATCACTTATTACCTGGCTAAAAATAGGGCTCGGATCAACTCTGTCGACTGGAATGGATCAGAGTTGAGTTGTTGATAAAACTCTATGGTTACTTGACAAGTTGCAGAGAATCTCTTATGACTTACATCGGTGTATTCAGGACTTCCAAAAAGGCTTACAGTACGTATGCCACCACTGCTTGGCATGACGCTATCCATGGAGATAGTATCTTTACTCATACACAACCAACAGATACGGAGAAACATTTCTACTCAACTGGAGCTCTTTCCGAACTCCTGAAACAAGTGAGTGCAGAAAAGCATTCTATGCCAACAAGCACTGAGAGAAACACCTGGGATTTCATTGTGCTGGATCAAGTAGGTCAACTTTATGCACCAACCAGTGTTCACCTCATGCTGGGAAGGTAGTGTACACTCAGCTTCTACAGTATTATGTGGGGAGTTGATGAAGGCTGTTAGACTCAATTATAAAGTATTCTTGTGGTCTGGAGAAGTAAAGTGCTGAGCAAAGAGGCTTAAAGCTGTGTAAAGCTGCTGAGTTGGCTTATAATTCTCTATAGGTCCAGTACTTCAAGCAGCCTTTTCACCTTTTTCATTTGCTTTTTGTGTTATTGGTACCCAGAAAATTACTTAATAACGCAAGTTTAAACATCATTTCTGATCAGTGAAGTCAAACTGGTGTGAAAAATATGCATAGCAAATGTATTTCTATGGAGAAAACACAAGGTGTTTTGCTCAAACCTTTTGCAAAGTAAGTGGCAACACGCTGCTAGACTAGTAACCATGGCATAAGCCATTTATTCTAGCCAACAATGACTGGGAGCCCCTCATTTCCCTCTGACAGATGGAGGGGACCAACCATAAAGCAGGAGCAGAAATCATTAAGTCAGCCAAAGCCCTCCAGAGTGGTTTTAATTGTGTGTGCTGGAGCTGTAGGCACAGCTTACCTGATGGCTGCTATAACTAACTGCCCTCATAGAGACAGACGAGATCTTCTGTATACGTTTAGAGAGAGATTTTTGTTCAGAATGTACTTCTGGGACTGGAACGATGGGGAGAGACAGAGAGGCGAGGAGTGAGAAAACAGTTCATTGCAGAATGAGCAGATTGGATGCTCATCGTCGGAGAGAACTTTGTCCAGCAGGAGATGCTTGAGCACCTGGTTAATGCTTTCATGGCTCATCATTTAAAGCAGGCACACCACTATCCACGGTAACATTGTCAATGTGACACCCTGCTGAGGCCTGTGCCTTCGGTCCAGGCCTTACCAGCAGGCCTTCAATGTGTGTGTCAGACAGAACACTCATTCAAAGTGTAAATCAATGGCCTTTCAACAGCGACGCTGCTGTGCCTGTTTATCAATCACCGAATAAAGCTGAGCAACAGCAAAACGTGAGCTCACACACAAAGTGCCAGATTACAAACGATCAAGAAAGGTTGTCCTCGGTGCGCGCGTGCGCACACACACACACACACACACACACTCCTCTGCAAAGGAAAAGGCATTCATACAAACACTTACTCAGCCAAGTAAGCAGTGACAAAAGGCAAAGAGATGGGCAAAAACACATACCCATCCACAAACAAAGATAAACACACCTCAACTGATGTGCTGACAGGTCAGAAAGGACTTAGATTCCCTGTCTTGTGCATAAAAGCATATCAAATTCTGTTAAAGAGGACAGTCTGCCAAGGCACTCTACTTTGACTGACATATAAGTTATAAATCAGTCCACTTAAAACAAGCTTTACTTTAAGCTCCCAAAAACTGAATGGTAACATCATGGCAAAAATCTCTCACTGCAGACAGGTACCCACTGCAATACATCCTAACTGATTGCAACTATACATGGGGGTACCCATTTATCATGAAAGATTTTTCAAAGCAGCTTCAGCTGGCGTGTTAATAATCCATGTTTATTTTTAATTATAAATGATTCCTTGGCCTCCTCTTGAGTCACAGCAACATCAGCACAAACTCCACCCAATCCTGACCCAGTACCATAGACGCATATCGCATGTGTAGCAGCCAGTCATCCACGGTGGTATAGATAATGTACCCTCAGTTTAACTCTCTAAACACTTAATCTTATTAAAGGAGCTGCTTAATGAACTCAGAGGGAAGCCCTTCTGCTTTTTCCCTCAGAGAGAAACAAAAGTGGTTTACAAGAGTGACGATCGGCAGCATCCACCCTGAAGCTTTAATGTATATTCATGCTCAACACTCATTCATCAGTCATGTGCAGAAAAGAGAGCCTGACAAACGCAGAGACAGAATCAGAACTGGAGCTAATTCACCAATAACTGACAACAATAAAGCAATAGTGTGCAGATAGCTATTACAATATTAATAATACTAAATCAATAAATCAAAATGGGGATAGTGACTTTACAGTAATTTGGGGTTGTTCATCGTGGTAAACATAATTTATAAATGATTAAATGAATGAAAGTATTAAAAATGTTCAAAGAAAGATGAAACCGCAGATGCAAATTGATGTCAAGGTGTTCCTGAGATATCTCATCAACTTCAATGGCTTCTTCACTGTCTTGTCAAGCTTGTCACTGGCGTATGAATTTACAGGAAGAGGCAGCTGCATCAACAGTGTGTCAAAGAAACTTACTTGTACTCCTCCTGGGTGAAGATTGGAATGCGAGAGGGCTGAAGGACGGTGATCTCCACCAAAGTACTGTTGAACTTCACCGGCTCCCCATCATCATAGGCTATCACAAACAACTGCAGAGGGCAAGACACAACACACATAAACATTATACAAATTCAAATGCAAGTACAAACCTATATACTTATTTCGCCATGCTACTTGTAACTACATGAATAATTTCCTTTTTGAGAATGCTTGGCCTTCTTTGTAAATATGTTCAGCCTTCTAATAAAGTCGGACTAGCAAAATAAGAGCAAGCAGCCTGATGAACATTTAAAGAAATAGAAAGGAGAAAAATCAAGACAGAAGCTTGAGGTAGATAGGCAGGTTAGGAGTCAAAGAGCCATCCTCATTAGGACCTAATGTCCTGCCATGCCTGCTCCAGTCTTTGAAACCACTGATAAGCTATGTAAGGTCACCTTAAACTGGTCTAATCTAGGTTTAATCTAAAATCTTTTTACTATTTATATTTAGTTAGCAAAAAAAAAGTAGCAATTAGGATATAGCTTAGATGATTATGATTATACTATCGCCATCAATTGTACTTTTTTATATTACATAATTAAAACCAACACTGTTTGCCCTCTCCAGCGCAGTCCCATCCTTGTCTTTGTGTGCCTCATTTTTTGCTATTGATGATTTCATTAAGATACGATTTCATATTAGTGTATGTTTTTTTTAGAGGAATGGGGTTGGCTCAGATTCCCTGTGGGCAATCTGAAAGAGAAGATCCCTTTCTGCTCACTATAATCATAATCTAACTGTACAACAATTCAGTTGAAATGGCAATCTCTGGACATGCTCCAAGTGCTGACATAATAACAGAGTAACATTAAATGGAAGTGCCACACTGAACTTCTAAGTAGTAGAAGCTTGTCATGGATACTGTCACCATAATCACCACCACTCACCTTAAAAGTGACACTGGGCTCTTCATTGAGATTGACCCTCGTGATGACTCTTCCACTATTCTCCTCTACATCAAAGATGCGGCCGCTGTATGGTGACCTGTCCAGGTCCACTCTGTAGCGGACAAAGCTGGCTGGAGTACCCTGGAGGAAGCAACCAGGGAAACATGAACCACATTAACTTCATAATAATCCACTTAGCATGTCACCTTTCACGTTTACTGATGGAGCCAGTAAGTCATGAGAGGTGTCAAAGTAATTAACCACATTAAAAATGCATGCAAGCCTGAAGGATATAGCAATATTGCTTGCTTAGGAATTTAACATTATCATTGTTGAATTTTATAGCTTATCTGTGTGCGGAGTTGAAGCAGTTTACGTCAGAAAAGGTTTTTCTTCTCTGCAACCTGAGAGATTTCCATCATGTTTCACATCCTGCTCCTATCCATTTTAACAGCTCTCCTCTTCTCACAGCCATCATTAGTCTTTCTTCATGAGTAATATGATTAAAGTCACTGTTATTCATTGATGCAGCCTCTTTCCTTTAATCTGGAATATAAAACTTCTCTTTTCACCCAACCCCTCTAGCTTCCAACTTACATTCATTAGTAAGAGCCTGGGCTTTAACATGACCCTTTGATTAAGATTAATCATGGCTCCTGATTACTAATCATCTCTATATTATCTCTCTATCCCATTGCAGTTTCATCCCTTTTTACCTCAAATTTGGCCTGACTTTTAATAAGCTTTTTGAAGCACTTGTCCCTTGCCTGAACTGCTTTGGCTCCCCAGGGAAAGGGTAAAACCTGGGCCTGGAGAGAGGAGGGCGGGGGGGGTAAATCTTGTAGCAGCAGTATATCCGTTGGGAGGTTTACTCATACAAATGTGTCTCTAAGAGGTTCCAAATCTATCTGAGTGAGTTCACTAAGTTGATCCTCAGAAAAATGGTCTCATCTCTAAAAGCTCTTCAAATTGTTTTCTAACATGTAATGGAAAAGATTTCAGGACAGGATCATTAGGAATGAAAAAAACAAACAAAAACAAAACAAAACAAAACAAAAATCCCCAAAACAAAACAAACCTCCCACAGGAGAATCTCATATGGCAGCTTCAGTTCTAAGACCGCTACAGAGGCTCGTACAGATATAGTTAAAGTCATTTGTTCAAGGCTAAATATAAACTGCTGGAAAATGAATGAGAGATACAGTACCAACCTTGATTTTGCTCAATTTCTATTCAGTTTACCTTTTTGAAACCTTTATATGTCTAACTTCGCTTGAGAATGGCACCAAACCAAAACTGCAACTAATGATTACTTTGACAATTGATTAATCAGTTGGTTATTTTTTCAGTTATTAATTATTTCTAAACATGTTATTCAATAGACTGAACAGTTTTTGTTTGTTTGTTTTGAATAAAAAGCAAAAACAACAACAGTCAGCAGTTAGATTAATGGAGCTTTACCACCACCTCGGTTTTGGTAAGCTTTCTTCCCCCACATTAAGAAATGCTGCCACTGTACTTCTGTGTATTACAACGTAGATGCAATTATTAGATTGTTAAAAGAGTTAGCAACTAATTTAACAATCGAATAGTTGTTGCATCCCTAAAATCATCATAATGTTCAACTGCATCTTGTATTTTTCCTGGCAGATTGCGCAATTTTAAATTAATCAGCGCTTCCAGGTTTAGCACAAATCTTCCGTATTGATAAGTGGTCCATTTTTTTTCAGCAACTCATCAGTGGCACGGAAATTATGTTAAAACATGAGTCAAATACTGACTGTACTGTAGTTACAGTGAATTTTTACTCTGATGACAGACATTTTCAGCTTTACAGCTTTTCTTGTCTGCCATTCAGCTCAAGACTCTAAATGTTTTATGTCCACTGCCAGAGTGAACTCACTGTGTCATTAGCATTGCAGATGAGCACTAAAAAAAATAAATAAAAAAAAAAATTACAGAGTACTCAGCACATAGTGTTTTTTTGGAGTAGTAACCTGGAGCAAAATTTGAAAACAGATTATTTATAAAATTATCTTTTGTTTTCTTTTTGATGTTTCTTTTTTCATTTTAGATAAAAATCTGTTTAATGTAAAATATCAAGTTAATTAATTCAAAAACAAGCTTAAACAAGGAATGATGCTTAAGAGATGACAGCACAGCGCAGTTTGAGCTGAGCTTGAAGACGGAAAAACCAACACACTGATATGACCTGCTTGTGCAGCGATGAATGAAAAATGGAGTCGAGTGTTAAAAAATATGGGTGGCTGTTTTGCCTTCTCTCTGAAATGTACAAAAACATGATGTCTGAGATATGAACACAGTTGCACCTTCGAACATAAATCTGTGATTAAGTCCTATAAGGACTACGGACCAGAGTACGCCTTTTTGTCTGCTTTTCTCTTGTGTGCAGGCTTGTGTGTTTGTGTATTAGAGAGAGAGTGTGTGTGTGTTTAACAAGCACTCGACTAAACCCTGTTCCACCAAACAAAAGTGCCAATGATAGGCATCCTGTCAATAAAATACTCTTAACTCCCAAATCCAGGTCAATAAGAGACTGGGTTAGTCAGCTCCTGTTAGGAAACCTAATCTCCCTGTCTGTCAAAGCACCAGGAGGCTTGGGGGTGAGGGAAAGCCTCTGCCAGGCAGGGGAAGTGAGACGTACTGCAGTGACTGTGGCACTCCGAGGATGTTATACCTCCCACAGCTGGAAGTGACAGGCATCCATCCATCCCTAAGTGTTTTTGTGCGTCAGAAAGTACACAAGCTCAGCAGGATCACATGAGCTGGATGCCTTCTAATAATATACATTTTCATGTGTCCAGCCATACCTGAATTTTGATTTTTTCCTTTTTTAAACTTGTAGGAGCTGGAAGCTTTTAGAGAAAGGCTGAGAAAGCAATGGGTAATTCATATTTCCCTTTTTTGCAGTTAAAATTTTAAAGTAAGTTTTTTATATATATATGTAAAAATAAAAGGACTGTTTTATAAGATTCAAGGTAGGTTTGGAGAAGTATCTATAAAACGTAAACAAAAACATTCTGTACCACAGCTAAAAAGAGAAGATGTGCGCAAGAAGACTGCTGAGTCACCAAGTGCAGTGAAGTTTTAAAGTGTGTGGCGGTGCAAATAAAAGAGGTTGAGCTGAGGTAAATGATCTGGAACCAAACATTCTCAGGGCTGGTTCTTTCCTAAATAATATATGTAAAACAATTGATGAAGCAAGGAAGTTTAAATGTTCCTAGTTGCTTTTGCAATTCCTCCTCTTAGCCACCCAATTTCTAGTCCCAACAGGAACAAAATGTTCTTATTCTGCATTGTGTGTTATTCTGTTTTTTGGTTTGTTGACTCCAAAAGAAAAAAGAGAGAATCTTCATAGCTCTAGTCCCAGGACAACCCACTCCAACACTGTGAGGTAAACAAGTCTGAGGTAAGATGCTGCTGTTTGAGGCAACTGGTAAATGACTCGTAGACATGAAGATGTTAAACAAGACCCCCTCACAGTTAGAACCACTGATGTGGAATGAAAACACAGACAGCCCTCTAGCTCTAATCAGAGCATTGCAGTCTTGAAAACACCTTTAAAATGTGCTGTGCGAAATGGCTAAATTGGCTGATGTTATGCAAGAAACAGAAAGACGGTGAAACTGATCCAGCTGGGCTTTAATCTTTGCTAGGTTTATTAGAAACAGAGATGGTGTCAACAAACTTCACAAAATTCTTTTGAAATTTAATCACCAGCGTTGTATGAACTACATTTTTCACATGTAAATTTGAAGTCAGATTGCACTCACAGGCGGGTCTCGGTCCTCAGCGAAAACAGTCGTGATGACTGTTCCCTTCTCTGCATTGGGTGCCACCATGCCCTTATACAGGTCTTGACTAAAGATGGGGGGGAAGTCATTCATGTCCTAGACAAAAAAAGAGAGAGATACAATCAATGAATTGAAGGCATATCGAAACCATGGCTGAGGTCAGCACAGTACAAAATGGTCAACCTTTCCTACAGCACGCATCAAAGATATCTCTCTGGTGCCTAATTCATTTATCAGTGTTGGTATAATGATTATACGGAATCAGTAATATTATTTATATGGTAGTATAGCAACAATGTTGTATTACACAATTTTCTTTTATTTATAACCAATCACATTCGTATTTGTCTCGCTTTGCATGTACATTTCAATGTTTGATGGTCAGAGGAAGGTCCTGCAGATGAGCCTATTGTTGTTGCCAAGTAAGATAAGAGAAGGCAGAACACTCAGATTTATATTGTTGAGAGTATTGAGAGGGATTTTGCAAGGAGGACCTTTGGAAAGCTGCTGTCTAATCATAATCTCCCTCCTTGAACCAAACAGACGCGAAAACACAAAAACATCAAGCTTCCTTGGACATCAAACTGAATGAGTGGGCTGACAGGGAAGCATCGAAATTCTAAAGTAGGCCCAAACAACCACAATAACAAGACTGATGAAATGTTGCGAAGACTGCTGTCTTATTGCATATTTTATCTACATAAGACACTGTCCAGGCCAGGAAGAAGTTTTGCTGGGATTCAGTGATTATGGTTCCCTGGAACACATATGAGGACATAAAATCGCTGCAGCTTTTAATCACCTTCTCCCTGTAAATAATGCACAGTGCAGCTCTGCCATACTTCGAGGCTAAGAAGAAATCTTCTTAACTGTGTAACCACTGCTTTGGTGTGTGAGAATGAAAACTCCAGTAAGCCACTCATATATCTCTCAGGAAGAAGTCAGCTCTATAGTATAACTGCTGGAACCTGATTTTCCTTTCTCCTGATGTTCTCATTACTTTCCAGTGGTTTGACTGAGCAATGGGCGACAGCATGTGCTCTATAAAGTCTGTGGTGGAGGCCGGCCTCCCTTTTATCTATACACAGGTATAGTATTTCCTAGCAGAAAATCTATGATCCAGCTCTTGCTTTTGAACAATAAAGCCCGATCCTTGTGTTGCAAATGTTCACAAGGAAGTTGTGTACAAGATGCACACACCGACAGACATGTGCTTGCATAAAACCTACATGTAATATGGTTGCACACTCACTGTATCACCATTCGTATTCACACTCTTTAAGTGCCCAGGGACAAATACACACACACACACACACACACAGTGTCTGTATTACATTTCTCAAGAGTCTGGCTCATTCAGAACTGCAAGACAAGCAGGACACAGAAATCCATCACTGCAAGCCATCTGATGAAAGAAGGAAAAAATAAAAAATAAAACAACAAAGCAGTACAAGGGGAAATCAAATACAAGTGACTTCAAATACGTGGAATCAGTTCTATCTCTGGTCCCCGAGAAGCCATGTGAATAGATTTGGCTCATTTTAATTCATGTCTGCCATTTCAAATAGCACACAGTGGTTTTATATCAGTGGTTGTGCAGTGCTTTATCCTATCAAACACTGTTCCTGGGTGTCAGCACAAACGCCACAACAAAGCTTGTCCTTATCGTAGGATAAACTTACTCTCCAGGTCGGCAAATCATGTGGCGAGCTGGTTTAAGTAAATTTAGGCATTCTCTCCCATTCAGTCAATGATAGAGAGATTATGGGGTGGACTGCATTCATAGACAGATTCAGCAGCACAAAATTACCCAGAGTTAAAACACACCACTATTAACACACAGACGCACATACAGATGAATAGTATCACAATGGAAAGCATCTAATCCTTTCGTTAGAATTCAGCCGTTAAGCTCTTGAAAGTTGGAAAGGGAACACAAGCTCCTGAAAAACCTGCCATAATTGCTGTCACAGAGCTAATGAGTCATTCAGATCTGAAATAGCACTTTGTGCAAGGCAGAAACACCTATCCATCAATTCCCTTTGTCCTAATAACACTGAGAGGATGGGTTTGGAGGCCGAAACATGTTTTACAAAGGAGATTCATTCAGCTTTTGCACTAAAAGGCGCAATATTGGATTTTATATCATAACAGCAGCGCAGGTGCATCGCCGAATGCTGTTTCCACTCCCCTTTTTGGCCAGTTATTGCTGCCGTGAAACTCTGGTAAGGACTCACCATACATACACTGTCACCGCACCAGCTCCTGAGGGACGATGAGGAGAGATTGGAGGGAAAACAGACAACAGAGCAGTTGGCTTTGTCTGACTATCTTGGGGGGGTGGGGGCTCTTACCGTGATGCGAACCATGACAGTAGCTTCCCCTGGAGGCGTGACCCCTCCTTGGTCAACAGCTTCCACCTGGAAAGTGTAAGATGCCCCCATGCTCATAGAAGCCAGGTCCTCAAAATCCAGGGTCTGCAGCATAGCTAACTCCCCTGTGACAGGGTTCAGGGAGAATAGCTGTCTCGCCGCCTCAGTCTTGATCCGATAAGTGATATTGGAGAAAAGGTCTGAGTCTTCCGCCTTTGAGCAGCAGGACGAAGACAGGAGTGAGTAGGAATAACAATTTGAAATAAATTAGGACATTTGAGGGAAAAATACGAAAGTGATGGAGAGAAAGAGAGGAAGAGCCACATATTTCTACAAAAACTGGGACCTTTATAAATAGACTTATAAGCTGGTGGGTAAAAGCTGTGGGAATAAATATTAATGTTTCTATTTTAATTTTTATTTCAATGCTGCAGGGGTTACTTACATCAATCATTAATGGGCTCTGATTAAATTAAACCACTAAGGAAAGCTTAAGCTCTTCCTTACTGCATTACACCACAACTCCCAAAGTAGATATAATTTGCATACGCTTCTGTGATAAGAGATTATTAGATGTCATATGTGAACACAGGAGTGCATATTGTTGTGTTGTGTTGATGAACCCTCTTCGCACAGTCCTACATAAAAAAATAAATAAATTTAAAAAAAAAGAGGTGATATTTTAGTAAAACCCAAAAAAATCAACGTCATGGTGGAACTAGAGAAAAAGTGGGGCATCACCTACATTATTAGAATATAATATATATACTGTACAAAAGTTGCTAGTAAATGAGCAAGTGAAACCTTTGACCTGCTGGTGGCACTAAGTGAAAAGTCATCTACATTTTGACAAACTTTAAAGTAGGTACTCTGTCAAAAAGCTTCTGCCTCCCAGTAGTAGTAGAGGTAAGATTTTGATCATCACAAGAAATAAATTTCACCCTCTGGAAACTTACGACCAAGAAATAGACCAACTCAGCTTCTTCCTTCTCTCAGTGTCTCTCTCACCGTCTCACTTTTTCTCCCAAGGTGTTTTTCCAACCAGTTCATCCTTTTAGAGTTCAGGTGTCATTGTCTTGGAGATTAACGGTGTCACTGTATCACTGTCACTCACCTCCAACCCTCAACCCTCTACCACACTGTTTCTCACTCGCTCTTCCTGCTTTATCCCTCACTGAGAACTGTCACTCACAATACGCCAGCAATTACTCGCCCGTCTGCTCTGAATTTTCTCTGCGTTCAAAGCTTCTTCCTTGACTTCCTTCAGAGCAAATATGTCTGTTGACATTTTACAGGGCTAATTCTACCAGATAGATTGTCCCACATTAAAAAGTTTTTCAGTGTCTGTGAATTCATTAATGTTAGTAAAAGGTGATGAAAAATTACCCTCCACTAAAGGACAAATGACTTAAAAAAATGCAGCTTTCACTCTCACTCCATCAAAAAATGCCATGACAGGAGAAGGAAAAACGCGGTGTCCTGCTGTGTGCCTAAGACTTTATGTTATATTTGGAAGCTTTTGATATTTTAAACTTTAAATTGCCTGCACTTTCAGTTAAATTTATGCTAAAAGCCCATTAATACAACAGTTGTTTGAAGCACCTGTGCTGCTACATATGAAGGGGGACACGAGACATAAGGACGGAGAAGAGCAGAAAACATTGACAAAATTACTTACTCTTAGCTGAAGTATCACAGTTCCCACAGGGCTGTTCTCAGGTACATTCACTACATATGTTTGCTGAGAAAAGACAGGGCTGTTGTCATCAATATCCGTGACCCAGACCGAGACGGTTATGGTCCTCCGACGTGGATCCACCGCCCCATCTGAGGCCTCTACCACCAGGTCATATTGGTTCCGAAGCTCCCGATCGAGAGGCACTTTTGTATAGATGCTGCCATTTTCGCTGACAATAAACAAGTCAGGGTGATTCACAATCCGGTAGCGTACCTGCCCATTGGCCCCTGCATCTGGATCTGTGGCCTGCAGAAATATAAAATGATCAGAGGGGCCCTGTTATTGTGTTGAGCCTCATGTCATTCAAATGCTTGCTTCTGAAAAGTCAGACTGACCTTGCCTTTCATCACAAAGCAACACGAGAAGAAGAGATAAAAATCCCTCAGAGAGCACAAAGCTTGTTTTCTCAATAAGAGGGCTGTGTGATATTTTGAATATCTGCACTCAGCCAAGTTAGATCTCTGCTCACACAGTAGAAACCTGTTAAGTTTCAGATCAAAATGTTTTCATCCACCAATGAATGTGAGCAAGGTTATTCCAATTCATACTCCAATTCATATTCCATACTCCTTAACCTCCACTGAGGCAGATATACCAATACACAATCATTGCTACATAAGAACACTCACTGTAGTGCCAGGTTTCTAGAAATATCAGTCAGCATAGGCCATGAACAGAAATATCTCTGTATTACTGCTTAATAGATCCTCCAAAATGATCATACAGCTCAATAAACAACTCTCTAAAACTCATTTAGTACATTTAGTGTTTTAATATTAGAGCCCCCAGCTGTGAGGACAGCTTAGGTTTGAATTACGTTTAGGAGACCCAAGGCCTGATTTCTATATTCTGGATAACCAGACAGAAGTGCAGTATTATTTGTCTTATGTTGCAATAGCCATTGTCTCACGGCGGACTGAGATGAAAAAGCAAATATCACTTAGCAGTTTTGTTAACTGAAACATAAATAAAAAAGTCATTTCTATTGTGGTGCTGCTGAATGAAACTGATAACCTTGTGAAGCACCGAGAGTCCATTTACATTCATAAATAACAACAGAGTCACAAAATATTCACCAATACACAGCATATGAATGACAATCTTTAAACTAGCAATTCCCTTAAAGCAACCTTTAAAGCTGATGTGATTCATCGTATGATCCATTAGAGCTTGGCTTTATCCAAATGCCTTACCTTACTGTGTTTACAGAAGCTTCAATACAAAGCCGTCCAAGTTATAGTACTGGAATCGCACCAAAACAAACTTTCACACACTTCAGCTTCATATTCTGTTCTTCATATTGAGATGAAAGTCTCACTCAGGCTCTGATAAGTAATCACAAGTTTAAAAGGCCAGAGCCCTCTATCATGCAGGAAGAAACTCTCAGTCTCTTAGCATTCAGGGAATAAAAAGAGTAAAATAAAAACTGCGAAAAGAAAAAAAAAAAGTCAGAGAAATGGACAGGTACATGGTGGGGGCAAATTACAAATTTTAATTCCTGCGGGGACATGACAGGTCACTATTAAAGCCTGTGGATATACATCTCTATGCTCATACTCCAGCTGTCACCACTGTGGCAGTAATTTTTTGTTGTAATTGAGAAAGAGACAGAGAGGGGAAACACAATGAGGGGCATCAAGGTTTCATTTCGTCTGTCTTTTTGGAAATGATTGCTCAACGCCTGTGCAAGTAAGCACAGAGCAGCTGGAAGAGGGGAAAGATATCAAACAAAGGCTGCGAAAACCGGCCCCCAATTTGTTGTACATGGAGTCACTGACAAATATTCAAAGCCAAGGCTAAAAATTGGACCTCAGCATTGATCCTTCACAAATCAGACAAAAGCGCATCATGTCAATATGTGGAGAAGGATCTTCTCTGCAGGCATTACGTAACAAAAAATATCAGTCCTCCTTGCCTTGTAAGGGGTACAGTCCCATTAAGTGACAGACATTAAAATCAAACATCGAATGTGAATATGAAGAAACACTTAAATATATTATGGAGGTCTACATGGGGTAGCACATAGGTTCTGCAGAAGATGGCAGACATGCAAAGTTTCGGTGTTCAAGTTATCAAGACTATATACTCTGGATTCAGGGCTCGGCCAAATTATTACCAACATATTTTCATTAGAAAACTTCATCGTAACTGCAGTTATGGGAAACCGTTTTTCAGTCAGGATCCAGTAGTCTGGTTATTTGGCATTGGTAAGTGGCACGGGCATCTGATTGTGAGATGGTGGGCAGGTTTGGTACACTGATTCTGGGAGCGGTGGGAACATCCTGCAGGTGAGGGAGGCTGCAGAAAAAGCAGCTTGAGCAGGTCGCTGCAGCCTCAAAAAATAAGCCCACGTAATATATAGTATTTGAGAAATTAGTCTCCTTTGTGTGCTGCTGGCTCGGGTCCAGTGGTTTCTTTTGGTCTTTTTGCATTTGCAAAAAGGCCATATTCATCTTGCTTTGGATGATGAATGCTAAAACCTAAAATTCTGCCTGAATTGCCCATTTACACTGGAGGCAGAATGACATATTTCACCCCGGGCGCAGTATTTTCAAACATAAAACTAAACATTCATGTCTCCCTCTCACGTCCAAACAAAAGGAGTGATAACTGTATTTGCATTAGCCAACTCAAATATAGAATAGCAATGCCTACAAATGTCTTCAGTTTGTAGCAGGATAAAGCCATTGAAACTTTACTGAGGTTTATGCTTGGCAAAAAAATAAATGACATTAAGCCTAACAGCCTCTCCAGTTAGCAACAAATCTACATGATTCTTCTGTGATGTGTCCTAAATGAATGTCAATCCATTTGTGTGCCGGTCATCTGCATTCTGATTATGGATTGCTGTTTTGAACAGAATGGGCCCATAAGGCGTAGGATATATCAGTCATAGAGCAAATAACTTTGTTAGCACAACCAGCAGTGCTGTCAATTGTGATAACAGAGAAAATTCTCTCCAGTCTACGTGTGTGTGTGTGTGTAAAATAAGAACAGGTGGGGAAGCAGTTCCAAAATGCTTCAGGGGTAACATTAAGATGCTTAATGGCATAATACATTTGCATTGCAGCCATTTTCAATTTTGGCAATTGGCTGAGACTTTGTGGTTGACTGCATTGTTGCTCCCTTCTAGTAAATTCAAGGAGTTGCAAGAAAAATGTACTGATTTTAGAGTAATGCCACATTTAAGTGTGTAATTATTGCGACACAAATGGTACAGTAGTTTTAGGTCTTTATCACATTCATTCCTACATCTGCTGCTTGACTTTTACTTAGCGTGTCACGTGTCAGTAACCCGTGGGCGACTGTTTTGACAGGGACAACATTTCCTCAGTGAGACCTTTTAGCAGACGTGCACATGCACACAAAGCTCTTCAAAAATAAAACAAAAACAAAAACATAAAAAGATGTTATTTAGGCCCACAGAAAGAGAGCAAACAGTTTCAGAGAATTTGTCAGCCTATCAGGATGGGTGATGAAACACAGAGAAACACTTAATGCTTGCCATACGTTAAGCGATGATGCTCTGGCTCCCCAACTTTTAGTTTTTCCATCATATGCCTCACTGTGGTGTGTGTGACCACCATTGTGTGAACTCAACAAGTCTGAGTGGCAGCATCGTTCTCCCTCTACAAAACTTTTGTTTTCACCTTAGATAAATTTTATAATTAGTAAACAAACCAGTCAGGCTAATGCTTCTAATACTCCACTTGAAAATGTTCTCCTTCTTGGCTACTTCTGCACCTTGCAGTTGAATAAATGATTGTCAGTATGAGTTAATAAAGTGTGAAAATGTGACAAAGTAGCTTTGTTACTTATTGGCACTTAGAAACTAAATGCCACATCTGAAATGTTGCTTAATTTCTGTTGGAGTATGAGTTAATTTCTCCTTGGGCCCTGTCTACAACTATAAATAAAATCATAGAGGAAGACAGTTAACAATATTTTTACCTATATAACAGTCCACTCCTCATATCGAGGTGTTGAATAAACAATTAAATCTTTGTATGAAAAATAGGGAAATGTCTGTCCAGCATCAAAGTATTAGGTGAAGAACAGAAAGAAGGAAGAAGCTCTAAAGGAAACAGTCAGTGCTATTGTTGCTAAGTTGGAGTGACCATCTATTTATATTCTTCAACTGTGACAGCCGTATACAGCTTATGGCATGTCAAAAACCTGAACGTATTCGTCTTTTAGCTAAATTATTTCTTACCTAATTAAGACATACCTCTCTCTATTGCAACCTTTAAATGGAACCCATTTAAAATGATGAGAAGGCAGATGAAAGAACGATTAGACAAAAGCTTGAGGCTTTGTGTGCCGTTACAGAGCCACTTCTGTTTCATAAACTGATTGTACAACGGCAGACAGAAAAATAATTGTCAATTTAGGTTTTAAAATGGATGAAGAATATAAAATTCAGCACTGAAGCTCAATACAACTTCAACAAACTTGGTTGCTGAAGAAATATGTTTATACCATTAGACATTTTGCCATGCTTATGCCTTAAGCCATGAAGTGACTTTTTAAATAAGAGAAGCAATTTAAAATGCAATCCCTGACAACCTGAAAAACAACATGAAAAGGCATAATGGACTCTGAATTCTAGTCGTACTGCGTGATTATCACCCAAAGAATTTCCTCCTTCTTGACACGCAACATTACATTACAGCATCTCTATTTTGTCATTATGTAGCTGAGCTTGCTAATAGTTGAAGCTATTAATTTGCCTTTTCTAGGCACTGACACAGCAAGTCCACAGGGAAATATCATCTGTTGAAAAAGCTAAGAAAGTCCATGTGTCAACTGCATAGATTTGTTGATTTGGTAGTGAACCAATAGCAGATTTTTTAATGTGAGAATAATTTGTCAAGTTCATGATATCGTCACACAATCAAAACGCTGAATTGTGATTTGTTTGTTTCTATGGTGTAGAGATTTTGTGAGACCGTGCTGGCCTAAAACATAATGTAAAAAATAAATAAATCCCCTCTTGATCAACTACAGCAGGCTAAGCTGCAGCCTCTCTGCGTGCATGTGCATGGATGGCAGGATTGTGTTGAGCTAAGTACTTTAATGTACTTTTCTTTTCAGTCAAAAAGGCACAACCTCAGCTTGAGTTGGCGAGGTGCCGCCGAGAAAGCCTTGCGTGGCAGGATGGAGAGAGAAAGAGACGGTAGTGTGGGCTAAGCCCCATTCTAGCTGCTGGCTGCATTTCTGAGGAAACACTTCAGGGTACAACAGGAGGTAGCTTTACCTCATGCAAACAACAAACTTCCTGCGTATTGTCTTATTTCACAGTTCATAAACTAGTTAAATTTACTGATAGCCTGCTTTTTTGCCCTGTAATGGGATGACAAATTAATATCCTGAAAGCTGATCAAAGTGACTCATATCAGAGTGCCTGTTTACATTTGACAATGTTTTTGTTTTCCACCATCACTTACAAGAACCTGGCAAAGATTTGAAATGGCACATGAAATAAAAATATGCGTGATAAGTTTCTGAATTTATCACGAAAGGAAATATTTTTTTCTGCTGTGAATCTAACACCATACAAACATTTTAAATCCAACAGATTAATTATTAATCATTCAATTTCTATTTTATTTTACTGATATTGTGAACCAGCATAAAATCACAGCGGCTGAGCCAATTTCTAAACTCCATTCGCATGATTAGAGGATAGTCTCTGATGCTGCTGCAAACCGCCCCCAAATGTCTCCTAGTTCACTGTTTCAAAACTGAGTCTGAATAGTATTGAGATTTTCAAAACAGTGAAATGGAAGCGAAAATGAGGATTTAAATCAGGGAGGGAAAATTTGGGAGAAGCAGGGGCAATAAAAAACCAAGACCAGTGAATTTCGCTGCCTCATCCGGCACTTTGCGGGTGTGCACTGTATGTGTATACTGACAGACGATGCGTCCCATCCTTATCCCACATGATTAATCCACCGACAAACATCAGGCCAATTTAGCTACAAGAGTAATTAGAAAAATCTGGCAGTCCACTAGAGCTGAACTAAGCCATTCAAAAGCTTTGGCTGACAAATCTGTCCAGTATGACTGATCAAGATGCTAAATGTGAGCCAATTTTTAAATGATCGACAGACATGAAACCTGAGGTACAGTCATGGCTCTTTGTCACATACAAAATATCCTACAGGGGAAAGAACAGGTGACTGAGATGCCTGAGGAGGAAAGCAATATGTGGAAGGTGGAGAAACTATTTTAATAAAGCATTACACTTACCCTGACGTGTCCTACGAATAAATTGGCCTGTTCTTCTTGCACAGTGAAATTAACAGGTGCGGTGAGGTTAAACACAGGATCATTATCGTTGACATCAGTGACAACTATGTTCACAGTTGCAGTGGATGTCTGAAAAATAATGAAAAAAACAAAACAGAAAGATTATAAAGGTCAGGGTTTATTATTGTTTGTTATATAAATTATTCAAATACAAGACCATTAACGGTGGAAGCTCAAAGCTTGATTTGAACAATATCATTTCACAAAAACTCATTTTTTTACTTTTTTGATAATTTCGAAAATTAGATTCTTTTGTACTTAATTGAAAAGCATTACGTGCAGAAAAGGGTCATGTGCCAAAAACTCAGAGATAAAAAATTATTTTAAGATTTAATGTGAATACTTCAGATTATTATTGAAATAAGAAAATGGTTTAGAAAGGAAAGATAAGTAAAGATTTAACAGAGGATATCTCACACCCCCCCTTTTTGCTATGCACTGTTAGACTAAAATAATTACATATTAATTATTCATAATTCCTGGTTCAAGGAAAGTATTAAATTCATCCCATTATCTGAAAAAAACCTAATGAAATATAAATGAAAAAAAAAAAAAAAATTCTCATCTGTCTTATTGTTGGTCAAATTACCGTAATGCTTTTTAGAAGAATGGAACTAGAAGATATGCCAGAAACTTCAAATATATTTATAAAAAACTTCAAACTCTTTCATCTCAAAAGTGTTTACTGTTGGTCAAGTTATCTCATACATTTTTTATATTGTAAAGGCAGATTTACAGTCAGCTATTGTTTATAATTGGCACTTGTTTATGCACATTTCACTCGGACTGTATCATTTTCATAAGAAAATCTAAGTTACTAGAATCTCAAAACTGCACTAACACTGCAATCAGTTGGTAATCTATGTGACCTGGTCACTCTTACTGTCTCTGTTTTAGAGTATGTCTACTGAATGGTACACTGCTCAGACCCAAAGACCCCCAAAAGATGAATCCCATTGATTTTACTGATCCTCTCACAGTGAGACTGTCTTTTTGTTTTTTAGTTAAATATGTTGACAATCTCTTGAATGGATCCCTGGGTGACCACAGTGCAGAGCTGGTGAACTCCATGGCCTTTTCTTGATACCCTGAAACTTATTCTGCTGCCACCCCGAGGTTCACATCTATGGTGAGGTTTTAAAATGCCTTGAAATTGCTACAAGGATTATCAAAATTGCAAACTGCTAACTCCTGATTTTATTTGGCATCATCCTCAGATCAACATTTAAATTTCTCTTTGGCTTGATCAGTTGCCAGACATGTGGCTTGATATTTGTAGTCTTAACACATAGAAGACCAGGGGTGGACAGTAACGAAGTAAATTAAAAAGTACAGTTTTTGAGTATCTGTACTTTACTTGAGTATTATTTTTGGGGGATACTTTTACTTTCACTCCACTACATTTGAAGGACAAATATTGTACTTTTTACTCCACTACATTTCTATTGATGCTCTCCTTACTCGCTGCTTTTGCGTTTACATCAGCTGATGATTTTTTTTTTCGCAAAATTCTGAGAAAATAAACTTTCTGCTGATTCACGTATGGTTTGTCTCAACCGCGTTGCCGTACCTGTACTACGTCATGCCATACGTCGTGTTCAAGACGAAACATAACTTTGGCGGTGTGGATGAGATAGAAAACGGACGAAGAAATGGAGGAAGAAACAATTATCTCAAGCTCACGTTTGAGATTTTTGACACCAAAACGGATTCGTTTCAGTTCAAATGTTTGTTGTGCTTACCGCGAACAAGTTATATCATATGGAGTCAGAACAGTCTCATGATGAATGAACTCTCGCGGGGCTTTTCACGAATGCACATGATTTGTTCCGTAGTTGTATTTTCGCAAATACACACGCTTTGGTTCAAAAACATAATTTGTGTGCAAACTTGTAATTTAAATTCGGAAATGCACGCCCTCTGCTTCACAAATGTATTTTTGAGGCGCACTTAATATAAATAATATAACGTAATACAAATTCACGAGGCATACAAACTGCTGAATATGCATTTATGAAATCTGTACGTTGAATTTTGAGACTGCCCTGACGTCGCAGGTCAGCCAACGTCTCCATTGGCTGAAAAAGCTGTCAATCAAATGTATGTTTCTGATTGACAGATTCGTCAGCCAATCATAAGGCTCCTTACATTTCTCCATACAGTTGAGCACGTAGCCGTGTTGTAGTGATGGCCAATACCACACTTTTAAGATTCGATACGATACCAATAACTTTTTGCATAAAATATTCAATACCGATACTGATTACCGGTAATTTCTCATTGGTGAATTTTTTCTCATTATAATATTAGTACCTTTAAAATAAATCACGTCAAATACTGGCCATGTAACAACTTAATGTGCACAGTTCAAAATATAAAAGTTATAAGACAAAAAATTAACATATATATTAATTAAATAAAACAAAATACATTTGAGCTTTGTTTGAGCTTTTGGTGAGCAGCATTATTTTCAAAACAATGAAATGATCATGACAGAAATGTAAATCAATACATTTACGATCAATAAAATTAATAATAAATAACAAAAATATGAATGAAATGAAATTGTAAAAAACAAAAGTGCACATTTCAAATTTTACTTTGTCAAACTAACCATACCTTCGGTGACGGGCATCATTTGGTCCTGACAGAGATGTAAGTGTACACTTTTGTACAGAAAGAACATTTCCCAAAAAGAGTTAGCTTTTATTACTGTCGGCCATTTCTTCATTTTCTCCGCTCCGTCAGAAACTCTCAGAAACGCACATACTCCTCGCCGTGTTAATGCTAGCATGATGTAAACACACAACTCGCAGCTCTTCTGGCCACGTGACTTGGATGGACCAGTTCAATATGCTGCGGGCTGGGGGGGTGTTTCGGCACAAAACACAAGAGTAAGTTACCTAAAAAATATTTGGAATAGACACATGCGCTTTTATTTCGCATTTATTAATTAGTAGTCGATACCAAAACGGGCAACGTGCGGGTATCGATCCGCCAATCACTACCGTGTTGTGTTGTTTGTACTCTTGCAGAGAAGCGTGTATGTGTAAGGTGCGGAGCTGCGACTCCAACTCACTAATTCTCGCCTCAATTGCATCAGTGTATTGTATAATGACAATAAAGCTACTTTCCTTTCCAGTATTTCCTGAGGTATTTTTTTTATACTTAAGTAATTTTCTAAGCAAATACTTTTGTGTTTTTATTTAAGTAATATTTGGACTAAGCTACTTTTATTTGTATTGGAGTAATATTTGAAAAGGAGTATCCGTACTTTTACTCAAGTAGTGAAGTTGTGTACTCTGTCCACCTCTGTGGAAGACAGACAATAAATAATGATTGACTACACAGTGCAGAATGTGTGGCGGAATAAAGTTTAAAATACCAAGCCGACATTACATGGAAACTAAACATAGCTGTGTTGCTTTGAAAAGGCACAATTTTACTGAACTTTTAACACTTTAAAACTGACACAAATACTTGTATCTGCATATAATACATATCTATTCCCAGTTTAGTGAGCTGATGTTTCTTGTGTAGGTGCAAAAGCACTGACAGTAGTAGTTAAGAGAAAACCGCACAAGGTTGTAAGATTTAGTGGCCTAGTACCTGGGGCATGAAAACACTAAATCAAATCCATTGCATCTTCCTTCCTCTGATTATACGCTGTTACTTTTAGAGCAGAGGTTCAACACGCCAAGGATATGGATTTAAATTCCCCAACAAACTTACATCATACAGTAATAATTGCGCACTGTCTTTTGCGCTCGTTCATAGTGAATTAAATCACCCTTTTTATGCAATTAGTTTTTATGTGGCTTTGATTTCAAAACTCACAGGGCAAAGCAAATTCCCTCCAGCACCGTTTGGTGTGCTCTTTCATTTGCAGGGCCACTATGTAGCAATGTACTGCTGCTAACCTTCAAACAATGACACAGCACACGCACTTACAGCACACCTATAAATCAACTTAAAAAATAGCTGAACAGGTATAATCTGTAATCTCTCAGTGCAGCCGAGCAATGCTGTATGCAAATAATGGTATAAATGGTCTCCGTTGGGCCGAGAAAGGATAGGTGGGTTATGGGAGGAGTTGCAAGAAATAACAGTTCTTCTAAAGACAACTGTTTGAAGAGTACCTGGCAGACGAGACTGTGGTGGGACATGTTATGAGGGAAATGACCTTGAAAATGTCACCTTCACCAGACTCACCATTGTTGTTTTCTCTCTTCACGTGGAGACATACATAATCAGTCTCTTCATGCATAAACTGTCAGAGCAACCCAATGCACTCTTTTGTTCTTTCGCTCTTTACCTATTAAAACATAACAACAGCAGAGGATGCAGCTTGCCATCCGTGTTATGATGGTATCTGCTTATTTTTCATCACACAGACGATCTGAAGGCAATTAGTGTCTCCATCGTGGTGTGGCTGTGCTTATCAAAGCCAAGACATCTACCTCTTTGGCCAAGGGAGTGATTAATGAGCTGCTATTACTTATTTAACACAAAATAGGTGGGCCTCTGATGTCTCATTTCCTATCTTCACTGTCCGAAAAAAAAAAAAAAAAAAAATTCAGAGGGTGCTAACGGTGCCATGCCTTTCAAGTGACAATCCTGACCAGAAGCCATGTTTAAAGGACTGATATGGTTGGGGTGTTACAACTCATGCACCTCTGTCCTCTGAGGACAAGAAGAGCAGTTTCATCTCATATCTGTGGTTGACATTTTGAAATCTGAGTCTGCTCGGCAGCTGTGATCACAGCTTGATATCACGCCTTTTGAAAATATAAATTTTGCACCGGCCACACAGACCACCTCAGTTGATGAAAAAGTTATAGCTCAACAAATATTTTGAAGAAAAGTTTGTATGTCTTTATGTGTGTCTGTTTGTGCAGATTTGGCCACACTCAAAGACGAGCAGGACCGGGGGGGGGGGGGGGGGGTTGGTATGCACCTTGAGTCAGGTTACCTTGGTTACCAAAGCCCTGTGCTAATTATACATTTGAATCCCTGACAGCAACATCTTTTCCTAAGTAGGTTTCTCTTCCCTCTTCCTGTGCTTATTTTGACCCTCTTCATATTTCAAGCTCTTCTGTCAGTACTCTGTTTCACCTCCACCCTTTATCCCGTCCCTCACTCCACTTCCTCCCAGTTGTGACAGCATTTCGTCCCAACTGTGACATTTTTTGCACAAAAGTCAACCAGTAATGTACTCTGTGGACGTATGGCAGACTCACACACAATGAAACACAAACAATAAATGTGAAGAGTGTAGGTGTGTTCAATCTGTCCATCAGTATTAGAACTGAGAGATACCAGCATGTGGCCCCCTCCTTCTGTGAAGTGAAGTCCCATTTTATATTTTCTCTTTTCTGTGGCACCACTCTCACAATCTGGTACAAATGGAGGGACACACTGGCGGCATGTGTGGGTTAAGGCAAATTCCCATGTTTGGAAAAGCACAAAAAAAAAAAAAAAAAAAAAACCAGCTGATGGGAGATGTTAAAGAAAGTAAACCACCTGAGAGTCGCTGTTTCCTCTGCCAAATAAATGATAAAAGAAAGAATAAATGAGTGCTAATGATTCATACTAATTTTACTTTCAAACACGTGCTTCTAATACTGCTCCGCTACACCCACACTAGCAGTCTATCAACAGATGACAAGGAGCTGTAGTTTCAAGTGTTTATGCATGTGCAGGTGAGAAGGGGGCAATCAACATCACCCCTGGGATCGCTCATCAGCTAATGTTCATTACCTATCAGACGCAGCAACTTAAAAAGGAAACCACATTTCACTTCTGCCTGGAACAGAGACAGCTGCAAAAGTGGAGCCAACCGAGGTGAAGTCTAATTAAATTAGGACGGTTTATATGATTATCAGCTCTTGGTGGGAGAAGTCGCAGCCAACATTCACTTTAGGTTATAGTGTCTGCTATTTCTCTACGCTAAGTTTCAAAGACAGCTCTGTGAATGCACATACTCAAGAATTAACTACTCAATGTACTACTTCTATATATATATAATGTTTTTTTTTTTTTTTCAGGAGACAGGCAACTAATGTTAGTTTAAAATGTCAGTTAATTTGTCATAGAAAGGACAACTATCTATGTCTGAACAGTAGTGTGGGCTAGGTTTGTTGACTCTGAGGAAAATATGGTCCTGTCATCAGTAATATCTCAGCTTTCCACACATTTATAGCTGAGTGCCTGAATTACAAATTAAAAGTTTAAAAGAAGTTGGGCATTTACTAAGCAGTCTAATTAAAAGATGCAACAGACTATTTGTTGTAATGTGTAAAACATATGAACCTGACCCACATTAGAAACTGAAAATTCATATGCTGCTTGAAGTCTGTTTTTTTGAGAGTTAGTAAGTTTAATGAGAATGTTTAATTAAAGAATGTTCCTGCAAGAATTCGGGTTGCCCTTTGTCTGGGTGTGCGCAAAGACAACAATAGCACAATAAAATACCAGTGCTTTATCTAATTTCCTTTCACTGAATTTGAACTTGTTCTTACTCTTGAGCCTGAATCTCAGAATCTCAGAATCTGTAGAAGGAAAGTATTTTTGTGAAATGTAAAACTGGAAACAGATCAATGTGTCAATTTCAAATAAATCTTATGTGCAACATACTTTGCTCATGTCGTTATAATTAAGCATGTACCACTTGCCACAAAGTCAGATAGTGATATTATAGTTGGGTATCTATTCCCTTGATAGTTACAAAACAGTTTGAGTAAAGAGATATTACTCACAGACTGACAGATCTGAATGTCACTTCAGATGGACAGATTATAAAATTTCCACGTACAATCCAGTGATTCCAAAACTCTTGAGACCACTTTTTAATGGGAGCGCATATATATATATATATCTCAGTCCATGGCCTTACATGGGTAGCCATTATTACTGTAGTGTGGCACACAGATGTGGCACTGCATGCTCTTAGTGCTACCACAAATCTTATAAATCTGTGAAAAATATCCCATGGTATTAAACTCTGTGAGCTTGAACGCAAAATTGGATTTTCCAGGCTAATGAACCCCTTAGGTTCACTCAGCCAAATTTCTGAGCTAATAAGCTTATACAAGAAGATCTTTTTTGCGCTTAAATATGTTCAAAATGTTTGAGGATTGTCCATCCTGAGGAATCAGGCCGGTAATCAAGTACAGTGGGTCGTGTCTCACCCCTCCAGGGTTGCCGTCGCTGGCTGTGACAATCAGACGGTACTGATCTGTGGTCTCTCTGTCCAGAGGCTTTTGAAGAAGTAGAAGGCCAATTCTGTAGAAAGAGGAGCCAGAGAAGATACTTACTAAAAGAAGAATACAATACACAACTTCATTTCAAATCATCCAAATTTTTGGTTTGTTTGCTTGCTTTGTTCAATACCTTTAAAAGCTTTATAGCAGAAGCAAAGAAAGGGGAGTGATAAGGCTGCACATCAGAGTTTATTAACTTCCAGATCGGACAGATTTATAAAGCATGGTTGCTGATGGAGCGGAATGAGTTCTGGGCAAAAGCAGGTGGGCTTTTAAAAGTTCTACTCTGTCTTTCTCTCTGTAGCTAGCCTCTTGCTCCCAGAGCTTATGGACTACAGAAAGATTCATGTTTTCTTTACGATGACTGCAGCACAGTGCCCCCCCGACCCAAACGCTCACGTGGTATAATTTGGACACTGAATTATCTTTATTTGCACACACAGGTGCACAAGACACGAGAGAACAAGTGCAGCCACACACACGAGTATGCTGAACCTCTCCTCACACTTGAGCCCTGCCAGAACCGCAAACAGTAGGAAAGACGAATGCATCTGACCATACCACTAGATTAATGCCCGTCCCATTTCCCTGCTCTCCCCTCGCTCCTTCACATGTCTGTGGCCAAACAGTCCAAGTAGAACCAGGCCGATACTTTCCTCCAGCCTCTCCTGCCCGTAAGTGTCAAACTGTAGAACCTCATCTGAAGATCTAAAAGGCAAATTACAGACCTCGATTAACATTGTCTATTAGACTGGGAAACTTGCCCCAAGTTATGGTAGACACGTTACTTGAAATCCAATATACCTGATGGGTTGCGGTTCAATAGAGCAAACACAGCTTTCTAAGAACACCATAAAATGCAGCATGAAACACTTCACTGACTGCTGTGCTCACATTTATTCACAGAGAGCCTTTCTATGTGTTTAGTGAAGCCTAAGGTAGCGGGAGTGTTGACGTGAATATGATAATGAGGATATAGAATGATAATCATCATAATTACAGCGTTAATGATGATGATCTTGATGGTGATATGACAAAGATTAGGATGATTAATGCTTTGGCTTGGGATGTTTATTGTGACTACTACAGCTTGAGTGCTTGACTACACTTGAGCAGCTAGGTCTGCGAGGTTCACTGATAATGCCTCCTCTCCAGCCACCACAAATGAAAAGATGTTGACAGACACACAATATGATATTAACGGCATTGCCTTGAGCGGCAATGGTGCAGGTAACATTAACAGTTGATCCCTAGGTCGGCTCACTCTGTCTCTGAATGTGAAAAATTGGCCTTAGTTTTATGAATGTTTGCATGACATGAATCTTTCACCTGAGGTAAGCTCTGGCGAGACAAAGTATGGCCTCTCAGTCTCTTGGACTAAGTGCCAGGCCTTCACTATTAGAGTCCTGGAACTACAGTATGGAACAGTCTACCTCTTGAGATAAAAAAGGGCAGTAAAGCACTATATAAGTACCATTTACTATTCATTCATTCAGTCATCTACAACTGCTTATCTGTTTCCGGGTTGCAGGGAGCCAATCCCAGCTCACACTGGGCGAGGGCGGGGTACGCCCTAAACAGGTCACCAGTCCATTGCAGGGCCCCATTTACTATTACTGTATTGAATTTCAAATCTTGGCCATGTGTCTCTGGTGGTCAAACTATATAATGGACTTTTTTTTTTTCCTAAAATACTTCAAACATATCTTTGGTATTTCTATGCTGACATTTCATGCTTATACTTACAGATATATTGCACCGATATCTGTCTACTATCAGCTGATATGTTGTCTCAGCGAAGAGATAGTGGCTCATCAGCATGAGCATGCAGTGCCCTCTATTACCTGATTACGTTCTGGATCCATTTTGTTGTATTCACTTTAATCCAAACTGACATCAACAATAACATTCAAAGTTGCAGTAATATTATGTGGCACATTTTCGCAGATCATCATCCCCACCAGTCCTGAAATACATGACATTTGTTTATGATGTGTTACATTTTAATACTATATCATCACTGAACACTCTGTGTATTATGCCAGGCACTGATTCAATGGTGCATCCTGCCTACGACTATAATGGTGAGTCAATCTGAAGCAGAAGCAAACCTCCTTTAGGGAAACCTGCCCCATTTATAGGGAGTTACAGACCAGGTAGCCAATTATCTATAATAACTGAATTGAATAAGCCTCATATGTCGCCTAAATGTGAACATGCAGCAATGCAAAAAAAAAAAAAAAAAAAATCTCTTCACTGAATCACATTGAACTTCTGAAAGGGTTGAAAAATTAGACCGTGAAGTGGGGCTCTTTATATTGCACACTCATCAAACGTACCAACAGTTCTTTGATTCACAGTGACCTTTATCAGCATCGACTGTTATTATATTGCTAGGTTGCTGAGAGCCTGTGATGTGATTGTAATATGTCTGATGCTCAGACAATGAGCCGAAGGAGGCTTCTGACAAGTCTGGTTTAATACAAAGCAGTCGATGCCAACACTAGCTGTCGCCTATCAGATGGTGTCCTCGTGTTTTTGCTCACATGGCACAGTACCACTATGAAACCATAAAGTAATTATCCCTCTGTAAAACAAACAATTTAAACACTATGGAGCAGGTTAAGTGTAAACAAAAGGCACGGATATAGTGGTACGCCACAGCTTGTCTTTGCATAGCTGGAGGCCTGAGGATGCAGACAAAAGAGGCTTTAGTCAATTAGTGAGAAACTGGTGTCATCCTGCATTTTCAGTCTCTCCATGTCTTTTCTCCTCATATTTGTTTGCTTATTTAACGGAGGGTAAAAATCACAACCAAAAACCACTTCAATATTTGAAGCCTTTCCTTTGTTTCCAAGTAGTAATTGACTGAAGTGGGATTTTTAAATGATGATGTTGATTATGAGATGTAAGACAACATATTTTTTGTGCCTTTCCCTCTCCAGAAATATTTGGCTTTTGTGCTCTGGCTTATTTTAAACAGCATAAACTCCAGCCATCAAGTAAAAATTTATTGACTGATCTCTCAGCCATAACTTAGTTCTACTTACCAACGTCAGGTAGCGCCGACCCTAATTGTCTTTTTTATTTTAAAATACAGAGTAGAACATTGATTGCAGGATGTTGGAATAGGAAATAATTTTTTTTTTCTCCACACTACTGCTGAGATTTAGTGTGTTGTCTATTAATGTGTTGCAAATTGTAACAGATCACAAAACAACAGACCTCCATTCTAACTCCCAGATTGGTTCCATATAGTTCACAAAGACACACTATATTGTTTTTGGCTATACCTATAATTTGCAAGAACTGTTCTTCGAGTTTGCCCTCTAATTACATAATATTCCTTTTCTGCTTACCCCTTATATTATTCTACCATTATTTTAGTCTAATGTATGAAATGCATTACCTTTCGTGAAGGAAGGATTTCTTATCTTACCTCTTCCTGAAGCTTCTACTCTTTTTCCCATTAATGGATTTTTGTCATTGAGCTTTTTCTTACTCTAACAGGGAGAGATGTTTTCTATACAGACTATAAATCACCTTCAGGGAAATTTGTGAATTTGGGACATACAAGCATAAAATGCACTTGAGTCCAATATTGGTACCATGGTCACAAATAGCTGAGGCAGCTAGTGTGTGTAAATACTGTAGGTGTATTTCTAAGCTCGGTTCATTGGGATTCTTTATGGTACAAACAACCAGCGGCGGTGTTCAATAATAAAACCAATAATTGGCAGGCTAGAACTGCTACACATCTCTACTCTTCTCACTACTTCTTCCTCATCATCATTACTTGCTCTGGCAATCTATATCATCTGAAGAAGGTGACTAATGGTAATGCGAGCCTGTTTACTCTTGTCTGACTCTTCGATGTCAATAACACTGAAGGAAAGACTGTATCTTCATAGAACTACTTCTGGCCTACGTACACTTGGATTTCAGAAGATGTCATGGAACACAACAGCTTATCAACGCCTTTCATAGCTGAGTTGTTTATCAAAGACTTTCATGGCTGAGTTATCTAAGCTCTCAGATCAGAAGCTCAATGAAGGTTTCTCATAAACTAGCTTATATCAGCAACATATCAATACCTGAACATAAGCAATGTCCAAACTTACGTTTCAGAGAGATTGAAGACTTTTTTGGAATCCCCACTTATAATTTGGTATGTGATTGGGTCATTTTCTCTATCCGTGGCCTGGAAGGAAGAAGAAAAAGAAGAAAAAAAAGGAGCTGCTTCATGGTCATATCAGACCACACAACGCTGACGGCTATGAGATATAGCTGAACAACAACGATGCAGGACTGTGAAAATAAGCGGGATATATGTTGCAGAGCAAACTGTAAGAGACAGAGAAAAATAGGTTGATCAGAGGGCAAAGATGTCCGAGGCCAATGTCAACCGCATTTTAAAGAAAAAATATTCACATTTTTAGTAAATGATTTGGATCTGCCCTAAAGTTGCAAGTTCAGTGCAAATCAGTATGTTTTTTGCAGAAACCTGCTGACAAATAAACAGAAAGGTGAAAATACAGCCTTCTCTGGAGAGTTAAAAATGTTATGATTGTGTTGCCTAAAACTGCACCATAATTTAATGATGTGCTGAAAATTTAATCAGGTTAAGAAGTGCAGCATCATACCAAATGCCTCATTAACTTCCACACATCTTGTGTGAGAGTGTGTTTGCAGGTTGGTGCCTCACCTGCAGATTGAGTAGAATTGCTCCTATCCTCATTGCCTCGCTGACTTCTGAGCTGTAGGTGAGGAGGGGGAAGCGTGGGGGGCTCTGGTTGTTGGGTGGCAAAACCTCTATGTAAACTGTAGTGATGGAGCTCCTGGCGAAAAGAGAAGGGCAGAAATCAGCGCGAGTTTCTCCTTGACAACCTGTTGATCTGTACTAAAGAACCTTGCCCACAGCATACTGAAAAAATATTCAAGATATATCATCCCATATCACAGCTCTTGTGCTCAGGATATCTATTCTTTTTAAGTGGGCTCTTTAACTGGTTCACAATGGTATCTTGGATGATGAACAAGTGTCGAGCCGGAGTACAAACCACTCTATCATGATTTGATCATTAGCGTAAAAATCAGCCTACTTGTTCAAAGCAGATCACATGGAAACAGAAATGGCTACCTTGGTGGTTCATTCATTTATTGAGTGAGACATCTTTTACTGAACCTGCTAAAATAAAAGTTCCAGCCACCAATGTACTTGATGACGATCGGACACGTTAAGCAATATAACCATTTTGTACATTGTTTCATTATGCCTAACTGCAACCTATCATAGCTTGCTGAGCCAAGTCTGGGTCATTGAATCTGTCCTTTTATTACTTGGTTAAACCAAAGAGATCACTTGTCCTCACCCCCAGCTACAGTGCATATTACCCTGATCTGGGATTTGAAACACTTAGCTATTACACAGGGTGATTTTCATTTCAATCATGAGATAAAAAGGAGACAATGCATGAAACATCCCATAAAATAATTTTATTGTTTGGCGGAACAAGACCATCTGCTTTTTTTACTCACAACAGCTTGTTAGAAATGTCACTTCTCCATAATTCAGCACAGCGATGACTTTCTGCGTCATACAAAAACTAAATTGTGTATCACTGTGAGCAAAGATTGAATTAAATAAGACTCAAAAACCAGCACACGCTGTGTGCTCCAGCCTCCGACAACCATACACACAAGGAAAGTGGCAAGTTCTGAAGAATCCTGGAAACAAATCAACTCTTTATAAAAACATTAACTGCATATCACATGAGAAAAAAAACAAACAAACAAACAAATATTTTAACACCAACTCTACCTGAAATAAAAAGAGGAAGAAGTCGCACATAAGAAGAGAGCAAACACGGGTGGCTACTATACCTTCTTTGGGTCTCTGGTGCATTGTCAGAGGCCCTGACAGTCAACGCATAAGAGCGTCCCACAGTCAAAGTGACACCAGGCGCCACTATGATGCGTCCAGTGCGATTACTGATGATGAAATCTCCCTGGGCACCGGCCAGGATCTCATACGTCACCAAACCATTCAGCCCTTCATCAGCATCCACTGCTGTTAACTGGGGGATAGAAAACAAGACCACATCATGGAAATCGTTTAAATATACAATATAAATATAAAAATCTGTACTTTGCAGTTTTACTGGGGAAGTTCTCCACAACCACCAGCGACATGCTGGCTGAATCAGTCAAGCAACAAATACATCTTCACAGGAGGCTACAGTATGGTTGACTTCAGTCAACTTGCCAACCTTGAATCCATCTTGGCTCTCTGTTCTGATGTAATGTTCCCATGACCTTTGTTTCATGTATGGTTAGGATGAAATGGCTGACATTTAGCTGAAAATATACTGAGGCTGACTGATTTTTTTTTCTATTGATGGTAGTAATGAAAAATAAAGTTTGAACTAGATGAAAATAATGCTTAAGTACCTTTCGTATGAGGGACTTCTTGCCTGTTTTTTGAAGAAAGATTACCAAACCTAAAAAAGAGGTATCTATATATAATTTTTAGCAAAATCTGTTTCAAAAATGGTTTAAGGAGCTACAATTTCTTTCAAGCCAATTCATTTGGGGCATCAAGCTGATTATAATTATGAGCTTTCGTGGTGTAGTTGTCTTATAAGATCTTCAAACTCTAATCCAAGCTTGAGCCAGACCTCCTTTTTCACGGTCCTGATGTTGAAGTAAAAGCTGTAGCATCAAATAAGCGGCAGCATCCTCAGGGAGACTCCAGCTCTCATAAACAGCTTATAAAAATCGGTTAAGCGGACATACTAGACACTCTGTGACCCCTAGCCTCATTTCAGGGAGGGGTTAACTGCCGTTTTTTTTTTGTTGTTTTTTTTTTTTTAAAGAAAGATTAAACTTAAGATTTTCAGCCTGACATTTTTTGGAAAAGCTGTGCTGAGAGGACAGATCAACTCAAAGATGAAAAGATCATCTTTTGACTATCAAATGAAAAACAATTAGATCATGAAATGTAGCACACTTATAGAAACAAAGAATGTGGTTATGGATTAGAATTTTGAAGCGTGTGTGTGAGTAAATGTATCTGTGCTTCTTCTTCAATGTCTTGCCTTTATGCTCCTCCACCTGCCTTTGCTTGCAATACAATGTGTGTATGTGCTTGCATGATAAAAAAGAAACAATTCATGACCTTTTAAGCCATTAAACAAATCAAATCAAAACATACAATCTTTCCATACATACAATTTTAAAAAATCAAAATGGAGTAAAATGAAAGAGTAATAATATAAAAAAACTGTAGTTTTAAACATCCCAGTCCTTGGAATGCTAGGAGGAAGATGGATAAATAGCCATCATTAATGTGTAGCATTATGAATGAACTGCAGTCATGATGGCTGATCTCCTGGGTAAAATGCTCCTCGGGCTTGTGCCCTGACGACAGAGATAAAAAACAGACCGGCTCATCTGTCATGACTGCAGATGAGATGATGGGAACTGTTCCAGGGGTTCGCCTGTCAACACAACGCTCTGAATTGTTGTCGTTATTTGCTTTCAGCATGAAAGAGCATTAGTGAGGGATTCTGTGTGACGGGGGAAAATGAGGGAGAAATAAAGTGGAACGCTGATGCAAGAGACTAAAAGAAGAGGAGAAAGGCTAAGCAACGAATGGTGGCTTGATTACCTGTAGTACTGTCTCTCCCGGCTGCATGTCTGTAAAGACTTCTACGCTGTAGGAGACTTCTGAAAATTTGGGTGTGTTGTCATTGGCATCAAGGACCAGGATGTTGACAGTAACTGGGCTGCTTTGCTGCACACCATCTGATGCCACCATCTGCAAACGCAAAAAAGAGAAATCCATATTGCAGACATGTTAACAGAGATAAATAAATCATAGATCTGCTTTAAGAATCAGAGAACTTACTTTTTAATGGTTTGTTAAGAGAACATGTCAAACATCAACATATTTCTACCACCACAATCAAGTTACTTACACTTAGTTGTATATGTTGATTTTTTATTCCTTTAACGTTAAAAAAAGCCTTTAAAGAGACAACAAGAGAAAGCGTGTACAAAGCTTGCCGAGAGGACAGTTTGCAGAAGCAGCAAACTGCATGTTTATTTGTCACTGGCTGCTCTGATCTCCAGTACTTGGCAAGAGAGAACGAAAAAAGGACTAAAGAAAACAACAAATGAAGGGTAGGGGAAGGGAGATCAAAACAAGTACTGTGACAGCAGCAAAAAACACATTTTTCTGGGGGGGGTTGGAAATCGCTTTTTCCCCCAAAAAATTTGTATTCAGCGCTTAAGTGAAAGTGACACATCTTTGTGGTTTTGTTGCACATATGATAAGACACAACTTTCAATGTCTGTTTGCACAGAAATTTGTGTTGTATGACAAGCTCCACAATCATCCCAAAAATGCTATTAAAAGCACAACAAAGCAATAACAAACACCTGTACAATACAG
This sequence comes from Remorina albescens, assembly GCA_034769265.1. NCBI lineage: Eukaryota > Metazoa > Chordata > Actinopteri > Carangiformes > Echeneidae > Remorina > Remorina albescens. The sequence goes on along the minus strand of CM068491.1, from coordinate 10,895,962 downwards.
ACATTACGTTGTAGCAGTTAAATATTCCAGCAAAGGGACCTGGAAAAACATGATAATGTGATAACGACACATGATGTCAGTACCTATTGTGGCTCTGACCAAATTTCTCCATACTTATACCCATAACGTGCATTTCTGCACAAATATATTTATACATATGTAAAAAATGTCATACCTACCTTTGTCATCCCCCTCTCTCTTTATCCCTCTCCCACCAACAGCCGAAACTAAATACACTCAGTAATCTTTCAAGACAGATATTTATCTAAATGGGATCTGGATGAACTGAGATCCTACCAGTCCACGATAGGCACACTAATTATTGAATTAATTTGAAGCTGGCGTTTACGGAAAGACAAGATTTCTCTCAATAACAATCTTTCAAATAACATTATCTCCATTAATGCAAAAGCACATCTTTCAAAGCCTCTTATCTAGTATCTAATAAACAGAATGTTTACAAGCTTTTACTGTAGGAAGAATTGGATCGTGATGTTTGATGGTGTAGTCAATGATATGTTACTCAAAGATGTCAGATTCAGGCTTGCAGATCAGTTTGACCTGACAGCATTTAGAGATGAGCAAAAAAGTAATAAGGTACTGAACTGGATATATTACCTCTTTTCCTGAGCAAGTCTTATGTCAGTTTTTGAAAACACAGCAGATGTGGAAATGTCAATACAGATTTTGTAGGCAAAATGGGGTATTGGGTCTCTGGTGTCTTTGGCTGTTGTTAATTAGCTTTGTTTGTATTAAATTTGTCGTAGAACATGTCTACACAGGCTGCATGGTGAAAACAGCTCATCAGCAGAGTCTTCTGTCTACACAGGATGTGTTCACCCACAAAGCTAACTGTGTTTTGGCATTCCTCAGGAAAACAATTCAAAATCACTGTGGTTACACATGTAAAACACAAGCAAATAGGCTTGGATGAAGCACAAGTGAGAACTGAAGCTGCTGGCTACATCAGGCAAGTGTGACACGTACAACTGACGAATGTACCTACTCAGGATACAACTGTACTAGTGTGAGACATGAGTCAAGCTCTGATAAAAGCAGACACTGACATTTTAATATAGGATGACACAAGCTATTTTTAAATCATTTAATGTACAGCGGGTCTCTGGGAAACCAGCTCAACACTAGCCACTAAAATATTCACCAGGCAATAGACATCATATTTTATTCTGGATGGAAACAGTGACATGGGGGATGTCTCAGTGAGATAGACAAAACAATGCTGCTGATTATCCAAGGAGGGAATTTCTCCTTTATATCTGAGAGTGACTGCAAAAACTGTTTTAAGGAGCTGAGGGAGCCATAGAAATCTAAAAATGTACAGTTGCCAAGAGCTTTCACTATTATGTGAAGTAAGACTGAATCCCGAGCCCGAAAGCTCTCTGTGCACTTATAAAGAAGATATAGAACCAGCATTTGCATTCCTCATACGGGAGTCCACAGAGAAAACTACAACACACAAACTTATTATGCACAGTATGAAAATGGCCACCTCCATGCACTCCTAATAAACACATCAAATCTTCATAAATTACAGATGGTGCTGTGAAAAGTACATCTACCATCCAGACCAAACTGCATTAAATCAAAGCTTTCCGTGAACTGAATCATGTGCTCTCCGGAGAACCATTCCCACAGAGATCACTGTTGATTTGCTGATGCTCTCTAATCCAAAAGAATCCTCCTGAATGGCAAAAAATTATTTCCCAAAATGCTGCAGTCCCATTGAACAAGTTGCAACGGAACAAGTTACTGTGGTGAACCAGAGTGTTTACATCAATGTAGAAGCAGTTAAACAGGCAGAAAAAACGAAAAGAGCAAACACAAAGTGAAAGGATCAATAAAACAGAAAGATAAGACAAGTACCCCATTTCAGAATCCTGATGGAACTGGAAGTTGGATTAGGAGTTCACTGAGGTAGTACAGATTATATACTACATGTTCTTACAGAGCAATTGTTCAACATTTTTGGAAACACATTTATTCTTTTTGGCAATAGCTAGCTGGTGGGTGAATTTTGTTACTTTTGGAATGACCCAGACTTGCAGTAATTGTTTTCCCTACTTTAACAGTATATTAAAGCAAAGCCTGTGGCTGGTGAGTATAGCTTCATATTCATACATACGTGCTGCTAGAGACAAACTATTATTGCTTTCAGTAACATCTTACACCATTTGTATCTCAATGACATTCAGTTGTATTTTTCATTGAAACTTTGGAAGTGCCACAAACGGCAAATATCAAACGATCTCCTACAGTTCAGTGCAGAACCTTGGGGACTCGTCGTCCTCCTCTCAACCCACCCATTCAATGAGTTCTGATGTGCACATTATGCCAATGGCTACAGGTAGTGTTTCTTCAAGTTGGAAAATTTACATACCGAGATCCGCAGCATCCCACAATGAAATGTAGATTTTGATGCACGCTTTTACCTCATCACAATTGTATTTATTATAACTATCCCTTTACCTGTCTTAACAAATCTTCCCAACAGCACCTATAAATCATCCACAATGCTATTCCAACACAATAACAATCAATCAACAGAACACGCATCCTAAAATATCTGCACTAGTTTTGTTCTCCCTTCTGGAGTGCTAAATGGCCAGGCTTGAGAATACTTGTCAAATCTCCTTCACCCACACACCACAAGTCAAACTTTTAGAGCCTTCAATTAATTCTCTGGTATTGACAATAATAACGTTGCCATTATTGGCCATGTGCGAGAGTTGCTATGATTGCTTATATAAATATAAATTATTTTTTGCATAAATCATTTCAAACCATTTCTTCTGGCTAAGAAAGCTCAAGGCACAGGCAAACAAGCAAATTATTGGAAACAATGGAAAAGCAGATTGCATATGACTGCCAGGGCCAAACACTGTCTTCTGCAAATCCATATTAGTATCTGGATCAACACAAAATCATAGGTCCCAATGCCATGCATCACTTTACATTTCAAATTTATTTGTTCAGAAATGAACAAATTCTTACACCGTTAAGGAAAGCAGTAAAAAAAGACAAACAAACAAACCTGGATCTGCTTTTGTAATCATATTGTCACCAAAACCTAATGGGTTCTTTGCTGTCTCATGACCAATCCATCTCCAAAGTTTGGTTAAAATCACCTCAGAGCTATTTGCATAATCCATAATCCTACTATCAAACAAACAAACAAACAAACGTCTGTGAAAACATAACCTGCTTGGCAGAGGTAAAAAAAAAATTGAACATGCTACAAATACAGAAGAGAAAAGCAAACATACAAAAGGTTATACAAAAGTACAAAGCTACAAGACAATGGACATTTTCAAGGAATAGTAAAGTCTGCTGATGATTAAGCTAATGCCACACATAAATCTAATATCTTTGGTTTATATCATAACTGCATGATCACTAAGACAAACACAAAGATGACATGGGCAAGTATATTGTTTTTGTTTTCTTAATTAGGTGTATGATACTATTGAGGTCTTATGTGAACAGACAGACTTCACTGCTGTCTGACCACTGATAAAGGTCATATTGTTCTAGAAGTGTCAGGTCAGCTTTTCATCTGCTGTTGCCTCTTGGTATAGAGTTAACCTGTGACTTCTATTAATATACCCAAAATGGGAGATGTAGGTCACAGGGCTCGCGTACTGTCTCGCAAATAGCTGCAATGTGTTTAAGGCCTACCATAAAAGTATAGACCGTCTGCTTCTCCCGGTCCACAGGTTTGAGGAGCCTCAGGTAGCGGATTATTCCAGTTGAGGTCACATCGAATATCGTTGTATAGTCATTCAAGGTAATCTTCACCATTGGGTCTTTCGTCTTTCCAACAGAAAGATTTAGACACACACATACAAACACGCACACAAAAAAAGAAAATAAAAACATGTTACCATGACGACATGAGTATTTCATCATTTTCTAACCAAGGGCACAGAAAACCTATCAAATAGCACATTTTGAACTGCCAAAGAGTTTAAAAAGTAATCTGCTGACAGGCCTTGCCTCTGTCTTCATAAAACAGTGGAGAAGGATGTGAAGATGGAACCTGGAACTAGTCGTCTTCTATTTTTTTTTTTTTTTTTAAACAAAATTGTATAGAAGGGAGTGAAGAAATTACACATGCTCTGAAAAAAATAAACCCCCATTATTATCCTTGTTCCTTTTTATGGACAAATAGTGAACATTTTAATCAGTTGTTGAAAATGTCAGCTGTTATAGATTTATCTTTAAAAGCGACAGAATTTTAGCCTTTCCTCAAAGATGTCATCACTGTTGTAGTTAGACTGTGAACAAATAAACCTGAAAGCCACTGCAGTCTATTGCTGCAAGTCGGCTTCGATTCGCATCCATCAGTGAGTCGTCTTAAGACATTTTGGTAAACATCTGGACTAAGTGGCTTATTGATTTTGTTATCTCAGTTTCCACTCCACTTTGATTTGTTACTCTTCTCCATAAGTCAGAGACAAGGGATACTTTGAACATGAACTAAAGGTAGTGATCATCTGTTTTGGTTGTTTGTGTATGTGACAATATGTTTTTCTCCAATTTTCGTAGAACTCTGTCAGCATAGTTTCAGTATGAAATTTAAATTGCTTCTTCACTGTGGGGAGTGAGCACACACAAACATGCATCCAAACAATCACACAGTGAGTTAATTGTGTCAAACAAATGTGTCAAACTCCCCTTTTCATCCAGCAACACACTCAAGAATGAAGTCATAAAATAATGAGGGTGAAGTTGCTATTCATATAAAATAATTGCATAAGTTTTGACTTATGCAACTGCAGAAAAAACAATCATCTGCATATAAAGAAGGAGTCTCATAGCACAGCAAAACACTGCAAACACATACTCCCATCGGGATACGAAATCTGTGCATCAGCTAAATTAATGTGCACTGCCGTCATTACCTGAAAACTGCTTGGTGTTTAATTCACAGTTTATAATAATTTCAACACAAAACATATAATCTCTGCAATTGTAAACACACTGGAGGGCTCAAATTCTTTTCTCCAAAACGGAGTTGCAAAGTTGATAATATGAAGAATATCTCCAGCCAAGATGAGTGCACTCAGTTTGTTTTTCCTTTTCACAAAGCAATGCATGCATTCAGGTTAAGGATGTCCTGAGTCAGTTTGTTTTTAATGGATCAGGGTCAGCTATATAAAACCTATCCATTTCTGACCACCATTGTTCAGATATTAGTCAAAAAACTTTAGAAACAAAACCAAATACTTTGAGAGAGCAAAAAAAGCAGTGAAGATTTGATGCAGGACTATTAAGCCATCAAATCCCTAAATTGAACCATTCGCAAATATAAATGTAGGGACTACTCTAAGCTAATGAGTGTGCACATATTATTAAACCTGGTATCAGCAGATATATTTTCAAGAGAGAAACTTGATCTAAACATCCCTGTAGTGCAATGTGTCTGTGTGTATGTCTGTGTCATTGCATCTGAATACAGCCCCTTTACCTACAGGTGTATCACCAGGAGCCAGCTACAGCAAGGAAAAAAAAAACAACACAGCAATAAAATCACTGGTGAACTTGTTACTTTATCTGAATACACAACATACAATCATGAACAAATGTCTTAAATCAATATTTAATCAATGCCAGACAAATGCTCTGTTTATATGTAAATATGCATGGGTGGTCGTGTGAAGCAGAGGCGACAGTGAGCATAGGCTAATAAACGCTCACTTGATTTACCTCTTCAATGTCATTATCAAGAGCCACAATCCTCAGGGGCGCAGTAAGGTTGGCACCAGCTGAGATGGTTGTGCCCACAGGGGACGACTCACTCACGTAGCCCTGATAGGTGGCAAACTGGAAATATGGTGCTTGGTTGTTCTCATCCAGGATTTCGATAATGAGGTCAGCATATGCTGGGAGGGGGTGACCATTGTCCTGTTCAGCCTAAAAAAAAAAAAAAAAAGTATAGAAAGAGACTGTCATAGTCAGTCTCTCTACTTTTAAGATATACAGTAAATCCATTGCAGGCGAATCATCGAAAAGGCATAAAATCTCTGAGCGTCATTTCAATTACAAAAAAGCTACATTTACTGAATTCTTTCGGGGTGCGTTTTGAATTAGGCCTTAGTAATTACCAAGGCACTTAATGCAAATACCTTCGAATTAGAAGTTAATGGACTGTAATTAGCGGCTTCTGAAATGGTTGACCAATGACTGAAGGAGGCTCAGTGGAAATATTACTTGCTGAGTAAATGCTTAAACCAAGTTTAACCATTCAATCAACTAGTAAAGGAATGTTATTGCACCTGCTTCTGGTTCGTCCTCACTGTCCACTGCTGGTTGTGCAAACTCAACAGAACCGATTTCGTGCGTTCCTTTACAGTGCCTCAATTTTGCAGTTGATGCGTCTTTTCATCTTATTAATTTCCTTCTTCAAAAACAGACTTACCATATTCAGTTATGGAACAAAACTCATGTAACCTTCCAAGTCTGCAAAAGTCAACAATGTGGGATCAGCAGTAAACTGAAAATCGTTAAATCCTGTAATAGTCCTGTCTCGGGAAAACCAGTAATATTTTCTCTAAAAAAGATTTTTTGAAAAATGAGACTTTCCTACAATATGAAATCAATAAACTTTTTGATCTATAAAATCTGAGACATGCTGTGTAACTACACATAGTAAATGTTACATGACAGCTTGCTCATAAATCCCAGGAGCTATAGGGTGTTTGAAAAAAAGCATAATTGCAATATTCGCTCACCTGCTTCCAGAATCTCTTGGTATCTGTGTCACGTAGAGTGAAGCAGATACCTAACTGTACTCAAAGCAATGCATTCTTTCCCCTTCATTTTCCAGCACAGTTGGAAGGTGACAAGACTGCTTAGGTAATTCGGTGCATAGCCAAATATCAAACTGTTTGTCGCCTCAGCTATTCCAACTGTGCAACAACAAAAGGCTATACTATTAACCTGAGTTGTGTCTACCACAGCCCAGTGAGACCAAACCAGATGAATGTGCTGTGGTCACTGCAATCTTTCTCCTCCTAAGCGCATATGTCATTATTGCCTCCCACACAGGGGTGCTTCAGAAACATTAAGGCTTTGAAAATAAAGAAAGAGAGAGGAAGATAGTTGACATCACTCTAAACCATGACCTGGAACTAATTCTGCACATTAGCTCAAATTCACTGGGCCTGTGTTGCAGGATGCTGATTGTAACAGAGGGATACAGAAAAGGAAAATATGGTTCAACAGCTAAATACGAAGATGCAAGAAACTGTAACCATCTGTGTTTTATGTGCTTTGTGGATAAACCTCCAGTTGCACACCCTGGTATACACTTTTGGATCGTCCAGCTGCGTTTTACCTATTTTCATCACCATCACAATGTTACACCAGACCATTTGTCCTGAAATAACATATTCCCTTTTCCCTTATCTGTGAGTGATAATAGGGGACACAAAAACGGTGCTGACCCACAGATGCAATCTGCCTGCTTTAACACCTGAGGGAAAAGTGCTGTCATTGACGGACAAAGTGTGTTCTTGGATGTTCTGTCTCTTTCTTGGCACTCACACTAACGTTTTCGAGAGCTCGGGGAAGGATTACAGTGTTCCCTGGTGATTTTAGCCTTTAGCGGTCTCCTTTCTTCTGGGAGGCAGGACTAAATGACCTGCGCTCCGCTGCAACAACACACAAGCCTGCAGGAGATTCACTGCTACCAGAAGTCACTGTTTATCACTCACTCTTGATTCTCCTGTTCTGACTCCATCATACTTAAAGTGACATAATGCATCTCTTTTTGCTCCTATTTCTATATGACTAGACTCTTTCTACCTCTATCTGCCTGTGTTATTTGTCTTCATTCCGTCCTTGTCATGTTGGTGGGTATGGCTCCATCAGGATCAGAGATTACTTTTGAAGAGCAACACATATGTTTTTGGAAACATACTGGAGATTAGCTGTATATCTCCTGAAATATTAGCTATGTGGACCACATATTGTGCTGCATCAGTGCAGCCTCAAGATACCAAATTGTAATTCTCACTTTCCTCCTCCTGAGTCCCAAAGCAATGGCTCCTGCACCTATGAATCAGGTAGATAAGGCTCCTGGCATCCTCCACACACATTTCCCTATCTATCTTGGTCTTTTCCTGCTTCCCCTTTGAACTGTCTGCCTTCCTCTAGCTACATGTACAATCCTCTCCAAGACATGTAAAATGCCTCTCATTGCATCAATATCCATTTCCTCTTGTGGAAATCAGCTCTTCCTCTCATCTCTTTGCTGCCCTGCTACCCTGGTAAACTGCAGGTTACACAGTGCTCAGAGGTGTCTAGAGGTTAGTGACGGGTGGATGGAAAGTTCATCTGCACTGCTGCTCTGCACCAGCAGCGCTGAGGCAAGACCTGACTACTCTAAATTAGGATTCATGACAGCGCTGCAGCCTATCCTCCTGCTAAGTCCATAAATCATAATATCTTTTTCACCCCCATCTCCGAAGAAGTTACAGATAAGGTTAATGGTCTTCAGGACCGAGGTTATCTAAGTAAAGCAGGTAAGGCAGCGTGCCGGAGTTATCAAGATATGAGTTAAACTTGATGCGGCGCAAGCACATTAAAAATATGAGGTCAGAATTAAGATGTTTAATAAAGACAGGCTTTGTTTTACTATGCACCTTTGAAAGATAACAGCAGAGTTTTGGTGTTTTTTTTTGTCATTTCAGCGCTGACTGAGTTTTTGTAAAGGCTGTAAATTCACTTAAGCCACACAGGAAATCAGTGCAGACAGTGTCCCGTAACCTTTAATATGATGCAAAAAGGAATTTTTTTTTTTTTACCTTGATGATGAGTGTGAACCTTTGATACAAATCCCTGCTGATAGGCTGAAGAACACGCAGCTCTGCGGTGGTTCTGTTAAGGGAGAAATACTCTGGGTATGTGACTGGATGACCTGCAGTAAAAGGAGAATAATATTCACAGATGTGGATTCAGTGGATTTTCAGATAGCACCAATAACAACAGACACTGAAATCAAATCATCTGATCCAAAGAACAATAAATGGATCCAATCAGTGGGGACACACTTTGAACCTACCAACTAGGATGTAGTAAAGAATTCCAGGCCTGTCTGATGGGGGCTGTATGTTTTTGTCCATGTCCACTGCCCGGATCGGAGGAGTAACATTCAGCGGGTTCAGTTTGCTCTGCAACAGGAGGTTGGAGGAGTCAGTCAGCAGCACAGAAAGTCAAGCTTTCTGTTGAGTGTATAGCTGTAGGCTGCAGTTACAACATTCAGTGCATCAATATGCGGACAGGGACAAGGATTCCAGCAACTTATTATATTGAAAATAAATCTTTAAAATAAAAACTCCATCACCAGCTGCACGTATATTTATGGCTTCTATTCAACATCAATTTCACATGGATGTTTTTAATCACAAGGCTATTGAGGCTCAGAGTGAAAAAGCAAAGGATAATAAAGACAAATAGAAATGGATTCTTTCATCGCCAACAGCAGCAGAGATCTTTGGCATTGTTTGTTGTGATCAGTCCAGTGAAGCAGGCTGTGCAACCCGCTGCGGTTCTATGTGGCCATTATCTTCCTCATGCCGGTGACCCCAGAGATCTAAGATTGGTTCTGACCCTGTGGTTTCTTTATCAGTGTTCATTGAGAGAGCCAGCAGTGAGCTGCTGCTGCCTCATTTTCCATGAATTATTGATAATTTAAAAAAAAAAAGAGGTGGCTGAAAGGTTAACAGACAATAAAGCACAGTTTGTATTAATCAAATGCTTCAAATAGCAATAATTTCAGACATCAGTCAGGAGGGTCAGAGCCACAAAGTGACTTGTAATGAACAACATCAATCCTTGTTACATCTTAAGCTAGCCTGTTTTGTTGTTGCTTGCAAATGGTGCTGATAACTTCAGACCCACTTCTGCTGTGAAGTATAAAAACAAAAGGCCAACTAAACTTAATCATACGATTATGTTAACTTTTTTTTTTAAACCAGTTGGCTGGAATGACTCAATAGCTAGTGGCAACTTCAGAGTGATTAGAAAATAAAATTATTAGAAGGATCTCACATTTGAGAAGCACCAACTGTAAAAATGAGCCACTATGTGAAAAAAATTGGCTGAAACAATTATCAAAACAGTTGCTGATAAATGTTCTGTTATCAGATCTTCTTATGTTTTGTTTGCAAAGTCTTAATTTGTAAGGTAATGAGTAATTAAAGGGGTCAATTAGTGGAATTAAAAGTATACTATTTTCCTCTGAAATGTGTAGTGGAGTTAAGTAGCAAATCTCGTCATGAGATCAAATCATCCTTACTACCCATCAACAGTTTGTGTCACTGTGCTCATTAAGTAGTGTTTGTAGACTGTGGTTTTGTCATGCTGCTGGTTAGACAATGGCCTGTATTTATGAGCTGCCTGGCGATATTGCTTAATTAGGCGAGGAGTCGATTCGTTTGAACTAATTGACAGCAAATTAAAGAGTAAGGGCATGTCAAAATGTTGTCCTGAGCTGTGAAGCGGAATTATAAAATACAGAGTCTTCTGATTATTACCTGCCATTAGAAATGGGCTCAAACATATGGAGCTGTGTGTGTTTGTGTCATGTACAGAGTAACTAATTGGGATGCACGATTCCCAGTGGGCTGGTCAGGTTGCGTGGTTGCTATGGCAGGTGACAGGGTTAGTAAACATGATAATTTCACGCTATGATAGATAATGTAGGCTGTGGGGCTAGTTTTGTTTTGGGGGTTGTTTTAATAATTTGTGGCAACTACAGTCAGTACATTCAGAACTTTTATTCAAAATAATAGGGATAATAGCTGATAGCACAGTGTGTGGGGATCAACCCAGTGAAACTGACCGACCCACTGCTGTTCTGTGTGGCTGTAATCTCCCTGACATCTGCCTTCCCAGCAAACTACATCCTGCTGCTCCACTTACCTGCTCACTATTTTTATGTTAATCTCTATCGTTCAATAGAGGCAGCAGTGGACTGTGTTGACTCGCTTCACATGAATGATAAAGTTAGGAAAAAAAAAAGTCTGTCTGAGAAGCTCAGAGAAAGGAGATTTTGCTCCAGATTAATCCAGATGCTTCCAATAGTTGTGTATATATCGGCAGCAATTGTAGACAACAACAAGCAACAAATAACAGACCGCAAGTTAGTGAGGCCAGTTGTAGAGAATAAGCAAGAAGAATTTTTATCAAGCAGAATAATATTGAATTGCTTAATTTTCCATTTCTTGCGCCATCAGAAATTCTAATAGCCTAATTAAAGTACTCAAAGTCTGCATGATCAGTGCAGACCTTGATAATTTTATTACAGAAAGAAACCAGTGAAGGGGCAGCACAGGCAGCATAGTGGTTAGTTTGCATGTTCTCCCCATGCCTGCGTGGGTTTCCTTCGGGTTCTCTGGTTTCCTCCCACAGTCCAAAGACATGAATGTTTGGGTTAACTGGTGACTAAATTGTCTGTAGGTCTGAGTGTGAGTGGTTGTTTGTCTCTGGCTGTCTCCGTATGTTGGCCCTGTGATGGACTGGTGACCTGTCCAGGTTGACCCTGCCCTCACCCAGTGTGAGCTGGGATTGGCTTCAGCACCCCCAGAAACCCGGAAGTGGTAGAAGATGAATGAATGAATGAATGAAAGATCCAGTGAAGGGATCAAAACAATTAACAAAAATATGGATGGTGTTGTATTTACTGCGGTACTGTCCCCTCCCACGATCACATTACCTATATCTACCCTCTTTCTTATACAGAAGAAAATAAATCTTGTGCGCTAGATTTTCACATTTGCACTCATGCTTATTTGAGTTGTGTTTTGATTGCAACAGAAGTCTCTAGTGAAGCGTCTCTCCTCATGGGCCATTGAACTATTTTCTGCTTTTTAAAGGTTCACCTCTTTTCTTCCTAATAATCTTTCCTTACTTCAATCTCCTCTCTGTGCTGTGCTGGGTTTTGCTACGAGTGGCGAAAATATTGTGATAATTGCAAAGCCCTCTGATGTGGCTCCCAGTTATTACTCTGTCAAACAGCAATAAAGTTGACGAGATGACACGAGAAGGATTTTTGGAAAAGTAACCTGATCTAATTTACTGAAACATGGCTCCATTGGGTTTGTGATAAAACAACATCTCACAGATCCATCGGTCGAGGACTCTGGGATCCTATTAGACACTACATGGACCACTCAAGGCAAAGTGTATGAAAAGGTGTGCTTTGAGACTATGAGCTGCTGTTCCTATCTTTCAGACCGTCTTATCTCCCACAGGAATTTGGGCGATGCTTAATACCTGTCTATGTTATAACCCCTTACAATAAAAAAGCTGCAAAAATTATAACTGACAGCTTCAGAGCTGCTCTTTTTCGATCGCCAGCTCAACCTGCCATGTGTTAGGGTCATGAATACATATGAGCTGTCGTCACCTCCTATATGGGCGTAGCTGAGGGCTCCTCCGATGGGGGAGCTTGGAGCATGCAAAACACACTTGCTCATTTGCTATGTGTGACTGTCTCACAAACAGGAAAGATGTGCTTTTGCTCTGTGTTCGACACGCTGCATATCATAGCCTTTTGTGATTTGCTAATCACAGCGTTTTTAGATTAAAATTCGATTAATCATTCAGCCCCAGCTCCTGGCCCCCCAAACACTACTAGGTAGAAATCCTTTTTCCCTGTCCTACGTTTCCATTAGGAGTCACATTCCTCCCAGTCACAGGAAAAGTCGAGGCTTAGGTATCTTTGGCTGCCAACAACTGAATATTAGGATTTGGAAAACAACAAATAATTTTAAATTTTTGTATTAAATTTCCAAAATTCTTGATGTAGGCCAGTGTCAGTCTGAGCAGCCATACTCCACTATTAGCTATTAGATCGATTTCTCATCAACCTGCTTCTAAATAACAGTTGCACATCAAGGACAATGTGTTTGTGCTCCTGGAGGCTATGCCACTTGCCCATGCATACTCAGACATCATCAGCACTAATTACCCAACCAGCTTCTTCCTCTCCACTTTTGTGCCAACATATGCCTAAGTGGGAATATGTTTAGCACATCACATTTGAGAATACCACCGCTCATGCAAAATACCTCCATATGGCTTATACAGTACATCTAGTTACACTAACAGGCTTGTGCTGAACTTCCTTAGCAAAGACAGGGACATGGCTAACAGCTCTCTGGCAGGAAGAATCCCTCCCCAAGTGAATATATTTATATCCTTCAGCTCTGGAGTAATCCTTACACCCCTCCCCAACCAGCTCTCTCCCTTTTACAATGTCTGGAGGTGCGCTAAATCAAATCCCCCTAGCTCTGCACAATGATGATTAGCTATAATACCCTCCTCCAGCAGTCATTATCCAGGGGACTCCAGAGCCCATATTGTATACCTCTAGGGTAAAAAAAAAATAAATACAGATCAACTTAATAATGCCTGTCTAGCCATTGTGATTAATTACAATGCACTCATCAATTATGAGAAGACAAATCTCCCTGTGGACAGATGTGAGCATGGTGGTTGCACTGCAGAATGGAGAAAAATCAGAGAGCAACAAAAAAAAAAGACTGAGATTTGCAAAGCTAATCTAGGCCAATCCTAACAAACACATGTGGGATTATATTGTAGATTGTTTATGGAAATGAAAAGAAACAGAGTGGGAGGTAAATATTATAAAACAGGCACACTTAAACTTAAACGGGCAATGTTTGAATAACTAAATAGTGATAAGGCTAAATTCTGTTGACGGTAACTCAAATATGCATAGATAAAGTAAATGTAACTTCACTGTAGCTCACTATAACTGCAGATCTACACTTAAAGCATGTAGCTCTAATGAACATTTATAAGCATTCCTCCTTCTTTTTCTACAGGCCTTATTTCATGAATTTAGATTTTCCTCTACAGATCTACGTACAGAGACCAACAACCACTCACACTCACACTCACACTCAGACCTACAGAAATATTTAGAGTCACCAATTAATCCAAACATGCATGTCTTTGGACGGTGGGAGGAAACAGGAGTACCTGGAGGAAACCCACACAGGCACGGGAGAACATGAATACTCCAAACAGAAAGGCCCCAGGCCCAGGAAACCGAACCGCGACCTTCTTGTTGTGAGGCAACAGCCCTAACCAATATGCCGCCTTGCTGCCCCAGTTTGTGTGCAGTTTAATTCAATTCAGCTCAATTACCAAGTTCAAAACACCACAGTACACTTAACGCATACTTAATGCAGTCTCAATAGTTTCTCAAAGCTGTATTCTCAGCCAGATGTATACTGTAATTTTATCAGGCTCAAGTTGGTGCCAGTAATGGCCCCATAAGATGGTTTGCAAGCCAACAACAAATATGAAAAAAAAAAAAAATCATATTTATCATCAGAGAAACTCACATTCACCACCACTATCCCTGAAATTGAGAGAAAATAAATACCAACTACCAAGTTTACAGAATATTACACTTCAAGAGCTAAGAGACTGACGAGTACGCTCACATTTTTTTCACATTTCAGGTTCCTAATTCATACCCCACGAACTGTTGGTGGACCAGGAGGGGGGAGCATTCAAAAGGCCCGTGTGGCAACGGGGAAAACATGCACTCCAAACAAAGTGAGCCGTGATGACCGCAACCCCATCAGTAAATCCAATCAACTGCAATACAGACTGCTCCAGTCCAATTCAGCGGAGCTCAATCCAATCCAGTCAATCCTAGATTAATCTAGACTGCTGACAAGGACCATGTTATATGGGTGAAAGCACAAGAAGAAAAAACCAAGAAGACATTCAAGATGAAGTGTCATCCTCAACTTTCAAGTCATAAAGGAGCTCTGAATCAAGGGATCTACATCTACGGTTCCATGGCCACTGTGTGCTCTGCTGCTGGAGATCAAGTGCAATGATCAAAATGGGAAATTCAGGTGTATGGAGCTACCGGATACCTGAATTTCCCCAAGGGCATGAATAAAGTCTCTCTCTTTCTCTCTCTCTCTCTCTCTCTCTCTCTCTCTCTCATTCAATCCATCTATCTATCTAAATGTGTGTAAGAGAAGCTAAAGGAATGCTAAAGTGAGATTATTTTGTTTTCTAGTGTTGTGCAGAGTAATGAGCATATTTTGTAATTCAGCATGTTCCAGTTCATTATAATGTTGATCTTTTCAAGCACTGGAATTAGCAGTATATCTAATATTGAGCTGAAATAATTATATATGTATGTAAACAAATGATTAGATTTTTATTATACTTGGGCGTCACTTGTTGTTGCCCTCTCAGACCCTTTAACTCTTATTTTCAGCTGCCACACCATCTCCCCCTGTCTTTTTCTTGCTTCTATGAATTCCACTGGTGTGTAGCTGTCATCTGAGGTCAACTCAGCCTTCGGCTCTAATTGCCAGACCAACAGACCGGAAAATGCCTCTGGAATTGCCATGCTGAGAGAAAACAGCAAAGTGTACTCTGCTTCCAGGTGTGTGGGCAAAAGAAAGGTGTAGGCAGACAATTGCGCTATTTAAAAGGGGTGGCAAAGTTTTATCTAATAACAGGAATGTACAAATGCAACCAAAATCTCAATTGTGTATACTTCATGAACATACATTCTTTTGACAAACGCACAACTTGCATGTGTAAAATACACAGATGTACACATGCCATAAACATGAGGAATTCTGTTAAAATGACCTTGTGTTCGCACTTTCCTGTCTGCCTGGTTCTTACCGGTTCAGTGAATTCAGGGATAGCAACCTGGTAGGTGAGGGGATTGCAGTCGCGGGTGTTGTTCACCAGAACACAAGGGAGGAACATGGGGCCAAGGTCATCCCCGTCAAGAACATCCACGGTCAGAGTCGTTGTAGCTGATCGTCTGTTTGGAGGGTACGGAGCACGGTCCTGGAAGACAAACACACGTACACAATCTTTAAACTCCCAAAGGGTTTGTTGACCATGTGAGTTTTAACTCAAGGTAGCATGTTAAAACGCTAAAAAGATACCTGCAGCTGTTCTTCAGCACATAAACCAGCTGCTATTATGGAAGCTCATAGTCACACATGAATTCAGTTATTACTCATTAGTCTTTTGGATGCAGGAAAGAGCAATGGGGTCAGTTGCTTGACAGAGACAACTGAGAAACTTTATTTAAATGTAAGGGACGTTAAATGTCAGACCACTTCAAACAAGACTGAACTGCACGTCTACTCCATATTCTAGTCTTTCTAAGTCTTGGCAATAGTATATATTTTTTACAGCAGTTATACTAAAAGATAGTTACTTCACAGAAGTGCCCTCAGAAGTGAGCAGCATAGAATTTCAAAGGTTTGCTTTTTTTGTGTGTGTAATTGAACTGTTGACACAAGCAGGGCAGAGTTCTGGTAAATATACTGTCCTCTTTCTTTCTCCATTCTCATGTCTTCCAATAGAAAATGGAATCTCCCTGGAAGACATCTTGTCAGGTCAAAGGGCTAAATCTTTTGCTCCCTCACACACTAAAAGGAAACAATAGGAAGAGAGCTGACTGCAAAATGATCGACTGTCCCGCAGTACTTGAAACACTCCAGTTTGTTAAAATATCACGTTACTATCATATTGCTCCGGCTGTATGTGCGTGACGACAGAGCCTACTGGAAAGCAGTGTAGGGCAACGTGCAATTTTCAACATTAATTCAATAGCTTATGTAAATTTAAACAGTATGACTTGATAGTTGTTGGATGAAAGTGCAAATGATGCTTTTGAAGCATTGTGTCCTCAAGAAGCTTTGTCTTCAGTTTTATGTTTTATGTCTATATCTTGTATAATATTTAAAAAATGATCTTTTGAGAGAAGAGCAGCGTTTTGGCTAAGTGGTCTTTGAAATGAAACAGTTTAGTTTTGTATTTTTATTTTCTGCAGCTTTAAATGTTTTATGATATTTATTGGGCATGTTGCCGCATGAGAGGATGGAGAAAAATCCCCACTCTCTAGTATAATTAAAATAAGTAATGGTTATACAAATCTGCTCGGGAATACACAGATTGCAAATGGTTTCCATTTAAAAGATAACTTTAATCACTCGAAGGTGTGATGAAACCTTGGAGGATTCAGTTGCAAACATTAACAACCAATGAAAAAGCAATTCTGAATTTGTGTTAGTTAAAAGCGAGTTAAGTGAGATGTTGTCAAACTTTTTGGTAATACGTCAAAAGCGCTCACGTCATAACTGATGAAACTTAAAATGAGAAGGATGAGTATGTGCTGAAAAAATGTTTTACTTTGCCTTGAAACTGCATTGGGGAAGAAAGTTTGTGCAGTGTGAAGGCTTGAACTAATTGAAGCAAGAAACTATTACTTCATGTTCAAAACATTCACACCCTCCTGATTCATTAATCTATGGAAATACTATTTCTCCTCAGTAAACTGAGAATTAAAAGGCTGGCAGTGAATACAAAGCATATTGCGAGATATCTGACTTTTTCAGCTTCGTGGTCAACGCTGCAGTTAAAAAAATGAAGAAAGCTAAGAACATTAAGAAAGTTCACTTACATTGGCCTGGACCAAAACCAGGTAGCGAGTTTTCTCCTCATAGTTTAGCCTTTCTGCCAGAATAATGTGTCCTGAAAGGGTGTTTGCAACACTCACTGTTCCATTAGAGTCCTGAAAAGTGGAGAAGGTTGATTTGGTAAGCACAAAAAAATAAGCAGTGAGTCACAATAGTTGAGGAAATGTATAATAGTTTGTTTATCATTGGGTGACTTGTCCATATACCGGGTCGTTGGGGTTGTAAAGGATGCTGTATTCTATGTGTCCATTGGGTCCGTCGTCAATGTCTGTAGCGCCATTATTTCCTGAGAAGCCAGTGAAAATGGTTGTTCCAACTGGTGTAAGCTAGAGGGAAAATGAGAGTGGGAAAAAGTTAACAGCTACAACATCTACTTACAGCAGAGAGCTCTTAGGCCACTTCATCCCATTAGTATACCACAAAGAAAAAAAAAATTCAAAAAGGCAAAATGGTGTAGTCAGCAACAGCGTGTAGGCTCATGCACATTGCTGATAAAATAACAAAAAAGTAAGTTTGAGAAGCACTGCTGTTCCCCAGAGCCTTTAACAAAGTCCACAGGACCAGGCAGTGGGCAGGAGTGCTTGTTCGGGGGAGAAATTCACAACAATGTAGAATGACTCACTACGCCGTTGGGGCAGCTGCATATGGCTATGATAATACAATGTGACAGGAATTTTGAACACGCAGTATTTACAGTTTCAACAACAGAGACGAGAGTCGTAGCTGGTGAAAACTCAGCGGGGAATTATTTTCTAATCTCCAAACGCTTGAGAGTTTAAGTCAGAAAATGTGATGAATTGTCATGAATCTTTGCAGGTGAAGCAGATTTGCGTGTCTGATGCTTTACAGATCTATGTAGTTGAATGCAAAGGAGACCGCATGCTCATTAACACAGTGGAGAGGAAAGTATGGATAGTTTAAACTCAGTCACCGACTTCATTTAATTTTTCTGGAATATTATGACAGTCAATTTGGCTCAGAGACAAAGCAAGTACGTGTGGAGTTTGAGAAATTCCGACTTTGGCAAATCCAAAGATTTTATTGCAAACAACACAATGTCTATCTTTGAACCAAGGACCAGGGGACGAAGGGACTGGAGCCAACACATCCTGTGTTCAGCAGCATTTTATATGCTTAAGCATTCAGTGCTTATAGTTTTAAATTACAAATCCAGTAACAGGAGTTGCTCCCTTACCTCGTTTACGGCGACATAGTAGCGTGGCTGCTGAAAGCGAGGAGAGTTGTCATTCCTGTCCCTCACAACTATGCGCACCTCGTGCAAAATGACAGTGCCAACCAGCTCGTTTGTGCACTGGACTTGGACCACAATGGTGGTGATGTAGTTTGGAGGCTGAGAGTGAGAAAAGAATGTCAAGTTATGTCACTGAAATATTACAGTGGAAGTTATTTTATAATTCCTTTATTCCCCGCCAACATACTGTCACAGTTGTTCAAGCGTTTAACTTTCTTTTTCCCCCCCTTTGGAGTATCTGACATTTTTTTTTTAATCATCATCAGATGTGACAAAACCACTGACCTTCGTTATTTCAAATACTTCCAGTAAACAAGCTCAGCAAGGGAACAACACACGAAAACAATGCTCAAAGCAAAAAGAAAGAGGGAAAAGAGGTTTTGGCAAAAATGTCTGTTTACCACTAACTGCTCGCTCATTTTTAATCATTCATGATTAACAATTATCATTAATTAACATGTTTCTCATTGAACTGTATCCCAAATTCTGATTCATCCGCACTGAATCTAAAAGCATTTTTTTGTTCTTTTTCCTCAATAACTCATCCATATTACTGGTGTAAACTGTGTCTATGATCATTTTACTTTAAAACAGTTCTTACTTTTTGAATATTACATGTATGATCACACAAAGAGCCACGGAACCTCTGTCAAATGTTTATTGGACAGCAGTAGTTTTTCCCAATGCCACCACCAGTTATAGAATTTAGTCTGACTTAGAAACAAGTGATATCTTGCTCTACAGTGGTGCCAAAAGTTAAATCAGAATGGGATGAAATGTTTCTCAACCGCAATGCTTCTCACTGCTGCACCAGCTCTAAATGGATATCAAATCAGCCCAAACTGTTACTGGCTTTATAAAGAAGCTAAAAAATGCTCTGGTGACCACTGTGTTCATTTTGACTTCAGCTTTTTATACTGTTCTTTCATTATGTTTTACCCTTTTTTTCTTTTAGTTCTTTTATGAAGATTGAATGACCTCTGTGAGTGATGATGTGCATCTTGCAGCCTGCCTGTCTTTTCTCTGCTTCTCTTCTTCTTATGTGCAAATTCTGAAATGCTCCTCGACTCTTGCCATTTCTTCTCTTAATTGTCCATATTTCTGTGATATTCCCATTAGCAGCGTCACATCCAGCTACCTCCCTTTGGACCATATCATTTCCAACCACCCACTCTGGAAACAGCCTTTTTCCCACAGCAGTCAAAACACTTATTTGCAAACCCCTTCGCACCTCACATCTCACATCCTGTACTGTACCATTTTAGCCTACAGTGTAGTCACTGCCGGTTTACTGGCTATCTTGGGGAACTGAATTAACGGAACAACTAAATAAACTAAAGTAGAGACGAATGAAAATAGGAAGAAATCCCAAGAAATTTCTGACACACCTTGATCTGACCATCTGAGTCAACAAAACTGTCATAAATAAATCAAAATAAGTAAAAACATAACACATTTTACATTGTTATTATTTAAAAATGCATTAAATGAAATGTTCTGTAGCTAAAAAGATTAATCTGTGATACAAGAAATGTTCATCTTCATAGCATGAGCACGGTACATTTTAAAATGTTTCGAAAGTTTCATAAAGTTTGTCACTGCTACTGTGATAAATAAGACCTCTAACAATGACCCTATAAATTGCCAATTAAAACATCTGAATAGGTTTTACGGCTTCTTCATTATTTGAATGGCCTCCCACTTCTCTGGGAAATTACAATAATTTTGACCTATCACTAAATTTAAATGAGCCAGATAAAAATGAACCGTTACCGTATAAACAGACACCATTTAGTATAAGAAACTCACTACGTACACAACACTACACAGTCATACACAATGGAGAATCTATTTACTTTATAACACTATGGCATAAGAGTGTTACTCACATCTCTGTCCAGAACGCGGCCGGTGCTGTTGAGGTAGAGCCTCTGCCGTGCTGCTTCTAGTATCACCCAGTAGTTATAGTTGTCCAACAATGTCAGGGAGATGGTTCTGCCGGGGTCTTGGGCTCGGCCATTTATCTGCATGTTCTCCACCAGAACTGTACCTGTGAACGCAGATCAGTCACCTTTTAATAAATGACTCTGTTGCAGGATGGAATGGAATTGGAAAAGAAAATAACCCTTATTTAAATAATCATGCGAATGGTAAAAAGCTCCGTTTATTTCTTTTTTTTACTGCAAGTATTGTCTTTCTGAAGTATTACAACTCGGTAAATGAAAGCAGCTTTTGTCTTCATATGTTAAAATGGAGTAAAACCAATATATTTTCTTTCGTATTCATTTCTTCATACCTACTCAGTAACACTCTGTAAGGGTTTTGGGAATACTGCCTTAGATGTCTGACTATTCCACGTACTATATCAGCAAATCTCTGAAATTTATAATTATCATCCTTGAGGGGATCGACATGGTTGGTTTGTATTCCTCAGCTTTTAATCAGTGAGTGATTAAACTCTGCCACAGAGGCCCTCGGGGACAACCCTCCCAAAGCCTGTTAAATTTAAGGATTGCTTTACTCTGAAGTAGCCAAACTAGTGGATTTATGAAATAGCTGATAAATAAATAAGTAAAATCAAGGATGAGCAGGGGTGAAGTATTTTGATTGAAAGTAATTTTAACTCATATTTCATGAAAAGTAAAAGGGAGGTTAAAAAAGTCCACCATTTCCAAGTTTTTTACCTCCAAAAGTTAAAATAATGAGAAGGCTGCATTCATACATCAAATATTGACTGATGAACCATTGTAGGTGAAAACTGTTGCAAGTCAAAGATTCAACTGTCACAATAAACAATGGCCGCTACATTCAGACAGTAAAAAGGCATATTGAGATCAAAATGCTCCCTGAAATCTTAATATGACATTCACAACTTTGTTACTCATTTAAGATTTAGACTCTGACAGTGACAGCGAAAGAGTTGAGCAGGAAAAACAAGGCTGAAAAAAATCTGGTAACACCTCCACCTGATTTATTTAGAGCCACATGCATTGACATGGTTGTTGATAACACCAAATCGAGTGAGTGACTATCATAGCTATCATATTGATGGAAATTATATTTCCCCTTCAAAGTGACAAAAAAAGGGAGCTTCAAGTTGCAATTTGACAAAATTATTGTAATTTTTTTCAGATTTCTATTATTCAAAAAGAAAGTTCATCAAATGACCTGTGAATTGCTTTTTAATCAAATGTCAGTCAATGTGTCTTTACAAATATATTTTTACTTATTCAAAGTAGAGTTCAAAGTACACCGTTTTCACCAAAAAGTGAATGTCGTCTCAGACTAGTAAACACATGAATGATGGGATGGAAATGAACTTTAAAGAGTAACTTTAAACAGTTCACATGCTTCGCCTATCTGCAAGCTGCAGTGGAGGTATTTTAATGGTCTTTTTAATTACTGCCCATAATATTTTTTATTTTATCCTTTCATTAAGCTGTTCTTTTGCAGAGTCACTCAGACCCTTGGACACTGAAGAAGCCCAGATGGAGGCGTGATGGAAGCTTTTGCATTTTAATAATAACAACTGCTCTTGTATATTTATGCTAATAGTAAAGATGTTTGCAGCAGCCAGGGTTTGATGCATTTCTCATTGCGATCAGGAGGACTTATGATTATCTGTCTCACTTCGGCTGTACTTCATTTGAAAAATTGATCCTCTAAGAATTTAATTTAAAAGTAAAAAAAAAAACAAAAGAAAAACCTCCATCCACACGATCGCAGGTCCATTAATCTAAAACACAATTCTTCATAAATATATCCACCTCAGTAACTTCAGTGGTGAGCTACAGCGTTTTGAAAGTCTCAGGTCATAAATTACACTGCTGATTATATTACAAGGGCAGGGTCAGAGACCCTACTCCTTTCTCAACTTAATTCAACTTCAGCTTTTCTGCTCTGACAGCCAATACTGCCCCCACCCTGGGCACTTCCTTCTCTCAATCGCAGTCCCAAAAAAAGTTGTTGTCTTTATCCGAGAAGAGTGTCACAGACCTCCACAAACAAGTGCTTCCCAGAGTTTTACCATCCTGTATATGTTCTTGTTTACTAAGTAAATACAGTCACTCTCACTGTCGGGATCATCCCTGGTCAGAGAAGGCTCTGATCCGAGCGTCACAGTAGAATATCTCAAGAGAGACAGCACAGAGGCTTCACCTTTAGCCCAAATATCAATAATCCTGGCATCCGCAGATGATGGCACCTTACATAACGCATGGCAAAAAGTTTGAAGGTTTTATGCAATTAGGACTGGGCCCCATTTGAAATAAAGTAAACTTTATTCCCAACTTTAGTTCAACGGTGGTTCGGTGCGCCACAGAGCAGTGAAGGCTTAAAACACAGTCATCTACTGATGGAGAATTTAAACTGCAAAAAAAAACTGTTGGCACAAGAGGACAGTCAGTTCATGAAACAAACTTTCCAGTTCCTTCCTAGATTAAAAACAAAGTGGATGTAAAAGGGTGATATATTGTTGATGAATGTGGGCTCCAATTTATTTCGTAAGGAAATAGCTGCAATTATGTCCAGACAGCTTCTTTTCTCTCCGTTATCACTTCTGAATGCTGCATGATGTAAATTCACAATTTTAACTATATCCCATTACATTTGAAAAGCTTTTCTTAGCAGGTTTTTAACCTCTGTTTTGTTTTTTTTATGCTTCTATTGAACCACTGTTGAAGACGTTTATAATTTGTATTTTTTATTTTTTTTTCGTTGTTAATGTTGTCGAGCTAGATCAACTCCAGGCATTTATGTACGAAAAACGTATATTTTTCAAAGCGTATCAAAAGACTGAAACTGTCCTAGAAGCAATAAATGAATGATTTACTTTTATCAGCCAATGTACGAAATTTTTGTCCAGTTTTTTTACATCATAGTTAGGTGTTCAATACAGCTGCAAAATTGATTCGCAGGTCGACTAAGCCGATGGGCTCTGAATTAGTATTACAGAAACACTGTTTTACTGTGTTAACTCTGCCAAAGTTTTCGTGAGGGCCTGAGTGGCTACACATGAAATTTCAGAACATCTCTAGCAGAACCGTGATGCTTTTATTCTATACTTTCAAACTATATTTTCTCACATCAAATTCCAGTTTATTAGATCTATTTCCACCTTTGAGTGGATGACACAGATTTACTTGGGTTATGACTTTGTACAAATGATGCTGATCAATGGCATCCAAATTTGAACATCACTGCATGAATGAACTGACAACCAGCTATCTAATATTGCTTCCTTTAACTTAGGAATAACTGAGAAATAAATCATCACTCTCGGGAACCAACCTGGAGACTGAGAGTTATTTGTGTTTTTGTAATGTCCCTTCTGAATCCCCAGAATTTTCCATCCTCTGGAAATGGTGAAAAGTTTCTTCCTGGCACTAAAACAAGAGCATATCAACCCTATCCTGGCATCACTTCAGTGGTTACTTATTCATTTTAGAAATGGTTTTAAGATCTGACTGATTACTTTTAGAGCACAGAGGAGCCTCCATATGGGCCAGTCTGCTGGCAGAGGTCCTGTTGAAGCCCAAGTTTTGGATGTTTCATGTTTATACAAATGTCACACTGAGCACATGACAACAGCATAGCTTTTTGCATTTTAGATAAAGTGCTAATAAAAAAGTGTTCATGAACATTCATGTATTTGAATAAACGTTTGAAATAAGAAACACATGAAATAAATGCAGTAATTTATGTTATCTAAAAGCAAAAAAAAATACTATAAGGGGGCAGAAGAGGATCTTCAACATTAGACGTTTTAAAACTAAAAATGTTTATGTTCTCAGTATATGGTGGTCAAACAGCAATTATAGACGAATTAAAATGAAACCTCAATTTAAATTTTGGTCATTTTTAAGACTTGATGGAGGACAAATGTCCAGAAAGTCTTCTCAGAGGAGTTTCATGTTCTTGTGAATGTTATTTTGTGTAAACACCATATTCCGATTTTGGATTGCTGAGTCCACATACTGACAACTCTCCTCATACAGGCACATACTCCAAAGAACAAAACAAAACAAAACAAAAACAAATACTGTACAAACATGTGCACCAGCTCAAGGGACTCACTGCCCCACGTACATTCCCAAAATTAAAATAAGAATTACAAGCGACCACCAAATGAAGGAGGATGTAGCATCCCTGCCAGCTTAGCACTCCAAATACTTGATAACCTTTAATTACTTTTGATGTAATTTGACATGGGAAACATCTGTATTTTTAAATTAGATTCAAAGTGAGGAAGGGAAGAAAGCACCAGCTGTTTCATTGAGTAAACAGAGATTGCTCTGAGAGACAGTAGCCGAGCAATCATCTTCTCTGGAGAAATGTAAAGCTTGTTTTTCAACTTCCTTATCACACTCCATGAGGTGTTAGTCACAAGTATTCACATGATGTACTTATACTTGAATATAGTTTTTGTCAATGCTGGGCATAAATTGAACACTCTCCCATCATCTTCGAGAATGAGGTTGATTTGAACCAGGGTGAAACTATCAGCCTTTTCACTTCTCTTTGGCAGGCAGTTAATTTGACTCTGTGGAATCCCCAAAATAGCTCAAAAGCAAACATTATTTCCTGACTGCAAGGTTAAATTACAATGGCACAAACCACGGTGATGTCGAAACCACCCAATAGTTGCTACGGCGCTCTCCCTGCTCTCATTATTAAACAGACCACTCTTTCATATCACATATACAGTATATCCATGCATTTTATACACTTTAGTATATTAAAGGGACATTACCTTCAAAAACAACATTGCCCACTCAAGGGCAGTGCCATTTTTATTTTTCACTATTACATTTTATCACATTAGTTGCACTGAGAGCATACATGCACATGAGAAAATGTACAGCAATAAACAGAAACATCTACAAGACCAAACAAAAATCCCTGCTGAACATGTAACAAACAAGGACACACCTCTCCTCAGTAACTAGGCCTCAGAAAATTGGCCATTCACCATATTGACAGACCTCTTCTGATGCCAACATGCCGATGTTACATGTGCAGCATCTCTGTTTAGCATGTTCGCACACTAAGAGATGGTTCAATTGTTTTGCAGTAGGTTAGACAGATTTGCAGGTATTTTCTCATTACCAATGGAAAAAAAACGTTTGACTTGATGATGGTGCTAGATTCACAAGGGATAAACAAACTTATCATGGATAATCCTGTGGGTGTGAACATAGAACCACCGAGCACTCCAAATTACAAATGTCAAATAGCCTTGGTGCTACAGAAAAAGTCATGGGGTCACCAAAGTCATCAGGATTCATCACCTTGGCGTGATTAATTTCTGTACTAACTTTCGAGGCAATCAATCCTTTAGTTATTGACTTACAGCAGCAACAGTTGGCAGATACGCTACTGTCAACAGAACCTCTATTTATTTCAGGGTAACAATATGACCTGCAACAAATTGGTGCAGAGTTCAGTGTAATCACCTGCATCACACGATGCAGCCGATTCATTTAGTTGGGAGAATAAAGTTTTTCAGCTGCAACAATTTGTACAAGCTGGAAATTTTTGATGTAATAGCAAAGCCCGGATGACAGAATTAAACCCAAGCACATAAAATTAAACAGATTTCTTTGACACTAGGAACTTTACTAGCAGTCTACAGCCTCTCATAATGTTGCACAACCTTAAAAATCTTGAAAAAGTGTCTCTGCAGGACCAAGGCTGGTCTATAATTGGACATGTTAGGCTAGTTGCTAGTTTTGGTTCCTGATAATAATACCTGTTCTCACCCAGATTTCCACGGAACGCACTGTACAATATACTAGATGGTCAGATGTGTTTGTCATTTTAATGATTCGTTATATGGTATTTAAGAAGAAATGTGGCTGCTTCGGTGCAAGGGACTGTGTTGTGAAAGGACAGACAAATGACACGGAGCACTTAAAGTACATCAAGCCATCAGCACTGATTCTGAGGTGACAGTGTTAAAACAAATGGCAGGGCTGCTGTTTGAGAACAACAAAACGTGCAGCCTCTGTTTCTGGAAAAACTTTTTTTCTGAAATTCGGTCAATTCATGATCTACAAAGGGATAGTTATTTTATACCAAGACAAAACATCTCTTTAAACTAAGATGGAGGTCTGCCTCTTCAGATAGCTGATGTGACTGAATATTTCAGTTGCTCTGGGCTGAGCAATGTATAGAAACAAAAATGGGATTGTTTTGACAAATATTGCGGTTGCAATAATAGCCATCACGATCATAGTTGTGGTACCTACAATTCTCATTCACGTTCCCCTAGATGTCGGGGATTTGTAAGATGGAGCATCTCTGTAGCATCGCATTTATGCTATTTATGCTCCGATTATCCTGTGACAGTGTGTTCATAAATAATATGACAATTGGAAATAAGATTTCCTTATTTGGATGAACTGTCCAAGAAAACTGTAATGCTTTATTTGGCCATTAGCAATGAAAAAAAAACAGCACTGTCACTGATCCTTGTTTTGCACTCTGGCACTTATCCCAAATCTGAGCTGAGCGACTGTTTACAATATCACTAATATACTTGGATTGAGATTTCTCGTCCTTATTGAAAAATATTACAGAGAGAACCCTCTCTCTCACTCAACCTAGCCAACATATCAGGGCGAGACAGACAATTTAGAGTCACCAATTAACCCAAGGGGGCGGGGGGTAAAGCACACAGTAAGGCCCCATGCCCAAAAGGTCACTAACTGTTGTCTTTGAGGGATTTTTCTTTTCCTCCATTTGATACTAATCAGAGGATCTTGTGATTAATGTAGAGATTAAAAAAAAAAAAAGTCGCTCAGCCTAACTCTTATTTGAAGCTACTGTGCTGCCTTACTAAAATACATCCTACTTTCTTATATTTTGGCAAGAATTCTGCCAATCAAAGAATTGAGATGTTAAAAATAGAACAAAATTTAGTGTGTAGGTGTGAAAATCAGAGGGAAAGTGGACAGCCTTTTACAGATTTCCATCACTGTTCGCAGCCATGACTGTGACTTCGAAATGAAAGCAGGAGTGTGGGCATTATGAGTATGACTGATCCACAGTAACCTTTCTGTCGTTGAGCACCATTTTCTGCTTGCTAAATGATATTGCTTGAAAATGAGATTGAAACGTCAAATGTGAATGGCCAATCACTTTAATGTCAGTTCAGCCTAATGTGAGGATTAAACTAATCCATGATCCCATTACAGTGTGCTGGAAATTAGCCGATGAATGCTCCATATCTTATTTACATAGGACACAGGAAGAGATATCCAATAATACAGGCAGCTTTTAGACGTTATCCTTTAAAAGATGGTGGAAATGTTCCCTTGTTGAATTTTAAAGTTTTAGATCAAGGTTAAAGTGGCAACGGTGACATAGTGGGCAGTGGGACACGGTGCCCCATCGACAGGAGGTCCTCATCAGTGACACTGGTTTGGTGTCAAAATTCTGCTGACAGTGAGCTCAAGGAAGTTCTGATTAACCTTAATTTCATTGTAGAGGCAACAGTTATTAGTCAGACAATGGCAGGATCATTAAAGCTGACTCAAGCATTATTACGGTGTCCACAAACTTGGCAGGGGAGAAGCTCTGGGATCTGGCTACTGGTGGTGCCATCAATACTGTCTTTTCTTCGCAGCTTTGAGGGAGAAAAACTCTTTGCAAATCATGTGAGTTAAATACATAGCAGATTTTCTGTATAAAACATCCGTCATTGCATAATCTTAACCCGCTTCCACTGTTTTATTTTGCTGTTGCACATGAAAAAACAATTATTACCGATTCCCCTTAGAGAGGTGAGAATTAAAAGGGAAAAAAAAAATATGACGATACCATGTAATTAACTGATAACTGACAATTATTCCCACTCATTAAAGACCTTCTTGTTTGGTTGAATATAGTGCACACCATTACCCTAACATGCAGCGATGCTTCCTGATCAAGCATAAGTTAAAAAAAAAAAAAAAACTACTTCAAACTAGATTAAGCTATTTAAATCAGATTATTAGCATTTTTCATTGATATTTAAAACTCCAGAGAATCCAAGCACGGTCATGCAAATAATTATGGAGTGCAATCTAATCCATGAAAGGCCTGCTTCCATAGCTTAATGATGATAAGCACACAGTGATTTACAACGGGAACAGAAGTAATTATGCGGACCGTTTATCTACACAATATACCATGATTGCTGTCTTTATTTTTACATCAAATATGAAAATGTGTTCTCCACTTCGAAAAAAAACCCCCAACACAATAGCATTAACAAGACCAGGAGTCTAATTAGGGTACTGCAGACAGGAGGTAGAGGTTGTAAGGGGGGCCTTTAAAATTTGATACACAAAGAATATAAATTCTGGAAAGCAGACAGTTTACCATAAATCAGGTTAAATAAAAACGATGCTTTGTTTGGCACAAAAATGCACTCGGGTAGTTTTGTAGGTAAAGCCTCAGTGAACGTCCCGCCCTCTTGTTTTGCTCTCTAATCCACAAGGAGCAGGTGTTGTGCACTAATCCCAGGCTTTCAGATGGGCTCTAATTATATATTGATGACCTAGCAATCATCACAACTGAATGTGATCACAGAATTGTACAGAGGCCTGTGTGTGTGTTTGTGGTGGCTTGGCAGGTGGGGGGGGGTGGTGATGAGGGGGTGAGAGGGGGCACAAAGAGGGTATATTCAAATCCCAAATCAGAGATCTTCATAAAAGTGTTTAGAAAAATAGTTTAATGTGTCCCCACTTTGCTATTGCTTGCTGACACACAAATACAAAATAACTGCAATCGTTTTCGCCAAAAACAGAAAGAACAGATGAAATAGCAGCGTTGGTGCTTGTTGGAGCAACAGATTTACAGCTGGGTCACTGTAGCCTGCTCTAACCAGCCGTTTCCTCCCCTGCTAAATTGCAGTTATTTGGCAGAACACATCTGCAAAGTCCTGATCAGCAAATTTAAAGCCACAGAATATCAAATACATTTTCAATGTCAACTCCGAAAAATGTGTGACCCTGTTTTAAATTGTTGCCATTTAAAAATTAAGCTGCTCTACATACCAATTGCACTTAACCAGAATTCTGCTGTAGTCTTCTGTCCAAAATTGTGGCTGTTCTGATGTTCAATACTTTGAAGGTTAGGAAAAGGCCATTCCGGGCAACACAATCCCTGTTAAGGTTTAGATAGCTGTTCTAACACTGTCACCGGGCGGCGGCTGAGCAAAGTATCAATAAATCTGATTCATTTGTTCTGGCATGAAGTACAAAATAGCACTGTAAAAATTGAGTGGCTCACATCTCCATAAAAAAGGTTGTTGTCAACGTTAAAAAGTAACACATCTTATTGCTTTAGTTCTCTTGAGTCACGACATGGTTTCACTATATTTCTGTTCTCATATCCAGGCCTGTGAGTCTCATAGACCTGGATATGACATAATCTGAAAATCCCATCTATGAAAAGGACAACCTGATAAAAGACTCATCACATTGATGTATGCTATTGAGTTGTGGTCATTGATAAGACATTATCACCAGGATAAAGCGGATTCTACTTTATTTTCTGTAACCAGGTAACTAATCCTAGCTGGCGTGCTGAAGTTATCAGGTTAATGTCAACAGACAGACAGCAGGAGCAGATTAATCAGCCATTGGAGCCTATCGACTTTTTTTTTTTAACCTTGTTTGTATTGAAGCTATTCTCTAACTGAGACACAGTACACAGTACAGAGAGCCCGTAGCATAGTCCATAGTAAGGGCTTTGGGCATATAAACAAGGACTAAATGGAACACAATGCAATGCATGTGCTTGACAATATGAACAGTGGCTCAGCACTTTCATTCATTCATTCATCTTCTACTGGTTATGTGATTCCAGACCATGGGGGTTGCTGGAGGCAATCCCAGCTCACATTGGGCGAGGGCCAGGTACAACCTGAGCAGGTCACCAGTCCATCGCAGGGCCAACACACAGAGACAGAAGAAGACAAACAACTATGGAGTCAGAACATTCTCATAATGAATGAACTCTCGCGGGGCTTTTCACGAATGAACATGATTTGTTTTGTAGTTGTATTTTGGACTCGCAAATACCCACGCTTTGGTTCACAGACATAATTTGTATGCAAACTTATAATTTTAATTCTGAAATGCACGCACTCTGCTTCACAAATGTAATTTTGAGGAACACTAATATAAATTCACGGAGCATACGAACTGCTGAATGTGCATTTACGAAATCTGTACGTTGAATTTTGAGACTGACCTGACGTCGCAGGTCAGCCAACGTCAGAATTGGCTGAAAAAGCTGTCAATCAAATGTATGTTTCTCGTTGACAGATTCATCAGCCAATCATGTGGCTCCTTACATCTCTCCACACTTAAACCAATCGCATGGAGAGACTTAATCCACTCAACCTGTCAGTAACATATATCTGACTCTCCCCTCGTTGTAAATCACGCAATGTCACTGAATTAGTTGAAGCGTCCTGCTTAGCCAAGTTACATGTTTGAATAAACATAAACTATGTGACTGTATGTTACATACCGCCTTTGGGAAACGTGTTGTTTATTGTTGCCGTAACGACAATGGTTGCCAGCGGTTTAAGTATGGAGAAATGTAAGGAGCCATATGATTGGCTGAAAGCAAACACACCTGATTGGCTGATGAATCTGTCAATCAGAAACATACATTTGATCGACAGCTTTTTCAGCCAATGGTGACGTTTGTTGACCTGCGACGTCAGGGCAGTCTCAAAATTCAACGTGCAGATTTCATAAATGCACATTCAGCAATTCGTATGCTCCGTGAATTTATATTACAAGTGTGCCTCAAAATTATATTTGTGAACCAAAGCGTGTGTATTTGTGAAACAGATTGTGTGCATTTGTGAGTCTGAAATACAACTACGAAACAAATCATGTTCATTCGTGAAAAGCCCTGCGAGCGTTCATTCATTATGAGAATGTTCTGACTCCATAAACAACCACTCACACTCACACTCACATAACCTAAACATGATGTCTTTGGACAGTGGGAGGAAACCCACGCAGGGAAGAACATGCAAACTCCACACAGAAAGGCCCCAGGCCCGAGAACTGAAACCATGACCTTCTTGCTAGGAGGCAACAGTGCTAACCACTATGCCGACAGCACATAGTGCCATTTTCCACTCATAATATGTGATTCAGTGCACCATAACAGCTACTGGGTCAATCAGTATTCTGGAGCTCTAAAGAGTTAACTACATGATTTTTACTTATTTACTTTATTTTCTTTTTCTTTTTCTGGGGGGGGGTGCACTCATACTATCATAACTGCACTAATATGTTAATAAATAATATTTGACGCAGAGGTTTGAGTTGTTTTTGGTTATTAGAGAAAACTTATTTTGAGAAAAAAAAGATTCTTTCCTTAGAGGCAAAAACTCCTATCTAGAAAAAAAACTTCCTTGGCAATAAATCTCAAAGGTGGTTGGGTGGCTGGACTCTGTAGTATTCGGACTGGTGTTGCATACCTAAGTCTCCTCTTTAACCAGGGATCAAGATTTGTTCGCCCCACTTGGTAAAAGACTTACAAATGATTCCCTTGCCCATTGTACAGAGCTACACTGAAAGCACCATACATCAATTTGGTACCCCTCTGACAGCAACCATTGTTTGGAACCAGTGAAACTCAGGAATATTACTATTTGAAGATTCATCATCGTAAATCTAGTCCCATATGTTTGAGAAGTGTCTAACTGGAGTGTTTGTGATACTGTTGTGCCTACCTTGAACAAAAGGCGGAATTAACACGGACCAAAGAGAAGGAACTGAACTTCTCAGGCGGATCTGATGAAGTTCAGTTTTATGTGCCTCAGAATCTGGATTTCTAACTTTACAGCCACTGTCCAAAAACAAGTATGATGACAATGAGACAGTTTCTCCAGGATTTCATCTCTATTCCATATTTTAAGAGTTGGGGGTTTCTAGAGGTGCTCAAAAGTGAAGCTGTTCCTGTTGAAAATAAAAAATAAAAGAAAGGAGAACACTAATAAAATACACGTGAAGGTAAAGGAGAGAAATCACTGAGGGTAGAGTCAAACTAATGACAAGCTCAGTGGAGAGAAATAGTGAGAGGGATTGAATTAACTTTAAGGAGAGAAGCTAATGAGTCCGTGGTGGCTGAGAAAAACATTCACGTAGGCTGGCTCATCTCATTAATTGTTTAAACCTTCTAACACATCTAACACTCTTGGGTTGCCTCCTAGCCCTTTGAATGCTAGAAGCAAACCAACAGACACAGGACCTGGTATTTTCCTCAGGAGAACTCCCTGCATCATTCTGTTAGAGCTCGTCATCCTGGATGAGATGAGAGACCTTTAAACAGACTGCACAGTATTTATCAGAGGCACGCTCTTTTTTCTCTGCTCGCCATTATTCTAGTTCCATT
The DNA here is from genome assembly GCA_034769265.1 of Remorina albescens. NCBI lineage: Eukaryota > Metazoa > Chordata > Actinopteri > Carangiformes > Echeneidae > Remorina > Remorina albescens. Next base: position 10,862,764 of record CM068491.1, on the reverse strand, counting down.
AAAACCTTTAATACCACACCAGGGCTGCTCAGTAATCATTTGTCGTCAATCTAAAAAAAATAAAATAAAAAAATAAAAAAACAACACACAAGCACTTAAGTACTGCACTATAAATATGCGGTATATACATTTATGGTGCAGTTTAGAGGGAGAGCCAAACCCAGGTTATTAAAGGTAGCTGCAATTTACAGACGTCCCCCAACAGCTTCCCATAGGACTTTTAGACACAATACAATTTACTGATGTGGCATAATGCCTCACATGGAGGCCATCAGCAGACACTAGCTTTGCTACTCAGGCAGGTGTTTATGCACAAGACATTCCATTTGAAAAGTTACTCAAATGTAAATCAAGTCATTTTATCTAACTGGATGCGTGTTGATCTCCAGATGAAGTAACACTGATTCAGGCCATTGTTGCGTGACAACACAGTGTTTCCAGTGAATTTTAAGTCGCCATTTTTCATTGTCACTGTCGTTCTTTAGATGAAGCCATGCTTTGGATCTTTTCCCTCTCCCCGTGACAAGTTCATACCAGTCTAAATGCACAAGTTTGACGTCATTGTTTTGACTATGTAACAGTCAAATAAATAAATAAATAAATAAATAAAACTGATGAGCTGAGACACATTTTGGATGGTTTGGATACTAACAAGATGGTGAGAACTCAGAGCTTAGAACAAAGCAGAGGAAACAACTGAAACACAGCAGAAGTTTGAAGTGGCTCACTTTGCTCATCTGACTGTGGAGAAGTTGTCCCGCCATTTTCCAACTGATCATTTTTGTGTTGGTTGAGTTCCGTGTAGTTCAGAGTTGAGTGTGAAGAGGCAGAGGCGAGACAATGACATTGTTTCCCCCCATAAGAGTGCACTTCCCATCACAATGGCATGTCTGAGTGCCTACTGATAGAACTGCTCTCGGATAGCCATATTTCATCACTGTCCTATCGGAATAGAGAGTTTTATGCCTTTTTTTTTTTTTAATTAATTGAACATCTGTACATAGAAAAATAAATATATGACACCCATGCAAATTTGCAATGAAATTGGACTTAAATTGCCTTTAAATAATAACTGCCTTTGATTCAGAGGGAGTCATATGGGCCGATACCGGGCCTAATTTTACAGCAGGCTGTTTAATAGGTCATAATATTAAACAGCTCACTTTGTGAATATCAAGTTTTTATTATCAACTTTTTCTTTTGCATTACTTTAAGCCTCGTAAGAACTGTAAACTTAATGAGAAGCTTATAATGAATCAATCTAAAGCTGTCATAGCAATTATATCAAGTCACAGCAGCCTTTGAAGCTGGAACACTGTCCAGAACTGTGTTGCACAGTGTGCCGTGGAAATTCAACATTAAATTGTTTTATAAATACATTTACATTCCAATTGGATGGAAGATATTTATTCAGGCTCTGCAGAGAAATGATTATCTACTGCTGGCGAATAGGTTAAATTTCACATCAAGCCACTTGTTGCGACCACTGTATCCAAGGGGGCAAGGCTTTAAGTCAAGCATGCATTTTAGTGGCAAAGATAGTTGCATATTTATGAACGATTTCTTCTTTGATTGCCTCATTCAAGATGGATTCTGCCTTCATCAAGATATCGATCATAATCATTTTGAGTGAATGTACCTTGGCAGATACTCCATGTGAAATAATGCTAAAGTCTCTTTAATAAAACCCTTCAGCCACACTTGTTTCTGATTTCCCATACACTGCTGCTTGACAAGATAAAAGCTATATGACTGCATCCTCATTTATGGACATACTGATTTCCCTGCTGCTGTTGTAGGAAGTTTTCAGTGAATGAGAAAATACGCCCTCTCTTCTCTCCCCTTCTCTCTCTCGGCTTCTTTTCATTATCCGCATATCCAGCTATCTCCATCCAGGGTGATAGAAATCTGTTCAATCTGATTTAGTGCTTTGGCATTGAGCTCGTAGGGTGAGTAAGCCAAGGAGCCTATAGAAAACATACTTTGTCTTCCCAATAGAAAGCTTCTTCACAAGTAAGCAAGACTTTGTGTTGTGTCTGGCACCTGTCAGTGGGTCTGCAGAAGCAGCAGCTTGGATAAATTAAACATGTTACACTTCATTTGAGCAACTGGGTTGCTATCCCCTTGTGAGTACAATTTTTTCCTAAAGTTTAAACCTCCAAGAATAAAAAACAGCAAGCTGAAATGGAAAAAAAAAAAAAAAGACACAGCCAAGAAAATGGTCTTATTTCACATAGTTAGTGCCGAGTTTATTGTCTTAACCGAGTCAAATAAAAGTCTAGCACAGAAAATCAATAAATGAACAGCTGCTGAAAAAAACAAAGTACCTTGACAGTTGCAAAACCTCCTCAACTAGGTCTTGGGCTCATTTGAAATGTGTTCTTCTGAAGAGCAAAAGGGAAAGAGGATTATTTTATCTGACCTTAACCAAACAAAGTCAGACGGATGGATGATTACATAGTTTGCTTTCCCATTCACTGTCATGAAGGAATGTAAAGGCAAATTCTCAGAAAAAGATGGAATCTTATTATGTGCCATTTGTATAGTTTCTGTGTGGCGGAAGGGGAAAAAAATGAAATACATTTAGAAGGATAATTGCTTTGGTCAATAACAGCGAGTTGACTGTTTTACATTCCATTACAGGGAGGACAGGCACTAGGCAGTTTCATCGAGGAGAGATAAATAAAAGGATGGTGGTGCCAGAAGAGGCCCATATCCCAGGTAAATGAATGCTTTACGAGGAAGATTAGCGCAAATCCCTCACACACAGAGGACCGGCACATGTGGCGGGGGGAGGGTGGGCTCGTGAGGAAGCTTTGGGATGCAGGGTTGGTTACCTCCATCTCGCACATTCCCCCGGCAATCGATCAAAGCCCCAAATCACAGCCGCACACGGAGAGGAAGGAGTAGGTGAGACAGTATGACAGCCTGAATTGGAAGCCATTGCACTGACGGATGGCGGTCTCATCTGACACAGAGCAACCCAATCACTCTCGCAGGATTCAAATATGTGCGAAAAAGGTGTATACACATGCGTGCATGGACAATTTCCATCTCTAACACACAAAACCACCCACATGTAGCAGGGAAGTGGAGCATCTGTGACATAGTATTCAGATTGTGTAAACATGCTCTGGATCCTATCTGCAGTGAGAGCTGCTCATTAAACTCTGTTAACCTGCAGTACTAATATCTGCAGGGAGACAAACACACACCTGTTCCATTTAGGGAAATGCATTCCTCATTCCCTCAATGTACTTATAGCTCTTCCTCAAGCAGCACTCAGCACTCCCCGTCACATACACACACGGTCATCAACAAAATGCAGATGGCACACATTTGAAAACTCCCAGAGAGAAACCTGGGGTTGAGGGAGGAAAAGAGGGGAAGACTACAGAGAGCCGAAAAGTGGATCCAGGTGATTGAGAAGGCAGAAGAGGGTGAGGAAGGAAAAGAAGAGGAGGAACAGAATAGTTTCACCCGACCCACTATAGTGCTGCATGTCTGCTCTATGCATCAGGGATGCCATTGCTTCTGTAGCACAGGAATACCACAATAATGACAACCTGCACAGGGAGAAGACTACTCATTAATGGAGCCCCATGTTACATCTGTATGCCAAACACCATCTGTATTCACTCACTCAGACACACACACAGACACACACACTTCTGCTTTACCATATGAAAGCAGAACAAATATACACACCAAGAGCCTCTCGAATTTATTTATCTATAATTTAAAATACAATCAAAATGACAATCCAATACATCTGACAAACCATCTCCAGTTACCAACCTGCCCCAGGTACCATCAACTGAGCAGCAGTACACTCTTACAGCACAACACTGTACAGTCCCACAAGGGGAAGTATTAATATGTATTGTATTACCGAAGCAACACTCACTGTAAAACAGAAACAACATCAACACTGTAATCTAAGCCACTTGGGTGCAGAGGTATTTACTGCAGATGTGGGGATAAGTGAGGGGTATCATGAGTGACTGTTAGCTACATACCGTTGGGGCTCTCCTCGTCAATGGTCACTATGGTTGCAGGGGGGCCGGGCCGTGACAGCTTACACTCTGCATTCACAAAGAGAAAAAGAGAATTAACAGAAAAGAAGCTGTTTGCTGTATTTAAATAATTTACTTTGTAAACCCCAGAAGTGTAGAATTATTCATGACAGCTTATGAAAGTAAACCAAATGCATATCAGTTTATTAAAATGCAGCATTACAAACACATTTAGCACTGAAATGAAAACGTGTTGACTCACGTTCTCATATTTAAAGTGTATTTACACAAGTACACAGAAATGTTGCAGAAATGTAAATATAGTTTTGTTAATATGATTTAACAGCTAGGGATTTTTTTTTTTTACATCCGGACTTTACTACTCAAACAAGCATGACAAGCTGATAAACTTAAAGAATACATCATGGCAAATCATTATTAAAACTTTAACTGGTAATGGCTGTTTGGCTTGTGAACACAAATAAAGCAGTGTCGCATATCAGATGTCTGAGAGAAATGTTGAGACCCAATATATTCTAATGTTCCAATATTTCACCCCAAAACAGTTTTGTTCACCAATATTTTACTCAAACATCCTAGCATGAGAAGAGGAAATAGTCTTTTAATATTTCATACCAGGTTAATCTCCCTCAGTAAAATAGTAATTATAGCGTATTGCAGCAATATGTACTACTCTACCAGTCATGAGCCCATTTAGTGAAGAATGAGTTATTTTACTTCTGATACTTCAGCTACATTTGGTGTATGTTACTATTGCTAACATTTTGGATGAAGTAATGATATACAGGAATGTCTGACTATAACGAACAGCAATGCTAGAACAATGTTGAAAAAAACATACATACTAAATATAACATACTAACATACAATCACTGACATTGTAAATATTTTATTTGGAGAAAATACAGCTCAGAATGCTGGTTCAGTGTTTTTCTGTCATGCCATAAGCTGTCACATCGATACATCTTTTTATAGAGGGTGACATCAACGACTGCTACCCCACAAACATCAACAGGAATCAAGTCTATTATACTGACACCAGACAAACAGGATGGTCAAAGTAAGCAGGCAGCACCATAAGCCGAGCACTGACGAGAGTGCCACCGCAGATGGAGGTCACAGCAGCTAGATGGTACAAGCACGTGGGACTCAGGTAATGGCAGCCTGACAGACAGCACCAGATGGGGCAGCAGGAGGGGTGGAGATGAGGAGACATGTGGAAGGGAGATGTCTACTGTTGGGGAATAGACACTGCGAGGCAACATGCTCTGCAGCTGATGGGGGGGGGGGGGTTACAGGGAAATTGTGAAAGAAATGTGTGGTATAAAATAAAATGAGAAATAGATCAAGAGATGTTTGCCCTCTTACCCTCATACTGCCAGTCTGAAGGGTTCAAAAGTTAGTGGAGCCAGAGTGAAGCAGAGCAGAAGCATGGAAGAGAGAAAAGGAATGAAACAACGGTTGGCTAAAAAACAGGTCCAATGTTAGGAGAGGGGAGAAAAGATCATTACAAAAGAGCAGATACTAGAAGACAGCAGAGAAGAGCGGCCGTTTCAGGGAGGAGATATTGTAGGAACCTTCACTTGAGAAATGATGGATGCTCGTGAACCACACGAAGGTTTTACAAATACAGCCAGCGGATCCCTTCTTGCTGCTAGCTGCTGCCAGCTGACATTACTCCACAAGAGAGGTGAGCAAATATGAGCCAATTTAAAAAGAAAAACGCTTCATCTTGGGAAATGAAGTGGTAGCTGGATAAGAAGCAACAGCATGAAGGAGCGATGGAACCCATATTCAGGTGTTTAAGTGTATCTCTCTAGGTGTTTTTTGGGGGCGTTTTTTTTTTTTTTTTTTAATCACTATGCCTCCATCCTGCAAGATATTGAGTCTCAAGTAGCTTGCTTTAAGATGGTGTCCTCTTACAGTACATGTAATCAGAGAGGGACAGAAAAAAAAAACAAAAACATGGTCAATGGCACCACATCACCAGTCAGCACTCTAGGGTTTCACACACACACCTTCTGTTCCCTGGTTTAGGTAATGCTACTGCGCACCTGTTGCAACACAGTAGATAGTTTTCCTATTAAATATGCATACCCATGAGCCTTCACTAATGTGCTGGAGATAAACCTCAGGATGTAATGTTACTGCATTTTTAATTAGTGCCGTTTCCAAAGCGCAGATATTCACAATAATTTGCAGTTAATTGTCAATACAAACCGAGGCTGCGATACAGAATATTTCATGCAAACCATTAAGAACATTTTCAACCTTTTTGACTTTTTATTCAGGCATGATCCGGACATTTCTTAAGATTCCTTAAGCAGACTTAGGATTTACATCCATTCATACATCTTTTCCCGTTCGTGATGTGAAAATCTTTGTCAGTACTTGGGAATATGTTTAAGGCTCCAAAAGCTTTTCTAAATTGTAATCCTTGATGTAAAAAAAGAAAAGAAAGAGAAAAAAAGATTAATACATATTTATACTTGACTCTTCATTTTCAGAGTTCCACAACTTTATAGCAATTACAAAACATGCAACCATCTGCTGAAGAAATAGCAGGATGAGGATTTCCTTTAATAGTGGCAAAATGAACAAAGCAAGTGGGTCACACCTCACAATCTGGAGACATAAACAACAAGCAACATCCAAATAAATATGCAAATCTGCTCTGAGAGAATATACTTTGCATGCAGTGGAGAGAGTGTGCATGTGAATGTGTGGAATAAGAGTTACCTGAGCTCATTTTAAGAAGCTCTTTTAAAGGATCTGGTTTGTTAGTTTTGCATGACTGTGTTCAGGCATCAGCGTGTCTGTAGGTTTAAGTGGTAGTTGCAGCAGTAAGAAATATGAGTTTACTTTGAAGACAAAAGGCAGAACCGAGCAGAGATAAAGAACAAAGCCTCCTTTTGGAGTGCTAACAGTCTTATATTGTGATCAGAGCACAAAGATATACACTGAAGAAGGGAGGCACGCATGTGCATTACAGACTCAAACTCAAGGCAAAGCCTGTTCAGTCGTTTCACAACACACCAAAATGATCTGAACCTGTCGCCACACCTTTTGGCAGCGGGGAATATTTTCTAATGACATTCTACATCAAGCTTTCCTTCCTTTTAAAAAGTCTTCCAGCGGAAGATGATAGCATAAAAAATATTTTCTTCTCAATTCACTTCACAGTGGCTCACTGGGTTCATACAAGAATGTGCCAAATAGTCTTACCAGGCTCCTACACCCCTCCTGCAACACTCAAGATAATAATGCTGGTTGAAACTCATGCAGACCCTTACAAATTATACTAAAGATATAAAAGAAAACCTACAAATACACTCATCCACTGCTATCAAACCAGGAAAACAGGCTTGTTCAGGATTTATGGAGCAGAAAAACTCAACTCAAGAAAGTGAAAACAGTCAGAACTAGGGATAATGTGTTGTCTAGAAAAGCTTGTGTTCTCAGACTGCAGAGGAGAGTCAAGAAGAAAATAGATGCAGCTGTTTCAAATTGTAACCAGTCAAAAACAGTACAGAGCAGAATAGTGGGAGCTCGATAAAAGACGCAGTTGATCACACAGCTCAGGGAGAGGGGCACACAGCAGCATGGGGTGCTCAGTGACTGAGGTCTATAAGTTTTCAATAAGACTGTTCACCAGTCTCCCACTTGTGTGTGTGTGTGTGTGTGTGTGTAAAGTCAACTTTACCTTGTGCGTGAAATGCTCTGGTTGAAAGTATATTTTGTTAGACAAAGTTGTAGACCTTGGTCTCACCAGAAATCAATACCTTTGGAAAAAGAAACCCTAACAGCCTATGCCAGTACACACAAAAAAAAATGTTCTATAAAATTCAACTATAGGAGTGAGGTTTGTATATCAGAACTATGGTCATAGACATAGTCATAGAAAAATCCCTATGGTCAAAAGACACTGGATGAATGAATGTCTGCAGTGTCAGTGGCCCTCGTCAGAATCTAATGTGTCATAAAATGTACCCAATGGCATTGTGTGCAGTATATGTATAAGGTATAGATTGCACAACTGACTGAAAATAAAACTCTGTCAAAGGAAATGGGTAGAGGGTGGTGATGGAGTGAGGTAGATAGATAGAGAAGAAATAGGGGAATCATAATAATGCATCACGCAACTATCAGTCAATAATAAGTGATTAGTTCACTGTACACTTCAGAGGCTGATTATCTGCAGATAATCAAAATCTTCTCATTTTGCATTTGGGGAAATTTGCCTTCACCTGGAGATTATCTCAAGAATCAGCCACACAATGTTGGATTGAAGTATAAATCTTCAATTCCAAAATGATGAACCAATTGTCACACACAAGGACGAGGGAGGGGAAAAAAATTATGTAAGCAAGCCTCACTCAATTTCTAAAATGACCACAACCGAATAAAACCCCATTCTCCCATGCAAAACCATGACAGTCAACAAAAGGACAGAGAGCTGAGCAGAATTGATAAACCAACGCAAATACAGCTATTTAAATACCTCTTTAATACTTTCTAATTTCTATTAGCAACTTTTAACAATATTCGAGGGCACACTTTTCTTCTCAGACAAATGAGGAACCGACTTAATGAACAGTGTTGAGAGTAATATTGCTCATGCAATGGTAAGAATAATGTAATTGTCAACTGGATGGTGTTTTGGGAAAGCGAAGGCTTTAAGTGTACCCCAATAAAACGGAGAAAATTAAAGATTTTCTATACATTGTTCTTTTAAATGAGCCTCCTGAGCAATTCAAGTCCTCACAAGGCAGTTCGTTACCGGAGCAACAAGGCAGTAGTGGAATGAATTCTGCTCACTGACATTTAGTTTCAAAAGGCATTTTTACCTGCCACTCGATTCAAGAGCCTGTGCTTTCCTGCACCTTCATCTGCAAAAGCACCATTTTAGCAACCAATAAATCAAACTCCTATTACCTGGGACAAGAGCACTCCAAAAAAACAAACAAACAAACAAACAAAAAAAAACAACTCTAAAAGGACAACTAACCTAACAAGCAATGTGGTCCAGGAGGCTGCAGTTTGCCCATCAATCTCTTACACCTTTTCAATAAATCTATAAAGGTTTGCAGGTATCATCCTTAAATGAGCATGAAAAGAAAATAGTGTCACATTTACAGTAAAACCTTATTGCTGGGAGCCATTCATTAGAAACTTACACTGGAGACGGGGTGAAATGTAGACAGAGGCAGAGACGGGAAGATTCTTGAGAAAGGGCAAAAGCAACGGAGAGGAAAGAAGGAACTAATTTCTCCCTTGGCCAACCACCACCTCAACACAAGGTGTGTTTATATACAATCATAAATGTGTCTCTCCTTTCACATAAATATCAGCCTCCCTGTGATAATAAGGACAGAGCCAATATGAAAAGTTCTCCTTGCAACTTTAGGGGAATCTGGATGAGATCATTTTAACGGTCCCGGTGGTCCACATAACCGGAGGGAAGGGGATTTCTGCTGACCTCAGTTTTAGCCAGTATCTTACTTCAAAAACATAAAGGTTGGAAGTTACATCTGTGGATAGTCCCCGGGGTGGCAGCTATGCCATGGAAATGAGTGGAGTGGAGACAGAACAAACAGGGGCACCACTTTAATTTCCCAATTGGACTGTGTATTTTTGCATGTATCCGTGTCTAGTGGGACAGAGGAGCATTCTGGGACAGCTCCGGCTCCAGTAGGACTTGGCAAATGAAACAGAGGCAGACAAAGGGCAGCTGTCCAGTGGCACGGACTGCCAGGTAATGACTGCTCATGGGCAGGCAGCAGGTCAAAACAGATGAGCATCTCTGTGTTGTAGTAATGGGGGCTGTGGCCATTTGTCCACAGGGGTTGGCTGTCCAAGCAGTGCATCACATTACACAGCAAAGGACCATTTTTGTTTTCAATACACTTCTTTGTCATGTCTGAGAGCATTTGTATGTATGATGAGTGAGTCATATTGTTCAATTTAGAAATGTAAATATTTGTTATAATAAAGAAAAAAAAAAGCTGAGTAAATATGTATTGGATTTGTGTATCCTTTAACAGATGGAGGGCCAAATACTGACAAATTCCTACGAAATAACTCATTTGAAGACGCTATCACAATAACACCGATCATAACAAGCCTCATAAAGGCAGAGCTAACTGCACCCATATAATGACAGACACTGTTTTTGTGCAACAGCTTTTTATACCAGTTAAATAAATGACTGAAGCTATAGCCACTTGGCATTTGGAGGTTTCACCAGAAAAATTGTTTCTATAAGACAATACGGCTGCGCAAATGCAAAATAGTTGCTATGTAACTGACAAAAAAAATGTTTCATATGCAGCTACAGTTTGCAGCTATCACAGCCTGAAAAGGCCTACTGTATGGATGGAGTCCAAATTAATGAATCGATGAACAATCACATTTTGAATTGACTCCCACCCCAGAACTCAGCTCTGAATTGTAAGTTTGAAGCTAACAGAGAAAGCTATGTCAGGACTTCAGGATGGATGTTGTTGACTGTTAATGTGACAGCACAGGAGAAACAACTTAAATGCAATTCAGAAGCTTCCAGTTTCCATTTTTTATGTGTAAATAGTCAGTCTCGGCCAATGTAGTATTGAGAACAAACACGACAACGACCTTCTCAATGAAAATAGCAATACATTTGTTCCTTTTTATGTATGATTAAGCTCATTTGTGAGGAACTTGACTCATTTACACACTTGAGGAACAATACTGTACACAATTCCAAATTGTTTGAATCTGACAATAATTTGTATTCTTTATGGTGAAGGGATTGTTGCAGCTTTGACTGCTCATGCCATTGCACTTCCCCAAGACAACACATCTGACACACTTACAAACCAAAAAGGATTATAGGCCACAAACAACTCAAGAATTCAAACACAACTCCAACCAAAACAATATTTTGAAATCTGTAAGTCAGCTTTCTTTTTTGCAGAACATCTTGCAGCACCAACACTCTTAGATATAGACTTTCAGGCATTCCTTTAGTTAAGGAAAAGGCAGCTAAATCAATATGGAGACATAGCTGTGTGCTTCTTCTTGCAGCATGATTATGTTTGGCACAGGATTGAAATCACCGCCTCTCCCTCAGCCTCTCTCCCCATCTTCCCACTTCTCTTTACAAATTGTTAGCCATGTGGCTCTCGTGATGGGACCTGTAATTTTGTGTACGTTTTTATTTTCAAGGGTCACAAACAGGACAGAATTTGTTGTTTTGAAACAAGGAAGATGAGAAACAGGCTGTGAAGAAAGGGAAAAAATTGATGAAAGATGAAAAATGCAGCAGCAGGGATTGTAGCAGTGATGAAGAAATTGGAAATTGAAAATGAATTCCTGCAGCATCTTGTAAATCATTAGTGGCTGATAGTAGAAGAAACGAGGGGGGCGGGTTACTTTAATGATGTGTAATCCCTTTGCAGAGGCTCCCCTTCTGCTCTTCTTCAGATTGCCCCCCTCATTACTGCCCATCTCCTCTCTCGGTGGGGTTAACTACACAGGCAGAGGAAGGCATAGGTTGCAATCACACTGCAGGTGAACAGTTCAGGGCGCTCACATACTGAGCTCCAGGTTGGGCTTCCAGCTATCCCAGGGTCCAGCCTTATGAAATAGTGGAGTCCTCTTTTCTCATGCTCCCACAGCCTGATTACAGCCTACTGGGGAGCAGATTAAAAAACCCCTCCTGCTGTCCCTGCATTAACCACCCCCAACACACTCCACAGGCTTTGACTGTAGCCAGATTCAGTCTGAATATCTGGCCCCTAATCAGACAATCCCAAAAATAGACAAACAATTGTGGGTCAGGATGGACTTGCAGATGGGAAAAGAGGAAAATAGAGAGAGAGAGAAATAGGAATAGTGGGAGACTATAAACTAGGCTGAGGTCATATAGCAGTCATGTGCACAGGGATATTAACTAATCCACACACACATGAAAACAGATTCATACACAGCTGAGCACTTTTTGCTTTTTTTTTTTATTTTGTTTTGTTTGTTCTTTTTGTTTTTTTGTGCATATATGCAGTTGTCTGATGTGCTTTCATCAACAGAGGAATTCAGAGGTAAAGACGGTGTTGAATCTGTCTCCTGCGCTTCGGGTTGACATTTGACCTTTCGTTACAATATGTTAAACAGCAGGGTCTCAAATCACACCAGGATTGATGAATGTTCATGAGGTGCTCTGCGGGATTTGCATGCACATGTCGTCAGTGAGATGATTTGAGATAAGACAGTGACGTAATACGTAAACATGAAAGGATGGCACATGGAAGATGGAGTTATTGTTGAAAAATGACAGCAGCAAAGGTGTTGAGGGGAGATATCAGGGGATATCATACAGAGCAAATTTGTGGGAGGATAAATTGAAATTGGAAAAAGAAAAAAGAAGGAAACAACAGTTGAACTTTCTTATTGGCAACACAAAGGTCATCATTGCTTTGCCACACAAAGAGATTCTTCACACAAGAGCTGTGTTTTTCATGGTACATCAGTTATTAGTCAGTCATTGCAAGCAGATAAACAAGACTATTCAAAAACGTTATTTAACATGCAACATATTGCCAGAGCTACATGAACAAATTCTTTAATGAGGAAGGACAAAACCACTGAATATTTTTCTTCAACTAAATCAATTCATAATTCCTCCATGCTAATTAAATAAATAAAAACTTTAAAGACACTGCGGCATTCATTCGCTGCTGTCGAAAAGTTTCTGCTAGCCATTTTCTTTGAAAGACAAATAACAAACAAGTTGACGGAGCCAAAAGCCAAGGGCTCTTTGAGGTGAGAGGAGCAGGGAGATTTATGAGTGAGAAGATGAGGGATGTGGTGTTGAGGGAGGGGAAAATCCCTGCGCAAACCAAGATCATCCCTGGGTGACACTGAGTGGCAAAATGAGGCGGCAAGAGGAGCCCACATTCGCCCTCAACCTTCCAACACCAACAAGACTGAGACACCCCTACCGCAGTAGAGTATTTCAGTTAGCACAGCACAAAGTCATAGTATGAGTAAGTACTAATATGAATGTTATTCATCCTGCTGTTCAGCAGTTTAAAAGATGCTGGAAGTGTAACACTGAAATTTTTTCTCTTGTTTTTAGGTATATTCATGTGAGATAAAACACACAGATGGTGATGATATACAGGAACACTATGAGACAACAACCAGCATACTGACTCATTTTCTCCTTATTTTAGAACATTACAACTATGACTTGTGGGCAGTACATAAATGTTGTGTTCCTATACTACAAGAACATTGCCAGGGAAGATAATGTAAAAATCCCCAGAAAAACACAACTGAAAAAGCTAATTAGTAGAATATTAACATCATTTTACAAGAGCAGTGGGTTTAACAATAAATTAGATGAAAGAAGACAGCGCATTTTACAGTTTCTGAAAACGTGTGGGAGGTCAGCTCTGCAATACAGGGCCTGGCATCTTTTAATTGTCAGCTTGCTGTTTGAAAAGGGAAGCAAGAGGTTTTTAATTAACCAACCTATAAAATGATTAATTTCACCATAGGAACATGTCTGTGTTTTACGTGAACAGTCCCGGGTCTCTGTACACCCTGAGAGCTGGAAAACACTGACACATTAGTAACATCAGCACACATGAGCTCAAAAAAACACAGGTTTGTTGAAGCAGAGATTAATTCCACCTTAAGGTTAGTGAACCTAATTAACATGGACAACTTGTCCTGCATGTCCACCAGCACCATATGAAACTCCGATAAACAGGCACTTAAAATGAATAATATCTTTGTGTACTCAAGCTCCTGCAAGTTGTAAAAGAAATTACTCACAGACCCAAACTCCACAGGGCTATTCTTGAGCTCCACAGCTGTTATGTTCTGGGTCAATAGTTTTCTCACTCTCCACAAACACAATACACACACACCACTACTATATAATATTAATGTGGTCAGAGCCTCTGAGGGGAAATTCTTTCAGAGAGGAAACGACGAAGAACCGTTCACCTTCAAAGGCTGAATCACAAATCAAGTATTTTCCCTACGAATGAGATATCATACAAAGCCACAGAGCAGGTCTCTCAAAACAGCATCTTGATCCAAATGACAGTAAGTAGACATCATACTCCTATCTAAAAATGCTTCTTACTTTAGTGTGTTTGTGAAGCAAGGCTCGGAGGCAGGAAACGAGAGAAGGAAATGGTTAGGATAAAGTGGGGGGGCCTCTGAAAATGACAGCATCTTAAAATTGACCTGAATCATGCTTAATATTGCCACACAGAGGGATTAATGCACATCTGTGTGCATGCACAGCTTCCCCTAAGTACTTCCTTTAAAGACCTGCCAATCTTTTAACTCCCTTAACGCACATCTGCTCCAAAGTCAGTGGGTTGAGAATATGAATAGTAAGATCCTGTAAAGGTAAGACTCTGTAATGTGGGAACTTAAACATGAAACTACAAGGAGAATCCTCTTAACACAATCAGTGAACTGTGTAGGAAAAGCCTGGATTTACACCTCTCTTTAAATAATGTCTTTAAAAAAAGAAATATGCAAATTAGAAGGAGAGGGTAATGAGAATATAGAGAAAGCAAAGTTCTTTGCACGATATACAGAAGCTCCACAAAGAGCAGTGTCTCTATGCTCCTTCTCAGTTTCAATTAAATTACATTTAAATAGAGGTTCTATGATCTGACCTGGAGAAAATGTTTTCTCTATTATTGTGAGAAAACAGCTCCAGCTGTTTGTTAGCAATATTATAGAAATATTTATATATATGACCTAGCAGAGAGCCTGGCTCACAATGTTGAAGAGGTTGAAATGCTTTTTACAGATCATATGCACATATATAAAATATGTCCAGTGGAAAAATACAAAATACATAACCATACTTAGCAAGGAAAGACCATTGAGCTAGAAAATAATTTCAAAACAAGTTTTACCTCTGGCCTGTTTAGTTTGTAAAATTGCTCAAATGGTTCACACCTCAGTCTGGCACGTAATTTATTAGGAACAACAGTGTTATGTTGTTGTACAAAGGTTTTTTTCACTAAGCCGGTCCTCTGACAGAGGAAAGAAACATTGCCTTGTCCGCGTTACAAGTTTCCTCTTGGCACAGTAAATGGAGAAGGGGAAGCCTGAGGGTATCCACTGCAGTGCTGGCTGCTCATACCTTCGGTGTCCTGGCCCCAGCTGTGGGTTAACAATGAGAGGACTGCCATCCCTGTCCCCAGCCATCTGACGAGCCACCACCCCCGTTGCATCTTCTGTCAAGTCTTATTGCTGACTGCCCACCTGGACAAAAAAAAAAGAGAGAGAGGCAATTTTTCATCTTTGTCTTTTCAGGATTTTTCATTTCAGCTGTGACCAGCATGTGCACACAGACACATGTACACATGTACATCCAGCTACATCATCATGTCAATATCCTTGAACCGCACATTAATCTAGAATTCCCATATTTCTGGATTACTTCAAAAAGAAAATGCAACGCAGCAATACTTTGATCCACTGCCACCAGTTAATTTACATTAAAAGCTAAACACTCTTTTTTTGCATCTTTTTGCGAATGCGTTGTATTAAACTTGTAGAAAGACAAGAGTTGACGCTGTGACTTATTCAACAGAAATTGCCAGAACAAATCTGATCCATTTTAGATAAACTCTTTCTCTCTCTCTCTCTCTCTCTCTCTCTCTCAGGAAGATTCAGAGCAACTGTGACTAATTGTTCCCTTTCCTAACGATGCGTCAGTGTTTGATGTCAACATATGCATTGCCTAGGAAGTTGGACTGAGCTGTGGATAGAGCTCAGAATGAAGACACTTGAGATGTTTTAGTGGAGAAAAGATTTCATACAAACATGCTTTAATATGCTCCGAATAAAAGATAGCTTAAGTGTTTAGGCTGCTTCATCCCAATTACTAACAACTAATTGTACCCATTCCTTCTGCAAATATCAAGTTTTTAAGGGAATTAAAGCTTTGTTCTATACCTCTGTCAACAAGCCAAACTGCAGGCAAAAATCTCCCCTTCCCCAGTTATAGTGATAAATAACAGCCTGGAGTGTTTTATGGGAAAATAGTATGATGTCACTGTGAAGTTTCCCTTTGACCAGTTGGATAGAAATTGCTTCACATCATAATTTTTCAATAGTAGAAAGTTGTGTTAAATTGTGTAATCAATGTATGAATTTGTGAGTTACAGCTTATGTCTGTTTGCGAGTCCACAGTGACATTTAACTTCAATCACCAAAGTTTACTAAGTTCATCCTCGAGTCCAAGTGAATGTTTGTGCCAGGTCTGAAGATACTGCTTATATATATACTGACACATATCTTCAACCTTTACCCACAACAATCTAATCTAGGGGTGTCAAACTCAATCACACAAGGGGCCTAAAGTCATAGCACACAATAGGTCGCCAAACAGGAAAAAAATGTATTGAGCAGACTAGAACTAATTATATTTTGAATAAAAATATGAACTGAAACAGACAGAATACGATATTGTGCCCCCCAAAATAAAGACTTATAAGTATTTTGTTGTCCATGAAAATGTCTAGTTAAAACTAGAAAGCATAAATATAAATTAAAATTCTTAAATTACAGCCACATTAGCTCCACAAACAAGACACGTTTTGTACACAATTGAAAACAAAAACCTGACTGGTGTGTCGTCAGGGAAGCTGAAATCTGGGTTCTTGCAGGTAGCCTGTTGGGCTGCATTATGGGATCTGTAGTATGAGTGTTATGGGCACCTCATAAAGCCGGGCCATTAAAAATTCCACAATTGAAACAATCTTGCTGGCCAGATATGATTGTATCCCAGGTCGGATGTGGCCCGCAGACCTTGAGTTTAAAACGTGATCTATTCATTATATTGTAGTCGTAGTGAATATTTGTGATTGGGTCGAAGAAATTACCTCAAGGTGTTGCTGAGATCTGGAGTTTGTGAGAATGGGATGAACAGATGTGTGCACAGATGGATAGACCAACAACTTGAAAATATATAATATTAGATGCTAATGTGTCCATCTCCACCGGGGATGGGTTTTAACACACAGATACAAAAACAGAACTCAGGTGGAATTAAAAGAGATGACTTTATGCAGACATTTGAATAACATCACAAAATCACAATTTGTCAGCCTTTAAGAGACAAACAGTGAGCAAAGGGCAGCACATGTGCTGTTTCAGCTCGATGCATCACAACGGTGCCTGAACCAAGCTGACAGGATTTACAGTAAATACACCTCTGGAGGAAATCACAAGTACAGCAGCATGTGGCAAGTCTGGGTTGCCTTCCTTGTCATGCATAACACACACACACACACACACACACACATCCAGGACACACCCTCCAGTCTGAGCCACAGCAAGGCAAGGTGTCACTACGAGGAATAAGAGGCGCTTTTTTGCTCCTGTCTATCTGAGCCATTTGATGTCACACCTTTTTCACAGGGCTTATTCTCAGAGCAGGCAATAAGCTGTGAAATCAGCTTTCATGGCATATGCTAAGGGGATGGGAGGAAACTCTCAGAGACATCAACACTATCATATCAAAGCACTTTTGACATAAAATCTCAAACTCACACCAATGTCGCCTGTTCATTTTGCAGGAGCAACTTCTCTCTCTTTCTTTTCCTCTCTCACTCTCTCTCTCTCTTTTCTTTTGCACACCTTTCACTGTTTGGATTAGCTAATTGCCTTCTTCCAAGTCTGTGCAGACGCTGAACCCAGCGTACCCAAACGACAGACATCTTGCATGTACACTCTGCGGACAGCAGAAGACAGCTGTGTTCGCCACTCTTACAGTGCAACAACAAGAGTGATTTCACACTGGTTTCCTATTCTCTCACTGCCTTCTCATCTGTCTGGCTCCCAGTGGTGTTCCCTTTTGAAGAGGATTTGATTTCCCACATTCGTACATCTATCTTTCTTAAGGGGGCTGAGTAAGACTGCTTTGATCCCTTTCACATGAGAAAACCCAGACCTGCACAACCAGCTACCCCAAAGAGGCAAGTAATTTCTCTCCACAGCTTCCTCCAAATCTCCTTTCGGTTGATATGGGAACGCTGTATCTAATTTACATATGCTAAAAACAATGTTCCTTCAAAACTTAAGAAACTGGGGAAACTGGAGAGATTGCTGACCAAGTGTTGAAAGAAAAATAGCTCCAATACTTCCCGAAACACTCCTTTCATGGAGGCCTGTTTGTCACATCATGGACAGATATCAGGCTTTTCAGCAATAATACATTGCTCCAATGAAAGTCTAACATTGACAGTTCAGTGCCGCTTTACTGAGTTAAAGTATCACATGTACCCACATTCCAACCACAAGCCCATCACACTTACTTGTGCCAAATGAAAATGCCTATACGTCCAAACAGTATCTCTGCTATCATATATCTCTGGCAGAGCATCAGAAAAGTTATTTATGACAGAAAGGATGGACGGGAAAAGGAAGGCAGTGTTAAGGTAGGATGGGAAGAGGTGAATGAAGCAATCACAGTTATAGATTACACTTGGAGTGAAGATACAGTTCTTTATCCCCTAAGTCCACAGGCTTTGCACATAAAAAAGGTGGCTTGTCTCGCTTTCTTCCGTTTTCTGTGTTTCTTCAATCGCTTCTCATCTATCATGGAGTTTTTTTTTTCCACCCCTTCTTGTTCATGTGCTGTTTGTTAACAGACTGTCAGAGATCCATTCACAAAAGAAAAAAAAAAAAAAACTTTTCAAAGCTAAACATGTCACCAAAAAACAGAATCCATTAATAATTTACCACTGCACTGCAAATGAATAAAGATAACTACTTTTCAGGCTATTCAGGCTTTAAATCAAAGTGCAGTCACTACTTATTACTTCTTACCTTGTTTTATTGGTACTTGCTCTACAGATTAATAGTAGAATGTTCTTTTTCACTTTATGTTTCATTATACCATATATTACAATGCTATATAATCATTAATACTTGAATGTTATAGGTGTTATATATTTATATACTATAATTCAGTAGATTTTGTTCTCAAGACCTTTTTGATGGCCATGAGTCTGTTCCTGCCAAAACCAAAAATGGGAAAAATGTTAATCAGATGGTAATAAGAGACAAAAGAATTACAAATCCATTGTTAATCTACTGTATAATTGTTACTATTTGCCAGTAGCAGATTTAACAAACAGAATGAGAATCACTTAAATGTTCAATTTCTCAGTCCACCACCCAGAAGTGAGCTTGGCAGAAAATTCCCATTGTATTTCCTTCTTTTTTTTTTTTTTTATCATTTTGGGTTTGGAGCTGAGAAAATTGCCAGTTCATAAAATGGTGAGTCAGTAGGCCACTGAATGGAGGAGTTGCCAGCCCCTTCAGCACCTTTGCTTTCATTACAATTTCCCTGCTAACTAAAGTGAAAAGGCTAGTTCTACCTCATGAAGATGAATTAACTGTGTGAAAAATTATTATATTTATGGCCTCAAAATGTCAGATTTTCTTTTCCTTGGCTATGAATTTTATGAAGGCGATATCATGTTATTTTTGATTTTGTACGGCTTCTGAATTCATGTTGACAAAATAATTACCTGTAACTCAGTTTGTGTTGAAACATAAACCAATAAATAACATGACGGGGTTCAAGGTAAAAACTAATGGAGTCCGTATGGGACCTTGACAGAAATCAGCAACAGCATCATATCCTCCTGCGGAGACTACATCAGTGTAGCCTTTCTTTCTTTCCCGATGAATTGTTTGGCCCAAAATACATCTTTGCTCCACAAAACAGCTGAACTCACTAGACAGAAAATGTGAGTGTGATGGTGGCCACTCAAGCAGCACCTTTCTATTATTTTCCAGCTGTTAAGTGAAGGTGTGGATGCCGCTCCGTCTGTATAGCTGACAGTGAAGGAGCCTTGACCAGACCAATGTCTGTTAAATACGTAGCGGCACACTCGTCCAGTCAAGCAGAGCAAAATGGACTAGAGGAAAAAAAGAATGAGATTCACTGACATAATCTTACTGATGTTCAACACTCCAGCAATCTCTGATTGTTCCATAATTCTCTACGGTCTGAATATGAGAGGTGGGCTGAGTGGTTGAAATTGCTGTATTAACAAGCATTCGGGGATTGATCTGGATGGAGCATGAACTTGAGCATCAGAAATAACCCGATGAGGTCACATCATCAAAACGTGAACCCGATGATCTGATAATAGCATGGAATTACCACCAATTATTAGAAACAAAAAAACTTGAATCAAAATCAATCCAGATTTGTCCACATATAGTTGTGTCATTGGCAGACTCCTGTTTTAAGCAATATTGCCAAAAATCCTCTTTAATTCCACATTTTCTTTGCTTTGTTTTCTAAATTGATAGTTTGATTCTTTGAAACATCACGTTTGAGAGTTGAACTCTTCCAAACATATTCAAATTGAGATCCAAAGTGATCCCACAATGAGTTCATAAAAGCTGTGGAAGATGGTGACACCAACAACCTGGGACTCATTTGCCAACTGGAGAAGATGATCATTTCTCAAAGGTGTGATGCCCCCATCAGTCTCACAAATTTATCAACCTCCTCCTTTAAATGCAGGTAATGAAAATTCAGATTCATCAATGTAACACAATGACCAGATTACACCTTGAGTGGTGCCTCCCCATCTCCATTTACTCTACAGAGTCATGTCATCCAATTGATCAAGAAACCAAATTAAAAACGATGCACGATAAATTATACAAAGATCTTATTCATTAAAACTGGGGGATGCTGGGAACAGATGGGTTCATAAATTACATACCAGCAAATGCTATTTTACACAGTGACACCTAAGAGCTCAAATGAACTGCAAAACAAGGAATATTGTTTTCATCACCATATTTACATCCTTATTACCACTTAATTTGAATTACAACAGCAACATGCTGTCCTTTATTCAAATTTTAAAAAACTGCAGGCAACATTCTCAGTCATCAAACAGGAACACAGAGATCCTGATAACAAACACACATGAAAAAAACACCGTGGAGGCTCAAGGAGCCAAGGCCGGCAAGCAGATAGGTTTTTGGATGATTTCATAAGATTTAAAAGTATTTGATCTGCTGGCTCACTAGCTCAGCACTCCATCCATTAAAGAACACCGATGCTTCCTGCGAATAGTTTACATCATCTTGTTGAGGAAATTTTCACAGAAAAATATGTCTTGTTAACATGCTTGTCAGCCCTGCTGGCATTCAGAAGGGGATTCTCTGTGTGCACCATCCTTACCCAGTGTCATCCCATGTTTCCCTTCTCACATATTTCATCCATTACCAAATACATTTGGGTATCCTCCAGCAAACAGTAACATGTTTCAATTCTCATCTGTCCAGACTGGCTGAGTTGGCACGGGGCCACGGCAGAGATGAGCTGCATAATTCCAGACGATATGAAAAGAAGAATTTTGTTTTCTCTCTGCAAAGTTTGCCACATAACATGCCACGTGTTGTTGGATTGCAACGTATGATTTTTTTTTTTTTTAAGTTTTGCCAAGCTCACTGCTTTTTAATGTACTGTAGGGAATGGCAGTGTTGTCCATCCTGTATCATATTCACTTTTAACCACACAGTACCTCTTAGAACATACGGAATAACAGCAACGCAACCTTCACGCTTCATAGTTACAGACATAAACATTATAATGATGAGAGGGAAATATGCCAATTGATAAGGTCACTACAGTGCTATCCCCCAAAACTATACTATACTATACTAACTATACTATACTACCATGGTTACCAGCATCAACACTACAGACTAGACCTCTACTCCCCAGTCCCCAGAGACCAGACCCCTCCACAGAGATTGGATCCCTCCAGAGACCGGACCCCTCCAGTGCCTAGAGACTAGACCGGACCCCTCCACAGGGGGAGGGGGCCTCTTTAACTGAAGATATCTTTGAGCTATAAACATATCTGTGGCAGAATTGCATCAGTGTATTGTATAATGACAATAAAGCTACTTTCCTTTCCTACATTTCCTGAGGTATTTTTTTTTTATACTTAAGTAATTTTTTAAGCAAATACTTTTGTACTTTTACTTAAGTAATATTTTGACTCAGCTACTTTTACTTGTATTGGAGTAATATTTCACAAGGGGTATCTATACTTTTACTCAAGTAGTGAAGTTGTGTACTCTGTCCACCTCTGCCAAGTAGGTCACTGTGTGTGGCACAGTCTGTCAATCATATGGTAGCCACGCCTCTCATGCGCGGCTTGCTTTATGGTTCATTTTCCTCTAAATGGGACGATCGTGTGAATAAATGAACATCATATATTGGAGAATAGTGACCTGAACCTAGAGATTGAGACCATGAACTCATTAGGAAAATGTTTACTAAGGCTATAAATCAGGTAAGAAGGAGAGCTTGTAGACCTCAATACAATCCTGCCTCTTTTTGCATCCAGTCTGGCTGCTCCCTGATGGTCATTAGCAAAAATGCATCTTTGTTGATTGTTGATGAAAATGGCAAGTGATGTTCTTGTCCAATCACAGTAACACCACCTCTGCTGCTCAATGCTGACATGCAACTTAAAGCTAAGGCGCATAAACAAACTTAATATCACTTGCAGCAACGTCACACAAAGACCCACACCTGCATGCATGGTTAATAAATCATGCAAATATAAAGTTAGTTTGGCGAAAGTGCACTAGACAAGTGCAGAGGCTTTTCACTGTCAGATGGAATCTGTGGTAGCTTTAATGATGGGAGCGATTAGCCCCAGCTAAGAGGCAGGGCAGCACATGGCTCACACCCAGCTACAGATAGCATTCACACCACACAGAAACATCCAGGCAAGCAGCTGGCACTAAAACCTTATCATTCTCCTCTCCTCTGTGTTTATCTATAAAACCCACTTACACAAGTTCAGACACCAGGGCAATTCATTAACTGATCACAGAGAGGAGGAGGCACTGAGAGGACACACGCTCCCCAGTAATTTCAGCTGTACCGGGCAACCAACAGGAACTAATTGATAAAACTGGACTTGATATCAGTAAACTAAATACTTAAGGTTGCTAATCCTGCTGATCAGTCATGCATGAACCAAAGGACTCAGTTCCCTTTGGGTGGAGCCCTGACTTGCTGCCGTTTAGGAAACTGCCTTTTAATTTGCTGTTAAAGTCAAAGTGAAATGAAAAATTTGCTTTTGCGTGTCATTAGCTTTCTTTAATTTTCCATACCATGACAGACGCCTATTTAACGATTGACGATAAACTATCTTTATGCATTTTTCTCTCAAAATCTCATTTCTACTTCATATGAAACTGTGTGGCTCAATAGGTTAAAGCAAAAAAGGAAATCATTTGAGTCAGGGATGTCTTTGGCAAAAAACAACATTGGTTACTGTACACAACCCTCTCCTTAACAGATCTCAAGTTTGTTCAAGCTACTGAGCTATTACTGCCTGCATTACAGCCTACCATGATCTTTCATTATACAAAAACAAATTAAAGTAAGAAGATGCTCTTAGAACACTTTTTTACGAACAATTTTAATTTGACCTTATTGCAAACAGAAACATAATTAGAAGGACTAGAGCTAGGAGACACATCAGCATGACAAGGTATCATGGTATTTTCGCTGTTTACAATATTAGAGATCCATTCATTCAATTTCTACTGCCTATCCGTTTCCAGGTCGCAGGGGTGCTGGATCCAATCCCAGCTCACACTGGGTGAGGTACACTCTAGACAGGTCGCCAGTCCATCACAGGGCCAACACACAGAGACAGACAGAGACCAACAACCACTCACACTCACACTCAGACCTACGGACAATTTAGATGCCTCCATGCTGCCCTTAGAGATCCATCTTTTTGGGGGAAAAAAAAACAAAAAAAACAAAAAAATTGTGAAATGTCTTGTCACACTGCAGTACAAACTCATCTGTAAACAATTCAAGCATTCAATTAAAATGTAAAGTTTTTTTGTTTTGTTTTGTTTTTTAATCTTGAAAGCTCATTACATTAGTACAAAATTTTATACACCTGCTGATGTTCAGTCACAAACACTGCAGGTGCTTCCCCCTGCAGGATGATGTAACGACTATTATGAGTGATTCCTAAGTGAGTGCTTATTTTGTGTGCAGCTCTGGGAGAAAGTAGTCCTCATCGCAAGCAGTGATCTCAATGTGCACTTGACACAGAAATGAAAAGCCATTATGCATTTAATGTTCATTCACTTTCCCTAATTATATAAATTTTTTTTCACCCCACATGTGTCACCAAATGCATTTGATCATTTCCTCTGTGAAGAATCTTGCTAAGTAGACGCTAAGCACAGTTGTCAAGGTTCAGGGTGTTTAGCCCGGGTATTTCTGTTGACAAGATCGACTCTAATGGGAAAATGCATGAACACTATTATGTGTTCTTTGCAGAGTTTCTACCTGCAAATGGAAGCTTTAATGTGGGCTTTGAGTGCTCTCATGATTATTGGGATGGGCCGGGGTCGGTTGAACACGGCATACTGTGCACCTGTTTATGCAATTTACTTTCACAGGAAAAGACTTGTTCTGTTTAGAAAAGACAGGGGAAGAGGAAATGAGGGCCCCAGTGTTTATCATGACTGTTTCACAGCAGAACATATTTGGAAGCATCCCATGTGTTCAAATATGGAATAAACATGATAAACACTGGAGCCCTCATTTCCTCTTCCTGTTTTGCCCTTTACAACAAGTTTACATTCATTTGTCAAAGTGTATTACAATTATGGCATGATCTAGATGTTAGCAACATCAAGGCGCAGTGTTGAACTGTGAGTCTTTTTAAAATGATCAGAGCGCAAAATGCAATCAATCTCCACTTAAAATGCAGGAAAATAAAGCTAGATTGCTTACAATTGGAGCATTTCTCTTCAGACTTATGACCAGAACAATAACTGAAAGAAACATCTTTGCAATATTAAAACTGATCAGCTGACTAAAATACAACTAAAATATGCCAAAAATGACCACATCATGTTCTGTATACCCGTTTTTTAAGCACTACTAACTGGGTGACCAATACACTGATCCTACAGCCACTTCACAGTGAAAGCCTCTTACTGGCTTACTATTGGAACGCATTATAAAGTGAAGTAGCACATAAAGCGTGCATAGCAACGTAGGAGTGAAAATAACCTCTAAACCTCCAAATAGTTTCAGTTAGAACAACAAAAAAAAAGATATACCCGAAAGGACACCATCCCAGGTTTGCCCCTAATTACTAATGCCACTCAAAAAAAAACTAAAAACTAAAAAATATTGGATAACTGTTGTTGTCTGGCTGCAGTGGAAATGTGTGGCAATGCTATAATAGCAGGTTATAACGGGGGGGGCTATGTCAAAGTAACATGCAGGCAAATCTTGATAAATGTCACGCCAGTTGGGCAATGTGCAATAGTTCTCTCATGAAAGGGCAGTTGACTTGGCACTACTTTTCACTGAGGTGAATTAAAGGGTTAAATTGAAGCTACAACCGGGAAAAGCCTTCAAGCATATATTTACATCACATTCTACACATCCTGTAACATATCAAGTAAGCCAGATAACATAATGATAAGCTGGCTAGATGGATTTTTATGGTTCTGTAGTGTCAGGAGAAAGTGATGGAGCAGCATGGAGGCAAACTGAGGGTCAGCATGATGTGGAAAAATAGCATCAACATCTTCTGTTTAAAACAAGAACCGATTATTTTGATTATATATATTTGATTATATATATATAAAGATTAGAATCAAAATGAGACTGGTACATAAACCAAACACAAAACAACGCAGCATGAGGAAATCATTTTATCATTATATATTATAGTATTTAAAAGTCAATTTCTAATTCTCAATTATCTTAGAAAAACCCATAATACTGAGATGAGAAGTAAACCTCCAAGCTGTGCAGTGATAATGCATTCAGCTGCATCGAATGTCAACAGAGCCCGGTGGTCTGCTAAACCTCTCATTTCCTCTAATTCGGAGCACGGGAGGCACAGATCTCCGAGGTTCTAATCCTAATGCCTTAGTCATCTCATGACCACATTCTAAATCTCTAAACCCTCATTGAGCCTCATGTGGGTGCCCCGACCCCCCCGTGCTGTCCGCTTAGCATCAACAATGTCCTATCCATGTGACAAGGCACCCTGCTCGACACAATGGGAACCACTTAGCCGCATGGTCTTAAACACATGCAGCTGATGCCAAACAAAAGAACTTTGACCTTTTGAAAATATCTCACCTCACTGGTGACTTTCACCCCCGTTTATCACAGTGCGGCAGAAATTGACACAGGGTTTGTCTCAAACCTGAAAAAAAAATAAAAAAAATAAAGTCACAGAAAAACTAATCCCCGCCAGAGAAAAATAAAATCCAAAAGGGAATGTTAAGTATTAAGAAGCATGTGGTCACTTTGGTCTATTTCTAGTAATGGGTAGTGAATGAATGAATGAAATAATAAAAACATATAGGAATACTTTAGTAAAACGGGCACAGTTAATGTTGTAAACAAGTACCATTGGCACTGGATTTGGGTCTGTTGTCATGATATTCCCACGACTATACAGACCTGAATAAAGAGATGAAAATATCAAGTCTGTTCTTCCAATGTCAGGAAAATGACTTGCTGTCATGAACTCTACCAAGATGTAAAAGGCTCCCTACATTTCCACAATTAAAAGCCTGCGGTGAGTTAGCCAACACACAATGCTTTACATTCACCATGAGTAACTCCCTCTGTCTGCTTCAGATGTTTCAAAGAGTTCTAGGATCCTAATAGTCAGTATAAAAGACAGAGTGGACTCATTTTTTATTGAAAGTGGTTTTATGTGAGCCGACACAAGACTGTGAGCAGCAAGGAAATGAATATGTGACAGTAATTCTTCAAAAACGCAGTAAAAGCACAGTTAGCCACTACCTGAATCCTTAAAGCCGAAGAACATATCTGACCTCGCACTGTGTCCTTAAAACACTGAAGCACTAAAACATTCAAGAAGAGAAGAAGACAGCGAAAGCACTACAGTGTCTAGTAAGCAACATATCACAGCGTGTCATTGCATCTTCAGATAGAACTTTTTTTTTTTCTGCCCATTGAAAATAAAAAAAATCTACCAACAGGGGTAGATGGACTTAGATGAAGGATGGATACTTTTGGATTTGTAATGATATTGTGATAGTATTTTAACTTTTATTTCAAGGTTTTTTATATTTCAGTTGGGGTTTAGATGAAGGTAAGAGTATTTGTGAGTAGCTGACATTTGAACTTGATGTGCTTTTACTTTTTTCAACAAGTCCTTGGACTCCCCTCCATCGGGGAGTCCTTCTCCATTACATGTGCTACATTAGTCTGGTTTCTTTGGACTCCCCAGCCCCCATCTCACCCGATCATTTACTCTTCCACCAGATTTAAAATTCAAATTGATATGCTTTTAATTATGAATTAACATGTATACTACATACACAGTTCTCCATCCAAAGTTTGGACACATGTTCCTATTCATTTGAATGAGACAAAAAAATACGGCCATAAAACCATGTTTCTTGCTCTATCCCACAATGTTGAATAAATGGATTGTAACAGTGAGAAAAATGGCAGACAATAACTTTTAGAAAGTTGGGCCTAGTCTCTTGTCTATACTGCAGCAGTGCACCACAGCGTTTAAAGCATGGCTCCAGGGAATTTTTGCAGTGGTGACAGCCACCACAGATGCAATGCCAGCCACCCTCCAGTCAAGAGCTCACAGCTGGAACACACCCAGTCAGACTAAATTCACAGTAAACAAATAAGTATTTCAAATGCCCTAAATTCAACTTTCAAATCAATGTTTTTTTTATTGCTTCTGCACAACAAATCTGATTTTGTGCTTGGTGTTTTTTCTCCCCCCTTTTTCAATAAACTTCCCATGGCAAAGTAAACTAAGAACTGGTCAAAGGCTGAGACATCTCATTTTTATTCAAGAGGGTTTTGGATAACATCACTGGAAAGAAAAAAATGAACAAATGTTGACTTGCTAGTCACAGTATGTGATATGCAATCTTTAGCTAATCATAAAAGAGCAGAAAGTCCGACACTTTACTGGCTTTACTGCTAGGCTGTTCAATACCTTGGTCCCTGTTAGCTTATTAAACATGACTTACTATCCTCGAATACTTCATGCTGATTTCTCTTTTCTTAAAGTAAAGCTATACTTGTATGTGTGCTTTGTAGTATTGCCTTTGTTCAAATGCTCACTCGGTCCAATGGCTGATAGCTATCCTGATTTTCAGCCCTGCTTCCTGCCGCCTGTCCCCCAAAAAGATGTAACTTTCCATTGCCAAAGCTTTACAAAACACACATTTTACGTCAAAAAATATCCCAGGTGCTCTCGAACCGAATCCAGTGAATTTGTTCAGTAAATCTGAACAATGCAGTATACAGATCTGGTGACAGGACACCAGCTCCGCACGACTTTGTTCACCTGGAGATGTGCTGTCTGATGTGTGTAATTTTGTTCAAAGTAGACTTTATAGATGGATAATTTTGACAGAATTGAAGAGTCTGTGATATTATCTCATTCAGGTGTAAGAAGATGAAAGCTGAAACATATTCAGACAACACAGCAAAGCAATAGTGTATTGTAGCAATCATCTTAGGAAACGTTTTACGGAGCAGTTGACCAAGAAATTAAACAGGATGCCTCTCTGTCATTGCACGTGAATATCATGCTGGTTAATTGAGCAGGATAAAACCGTAAAATACAAAACAAGGGATCCGACACTCAATTACTTTGTCAGAATTTTTTAGATTGCAATGTTTCACTGCTGATTTCACCTTGCACTAAATCGGTGGGCCTTTTCCAACTCTCCACGAAAACATAGCATGAGGATTTGAGCAAAGAATTCCAATAATGATACACTCAGTGTATAAAGTGAATATGTACCGTGTACATTTGGCCAGAGATGGTTTGTTTTTCACATTTAATAAGTGGGCTAACATGCAAAGCCTTTGACAAATTCAGAGTTTACGGGAATGACAGAGGAGATGGCGACAATGTGAAACGTACTGATGAGAAAGAAAGATCCATCACACAGGAGATGTGTGCATATGTCAAAATAACTGTCATCAAAGTAGACTGACACCATTTCCCTGTTGCACAGATCAAATGTGTCAATCTCTTGCACCCACACCTGTGTCTTTGACTCATTGGCTGAGCAGCCTATGACACTAGTTCACTACTAATGGTTGCCATTCACATGTTTCATTGCACTACAGGTGGCGGCGATGAAATAAGGAGTTTATTACCTCTGATATCTGACACTGAGCTGCTGATCTGATAATAATGTTCTCGCTGTGTAGTACCCGCCCACCCTCCCCCACATGGAGCCAGAGAGCGAGAAGGGGGTAAGTCATAACACAGACCTGCATCCTACAGCATCTCCTCTGTATCTGTGAAAGAATATCATTGGAAATGAAAACACCCGGAGGGAGGCGAAAAAGAAAGCAAAAGCATTTCACTACTGCTCCTGTTTCCTCTTCCTGTGCACTTGAGCCAGAGTCATTTCAGGCATCACTACCCATGAGTCTCTTATCAAATAATATTGAAACGGTTACCCTGAGGTGTCCATTGTGCATATGAAAAAGTCATATTTGCTGAATGATAAGTAAGTTATGATAGTGATGCACTGTGGGGAAAATATTCTTTATCCTATGATGAAATCCTATTTTGTAACTGATTCTGTTTTTACTCCATGAAGCCTGAGATGAAAAAATCTTCGACTCAGAAATGCATAGTGGATTAAACACTAAATCTTAGGCTGCTCTACAGCACACTGACCTGTCACCATTTACATAATACCTCCTTGACCTTATTGTCCTGCCTGCTTTTTGGTGAAATTCTGGTGTTTCACACAGTTAAACAAATTCTAATAATATTTAAATCCAAAGTTAATACTGCTCCAAACAAGTAGAACATATTTCCCCCGATGATTTCGTTTTAGTATTAATAGCTTATTTGTATTTGGAAATGTAAATACAAGCTCCTAATCCATTTTTAAAGATTTAGCTAATGAGGTGAGTACCAAAGGGAAGCTGGAACATATCCAAAGATGGACAAAAGGATTTTTAAAGCATGTTTTTACTCTCAAATATTTATCAAAATGCAGATAGTGTTTTGTTTTGTTTTTTTGGGGGTTTTTTTGCATTTATGGAATATTAATTTATGCATGACACTCATCACAACGTCAATATTGAACTAATACAGAAGGTCATGGTTTAAAAATTGTTTACAAGCCTTCATTGCAGATATGCTATGAAAGAAAGTGGCGCGGTGGGACTCCCCCACGCCCCGCCAACACCACCACCACCACCAAAGATGTCTTATTTTGTTAGTATTAACTAAAGAAACAGTCAGTTCATTTGTAGTTGTAAAGGGGTGCTACATGGAGGAGCTTCTTCCCTCCCAAACTGTTGTTGACAAGTGCCAACAGCCTGTACCAAGAGCACAAAGCATAAACGGCCAAGTTTAATTTGGGCCTGACAGAATTAAAATCACTTAGTGACAGATGATAAGGTATTTGTCATTTTAAACACACAGAGTGACAGTGAACATGGGCTCAAATGAAAAGTTAAAGCTGACGCTTTCTGCACTGCTCTGCTTAGTGAACCTGTGCATCTTTTCAAAGCAATTTTCTCCCCTTGTTTTGACTCTTATATTTCATTTCTCTCAATGGACACTTAGACCAGATCATGTGGGTGCATTGAACTGTCTCCACTGTCTTCACTTCAAATTGACATCCCCCTACATAGTCATGTAAATATGACTGCAAAAATCTTAATAATAGAAACTCCAGAACATAATTTTAGTCTTCGAAATGAATACCAATAAAAACAGCACTGAATATCAATCTTGTCATTTACCTGGCAATGGCTTACATTGCAATTTATGGTAAGACAATGGTATACTTCTAACTCCCAGGATTGCCTTCTGCCTTAATTGCTCAAGAGCGAGAAAATTATGCAGTCTTATTTGTTACAGCAGCAGAACGCTGCTTGTGGGAAGCACTGATGCAACAGACAGATTAGTCGGTTAGGAGAGTGTTGCAGGCTTTTTTAATTGTTAATTAAAGCTGGTAGCATGAGGTGGCTTGAGCTGCGTCACCGTTGACTGTCAAGCATTGTATTTCAATACTGAAAGATGATGCTGAGGTGGAATATAACGGGAAGCCATCCAGTTCCCCAACCAGCTCCTCCACTTAAGTTGTGGGATGATTAGTTTTACTTTGACCTCCACCTGTATGTGCCACATCAGGCAGGCTTTCCTCGCCAGCCTTGTGTGAACAGGGCATTACCATTCCATCTAAGGATAATTCACCATTCCTTAATTTATCCCTTCTGGTTCACTTTTTCATGGCCTTTTTTAGTTTCCCATATTAATACTTAAAGAGAGAATGCCTTAAGCTGCCCATCTTGCAGCTTGAATGTAAAAATGTTATATACCTTTTTCAAGTCTTGAAGCTCATAGCAGTGGTAAAGACCTGACATTAATCAAGCTGCAACTTCCAAAGTTACAGTGCCAGGGAAGCTTAGTAGTTCTCCACATGGCCTGAAGAAAATTCATGATCTTACTGCTAATTCCAAATTGACTAATAGTTGTCTCAGTGGCCATTTTGAAAATGACTGTGGAAATCTAATAAAAAGTTTAAAAGTTTCCTCTCACAAATCTATAGATTTCTCTGGTGGTACCTATAATGGATGGGTTTCCATGAGCATGTTAGACAACGCACTTTTTATTTTCCCAATGAAGCGAATTTTCCTGAAATTCAACTTGGAGCCCTTTTATTGGTAAACTGTGAAATTACAGTCTCTTAGGCCGATAAGGACAGTTAAATACCAGACTAGCCAAGGTACTGTATGCCATCACACTATGGCAAAACACTTTGACATCAATATATTTTACAAGGTTTTCACAGAGGTGCTTCTAAAAACCAAGGTACACTGACAAAAACATCAAAACACCACAACACACAATCCCGCCACCTGAAGTTGACTAACATCCAGGAACAGGTGTCTAATTACACACTATCAGCGTAGCACAGTGCGTTAATTACTAATGAGGTGTCTTGGTAGCCTGTGGATTGTGCTAAAAATGCTTAAGCATCAATTCATCTGCAACATACCTTCACTTCTTCCTTTTTTTTTTTTTTTTATTTTACGGTGGCCCTTACAGCTTAAAGGGCCATTTGATTAAAAAAAAAAACAAACAAACAAAAAAAAAACCGGACTGCAGTAATATCAATGTAGATGGCATACAAAATCTTAACTAAGGTTCACTTACTAGCTGCCCCGGGGGGGCTTTTATACATTTGAATGGAACTGTCCTTTCAGAAATACTTGTGATAGCAAGAACAACATAGAGGTAAGTGGAGGTCCATTACATTCAAGTGTTGCTGTTGGACAAACCACTGAGAACAGAGATGCGTGCAACTGCCATCAATG
Organism: Remorina albescens; assembly: GCA_034769265.1. Taxonomy (NCBI): domain Eukaryota; kingdom Metazoa; phylum Chordata; class Actinopteri; order Carangiformes; family Echeneidae; genus Remorina; species Remorina albescens. The sequence continues at coordinate 10,830,277 of CM068491.1, read as the reverse complement.
TTATTAGCTATTCACCACTAATGCAATCAACTGAAGATGTACCTTTGGGCAGATTTGATTCATCAGTGGGAAGATGAGGTCTCAAAAGAATCTGGACTGTTCGCTTTGTAACCCTTTGCCATATCTGTGTTAAATTTGTTTTAAATGACTTTTCTTATATTTGCTCTTATGGCATGTATAATAGACAAGTAATCTGCCTCCATGACACCTGTACGGTCAGAGTGGACAGATGGCAACACTCCATTGTGCTCTTCAGGTTTATGCTGTATTATGCACTCACCAGGGGAAATGGGGTTTTGCTGTGAGGAAAATGGTTTCGTTAATTATCTGGGCTTTTAAAGAAGTTTCTCAAGCAAAAAAAAAAACAAAAAAAAAAAAGGGGGGTGGGTAGGCTACATTTCAGGAGTTATTCAACCTTGTAACGTTTCTCTTTAATGTGCTGCTGAGAGCCTGAAAGGAGAGTGGCAGTGAAATAAAGTTTTAAGGGGGGGGGGGGCGCATTACTTCCTGCAGCGAAATGCCGCTCTCATGCAAGGGGACTTAATGCATGCCAATCGTGCTCTCTATAAAGTGCTGTAGTTGATATGCATAAGAGGCAGGACAGAAAGTCAGCTAATAAGAAATGCAGGTGCACGATCAGCCAGACAACCTGACGCACTCACCGAGATAAAAGAAGGGTTCAAATATAAACCAAAAACTGAATGAGATACCTTAACCCCCCCCACAATACACACGCACAGCTCCAGTCGGCATTTGGCTCTGTATGGTGCATTTTTAGTCAGTCATCTAAGGACATTAACGGGATCTCATCCTCCAATAATCCAAAGTGAACGCTGATACGTTCAGTTAGTGTTTGAAAACTTCCCCCCTCCAGAGATTAGCGGCCCGGGCCCGGGCAGAGTTTAAGGTGAGAGTCTGCGCCTTGCCGATGGATTAGTCATTTCACAGCGGGGAATCTGCATGATACGGTGAAAACGTTGGCCGCACCAGCCAGAACAGCCTCCCTCCCTTCCTTCCTCAGCCTCACCGAGCCGCCGTGAACGCGACACAAATCAGCTGCGATGAGGAGGCGACGACGTGCGCGCACCGCAACGCGCGTGTGTTGATTAATGCGCGCAAAATTAGTCGATAGTGATTCAGAAACACTACAAAAAAAAAAAAAAAAAACACCAACAGACAAAAAAAGAACGCCTTGTCTTACCATGATTTGGCTTCAGAAGTACTCAACAAGGATCCCTTCAGGCAGTCTCGTCAGACCGGCTCATCAGCTGTCTGCTGGCCGGCTGTCTTCAGCCAGACACAGCGAGAGGCTTCAACACTTCACTGTATCCAGAGTGTAATGCGAACAAACTGCAGGGAGCAACCCTGTTCAGGCTCCCCCCCCCCCCCTCTCTCTCTCTCTCCCTCTCCCTCTCTCTCTCTATCTCTCTATCTCTCTATCTCTCTCTGTGGCCATGACGCGCAGAACAGGTAATCTTATCAGACAGGTCAGTAAAGGTGAGCCGGATAAAGCTCCTATCGCCCCTCCTCCCCCTTCATATCTGCTAGATATACAGCTGACCAACATGTCCCCCGTCCAGAGACAGGTGGATTACATTCAACAGAATGTGATAAGCATGAAATAAAAGAGTTACCAAAAAATGAAAAAAATAATAAAACCTCAACTCCTGAAGGTCAAACAAATCCATAACTTATTACTGTGTGAGGGACTGCAATGTCACAGTGGATGTGTAGTGAAGGTCAACAAAAACCATTAACTGTCAGTTGTCAATTATTTCGGAGTCAAATCCATTAGTCTGCTCTGTCAGCACCAACTGGAGTGGAGCTGAGGAATAATACCAGTGGAGGCAGTTAGCAATGATTCACTTGTCACTTTTTTTTTTTTTTTTTGCCCTCCAGCTCAACCAACAACAGGAAGCCTTCCATCAGTGTACTCTAATTAGCTGCATTGGCAAATAAACCCTGACTAAAGGTTTCAGGGAATATTCAATAACATAACTCACCACAAAAGACAGAGCTGGGGGTCGTGTTCACAAGAGACATGTTAATGGTGAAAAAAACAAAAAAAGTCAGGCCTTCCTCTAACGGTTCAAAAATGCCCATCTAAGGCAGCATTCATTCATTCATTCATCTTCAACTATTTATCCATTTCTGGGTCACGGGGGGGTGCTGGAGCCAATCCCAGCTCACACTGGGCGGGGGGGCGGGGTACACCCTGGACAGGTCACCGGTCCATCACAGGGCCAACATACAGAGACAAACCACCACTCACACTCAAATTCAGATCTATGGACAATTTAGAGTCATCAGTTAACCCAAACATGTTTTTGGACGGTGGGAAGAAACCCACGCATGCACGGGGAGAACATGCAAACTCCACACAGAAAGGCCCCAGGCCTGGAAACCAAACCTGTGACCTTCTTATTGAGGGGCAACAGTGCTAACCACTATGCCGCCGTGCTGCCCTCTAACAGCATGCATCATCAAAAATCATATTATAAGTAAGGAGCCAAGATGAACAAATTGATGGTTTAAATTGAAATACTGCTGCACATTGCACACTAAACCTATATTAAAGCTAATAAAGCAAGAGAATAGTAAAACAAGACAACAGGTATTCTGTCATAATTTCAGGAGTGATTGATAGTCAATGTTGATTTGCTGTGGAAGGAAGAAAATTTCTCAGTTTGACCAAATACTCGCCATTGTCAACAAAAATACTCAACATGCATTTTTCAGTCAGTGGTGCCACTTCAGATTTCTGGTTTACCCCTGAATTGTAACTTTGAAAAAAATGTGAAAAGAAAAATAAGTGATGAAAGGCGGCGGAGCTAGAGATACAGATAAGACAAGAACACTAACCAAAGGGTACGTGAGGGCTGAATAACTTGACCAAAAAAGGGTTGCAAGCCACAGCATTAAATAATACTACTGACCTATATAATTCATAATGGAGTGGATGTTTAGTCCTGGTCTTCTGAAACAGTAAAGAACCCAAACGTCCACTTATTGACAAAGAAGCATTAAACAGTGTCGGAGTCATGCTCAGATTCTCTTCACTAAGCATAATTCAGGACCACAGTCTCATTAGAGAGCGTATCATGTTGGTTTGTATTTGAGCCTGGTGGAGGTAGCAATTTTAAATTGAAGGAGTGTGAAGCAATTCATAATTTTGAAAACATGCAAGACATTTTTTTCAAGCCACTCATTCTAAAGACCAAAGACGAAACTAATGCATATTTAGTCCATCACTCATGGAAGTGGCAAATATATGTATAAAAATAGCTGGCAGAAATGGGCCCTGGATCGACATGAAGAGCTAATCCAGGTTAAGTCAATACCACCTCCATTTGGCCTAGCTTGTTTTTGGTAGGAGGAAGGCTTTGAGCAAAGGCTCTCTAATAATCAGCTGCTGCCAGGGTACTAAGTCTCCCTCTCATCTCATTTCTGTTGCTGAAGAGAGAACGAGGGGCCAGAGTTCAGGCAGTAGTGAAGACGCTCCACAGAGAAGGGTGATTAAGCGCTACTCTGCTCTTGGGAAAAAGTCTCCTCTCAGAACCAGAACTAAGTCTTCTTATTTAGAAGTCACCAAACTGACAGCATGTATGTCCAGTTTGTGTGTCTGTGTGTGCATATGATTTCTGTAAATTCATGTACATGTATGTGCCCATTGTAAACGTCAACTCAAAAATAGAATAAAGTTTCTTAAGTAGTAATTAACAAGCCATTCTTTCATTCTTCATTATTCTATTATTCATAATGCAACTATTCATAAATCTGCAGCATGCGTCACCCAATTGCAGATTATGAGAAGGACAATATGGACTCAGTCTTTTATATATATTTATATTATAAAGTGTCAGTTTCTGTGTTTCTGTCTGAGTCGAACAAAGAATACATAATTCGACATAGCTTTCTTTCTTTAAACCCAATAATACACGCACAAAATATCTTAAATCAGGAGCAGTTAAGTGTACTTTGGGGTACCATGGATTCTTCTGAGAACACTCAATAGTTTTATTTATGCTTTTTCCCTGTACAACCAGGGAAGCCTGAGGGTCCCTATTTGTATTCAGTTGAGGGTTGACTCACTGAGCAGGCAAGTCTTGATTAGGGAAAATCATTCCTATTAGTGATGGTGCATTATTATAGCACCTTCAGTCATTTCTTAAAAGCTCAAGAACCTGATGTTGCCCAGCACATGTAAACTCCCTGCAGTGACAGACAGCAATGATTTAATTATTCTCAATAAATCCATTCTTTTCTTACATCTCGGGTTTGAAGAAAGAGTTTTCGGGAGAAGTTACAGCAATCACCTACTGAATTTTGCAGACATTAGATTGGTTTTGAGGGGGAGTCATTAAAATGTTTGAATGTGAGTTTTATTCTAAGACAGCGACTGGATGTTGTTTGACTTCAATAGGCAGTGTTTGGGTAATTGGTTACACAGAACGTGCAGCGTTCTTTAGCACTCAATTTATTCCACAAATATCTGAAGCGATTGGACAATCTTCAAGTTAACACAGATCTGGAAAGGAAGTGCAAGTGAAATGAGAAAGATTATTATTTATTTGAGAAAGATTCAAATGGTAGTACATTTTTCTTTTTGTGCTCTTTCATTTATTGTGCCGTTGATTGATTCAGAGGCTTGTGTCTGTGGGGCCATACTTGGATGAGTAGAAAATGAACACAATCCCATGGATGCCTTTTGTCTAAAGTCTCTTTGATACAGTTTTGCATCTCTTAAAGGATTTTGCCAACAAACTCAAAGTAACACCAGTTGTGCTACAAGCCCTGTGACATTGGCTCTCCTGAAAACGCATGTTTCATCTTGGAAATTGTTTTTTACTTGGGAGAAATTGAACAATTCTTCTTGTTGAAGTGCGATTTCCTGGACTGTGTGTATGCAGTGAGCTGCTCAGTACCAAAAATCCTCTGCCTGTGAGCTCCCTGTAGGCAATCCCATGAAACTCTGGACATGAATATAGAAGTGCACGTGCGTTCATGTTTGCGCATTCACAGACACACAAAAATCTGAAACTGCAAAACATCTGAGCGGTTTTCACATCTTAGCTGTGAATTGAACAGCTATTTGAAATGAGTGTCTGTTATTTTAGAAGTCCATGTTGCCAACAAAGTAATAATAACACAATGTTACACTTTTTTTTCCTCCCTCTTCACACCCTATACACCAAGTACGGCAGGTTCAAACTGAAAGACAATGGGACAGTTTACACATGTGCTGATGTGTGATGCCATGTGTGAAGAAAATCTAAGGTAAGATGGGGATTTATTTGCTTTTGGAGCACAGCTTGGAGCAATGGCACATTCTGTCTCTTCCTCTTCCTCAGTGCATTTTTGGGAGGCACATGAACTGGACTTCATAACGCAGACCCCAAAAGGGCACGGGGCAAAAGGTTTTTGACAGAAAATACAGGCATGTTTTACAGGACTGTACAACTATAATTTTAGAACTACCTCTGCAAGGGCCAAAGTATATATATTTTTTAATGAAACACCTTTTATTAGTGAGTTTGAGTGAGGTTGTTCGTATGCTCCTGCTGACCTGGACAGCAGGAAGTCTCCCACACAGACTGCAGTATTTGGTGCTGTCCGTGGTGCTGAAAGAGCACAATTACAGCATGTGCTCCTCTGGGTGAACTGTCTGCCACAAGTCCTCACTTTCTATGTATATCAGTCAATCATTCATTCATCTTCTACCACTTATCCGTTTCAGGGGTGCTGGAGCCAATCCCAGCTCACATTAGGCGAGGGCGGGGTACACCCTGGACAGTCGCCAGTCCTTCACAGGGCTAAGATACAGAGACAGACAGAGACAAACAACCACTCACACTCACACAGACCTACGGACAATTTAGAGTCACCAGTTAACCCAAACATGATGTATTTGGACGGTGGGAGGAAACTGGAGTACCCGGAGGAAACCCACGCAGGCACGAGGAGAACATGCAAACTCCGCACAGGAACCGAACCCACGACCTTCTTATTGTGGGGCAACAGCACTAATCACTATCCCGCCCTGCTGCCCCTTTCTATGTATATCTCAATGTTTATCAACGGGTTTCCCTTGAAAAGATTGTCAGTCTTTAGCTCAAAGGGCAAAACTGCCAAAAGATGGGGTCAGATAGCTCTCACTGTTGAGTGAGCCACAACAAGGAAACGAACACACACATGTGCACCCACACTGCTTTGGGTGTGTGCTTTTCTGTCTTCAACTATGTCTTATTCTGACCGCAGGCTTTACACCAGCCCCCACCCGACCGTCTATAAAAATTTAAATTGGCTCTGTGCAATTGGAATTGCCGAAGGGAGTCTGAGTCGAATAAGTGTCAAGGGACATTCATAGTTTGGCACTGACAGCTTGTGTGATATTGAGAGGTCAGAGCAGGAGGGATAGGAGGGAGAAGGTCAAGCCAGCCAACAAGACAGAGTGTGTGTGTGTGTGTGTGTGTGTGTGTGTGTGTCAGAGAGCAAGGGAGGGAGGTTAAAAGAAAACAAGTGAACAAGAAGTGCAGAGACATGAAAAACAGGTGAACTTTACAAATAACCCAAAGATAATGGGAGCACCAAAACATCAATATGGGTAATTTTGCCATATTGTATCCTGCCAAGTCTAATAAACACTGTGTGAGAGTAAGTTGTTGAGGATGTTGATCCGGCATTTGCAGAAAACGGGAGTCAATGGTGACATTTTTTCAAAGTTAAAAGGTTGCAGAGATACGCAGACTGAGTCCATAATTAAGTTATTCAGCTGTTTTTCAAACCAAAATAAAACAGGAGGTTGAGGCCAATGTAGCACAGCTGACTCACCCGTTTAAAACAGAATATCCACAGGCTTCAGTCTGAACAGGGGGTGGATTTAAAAATAACTGTGACTAGTTTGTTCAAAATCTCATATTTTGGTGTTTCCCCACTCCTTACTGAGATGGGAAATATGCAAGAATATTAATTTAAGTGAAGACCCAATCTGACAATGTCCTATTCAGTTGAGTAGAAAGTGTACAAAAGTGAAGGCTATCCAACTGTTTTGCACCGCTGCACAAGTATTTATAGTGCAGACCTGATGTCAATTTATATTTTATTGCTTTTCGGCATGAGAAATCATCCATGGTTTGAAATGTTTTAGTGTGGTAAATCCTTCAATTATGAAACTGTATGGATAGTCATGTAAAGGTAAATCAGTTCAGTCTGGAAAACAACAAGACAGGATAACTACTCCCCACATGCAGCAGTGTTCAAAGCTTTACATTCCTGCTGCCTGCATTCATGTTTTAAATATGCAATACCTTTTTAATAAATTTTATAGAGCAAAATTAACATTTGTTTTCAGTTATGTGTGGAACCAACCCCAGCTCACATTGGGCAAGTTCAAGGTACACCCTGGACACCAGTCCATCGCAGGGTCAACATAAAGACACAGACAGAGATGAACAACCACTTACAGTCACACTCCGACCTACAGGCGAAAGTGCCCGGAGGAGAGTCTAACCTGCTAACCACCATGCCGCTGGGCTGCCCCCCCTGAGTGAACAGTCTTGCTCTTTAGCTGTTAAGTTAGCAGTGATTCAAAAATATTATTTTTGTTGAGAAAGTCTTGCTGGGACTAAGAAAGTAACACTTTAGTTTTCTTTAGTTTTTGCTGAGGTTTGGGCTAATTCTCTGTGAGCTGAACTGGGGTGTACTTAGCTCTGCTTACCTGCTTCACTGATGCTGCACATAGCTGAGCCCTTCTAACAGACAGCGTAGTAAATACATATACTGAATCCCAAACAACTTTATAAGTCTCTGACTGTAAGCCTAGACAACACTTGACCAGAGAGTTTTTTTTCCTTCAATAGAACACAATTAACGCATTCTGGCATCAGATACTTCCACATAACATTGATGGGTGTCTGCATAATTCACTTCTCTTTTTAGTCCTGTGAATTATTCACAGTCTCATATGCCACTATATTTATCAAGAGATGAAAACTAATAAAAGTCTTATGTGATTATTGAAAAGTGAAGGTGACAGAGCTGAGCTCCTGCAATGCGCTTTGTGAACCTGAGGAGGTAGAGCTGAGCTCCGGACCAATTTAAAACAGTTGCAAATTGAAAATGGGAGCATGGTGTATTTTCCATATTACTTTCTCTCAGTTCTCTTACAGCTCTGAGACATGATGTCTTTGGGCTGCTCACATGGGCATAGAGGCTAAAGGGGTTTGATAATTGGACCAAGAGGGGACCAGAGCACAGGCACCAATTCTGTTACTGGAAATCCCAGAGGCTATACAGATCTACACTGAGGGTGGTAATGAAAATGATCCCTCTTCCTGTTTTTTTTTTTGTTTGTTTTTTTTTTTAAATCCCCCTCCTGCCTTTTCTTCTTCTCTTCAGAGTGCACCATAGCAACCTTAGTGAAAGAGCTCCTTTGACAGCAACCACAGGTTATTACTTTTACCACCAGGGGTAACCAGACCTGTGGGGAGTCTATTAACACCTAAAAGCGCAGTTGACGTCTTCATCTGGCAAGCAGAGACCTTCAACATTTAAAACTGGGCGAACATAAATTGAATGCTAAATATCAAAACTTGTTTGTGTAAACTAAGGTCAATTCAGTGCCAAAGTGAATACTTTGAAAAAGCTCTGAGTGGTGTCAGAGCTTGTGCACTGAGGCAGGCCTGTATCTTTTGTCACTCTATGAGAATCAATATATATACCCGAAGCAAGACAGGAAAGATGCATTGTTGCTTGTCCAAAAGGAGTACAGTCAATAAAGTCTCTCCAAAAGGGCCATATTTTGGCCTCTTCATTATTTCATTCATAAAGTATCTATTTCAAACGTGCCTAGGAAAAGAGTTTAATAGAACCTACAGAAAAGCTTTCTCATTCTTACTTCCTCACACCACTTATTCTACATCTCTCCTTTGATCTCCCACTTGCTCTATCTCTATAGCTCTATCTGTTTTTGATTGCCAATCCTTGTGTTTGGCACCACAGATAAGATGCAGGAGATAAAGGACGTACATGCCATCCAGAGATAGGACTGAGACAGTGCTGAGATAAAGGAGTAGCAGCAGGTACAGAGGGAGAACAAAGACTATAAAACTTCCCATCATGGAAAAATGGCCTTGACCTGTGTGCTTAGTATCATGACAGTTTGAGTGACGAATTTAAAGGAAACTTCAGCATGTGTTTAACTGACATCGTCCTCTACGTCAGCTTATTCCAACCATTTTATTTCTACCAGCTTAAAAGCTGTGCTCAGATTTCAACTATAGAAAATGATTCCATCATTTCCTCTTGCAAGCGCCCAATGTGTCTGTACCGTTCCCCCGAGTGTGTCTGTGTGTGCATCTGAACGCATATGTGTTACAGTAAGGATGAAATGGGCCCATTTTCACAAACTCAATGGGTTGCAACATGTAAAATACACTAGAGACAGAGCAGGACCAGAGACAGACAGCTGTCAGCTCAACGGCAAATTAAATGCATTAGAATCTGGCTCCCATTGTGACTTTGGGTTTAGGATTCCATTTTATTACTTGTCAGATACCGTTCCCCCTGAATGTGCCCTGTTACTACAGGACGGCTTACTGACAACCAAAAAAAAAAGAAAAAAAAGAAACAGATCGCATTTCCCTATTTCCCTTTTAATTTAATACAATAGTTAATAGAATGATTTGTTCAGTGCATGGATATGAAGCTTGTTTTGTTACCTTTAGGAACATTAAATACTTTTGACTGCTCGCTCACAATAAAGAATGAATGACAAAACTTGACTCTTAATTAGCGAGTTTGTTTCCCCTGAAACTTTATCAGTATGTGGTGTAGGTCACCGAAAACGTGGCTCCATCAAGATGAAGATAACACCAGTGTCTGACTTTACACAATATTACTGGTGTGAATGATAACAACAATCATAATAATAGCTAAATTTCTAATTTCAACTTTTGTTAATTGTACTTGTGCATCTACAAGCACATATACAGGTACTGATATCTACACAAAAAGTCAATAATATCACCTCTGCTATTGTACCAGTCATTCTCATACACACACCAAGCACGTCATTGGGACCACCTGTGAACCTACCCTTTTATGCGTTTGTCAGTCATGCGGCAACAGTGTAGTGTATAAAATCACACAGACTGAAGTCTGGTTAGAGTCACTGTTCACATCAAACATGAAAATTGCTACTTTGATCGCGATGGGCTACTTTGAAATTTTCTGAAACTGCTGATCTCCTGGGATTTTCAGACAGAACTGTCTGTGGAGTTACTACACAGAATGGTTTATAAAACACAAACGTCTAGTGAGCAGCAGGTTGGTGTGACCAGATATGGCTCCTGGAGAAAGGTCAGACTGGGTGGAGGCAAAAATAAGGGCTACAGTAACTCATTACTAACTACTCTTTGCAACTGTGGGGAATGAAAAAAAACGAATAAAAAAGATTCTCAGCAGGAATAACAATTTAAGCATTCAGAGGAATGGACTTCAACAGCCGAGGACCCAATCATGTTCCACTCCTGTCAGCCAAGAATAAAATATGAGACTGCAGTGGACACACTCGCCAAAACTGAACAGTTAAATCCTGGAGAACTTTGCCCCGTCTAACGACTCTGGATTTCTGCCGAGGCACACAAATGGTAGGGTCAGAATATATAATCAACAGCCCAAATCACTGGACGCAACCTGTCTTGTATAAACAGCCCAGGCTGGTGGAGATGGTGTACAGCTGTGAAATTTTTTCAGCTCTGAAAACTTTTTCTCAACACCCTTGGCCCCTCTTACTACCACTAAATCACAGTGAATGCCACACCTAATAGAAACGTTTGGGATGTAATCCACTCAGTGACTCTCACAATGAAAGGGCAGTTGAAAAATCGGCAGAAATTGTTGACAGGTCCTCTAAATCCTCTAAAGACTGCAATATTAACAAGACAAGTTTGACCTGACAGAAGTACTCAAGAAAGTTAAAAGGCTTCACTCCATTCCAATACATAGAGACTGTAGATGTAATTGTTTATTTATTAGTATCAACAAACTCTTAAAGATTAAACTTTAAATCTCAAATTGCTGCTGCCACTAATCAAAGAAAAAATCAACACATGACAACTAAAAATGAGTCTTACTGGCATCTTGCGACAGCCGTAGTTTAATCACTGACATTTGTGTTTATCGACACAAATCAATAAACACAAAGACGCTGTCGGCTAATTTCACCCAGTGTTCTCTGTGCCCACTGAGCGCTCGAGTTGTTTTCTGAACCTCTTAAAAAACTGACTTCCAGGTGAAGTGCAGGTCAATAAGCCTAGACTTACACAAACTCACACGGCAAGTTGTCTGCTAGCACAAAACCCCTCAATTGTTCTTTGTGCTCCGTGTGCTGGAAACATCCGAATGAAATTGGAGATGAGTGAGCCAACCATCATAAACACACAGCAGTTTTGAGCATCCCATTAAAGGAATGCCAGAGAGGCAACTGTACACTGATTACTGTTTTGTCAGGGAAATACATTCAGGATTTGGGGGGGGGGGGGGCTAGAGAGGAGTGCTGAATGGGATTGTCACTGAAAGGCATGCTTTTCTCTTCCTCCTCTATTCTGCTAGAAATCCCATGATGGGGCACAGGCAACAGCCTACTGCAAGATAATAAAGTCATTGTGATTAACAAAGAGTTGCAGGATGAAGCCAGGTTCTCTGAATCTGAGATAAATGCTATCTTTTCCATCCATCTGTAGTTCTGGCATACATTAGTTAATCGATTAAGACCACTGAGCTGAAGCCAGTGAGGAAACCTCACTCACTTACACAGTCCCGGTCAATAATTGGCAGCCCTGAACTTCAAACCGATAATTCAGAATATTTTCAGAAATAAATCCAAATTAACCAATTTTGTCTAAAAGAATCTTTAAAAAAGCAAACAAAAAAACATCCATGGTTACTGAACAGAAGATAAAAGGCTTGAAAAGGGTTCAATGATTCAAACTGGCAGACAATAAGTTCTATCACTGACAAAAAAAAAGGATGTCTTTATACCTGGAGGAGACATTAAAAGCAACTCGGATTTTTTTTTTTTTCCAGTAACCTTGTAGATTTTAGTAAAAATTACACAACATTGGTTCATTAATATTCTTGTATTCTGAATGAAATTCAGGAGTGGAAATAGTCCTGACCAGTGCTGTCCTCATATGTCCAGTCTCTAACTTTTGAACTCTAATGCCTGTGCCTCTGTTTGACTGACCGTCCAACCACAAGTACAGCCAGCTGAACCCCATCAGGAGCACCTCCACTCGCCTTTCCGCTCCAAACACTTGCTCAGTGCATATCTTCTCTGCTGTGGTACATGCCCCACTTCCTGCACCGCTGCCTCTTTATCTATCCCATCTCTCTTCTTCCTTGTTACTTATTCATCCGTTCACACACAGACTCTGAACCTGTCACTCAGTATGTGGATTGCAAATATTTGTGTGTGTGTAGGTGTATTTAAGTTACTAAGAATTTTACCATCAGAAGAGGTGGACCGAAAGCTGCCTATTTACACAACAACAAAGAAATTGCAGAAACTGAGAGAGGGTGAACAAAATAAGAGAAATCATATGTGTATATGTGTGTGTGTGTGTGTGTGTGTGTGTGTGTGTGAGAGAGAGAGAGAGAGAGAGAGAAATAGCAAGAATAAGCAAGAGAGCACAAGCAAGCATCACAGCAGAACACTTTATTACTTGGTGTGAAAAACTATTTTTATAATCCCAGCAATAATTACTTCAATCTGAATTTTAACAGAAATTGTTTTGAGTTTTTCATATTTGCTGTTGCTATGCAGAAGATGCCAAAATCCGTAGATTTTCGCCCCTGTTGCACTGTAGCATGGGAAGCATTTTGTTCCCAGGGCTTTGTGGTGGCAGCGGAACGGCTCAAATATTTGCTGTGACTTGTTTATGAGTGTGTATTCTGCCCCAGCATTTAAGGTAACATTAAACCGTGCTAACCCTAATAACAGTAACACTCACATTAAATGCAACCTGAGCCTTGGACACTAACTACCTGCAGACAGTCAACGTTGATGAGGCAACCAATGAAATATTTACCTGATGGACCTTGGACACGCAGTTTTATGATAGCAAGAGATTTGCTTTAGACAGAGAGCATCAGCAAATGTCACGGCGAATCATCTTCGGGATATCAATAAAACATGGCAAAGCAATGCTTTAAAAACCGCAATGGTCCATGCTGTCAGATTCACTAAGTCCTACTCTGATACAGCACAGCAAAATCACAGTGGTAACTCACTAGCTGAGTAGAACATGCAAGTGACACAAAAAGAAAGGGAGATTCAATCTTTTACAGGTAACAAAATGGAAATGAAAATGAATGATGAAAGTCTAAAAAAAAAAAGAGATACCTGATCTGAGTTCCTGTGACCACACCACATGTCGCCCTTTAGCCAAATTCAGAAAGACCTATAAAGGAAAAAAAAAAAGCAAAGCAAAGAATTAAGTAGATAACCTCCACATGCAAAACGCATTCAAAGGCATAATGGGTCAGCCCCCTACCTTGTGACAGTCAACTCCAGCAAACATATTTATTCACTTTTTATCGAGTGACCTCAATCTACAATTTCATTCTCAGATAATCTTCACTCCCCCATTCCCTCTCCTGTCCTGTGAGTCCCCATTATACTGTTCAGTGAGGCATACAATAACTGGGCTTGAAACCCCTGTGCCAGGACCAAGAGCAGCCTGGTTGATCCTGGGCGATGTATTTCTGACACTTGTTACATATTGGCTGGGCTTGGATAGCGGGAACCAATCAGTTGATTAATTGTTTTTGTGATTCAAATGTAAGAACAAATAAGAACCGAACAAAGCAACAACAACAAAGGAAAAAAACTCCAGACACAATACATTTTGAGAATACCATACCACTACGTGATCGCAAGTTCTCCTTCTACATTATCAGAATATATCCTGTCAGTTTCAAATAACTGATCCATGAGCCTTCATAATCATTCTAACACACTGGTAAATGCATACGTGCTTGTTTTTATAGGTTTATTAGAAAGGTCTATGATGAAAATTATCAGCTCTCCTGAAGAACCAAATCTCTTATTTCTCCTGTCATTTATAATGTGTGTAGTTTGCATCGTTAATATTGTGTCTGCAAAACCAATCTGTCTATGACTGTGAGAAACCCAGCCTTGATGGTAACCTTATACTGTGAAAAACAGCATAAGGTTAATAATTTCCAGTTATCAGCATCTGGCTATTCAGCCTGTAAAAAAAAAGCTAGAAACAAGGAGAACCAACTAGCTTCATGATTAGAAAACCAATACATCTTCAAATACCATAAAGTTCTGATTAAAGCATCAGAAAAACATACTGAAATATATTGATTTCGGCATCAGTTACCAGGAGCTGCTTATTTCTTGACCAATAAGCACTGTGAATCATGCCTGTTTTTGAGGATGCACGATTGGCCAATCCATGGCTGACTCCACTATTTTTTGTGTTTTGTTATAGCAGCTAGTGCACCAGTTGGTCGGTCAGCTTTGGTTAGCATACTTGGCTTTGTAGTGTACTGGGACCTTCAGCAGCAAGCAGCCTAACCTAACTAGAAAACGTCATCTTTATATTGACTGGCTTTTACTCAAAAGAGCAGCACAAAAAACTCTAAAGGAACAGTGCTGCAGATATTCTACAGAAAAGACGACTGATTTATTCAATTTTACTGTAATAGCTATTTTTTTCATGTATCCCGGTGTGTCCCGATGATCCTGCTGATTTTCTCCCCTACTCCTGCTGAAAAATCTCTCATAAGACATTGTAAAAACACATCACCTGTCCAGCATGGTGCTGGTAAATGAGAAATGCCAAAGCAACAGCGTTTCCCTGAGACTGAGCTTCAGCCCCAGAATAACTGGCCAAAATAAAACAACCAACTACGTTGCTCGTACTAAGGCACAGTATCAGCACACCAACCCTGGGAATGGAAGTGACTGAGCTGTTTTGCTGGTTTGCATGGTGGCTAGGATCTCTCTCACTCCATTGTGTGTGCATTCCTGTGTGTGTGTGTGTGTGTGTGTCCTCAGTCATCAGGGTAAGGATAAACTTGACTGGAGTATGAAAACACATTTTTATAAGGAGGTTTAAGAAGCCCAGATAAACCTTTTCATTTTGCTATCAGATTCACACATTGTGAAAGTTCCACACAGCTGAGAAGTTTTGTTGGGCCAAGCACGGTTGACAAGGTAGGAGGCTGGGTGGGGCAGGACGACACCCAACAAACAAGCACAGGGTGCTTCTCTCGGAGCATTAACCACAGGTGATCAGTAAATAGAGACATTTATTCCGATCTACCAAATCATCATCATCTAGTGATTCCTGATCATCAAAGACAAGTTTAAGTTATTGTTTCTGAACTAACTATTGTCAGTAACAAATATTACCAAATTAACTTTTGAACATGTTGATCATTACTTTCGATGAATCATAACATAGTGTAACAAAGTCATTGTGAATTAGGAATCACTGACAGTTTCATCAGTTTTGCATAATTAACTTAATAAATATCAATGTCTTTATCATTGTCCTCAGTGACCTTGGGGAAAACAGCATGTGCCATCAGTTGCAGTCCAAGATGGTGAAGTTGCAGTCCATGAGATGAGAGTCTCAATGCAGGCAGGAAAACATTAAGTGGGGCAATGTACGGAATGTTGTAAGTCAACAGCAGCAAAGTCCACCCCCCAAAAAAAACTGGTTGTGAAACAACACAGTGAGGACAAAATCAGAGTAGAAAACAGATGCAGAGATTTGTGCACTGGGACTATGAGTTGAAATGACACGCTTTGCATTCAGGCAACCATGTGCACAGCTTGTTGTGTGATAACAAGATTCAAATTCTTCTGCTGGGGGACACATGATTCAGATGTGGCTCATGATTCTACGTAAAAAGATTGTCATATGAGCTTTTGACCAGATTGCCCGCCTCTAACATCCCCCAGGATAGCCTCCTAGAGGAACAGCAAGATATAGAAAAGTTGATGTACAAAAATCAAAATCTAATCTGGCCAATTCTCTGGTGTATTTGTTCAGTTATCATTGCCCCATGCACCCGCTTCTCAAACTCTCAGATATTTTCAGTATGGGCTCAAATGGATTACTATATATAAATGGACCTGCAGAGAGTTTAAGAATTTCAGCACGTCTCACAGCATGGAGAGACCTTAAGACTTGTTTACCTCATCAGAGCAATCAAACAAATTAAACAGCCATTAGATGAAACTGCAGAGCCCAACTGAGAATGACGCAATCCTTTCCCCACTCAAACTGCTGAAAGCGCCACTGCAGGTATTTATAGGCACACAAAAAGGCAAGCATCATGTATGTGCTTTCTTGACACAGATATGAAGTCAAAAAAAAAATTCTTGATTCATGGAAATATATGTGAACTCTCAAGTTGTCATTACAAATCCCTATGTGGACTCAGTTATTTCACTTTGAAGAGGAAAAAGCCATTGCTTGCACTGAGATTAAAGGTGGCTGATGGCGAGTGAATTGTCAAGCTTGTTCAGCGACTGATTAAAGAAATGAATCAAGGGGCCACATAAAAGAACATCATGTCGGATTGACATTAGCATCAATGAATATGACAGAAAGAGACACAGATATAAAAAAAGAGAAAATCGGAGAGGTGAAAGGCTGCATCAGATTTCAGAATGAGATGCATTCAGCATAGTGCGAGTAAGTGTGAGCTATAGCTTAAAACAATGTAGGAGTGGATAAACACATCTCAGATGCCTCAGCATCAGACGATACCCCTGTCACAGATTGCTTCACAAAGTCCTCATTTGACTTAATTTCCTGTTCCATCCTTTAGTAATGAATAGCATTCATCATTGCATGGATGTGTCTGTGGATGCATGCTAGGAGAAACGACAGGCGAGGGGAGGACAAAGAAAATGGAAGGACGGGTTATTGTCTTTCCTCCTCTATGCTGACATGCCGGACTAATGAAATGCTCAATCATTACAGTAGGGTCTTGACATGGAAATCTTTGGCTCTCCATAATTGCGCCCTGATATTCTCAAACACATCCTGTCGAAAAAAGGACAGTTGTCAGGGTTCAACAATCAGAGCGACTCAGGCAGATAGGCATGTTCTCAGGAAATGAGAACATTCATTAGCCATGCTGTGCTGATGCAGTCCGGTGACGGCTTGGTGGATCAAGGCTCTGTGCAGCCATCGTCATTGTCACCCCTTGCTGACTATATGGTACTTTTTATGCTTCCCATCCCTCCCTGTGGTCCCGAAGACAAGATTCTGCCACGCTGCACTGTGTCATGCAGTTTCAGCCTGGATTTCCCTATGAGCTTAACAGGGAGTGTAGTCCTCCCATTGTTTAGCACTTCAAAAGAAACAAGAGAAAAGAGAATGCAAGAGAGAGGGAGAGAAGGTGATATGACAGACATAGGGTGAGAAAGGAAACATGAAAAAGGCAAAAAGCAGAGGGGAAGCAGTGCAGGAAGAGAAAAGAGGGGGTGGGATGGGAAAGTATGAGGAAAAATAAGAAGGGAGGAGATGGACGAGGTTTGAATGTAAGTAGCTGCTTCCACATCAGCTAAACTGTCAAGTGTGATACCTAGTATGTCCATCCAAACAGAAAAGATTCAAGCAGGACAAAGAGAAAGTTTATGTGGTTACACTGCAGCTTCTTGCACCGGTATAATGTCTTTAGAAAGTAGAGGCCATGTGTCAAATTAGAGCAATTGCTCAAATTCCTGTAAAAGTCAACATTTTGCCAAATAACACGGACATAGAAATCTAATTTGGGGTTTTGTGTTTGGCCATTCTGCACATAAAATGGCAGAATTGAAAAATCTCAGTACTCCCATCGAGGCCATATGATGCTTTTCTCTGCCTTCAGGATAGTTCCTCCCTGAGGCAGTGTCTTTACCAAGATGCCTCTGTAAAGACACTGCTGGAATGCCTAAATGATATAAATACTGGATGGCCAGAAACTTTTTAAACTTAAAAGAGAATAAGACTGAGATCATAATGTTTGGGTGTGATGAGTGGATAGTATGGCAGATGTTTTTGGTCCGCTAACACCAAACATCTGGTCATTGGTAAAAAAAAACTGTGATGTGATCTTTCACACCAGATTTAAGTTTGACCAGCAGATTAGCTTGGTTGTAAAATCCAGCTTCTTCCACCAAAGGATTTTATCTGAAGTTAAAAGCTATCCATCCTCAGAGACCTGGAGACTGTATTTCATGCTTTTATTAACACACGGCTGGATAACTGCAACTCACTTTATGTTGGCCTGGATCTCACTTTGTTACATCGTCTGCAGCTAGTGCAGAACGCAGCGGCCCGCCTCCTCACTGAGACACGCAAGCGTGATCACGTTTCCCCAGTCTTACCCTCACTCCGCTGGCTCCCGGTCTCATTTAGGATAAATTTTGAAGATTTTACTATTTGTTTTTAAAGCTCTTAATCGGCTAACCCGCCATTACCTGACCAACCTGCTACACATTCATGCTACTGGAACAACATTAAGCTCAGCAAATCAGCTGCTATTGGCTATATCCAAATCTCGGCTAAAGACCAAAGGTGACCAAGCCTTTGGGGTGGCTGCTCCAACGCTTTGGAACAGTCCGTCCTGGCACAGATCGGCTGATTCTTTAAAAACGCACCTCTTCTCTATGGCTTTTCATTGAGCTGGCACTTTCTGTATTTTATTTGTATATTCATTTATTATTTGTATTTTAATCCACTACACTTTGTTATATGTACGTATTTTATGGCATTTTAAGTTCGGTATTTTATTAATTTTTCCTTACATCTGCCTTATTTTTACTTTATTTCAAGTTCTTTACTGTTCTACCAACCTGTGCAGCACTTTGGTCAGCTTCGGTTGTTTTTAAAGTGCTTTGGAAATAAAGTTTGAGTTGAATTGAGCTGAGTTTATCCACCACTGTAACCACCTCTGACACTTGTCTAACCTTGTCAAAGGGGCAATCCTGTAGGTCTGCAATGCAAAAATAACTGAATTAGGGGTTTGTCGATCATTTCACTATTAAAAAAAAAAAAACTTTCATTTTTTTCATGTCTGGTTAACTTATGTACCTAAACTACTTGGTTATATAATATCCATTTCCATTATAGGACGTGTATAAGTGCAAGTATAGAGGATCAATACTCTTAAATCTGTAAATTCAATATGAAGTTAGAGCCAGAAGACAGCTCCCTGGGAAAGCAGTGGAAACAGCATGCAAATTTATGTTATGTCTCCACTGGTTGCCAAAACTCACTATAAAGACAAGACTTCAAGATTTCACTGCACCCGGCCAAGAAATAATGAAACTTGCTATTTCTCCCAGGTTCCAGTCTTCATGCTAAGGTCAGCTAAGGAGTGCTCTAATCTGTAGCTTTGTATCTATCACACAGATATGAACTTAGTAAAGGTATATATCATATGCTTATCTCCTGAAATGTCAAGCCACAGTCAAATTAGTCAACTGAGACCCCAAGAGAAATACTGTTGAAAAGATAAATTTAAAATCACTGTCATGTTAGGAAGGAAAAAAATAAAGTCCATTAATTCACCAGGCCACCTCCTAACACCTCAGATACATTGTGTATGTGTATAAACTGAACTTCACTTTTGAGGATAAGAAACTGTCATGCTTAAGTGCAGAGAGGACATGACTTCAGAGAAAATATCAGCTTTGTGGAGATAATGAATTATGAGGTGTATGAACATCATCCCCAACTGCTCTACCACACACTTAATTACCTGTCTCATAGCCTGGCAGTTATGACGATGACAGGGCATTAGTTAATCCATGTCGAATTAAGAAAAAATAGCACATCTGCATCTAATTACAATTCAAACGCTCACATGCAGGACCCAACATGAACTTTTTGCTCCAATCGTTGGCATTTTGTCCCTTCATTGATGCATTTTCATGGATTCCGCGAACAAGTAGTGCTATATTTGCGTTAAAAACTTGATTTTCATCTGAGGGAGTGTTGAAGACACCTGCGTAAGGCAACCGTACATTCAAAGTCACGAGCTTAAATTAAAAGTGTGAACAAGCTGAAGGATGGTGGGCCTTCGAATATTAAAAAACTAAAGTTGTGAAATTATGAATTTCCAACACTAGTGGGTAAGTCAACCATGAATTAAAGTCATTGTTTATAGTAAAAAAAAAAAAATACTCACAGCAATCTGGTATCAAACTGACTGTTTTGATGTCAGCCCTCCAAACATACACACCTGAGCATATGAAGCCTCTTCAGAGCCGAAGCCAAAAGAAAGCCAGTAACACAAGCAACTATAATTTCACTAGGTGTGTGTCAAGTCTGGATCTTAAGCTAAGAATGATGGACAAACTGCATCCGTTTTCGGGCGCAGCAACTACCTTTAACTCAAAACTCAGCAACATCTGGCTAGTGGGGGTCTGTCAGGGTTGTCTGTCTGTGAGATGCTGTTCGGTGTGAAAGAGGACCTTTGGAGGTCAAAGTTTTAAAAGCACTTTAAGAGACTGTGCTAGGACATATTGGCTTGTAAAACGGTTAAGGATTTATGACATCTAACTTAAGCTAGCAAAATAGCACTACACGCATGTGCATCTGTTCTTCTCACCAATACCCTTGGTACAGTTTTCTCAGATGACAGCAACCTTTATTACGAAAACAGATGCTGCATACCGAAGCAAGCTTTGCCAAGATAAAGAAGAAAAAGGAATCATCAACAGCAATAATACTTTCTTGGTTTTGGATTCCAACATTATTGTCAAAGTCTCGGAAGCCGTTGATAAATAAATATGTTCTTGTCACTGAACTATACCACGAAACCCTGCATGTGTGAAAGGAAACTGCAGTCCAAGTAGGGAGGAAACACTAACCCCCCTAACCCTAAGCCTGCATTTGTTTTCACCCTTTTTACCAACCACGCACACCAGAATCGGTACTGCTTCTGTAACCAAACAAACAATTTATGTAAAATATCAGTCACAATTTCAAAGTCTATTTCGCAACAATATTTCAAAATGTGACCGGCTCTTTTTGTACATCTGTAAAATGAATCTGTCAGCAAAATGCTAGTAAATAAAGTCTGCTCAGTGCGGGCATTTCCTCAAATAATCCTCACACCTGTGCATCATTGCAGTCACTCTGCATGTAGTGTGACACCTGACCTTATGGGATCATTCATCAGCACCATTAGCACAGGGGTGCTAAAAGCAGCTCCACCTTATGAATTCATTCTGCATGTGACACTCACAGTCTGACAAGGCTGGACCAGTGGTGGTTTCCATTAAGCTGAGATATTCCTTCTTATTAACACGTGTCATGGCTCATGTGCTTTAATGGACAATAAAAGCCATCAAGAGACTCTCTAGTGAGAAAACAGCCACACTCAAACTGCCACTTTAGTGAAGAAGTGTGGACAGACTCAGCAAATGAGAGACAGCAAGAGATGGAAAGAGACAGATAGATGGTGGCAAGAAAAAGTATGTGACCCTCAGTAAAGGATATACCTATACCAAAACGATTTTCTTCCACCAAATCAGATTTTTTTGTTTTGTTTTGTTTTTTGCTCCAAGTTGTGCAAAATCATAACTGTCAACACCATAAATCATTTGATGATCTCTTTCATCAACAGCCATCCATGAAAATGACCAATTTCTGCAATTTTATGAGACAGCGATTAAAAAAAAAAGAAAAAGAAAGAAAGAAATCCTGGATCTGCCCCTTTAACCAGATCTTTACCAAAGCAATCCCACTGACAACCACATAGACAATCTAGTGAAAATGAATGAAAATGGAACTTCTTTGGTGGAGGTAATTACTAGGTTTTCTGCATTGATTGCCCTTCATCCAAGGCACAGGTGGAAACAAACACAATGTGCTTGAGCTGATAAAAATTAAAATTTGAATCCTCTGGTTTAATTGCGTGCAGCCATTAAATATTCACAGAGCTGGTGGAAAAAGTGAACCCTTGGTTTGAACAAGTAGTCAAGCGGATTTAACAAGGACATTTGGCCTTGCCACTGTCACCAAGCGCTTGCTCATGGAGGGATTTGTTGGATCTCTTTAAATAATTCCAGAAAAAGCTCGGTCTAATCCTGCCGTGTGTAGAGTGCCTTGATCTAACTCTGTTATGAGTTGGCGTATAGGAATAAATTTGATTTGATTTGGTCAAACCTCCTTTGGAGGCAGTAACCACAGGTAAGAGCTTCTTGCAGATGTATCGCTCACCGGGATATTTTGGATTTCCTTCTTATAGAACTGCTTCATCTCAGACACATTCTTACTGTATGATGGCTGATGTGAACACTTCACTTCAGGCCATTCCACAGCATCTCTACAGGATTTCAGTCTGGGCTCTAAATAGGCCACTACACCACTGGATTTTCTGTGTTTCACATAAATTCCGTATTGCATAAAATTCAATGTTTACAGTCAGCCATCTGCACATTATCTTGTAATATACCTTGATAAACCTGAGCCAAACTTTGTTTTGCATCAGTCAAAAACAACCAAAAAGTTTACATGAGCTTCTTGATGACAGGCGTGGTAATCGAAAGGCTAGTAGAAAAAAAAAAAAAAGCCAGAGGCACAAGGGACTTCATTGATATTCATAGTTTTTTTGCTTAATTCTTTTAGTTGAACTCTTGCTCTTTTGCTCCCCTGCATCCAGTGCAGAGATTACCTTTGCAGCACATGTGCAGAGACAAAAGAGAGAGAAAAGTGAGGCTAAATTGTAAATCGAGAGTGCTTTGAAAGATTAATGAGAGTTATGTAGTCCCTCTGTTGGTCATTTGAGTTTAATATAACATTGCTGTCCTTTCTCTTCTGGTGCACCTCATTTGCTCTGATTTACGCAGAGGACAGGGATACTAGGGACTCCCTGGTGCCCCTCTTCTCATCCCAGCAACCTTTTGTATACTCTGTCACTACGAGTATAGACCTTTTGTTACTTTGTTTTTGTTCTGTTTAGCTTTATTACACCATCCAGCCCAATGAACCTCTTCTTTTCAGTTACACATGCTCCAGAGATTTCAAAGTGATTACAAGACTTCAGTACAGTCAAACGGATTACCATGGAATTTGTATTATTGATTCCCAGAGAAAAAAGTTGTAATGACTTTTGTGATCCCCTGACTTCTTAGTGGTTTGTGGTTTTTGAATCAACAAACTATTAGATGCATTGCCAGGAAAGTTGTCAAAACATGGTGATTTCACTTTTCCTGGAGCATCTTTTTTTTTTTTTTTTAACTCCAAAACTTTTTCTTTTTTGTCAAATCCCTGCAACATTAACAGCCTTTATGAGCATGCTGACATTGGCATTATGTTAAAAGTGCCTGTGCCGATGTGCATACATGTAGATGTATAAAAATGTTACTCTTTTTTAACTGAGGAAAATAGGAGTAATACATCTTTGTTGATCACGTTATTGTTGCTCATTGTCACATTGGTTAGCTCAGGCTGCTGCAGTTGACCCACAAACAGACAGAGGCTGATGTAGTGAAGTACTTTCATAAAAGAAAAGCAAGCCTACGTGAAGCTGAGCTTGAAAAAAAAAAAAAATTGAAATACGAGAAGACAGGCAAGCAAAAATTAGTAAACCCAGGCTCTTATTGCAAACTGAGACAGGCAAGTGAACAAATGACCTGACAATCAGCGAAAAGAACACAGGATAATTGAGTACAGGTAAAACTAATTGAGTCAGGGCAGGTAATCAAACCGGGGCAGAACACGCAAGGGCAGGAAGTAAAAGAACTACTGACGCAAAAGAAGAGTGACTTTCAAATTAAAATTGACAAAAGCAAAAAAAAAAAAAAAGGAAGATGTAGCACTTCAATTGTATTTTTAATTCCAACTAGATCCCCCAGTGAAGATATCAAAATGACAGCTGCAATAATCACTAAGCATGGTCTTACATTGGGTATCATTTAATTATTGGAGTGGAATGAATATCCCTTCCACAAAGAGATGAGTGGTCATTTGAATTGCACATGGGCCCATTTGAAATGCATAATAAGAAATTTTCAATAACCAGACAACCAAGATGATCACTTACTGGACAGTGATTATGTTAGCAGTAATTATCATTGACCTTACACAGTAGGGGATGACAGACTGCGACTGTGCTGAAAAAGCATGGTACTGCAATTACAAAGCCAGCAGCACTGTGGGGTCTGTTCACTGGTGTCTACAGTTTCCAACTACACCCTGAATGTCCGTGGCAAAACAAGACCTCAGTATGACCTGCCAACAAAAACAAAACTGAAAGGCGTTCATCACATGGTGCTGTGCCCTGGTGCAGTAAACTCTGGAATAAAGTCAGTACCCAACTATATTGGAATCCATAGTGTAACATTTAACATACAGGTTTTCCATTTTTTCAAGCATTTTCCACAAAAACGCCTCCATATTAAAAAAGCAATGCTGCACGTCGATTGCTCTCTGAGGCATCAGTGGCCTTTCCAAATGTGGCCCAGATTTTCCTCTGGTTTCTGCAAATGAAAATCGATTACATGAAAACCATAAACATAAATAGACCACAGCTATTTCTCCGGCACTAGACTGAGTTCAATTGTATGAACTTAAGGTCAGAAAACAAAAAAGATCTATAACATAGGTGACATGTCCAATTTTGCTCGATAACCCATCATAATGAACAATAAGGTGAGAAATGAAAGCTGCAAAATGGAAACAAATTTAAGGGTATAGGAGCGTAGTGAATGAATGGTGTTTGGATACAAATAATTTATACTAGATTTTTCATCATAAATTCTTCAATGTTTAATGGAGAGAGCAGGGAAAACAAAAACCATCTGCTTTGATCTATGAGGGGTTTGAGTTTGAAAGTGAGAAATAGCTGGTTTCAATTAAAACCTGACATCAGTACAATTCCACATTTCACAGTTAATTTACTAAGATCATAAGGTGTGTGTGGCTACGGCAAAATCTTGCTGAGTGCCATTAAAAACTCTGGCCCTTTTCCCTACATACAGACATATATTAATAAAGATTCTCGCAGTAAGGAAGCTGTTCTACCATCAGCCTTAAGAGTGTAAAGTGGCACTTTTTTAAATGTCACTCTTGTAGGTTGCTTCCATAAAGACTATAACTTTACCATTTATGTCTTTGGGGATAAATGTCATCTCTCGGGAGAGTGGGAACATAGCAGTGGGTTATCTCGTCTGAGACCCAGTGATCTGGCAAATAAAGAAAAAAAAAAAGTATACAATGAGGTAAGTTGATTGTTCCTCTACTGCTTTCATGCTGCCTTCTGCAATCCATAAAGTTTTTACTGGCATTCAATTATTAATGACTCCATCTGCAGTAGACTGTACGTCCAAAGTCAAAAGGCGCGTGCAGCCCTCGCGTGTCGATGTTAAAGTCTGTTCAATCACTTGTGGTTTCAGCAGAGTGCTGGCAGGTTGACAGCCTGTGAGCACAAAGACTGCACTGGCTGCAGATTCCCTCTTTACCACCACCAAGGAGGTCATGTTTTCAGTCATGACTGTTTGTTTGTTTGGCCACAAAAGCACTAAACCAATTTAAATTCAGAATTCATTAGGGAGGCACACGGGGGAGAAGAATTAGACAAGAGCAGCACAAAATCTGCCAAAAGGTTTGATTTGGTGTCCTCTCTAATGGAAGTCCTACTAAAATCTGAAAATGGAAGAAAACTAAAGTGAAGATAGAAAACAAGTTGAAAGAAAAAAAAAAAAAACCACACAGAACAAGTCACATAGAGCCAAGCATGATTATTACATAACATTTATCTACTTGTGTATGTTTAAGTTGGTTGCAATGCTGTTAGAATGGAATAAATTTGGCAAAGTTACACTCATAAATATGAGCTCCATATATACTTCTGTGATGCTCAAAACTGCCTCATTCATAAAAACAAATCATTGATGGCTAATGGAAAGCAGAAGTACAATTTTTATATGTCTGACTGGCTCAGTTAATGAAGATGACCTTCATTTTCATGTCCATCATAGACAAAGTTAATTATTAATGTTGACAATACATATTTAGTTTTCTGTTTTGCCAAACCCAGACCAAAGTTTACTGAATGGATTGTTGTGACCTTAACATATGTGTCTATTAATCCATAATCGAAATACGATCTGCAGTGATTTTTAGTGCATGATTTGTTTCCTATTCCAATTTTCCACATGCTCTTCATTTTCTTGGGTCTGGTCTTCTGTCATCCCCAACTTTTCTGGGATTCTGAGGCCGTGAGTGAAAACAGAATTACAAAATGTAGCACAAGTAATGTCTGGTTCATACACATTAGCTCGCAGTCCACTGCCTGAGGTAGGATCACACCTGAAATACACAAGAAGCAGTCTCAGGGTAGTTCTGAGGGCAACAGCTGATGTTTAACTAGCACCATTCATATTGCGATGTGCATTTAATTCACTGCTGAGGCTTGGAGTATATATTACCAATTCTGTCCAGTTATTCTGTTGAATTTGCTGAATCTCTGAATGGCATTTAATATATTCAGTTTTGAATGCACATATTGTTCCAGATGTCATCTACAATGTCAGCTCCCTGCAAAACAAAGTGTTCCCTATATCTATTATAAATGGTAAAATTTCATGGCAAATTAGATTGCTGTGAGTTACCTGTCTCATACAAATAAGATGAAATCTTAAATTGTGGTTGGTTTTTTTTTTGTTTGTTTGTTTGTTTGAGTTGGGTTTTTTTTTGGCTGCTTGTGAAATGACTGAAACAAACTGCCAACTTTCATTCCCAGTCCCCTAGAACAGAGTGCTTATCCTCACATGTGGACTTAAAAACAAACAAACAAAAAATTACCACTTATTTCACCAAAGCAAAAAGTCATTTTCTCTATTGAATGTACTACCACTCAGTAGAGAGTTAATGGGCCTTGACCATGTGCATTTACACGCTGCTATCAACCAAAAGCATCCAAACCACATTCAGCCAAAAACACAATATTCTTCATGTAGTGGGGTGTGAAAGATCATGCAGAAGCTCTGAATTCTGTGGCTCATGGGTAGTCTTTACACCAAAGGTTAAGGATTTCTGTTAAGCAGAGCAAAGTGCAGAATTTTTTTATTTTTTTTTTTTCAATTTAATTGAGTCTCACACATTAACTTCAAAGCAAGAGAAGTAATTCCCACTCTTTGCTGGTGTTCATTTTCCCAAGTTAAAACCTTGTCCTCCTCATTAAAAGTCCATCCCTCCACATCCCCTTGAGCCCATCATGTTCAAACAGTGCTCTCAGCTTCTTGCTAGGCTGGATTAATGAAATATTTGATATAAAATGCCAAAATAAGGGAAAAGCAGCTTGGACCAGGGACCGCAGTGATTATTGCTACAGAGAGGGAGCAAAAACATAATGAGGTACGGTCATATTTTCCCCCTTCTTCGTCGCTTCTTCGTACTGTTGTGCTTAAAAGCTAAAATAGATGTTACAAAAAGGAAACCCTGCCACTGCCCTGCCAGAGTGAAGATGTATGAAAACCAAAGAAATCTTGACCTAATGATGTCTGGATGTCTTCTAACTAAAACGTAACCTTGTAACCCAAGTTATTGTTATAGTTTGTTCCATAAGTTTATTCAATCCATGTGCACACTTCACTCAGTAATAAAATGAAGAAGCGAGCAGAGTTCACACTAACTGATATAACTTGGCTTTTTGTGCAAGATACAAACATTACCTCTTTAAAATACACAACCCATGCCTGTTCTTCCCTTTTGAAGTCCGCGCAGAGGTCGTAACACCAACCCATGCTCAAAGCAGTAATTCTGGCATGCTTTGAATTGGCTCAGTCATACAAGAAGATTGAACATGCTTTCTCTCCCGTTCAAGATGGAGATGAAAAGAACTGCAGAAAAGCCTTAATTCCACACATTGAAACTCAGGTTTGAATCAAGAATGATTACTTTAGCGCTGTGGCTGTGGATTGTCTTTGTAACTGAAAATTCTGTCAATTATTTTGATTAATCAAGTAAATAATTTTGCCTTATTATATAACAACGGTAAAAAAGATTGACATGTATAAGTTGCGTTGCGTTGCATCAGCTCTGCTCTCTGGACTTGAGTGCTTTTGGTTTCAGAGCTGCATCATTTAAGCGCTGTTATGGTTTGCAAGTTCTATTTTTACAGTGGCTGCCATGCACAATGTTCTCTCTTTTTTTTTTTTTTTTTTCTTTTTTGCAACTGGAACTGGTCCCACACTTTTGACATTTTCCATCTTTTCTTCTTCTCTGTCATATCTTGTTTTTGCTCCATCTTATCTAATGGGCCACTGAATTCAGAAACATGCTTCAGTTATAACCATCCATGTGAAACACATGCAGGGTATGTCATGTCATGTGAGTGAAATTTATTACACAAAAATTATTCAAATTACTTGAATAATCATTTTAGCCCTGGTTTAACACAACTGCAAAAAGAAAAAAGAAAAACAGATGTAAGATCAGCGATGGATATGGACCTCATGTACTGAAACTGCCACAGTGCAGGATGATGAAGAAATGAGTGGGGGCCCATGTTACCCCTAAGAAGCTGAGCCAGCTGGAAACCTCACTTCATGTTTACTAAGAAAACAGTAAAACCCCTTCAGATCTCAAAGGTTGACCACCATCCATTTTAAAACCGCAACATACCGACCAAGAGTCTCCAATCAATGCCGAATAACAGTCCAACAAGAGAAACACAAGTCTTCCATTCTTCTTCCCCTTTCCACAGCCGCCTGTGTCTGCAATAGCCCTTTCAGATTGAAAAACTTGTTGCGGACTCATTAGTCATCAGTGGGGCATTTGCTAGTGTATTTCAGTCTACAAGCTCTTCAGCAAGCTTCTACTGTTACAGAGAGAGAGGTCAATGAGGTGAAGCTGCCCTTAATTAATTGGCTGGACCACTCATGGCTCTCTCACCTCCCGGTCAACAGACACAGCGACAGGAGCTCAAGAATCATAGTCAGGTGATATAAGCACTAGCAATTTCACTCTCAGTTCAGGTACTCCAAATTGCATCTTGTTCCTGTTAAAAAGCATTTTTTCTTTCTCCCCATTACCAAGTCCTCACTCTTTGAGGGAACTGTTGAACTCTGGCCCTTTGAAGGCCACAAGATAATTGGAATCCTTTCCATGCATATCTGCCTAAAGAGCCTTTATCAGTACAAGGATTTCACACAACCTGACACACTGACACTGACTAAACACACAAAAACATGCAAACAACTTTAAGCCTTTAAGGAATTGCCAACGATAATAATAAGAGAAACAAATATAGAGTATCAAACATGCATTTGGAAGACTACACTGTTTTTCAAAATAACAGCAGTATACTTGTGCTGTAGGGTAATTGTGCAGCGGCTAATGGAGTTACAAATGAGACACTGAATTGGTTTTGATCAAGTCAAGCTCTACTTCATCTGACCTGGTTATGAGCAGACATCAAAACAATCATGTCCCCTTCGTATGATGGATGGGTTTATTTTTTCAGGCCACATTCGTCACAAAGATGCTTTGATTAATATTTATTCTGAGACGTTGCTGTGAGAAGGCCTTATTGAAAAAAAATGGCACACAACAAAAAGGGGACATATTCTTTCAAGTAATAGGATTCCATGGAGCAAGGTGGCAAATATCTTGTAAGAGCCAAAATGGGCCCCCCCCCGCAAAAAGCAAACTGGCTTTTTAATCCATTGTCTCTACCCAAAGAGCCCTGCAAGGTGAGAGTGAATGAGCCTCGAAATTGGCTCTGTCACCTGGATTGTGGAGCCTTTATTTATTTTCACCTTAAAGTACATTTCAAGTTTCTTGCAGCTGAAAAAAACAACAGTCTTCAGGCACATGATCCATCCATTTATGCATTAAAATCTCTATCCTGTGCATCCGAATCTTTTTTGCTCCTGTTATAGAAGGTGATAAATCTGCACCTGCTGTGAAACCACAAGGTAATACTAGGGTGGACAAAACTGAAATGTTAAAGTCTTGAGAGTGATTTTATAAATTGTGGCTAAACGGATGAGGTATGATTCTCACAATAAAATGAACAAAGGCTTGGATTTTGGAATATTTTTGTCTAGCCACCTAAAATTCCTGTGATGGTTAAACTCCTTAATTAAGGTAAAACTTAAAAGAGCTTGCGCTAAAAAAAAAAAAATTCCTCCTCTGCATGCAGCTACAGAAAGAGCTGGGTATTGTTTTCATGCGGAGAAAGAGAATGAACCCTTCTAGTAAATGATCTTTGGAGATAACAGGCAAAAAAAATGGCACCTCGGGTTGTATGTTCAAAGCCTAAAACAATATTTATATTCAGTGCAAAAGTAGTGAGAAGGAGGCTTTATTTTTGGCATGAAGGTTCCAACACCAGTTTCTCACATCTGTTAAGTTTACAGCCAGGAAAGTCATCTGCATCCCCTTTTAACTTCAGTAGCTCAGCATCCCTCTCTTCTGCAAAGAACATGCTGGCATGATTTCTCGTTGCATAATCATATTTCCAAAAAGTCAAGTGTCTTTGGAGTTGAATGAGCACTGCTCACCTGGACACTTATTAGCACAACTGATAATATAACTTTTTTGTGTGTGTGTATGTTTGACATTACAAAGAAAGACTGAACACATCAGTCTGGTTTCTCCATAATGAGATAGCACACAACATGATTAATAGATATACAAAAGAAATGCTGAGAAACATGTTCAAAGGAGGTTGATGCATCAGCTTTAGGGGAGAGTGTAGTATGAAAAATAGCGAGGACGGAGCCACACTAATCAACAGTTTCAGTGTGCAGCCACAATCTATGAACAGAACAGTCGCCCAACATGCAACTTTTCAGTGTATTCTGACTGCCATACTGAGTCGGAATTAATTCGATAAGCAGAAATAGTTTGAGTCAAAACAAAAGTCACATGATGATAAGTCAAAGCAACAGCTGCAGCAGAGAAAACCCTCGGGGCTTGGGGGGTGTGTCTGTACCTGGCGGGGCCCTGACTACGGGATGGTGTCATGTGTCTGTATGCATTTCACAACTGTGACAATTGTTGATTTAATAATGATAATCTTTATTTATGGAGCACTTTGGGAAATCCACACTATGATCTACTTTACAAAAGCAGCAAAATAACGTAGCAAACACTTCAGTCAGAATGTTAAAGTAATGTGATATCATGGTATGTTTAGCTGACTTTGTATTTTTGAGTAAATTTTTACTCTGAAATACTTCCAATAAAATGTCAAGACCAGCGCGGTCTGCAAGTGATCCATGGTTGTGCCGATTAATTTGTATAAATAAAGTTATTTATAAAGTCAAACGCTATTGCTTGGTGTGGTTGCTCGATTTCAAGCTTCCTTTACAAGAACAATCAGCACGACCTTTAAAAGGAAACGCGCATGATGAATAGCTTATTTCTACCTGTTATCAGCAGCCTATTAATTACTAAACACAGAGAAGGGGCAATGGAATGTGGCTTCATTAAGTCAGAGGAAAACTCCAGCACAGCAGGAAAATACACAACAGGCAACAAAAAGGTTTCGTATTACTGGTAATGTAGTCAGAACACCTGAGTCTCAGTGTGTTAGATGACATCCTGCCAGTGTTTATATGACTTTGATTTAGGGATGGGAAGATACTGATTGGTATTGGGACATAAACATGTGAAAGCAAAATTCAAGTGCATCCGAAGAAAAGCCGTGAACAGATGCAACAGATGCCTTGGTTTTTAAGTCTGATCCATTAATGGTTATAAACATTACCAAACCAATAATATGACATTTTGGACTTTCCATCTTTCGTTATGTTACATTTGGGAGCAAATGACGAATGTGACTGAGCAGCACACAAACTCATGCATGCGGTGACTGACCAATGTGCAGTTGTATGTGCGCTATTCTTTATTTTGACTTTTTGAGTATTTTTTCTGTTTTCAAATTCCCACCACAGCTGAGCTATTTTACTGTCATGATGGATATTAGATAGATAGATAGATAGATGTACTTTATTGATCCCAAACTGGGAAATTCTCATATTAATACCACAGTGAGACTGGTGTTTGGGTACAGCAGTACATGAAAGCCAAGAAGTATTATATTTTTCTCTCCATTTGTAAGCTGCAATGGAAAGTTTTTGAAAGGTTAATTTATTTTTTATTGTTCATTTTATAGAAACTGGTTAAAATGCAGCCTCAAAATGTGGCATCTCAAGAGCTTCGAGGTCAGGGTGCATACCACACAGTTTCATTTGTCACAGCTGTTTCACTTCACCATATCAAATATGAAAGAAAAAAAGTCTTTCCAAGGGGACACGTTCCACAAGACAACTAAAGTAGTAAGGAAGTTTAGTAATCAGTAAGTTTAGGAGATGGTTGCAGTGTTTGATGGTCCATGAGTTTTGTTTTACTGGTAAATTGGCTCTAAGTCTGAAAAATGTAAGAAACAATGGTCTATGCATAATTAATAAATCCTGAAACTTAGCCAGAGCAGTATGTGAGGTTGGTGTTTTGGAGTAAAATTTTTTTTTTTTGACATAACATCACATCTAAACAAATGTCATTTTCCAGTGTTCTTGGCAAGTCTCCTCCAAAAGAAACAAAACTCACAAATATGACATGCATCCTAAACATTTGAGCTTTGATACGTAACATTTGCTTCCATAGATCAAAACTTGTGAGTTTTCTATCATCACATGAGTTCTCTAATCAAATCCTTGGTCGGCTCATCTTTGGCAGATCCTTGCTCATTGCCCTTCAAGCTAACCCACCCACACACTGCAGCACATTCAGAGAGTGATGTCGAGAAAACAAACAAGCAAACAAACAAAAATAAATAAATCAGGTCCTCATAAACTTTGAACAGCAATCACTAATGGAATGCAATTACTTTGGTAGGAAGAAACTCTTAATACATTTGCTCAACATTTCATATTAAGTAGGCACTCATTTTGTTAAGCAATGAAATGTCTCAGGTTTTGGAATGCGCTTTCAAGTCCTCATTGAGATTCCATTTAACTTTCATACGTTTGAAGAATAACAGAGTACATCCTTCTGATGATTGACTTTAAAAAAGATTGCTTAAAAGCAATCAAACCTTTATTTAGTTAAGCAGCTCTCTAGCATTATACCACTTGTTGCACCGATTAAATGGCCATCCACACCAAGAAATATAACTATAACTATAACTATAAATATATAGTTCTAAAAATCGTTCTTAACTCAAGTGGATGGCAGTGTCCACACTACAACTATAACGACAACAACAGTGGTGGAAGATAAGATAAGATAAGATAAACTTTATTAATCCCGCATTGGGGAAAATTACTGTCACAGCAGCTCCACAGTACGACAGATATGAAAAAGAGCGCAAAGAAAATAGATAAAATATAAAAGACATAACATAAATACACTATATACATAATAATACACTATATATACATCTTCCATATATACAGATATAAATATAGATATACCATGGATGGTTATTGCACTGGTAAGATATCGTTCGGATCACTTTCAGAGTGATTTGACGAACGATAAAAACACTGACAGCCAATCAAAATCCATCAGGAATGACAAGTCGAGACGTTCTTCACGTCACTACGTCACTCACACACTAATTCAACATGGCGGACGACGTAGGAGAGAGGCTTATCATTGAGGTACAAAAAAATGCAGCTCTGTAGGACAAGAATGACAGACTGTATACAGATGCCACCAAGAAGAGGGACATCTGGGACGGAATCGGGCGCACCCTTGGAATAAATAAATCTCTGCTCCACTGCTGATCATTGCGCCGAGCACTCAGTGTGCTTGGCGTAACCTAGCAACACAACGATATCGTTCATTGGTGTGGATGCTAGCATTTTATCGTTATAGTTCTTTGTGTGGACGGCCCTTAAAAGTTATTTCCCCCCATTCACTTGGATACAGATATTTGCATACATACATATTTTAGATACTTCAAAGTAGCCATTATTTACCCACAATTACTGTTTTCTACAGTATTCCTATTATGTTACGCAGCTTCATGATGTATAATCTCATGGAATCAATTATGAGCTGTACCTTTTCTACATGCTTTTGACTCAGATGAACAGTCCATACTTTTATACGTGAAGAACTGAAGAGGAATGACTGTCAATCATTACCTTAAGACATGAAGGTCATTCAACCTATAAAATTGCAAGGACTTTAATTTTATGTCCAATTGCAGTTGCAAAAACCATCAACCTCGACGATGACACTGGCTCTCATACGGAACATCCCAGGGAGGGAAGACCGAGATTTGTCTCTTCTGCAGAGGATAAGGCCATTAGAGTTACCACCATCAGAAGAAAAAAAAAAAAACTGTGTCAAAATGCCAGTATCATTCAGTCATTCACATTCTACCACTAATCCGTTTCCAGGTCGCGGGGAAATGCAAGTAACAAATATTAAATAAGTTGGAGAACGGAAATGGCAGCATTACAAAATTTGTTTTGAAAGATGATATTGAAAATACACCTTTTGAACATTTTTTAAATGAGTTGCTATAAACATTTAAATCAGCGGTTTATTTTATTTTATTGCACTGGATGTATTTAAAACCTTTAAAGTCATTAGTTTTATCTAGAAACTATCACGAGCCAAAATATCTTGGCCAAGACTATTTTTACTTCTATTAATGATTTTTGATACTGGCACATGAATGAGACTGGCTGTCTATTAGCCAGATAGAGCAAGCCATTCTTACTAAAAGACGAACCCCGTAGTAATGTAACATCTCCAACTGTCTGTCCTGTTAATGTAAAAATGTTCGAATGTATGTATAGAGACTGCCAAAGCCACTACCAGGCCCGAAATGAGCACAAAATTACTTTTAACACTACCTGGAGCTTTAAGGTCTTTAGAGTGTGATTATTCTGAGCAAAGCAAACATGTCAATGTGGTGAGAAAAATCACCTACAAATTTAAGATTATCGATGACGAAAGCATAATCTGTAAAATGTCCTCCTGGAATCGCAAATCATGCTCCCACAACCTATGACTGCATCAGAGCTCTGCAGCATTGTGCACACCTTACTATTTTTAGGCTT
Source organism: Remorina albescens (assembly GCA_034769265.1). Classification (NCBI taxonomy): domain Eukaryota; kingdom Metazoa; phylum Chordata; class Actinopteri; order Carangiformes; family Echeneidae; genus Remorina; species Remorina albescens. Next base: position 10,795,194 of record CM068491.1, on the reverse strand, counting down.
GAAATAGATATTCAGTAAGATGCTGTGCATCTGTGTATTTGAGTGTATGTTCAAGGGAGAGCGCAGAGAGCATGAGAATATGGAGATTTTTTTATTAGCGAGGTAGGAGGGTTGATCTTACATACTTCAAGATGTATCCTTCTGAGACCAAAAGCCTTCACAGGTCCTAACAGGTTGCCATGGGTCTTGATGTTTTTCTTTTTTCTGTTTTTATTATTTATTTATGTAAAATTTCCAACTGTGCAACCTAGATGTTTGGAATTGTTGGAAATTGTGAATGCAAAAATTCATAGGTTTCAGTTGGAGCATTATTATACTGATGGTGTTCCCTCCGGTGAGGCAGTTTGAGTGCACAGCAGTGTCAGTGCCAGGCTGTTCAGCTTGCACACACATCAAGAGCATACTTCAGTTTATAAATGTCTTAAGTTTCACAAATGGCCTGCCTGACGTGGCTACCTCCGTCAAAACACGACATAGCACTATGCAGCAGTGATAATATAAGAATATGTTCAATATGCAATATAAGTGGTCATTTAGTGTTTGCAGATGGTAAATTTGGAGTTGTAGTGTGACACTGTGAAAAGTGAACAATTCAGTGGAGAGGAGACTTCAGTATGCAGCCTCTTTATTACTCACAGAGACATCTCTTAAGGACATGGAAGTTTAAAAGCAGTTTACGCGCACAATTGGCAGCACAACTCCCGCTCCACTATTGACCGTGACACTTTCTCAAAGACATTTCTTGCTCAGTAAATAATTCCTCAAGGACAGAAATTCCAACACTCATTCAAATCTCCGACTCTCAGCAAGACACTGCTGCCCAGTCATAAATAGTTACTGCGGCCCACATTCAGAGTCTTAACAAGAGGGTGAAAGCACAGGAGCTGGAGGAACAAATTGCCCTTCAGCATTCTGATGGGTTTTGCTGTAGATTAGCTGACTGTGCTCCTTCTTGCCTGTTAACCAAATGTGAAAGAATAGGCTCCCATGTTGCATATGAACCTGTTCCCCAGTGCAAACAGGTCTTATCTGAGAGGGAAGGATAGAACCAATCACTTTGTTGTGAAAATGACAAGAAAGGAGTGATAAAGCAGAGGAAGAATGGAAAAACATCTGCAGTGCGTCTGAATGCATTGTTTTTTATATTCACATCAAATTCCCTTTCTGTTAATATAGAGGCTGTTGGTGTTGCCATGCTGTGATAACTCATATACAATTGTCCCCACCTTCACTGCTTCAGTGGAGAACTGGACTCAGTTTCTGCTACAGCTGCCAGCCACAAAGGTTAGTCAAACTCTACTATAACTTATTGCAGCAATTTGCTTTTGGCTATGTATTTACCTCAAAACAGAGCTGATGAAATGATTTTCTTGATTGTAGATCAACACAATTCTTTTAACATATTCCTTCTTATCAAACAATAGATTTAGCTATCTATTAACACTTGTTTATAATTGACTAATCAATATCCTAAGTATACATTTCAATAATGTTCCTCTCAGATGAACAGAGTGTCTATAAGTCTATACAGTAACTAGTCTGGCACCTGTTGCATAAACTTGGTTATTCTGCAAAATTAGCAGTTTGATGGTTTATGAGAATGTCCTGAGATGGAGTCAAATGAGTGCGAGTCTTGCAGACAAAGCTTATACGTACATACTTATGTACTTGAAAACATTTTTTCCCCAGAGAACATGGCCAAACGTGTCCAGCTATATGAAGTATTATAACCAATACCTTAAAACGTACTGACTGGTACTTTGCAAGGTCAGAAAAAAGGATACCTTGCAGTTGTGCAATCGTGAATAAATGTATGCCATCCGAGAACTTTAGGTGTAAATTAATAGAGACTTTCAAAGAAAAAGGCAGAAAATATTCAAATAAATAAATAAATAAGGAGCGGTGCTCATTTGAGGGGGCGTCTTACTGCAGTGCTACTTATAAACTTTCGCATTTCGGTATGTCAACTAAGCTGGCACGCTTCAAAAGTTACTTTTATTGAAGTTCTCATAAATTTCTTTGTTGCTTCACCTATGGATGCACTTTTCTCCTTATTTCCTTTCTCTCTTTAAAAAAAAAAAAAAAACAGAACAACAGCCTTGATCAGTCCTACCTGGCACAAAGTGCAGACAGCCATTAATGCTCACTTTTTTGTGTGTGTGTGTGTGTGTGTGAATGACTCCTCTCTCTTACCTCTTTATTTCCCAAAGCAATGGAAGATCTGTCTCTCTCACCGGCCCCGGACAGAATACTGCAGAGCATTGCAATTTCACACATTCATGACAGATAAATCTTTCTGCTTGGCTGGCCATGAATCTTACACAGCCTGAGTGGCCACACAGTATGGCACTTCTGCACCTGATGGTAGAGAAGCTGCTCCCTTTGAAACTTCAGATGCACCTGCTTTTGTTGGACTCCCTCTTCTTGTTTTTATTGCCAGCTCGGGTGCAATTAGAGAAAATGAAAGAATCGCGGGGGCACTGAAGATGTCAAGTACCATTTTGTTAAATACACTGCTAATTACGGTGCTGCTTCTGGAAAGTAAAGCAAGGTGAATTTAATTAGCAAAGATGAACTGACCGCATTTGTTGACTGCCAGTCCAACCTTATCTATGATTAAATAATTCTCTTGCATTTTAATTGTTTTTGTATCCTACCCATAAAATGTGCACACACAAACCCTGTATCAGCCATTACTGTGAGGTTATATCTTTAACCTTCAATAAATTAACCTCTAGTTTCCATTCAAGCATCTTCCAACCCCCTCAATCATCAGATACTACCCCACTGAGCAAGCCATGACAATGGACTGCCTATGGAGCAGGACACAGGCGGAATATCAATGGAGTCTGGCTGGCCTCAGCAATGCTACTCTTCATCTCTCATTTCCCAAATGTGAGCCTTTGGAAAGAACTAGCCCAACCCCAGACTCATGAGGACATCCTGCAGCAATCCTTTTTAAATATTCCCTGCACACTTCTAGGGCACTACCCAAACCTGTAGCTGTTGGGTTAGTGTAGCACACATACAATAACATGTCGTCAGAGAAGAGAGAGGAGAAACTGTTCCAAATGTATCCTTCAATAGCAGGACAGCAGCTTTTTCTTGATTTTTGTATAATGCCCTCACTTTTGGATGCAATATCCACATATTGGACCTTACTGACACAGTCTGGTCTGCAACGCAAAGTCAAATTAAGGAGATGAGCATGTGCTCTTAATTCTAAAAATGTAAAAAAAAATGTGGCAGAGATTTAAGTCAAACTGAGAATTTCTCTTCAGTTTCTAGGGCCCAGATTGTTGCAAGGTGGGTTTATGTATTCCTCTCACTCAATACTAAACAAATTGCAATGGCTTTTGTGCTTCAGTTGCTTGCAGTCATATGTATAGATAGACTGCAGTTGAAGGTATTACACAGTGCATTGCTATGCATTCAGTGCACTGTGGTCCCAGAGTGAAAATCATGTGCACAGTTAAACCCACAACTACAGGCATTCTTCTTCAATTCTGTTAACTACATTTCAATTTGTATATTCTCCAAAGCTGATGTAAAAAAAAAAAAGGAAAAAAAATGTGGTCCCTGTAAGCGTTGTGCTCATTCTACTTAATAAACAATAAATGTCATGACCTTTTGAATTTTTGAATAATTTAGTTCATCCCCAAAAACAAACCTCGTTTTATAGTGTTATCTTGTGACAAGAAAGATGTCTCCTTTGGCTTCTGGAGTGGGGAGAGTTCAAAACAATAATAATAAAAAAAGATGGCACTGTCCTACAGGATACACTATCACATGTATTCCTCAAACAGTGGCACTCTGAATGAGTAAAAAGCCCGCACAGGGATGGTGTGTGACGGCCAGAGATCAGTGTAGGGTCGGAGCAATTTGACAGCAGCTTTGACCCTACAAACACGAAATGAGACGGATTGCAACAGGGATCCCTGAAGGGACGGGCTTCGCATTCTGCAAATATCATTCTCCTTGGCGCGCATTGGACCTTGGGGCTCGCGTCGGAGCGCTCGAGCGGGACTGTGGCTTGTTAAGTGCGCGAGACACCCCCCACGGTCCCCGGATAAAGATGTACAACATGAGGGATATCCCTCCTCCGACACCAAATACATACCGACATGCCCCTGTTCAAAAAGGGACAGTCGTCGGCACCCTCGCGTAACAGGCTCTGGAGGGTGTCATTTTGTTCCCCAAAAACACCCAGATACCAAATGATGGGAGTGGATTTAACCCCCCCTCCCCCTGACACAACTTCACATATATAATAAACCCTTCAGAAAAGTCCGACAGCAAATTAAAATAAATAAATAAATAAATAAATAAATTTGCTTACCTCAGAGAGGCAGCCGCTGGGTATATTCCAAGGGTCACTGTGCAAATTATTTCAGAGGACAAAGATGTAGGAGTGATGAGAAGTAGGTTAGCCTGCACAGCACCTAATCCGGCTCTTAGTGTCCTTCAGACGTCGCCAACCCCATAATCTTCAAGGCGAGAGGGGAGCGACACCGGCCGCTCACAGACTCCCTTAGAATAATCTCTCCGCTCCACACTTTCTCTGGAGCAACACGGACCAGATAAAGTTACCCGGGTTTATTTCAGTAATGCATGTTAAAAAGAAATAAAAATGTCAATGTTTTTTTTTCCCAATAAAAAAGTGGGAGAGGTCGACGCAGTCCTCGGAGCTCCCAGCCTGCTTATCATTCCTGGCAGGTGGCAACAACAGCGACCACCCGCTGGAGGGATCCACACATCATCCGGAGGGGACGTGGAGACGGACGGAGCCACGAAGAGATTCCTCCGGGCGGATTAACCCGTCACTTCTGCTGCTTTCTCCATCCGCGTCCCCCTTTTTCTTGCGCTCTGGCGCCACCCAAAGTTGTGCCGAGGCGCCTTTTAATTTTTCTTTTTTCTTTTTTTTTTATCCACCTGCAAGGATTCCCAGAAGTCTTCAGTCCCTCTCTAAGAAGATTGAGACCACACGCCTCAATTTGACAAGATTGAGATTTGGAAACATCCATCCGGGGAAAATTTCTCGTCACTGAGCGATATTACTCGTTGTAGAACGTGACATGTGATTTAACTCTCCCATTGTTATCGTGTCTACAGGATGAAATTAATTAAATATCAATGACATGGAATTAATCCAAATCTGTCTGGAGCCTGACTGAACGCCACATACAGCCGGATCCTGGTGTGGTTTTAAGTACCAAACACAAACATACACCGCCTGTCTTTAAATTAGTCTTCCTCTTGGTTCCGTCATTTGTCTCCTCTTCCGTATTTCCCACCTTTAGCAGTCACGTGACTGTTACACCTACTGCCACACCCACTAGCTGTCATCTGATCAGACCTTCAGGTTAAAATCCCCTGCCCATCGTCCATCTCTAAGGTCTTTTATTGTGGAAATACGCTCCTTCCTGCCAGTTATGAGGGATATGTCTTCTTCTTCTTTTTTTTTTTTTTTTGATCTGTTGAAGAACATTGATTTAACTAGCACAGAAAACTTTGTAAAAAAATAAAAATAAAAAATTGTTGAAGTGAAGTAATCTGAATCTCACATCCAGTCCTAGTGTTATTTTTGGAGACTTCGCAGTCTTAGACATGAAAAAAGTTCAATTATACATTGATATTTAAATTTGAAATTTTTGGATTTTGGATTTTAATTGTTCCCTACCCTGTAAATATCTGTTGCATTAGCAAGCCCATCTCATCATTCTCTTTTTGCTATCTGTTAGTGGTCTATAGGTGAGCGATGTGAAAAAAAAAAAGGTTTTGGAACAAAGTGACATTTGGTGGACATGAGGAGGATATATTTGATGATGCACAGGCCATGTAAACCAATAATGATGCTTTGTGTTTATTTCATGGTCAAATAAACCTTGCAGTATGGGAAGGGTAACCAAGGTTACTTCAAAATCAGATTTTTTTTAATAGGGTCATAAAATGGAAAGAAGAGATTAAACTTTTCACAATGTGTTTGTGAAAAGGGTAAAATATGAGGGAATAAAGTCAGGCCAATCAACTCTGAATAAAATGTAACTCTAATGAAGAAGACAAAAGAGAGTTAAAGAGACGCCTGCTTTCTCTCACTCTATCTTGTTGACTATACATTATAGAAAAGTGGTGTTAAAAATATGAGATGACTGTGTAAGAAGGAACTGCGTTTTCAGAGTGCCATATTTGTTGATGTTGAAAATCCACATAATATGTATCCATCAGGCAGGAATGGAAAGATCAGTTGTGATTTGCCTAGATGAATGTGTCATTACTGCAAATCTCACTAAACAGAGAGAAAATATGCTCAGCGTCAAGCGCATTAGATATAAGTGCTGAATCTGTATACAGGAGTTTGTATATTAAAGTGCCGACATGTGAAGTCTCTCCTGATTTTATCCCACTCTGAGCCCATATAAGCTCTGATCTAAAATTCCAAATTCCGATTTTTATGTATGCAAACACATTATTGTTTGTAAATGTGTCAAGATTAGTCCTAAGCCAAAACAGAATGCCAGAAAAAGACTGATCCTAGCTGAGTCAAAGCTCACCTGCAAAAGAAAAAATGAAATCTTTAGTATTCAAGGGAAGAAATTGCAAATTCTAAACCAAATCATTTATGTCGGTGCAATTTGTAGCTTATGCTTCTCGTATTTTTGGATTTGTGCTGCTGTTATATGCTCAATTTATGATGTCATGGGAGACAAATCTAATTGTATCAAGGCCATGAGCACTGACCCTTTTAATGTGTCATCTGCACAATAGTATGGCGGTCAGAGCAATTATACCCACCATGTAATGCACTTTGTAAATAGAGTTTGGAACTTTGAAATTACATGAGTTGTCAATTAAAATTTTCAGCAACAAGAATAATTCATGTCAGTGTTATAGATATTATTTTATCCTACTTTCGCTAGCCTGAAGGTGCTTACTTGATTTCCATTTCTTTTGAAACTGCTGTAAAATGGTGTCAGTTTGGTCATGTAATGCTCGAGTGGAGACTCAGAGAGCTGTTTCATGATATAATGGTGCTGTGCTCCTCCGGCTCATTCTACAGCATAATAAACAGTCTCGGTGCTGCCATTTAGTCAAATTTAGTCAAACTGTGACAAAGATGGCAAGTCCCTACTTTTATTGACTGGTTACCACAGTTGCCATGAACATGTAAAATACTTGAGACCTTTACTGCTGTCACAAATTGTGGATCTTTGATGATGTAGTTAACCAATTTTGTATTTCTTGTATTCAGAAAAAACAATTCATCCAATTTCATGAGTACTTTAGCAGTAATATTAACTTCTCATATAAGGACATATCATTTTTGGTTCTCCGTGCCATTATACTTCATTTTGTTTAACTTAGAAGTGTTTGCCTCATTCATGGACACTTTGTCTGTCATGTTGTGGCGCCTTACAATGATCAGTGTACATTCAAGATAGCCAACACTGCCACCAACATGCATACCAAAAGCTAACAGCTCAGGTCTCAGCAGGTTAATTTATCAAATGTCTTATTAAATGAAAGATTTTCCTGTACACCAAATTAAAAGTAAATATTTTCACAGTGAAATCCCGTGAAGTACAATTATCAACTGAATGTTTGCAAAACTCAAATGTACAACGCGGCACATGCAACATTGGGCGAGGGCAGAGTACATCCCAGGCAGGTCACCAGTCCAACGCAGAGCCAACACACAGAGACAAACAACCACTCACACTCAGACCTACTGACAATTTACAATCACCAGTTAACCCAAACATGATGTCTTTGGACTGTGGGAAACCCACGCAGGCACGAGGAGAACATGCAAACTCCACACTGAAAGGCCCCAGGCCGGGAACCGAACCTGTGACCTTCTCATTGTTGGGCAACAGCACTAACCACTACTGCCCACATGCAACATGTGACAAACAAACATAAAAATACTAGGACCTCATGATCTTGAATAAATTTTATATGTGGTTTAGACAGCCTACAATAACCATGCATTTTGATTGAACTATGCCCTTTAGCACTGTATAATTGTAAACACTCAGGAAGTAGAGCAGTGCTGTCATTACTGTGAATAATACACTTTTATCAAAACAAATGTACTGTGTGAGGTATTTCCCATCTGTGAAACTCCCCGGTGCCAGGAGACTCCTGCTCAATTAAGCATGAGAGGGGGGGCCGAGTAACTGTTCAGCGCTGGACACCGCAGACTGTGTGACAGTGTGATTGAAAATGCCCAAACAAAAGTTGATTTTATACCAAGATTTGCGAATTTCAGGAGGGAATGTTAATAGGGATTAAACCTATATGTGAATCCGAGACAGGCATTAAAGCAGTTTATGCCCCTCTACACAAACTAAACGACTAAGATCAACACTGCTATTGAGTGTAATTAATCACCTGGTGGAAAGCTGGAGAAACCTTATAACACAGTATGGGCTACTTCTCATGAAATTGGTCCTTGAGGTGTCCTTTATTGATTTTCAGGTAGGTTGGAATCATTTGTCCATAAACACTGTGTTTAATCATAATAACTCAACCTGTCTAGTCCAATCAGGAGCTTAGTCAACAAATGCAGAGATGTTTAATCTAATTAAAATCCCTTTGTGGTTGTCTGACAAATCCATTTGCCAACAGATTTAAAGAATACAGTACTGCTGTTAAAGAACAAACAATAACAGATATTTCAGGGGGAATTAGTGCTAAATGGCTCAGCACGCAGTATTTGGCCAAACCGCAAGTCTATCTGTAAGCTTTCAATGAATAAAACATGTGGTTTATATTAAAGACATGTTGAATTTTTTTTTTGTCTGTGAGAAGTCACAGTCCTTCCTTGTTATGCAGATAAAGATGTCAGATCTGAGTCTTCTTTATTATGCCGTAGCATTTCTTGACAGCTTGAATGATTCATAGCACTTCACCAGAACTGCACATCCATCTGACTGGGAATCCAGAGCTAACACTGCTCTGATCTATATAGAGGATATTACTAAAACTGGCTCTCAAAATATTTTATGTATTCACAGTTTTTTTCCCTCCTGATGTGAACCCTATCTTTTGTTACCCGTCACCCGTCGGCCTTATCTTTGTTGGCGTAGTGTATACTTTGATTACTTTAAGACAATTTTGACATGTGCTTAGCTGCTCTCTAATGTGTTGGGTCAAAGTTTTATGTGCATCAATAATGAATACCATCCACGATTAAGTAGTTAATTAATCTTGCTGACAGCACTTCATTTTTCATGTGTATAGCTGTCAACTTGTTGATGCCAAAAGATAAATCTTCATTAATTCTCAATGGATAAAACCACATGGTGAGCTGTTGACCTATTATTTCGTCCATTATGAAACTTAAACAAGTTTGATTGTTCTCATGCTGAGGAAAATTGCTTGCAATTATCATAATTAAATAACATCTTACCCCCTGTGAACATGACACATGCATTGCAGAACAGATCAAATTCCAAATGAAATAAAGTCAAAGTCATAGTTCACCCAAACAAACAAACAAACAAACAAAAAAATTGTGCTGTGCCACATCTGATTCTCTGCCAATAAGGGTCTTATCCTTCCTTATGTCATTGTTACTTGTTTCTGGTGATTCCATGTTCAATCAGATAATGAACAAGTTAACCTCTAGGGCAGCCCTCTGCTCTGTATGCATGGGACACTACATATTAGGAAGGATTTTACACTGGGAGTCAAATCGAACAACAGGCTGGCCAATGACAGATGGTTGCCAATCACTGTGTGTGTCGATGGCAGACAGTAGTGCAATCATGAATGTGCCAGCTGATTTGGCCCAAACATCCAACGTTGTTTACAAGGCAACTGTCTGGAGCCTGGAGTGATGGGTGACAGAGAAAGAACATCAAAAAGCATTATTTTCCATCTATCAGTCATTATTTAAGTACAGTTATAGCCAGTGAGTCTGAACAAGGTAGAGTCGATCTGTGTAATGAAACTGGAGCTCTGTTCATTAAAGTGCAAAATAATAGCCAGTGAGGGAGAGACATGCTTGTGTTTGTGAACAATACAGCTGAACTGTGCATTTCACTTCAATATCCACAGGGCCAAAAATACCATCCATCCATCTTCTTCTGCTTTTCCATTTTCCAGGGGGTGCTGGAGCCAATCACATCTCACTTTGGGCAAGGGTGGGGTACACCCTGGACAGGTTGCCAGTCCATTGCAGGGCCACACATAGAGACAGACAACCACTCACATTGAGACATATGGACAATTAAGAGTCACTAATTAACCTAAACATGATGTCTTTGGACATTGGGAGGAAACCCACACAGACACAGAGAGAACATGCAAACTCTGCATAGAAAGGCCCCAGGCCCGAGAACTGAACCCGCAACCTTTGTGTTGTGGGACAACAGCACTAACCACTATGCCGCCATGCTGCCCGCCAAAAATACCATCAGTTAAAATGTGACACATATGATATGTCGATTACATGTAATCCATGAACTATCTCCACTAATGAAATAAATTCAAATTAGAATGCCAGCCTAGAATACATGACTGCTGGACAGTGTATGAAGCCAACATTAAGTATAACACATTTAAAATTAAATTAGAGTTGGATGTTTCCAATATGAAAAAAAAAAAGACCTAACATGAATTTTCCATGTGACTTTCTGCTTTTTTAATGCAGGAATACAGAGATGACTTGTCTGTCAGCACTGGGAATAAGTAAGAATTACTCTTCAGTAAGCACTCAGTTATGATTAAATTCCAAAGCCATTGTACCAGTCAAACATTTGGCACAAGATGGCATGTTTGTGTGTCCAAATCCATGATATATTTTTCCATGAAGCCAAAAATAGTCAAATATGTGTCAAAGGAAACAAACTCCACCTGCATTCACCCCAAGCTCACTATTCGTCATGTTGCACCCTGTTTGTCTTGGTGGCTTATGTGTGTTAAAGGATGAGTAAGCACAGTTACCAAAGCGTTGAACTATTCCTTTGGTAGTTTTGACTCAGAAGCCTTGACATCTTTGAGGTTAACTCTTAGTTTTTTGAGGGTTTCTAAATCATTAATTGGTAGTAGGTGTAAGTCAATGACCTGAATTTTATTTTTTATTCAGTGCTAAACTCTGCTTGGGTTGAAGATCACTCCAATTTGTCCAAATTACACAGATTAAGCTCAAAATATACCCCGCATTAAGAAAAGGTTGCCATTGGCCCGGGTGAAAAGACTTGTCTCTATAACTTATGGTCAGAGAGGTCAGAATCAATCCATACAACAATATACAGCTCCGGCTGTGTGGGCTCCCAGAAGAATTTTCAAAGTAGCTGCAATAACTTTACAGGAAGACTTTTTTTTTTTTCTTCAACCAAATGAAGAAGATTCAACATTTGTACTTTTCCGTGTCTTGGGTGGGATGTTTCATAACTGAATGATACATAGGGAAAGGGGGTTTCACAGGTAAGGTTAACTTGAAAGGAGACCGAAACACAATGTAGAGAATACACATCCCCTCTAGCCTGGATGCTCAAGGACAAATGGGAGGATGAGACTGGGTAGAAATGATCAGAAAATACAAAATAATGGAAACCCCCCCCCAAATACTTAAGTTGTCTTTAAATGAAAGGACTGACCTCTTTAAAGTTGGGATTCATAGACCGAATCAATTAAAATAGGCCAACAAGGCTGGCTGCAGGGGTCTTCAACAATTGCATGCATTGCAATGTGGTGCTTTCATTTATCCACAACATAGCAACCTTTTGAATCCTTTAGAGTTGTCTGATGGTATTCAGGTGGCCCCTGTCTCTTTGTGAAGTACTTGGTATTCACCAGCCATTTGTCACAGTTGGTACGAGGAATTTAAATCATATGAACATACTGTATGTACCTTTTATCTGATATCCCATTTATCATCTAAAATATACCTGAGTGAAATGTCAAGACTACTGCTGCAATCTCAACAAATTGGTTTCATTTTTGATTTTTGCTGCTTTTTGGTGATAAACTTAGTTTGACATTACAAGCTGTGCTGTATGCCACCCAGGTATACCATGAAGTTTAGTCTTTGTGAAGCTGGAGTCTTGTGTTGGGAGCTGAAGAAGGATGAGATTGTTTTCTGACAACGTGCCCCCTGGATGAGCCCTCAGTTAGTCACAAACAGAAAGACTAAAAAGCGTCACAAAGCAACTTTTAAAAGATATCTTGCATTTAAGATGAGAAAAAGAGAGGCTAGAGCTAGAAAACCTTATCACCCATGCACAAGCACAGCAGGCAGAAAGGAAGTAAAGTCCAGTTCCTCAAAACGGAGAGGCCCTTTATTTGTAGTGACTTTGCCATCATGCGTAATTAAAATTTCTAACAGTCTGTTGTGTTTTGTTTTTGGTCCTTTCAGCTCCGGTTATCAGTGTAGATAAAAGGCAAAGCATCATCTTATCTGACCATATAAACTCAGCAAAATCAAGCTGATAATACTGTATAATCCCTTACTTTTTTTTTTTCTAAAATGAAATCTCCACTGCTTCACATCCGCATTACTATTCCACTGTTGTAATCACTTTTGCATGCTTGTGTTCCCGCAGAGTTCTGCAGCCATTAACCTGGTAGCTGGGGTACTGACGTTCCGAGACCACAGAAATCACACTGTGCATGTGTATGTGTGCCGTGAGCCCTCTTGTCTCCAGAGAGATTTGATTTATATCCTACTTTAGTCTGTTGCCTGGCATCTTCTCACTCCCCACTACCCTCTGTCCCCTAACAGCAGCAGCCAGCCAGAATTTCCCATCAAAACACATTTTTTCCATGCCAATGCTCGCCTGCAGTCACATAAACCCAATTTTAATTAAAACTTGGTCATTTACAACAGTAGAGTTCTTCCAAATAATTTTTTTTTAGCAGATCAAGAATTTTTTTTGCATATATTAGTCCTTTTTGTCAGTCGCTAACAGTAAATAATCACCACAATCTACTTTGTGAAAATGAAATCTAAAAAAATTATCTTGTTGAAGTGATATTTTACTTGTTGGGAAGACTGACTGTGATCTGCTTTTTATGTTTCAAACAAAGTGAGATCAAGGCTTGAGGCAAATTAATGCACATCTGGAACCATCATTTACTCCAGCTTTGACAATAAAAAAAAAGAAAAGAATTTTTAACATTTCTACATTAATGATTTGGGTACAATAGCCCAGCCTGGAGCTGTGAGCATAAATGCCAGCATCCATTTTGAGGAGGGAAGGGGCACAACACAGGACTATCATCCACAGGTGTTGCCACGGTGCTGCAGATCAAATTGAATTCATGTAAAATCTGGGGGAATAAAACAATCTTCAGGGCGCTGGGATTGAGCAGACACACAGACAAATGGATACACCTCATCAGTCGTTTGGTCTGAAGAGAGAGCGAAATCGCTTCAGTGGCTCCGGGCTGTTAATAAAATCAATACTTTTTAAAAAGCTTCAGAGAAGATATATGAAGGCACTCAAAATCTGTTAGCTTCTGCATTCGGTATCACTAATTGCTGATAGCATGTAATAAGGAGATTTCTTGTTTTTTGTTTCTTTTTTTTTTTTTTCTTTTTAAGCTATAGCCTGATGTGTGTGCACATGCAAAACAATGGGCAGAAACAGTCAGCAGTCAAACAGGTGTGAGGGAATGGATAAGAGGGTTTATCTGCATTTAAGCAATTATACCATAAAAATAATTATATTTACATAGTTCTTCATTAAAATGAAACTTTTGCTGGGAGTTGCTAGCAATGGCACGGAGAAATTAGAGGAAACAAAAATATGAGCATAAATAAATGAGCTCGTTCCTCCAGGCTGTTAACAGCAGGGTGGTGGTGGTTATGGAGGGGATGAGTGGTGTGTACCCTGCAGGGTTCACAGCCTCATCGCTCTTTTCAAATCCCCAAAGAAACTATTATCTATTCTTTTTCTCTTCATTTGATTGGTAGACAGAAGATCTTCTGCCTCCTGCTTGCGACCTAGCCTGCAGGTTTATTAGTCCCACCACAGCAGGCCAGCTTCTCCGGCAGGCTCATTCATTTCACTTACTTGGTACTTTAGGCGATGAACTTCATGTCTCTGCCATTTACACTCCAACTGTTGATTGAATGAAGAGGTAATTAGAGAACATTTTGCCACCAGGATGAATTTACCTAGTGTTATAGGTCAAAAAAATGTACAGTAGTTTGCAGCGACTGTAAACATCAGTCTGAAGTGTGTCTGCTTCAGAAACAGAGACCAGTTTGCCTTAAAACAGCAGAAAATTATATCCATTAATATTATTATACCAACCATGATTTTCAGTCAGACTAAGTGGAGTTCACTGTAGTGGACACAATAAGGAATAATGGGTGCTAATATGATACATGGGTGCTCATCTGGAATAAATATGATCTCATTATGATACATTTAAACATAAACCTATGTCCATGAAAATGCTCCTGTGATGCTGTGTCCAGCCGGGTATAACATTAACTGTGGTTTGGACACTCTACCGCTGTTTATGTGTTTTCTCAAAACAGCTGAACTGCTCTGGATTTTCATAAAATTTGTGTCGTGTTATCACATTAAATCGCCATGTGACAGGCTTCCAATATACAAATATTCATCTCTTTTAAAAATCAGGATCATTTGGCAAGATAAAAATAAATAAATAAAAATAGACCAGCCAGGACATATTTATTACATTTCCTGGTGATACTGTAAATGTTATCTTTAATTATGCTGAAAAATATCTTTATCTTATCTATTATGAGATCAGAGCTCAGTGTGGGATAAGAAGAAAAATGCTGTAATGCCTTGAGGGGAAGGCCAGTGCCATCCCATAGCACCAGCCTCAGCCTTCTGTGTGTGAATTCTCTGTCATTCATCTTACTAACTCGAGAAAGAAGGAGTAAGAACTACATACATATTTTTAGATTGCAATTTATTTTCCCATCTGACTTATTAGCTTTCCTTTGCATGTTTTTCATGTTTCAGAAACTTCCTTGTATAAATTTGCATTGAAACTAATTTGAGGTAACTGATAAACTATATATATATATCATATCTGATTTGAAGTATGTGTTATTTATCTTACTAGGCTGACGAGAAAGAATATACTGTGCATTTTTCAAGCACTGACTAATCTTTGTTGTGCCATTTATGTTTCTAATCCAATGCTTTTGTTGCCAAATAATGACCGCTGCCCACCAGCGTTTGACTTATGACAGAGACAAGTACAAACACTCCCAAGAACCTCCTTAAGGAGTAGACGTTAAGGCTAAAAGCCGTGTGCTGGTGTGTTCCTGCACGTTTTTCTGTGGTCTTGGTCGCTTTAAATGATGAACAACATTGCAGAGTGTCATGTTAGGAAATGTGGGAGCACGACAGGATTGGAGAGAGGTAGATAGATTGAGTGTGCCATAGAAAAGCTATCAACTCACCCCCCCCCCCCTTACCTAAACTCCCCTCCCATTTTCAGCTCAGTGCACTCCTTAGCAGAATTATTGATGGCGCTTGTGGGGTACAGAAGACGGAGATGAAGATGTCTCAATCCCTGGGCTGCAAAACAAGAGCTAAGGCAAAGGGTTGGGCAGCAGGAGGAACAACACATGCAGTATTTATTGCTATGTTCAATATGTGGGGAGAGAGGAAGGGAAATGGAAGTGATCTCTGAAGTGAGGCAAGACACAACTCATCCGATACTGCTTTTACTGTATTATCAGTGGTGGAAGAAGCAAGTCTCTATCACTGAAGCAAACGGCATTAGCACAATATGAAAACACTGATTTACATCCCCTTAGCATACATGCTTGTGTGACATCCATTGTTGATATTGAATCATTATTATAACAGTTTGAACTACTGTAACCAGCTCTAACACAAAGAAAGCTCACCAAGAAGAACAACAGAAGTAAGAAGTGACTATAGTTTGTGGTTTACAGTGAGCATCTGAAGCAAAATTTAACTTTTTACCTTCAAAGTGTAACATTTTTACTGAATGGGAGGAACATTGTGGGTGCATGCAAGGAAGGTTAGTTTTCACCACAGGATATTCACCTGTACCTCGCAGAGTCTCTTCTCTTCATCAGGAAACTAGAAGAACATTTTCCCTCTCTACGTATTAAATCGGAACTTCGAGCATTTTATTGTTAAAGTCAAGGTTCACTAGTGTGTTCTCCTTGTAGGTGTTGTGAAGTGCAGCTCATTTCAAGTTTGAAAAGGGTTTGTGTGGTTGAAGGAGGGTGAGTGGATGTGTGTGTGTTTGTGTGTGTCTTCATCACGCTGGCAGTATATGACTTGTCACCTCTGTATTAATGGGTCCATGGCTGCTTTCCATTCTCAGGATGTGCGGTGCATCATTATACAGTAGTACTACTCTATTCATTGTGTGTAGATAAATAAAAAGCACAGAGATGAAGAAGAGACGAATCAGAAATGAGTGTTATGATTGTGAATCCTTTTCTCTGAGCTTCTGTTGTTCTACCTTTATGTGTCTCTGACAAAGAAGAGCAGGGTTAATATATTGTGTGTTTTCTTATTTATTTTTCCCTTCCCAAAGTTGCCCCTGATGTCTGGTTTTGATTAGAACAAGAGATTACAAATGTTCCGTAGTGTCATCTTCACTTCTGTCTCCATTTCCTCAGGGAGATTAACATTCTGCACGTCAAGCCCCTTTTCAATCACCACGGCGGAGAAATTACTCTCATGCTGGCAGTTAATGAAACTCACTGCTTCAAGATTCATCAATAAAACTCTTAAACAGCAGCCTCTTAGTTGTTTAGTCATGCATGGCATGGCCAAGAGAAAAAGTATGATTCAAAGCATACCAACAAAGTGATGGCTTCTGTCCCTTTCGATAACAGTCAACGGGAATATTGATTTGTTCTTTGGTGATGGAGTGAAAGAAATCGCCATCAGAAGGTGACTTTTCATGCTATGGTCTTCATAAAAACAGAGGGTTGATTGAAATGAGGCAGCTGATCTAACATTTTCTCCGTTAGGAGAATATTATACCCCTCTAGAGTCTCACCAACGAGGACACAGATTAATTTTACATGTGTTGTTGTGTAATATGGATTTTTTTCTAACTTTCTGACCATTGGCTCTTGATATTTATCTATCTTATGATTCATTCTTTTTCTCATTATCCTTCTGCTTCACTGGTAACCCATGAGCGCAGTGCAGCACACTTCCCAGATGCCATGTGAGTTTAGTTTGAATTGAATGTGTTTTTGAGGCCCTCTAGAGGTGCATTAACAACATCACATCATGTCTGTAAGTCGCTTCATTTAATAAAATAAAAAGAATGCGAGTAAACTGGAAGTGCTGTATTTTCTATCATCAAAAACATTGAATCATTCCGAAATAACTCAAACCTCCGCCCCCAGACTTTGTCTCCAGGAGCTGCACAGCTCCCAGTGTCTCACCCCTATCAGTCACTTCCATTGTTGGATGTTATTCATCTAACTCAAGCAGCTGGGTCACAGTGTTGAGAGCTGGAAATTCAGATATGAACACTTCCTTTCATGGCCTGAAATAACCACAGTTTGTGAGGCTGCTATTATGACACATCGTCCGATAAGGAGTGAGGGAGTTCTGCTGAATTGCGTTGCAAAAGATGACTATTGACCAGAGACTGGGACTGGACTGGAAGAAAGTATCTCCATATTTTGACAGGTGTGATGATATAGACTATTAAACAGTATGTTTAATATGTTGTTATTGTTTTTGTGTCTCTTTTTTTTTAATACAACTGAGTTACACCAGGACACAAGGAAGAGTGTAACACTTCACAGTTTCCAGGAAAAATCCATAGGAGGGTGAATCAGGCCAACTACAGTAATGGCTGTTGTGATGAGCCCACACATTGTTTAATCATCATCATCATCATTAGTTACTCATAGTCTTGGCTAACTTTAGGGTGTGTTTGACTTAGAATTTATGTATTTATTGTGTGTGTGTGTGTGTGTGTGTGTTTGGGCGGAGGGGGAGTAAAAAACAAACCACCAGCCAAGAGGTTAAAACTGACAAGAAAATAGACAAACACAACAAATCAATGTCCTTATGAGGATGATAGAGGGAGAGAGAACATACACAGATTACAACAATTTACCAGAGTTAGTGGAGGAGAAGAAGATTGTGCATGCAGCAAGTTACATTACATTACAGAAGTGCTTTATAAAGGACATAATGTTGAAAAGACAGTATAGGGAAAAAAAGACAGTAAAAAATACCTTGAGATATATTACAGGAAATTCTATTTGAGGAGAATTTCATTTATATTTGATGGGAACATTTACAGTAAGATTATCAGGAAGTTAGTTCTGTTTATGCTGCACACTTTTTTCCTTCCTAACTCGGCCACCTGTTAAAAATGGTAGGCCAACTCAAACAGACTGAAGCCGAATTATTTTGTTTTTGGCCAAACCTCTGAGCCTTCATCCTTTCTCTTCAGATGCATCCATTATTTAGTTAATCATTTAATGTAGGCATCGGCCAGGCAGAAGGAGTTGTAACTAATAATACCACAGGGAAGAGGAAGCTAGTTGACCAGTCACCAGCTTAGTAGCTCAACTTCCTGTTTGCGTATCAGCCTGTGTGAATGTGGTTTTGACAGAAACTCAGACAGGGAGAGAGAGATACTGTAGTTGGTGGGTTGGTGGTAACAACTCACTCAGTCACTAAAAAAAACGTTGTAGTTGTCAGCAGTACAAAGCAGAGAAATGGAGCCACAAGAGGTCAGAGAGGGATACTTGGTGAAAAAGGTAAGAACTGCAAAAAGAAGATAGGACTCAACATCCAGGGCTTCATTTAGAACGTATAGCATTTAACCAGGTAACTTTATTGGCACTAAAATGAAAAGTTGAGACATTCTGAATTAGCGTTGCTTTTTGCTTTTGTAGCGACACATGCAACATGTCTTTGTCTATTTAAGTACTAACTTGTAAGTGATGTAGCGCATTAGGTGAGTGACACTTAAGTGTCCAAAAAAAAAAAAATCACAATTGAGGACAAACAGAGCTGGTGAAAGGTTATGTTGTATAGAGGAACAGTTTTGAACATTGTTACATAAACACACACTTCTGTTCTGTGTTGCAGCAAAAGCTTCAGTTCCTGCCTCTGTTGAGAGTAAAACATGAAATGTATTTTCTACACACACACACACCTTTTTTCTTCATGAAGCCCTGTGTGACCTTTGGTTTTCTATACATCTAAAGCTCCAATGCTCCAAAGCTGTGTTCATGACTTGTTTTGTGCCCATTTTATTTTTTCTCTATCTTATTGAGTCAACATTTAGTTTGATGTAACAGACCCTGTGTGTACATAATGTTCTTTTTATTTTGGCCTGAAGCAATTTGTAACCCTGCTTCGACAGTCAGGGCTGTGAGTAGCCTTAGCTTATGTCATAGTTGTGGTTAAAGGTACTGTCAGAGGACACATCTTCGTCATGGAGTGATGGAACATACTGATGTCTTATGCAAGTGGCTGATTCACAATGTGGCTTTTTCCATTCAGCGTGGACACATTATTGGCTGTAAATATATGCAAATATGCAACAAAACTAAATTAGGCCTTTTCTTGGCAAAACTTGATGAAAATGTAATGAAACACTACACTCAAAGCTTGTACAGTTAGGGGTGGACATGTACTAACTCGAAGATCCATTTCTGGTTAATAGATTACAGAGCTTTTTTTTTTTTTCACTCAGTTTTTTTTTTTGTGTAACCAAACCAGAAGTAGAGCTTACTCCTGCATTGTGGTTCTTTCATGTTTCATTTAAGTGGTTGAAAACAATCTTGTTTAAGTTTTGTTGCTTAAAATTACAGTTCCCAGCTATGATGGAAAGCCTTTTTAAAAATGAAAATGAAACTAGATTTATTATTTATTTTTTTTTTTTACAAATCTGTGGCAATGCGTGCCACATACAGGTCAGGGAAGTGAGAAAATACTGAGAGGCCAACTAAATCATTGCAGGTTTTGTTTTTTTTATGCGATTTGTGAGCATTAGAAAAAGTTTAATCATTGTTAATAACTGTAGAAAGAGAAATAAGCAGTGTGTCGATGTGTGTATCAGGTTTTTATATTCAGGGTTTTGGTATTAAACGTACATACTGAACAGTTCTAAACATCTCTGAGATTTTATGGTCATGTTTTAAGAATTGACTACATTTTTATTGATTTTCCTTTTTTCTCAAAGAACTGGCACAGTGTCCTGCTATTTGAACACTGTATTGTTAAACCTCTCCGTTCCACTTCCCCTGCGTGGCTGAATGCTTTGAAAACAGCTTTCTTAGTTTCTCAAAAACAATCCATGCTGAGGCGAGTTAAATAAGTTGCCACTGTTCCCTGAAGGAATGAGGCAGGAATGAAGGCAGCAGAGGACACTAGAAGCTGAAAGGGGCATGATAGTTTGTTGAAAACAAAACCCACTCAACTGGAAGGTATGATAAAAAAAGACAAAGAATCCCCAACTTAAACCCTTGAGAGGGGACGCAAAAGCCACTGACTTTAATTTGGAAATAAAATTTCCAGAAGTAAAATTTCACTGCAGAATCATTTCTTCATTTTCATGCCACTTATACATGAACAGGTGGTTTCATTTTTTGATTTGGTCTTGTGACAATGGAATTACTATAAAAAAGCAACATTAAGAAATTAAATAAAAAACATGTCAAACTATTCAACGCTTTCTTTCACAGTGAATCATCAGAATAAATAGTTTATGTAAAACCTCTGCTCTTTTGAGGTATCAGTGACCTTTCATGTACACTGCATTGGATTTAAAGGTTGTTGAAAGTAAACAGTAAGTGCGTTATGTATTCATGGCAGTTAAGGACAAAATGAGAAGGATATCAAAGCAGCAGATGTTACAGGGTCTGGGGGTGGCAATAAAAGAGTGAGAACAAAAAACCACTTCCTTGACCAGTTTTGAACTTTTACTCAAGGCTGCTTATTGTCACCTGCTTTATTGATACTCAGGGCACAGTGCTGAGCTCCTGGAAGGCAGTTTGGGTGGTGCTGTCAGAAGATGGGATTGAATTCTATAAAAAGAAAACAGACCATTCCCCGAAAGGAATGATCCCACTAAAGGGAGCAACACTCATCAGTCCTTGCCAGGACTTTGGCAAGAGGACGGTAAGAAAATGAGACTTGCTACATAAGCTGTTGCAGAAACAACTATACTGTGACTGACAAATTGTGCTCTGTGTAGCTGGTTTTCAAGATTACCACTGACAAGAAGCAAGACCACTTCTTCCAAGCGTCGCATGTGGAGGAGAGAGAGTTTTGGATCAAAGACATCAAGAGAGCCATTACCTGCCTGCAGGGGGGCAAAAGGTTTGCCCGGAAGTCCACCAGACGCTCCATTCGTCTGCCCGCAACAGTAAACCTGATGTATGTTCTTGGAAAACATTTTTACTTTGAGAAGACCAGTTGATGCATGTTATTTGCTCCAAGGACCTGCAGGTCCTGAAGGCCATCAGTGTATATATGATTCAGCTTATAAAAGCAAGAAAAAGCAAAACATTGTTGGGAATGAATACTTCTCTTAGGCATGATATGTTGACAGTGTGCACATTGTGTTCCCTCAGTGAGCTGTACACACTGATGAAAGACCAGGACGACGGAGTAAAAGAATTAAAACTAGAGCAGCAGAACCGAGTCTTCAACCACTGCTTCACCGGTACTGAGGAATTTGCTTTATATCTCTGCTGTGAAAGGATTTTTTATTCTTTTGAAACATCTCATAGTTTTTCACTCCTCTCCTACTTTGGCTCAGGTGCAACAGTGGTAGACTGGCTAATTTCCAAAGACAAAGCAAGGAACAGGCCGGAGGCCCTGATGTTAGCGACAGGACTCCTGAATGAGGGTTTTCTGCAGCCTGCAGGGGACCTGGCAAAAGAAGGAGCAGAGACTGCAGAGCAGACAGCCTTCTTGGATGAGACAATGGCTCTTTACTACTTTGTAAGTTTAGATGCAAGCATTACTGATGAAAGAATTTTGTCTTTATCATACGTGGAAATAATATGTATTAGTAATCAGGCACTGATAGAAATTATGTGTGTGCATGGCTGTGCTTTGTCACAGGCAGACAGCGGCTTCTTCTGTGAAGGCTACTCCAGTGATGAAGATGTCATTGTGAAGGAAGAATTCCGAGGAAATATCATAAAACAGGGCTGCTTACTAAAGCAGGTGAATCAACACAAGCCCATTTGTTATCGTGTTTTTGCTGGTCCTTCTGTTTCTACACTGTTGATATTCTCGTCGTTGGATAGTGAGAAGTCTGTATTGTACCTCTGCAAAACGTCATCCTTTCTTCCATGAACTGTCACGTTCATACATTAGAGGAAAGATAAAAGCATCATACGGCAGTTTTGGTTTGTGTTACTGAAAGTTGCTTGTTTTGCTGCTCATCAGCTGAATCCTGTTGTGTTATTTCTTCACAGGGACATAAGAGAAAAAACTGGAAGGTTAGAAAATTCATACTGCGAGACGACCCTGCATATATGCATTATTATGAGCCCTCCAAGGTACATTCAGTGGCTGGCACAGGCTTAAACAAGGAAAAGAATCACTGCAGTTTCCTCATACGTTACCTTGCTACTACTTTGTTTTCATTTGGTTTCTGGTTCCTTTCTCTCTTCATGTCAGGGTGAGGACCCTCTGGGTTCGATCCATCTCCGCGGGTCTGTAGTTACAGCTGTGGAGTATGTGCCTGACGGTAAGTGAGACCATTGTCGCACAACAAACCCAGTTGCTTCCCAACTGTGTCTGACAGCGGCCATAAAATGTAATTGGTATTTACAGCCAGTTGTTCCTTTTCAAGTCATCCTACTCATCTTTTCTCGGTTCCAGCCAAAAAACACGACATCGACGGCAACCTCTTTGAGATCATCACCTCAGATGAGGTTCACTACTTCTTCCAGGCTGCTACAGGCGAAGAAAGAAAAGAGTGGATCAAAGCGATACAGGCAGTGTCAAAAAGTGGAAAATAACAGGAGCAATGAAGCAGCACTGCCTGCCTGCCACAGTCTAACTGATGCTAAAAATTGGACAGCTCTGTAATTGCATTTAATCTTCTAACTAAAACATGATCACAATGTTATTCTCTGTCATTCTAAATAACTGGCAACTTCTACCCCCTACACTATATTTTCTGTGTGTAACATTTAGATATAACAAAAGAAATAAAAGTTATGTTAAGAGTAACAGTATCAGTAAAAAGTTTTCTGTAAATATTGTTATATACTTCCATCATACTAATTGTGTTAGTATGGTGTGAATGGTATTATAATTAGTAGCACTTTACATTGTGGTTCACCATATTGAAGTAGTTAAACAGTTAATAACCTATTCATATTTTAGCAATGACAGAAGCAATATTTTTTGTTTTATTTAATAGTGAGTTTTTGTTTGTTCTTGTTTTTGTTTTTTTTTCTTTTGTCAAACTACAGAGAAACTGACATCAGCAATGTCAGTAGTCTCAGAAGTGTATGTATGCATGTGTGGAAAAATAAACAGGAGAAAGATACCAGATGAATCCTATTGCAACACAACAGCACTAGTACCACTTTGAGCTGAAACTGCTCTGCTAGACAAGTGCCTACCAGGAAAGGAGGGCAAGTAACCTGCTTTATCATAATCAGAGGCTTCCCAACAAAGGCCTGACCATTTGAGCTCGAGCTTTGGTCTCACACTTTGGTCAGACGCAGGAACAACTATAGCCGGAAAGTTTTCACAGAATTGGACTTAAAGAAACTCTGTGACCTATTTCTTCAAATGAAACAGGGCTAATATGATGCACAGCCAACAAGCAGTGACTGAAATACCATGAACAAGCCAAGTTAGACACAAAATCTTCTTACTATCTAACTTTCTTTTGTTATACAACTGGGAAGGCACATTACATTGCAAGCCGTGTGCTCGGGTTTGCTCGCCAGCTTACAAGATAAGGAGACTAATGTTTCTCTTTTTGCATAAACCATTTCCTGAGAGAGAGTTGAGCCGTGAACACTTTCAAATACAGATATGATCCAGTTGTGCAGAGCTATGTCACAGCTGTTGTATCCTACAACTGTCTATTTGAACATATAAGGCAGCGAGGATGACTGTTTCAGTGTGGTTTTTCTGATTTCCTCCGTGTTCACTTGTCTTTCAAAAGTTTGACAAACTTTGAGGCTATCACACAAGCACATGCAGTTCCTGACTTAGAAGGGTGTGAATTATGTTTTGTCCCCACTGCTCATTGGCTCATTGCCATTCTGTGGCTTACAGGCCTCGATGTGTCAGAAAATATATGAGCCACAGTATGTGTACATTAGCAACCTTTAAAGCAATGATCACTGAAATCAAGATAGAGCGTAACTGAGAATTGAATTCAAAGGTTTGGTTTGGGCATCAGTTCTTTCATCACAATATTGCACTGGGATCTATAAGTCAGATAATTAAGTTAATCATTGAAATAAGTTACTGTTATTCTGTGGGAACTGTCACCAGCGACTCACTTGTTCAAGCAACTATTTTGCAGTGTTTATTACAGCTGGTAGGACAGACAGGTAATCCCTGATTCAAAGAAACACTGAATAAAAGTATTAATGTTTGTTTGATTGGAATCATAATGATAACTGATGTGTTTATGTGGTTTATTTATAGATTTGTAGGTTTTCTGTGGAAGGTTGCTATAATCTTCAAGTGCATTCACTTTTAAGATCAATATTTTGAAAGCTTGAAAATGTCAATCAATAAATGTGACATTTCAATTGTCTCCATACAGAGAGACTATTGTGGTTGCCTTTGTGCGGGTATTCTACTGTTTTAACACAGGAGGGCACTGTTTATCAACCTGATACTGTCGCTGTGAGTTTTAGGAAAGAGGGAGCTTTTTCTCAGTGGCTGATGGTCAAGTGACAATAATTGAAAAACATGGCAAAGAGTACGTTAGACTAATAAAATTTCTTAAGCATGAATAAATGCTGTTTGCACTCAATGGTTCAATCTCTCCTATATACGGTCAGAGCGTGAAGAATACTAATCTATAAATCCTTCAATGAAAACAACATTGGGACATGTGATCATTTAATAAAACACAATCAGAATATTTGTGGAACTGGGCCTATGTCGGAAGAAATAACATGTATAAATCAATTATTTGTGAGATATATTCGATATCCCAAAACAAACAAACAAGCAATAAATACGTTATGTAATGTTAGTCTTTACGCCTTTGGTGGTCAAATGCAAGCAGGGATGTGCTGCCCACGATTCTAGGAAGAAAACAAAAATCAATACCAGAATGGTCAACATCTACCACCATCTGGCTTTTCTAATAAACAAGTGATGGCAGATTAAAGATTTGCAGGCACAACAGACACTTTTCCAAGCAGTGTGTCTAAAAACCGATTCTGGAGGAGGATCCCAAATCGTTCCCGTTATTCAACACACCCTGTAAGCTCAGATGGAGGAAGCTGTGAGCTGCTGTTTCAGTGCATACATGGACCAGAGTTCAACAACTGAAACAGCAACAGATGAGTGTCTATTGAATCGAGTTGTTCAAAAGAACACAATGTTCTTTAGTGCGCACTTGATGAAAGTATGAAAATTCAATAAAGCTCAATTTCTTCACTTTTGGGACCCTGTGGAATCCCATGGCTCAAATTGACCAGGGACATCCTTTGGATTTTATGAACATTACAGAAATAAAACTTTACTAACTAACTCATTAACATATATCAGCTTCATCTTAATTTTAAACAATACAGATGACTTATATGATTGATGTTTGCGATTAAGCTCTACTAGATCACGTGTAACAATATTCACTTTTCATGATGAAGTTGTTATACATGTAAAAAACTTCATATAATAAATACTCAGGAGTCATAAATCGTGCTGTACTGCCTTGTACTCTACCATCCATCTCATTGAGGATGAAGACCATTCTACCTGACTATTCTTGGACAAATAGTTCTGGAGTGAGCGCCTCCAGCTGCTGGATGTGGGGCTCCTTGTGATTCATCTTCAAATTCACTTTCTGATCAGAATACTGAGATTAGATTTCCTCATTATCCTCACGTTCTGAAACAGCTTCGTCTTCCACATCGCAGTTCGCCTTGCGCTCTTCAAATATTAGCTCCAAGGCCCTCTGCAAACTGGGGGGGAGGTGGGATTGGGGTATCTGCATGTGACTCTGCAGGTGCAGAAGGTAAAGAATCCGTGTACCAATATCTATGTGTGTGTGAGCCTCATACTCATACTCTTTCGTGGTGGAAAGCTGCACAGTTAAGCGCCTCTGAAATATGTAGACAACCTTTCATTCTCCAATGCCATCGTCAAAACATGAAAGGTATCCTTCATTGCTGCTGTAGATTTTGAGAGACTTGTGGAATAAAGGATTCAGGTATATATTGTAAGAAATGCCGTTTGTTTGGGGACAGGTTTATCTGGTATGTGCTAGAAAATCAAAGCATATATGAACTTTGTGCATGAAAATGAGAGTGAAATGACAGGCTAATTAAACCTCTGTAGGGTCAGGATGAAACACTCGCTAACTTGCTAACAAACTGGACCTGTCATAAGCAGTGTTTGTCTTTCTGAAGCTGCATTATTTTCCGTTTAATTTTACTCTCTGCAAGCACCACATTTTCCTTGTTTCCTTTTTCAGGCTTTATCACATTCACACACATTGCTTTATTGAATAATGGGTCCTAATACTGATAAACTTTCATTTACAGCAATAGCCCATCCAAACATTTCAAGACATGCCTGTGCATGAATGAAGCAACCTTTTTCAAAGAGTGCTATTTGCATTCATGTAGCAAAAGCTGGCTGCAACAGAAATGACAGAGTAATTACATGAAGAAAGGATTGTTACCTGATGTGTACAAAAAAGGAATTAACTCTAATGTGAAGTGCATAACAGGTTCAGAAAATGTTGTCACACTGGATATATGACAATATATTTATGTTGCTTGCTGTTCACAGCTCACACATTGTCTTATACAGTATAAGTAAACAAATTGACGGAACAAATATTGTCTGGCTGTGTCTCATCGTCCTCACAAAGAAAACCACCATGGGAGCAAAAACAGTCAGACAACTGAGAGCACAGAGAAAACGCACACTTACCACATTTGGGTTGGCCGGACAATCCCAGCGGAGGGGAAATAAAACCTACAGCAAGAAGAAAAACAGTGATAAGAGCAGATGCACAATAAAAATCTCATTAAAACTGAGAGTTAAAACTGCCAAATCAAACATATCAAATCAGATTTATTTGTATATCAAGACACTTTACATATAGAGCAGGTCTAGACTCAAACAATGTGAAAACTGACTTCTGCTCCAATATTCTGTTTTGAGTCAAATTATAATGAAGCACTTGTTTGTGTTTGTTGATGACACTGAGCAGTATTTTATTTATTTATTTTCGTGTTAGAGAACACTTCCCTTTTCAAGTTACGTACAGAACACTTCTTTTTTTCTCCTTGTTTGTCTTTTTTTTTCTCCCGTTGTCCCTGAGGAGGAGAAGCTATTTCCGAAGCCAGCAAACTAGAACACTTCATTTTCTATTACTCTGAGGGCCCCTCCATGGCACCAAAGAGGTTGATTGGATTTATGCTGCAGCTGCCCAGGTCACAATAAATGACCAGTAAGACAGAGTGGAACGCAACAAGGTTTGCCACAGAAAGAGAAAAATACTAAATTGAAATAATGACATCTTAAATAACAGTGCTATGATTAATTAACCTTTTGTTTTGGTTGAATTAATAAAGGATGTATTCTGTTATTGTCTATATATGTGGCTTTATTTGATCATATTGTAGGTCAAAGGGAAGCTCTGTATTAATGGCACAAGCAGAATATCGACAGCTATAACAACGTAACGGCTCCCTGTCTTTGCTTAAAGTTATCCATGTTCCATATCACTGCACTGTCCTCATGTCTGACAATGTGAACTGGGACCTAATTAGTAGCTGAAGGTTTTTAATGACAAAGTGCATTGTATTTAAACAGCGCTACTGATGGAAGGCTACGTGGTCAACTTATCTGCCTCTTTTCTGATGTTGCAGAGCAGCGGTCGCCACAGAGCCATTCACATCTAAGGGAGCAAAGCCACACTAACGGCTCAGTTCACACTGAGACAGAAAGATGGATGTCTTCCTGTTCAATGCCTGGTAGGGAGGACATCAGAAAACATTTTGCGTAACAGGATGAGATGTTGCTTTGAAGACGAGTATGACATGAATGCTCCGCACACTCGATAATCTTATGGAACATTTTAATGCATATTAAAGATACAATCAGTAAACTGGAGGGTTTTTTTCCCCCCTTGATTCTGTATTGTTACACCAGTGCAGTACAGATGGGTTAGATTACCAATTAATCAACATTCTCAGTGTGTCAAAGGCAAGAACTGAAATTGCAATTAACCTCAAGATAACATTAACTATGCTGAGCAGATCTTACTGTTGTTGTGCCCGTTAAGCTCAGCTCTAGGAATCATTGACAGGACATAAAGATTGACAGGAAACATGTTGAATATTAAAAATGTTGATATGCAAATACACATTTTAAAATAGGAGCAGAACCTACTGTTTCTGTTATGTAACAAAAAAAAATCCAAACAATTTTAAGACACAATGAATGATAGGATTGTTCTCCTCTCACCTCTCAGTTCACACCATCCTGTTTAGAGACACCTGCAACAGTGTATAACAAAGGTCAATGGAGAGATGGCCAGTTATTTATTTAAGCTGTGAAAGGAACAGTATTGATCAAATTGCTCTCCGGTGAGCACAAACAGAGCCTGAAATCAGAATAATTATTCATGACCAACCAATGATTTGCTGTCTCTGGATGTCCATTGGCCACGTGAAGTGGGAAAGTACGCAACTGCTATCACTGGAGATCTCCTTAACAGTCCTGGTTTGTTACATTCGAGTCATTTGTAGCTGAAAATGCGAGCTCTGGGCAAGACCTGTCCACCAGATGATTTGCCTGAAGGCTCTTGGTCAAATGGAGGAGCATCTTCAGAAGATCATTGATGCCCTCATATCTAGTTGGTAGGTAAAGCCAGGAAATGGTTAGCTCATAGCTTAGCATGACGAGTTACCCTTTTTTACCATTTAAATGGCTAAGTATGCTCAGCTGCTCAAAAGCAATATAAAGGAAATAGCAAAATGATGGAGTACTGAGCTGTGGACACACACAGTATGTTAAGAAAGACACCACGTTCAGGTTGATGTGTTTTGACTTTTTCTTTTTTTCCTTTTTATCCCCAAGATTCTGGTTCAATATTGCTGTTGTCATCCTCTACAAGCACATAGGCAACGAGCCTTTAGAGCCACCTTTCACCCATGACTTTAAGAGAAAAGTTGTTTTAGCTTTTGTTTTTTTATTTAAATAACTTTGATAAAAGAGAGTTCTACCAATAGATACTAATACATGTGGATGTGTATAAAATTGAATTCCCATTTAAGGAATTCAGTGTGTAGGATGTGCTACATTTTATAAGAAAAAAATAAAAAAGCAACTTCTTGTAAAAGTCGAAAAGAGCTTCCTGGACAGACTCAACCTTCTGGATACACTTCTGTTGACAGTCAGCCATTTAAGGAAAGCTTTTTCTAAACCAAACAGACAGAAGTCTCAAAATAAAGCCCTGTGAAGTTGAAGCTCAGTACATTTGGAGTAACACCAGTATAGCTTTTTGTTCAGGGCAGGTATTGCTCTATTTCTGGATCGAGTCAACAGACTGAATCTGCTCCTGATGCCTGGTCAGACTCAAAGGAACTGAGCAGACAGTTCATGAAAGAGAGATACAAACAAGGATCAGACTGGAAACAGCATGGTGGTCCCTTTTACATGCACTGAATTATCAACAAAAACTCATTTTCATAATGTTTTGGACTTATCCAGACACACAAACCTCTGTTTAGCACATCAACACTGAAAATTACTGTCGAGACAGTAGTTTGAGTGTGCTGAGACATGAAATGAGTAACTGGCTTAAAGATGTCAAAAGGGGATGAGTCAGCCTGTTAAAAGCAACTTATGGGTCATGGCTGGAGCTTGTGGAAATTATGTCACATTTATTCTGAAAGACCCATTAAGAGCACTAAAAATGTTGTAAATTGACATATATATTTTTACTTTTTTAAACCAAGACTTGGTCAAAACCAAAAGTATAAATTGAACCACGCCAAAGGCTGTTTGCATGTTGTCTTTTTTCAGCTGGTTTCAGATTCTGGATTTCCAAATGGAGATGATTACATTTACAGTAACTCTATGCAACCAAATTTCTAATATAGCTGTTTTTATCAACACAGTTTTGGTTTCAAGTATAAAATACTATGTCTTCACCAGCAGTCATCAAACCATTTCCAAGTGTTGACCAAAGAAAAGTTCATTCAGCGGTGTCTGTGGAAGGAAAGTCTGAGTGCCAGTACTGAACTTTCTTCTACTGTATGGGAAATAGCTAAATAGCCTTTTTGAAAACTCCCTAAAGGATTCTGAGAAGTTGTTTAGTCATGCATCAAACGCACAACAATGGAAATGCTACTTGATCATTTGGTAGCAGCCAGTGGTGAAACTCCAGCACCAGTCTGGCAGATTGATTGGGCAGCTGTTACACTCTTTATCTCTCAGTCATGGGCATTCTCATTTATATGGCCGTACCTGCTGGTGCAGTCCAACAACAACAACAACAACAACAACAACAACAACAACAACAAAAAAAGACTTTTAACTAATATAATGACAAAAAAAATCATTTTTATATCTGAGGAATTCAGACTAGTTTCCTCTTGTTTGTTGTTGTTTACAGGATTAATGTGCGAGTTGCGCTACATTTTAAGTCGATCTTGAATTGTATCTACGGAGGATTAAACTCAAAGAGTTTGGATGGGAATGAGCCATCGCTCGCTTATTTCTTCATTATTCCCCAATAGCTGAACAAGTTATTCATTCTTAACTTTTCATTAGGTGATTCAACCTAATGACGATGGATGACTCTTGTTCACAGTGTGGATACTGTTAACATGCATCCCTGGGCTTGGAAACTAATCAGAAAAAATCTCAACCCTCAGGTGCTGAGAACAGGAAGCATTTCTCTTCTCAGCAAAGAGATGAGGCTTTCAGTGATTAACTATGTAACCATTCCCACTGGGACGGTTTTATTGTAGTCATTGATCAACACGAGAAAGCTCATGTAATTTCATCCACGATTATAGAAGACTTGGAATAGTCAAATATTCCACAGAAACCATCTTTTTTTTTTTTAAATGGGTGAACTTCTTTTATTTGGAGGGAGAAAACTGCAAAATTTTATGCCATCTTTTTTTATTGAAACATTTCTGTCTCACTTACCGGCATATTTGAAGTAGATTGATAATTAGATTTATGTCAATGAGTCTGTCTAGTTCTGCACTTCTTTGATAAGTTTTTCAGTTCAAACTAGTAATGAACGGTTATTATTCCTCCTTGCCTGAAAAACAATAATAGCCCTTGGACAACATTGGAAATCATTAATGTCTGTGATGAAGAGCACAATATTTGGCTTCGGAGTAGAGAAGAATGATCTTGACAAGAAAAAGGAGACATATAAAGACTTGCGACTCACTGAGCCTAATATTGAAAGACTGAGGCGTATGAAGCCGGAAAATATATGTACTCCAAAGTGTTGTTTATTTGAACAACTTAATACCACGTTTTCTGGGAAACTGACGTGCGGGCGGGGGCAGGCACCCCTGCGCTGACACTTCACCCACAGGGGCCAGAGCTCAGAGACTAATGGGAACAATAAGCAAAGGCCTAGATAGTGGCAAAGTAATTATTTCTCAGCATCAAACAACAACCTGGAAGAAAATTTGCATAAAAGGTGATAATCTTTTTAAGCTGTCGAAATATTAAACAAGAACTTAATGGCCTGATTGGAAGAAGCACTAAGCTTAGTGTCCAACAATCAGAGAGACACACAAACCACAGGATGAGGAATAGGAAACAAAAAAAGGGTCAACATATGAAATATAATGGAAATGTGTTCTGGACAAAAGCCCATACATAATGTTCCCACTCTACAAACTAATGGTTAGGAGTTTCTGAATTTTGAATATGAGTCAAAAAGTGAGTGGCCTTTCAGATTTGCTGCTGCCCGTTTATATAAAATAATTATAAGCAGTCAACCGGTCAGGATGCATTCCATTATGGTGATGTAATCATGCCCACAGTTAACCACGTCAGTGGCCAGAGGTGGAGAGTAAACAATTAAAGTGAACTTCCCTCCTGCTCTGAGGTTCTGCTTCCTCACTGTTCTCCACCTGGTACGAACAATACATAGTACTGCTATAGGCTACTTCAAGCTATAAGCTTGGCAATGTCCTGTAGTTTGAATTTCTACTTTGAATGGACCCAAACTTCCAGCATCTTAGTCCGTCTTTCCAACTTTTCTAACTTCAAAGCTATGAAAGTCATTAAGGCAGCACCTCAGAAAGCATTATTGGATGTCATCCAGTGAGACTTCCCATCCACAAGTCTTTCTCCAGTGTTCAATGGAGACAGACTCAAAAAGTATAGAGCTACATGTAATACAGTCTGATTCAGAGGGAGAGGTATTCCATTTGCACCTTGAACTTCAGGTGACAGATAGAATAGACCTGATGTTCCTTTTGATGGTCTTAACATCTAGAAATATTAAAAGCTATTGAGGCGTAGTTATTAACTGTGGGTAACATTATCATCCTCTGTCGCACTCTGTTAAAGATTTCAACCCATGTCTGTCTGTGTTAACAGAGTAATCTCTCTGTGTGAACAGAATTTGCACCTGCATTAGACGGAGTAAAACAGCAATCATGTTTTTCACCACATGTGGGAAAACAATTTTGGAATACATAGATATGTATAAATATAATACACGACAGGGTTATGAATGCGTAGGAATTTTGTTATTGTAAGAAATTAAAGGTCTTCATGCAATAAGTAATAACAGAGTTATTTTCTTTTTGTTTATCGTATTTTAAAAGACCTGAATTTTTTTTATTGCCTTTTTGTATAACAGTGTTTGTGAAAAAAAAAAAAGCCTTAATTGCATTGGAGGGAATTGAAGATCCTGAAGGTCACATGGCTGTCATGTGAGAACTGTCTGTGTTACTCCTGTAAGGTGCCAAATGCTGTGAAAATGCGTAAAGCGATTGAGAGTGGTTGCTGTTTCCACTCATCCCTCCGGGCTGTTTGAGTTCCTTGATAGATAAGTGGTTTCTGCATTATAAATCGTGCCTTTTCAGCTTGTGTGCACCTGACGAATGGCTCATATGGATTTCTTTTTAAACCAATCCCTGGTGTCTGTCCAACATGTGTGCCTAGTGATCATAAGAGAACTGCCCTCATCCTTCAGGTGCAAAGGAAACCACTGAATCTTGCCATGAAGAGAAACTAAATGCCTCAGTAGTCATTAAATATTCCCACCATCGATACACATCATGTTATAAGAGAGGGGAGGTCAGATGTTACTTGAAGAGCTCGAATATCTCTGAAAAAGTTTTTGTGGTCTTTGATAAAAAAACAAACAAACAACAACCTCTTTCAAAATGCAGATTCTGATAACCCTCTTGACCGTGAACGACGACAAGCTAAAGTACTGCGGTGACTTCCCAACACCACTCAGCGTAGTGCTTAAGTACTCAAAGTCAGATTTTTGCGAAGGTATTTTTGCGAAGTGTTTGCAAACTGTCTTATTGATCTGCAGTTCAAGTTTACATTTTCATTCAGCGTAACCAATCTTAACCACACAACACACAATTTTTCAGAATTGTTCAATGTAAATCTGTCATTTTTCCAAATCGGAAAACTCTCAGAGTAATATTAATGAAAATGACTTACTAATGACTCACTGTACTCTGTAAACCATTTAGGGATGTTCAATTCCTTTAAATTCCTCGGGATTTGCATCACTGACTCTCCTTCCTGGTCACTAAACATCAGGGGACTTCTTAAGAAAGCAGAGACTGTTCTTTGTGAGGTGCATCCAAAACAGCAGTCCTCATTAACTTCTATAGAAAGACTGCATACTGTCAAACAGCATTCTGAATCTGTTTGGAAACCTTCAAGCTAAGGATCATAAACTCATAAAAAATCACCCAACTCACAGCTGGTTCACTCACCTCCCCTCTGGTGACTGTCACTTTTTAACCCCAGAGGGTCAGACTTTTGAACACTGGCTCCTGAGTTTTGTATTGCCTTATTCTTAAGGCAATACGGTTATTTACAGTTAGTTATTTAATACTTTTTTTTTATTAAGGGAAGCAGTGAGGTTGACTGGGAAGAGGCATTTCATTGCACTGAGTGTATACTCTGCATTTAAGGTATATGACAATAAAGTGGATCTATCAATCTATCTAGTTTAATAAATAAAAGTAAGTTATTTTCCTGGGATCTCTTTTTTTATTACCACAAACACACATAATATGCATCCATCTACAAAGCAAACATGCAAACAATGCGATTTTTAAGAGGACAATCAAGAAAAATACTTTTTTTGAGACATTGAAAAAACATTGGGAGTATGTGTTTTCTGGTCCTCAAAGGGGCCTTGTCAGTACTCTTTGTTTTATAAAATGATATATTTTTTTAGAAGCAATAAATAAATGATAGAACAGTTACACAAATTTATAAATACAACAGCTCTCACCAGTGCAAGGACTTTTTAAGAATCAAGTGTTTTTAATGTTACTGAAAACCAATTTTACCAAAAAGGACACAGGCAATATGAACATTAACCTTATGTACAGTAGGTAGCCAACACCATGGATCAGTAACAGCAGCAGCTGCTGTCATTTTTAAGTCACCAATATATTGTTCATATGCAGGATTCTTTAACATTTCACAATACGCTGTATGCTCACAGTACGCACATTACACTCTCATAATACCCCGAATACAAGACCAAGAAATTTTGGGCTGTGTTAACTAATGACT
The DNA here is from genome assembly GCA_034769265.1 of Remorina albescens. Classification (NCBI taxonomy): domain Eukaryota; kingdom Metazoa; phylum Chordata; class Actinopteri; order Carangiformes; family Echeneidae; genus Remorina; species Remorina albescens. The sequence goes on along the minus strand of CM068491.1, from coordinate 10,760,269 downwards.
TTTTCCTTCCCTCTGCTTTGTGATGCCTGCAATCTCTCCAAAATGACATTTAGACATTAGACATTTCTATACTTCAACAGTCCAAATCTCAGCGACTGTTTGATTACAGACTCTCTTCTTTGCACCTCAGGTGAATACATTCAATTTCCTCCGTTACAGGCATGGAGGTGGTCCTCATATCCATCTCATCCACAGTCTTACTGGGGGCGTATGTTGACCTCCACCGCAGCAGTACAATCTTCTTCAAGTGCTTAACGGTGTTGTTCTTGACGCTGACAAAACAGAAAGTATTGATCATGCTGTTGCTCATGGCAATGCACTCAATGATGTAGAAGGCCACCAGTGAGTTCTTCTGGCGGGAGATGAGCGTTGGATGGAAGTCCCGCAGGATGGTGAAGCCGTAATACGGTGCCCAGCAAAGAATGTACGCAGTCAAGATCCCAATCAGGACTATCACTGTCTTGCGGCGGCAGCGTAGCCTCTTCCTAATTTGCTCGGTCTGGAAACCCGGGACATTCTTGAACCAGAGCTCGCGGGAGATCCGTGTGTAGCACAATGCCATGACGATTACAGGCACGACGAACTCCACAGCGAAAACAAACAAAAAGTAGGACTGATAGTAGGCTTGCTGGTCCACTGGCCAGATCTGGGCGCAGAAGACTTTGTGGATGGTGGGAGAGGTGCCACCCTGAGGGTACATGGTCTCAGAGGCAAAGTAGGCCGAGGGGACTGATATCAGAATAGGAACAATCCAGACTCCTGTTATCAGGCAGTAGGCGGTCTGATATTTCATACGAGGCCTGAGAGGATGGACTATAGCCATGTACCTGAAAGAAAAGAGATATTTTGGCATTGAAGAGGCTAATACAGCACATAAGAGAATGAAACTTAATAATCTTTTTGGCAGTCCAAATGTGCTGTAGCCTCTATAGAGTTGGAAAATGGCTCTTGGTCACTCATGGAAGTTTAAAGTTCATTACACCTCGATCTATTATTCAGTGAACTGAATTTTTCATAATAGTTGAGGGTCATTTTTACTCATTCAGAAAGTATGGAAGCCTTTCGCCACTTAAGGCAAGATCTGAAATCCTTCTATAAATGGAGCAGATGGCACCGAATTGCCAAATTTATTTGCAGGTCATGCATGCGCACATAAAAACCATTTTTGATTAATCAGGTTTTGCATATCTTTCATTTGTTCTGAAATTTTCCTTAAAAATATGTCTCCAAAGAGTAAAAATGTCTAGTATTTTGGTTTCAACTGGTTATCCTCCTCTCTCTTTCTATATATTTATGCACACACAGTGAGAGCGAGAGAGCTGTAGTTAGAATTAGTAAAGAGAAATCATAGATACCAATGAATAAAGCTGTCTGTTTACATTATGTGTCCAACACATTTAGCCTGTAATTTAACCTATAACTGTTTGGTACAATATGAAATACTTTTTTTTAAATGTGTAAATGTTAAACTTAATGACTGTATATTTATTCCTATTCTTCTGCATCTTGTTGCCTTACTCATTTCCATTTCCCAGTTTTCTTTTCAGACATTCTTATGAGAAGCATTTAAAAATATTGAGCACCATCCACAAAGTAGTAAATGATCACACGGTAGTCTGCTGTAGTCAGCAAGCTGTTGCTTTTGGTCAACAATAACAAGCTAAAAAGCAAACATAATGTCTCAAAGGTTATTGATGGAACTATAATTCTTAACAATTACTTTGGTACACTGAACACATTATCCATCCTCAATGTTATGTTTTGGCCACAAATCAATACAACAGTCCTGACATGGCATCTAAAGTCTGAACCATACTTCTTTGTGAGTCTGTGGGTGTTGTGTGTTTACTCATGCACACAGAGAAGAAGTGTTATACACTGTGATCGTTACCTGTACGTCTCTCAGAAGCATTGTAACAGAGCCTTTGGGCTTCCTTGTGCTGCTTCTAGTGTCTTTTTTCAGTATTTGTGAGTGTAAGCCTTATTCACAGGAGACCGTATGATTTGTTGTTGGATGAAAACAAAATGACACTGCTCCTCCCAAATGTGCCACGGAAGGAAAAGGAAGCCCAGCCATCATTAATCTTATTTACACCTGTGCTTCTTTCTCCTGTGTCATGTCCAAAGATCCTGTGTGGTAAAGGCCCAGTGAGGATGTCACCCTGTTCTGTCACTTCCACACTCTAATGAACTGACCATGATTCGAACATTGAAACGTGATTGCACCTGTGTCCCATATAAAGACCCCCCGGATCCTCTCTGTACACAATAAAGCCACAAATAAGCCAGTTGTGTAATTTTGGTATTTCCTCCCCTTTAGGTTTCATTGAAGTATGATGCTTAGCAACAACATGGCAGCGAAAATGAATCCCCACCCTGAATCCTGCCAACATTCATCCATCAATCCATCCATCCAACCAACAGTTCATCATATTCCCCAATAATCCTGAAGGTGATCTGTCTCTGGTATAAACGCTAATGATCCAGGATCACCTATGCAAACCATGTTACAGTACACTAGATGGTCAGTTTGACCATATTTTGGGATGGATGGATGGATGAATACATGCATAAGATGGCCCCTCCTCCAAAACTAAGGAGTTACGGATTGACCTCCTGGAGGAAAAGGCAGGATCATGCCCAGGTTTGCATCAAGAAAAGGTTGTGGACTTCAGATTTCTTGAGACACAGATCTCTGGACCATCAACAGCTCTGCCATTGTGAGAAAAGCACAGCACTGTCTACACTTCCTTAGATCACTGAAGAAGCTTAGTCTGTCACAGGAACCGATTCTACAAGATTCTACAAATCTTCTGTCCATCACACACCTGAACTCATACACACTCATGCACTCACAGGACTTGTGTAATTAAACTTTACTTCTTACTGCTGCTTGTTGCTACAGTTTATTTATTTATTTAACTGTTGTTGTGTCTTGCTGTTTTGATTTATTTTCGCCAAAAGGAGTTGAATTTGAATTTTGTTTCATAGTTTACAATAAAGGAATTCTATTTTACATTTCTTTTCTTTTTTGGTGCTTTGCCAAGGTTGTGACCGAGCTGATCCGAGGACCTCTAACCATCCACTCAGTGGTAGAAACAGGCAGTTTGAGTTAACTAAACCTTAAATAAAAGTGTTGAGTGAGTCTTGCAACGATTTTTGATGTGTTCTGTTTTGATCTGTTTTTGATGTGATTAACAATCAAAAATTGATCAGGGCATGTTTTTGAGTTTGAAGTACTGGTGATCCTGTGCACAAGCATAAACCTTTTATTTTGAGAAGTTATGCATGAAGAAAAATCACAGATGCAGCGTGTTGTCAGTTTACGCCAGGAAAGAGACTGCTGATTATTGCTTAAAGTACATATCGACTTCAGTGTGATTATGACTAGCTGTGAAGCAGTACAGAGTACAATCACTGTGCTTAAGAATGTAGTAAGGGGGCCTTTTGCAGCTGCTTAATGATACTTGAGTACAGACTCAGCAGCCATCGAAAGAGATAGGATGATTACATCTGTTACCTGTTTCACTCCAAAAATATGTTCTCTGCATCTGCCAAAATAAAGTGTCTGACAAAATCAGTAAACATATTTTTAAGGGATCAGTCAGTCAGTCAGTCAGTCAGTCAGGGACATTCTAGGTCATATAGCTGGCTGGGCTGTTCTGGCCCAAATAATAAACAATAGAATCAGGGATTCGCCAACACAAAATGTTATGGATAGTGTGCGGTGAATGACTCAAATGTTATATTGACATAACTACCAAAGTCTAATAGAGAAGGAACTGCAGACACTGACATAGTCAACTTTTGGGGTCATGTAATTTAAAGTTATAGCTATGCCATAGTATACTTTTTGTGAAGATGATTTATAAAGTCAAATCTCTATAAATACTGTTGGGAGAAGAAACACTGACTTACTGAATGGAGTCCATGTTCACACTCACAGGGAAACACTGACACTAGTAAAAAAAAAGATTGGAAACCAAACTGACTCACCTGTCGACTGCGATGGCGAGCAGTGCATTTGTGGAAACGTAGAGTGACACAGTCCGGAGATAGTTGACGGATGCACACAGCACCATTCCATGATTCCAGGAAAGCTGCTTCACCACGTAGTAGTCCACCAGGAACGGGCAGCACACCACTGCCACAATGAAGTCTGAGATGGCCAGGTTAGCAATGAGCAGGTTGGTGAGATTGCGAAGCTTTTTGTAGCGCGTTAGCGTGGCAATAAATATGAAGTTTCCCAAACCACAGACAAGCATGATGCAGACCAGGACCACACCGATAACAATAGTGGCCACAAAGAATGCCTGGCCCTGCGTGGTATCTGGGATCTCATCTGGAGGGATACCATAGTCCATATCATAGTGGTCCATATGGTGATCCAACTTCCCTGCAGGGAGACTCTCCTGCATCTCACTATAAGCTGCATCCACGTGGCTGATATTGGATTCCCCCATGTCTTAACATATACTCTTATTCTGGTAAAGTTAACAAATGACTTTATCCAACAAATTAGGTGCAAGGACGCTGTTCTTTCTGGCACATCCTTAATTAAGTTGTTGGTGGAATGATGAAGACCTGAACGGGTTGAGTCAGACAGTTAAGCACATCTTCACCTGGAACAGAAAGTCCCCATCTCAGCATTACTCACGCTGGGTCGGGATTCATGGCAACAAGATATGGTCAAAACAAATTACATGATCTCAGGACTTCGGGCCTAACCACAATGACACGTGTGACATTTCTATGCCCATTGCTGATGAAAAACGTTTGTGGGTGAGGTCATTATATCTAGCAAAGGCCTTCGGTTAATCTATTAGGACCATGTCACTTTACAGCAAGGCAACATGACAGGGCAGTTTTAATTTGCAGCAAAATTGTCTACTTAAATCCTACAGGGTGCTCACAAGGAAGAAGCAAACAATAAAATAAAAGAAGAATTAAAGAAACACAAGTGCATGTAACCAGTCAAAACAGATTTGTATTGATGCATCTGCGCAGGGCAATTCTTCTGTCTGCAAAGCAAAGACAGAGCAAACTACCACCAGGATATGATCTCCAGTACCAAAGCAGTTTTCAAAATCCTGACTTTTGAGATCATTCTGAGCAAATACATTCATAAATGAGAGAAATCATTGCTTCTGGAGTTCAACATATAACACAACTCCATGTAAATAAACAAATGCTTTCCATCTATTAAGCTGCAGGTTCTGTGATTTAAGACTAAGAGTGGACAAATCCATCGAATTGAAATCAATCATCTCAAGTACTCACCAGCAAATGCAGGTTCCGCGACTTTTTTTTTTTTTTTTTTTACCTAATAATAATAAGAAGAAGAAAAAGAAGAAGAAGAAGAAGAAAAAGACTCCCTGTAAAAGTCCTATATTATATGTCCTACATCATTGGACGGCCCCTCCAGTGGAGACAAGGGTCGCTCCTGTGTCTGCAGCCTCGCCGCTCCGCTCTCCTCCGGACCGCTTCTTTCAGAGAAAACGAGGGGGGGGCTAAAAAAAAAAAAAAAAGTTGCCTGTTTCTCTCCGCCTCACAAACCAAACCAACATGACGAGTACTGAAGAAGCCCCCCCCCCCCCCCCCCCCCTCCTCCTTTCAGGCGGAGAGGAGAGGCGTGTGTGTACGCAGGCGCCTCGGGAAGTCTTAGATGGCTAAAAGTTCACCAGATAAATGGATGTCCACTAATAACCCACAAATATATTGTGCGTTAGATTTTTTTTTTTACATAAGGGGTGAACCTTTTTTGTATTTGGCACAACGTGTAAGGAACATTGAAGACAGGCACTTATTAAAAAGCAGGTTCACTCAGTCACTGCATCACTTCACTGTGTGGCTGCGTTTCCTCGTTATCAGACGCCTGGTTGACTGAACGGTTCTTTAAACCTGCAGAAAAGAGCTGCCCTGCTCATTATTTAAAAAACAACAACAACAACAAACTGCCAATATGTTTGCTCTCATCTCTAAATGTACAAATAAATATACTGGTCTACGGGATGAATTACTTTGATATTAAACCTGCACAAACTTGGAATAAACTCAGCTCTGACATGTAGTGATATGGTAAGTTTATTGAACTTGTCTATAAACACAGTGGACGCGGAGTGAATGATAACTTTGAAAACTAATTCCTTCCAAAGGCACATCCTTCACAAAACACCATAAAATGGCTAGCATGAACTTTTGGTGCGCTCCTTTGTTCGATTTTCTTGCACTTGGATGGTAATGTTAATATTTCTGGATACAAAGTGAGGTTTCTGGCACAACTTCACCTACTTCCAAAGTGCATGGAAAAAGAGAAAAGCTTAAAAGAAACTCTAGCAGCACTTAAACAGAAGAAATTTAAGATGCCAAGGATGAAAGCGTCCGCCAAAGGAGTAAATACAATATAAATGTAAATGTAACCACTTGGCATGTGTAGGTACTATACTCTCTCTCTAGCTATACCTCAGGAAGTCTCTCCCCAAATCTTGAGGTAAAGCCCACATCTACAGCTTTCACACATAAAGCTCAATATAATGTGGATGGCGGATTTCCTTGAAGCATGGAACTGCTCTGGTTTTCCAGTTCAACCAAAGCGAATAAACATTCATTCACAATTCACAGAGAAACCCACTGGGAGCTGCCTCCATCACTTCTCACTTGTTGCTGTGGACGTGTCAGCACTTGAGGGTGAGACAGAAGCGTGCTCTTTAGCACGCTTCTGTGTCCTTAAGCAATCCACACTTTTATGATTCTCATGACATTTTGCAGGGTGGTACTGATTGTGTAATGTTTGGAAACAGAACGTAGAAAAGTAGTACGATAATGTTCTCACTCCTTAGCAGTTAAAAACTATACTATTTTGTTTTGTTTTGGTTGGGTTTTTTTTTTTTTTGTCAGATTTCCAGTAAATCAATGCCACTGCTTGAAAAATTTTTTATTACAATTTGAATTTTTCATGTTTTTGTCAGTACCCTCTTTGGATCTCAGGTCATTCCTGCATGTGATTCAAAAAGTGATTCAAAAAGTCGTGTCCCCCCAAAAATGATGATGGGAGTGTCAACCAGTTTTAGAGTCCAGAAAGATGGAATTTATTTGTGTTTGCTCATCACAAGAACTCTCCACTTTGCCAGTCTCAGGTTGAAACCCTTTGATATTCAGAGCAGCCATGACTGACACTGATTGCATCGTTGCTTTGGGGAAAGAAATCCATGTCCAGATGTTTAGGAATAAGTTTGTCAATCGATTGACTATTTAAATCATTCTTTCCTTTTCAGTTGGACTCGGGAAAACAGCATCTACAGAATAAGAGTAATTTAGGAAGACTGACTTCAGTCTGAGGTCCTTCCCCTCTTTGTGGTGGCTGGTTTTGGGATTTGGGGTATGTGTGTAGTCAGGGCTGTGGAAGGCTGTCACTACCATATCTCTGTGGTCAACCATCCTGAACAGCAGATAAACTGTCACAGACAGGTGTACTGATGACTTTTCAGAATCAATTTCTTATTGTGATGGAGAGCTAGCGCTGCTGGTTTTTTATAACGCCTCGAACAATCCTTTGTCAATAGCACTAAGAGAGTGTTTTGTGTGTCCTCTCACTTTGAGTGCAGAAGGCTTGCTGACATCATCAGCGCAGTTTGAATATAACTACAGATCACAAGAGAATCAGCAGCCAAAGTCTGCCATATGTAAAGATCAGCAGAAGGGGAAAAAACTTGTTCTCCTGTCTAGGTCTTGACTTCATCACTGCACCTCACAAAAGATGAGAGAACTCCCTATGTATGTCCCTGTTTGGTTTTTATCACTTTTTAAATATCAACAGCTTCTTGTTCAGCCTTGATAGTGTCTGTCACTACGGGCTAGGAGGCCTGAGCACCGGATAAACACTAGGCTTCCATTTCCAACTCCGGACAGCTCTCTAATCTCACACGGTCTTCAGATTTACTGCCACTCATAACCAATGAATATAGATAGAAAAAGGGGGCCAGTGTGATCCTGGCATTCTCTGTTCCATGAAGAATATGCATAGGATATAATTTATGGTATCTGTTAAATGACACCACAGATACTGAGGTAGTTTATTGATGACAATGTTACGCTGGAATAAGCAGCAGTGAAACAGAATCCATACAAATATATATGCGGGGTTAAAATGTGACGCCGACTTGGTGAGTCAGTATTTGTCAAACACTCAACCGGTGCTCGACCACATAATCCATTCAAACTGTTGTTCTTTTTCACGAACTAATTCTTTCTGTGTTTCTTTTATGAGTGGAAGTGCAAATCGGACGTCCATCTGAGTTTACTTTCCTCTGTGGAACTGTGGAGTCCTGGGATTCCTTCTGCATTTTGAGTAAAAAAAAAAAAAAAAAAATCACCTTTGTAATTGGCTGCAGTTTCTGCAAATTTTCTACATGTCCTCCTTAATTAAATCTGAGTGACTTTTGTTTGAAAAAATTATATGCACCCTGACAGTTTTTGTCACGCAGTGTGACCATGCAGATATTTCTGCTCGTCTCATCTTGATACAGAATGTAGGTTTTTATTTCTAATCAAAAGATTCGCTCAGATTCTCTGCAGGAATTACTCCACCACACGCTATGACAGATTGGCTCATGTTTGCTTCTAGTGAGTTTGTGACTGATACTGATCACCACATATTCTTAGAGAGTGACAGCAAAAGGAGCATGGCGTTCATGCAGACCTTGCTTATTAGTTGGGGGGAACATTCCTGGGTTTGGTGCTGTGGGAAATAACAGGTGCTGAATGATATCAATGGAAAAACACTGTGAATGGCATTTCACATTAGTGGGAGGATGATTCTGTTTTCTAAAACAAGCATTTCTTGTTTTCTTTTGTTTGCTTGTTTGTTGCACTTTCGAAGAGATGGTCTCATTTATTTTGTCGAATGGATTTGAATGAGAAAAAAGAGTAGACCCCTGTGGCTTGAACGGGAAATTAGCAGTAACAGTATTATTTTAACGCCATTACATTTTCTGTTTTAGTAGCTTAACTACCACATTCTGTCCCCAAGCCATGGGATTTGTTGGGGCCAGAATATAGTGAAATGCTGATGTAATGCCATTTGACTCGTATTTCATTCAGCCGTTTTACAGACAGCCTGCTGGATCAGTCCAGAGGGACATTTTGACTGACCTTGTCCCACAGCCGGCAGAGAGCAAGCCAGAGCAGAAGGTCATCTGCCTTCTCATCACTACTGAATCACTCTGTCGCAGTCTCATCTTGGCTAAATATTACACTTACTGGAGGTGAAAGAATGAAAATACAAAAGCTCTATTAGTTCTATTTAAAACAAACATAACATGCAGAAACACAGATTGAAACTTTTATTATATAGAGCCGGATCATTATACTATTTTTTTTTTTTTTTTAGTTCAAGCTAATTTCTTCTTATGTTTCCTTTTCCTTTTTATATATTTGATATGTTTAGTTGTTTTATATATTTGTTTTGTTTTGTTTGCTTTGGGGTAGAGTGCAGTTTGTCAACAGGAATAGAAGAGTCCACACAAAATGCACTGCCCGAACTTTCTCCTCTGTCCTGCGGTGCACCACCAACCAATGCACCATATCAAACGGGGATCTAGAAAGCAGCTGACTAAGAGCCAAAATAATGGTGTGCAACAACCCAGTGTTTTCGCAGGCCAGTCAGTTGTTTGTATTTGTTGGTTCAGTTGGTTCTGCTTTGTCATCAACAGCACGGCTTTTTTAATCTCTGCCACAAAAGCAACAATACTCTCTGGAAGGCCCCAGGCTCACAGCATGTGTGGCCACAGCCAGGGGGAAGGTTTTGGGGGCTATTTCGCCACTAACCAATGCTGTGCAGCATTTAGTCTAGCATGAGACAGCCAAGGGTGAGCACCCGAGTTTTCACACAATAAAGGTGCTGAAGGGGACCGAGCACTCAAGGGATACCACCAGCCCGGGGGAGAGAAGTGTACCACCATGTTCAAGACCAGCTACCTTCGTGAGGTGCGCAAGGAAAAGTACGAACGCTCAGATGTCTTCGATGAGGAGCCCGAAGACTCTGCGGGCATCTCAGCCATCCAGGGCTGGGAGAGCCTTCAGGAGCTCAACAGCCGTTTTGCCCGGTACATCAACAGGGCTCGAGTCCTGGAGCAGCGCAACGCCGTGTTCCGCAAGCAACTAGAGACATTGCAACGCATGGAAGAGGCCAGCGGCCTAGAAGAAGCCTTCACAGAACAGATCGATGTCAACAAGCAACGGATCCAAGAGCTGTCCTCTGATCGCGCCAAGCTGGAGAGAGAGCTGAAGGATGCTTGCCGCATGCTGGATGAATTTACTAACAAGTAAGGGATTGAGCTGAGGGTGGTTACCTGTGTGACAAAGATCAAGTGTTTTCCTCAAAAATGGAGTAACTATACACAAACATGAAAAAGATGAGGGGATAAAGAAAAATAACCTTGAAAAGTGCTATATTCCTCAGATATGTAACAAGATTAACAGATATGTAACAGATTCAATTATTCTGAAAGGGTGAGCTTAAAGAAATACATCCTTTAAAATGTCTGCCTCCTCCCAAATGCTTGGACATGACCAGACCACTGTTTGCGATACTCCCGTAATGTCAGCATTACATAGAAAAACTGCTGTTTACAAAAACAAGTAACTCTGGATAAACTGTAGAGCTTAATGTGTTTTTAAATAGGGACAATTACCTCCAGTGAAAATGGTTCACAGTGAGGTTTGAGAATTATCCAGAGTAAAAATGTTTCAATGCTGTGAGCGTCACAAACAAAATTCCAATCAGCTCCATTGTTTTTATTGTCGTAGCGTAAATAACCCTCAACACTTGGGCAATCAAACTATATACACGGCTACACACCAAACATAACTGTCTATAGCGTGCGGGCAGGTGGGATAACCTCACTACATTACTGATCAGTACGAGTATGAGAACATTGAGCAAGTGTGAACAATACAAACATACAGTTGGGTTCAAATAGCATCCATCAGATGACAGCACTTATATCACAACACAAAAACTTCATTTATGTTGCTGGGTGGCTGCGACAGCTACAGTAACTGTAATGTTTTGTGTTTCAGATATAGAAATGAATGTGATTATCAAGAACAGCTTCGAGGCACGCTGGATCAGTTAAATAAGGTATTGTATAGATTAAAGTTTATTTGACTTACATCAACGTATTGGCTGAAAGGATAAGCTTTAAAAAACAGAAGTAAACTGATGTTTAACTGCCAGCACAGAATTGGGTTTTCGTTGCAAGATTTGAATATGCAGTGTGTCAGTTTTTTCCCCTCTTTGAACTCAATACATTTCACTCCAACTTTCTTACCGTTTCAATCTCTTTGGTCTTCCATTGTTTCTCTTCTCCTCTCTCCTGTCCTTTCACAGGAGGCTGACAGTGCTCTGCTGAGAAACCTGGAATACCAGATCCAGTCACAGTTCATGCAGGATGACATCAACTCCACCAGAGAGAGACACAAGAAGGTCAGTGACAAAGTATCCAAATGAACCTATCAAAACAGTACAAAAAAGTGTTTGTGCAACTCCATGATATCCAGATCCTCTTTTTATATTCTTATAATTACATACGTATTTTTTTCATTGCGCACTGTTTCAGTTATACACTCACGTAGAAATCATGTGTCCTGGAATAATGTGTAAATGCCACTCATCCAATTTGGCAAATGTAGGAGGGGAACACATTTGTCCTGAGGGTTTCATTCAGTGGCAGTTTGCATCATGTCTGGTGCATAGCTCATGCCATTAGTCAGCAATAAACATTTCAGCTCAGGTTTTTAGTTAACGTTTCACTGAAGTAAACACATTCTGTCTCATGGCAGAAGTCAACACAGCACCACACAGATCATTTTATTCTCAGTAGCCAAGGGGATGAATTTGCAGCTTTCATCAGTACAGAGGAAACACTTCTGATGTTAGCGTTATACCAGAAGAACACTGATATTTTCTTTTCGAGGCATACCTATATTTCTGCCATATTACTCTCCCAACAGCTTGCAATTGTGCCCATATTGTTCTTTTTGAGAGTATATTTAATGTATTTCTAGAAACATATTTGACATCAGAGTGTTTTATCAGAATTTCAAGTATTTTACACAATATTAAGTGTTTTTCTATCTGCTGTCTTTGAGCCTTGTTGATCTTAGACCCCTACTCTTCAAATGTCTCAAAGAAAAAGTATGAAATTGGTGCCAAAAGAACTGTTTTGCTGTGCCCGGCCCGTTTGGTAACAATTTGCTTTCTTGGATGTAAGTGTATAGATATATTATGCTCATCTGCAGAGAAACAGCTCAAACCTGCTACAGAGTGTGCCACTGAAATGCTTTGACAAAAGAAAACAATATTGGTCTGGCATATTTTTCATTGACTTTAATTTCTGAGTTATTTCTCTCAGTTAGTTCCACCCTGTGATTGCTGTTGTAAAAAATTAATCTGTGGCCATTGCATGGATAGCAAATCGAGGGCACCGGTCCGACTATATAGTATGGGAAAGGATAAGGTATGCTCTTATATGAGTACTGGACCTGCCCTCCTAAACTATGAAATATCCCCATAGACAAAATATATCCACTCTTTATTAGCGAATCTGACATCATGATTGTATTATATATACGCAGTATGCCTGTAGGTGTTAGAGGGATGTTCTTCCTTTTGCTGAGCTGAATATTTTATGTTTTTGTTCCTCCACACAGAACCTTGCAGAGATCCAAACCTATGTAAACATTTTGCAGCAAATCAACCAGACACTTCCCCTTGTTCCCAATGTGTCAGTGGGCATCTCTGAGGTGAGGTCACTGTGTTTGCGTGTGCGCGCGCTTGTGCTTGCATGTGTGTGTGTGTGCGTGTGTGTGTGTGTGTACTGCCACCCCAGGGAGGAAGATGGTGCTTGCATGTGTCTCATGTGTGTCAGGCCTGGCTACGTGTCTGGGTTTGATGAGGTTACTGCCTTCTTAGTGCAATTTGTTGCCTGTGTCTGCATGCCTGTGCTCCTGTATACGTGTCTATGTGCACGAGAGTAAAGGCAAAGACAGACAGTCAAACTGTCTTTATGACACATGGGTAGGCCAGCAGTCAGAGAGTGTCAAGACACAATGAACAAACTGCCAGGAAGAATGGCTGTGCATACAAATTTTTGAGGGAACTGCAGCTACAGGGATGATTGTTGTTTGTGTAGAAAATCCTGCTTCTCTGGATGCTAAATAGTGTAAATTGCTTAATTTGTATGTTTCAAGCTGCTGGGGGTGAGCTGCACAGAAACAATGAATACAGATACCTCCTTACAGCCTTACTTACAAAGTCAAAGGCACAAAGTCACCACTGAATGGTTTGATGTTTGATTTAAACCCTTTATGCCACACAATATGGTATGGAGCTTGGGAATATAGGTGCAGCTTATATTGGCACCTTACTAACCCACTTCTTCAAACTCACATAAGCACAGATACAATATTATGTATATAATACATAATGTGCCAGCATCCTCTTAAAATATCAAAAGTTCAGAAAATTTAGAAGACAAATATAGATAAATATTTTAAGTGCAAAAGATGTAGTGTGAGAGCTCGTATGCCTAATTATTACCTACCAAATCTTTTCTCTGAATAAATACTGGACAAAAAGGAGTAAAGGTTTGACATGTGGCTGGTAAATTTATAAAAATACATTTTAAATGCATAATGCATAAATATTAATTATTGTAACTAACTTTTGGCTTGTTTGCCACATGCAAACTAAATCCAGAAAGACACCTGACCCAGGTTTTCCCTATGCAGAGCCAAAGAAAGGCATTATTGGATTGATGAAGCTAAAACTTTATTATGTTTCTTTATACAAACACCTGCACTGCTAATGACTAGCCTAAGTGCTATGAACTCAATCATTTTCTCAAGGAAATTAGTGTCCAACGTGAAGCTGCAACAAAAGCTGCATTCATATCACATTTCAAACTTTTCAAATCATTGATTCTGTTTGTGGGGAGCAGAGGCTGCACTCAGCCTACACTCTGAGGTTCATTTGAAAGAGAAGAAAACATCACCACTGTGAGAGAGAATTGTCATAATGGCCTGAGATTCAAAAATCAATCACAGCAAGATTTCAGAGAGAGAGAGACTTGTGTAGAAGCATGTATATGGTCTACCACTGATGCATTAAAGACATGTGACTTCTCTGCTTGCTGTCTTGGATTTATGCTCAATGTCTGAAGGAGCAGGAGAAGCTGCTGGCTCAGAGGAAAGTGCCGGGGCTTCAGAGCCAGCTGGAGGAATATAAGAGCGCCCTCTGTCAGCTGCAGGCCCAGAAACATCGTTTACAGACAGAGGTGGGTCACACTGTCACCATGACAACGAGAGGTTTCACACTGATTATATGCAGCATTTCAATTTTCTGTAATAAATGGTTGAGAAATCCTCATCATCAATTCAGCTCTAACTAGCGAAGAATGCCCATGGGCTGTAATGTGTCATCACACATTCAAAAAGGCAGTGCAAGGGGATTGGATGAATAGAGTAAGAGCTAGGCCATGTTTGGCTGTATGAGATGTTAGGTGGGAATGCTGTCAGAAGAGGTGAGACTCAAAAGAATTAGTCCTCAGGTCTGCTGGTGTGTTTCAGCCACAATTTCACCAACTGTTCTTTCTGTTAAATGCGTTTTGAGGTCGTTCCATGCAAGATAAACCAAGTTCAGAGTAATTGAGAGTATCATCATTTCAATTTTTACTCATTTCATTTCATGTTTTACTTAGCAACTGAGCAAGGCATTAAATAGGCTATGGCCCTTTAGCTTGGTTATGTGATGCTCATGAGCAGATGTCGAGGAAATACCACTAGATGGCAGCCTTAACCATCTGAAGGCTTTTCCTCACATACTTTTCAACCTCTAAATCCTACTTTTGCTTTTATTCTTATATGTAATTGGTCTTCTTTTCTCAGCAACACATACTAACCATTGTTGTTAATCATGATATGAGTGAGAGATTTTCACAAGGGACACTGTCAATCATAATTTCTGATTGAGCCCTGCCTCTTTCTACACTTTCAGACTACTATGTTGGAGCAAGCCATCAAAAACACACAGGAGAGTTATGATGATGAGATCCAAATGTACAACGAGCAAATCGAATCCCTGAGAAGGGAGATTGAGGAAGCTGAGAGGTCCCTGGAAAAGTTCACCAGTGAATGTCGCCACCTGGCCATGTACCAGACATCTCTTGAGAATGAACTGGAGCGGTACAAGAGGATCATTGAGAATGAAGATAACAGGTATATTTCCCCCGACTGGGCCACTGAGACGTTTTCCACTGTGCACCAAAATAGGTTTTCAAATGCTCTGATTTTATTACTTTTAGGCATTTTACTGAGAATTTTTTTTTTTTTTTGTGCTGCTAAGGAAATATTCTGTATCTGTGTGGTATCTGGATTTATTGGCATAAATGAAGATGTGAATGCTGCTTCAGGGTACCAAGAGGATCATCTTTTGCCTTTTGATAACCTTTTTTTTTTCCTGTCTAAATCTAATATGGGCCCATTAAAACCACCACAATACAGAGGTTGGGTGTGCTGGATACTGCTGTACTGAGGTCAATGTGTGAAGCAGAATAAGCCAGCAGCTGGCACTGTATGAAAGCGAACGGTTTGCTCCGATGCACAAGCACAACAACAACTAGCAGAGCAGGTTTAATTTGATGTCAAAAAAGCTATATTTGTATGATTTAAGGTTACACGACTCTTTCTTCCTTTTACCAAAAAATAAAAATAACAAAAAAAATTACTAAATATGTTTTCTTGCAAAGCAAAGCTGCTCAGTGGTTGGGTGACATCTCACTGCTCTTTCTCTCTCCTGCAGGTTGAATTCGGCAATAATTGGCACCCCCATTACCCTGTTCACCACTAATTACCGCTACACTCACACACCGACTGCACCAAGCAGGGGGAGAGGTAAGGCCGCAACGGGCACATCGAAGCTGGTTTACATTGAAGATATGCACATGTAATCAGCTGCCATTGTTAGAGGCAACTACACTCTCTTAGAGATTCAGTGTTGCAAAGCCAAAGAAAGCAGTACCTTTATTCTAATGAGCATCCCAGGATATGTGAGCTCACAGGTTTTGTCTAGTCTTAGTTGACCAGTTCCAGCTAGTTAACTTTTGACCTCATTTGTGTCCAGACATCACCCAGGCTATCCATGAGATCACCAGCGTCAAGCCACGCCAGAAGATCTTGGCCAAGAAAGTCCTTAAGAAGAAAGAGCTGACCCCAAAAGATGTGATAGAAAGTGGCCAGGAGGAAAGAAATATGGGAGCCCATGGAGAGCTTGCAGAGGAAGATACAAAGGGGACCCCATTTGAGCCAGTGAAGGAGGAGAGAGTGAAGAAACAAGAGCAAAGACTTGTTCTCACCGGAGTGTCTCCACAGGATGTCCCAGATGGAGCTCAGATTAGCAAGGCCTTTGACACTCTCTGTAACATCGTCAGAGACAGAATGAGGAAGTACAAGAAGCCCGAGCCAATTGCTGACTTCTATACCAAAGGTCGCTACGTCCTCGTCACCGGTGACGGCAGCTACCCAGATCCCTGTTTCTACACTTCCACACCATCAGCTGGTCACATCTATGTCACTATCAGAGATGGAATGATGTCTCCCTATGAGCCTTATGGGGGCAGTACACCTCCACCTCCTCAGCCCATCGTAGCCCCCCGGCCTCTCAGTCCCACTCACCCCCCAAATGCAGAAGGAAAGGAGAACAATAAGGGTGGAAGAGCTAAGGATAATGGAGGTAAAGGAAAACATAAGAGTGGAGAGCCTCAACCTCACTCTACAGATCCAAAACCAGTCCCTCTATCTGGACCAGGCACCGGCCCCAAAGACCCCACTCCACCTGGTGATCATTCCAAGAAAAACAGGGATGAGAACGGTCCAAGTGGGCCCACTCCAAAGCCAGCTCCCCGCAGTGCCAGTACCAGTTCCAGCACCAGCACCAGCACCAGCTCCAGCAGCTACACCCCAGATGCTATGAGCTACGAGAAAGTGGAGGTGGTGGAGTCCATCGAGAAATTCTCCAATGGCCGCAAGGTGAAAGGTTATGAAGAGACCTCCATGGTGGTGGAGACCATGATTGAGAAGTCCAGCAAGAAGAAACATTGAAAAGCCGTCGTCTGACATGAATAGTCGGTGAACTTCACCAGGGTCCTACATGGTCGAGGTCCTCTTACAATGAGACAATTACTGATGGTGAAATCAAACAACTTAACTACTACTATTCCTCAGACTACTGTATTAAGACTAGTGTTCTGTCTCTGAGGGAGACCAACCAGACCATCTACACATTCCTTCTCTGATATCTGATGCCCTTCCATTTGCTTGCAGTCTCTGGTCTTGCTTCCAGAATACATTTGGCTGGTTCCATAAGTACTGCTGTTGTTGTTCGACTTAACACCCATGATCATGCTATGAGTCCTTTACTGTCTGAAAACTTGGGACAATGAAAAACTCCATGCCACCTATTAAAAAAATAAAAAATAAAAAAATAAAAAGTGAGAAGTTGTGCCACTCTTGTGAACTCCCACCTTTCCCCTTTAAGCTCATTTGTTCAATTGGATGCCTCTGCCTGCCCTCAGCACAATTTTGCTGTGTATTAAATTGGTTTGATATATTGAAGAATAATAATTAAATAAAAATGTTTCAAACATCACAATACTGTGTGCAGTTTGTTTTTAGGCAGATGTTGTGTACCAAGCACCTTACACAAGTAAGTGTTAGGTCACAGTACTACAAATGCATGTGCATGGGTGGAAATAATAATAACTCCTTGGGCATTAAATATGGATATTTTTAGTGTCCTTACTAACAGATTGCAGACGGCAGTCACAGTATCCCTGAGCTTCAAGAGCTGCAGCATCCCTGGAAGGCTAATGCTTCATTTATGTGACCTTGAGAAGGTCACAGTGTACTTTGCATTTACAGTGGCATGCTTCAAACAGGCTCAAGAAAGGACAGCAGTAAGAGAAGAAGGACTGTAGGAAAAGATGAAATAGGTTACGGATGTTAGAGGAGTTTGGTGGGGAAAAAAAAAATTTAAAAAATGATCTGATTAAACTATAGGAAGCTGCTAGGTTTAAATGTAGTGCTAATGAAAATAGTGAAAGGAACGTGAGTCCAGATCACAACACATGTATTACAAGCTATTGTTTCCAATATGGATGTATATAACAAATTAGATAATGTTTGAGATAATTTGTTTTCTCATATCACAATGACATTTCAAGAGTTCGTAAATGTATCATATAGTATATCATATCATAGTTGTGTCATATCCCACTACTAATAATAGATAAATGAAAAAGTAAATATATATTTACTTTTTTATTTTTATCTCTTTGTTTTACCCTTGTCCAAGATTGAAACACCGGAGTCAAATTCCAAGTATGTTTACACATACCTGGCAATAAAACGATTTCTGATTCTGATGTATTACTAGATAGTGAATGTTTTGTTAATCTTTCACTGCTTCGCTAATAATAGATGTTATTTTTCTTCCCTGGGCTTAAAGCTGCATTGCCTGATTGATCTATTACCTTTTGAGCTGCCAAACAATTGCTTACTTACACATTCAGCAATACAAAGCAAAATGGGATTCATGGAGAGATTTGTGTCTTCACACCTCACAAAGGGAAGCCTGACATTTGTTCTAGTTCTAGCTTGCTAGAAACACTCGAGTGCTCAGTGGCTAGTTACTGATTTTGTTTGCCGTTTTGTGGAGCTCAGGCAGTGTACAGTGTGTTTCTAGAGCTTTGTTTTTTTTTGCTGACACAAAAAAGCCTGGGCCCTAATGTAAAACACTTGGGCATCACTTTAAACAAATGGGAGGACACCTGAGATCATTAATGGTCTCGGCTGTGATATTGCAGAGCTTTTACAGTGATTTACCAATGCATGTAGCAGCTTTTCATTTTAGTCCCTTAGGTAAAAAATTAAAAGTGCAAACGTTTTGGATAGGTACACTGCTGGGCCTGAGTGCTGCTTGTACTATTCCTTTTAAAATATGTTACCATTTCTTTGCCCGCTTTCAGTATTTTTCCTTGAAGAACAGTTTTGGGCATTGAAATGGCAGATATCAGTGTGGTACTTTAACTGAGTATGTGTGGTAAATCAGTCCAGTGCTTTAATAAACAGCTGAATAGATTTATTATAGTATACATCAAAGGTTATGAAATATGAATTAAAGACCACAGGCTGAAAAATTAATCACACATTCCTTCCCTTGTTTATATAAACGGTGCATGTCACAAAAATATAAACAGAAAGAAGTATCACTGCTCTGCTTGCAAGATATTAAACTTTAAGTAGAATGACACAGAAAATCATTTACAGTCACAAACTGTATAACAGTTGGCAAAAGAGAGGTGAAGGGCAGTCAAAGCAAGAGCATGAGAGAGTGGATTATATTTGGTTTATGTACAGTTCTGTCGAGTGTAAAAATTCAGGTGATGTAGTTTGCTTTCTCTATGCAGAACAGATTATTCAAGGTTACAGTTTCATCATGATTGGATTACAGGAGATATTCATCGAAGGTTGGGGGCTAATTGAAACACTTGATAACAAAAAGCAGAGCGAAGAGGAAGAGAGAGGTAGACAACGGGAGATGGTGAGGGGATGACAAGAACTGAGGCGATGAAGTTTGATTTAGAGAAGTATAGAGCGAGCCTGCAGAGAGGGGGAAAGATAGGAGAGAGAGTTGGCAACATGCAGATGGGAGTTTAGTTGTTTTTACTCATCAAGCTCTTCAAACTTCTGTCTATAGCTTCGTCCAGCTCCTCCTCCAGCTCCTCCTTTTTGGACATAGCGAGTTTGGACTGATAATCACGCACTATCTGGTCTATATAAGGGGCACTTTGTGTTCCATGCAGCATAAGAGTCCACTCCTTCAGCACTCCACGCTGTGGCTCCTCACCATGAAAACCCACCTCTAGGACCCAGGTCCCTCGGGGGTCCTCGCCCCAGGTGTGCGTGGTCATGAAGGGCCACTTGTCAAAGCCCACCTTGGAGTCGTCGTCGCGCGGCCTTCGGCTCAACAGGATGGACTTTGTGCCCGTGGGCGAGGTCATGTTGACGTTGAGGTCACCGCGGCGGCTGGCGTTGACGGTGACCACAGCCTGAACGTGTTCCAGGTAGCGGACAAAGTTGTCCTTCCCTTGGCAGGCTTCAGTTGTGATGGCCAAGACTAGCTTGTTCCCAGACAGGATTTTACTGAAGGAAAAAAACTGATTAAATAAGCTGAGAACTTGACAGAGACACAAAAAAATTCAATGTCATTTTTCTTTTAGTCTACTTATACCCTGCCCTGCTCTCCTTTGACTGTTCCGTTAAACACAATACTTGACCTACTTGCTGAACCATCCAGCCCTGATAAGGCATCAGACCTCTTTTTGAACCTGCTCCTTTCATCACAGAAGAGCAGTGAGGGTTGTTGTGCTTGCTTCACCATACAATGCTAGTTTCTCTACAATACATGGGGGCCTTTCCGATTTGTTGCCACCTGCATATGCTACATAACTGTTCAGCTGCCGCCAATTTGGAATTATTGTCTAAATGTAATAAACTCTAAAATTGCTTTTAATCTAAAGAACATCTGTGAATAATGCATTGGTAATGATGCAAAAACATATGTGTGACTAACTACATCTGCTGATGCTCAGAGTGAGTTGTATGGTACAAAGCTACAAAGCAGCAGCTGAATATACCTTTAGCTGAGATTGTTGTGTTGTGGCAGGCTCACAAGTGATTAAATCCTTTTAATTGCCAAAGTGGTCTTGTAATACAAGACCCAGAGGCTTTCACTAATCATATTTTTATTTCTTATTATTCATTTATTATTCATTAGTATTCATTTATATAAAAAGTAAACAGGTTCTCTCTGCAGTTTGTCACCTGTCAGTAAACATATCTAAGATGTGTATGTTTATTGTGTACAGATGGATTTGTTCAGGGTGTAGAAGCTGGTTAGTCCTTATACTGTTGTTGCTTTAATGTTGGGAGGACATACTGCTGTGCTCATCTCTTTGGCTGATGGAAAGCAAGAGTGAGAGCACAATAGGACAGGGGTGGTGACCCTTGGCTATGAGAAGACTTAACAACATTATTAAAGCCTGAGGCCACATTGCAGGCGGTGGGAAATGGGAGGGAAAGGGAGGTGGAGAGAAGGCAACAGAGACAAGATATACAAAGAGAGCACAAGAGACATGAGAACAGCAGTCAGCTTGCATGATGATTAATAAAATACTATGCTGAGCACAGATAGGTGAGGGCAAGGGTTGATGAGGGGAATTACTATTCCCAGAAAAACAGAACAATTCACAGTGTGAGGCTCCCTGTGTGCTACGCCCTGCATTCATCTAGGGTGTATTCTCACATAAACAAATATGATACTGTTTTTTTCCCCCTATCAACAATATCTTATAAGGCCATTATGTGCAAACCTTCATTGTCATTACAGGTATCATTGTTATTTCTGTTTGATCATTATAATTACTTCATTTGAATGCATGACCGTGATGTATGAATAAAAATCTTGGAATGAATCTGTGCTGATTTTGCTTCTGGTACCCAAAAATTATTTTTTGTGCAGCAGGTGCCCAGTTCCCATCTGATAATGTGATACAGAGTAATTACAGCAGTCAGTCGTAGAGCAGGGTGAGGGATGCCTCTGATGGGCAGAACCAGCAGGGATTAAAAACAAGCCCTACACACAGTGGGGCACTTGATGCCAGCTCCACTGATAGTTCTGCTTCAGCTAAGTAAGCAGCAGCTAACAGATCAGTGTTGATCAGTGTGCTGGTGAGCGTCGCTGTGTTGGCGCTTATTACCTTTCTCTGGCGACACACTATCATCAGAGGCGGTTGTAATTATATCACTGCCACATAAGTGGCAGCACAGCTGCTTTGGAAACAGTGAGATGGTGAGAAATATGACAGTCAACAACTCAAAATACAAATATGGTATTTCTCCCTCATAAACACAATCTTATTT
The DNA here is from genome assembly GCA_034769265.1 of Remorina albescens. Classification (NCBI taxonomy): domain Eukaryota; kingdom Metazoa; phylum Chordata; class Actinopteri; order Carangiformes; family Echeneidae; genus Remorina; species Remorina albescens. The sequence continues at coordinate 10,738,231 of CM068491.1, read as the reverse complement.
TGAGGGATAATGGAGGTTTCTACATGACTGAACTGATGTAACTGCAGTGAACAAGGAAGGTCTCCAGACACAACCAGCCTGCATTATGAGGGTAAGTTCCTCTCGAGATTAGCATGTAATGTCCTCATGGATGCACTAAAAGCCAAATGACTCTTCAGATATGATCCTTTTTTTTTTATCTGGCTCTGTACTTATAGGAGGCACACACCAGCAGACGTTCACACCATGTTGTTGTGATTGCATTGTCTGTGGAGCACTGATTACAGGCTAAAATAAGGAATCGGAGGTCTTGACAGTGGCAAAAAAAAAAAAAAAAAAAAAATCACAGACGTAAGGTATTCATTGTGCCTTTTTATCTTCACCCACACGTTGACACTTTCACAATGCATGCGGACGCTTGGGTTTAAGTCACACACACACACACACACACACACATTTACACACCTCCACTTGTGATCCCTTGCTGGCTGTCAGTCAGTTTAATTGACAGGGTTTCCGGGGCATACCATGTCAGACCATTTTTGGAGCTCTAATTAAAGTGAATGAGAGGACTCGCCACAGGAAACCACCAGACGTCACACATGGGGGCTCACAGCCTCAGGATATGATAGATAGATAGATGGATAGCTATGCCCTTGTGTGGCATGTGGAGGGGCGTCAGCAGAAGGGAAAGGATGACAGGCAATGAGGCTGGATGCACATAACAGGAAGTGAAAGCTGGGCAGTAGATGGAGGAGATGCTTGGAGAAAGGATGATGCAAGGAGAGATACTCCCTAATGTGACTAGACATTAAGATAAGATTATACGAAGGACACTGCAGATGCATTACTGAAAAGGGATTTACAATTTCCTCTAGTGCATGTAAGCAATATCTAAGGCTTGTCATTTCATAAATTTTAATAATTTTTAAGGAATCCTCTTCCAATATAATCTTTTCAAAGCATGATAAGTGCACAGAAAGATTGATGAACTGAAATATTTTTTAATTGTGAAAACATACTGTAACCATTGCAGAAAGGCAGACAACTGGCTAAGAAAGGTCCATAATGCTGCAATGGCCTTTTATAAGTTTGGAAGAATGAGCAAAGATTAGCCACTTTGAATCACAATGAGTGTGATATGACTCATAGTCAATAGTCATATCAGACCAAGTAAAATTCTTCTAGTGAAACCCATAATTGTTTAAAACTGAGCAACAGGGTGTTTTATTTCATGTGCAAAAGAAAAAAATCTGCAATTTCCTCTGTCAATAGTCAAAATTTCATTCCAATTAATTTGTCTTTTTTATGAAACAGAAAATCAGATTTTTCCATTTAATCAAAACAAAATGACAGCTGATGACTGTCCAGTAGCTTTTCAGCATTTTTCTTGGACTAACTTTGCCATTCTCTGTCATATTGAAGACCAATTTAAATGTCAAAAAACAAAGACTAACAGCAGCAACCAGGATAATGGAGTATGTCATTATAAATCTACAGCACTGTCAGAGAGACTGAGCAGCTAATCTAAATATTACAGGGTTATGAAGTGGACACTCCCATCACAGATGTTTTATTGAATTAGCCCTTATTAGGATTAACCCACTAATCAGACGAGCGTGTCTTTCATTCTCTGCGGTGTCTTCCTTCCCACATTGTGCTAGGCACAGTTTCAAATATATTGTGCATATGCATGCGTGCAGTACTATACTAAAACATTTTTAGTACACACACACAAAAAAGGATGTTACTCACTGGGTCTCCTGAACGGACCCGGCTACACAGTGGAAACGCTCAGGCACAGTTTTCCAGTCCTTGGCCATTTTCACCATGCCGCCAGCATCCAGCACACCATAACCAAACAGGTGGTTAAACTCAAGGCCCACGCCGTTCCTCCTCCACTGGTGAACTTCATCGTGGAGCTGGTTCCTCTTGGAGGTCAGGACTGACAAGTGTTGCATGTCCCTCCAGGTCAGGTCAGGGCTACAGCAGACAAGCAGTCACAAGTGTGCACAAGGCAGAGACAAGGAAGATAAAGTCAGGATAGAGTGATAGAGGAGAGAAAAAATTGTAAATTAGAAATATCAGGGATGAACTATTATCTAAATAGTCTAGTATGTACTTTGGGCCAGATGGTTGCCTTTGTCTGTTTCCCTTCATTATAATGTCTGTGTTGACAGCTTTGTTCTGGTTGACTCACTGAATCCTGCTGTTGCATGGTTCAAGTGTGTTTGGGCAGTATAAAGGCCGTGCACTGATCCTAACAGCCCACCAGGTTATTTGCCGCCGGATAGGGTCACTATCCGCATCTCCCAACAGCAACATCATTATTGTGTGTGTAAAGCAAACAGGGTTTCTTTATTCAACCCCACTGGCTGGTGTTTGGTAATAGCCACAGAGTCTTGTGAGCCTTTAATGTGAGATACGAAGCATCTGAGAGAATTGAACGTCTCTCCTCGTGGATTTGAGGAACAGTATTTCTCTCTAGGGTTTAGATTTTTCATTTTTGGATGATAATATGTGGGTGGGTTAACTTAAGTGGTGTATGTTTTCAGTTGTGTCCTGATCTACAAGGAGCAACCTGCTCTGAATCCTCAAGGATTATAGAATGAGCTCCAACACGTACCACAATGTTAATATGACATAATTAGCAAGCTGTGTGGCAAGGACTGAAGCTCTGATTTCACTATTATACTATAGTTAACAATGTTATCATCATTATATTACTACAGCGTCTGGCCTCATCCAGCACAGTCTCTCTGCATCATGAGTATAAGAAGTGAAGTTTAAAATAAAACATAAGCAATGAAATCAATCTAATATTAAATAAACTATAAACAGCCATTCACTGAGATATAAAAAGCACTGATGTAGATAGAATTTGCATCCTTTGTAAGAACACACAGAGTCTGTAGTTTGTGGGTGACAGAGTGCTGTTTCACTTTTCATTCACCTCATGATTTGACAAATTAGGAATTGTAATCAAAGTGGGGAAATTGTTTTCTGATTTGCAAAGAGAAAAATAAATAAATAAATCAGTAGCTCATGAATGAATTCCATCAAATCAGTTATTTAAATTTCATGTTTGAAAACATTGCATTTGGAAAGCATACCTTCTGCACATCACTGTGAGAAGAGAGGAGTTTAATGAGGCAATGCAAAACCGTTTTATACAGAGAGCCAGTTTAAATCAATGATTGCAATTATAAAGGTGTGTGCAAAGGGCAGTAGAGCACATACTTAGCCTCAAGAGCAAGAGCAAAGACACCAGCTGCCTCCGGAGCTGCTGCTGATGTACCAGAGTGACGAAGTGTGCAGTTCCCATACAGGTCTGTAGTGGCCTGGAATAACCAAATCACAGGAAAGAGCAAGAATGCAATTTTAATAAGATACTTATAACCTCAAAAAATGACACCTCCGTTGACTGTCTTGGGAGCCTATAGTGGACTGTGTACAAATGACAAGCTACCTGGGGATATTCAAAGGAATTGACATTCACTCTCTCTCCTGAGCACCTAGACCCAATGCTAGTTTCCTCCCCCCTTGCTAGTTAACATTAGAAATGGAGTACTCTAATAGTTTGGTCATCAGCTAAAATAACAGCAACTATCTAAACTTCCCCAATTTCTCAAACCCTGGTAGCCCTAATCAATCTTGTGCAGTCCCTTAGATACTAACTTAGATATTCAGTACACAATTTTCTGTGAAAGCAATTTCCTTTTCAGGTAATCAATGTTTCTGCCACCAATCCTTTTGAATTATGTATGTTTTAGAATAAAGCTTGAAAGGATAAATCAGAACAAACATTGGCTCAATTGTTACACAAACATACCAGCTGACAAATTGTGTTTATATTTACCGAATAAACAATCATTTATTTTATTTGGTTCTTAATTAGAAATGATAACAGATTGACTGCAATTAGATAGGAAACCCTAGGGAACTTCTGTCACTCTGTCAACAGCCAAAGGTGATTTGCATAATCACAAAAACAAATACCACAGCCTGAAAAAATTCACAATCATGGTATAGAAAGTCAGCCTATAGTCTCGGCATGGACATGATACAATATAAGTGCACTCGGTACTCAAAAATTAGCCATCAATGGCAGATATTTAACATCTTGGGACTTAGCAGACCATTTACCTGCATACTATAGGGAAGGAAAAGTCTGAATAGCATGAAAGTCCTGTTTAAGAGCACATCCACCACAATGCAAATGTTATTATCACCACAGTATCATTGCTTCTCTGGGCACTTACAGCTCAATCCATATATAGTGAAACATATTAAAAAGATTTAATAGGTTGAATGTTAAAGTGCATATACCTACTGCAAACATCAGAAAACCACATGAAAAACAATTGAAAAACTCTACAACATGCATTTCAGATGATTTCTTTTTCAACACCTTTGAAATATGATCTCTACTTAAATACAAACACTCACAACGCCAGCCTCTGGGTTCCTTTTGCGTCCGTTGCTGAACGTAGATGCCAGAGTGGAGGAGCAGCTCTCATCGTACAAGGCGGTACGTCCATCATTGATGGCTGAGTTGATGGAGATTGTCCACATGCTTGAGGCGTAACCATCACAGTTGCAGTCGTCATAGCTACCACCATCTCCTGATGCCCATACATAGATGCTCCCTTTTCCTCCACGGCCCTAAACAAAAAAAAAAAAAAAAAAAAAGATTCTCATCCAAGTGGAGGAAAAGTATAAAATATTTATTGGTTCTGAATATTACTTGTGGGAGTTGCGTGGGTGAAATGAGAATTGGGAATATGGGAATTTAGCTAGTAAATGTTAAACACATCCAGGAGAAAAAGAGCCCAAATGGTGTTGCTTTTGTTTTTCTGTGCTCCAGCTTTTGAGAAACAAACTACTTTAGGCAAGTTGTTTTTATTCAGACTTGTGATAGGTTACTTTTCGTATATTCATTTGTATTTGTCTGGAATATGCAGGGTAGGTGTTTTTCTTGTGTATTTATCATAATAGTAATAATGATAATAACCATTGTTATTGTACATAAGAAATTAGCCAAGGAAGTTGACTGACAAGCTTTAGTATTGAGATACATTTAAAGAAGATGTGATAATACTTATTGCCCTGTTTTTATTATAGCAGGTTAACAGCCATTACAGTGGTGCAGGCACAGAAATCATTCTTCATCCTTTTTTTTTTTTTTTTTGGATGGGGCACATGAATTGAATCCCAGAGTAAACTGTCTTCTTTGTTACTGATAGAGTGCCTGGAAACATGAAACAACTGAATGTGGCGCCACACCGAGACAATCCTCTTCACCAAACACAGCACCTGTTTCTACAAAAGGCCGAGTGATTCCCGGCAGAACAAAGGATCAAGTGGAGGAGGAGTGGCATGTCCTTCCCTCCACGATGCTTATTTATGTCTCTCTATTTGAATTGCAAAGAGAGACGTGAGCATCTCTAAGCTCACCGCTGAAGCTTCAGGCTTCCAGACAAAGTGCTTGAATTTTGCACAGCATACGTAATTTATTTCCATTATAGGGGCTAATTTTCAAAATCACAGCTGTGTTGAAGATGCAGACTTAAAGCCACTCTGTTTGACTTAGTGGTTAATATAATGTAATAGAGTATGTTAATTTAAAGGTTTCTTTTTGTTGCGCTGTGCACGTCATGCTCAGCTGGTATAAGCTTATAGAAGTGATCATTAAAATCTAGGAGGCAGATCACAGAGTGGCTGCTTGATTAGTTGAGTTTACATGATTAGAGATTACAGTCGACTTTGCTCCTACTCAGCTACTCTGCCTCAAAGAGGGTCATTTCTGAGCAACTCACACCTGCCAGCACACGGTGCACGATGATTAATCAAGCAAATAAATGGCAGTGGCACTGTTTGCATGGCAACTGTGTGTGTCCAAGAGGACTGCCCTTCCACCAGGTGCCTACTCTTAAGCCCCTGTTGGGAGGCCTTGGAGAGTTTTCACATTGCTGGCGTGTCATTGAGCAGGACACAGCACTGAATGGCTAATCAGGCTACACTGGCCTGTTTTCCCTAGTTTTGTAGGTGTGATCATAGTCCTTATGGTAAAGTATTAGAAATTAAAGTCAAATGTGCTGATGTCATTAGATGAAAATTCATCAGATTGCCAAAGTTATTTCAACTTATCTTGAGGAGGATATTATTGCGTGTCTCAAATTTCACATCATCTCATAGATGTGGACATATTTCAGTCAAAGCCACATATGTGAAGATATGTGAGAGAAGGTCAGCGAAGTGTAGAGAAGTCCCATTCATAGATTTAGATAGGACACATGAATTAGTTTTAAAAAGACTATAGTGCATGGAGCTAATTGAATTTATTGCATAAAGGGTGACCTGATATTAATTATTTTCTGGCACACAGTCACATTGACAGATTGACACATTGACACAGAGGATCCTCATCGCAACAGCTACGGTGCACCCCCACCTTGTTGACACCATCAGCCATAGCCTGCAGCGTAAGCTCTCTGGGTCCGTCCACTGTTTTTCCGTCATCGGTTGGTCCCCAGCTGGCGCTGTAGATGTCTATAACCTGGGGCATGTGACTAATGGATGATGCCTCTATGATGTCAGTCATAAAGGGTTGATCCAACATCCTGATACCTGACATAGGTACAACACCAGCACACTCCATATGAATCTGACATAAAAAATTCAGGCATCCATTAATTGTATTGTTATTGCTGCTGGAATACAATGTAGTTTGTGTAGTGCTAATAAAAAAAAAACTTTTTTTGGGCTTGTAGGTTTACACTATCTCTCGTAATAAAAAGCTGTTAGCATTAATAGTGACATTCAGATGATATGTGACCATAATTTGCAGTAATTCTGGGAGTAGACAACAAGCAATATGGTGCTGATCCTCCACAACAATCTATCTTAGGCACGGTAAATATACGCTGTTTTGCCTCAGCGAGACTCTCTCCCATCAGACCTTTGATTCTTTCATCATACTGTTCAGAACTGTCATTTCCTGTCATCACTGTCAGTTCATTGATATTCCTCTCAGTGTCAAATCCGAAGCATTCATATGACACAAACCTGCCACCTTCGAGTTGTAGGCGACTCCCACGCCGCAGATGTTGTTATTGGCTGCTGCAGACACCTCTCCAGCACATCGTGTGCCATGACTGTTGACAGCAAAGAGCAGAGAGAGAGGAGAGGACTTGCATGAATTTGCATGAATTTGCAAAGGATGTATTGTTATGGTTACAGTTATGATTATGGCTGAGATTTTGACAATGAAAAAAACATTTAATATTGAATTTTGCATTCTGTCCAGTCATAAATGAATTCAAATTAGCATAAACGCTCTTGTTAATGGAAATCATGGAAAAAGAATTTATCCATTTGCTGTCCCATCACTCGTCTGCATCTGTCTGAATATGTTTGCACAGTGTTTTTGTACTCCATGTGTCTATCTCTCCATCCTCCGCTTCCTACAGGGACACTGCAGAGAGTCAACCCCTCTCTCCCAGCATGCTTTGCTACAGACAGGCAGCTATTTATAACAACCAGCTGATTAGCCAGTGAGTTTTGCCCGACAGTCAGAAACTGCTACACAGACAAACCCAAATATTCCCTTCTCACGCCGACTCACAGGCAGACATACACAGCACAATACATCTGAGCAGATGAAGTCACGGTGGAGGAAAAGAGGCGGAGAAAGAATATTTCTCTTTGTTCCTCTCCTCAACATGTGCTGCAGTGGCAGTGGATCACAGTGTGACTTGGAGATGTGAGGCAGATAAGGTGTTATCAGACAGCAGGTCACCACTGTGAACACTGCTACTCCGAGAGCGGACTACACTTGTGTTAGTCCTTCTTTATCGACCTTATCTCCTCCAACTGAGTAGGTAAAAAATAGGCATTATGTTTTCTATTTTACCCAGAAACGGATAAGCGGTTGAAGATGAATGAATTGTGTTGTGCCGTTGTGCTGGACAAAAGCTCTGTATATACTGCACCATTTTGTTTTGATGGAACTATGCAGAGAGAAAATCAATAATAGGAAAGGTGCCATATTCAAAGGAGAGCACACACGTGCACACAAAAACACTCTGAGCATGTGTATATATAAACAGGGGTAGGCTGTGTGAGCTTTACCTGTTGAACCAGTCATCTGTATAGCGTGGAAATGGGAAAGGGTCATTGCTGCTGAAGTCATAGCTGGCATCGGCATTCTGAAAGGACCAAATGGATACAAAAACAACAAAATTGAGGCTGAAAGCAAAAGGAGAGAAGGCAGAGGAAGAGCATTTAAAAGTAAAACATTCCCATTTATCACAGCTTCTTCTGTCATCTGGATTCAAAAATATTATTCAGCCTGCTTTGGATAATTTATTTTAGCTTTGCGTAAAGATGGGGAAAAAGCTAGAATTTGCCATACATATGTTTACCACAACAGGTGTGCATTAAATGGACATTCCAATGATCAGCTTTTGTTGAAACTGTTTAAGAGATTTTGACAAAAACAATCTCACCACAAGGTCCACTCATCAGCTTTTCAACTGTGTTTTTCGCCAGAAGATCAGCAGGGGTGTTAACTCCAGATACCTTTTCATTTGGAAACTCTTTGTAGGTGAAAGCGTCTTTAATATTTTGTCTTCCTTTCAGCAGCCCCAAACCCCATTTGAAAAAATTCCTTTAGTCAAATTTGATTCAACTGCGCCACAAACTACTGCCTCCAAAATTACATTAAAGCAGAAATAAGCTTTCTGAAGCAGTTTCAACGAAAACTCATAATATAACCTTTGCATGAGGGAACCTAAAGTTTAAGGCTGAAGGTTGTATTAGACTGTATTAGTTTTAGTGGGAGGTAACCTAATAAATCAACAACTGCATACGCATACGAACAGGAATCCGACACAATACTTAACTCCAAATCTTTACTCTGTGGCAATGGTGGGATAATGTGTGGTCACAGTGGGGATTTCGAGCTGACAAAATAATGGACGAAATATTGCCAGCATTTAATTCCACATGGCCAAAAGTAATAGGATGAGAATGAATAGCAGCAGAAAAGCATGAGGAAAAAATGCCAGAGACACACACATATGGCAGAGCGACATTAATGGAGTCAACGTGATTATCAGAATAACCATGCCTGGAGAACAGAACACACAGACACTGGCATGCACACAGTAAGGTTGAACAGACCTCCGTGGGAAAGTCTCAGCTTTAAAGCTCTTGATGTACTTCCAAAGCTATCCTCTACCTATCAATACTGTCACTGTTTGCTACTTATTTCTGGGTCTGGGTGTTTTGTGTGGTCATGAGTTTGGGGATACGACAGCAGTGTCAATCAGCCACAGAAACACACATCTGATCAGTCTGGGGGTCTTTCCACACTCCGGTCAGACAGCCTTGTTGGTTGACATTTAGAGGAGATAACTCAGTCAGCATCAAAGCGAACTCAAAATGGCAAGCGCTTACTGGCCCAATGGAGAAACACCGTAATACAATGTGAATAACTAGAGTAAAATAGACGCGCTGACTTGAATGATGAAGTTTCCACACGGACAGAGTCTTGTCTCTTTAAGTAGATGTGGTGACAAATGTGTATGTCAGTTTTCTTATTTTGTGATTGCTTTCTGTTTGTGTATTTGTCTTTGCTCTCATTAAGATGTGTAGACCTGTGTCAAAGAAAAACAATCAGAAGAAACTGATAGGGAAACAATAGAAAAGTCTAAGAATTCTGCTTAAAAATGTTGTTTTTATTCAGAGCATAACATTTTTTTAAGGAAAAGCACACCAGTCCCAAACAGAGCTTTCGCTCATGTCAGGAGCAGGAGGGTGTGTTGTGTCAGTGGGTTTTTTCCCCTTTTTCATTAAATGGAGTGAAAAGTGCTGAGCCTCTGTAATAAATGATACAGGGTTACGTCGATTAATCATTTGCTGTGCTTCTCCAGCTCATATCTTCAGCTATCAATCAGACTCTGGTCTTCTTCTGGTGTCCTGTGAGCAACAAGAGTCACAATAATGGATTGCACCCAGTTTAAGCCACCTCACCTTTCCCCAGCAACCCCTTCTGTCCTTGAAGTATTAATACTTCAAAAAGCAATGACTCAAAGTTTTTATAGCGGAAGTTGATGACCCCCGTTTCTTTAGATGTAGACATAGCAACAGTTAGAACCCTAAGGAGGCTGCAGGAAACACCCTCAGCTTGGCTTCCTCGTACAATCTTACTTGCTGTTACCAATTTCATGAGAACAATGTTTTTTATCACAAGCTAGCTAACTGTCAGTGTTGCTGTAGAGTAGATGATGGCTGACGTGGGCTATTGGTTGTGGCCAAATTTTTTTTTATGTTTGTTCTTGTGTACACCAGCCAGCTAACACATGACTGACTGATAATATTAGGGATGGGAGGGAGAGCCAGATATGTAGCAGGCGAATCATTTGTTTTGGTCCTTGGTACTGGTAACGGGTCTTTTCATTATTGTGTGGGATATTCTAAAGCTTTTAAGTCTGTCATTTAATCTATGCCTAAATTATGATGTATACAAATGTATACAATGGATGTGGACAAAATGCAGACAAAATGCAGACAAAATGCAGACAAAACATCAAAACGTATCTCTCTCAGTGTTGGTCATCATGTTAGCATGGAGGAATTCAATAGCCCATTCAATTTATAAAATCCTGAGAACCTAATGTTTAATCTTGTAAAGCTGATGCAGTATTTCTGGATAATGTGACCTTGCTTGAAAGTCCTTTGCAAGATGCAGTGAAGTCAAATACATTCCCTTTTTTTTTTTTGAGTGAGCCATGAACTGTGTCGTGAAAAGTCAATCTTTGCTGAGCTCAGATTTATTGTTATCATTTTAAGTTTTACTGTTCATACAGCAAACACAAGCTGAAACTTGATTCCCTGAAATAACAGTATATTTGTTTCCTAAATCATGGTTTGATGAGATTTTTTTCTTTATTGTGAGGCATTCTGTAAAAAGTTTTGACCCTTTTAAAATTGCTTCTTACATTTGAAGTCGACAAATGAAGTTAAAAACATTTGGCGTTACTGCGCTGAATTTACTTAGAAGTTAGTTACTGATAAGACATTTCCTTGCCATACTAGATAAGTACATAACAGTATAACACTTCTAACAACATATTTGTCAGAAGGGACATAAAAGCCAGTAGAACACCTCTGTTTAATACAATAACCTTTCAGACAGACTAGAAAAAGGTCATCCACTGATCTCAGCTGCCATTACTTTGAAATCCCTCAAATATTACAGTAGCCAAACATAACACCAGTATTGATCAGGTACGAACACACAAACACATAACACTGTGCAGGGATTAGGTCCAACTCAACATGAGAAATATTAGATAAAGACAACTGGATTTTTTTTTTCTCTTATACTTACCACTACCTCTGCTTGAAATTAAACACTATAATCTGATAAAGGTAGGAAATAAAGCACCAAAATACATTCTGTTATATCACGTGTAATCCCTTAAATCATTGCAGATGTATTTATATATGTAAAATCATTAAACCTGCCTATAACTATTGGCATTTGCAGATAAATGCTCCATGAAATTGAATGACTAAGTTAGAAATTTCTCATCTCAGAACGCACACAATCTCACAATTAATTCACCATATCGAAACTGTTACAGTACGATCATCACACTAAAAGGGAAATCTTGAAAAACAACGAGCAGATAATACAACACCCACACAAACACTAGGGTGTCAAAAGAGAATACGCACATGCACACAAAGGCCTACCACAACCACACAATCAGTTCAAATCCAATTGAAAGATGTGATGATCCCAAAGGGATATTTTTGTTTTTATTCAGCTGGAAGTAGAAGGTCTTTGTTGGTCTACCTAACACCATGATGACGGTAACAAAAAAGGATTACAACAAGTCTCTTTCTCGTTCTCTCCCTCTCACACACACACACACACACACACACACAGAATTTAGACCTACGCTCAGCATGATCCATCAATCCAACAGAGCATGTTCCTGCATCACCACAGCTGAGGCTGGGTGTTATTTTTGGGCCAAGGCTTCTCATGTTAGTGGGGAAGAAGCATGTGAGCACAGGCAAACACGGTGGTACATGAACACATACATGCACGCAGAAAGATTAAAAAAATAAATAAAAATGCAAGCCACATTTAAATTAATCACAAGCTGAGGAAGAAAGCAAAACAAAGAACATGTTGCTCCTAGATCAGCTTCATTATTCCTTTCCAACAATATTTTAACTAATAGTGGAGAAAACTATGCAATTTACTGGCACTTCTTAATAAAATAATTTTTAAAGAGCATGAATGTAATTGGTAAAAGGCTTTTGTTTTTATTTTATTTATTTATTTTGAAACCATCAAAGCAGCATGACCCACTCGTACATAACACCTCCATCTCTGTGAAAGAAGGTTTGTATTTGCGCATCCTTGGGTTCAACAGGACGATGCAGACACACTGAAGACGTGGCCAACTAATGCATTTCCTTTCTCTATTTAGCAACCCCTCTTGTCCTTTAAGGTTTTATCAGTATTCTGGAGACAGCGCATAAAAATTATGCAGCGCCAACTACCCTGGCATTATCTCTGCTTGTGACAGATCGGCCTGCCATTGTGCCTGCCACAGTGCAGTGTGCATTAACATTAAACAGCTTGGCTGGCCGTCTGCCTGTTTCTGCGTCCTCCAGGAATACAAGGAGACTCAGCAGCCATGAAAACAACTTGGAAAGCACCTGTCACTGCCGATGGCATGCCACATGCAGATTGTGAAATCCTACACCTCAGCCTGTGCTTCACTTATTAAGAGCAGTTTGATGAAATGAAAGAGAGTGTGAATTCAGTAACACTGAGGTACTCACATAATTTGATGCCAAGTCTGGATGTAGATAGTCGATGCCTGAAATGAGATTTTGATAACAATTAGTGATTCAGAGTGCGAAGGAGGATATGATTACGTCATTGTCAGAACAAACACATACAGAAAGAATGGACCTAATGAACCTATTGATGGAAAATTACAGAAATGTGATGAGTTGCCATTTCTTTTCAGGTTATATTATATGTGATATCTATAACATGACATGAAAATGAAGAGCTGAATCGAGAAAACCAAGGTTATTTTATGTATTTATGCATTTCAATGTGTGCATTTGTATCTGTTATCTATTAAAACACTATTATTACACTTTATTGATGGTTGCTGATGTGATTATGTCAGCTAACTAGCTGACATAATCAGCTAGTCAGCTAGTTAATCTAGCTGTGCATGTGACAAATATTCAGATGCAGTAACACTAATGCAAAAAATAAAGGTTGGCACAGTGTACAATAAATATAAAGTTTTAATTTAGTTGATATTTGGTGATTTTAAGGGATTATATTGTCCTATATAAACTGAGAATTTTTTTTTTTATATTGAAGGTTTACCTTGTTATAAATCGCAGTCTGAGCTAGTCAGTCACCTTGAACAGAATCAGACTGAACCAGCAGATATTCAGCATTATCAGTGGTCTTTCAGACAGAGATCCAGAGTACAAAACAATAGCACTTAACACTCACCATCATCCATGATTGCAATGGTAACTCCTTTGCCGGTGTAGCCCAGTTGCCACGCTTCAGCCACATTAAGATCCAGCCCAGGGGTCCCGTCTGCCTGGCCTGTGTTTATCTAATCGCTCAGACAATATGGAGAACATCTATGACTCACGGCACCCAGGTGAGCCACCATTAGGAAACTACTCAGTGTGGAAGATGCGTATGGGAAGGGGAGCCTAAGGATAAGGAATGTTTGGAGATGGGAGAGTGGAGGTGAGAGGAAGGGGGAAGTAAATATCAGCAATATGGCACATTCATCAGACTCGCCAGATGAGTGACAGCAAGTTTGCCGTGGCATAAAAGTCACACTCGCCAGTTAGGGTAAACAAGAGGGGATGAAACCAGGCGGCGATGAGGCGGCGCAGACAGTACTGGCCGGGCTAATTAAAAATGAATAACAACATTGATTCAGAAAGTGGTGGGGAACACGCCTGGCCTCCGAGTAATTAAGGTGGAAGAATGTGGGTTAGTGCTAAAGGTCAGGCAGCATGCAGACATCTGCTTGGCTTGGATACTCACCAGATACCACTGTTTGGTGAATAGTGGGTCACTCATGTTAACTTCGATGTCATTTATATTTCTGTAGCCGCGCTTCTGACGACTAAAACCCTCCTGCTCAAAGACGTTCTTCACCTGATAAAGAAAGCAAAAGAAATGCCGGATGCCGGTTACAGGTGCACAATAGAGCCTGTGTGGGAGCACGTATGTGTTTTCTTGTGATGGGTGAGATGCAGAAACATGCTACCCTGAAAATCAGCAAACCCAGCTACACTCTACTGTACCAAGAAGGCAGAATATCATGTTAATCAAAGGGGCTATTCTTTCACTCCAAATCAGAGGGGCTGCAGCTGGAGCCAAACTCACTTCGAAACTCACTTGCCACACAGACGATGGAGATTTTGGTCTCCTCTCAGTACATTTTTCAAAAGAAAATTGCAGCAATTAAACTCACAAATACACTTGTGTTTCTGTGAATCTTCAAAGATGCGCAGAAGGACGAACAGCTTTGTTTTGGATTACAAATATTTACCACAAGCTATCACTATACCACTATCAAGGACTGAGAGATAACAAAGGACAATCAATAAATGATCAGGATAGATACAGTTGTATGATTAGCTTGGAGATAAGGGTCTGATGGCAAAATGATCTGGTGGGACAGGCAATTTTCCATTTCTGCTGGAGATTTCCCGCCCAGTATTCCACTGCCTTTGTCTTTCTCAGTATATGTGAGGTAGGTTACTGACTGCCTTCTATCCCTCGTAAAGTTTGAGTGAATTTCATCAAACAGGTACCTTTATGGGTTTAAAAAAAAAAAAAGTGAGGTTAAAGAGAGGTAAAGAAAGGGCCACCATTTAATACATCAGTCTGGCAGTAAAGCTAAACCGAGCCTAAAGTGACGCTCTCAATGTGAAATTTATTACCAACAATCTGCCTGTCCTGAGGTCTCAAGGACAATGATTTCATCTGAAGGTTTAGGTCCTTTCCAAGCTTTGTGTGCGTTTGTGTGTACGGTGTGGGTATACTACAAAGGCTTCAACATCGACTTCTTCTACATAACACTGTCAACACTGCAAATAAATCGATACCTGAGTTGCTTCATTGACAGAAATCCTTTCTTGACGTGAATTAGTGATGGTAATAAACCGTTTCAAAGCTGCATTTTGGCTAAACGTTCCCCTTGTGCTTACCCTTAGCAAATTCACTCCAGTGTGACTGAGAAAAACAGGCATTGTCTGTTTGTGTTTGCTGCCGCAGATAAGAGAGCTGAGCAACACTTAAGGCAGCCTTTTAAAATGGCCAAAGCCTATTCATCTAAATCTTTCTTTTATGGCATACTCCAAGCAATCAGGAGGCACACACGCTGTAAATTAACACATCAGTAAGTCGTTTAAATGACAAGTCAGCCCTGCAAAAAAATAAACTATGTTTGCATGTTTATCTTCTTCTGTACGGGTGGATTTTAAAATGGTGAAAATAGATTTACAAATTCTTTTTTTTTTTTTTGTATTGTTCTCACATCATTTAATTCACATTAAGAGAAAAACTGCCAGCCTTTTCTACATCATCCCCTCATGCCTCTGTTCTTTCTATCCATCATCTATTTATTTCATCACTTGGCACGAAAGCTGGCATTTCCCTTGAGACAGCATGTCATTCTGCCCACTCGTGACATCAAACAGTGCCCATGCACGACCAAAACTCTTCATCTATGCCCTTTTCCCGTCCACAACTCACAACACTCCAGTTCACTTCAAAGAGCTATGGTGCCTTTCCCATCACTGTCATTTCCCTACTGGCTTTCCCTGAATCTGTTGGGGTAAAGGCAAACTATTCACTCACAAGGATGTTTTCAATTTTATTTATTTATTTTTTTTCAACTTTTAAAACCCTCCCACCCCTCCAACCAACTTCCCTGCATGCCTCAAATAGATTTTGAATGCATTTTCTCTGGGTTATGAAATATGTGAGGAAGGAAACATGGATGGATTGATGGATGAACAGACGAGGGAAGGCACAGATGTGTGGGTAAATAGATGTCTCATTTGCATCAGTGCAGGACTTGAGATGTAAAAAGACAGGAGGGGGCAAGTGCGACTAATCAAAGCATAAGATGCAGAGGGACTTGAAGAAAAGATGAGTGAGATGAGTAAGAAGTGGGTCAACATGCTCCACTAATAGAGTCCAGCATAGAACAGGGCACGTGGGGCACAAAGAGATCCATTCAACAGCACATTCAGTGCTGCTTCTCAATTAGATATCATTTTAAATATGTTAAATGACTGTGTAGTGGATCTTATTATGCAAAAATCATTTAATAGAATGCTAAAAAAAGGTATATCTTTTTAGCCTTAAAAAATGTAATTTTGTATTTACTAGCATGCATTTTTTTTCTTGTAAATTTTCAAATGCAACATTCTTGATGACCGAATTGTAGGTGCAAAATTTAGATATGCTCACTGTACTACTTTGAATCATTTGGGGAGATGGAGTGGGTCAGGGCACTTAACCATGACATACAAGCAACAGTAAACAAGACCAGCTGCCCTCATCTATTCCAGATATACAGAGAAATCAATAACTGCAGTGCCGCATATGAGCATGTCAAGCATCTGATTATAATCCAGCATCTGGAATGTGGACCTTCCCGTGCCCATGCTGTCTCACTTCCATTAGCTGGACTAGCTCAATGGCGTGGCTAACATGTATTTTCATTAGCACTTCTCACAACCACAATTAGGAGAGGTTGGTTCACTGTCTGCGGCAAAACGCGCACACGCACACGCACATTTATTATATATTAATACTATTAAGACAAGGCATATCTCTCTTTTATTTCATGAAAGAGAGCAGAAACTGTTCATGGATTCTAATTGACAGTGGGTTGGCAATGAAATGATTCTACAGTTATAATATCTAACAATTAATCGTTTGAGTCATTTTTCAAGCCACTCAAATGTGAGAGCTCAAAGTGTTTTGTTGTTTTGCATTAAGGTAAAAAACATACAAGAAAAAATGTTACAGCATTTGCTTTAAGCGCCATTAGACATAATATAATATAATTTCAGTGTGGGCCAATAGCATATTGGAAAAAAGCTTTTTATTTGTGATATGTTTCAATGCAAATACAGTACTACTGCTAAACTGGCTGAAATCACTAGTTCTTTACTTATGAATCTTAAAAAATTCAAATGTAAATCATAAAAGGCAAAAGTGGAGCACAATAAGCTAATACATTCAAAGCATTACTAAGAAAAAATGTCTCTAAAAGAGAGTTATAGTGAGTCATTGAGAACTGGATATTGAATTTATTGCAATCCACTGAGTTTCTAGTAGCCCACATGCCCATAACACAGTCACTTTTTTGGACCTTTTTGGATCAATGACAGTGTCCAATGTATAAACTCCACAACTAAAATATAGATACGGTTATTCATGTAGCAGGGACTTTTTTTCTCTACACAGAAGTTCCAAAGATTTAATTTTATTTGCTGAGTTAATGATAAGGAACGGTTTGTGAAGATTGATAGAATGATTTCCTGTTAATAATTGATGTCATGTTATTGTTCAACCGGTGCTCATGATGTCAGCATATACAATGCAGAGAAAACTCAGTTCACGCTCCATACTCAATGCATCAACAGTGGTGTGCTAAAGCCACAGTTGTTTTTGTTTTGATGTGTACTTGAAAATACTGGCCACCTTTAGAGATCTTCAAAATTGTGGTGATAAAATGATGTGTCACTGTCTTTCTGAAAGCCAACTAAAAGTCCTGATTTCCCACTGTGTTTTACATAAATAGCCTCAGAATAACCACTCTCATGCAAATAGAAGGGGTGGCCATGCTGCTGCAGGCACATGTGTGCTCTTAGTATGTATCTCTTACCCTGTAGTCTTTTTGGAGGCGCTGTCTACTGCTTGTGCTGCGTTTACTTCGTCTCTTTGAAGTGTCCTGAGGATAGAAGTGAAAGAGCCCCTCTCCAAAAGGAAGCTGGTTTCAAAAAACAAAAAACAAAAAAGATTAGGAAGTATTCTTAAGAGCAGAGGCAAAAATCTGAACGAACAGAGAATTGGCAATAAGAAAGTGTATGAATTTCAGATCAAAATACATCATAAATGGAGGTGAAGGAGAGCAGGTCATCCTTCAGGTGGGAGCAAGGCCTCAATTCCTTGGCTTTCATCCAAGGTCTATTTTAAGGCACTCAAGAACAGTGCTGGAATCAACCATAATAAATCGCAAGGGCAAGGAAATTAGATGCATCATCCAGAGTTTTCCCTCCAGCACTGTGCTCAGATTAAAGACCCCCTTATACTTTAGTAACAGTCCGGGTATAGGTCAATCCTCAAAATAAATGCTTTCAGATGCGCCTGTCAGATCCAATGTGAAAATGAAATTCTTCTGGAAGGACGAGGATTATTCTTATTTTAAACTTTTTAATTCTACTGTTTTGCCAAAAAGAAAAAGAAAAGAAATACTGCATTTACATTGTATGTTCTTTTACATATTAAGGTTTATATATATATATATATATATATATATATATATATTAATTAAGCACTTGTTTTTTGTTCACATCTTTATGGTTTTCTGTCCTGGTCCAGTTAATTAAGCAAAAGTAAAATATAATTTAAACAACACAAACATTGTTTAATGATGCATACCCCATCAAGACAAATATAGCTGCTGATTACATAACCTGGGAGGCAGAATATGGGGGTGTGAGCTGAGAGAGAGAAGGGTGGGGGGGGTCTAGTGCCAACAAAAAAAAAGGAACAAGTAATCACAGAATTGGTGATGCTGCATGACCACCACACAGATATGATATGATGTGGGACAGATTTAAACTTATTGGTAGTATCATCATTATTATTGATGTGGTTAAAAAAAAAAAAAAAGAAAGAAAATCCCCATTCAGAGCAGCTTGTCCACCCCTCTGTTCACTGCTACGCCTCACTGGCTCAGACTCCAGCCAATTTCACCCACACATTTATTTTGACATGTGACAAGGCATACACAGTGTCAGGGCATTATTTCCATTGCTCTGCCATAAACAGCCTGTTAACCCCTTTTGACATGTTATGCGTTTGTCAAACTCTTTAATAAGACGTATTGGAAATTGTCTGTAGTGGAGTCCATGAATATCAAAATAAGCAGTGAATACACAATGTGGTCTATGTGAGACAGAGAAAGGTCTTTTAAATCAACATTCGTGTTAAAAAAAAAAAAAGGTTAAGCAATTAAGACTAAACCAGGTGTTCAAATGATTCAACAAAAATACAAAAGCTTGTTCTCACCCAGTAAAATGGGATGAGATCACACCACAACTTTATGTTGCTAGAGAAAACATGTTGTTCTTTTGTTTTTATTTTTTTATAGCAGCACTCACAGATGACTCGAAGTGCCCTTTGTTCTGCAGGTTATTGACATGAGGTCATTTATTGTTACAAAATATAAATACATTTTTTGCCTTGTTTAGAGCTGAATGCTTTGCCAATGGGGCAATAAGCAAACTGGCAACCTGCTTACTAGGGCCAGTATTTTTAGTGGAAATGACGTCATCCAATTAAGAAAAAGTGCCACGAAGTCACCAAAAGAAAAATCTTGGGAAGCTTCTTGGCATCTTCCTTGCTGGACTGCATATGTTGCTAAAGAAAGTGTGGCTGGATAATTGTAATGAAAGGATGCAAACGCTGCCAAACTAGCTTGTGTCTTGGTACTAATACTCTGCTTTTTAATAATAAATAATTCACTGATGCCTAGTTTTGTCAAGAAACAGGAAAAAAATGAGTAAATAAATAAATGCAAAAATCAGATAGTCAGCAACGCATGGCAGCGTAATCATCCCTACCTTTCGGGCACTCTGGAACCCATGTTGTGTTGCAAGTTGGTGCGCCTCATCCTGTGCGTCCTCATGCAACTGAACCAGAAGATGGTCCGTTAAGGCTCCTTCTGCAGCCTGCGTGGCGAGCAGCAGCAGCGCATTCAGCAGCAGCATAAATCCTACGGTTGTCCCATGTCGGGGAGATCCACGCATCGTGTCTGCCTTGTGTCAGTCCGCCTGTCTGTCTGCCCGTCGGAGTGAGATCAGTGTGCGGGATGCTCCTCGCTGCTGGTGGGAGGAGGAGGAGGGAAGGAGAGGAGAGGAGGAACGGGAGGGCGGCGTAAAGGAGGTCGGATTAAAGCTTTTGCGGACGCATCTCCTCGCTGTCAGCTCACTGTGGCCGCTGAAAGTTGGATTTCAACGGAGTGTGGCCGCTTCTGATGTGCGGTTGTGTTTGCGGTGGTGGTGGTGGGGGCAAACCTGCATCCTCAGCTTTCTATCTCTCCTCCTCCTCCTCGCATCTCTAATTCATTTACCTTCCTCGCTCGGGTAGTCTCTGCGCGTGACGCTGGACCAATGGGCTCCGGCGGGTGTGTCCCGTCCTTTCCTCTCCCGGATGAGCTCGGGGACAATTCAGCACGTTGGAGAGTTCCTCCTTTCCTCCTTACAGTTGACGGATGTTTATTGATTAGTATCTGCTGCCTGTTGTGCTGAGACAAAAAGGAGTACTGTGCTATATACAGCCTAGTTAGGAAAACATACCTTTTTCAAGTGTACAGAATATATACTACATGTCTACAATAGGTCTATAGATATGGCATGGTGTCTAACAATAGCATGACCAGCCTAACCAGCCTAGGTTGTGTTCAGGAATGTTAGACCACTCCTGTTAGACTCTAATTGCTGAATTGGATGGGAACTGCTGTCGGACAGGAGTCTGCAGAAGGACTGCTCATTAAAAGACTCTTGCTCCCTAGCCTTCCCCCTGCTTCCTTGTCGCCCTTTGGTACATGAATACCCCCGTTTTCACTGCTGTACAGCTGGTAGTTGTAACTACTGTGCTGTTTTTAGTTCTGCCATTAGGGCTTCATAGTATACACTTTATAGGACAGGTATTTGCTCTCACATATATTAACATACCATTTAAGTACAAAAGGATCTTTTTGTTTCTCATGTTGGGAAAAACACCACTACCAGT
Source organism: Remorina albescens (assembly GCA_034769265.1). Lineage (NCBI taxonomy): Eukaryota > Metazoa > Chordata > Actinopteri > Carangiformes > Echeneidae > Remorina > Remorina albescens. The sequence continues at coordinate 10,717,122 of CM068491.1, read as the reverse complement.
TGTAACTCTTTATGCAGAAACAACCTACGTTGTCCTTGAAGTAGTTTCATGGTTGCACACTTTAAGTATCTACTATCATTAAGTATCACAAAAAAATTATGATAATAATAATAATTAAAAACAATCTGTCTCACCAGTCCCCATATTTCAAATATTCATTGTTGCATACATTTCAATTGTCTGCTTCATAAAATCTGTTATAATGGTCTGTTCAGTGATGAGAAATTATTAGTTTTCATGCTCCATTTCCTGGTAAACTGTTTGACTTGTTCCGCTGAAAGGCAGATAAAATGTACATGGTGAAGAAAACAAAATCCTTCATTCAATCATCTTCTACTACTCATCCATTTTCGGGTTGTTGGGGGTGCTGGAGCCAATCCCAGCTCACTGGGCGAGGGCGGGGTACACCCCGGACAGGTCACCAGTCCATCCCAGGGCCAACATGCAGACACAGACAGAGACAAACAACCACTCACACTCAGACCTACAGACAATTTAGAGTCACCAGATAACCCAAACATGATGTCTTTGGATGGTGGGAGGAAGCGAGTACCCAGAGGAAACCTGCGCAGGCATGGGGGAGAACATGCAAACTCCAGATAGAAAGTATGGCAGATAGAAAGATATGCCCCAGGCCTGGGAACCGAACCTGCGACCTTCTTGTAGTGGGGCAACAGTGCTAACCCCTATGCCGCTGTGCTGCCCGAATGAGAAAACAGAATGAGTGTTTCGGTTAAGTCATTATGCCCTTGTTTAAAAGATGCTTAAAAGATGCCATAATGGCATACTGTCATATGCACTGTGTGCTCTTTTGCAATATGTAACAAGGGGGGGCAATAGCATGTGAATTATAAATGATAGAAGTCTGGAAAAATAATGAGGGTGAATTTTCTTTAAGTGATTAAGTGGGTAATCACTGTTTCTGTGCTCCCTGTAGATCTCCTCCCACACTCCTGCCATCCTACAGCCCAGAGATTATTTATTTTGCTTGGGCAAACCAGCAACCTTCTCTTCTCCAGCCATACTTCAGCTATGGGCCCTCATGACCAGTCCACACTGCCGTTTAGACTGTTGATTCACACGGGCTTGAGCTGCCTTTTCATCATCTCTGTGTCTAAGAGAACCTGCAAAGAAAAATCCACTGGTTTAAGACAGTGTGGGGTTTTCCTGACAAATCAATAACATTTTACAGTACGTTGTGAGAGGAGTTGGTGTTTACATGCCTTTAAAGTTGCTTTTTCTCCCACTGTAAGAAGTTATGCTCAAAATTGTAACAACTCTGCTATGCCTGTAAATTTTACAGAACAAAACTGGTATAATATTCAACATAAATAAAATTGGTTTTAATGGTATCACTGCTGTTTGGAATTGCATAGACAACAGCTTTTATACATAGTGAAATAAAATTTTAATAGTTTTGTATCTAAGATGTGTTAATGCAGCAACATACAATCCTAAAGTGTCTATTCGCATTTTAGGTATACATGAGAGCTGTTCCTGTTAAACTTCTTTGTGGTTTAACTGGCTTCAAAGATAAATAACATCATTGTGATGAAGAGATCACAGATTCCTTCTTCTTCTTCTTCATAATCGTACGCCTTTGTGAGAAAATTTAACTATCTGAGGAGAAATATTGTTTTTCGAGTACCCAGAGGTCAGCCCCATGGAAAGTCAAGGATTATTTGCCATTTAAGGTCATAGTAGTAACTTCTTAAACATTATCTAATCAAATATTTACACTAAATATCTCTGTGAGTCTATGAGAGACTGAGAGTGTCTTTTTGCTGGCAATTTTTTTTTAACTCAACTATGTCTCAAATGTTACTTATTACACATCTAATATTACATCTTTTAATCTGCTGACTTTGTCCTGCTGCATGAAAGACACACACAAACATTACTGGATGCTATAGGTACCGCAAATATTCATACTTTTGTCCTCTCTTTATTGCCCTGTTTTTCTTATTCTCATTCAGACACAATAGTTTCACAGAATAGCTCTCATTTATGCATCCTCGCGGTTGGATGAACGAAGACTGATTTTTCATATTTCAATTTCAATTCAATTTCCAAAGGTCCCGAAGAAGTAAAATTTGATTTAGCCCAAGATGTTTATTTGTCTGATAATTATTAGTCATTTCTGGGGTAGAAGCGTCTGGGTTCACATTCATTTAACTTGATAATACTAAACTGGGTGATGACTTTTTACGATATCTGTAACAATATTAGAGACAATTCATCTTCAACATAGACTGTAAAGTTAGGACAGTGAATTTTACACACACACACACACACACACACACACACACACACACACACAAAGGCAGAGAGTATGTTTCCTATACCTGTCTAATAGCTGATGACACTATATGAAAACTTTTGAACATTGAATATCTAACAGTGATATTTCATAATGTAGGATTAGGCAAACCTTGTAGCTGTACAGTGATGACATAACATAGAGAGAGCCGGATGTGTATCTGCAGCAGTGATAGAGGAGGAGCTGAAAAATATGAGATCTTTAATTTTTCATGTCTGCCTGAGGCTGGAGTGGATACAGGCTGTCTGTCACTGTTTCTGCTATGAGTTTCAGAAATAGCAGGAAAGATTAGAACCGTAGCTACGAGCTGATACTCAACAGATAATCAAGCATACAAACACACACAGAACAAAACACAGAGATCACAAAACTAGAACAAAGCCCTGGCAATCTGTACCGCCAACCTTTCAACCAGAGTGGAAGTGTTCACTAGATCTGAAAAAGTGGTCTGTGATGCCTGCACTTTGTAGTGTTTTCAATTCTAAATCAAATCAATCAGTAAACACCCGTATGTCTGCTACAAAGCACCATTTTTATGCATTTTACATGCAGAGATGATGAATAGTTTATTAGACATCCCACTCTTTCAGATGCTGACGCATTGAAATGCTTTTATATTCAATCAGAGAGCAAGTAAGTACTCGGGAAACCTCAAGTAAAGAGCTGAAAATTGAGCCATGAGCCTGTTAACATGGTGCAGTTTCTTCTCTATGACTTTCACAGAAATGAAGAGCAATACAGAGAGAAAGAGACTCAAAAAGACAAAACCAAAGGGCTTTTCTAATCCCTGCCTGTGGTTATGATGTCATTTCAGACACAGCACTATATTTTGCTGCTTTGTCATGCCACTGCTGATGTTGTGGGACGGGATGTCTGAGTGAGGGTGAGTTTGGGGGGGGTACTATAGCCGCATTGATTGCAGTGCAGATAGCGTCAGGAGCTACACTTTTGATGGTTTCATTCATGCTTTTTCTCTGTCTCTTTCTGCTTCACTCTCCCTATATCATAGGAAGCTACTGTCTGTGTCTGGCTCTGTGAGATAAGATGCTGGCCTTCACAGGTAGATGGCTTATCATAACCCACACACAACACTGGTCCTCCATAACGTCAGAGAGGCTGACAAGTGATGTCATATTATGATCCCAGTCTCAGTTGCTTTAGATCATTCAGTGTGCCTTCAGCTCTGGTCTTCTAGATATGAGAGCAGAAAGGTAAATAAAGTCTTGCTTCAATCATCAGTTGTGGAAGTCAATAAATACAAAAGCCAATTTAGAAATTGGCACATATCAAATGTGAGTTTTGGTCTTTACACAGAGGATGCAAAGTCTCCTAGGTCTGGTATTCCAGAGTAATCTATCTAAAAAACTGCCAGAGTAAACTCATTGGAAGGAGGATTTAATTGCATTTTCCAAATAAGCAGATTGGTTTGTAACACTGCGTTGTACAGATCTATTACTTCCATAGAGCCAGCTGACAAGACACATACCATCATACATAAGGTTATGATGGTCTTGATGTGCTGTGAGGTGTGGCAGACAGCAAGGCCAGTTCAGGTGGAAACATGGACTCAATTTGTCATGGACCACACAACTCAGCACAAACAAAGATTAAATTGAACCCATCACTCATGTTGTGCCTCACTCATGCACAGCTTTTATATTCCTCTGTTCCCTTGTTCCAAGTCTCTATCACTTTTTCTTCTGCAAATAAGTATAATTTAACATTTGCTCTGCCCTCAATCTTCTGAATTGTCACATTGCCGTGTGAGTGCTGTTTACGCTGCCCTTCACATAAGGGAGTCTCTGGAAAGACTAGGAAGCATTTTAATTCATTTGACACAGCCCACAGCTTGTATTTGTGAGGTCCAGTATTACACTGCTGTGATGTTTTGATTTTTCATTCTGCGGGGTGTTTGCTAATATGGATTCTATTGATATTCCTGCTTGTGCTTCTGGTTAGCAGTGAACTAGCTTATTCAAGCAGCACTCAAACTATTGAGTGCTGTGATACATAAGAGGGTCTGCTAAGTATCCTGTACATAAAGGGAATATTTAGACTCAGTTTTATTGACACAGTAAGTCACATTTCAACACCCATCAAAAATGGAAGTGCTAGTTGTGTTTACTGAAAAAAAAAAAGCATCTATGCTTATTTTTTCATTGATTTTGTTTACGATTGCTGATATACTTGCATGCATCATATTTCAAATATCCATGTAACTTTTTTTTTTTTACCATTCTGGCCACTTACACACAGTGGAAACAAGCACTAAAATCAATAATGACATATTACCACCTTTTTTTGATAACTATGTTTGAAAGGAGTTGCCATCAACAGAGCAAAAGTTGTATCATCCCGCTTTTTACTACCATTACCTGGTTGCCGTTGGGGGTCAAACAGGCAATGTATACTGAGATGTTCACATATATAATAGATTACAGTACAATACATAAAAGTTGCTCGGAGAGAAATCTAAAGGATTTGTTAAAATGTTCTGTTTTGGTGAAGAGGAACTGCAGAATTCTTCAATAACTTTCTGTGGTGACATGTGATTCACTGCTAATGTAAAAAAACTGACAAAAATTATACATTAGGTTATGTTACATTAAGCATGAATAGTGTTATTTCCCAGTTCATTACCATACAATGCACAAACCTAAAAGTTGAACCAATATTGTGTCAGTCTTTTATTTGGGTAAAATTTATATACCACTATTTAAATCACATTAACTCACAATCACATAAAATCAATACTAATGGTTATAATATGATTATTTTGAAGAGCAGTAAACACATATATATATTCCATTATAGCTTTATTTCACCAGGAGTATTATCTTTTATTTACCAACTGGAAAGACAAAGTATGTGATTGTCTCTCCTTCCAGAAACAAAAAACAGCCATTTCTTCTCTCCAGTCTACTTCTTCAATAAATCCCTCTGCAAATGACACATGAACTCTTTGCATTTGTGCAAATGCTCACCCACGATATGGAGGAAAAAATGTGTTATATCATTGATATTCCATTGAAACGCAATCCACTAACAAAGCCTGTAGCAGAAATTGTGAGGGGGAGGGGGGTTAAATTTTGTTTCAATTGGAGAAAAAAAAACCAACAACAACTGTGCAGACAAAGATTATGCATAATCACAATAATCATTTTCACCTGTGTATTACTTATTTTGAAGTGAATACAGTGTGATGTCTAATGACTGCACCACCTAGAAGGCGATAAAAGGACAGGCAAATGAACTTCAGAGATGAATCACATTCATTGACAGAGAGCATGAAGAAACATAATGTCTGATTTGATTAATTAGCAAAAATCGCTCTCTGACTTTGAAGGTAATGGAATCCTTCACACGGTCAGACAATATTAATATCTGTGTTATAACATGGCAATAAAGCAGAAACAGTTCAAGAGCCAGCACGCAGACTTTGTGCTCATTTTATGCCTTTCTCTATTTTCATACCTTTTTTTTTCCCCAAAAGGTTGTGGGGTTCCTGCTTTGCCACTAATGAAACGTGTCCAAACAGTGTTAGCACCAAGCTCCAATAATATGATTGTTGCCACTGTCATACTGTCAGATGGGCAGTTTGGAAAATGTGCATTGACCCTGACATGGAGGAACAGAATTGTTTGGGCTGTATTTTGAGTAAAGCTCATCTGACAGCAGCTATAGCTCTGTCAGATAATGGGATGATTTGTCAAAAGCACAACAGTAATCAGCTAAATGATATCAACGGGTGCTTTGGATTTTACAGTAGGTTTGTGGATGAGCAGTTCTCATCTCAGAGGCAAGCACTCATGCCCAGCATGCCTCCAGAAATTATGTTGAAGTCATGACTGCAGCGGTTTAATTGCCATTACTGGTATATCATGCTGAGTGGCCTCCAGCATGCCCCAATCAAACACCTCAAACACATTTGCTGCTAATGATTTGGATTGGACACTGTGGAAAACATTACCTCAAAGTTAATTTTTCTAATCAAGCCTCCTGAGCTGCTTAAAACCCTGCCAACTTTCCCATTTCCTTTCATATGCTCATTAAGTCATTAGTGAAATCAGCCACCTCCAACCTGATGTCCGAGCAATTATGGTTCTCGGTTGCCCAGTGACATTTGACGACGCAACTTTGTATGCCATTTTTTCGGAGTCCGCTGGGACAGCCTGACCTTTGAGGTGCAACAAGAAACAATCATCATTTAACTAAAGTGGCTGTCTCAAAGGTGACTGTTGAGCTCCATGTCTGCATGAGAGAGGTCATCCTTTCCACCTGTTTCTTGGCAAAAACCTAAATGGCCCAAAACACAGGAGACTGTATCATGACTGGACAGGTAAAATTTGCAGAACATGGTTAATTTTGGGAATACAGTGTCAAATATCCAATGTTTCCTCAACAGCTTGAGAAAAGTTCCTGTTTTGCTGAGAGGCTGTTTTATAATGTGATCACAAAAAGGGCCAGGAGAAGTGACCTTGGAAGGAGATGATGACAATGGGACTGTATCGTGCAAACAGCATAAAAAGCATACACAGCAGTCTCTCTCTGTGGGCTCTGATGCTCTTTCCATTTCAAAAGGACATTAGGGCTAATGGTAATGGTATCTTAGAGGTTTCAAAGGCTCTTTCCAGTACTGCCCTATACACTAGCAGCAAAAGAGCACAGTCCATTAAGAAAGTAAACAATGGATATTTTTCATAGGCCACACAGGGCAGAGGGTAAACATCACTGTACCAAAAACAATTAACATCAAATAATCTTCTTTAGCTATTTGCAAATGCTAAAAAGATGCTAAAGGTAAAAAAAAACCAAAAACAAACCATTTACATTGTGCTTAATAAACACAAACAGCCCAATTACAATTGTAGGAAGAGATTTTTGGTGGTGATAAGGACTAAATATTTCCAGCAAGATACACACAAAGTCATTAACATGACTGCTTGACATTTAAGCAGTGGTTCCTGGAAACAAAGGTTACAATAGATACAGAGAAATGCTGTGTGGGAAAAAAAATAAATAAAAAAAAACAAAAATGGTCTTTTGTATGTGTGCATGTGCATTGTATGGGTGGATGAGCAGGTTTTTCCATATTGCTTAGATGAGAAGCTGTGAATTTTACAGAAACACGGTGTTTAACACCTTTTATTAGACTCTTACCACAGCTGTGAGAACCTGTGCAGTTTGATCCACCATGGGATTAGAGGTGGCCACAGTCTCTTTGTGATTCAGCAACTGCACTGAGTTGACAGGAACAAAGAGATAAGCTTGCCATTCTGCCCACTGACTGTGAAGTCAGCACAGCTAATTAGCACTTCTGTACCCTGCCGATTAATTTATTTGGCGTAGCTTCATTTATTCAATCGAGTAAAAGTAATTCATTTGCAGAGAGTTTAATTGTTTTCGCTTCACAAGTTTCCTAACCAGAGCCATTTTCTCATAGATATTATTAAAAGCTGTTTGCTTCATTATAACCGGTCAACCGTGCAGTGGATGATGTACAATTGTTCCCTCCAGCACCTTTTTCTCAGATCTATACTGCCATTGTAAAAACAGCCTTTGAGCAAAGTGTGTAAATAAACTCAACACTGGCTGCTCAAAAAGGGTCAATAAAACTGCAACCTGAAATGCGTTTAGAGATCCTCATTGTTCATCCTGCCCCTGTGATTTGCAAGGATACCCTGGCCAATCAATACAAGGACCATTAGGCTTAACAAACCTGGTGCGTCTATAAACTGCCCACATGTTCCACAGGGCAGCAACATCTACTGTAGCACAGCCTGCCTACCTGCAATGGCTCAAACTATATTCTGATGGTGATTTTCCTGTTAATATGAGGAACATTTCACATGTCAAATTCATTTGCATGCCGTGGTTTCATAGTTGCGCATGCTGACGTAGATAACCCACGCAGCTTTGTGCAGTAATATCTGTAATGTATGTGTGCGCGCAAGCTCCATTCATACAACACTATCCGCCATGATTTGACATTAAGCAAAGGGAGTAATACATGTCTGTGTTTTTCCATAATAAGAAGCTCTATTACAGCAGCTTTTTTTTTTGTAAATCACTGTCAGTCATCTCACTCTCTTGCAACAAGCTTTGGATGGCTCCAAGAATGAGTAATGAAACTTGACAGAAACGGGGGGGGGGGGACAATAAAGAAGCCATAGCCTTATATGGAATGCTGACATCGAGCATCAATATTTGACATTGAAAAACCATACAAGCTAGGATGCTTAAAAAGCCCAGTTGTAAATGATTATATAGTGATCAAAACCTACTCCTACTAAAAACAGGACAACACAGTTCCTATTGCTTGCAACTTAACTCAACATCATAGCAGTACCACAATGAAAATTATGTCTGCAGTAGACAGTCTGGTTTTAAAATGCTAGCAGAGTTCAGATGTGAAGCACAACATGGAAACTGTTATTAAATTAAAACCCACAAAAAACATTTTTCTCTGTTTCACACACATAGGCACCTGAGCAGAAAAGCACTGAGAAATCCTGCAACACACAATTTTGTTTCAACACTTGATTGTCTTACTTAGCCTCACTGCCTTTGTAATGGGTAATTGGTTGTCATGACAAACACTCAGTCTATTCATAGCTCAGAGGCTTTGTGCAACAACCCTTTGTAAAAATGTTTGAAGACAGGATGTGAAAGATTTCTCTGAGGCTCCAAAAGTCGAATGATGAAATTAAATGATAAGCTATTATTCCTCATGTCTAGGGCTCCTTTGGGCAAAAATTAACCCCAGCTTTTGGTTGCATATGAGAAAACAGTGTAATAAAGGTCCCTAACAATATAGTCTACTCATGAAGTGACTTAACTCTGTTTCTGCAGAGAGAAGTTAAATAGTTTTTTGGGTTTTATATACTGATAAAAACAAGAAAAAGGAGCAGAAACATCATATCACAAATACAGCGTTGCATTAATGACATTTGTGTCATGCTGGTATATTGCAGAGACACTGGGAAGCAGGACTTTACAAGTGTTTTTCACTGCAAGGTATACACAATGTCATAACATGCAAGTATCGAACTCAGCAGGCAGCATTCTCAAGGAACGCCAGCTGTTTGTTACATGAACACCTGCATTATTTAAGTTGCAAGGGAATGAATGGAGAAGACAATGAACTATCTGTGATCCCCAGGTCACATTCATATAACAAAAGGAATGAACAGATGGTCTTGTTGCTGGCATTGACCAACCAGATTCATCCCTTTCATCGCTTTATTCAATGAGTTTGCAGTATGTTCATAATTCATTGATAGCCACAGTTGTATGATAACATGCTCAAATCATCTATGTCTGAACAGATATCTTTACAACTCGCAGAAAAAAAATACCTTGCTTTCCAATCCAGGAAATATTATGGTTTAAAGTTAAGTTAAATTCTTTTATCATTGTTTGAGGGGAAAATGTGAAAATCATATTTTGGTACTCAGACCTACAAAATCTAGCAGGTAGGCCAATGGCTAAGTGTGAGGGAAGCAGATCAAGGTTTAAACACAACATTGACATAACATTGTAACTCGGTTGTATGTAGTACGCTATTGTTGCAAACATGATAGCAAGCACACATCCATTCATTTATCTACACAGGCTTGAGTCTCATTAAGTCATTCAAATTCCTGTACATTTCATCTCCTCTGGAGGATTACTCGTCTATCGTGCAATATTCATATTCATTCCATTTCATTTATTTAACATTACATTTGGAAGAAACCAACTTCGTTCATTGACTTACCAACAGCTGTCTCCCACGGTGGAAGGAAATGGCAGTTGGAACTTTTATTTTGCTCTCGGGTGCATCATTTCTTTTCCTCTGCAGAAGTTAGCATGCTAATCAGCTAGCCTCTGTCCAGGACGGACTCCTCACTTTCTCACAGAATCGGTGAGGGTGTTACAACCATTTATCATTTAAGGCTGGAGCTTTTGGCAAAACTGAAAAGGAAACAGCTGTTAATTCAAAGGATGGCTATAGTTAAAAATAGCAATCGTCCCTGTTCGGACATATTTAGCAATTTACATTTCTATACTCTGATTTTCTACCACTTATCCGCCAGAGTCAAGGGCGGTGCTGGAGCTAATCACAGCCCCGCCCCTCGCATCCGGGCGAGGGCGGGGCCACCCTGGACAGGTCGCCCGTCCAACACATAGAGACAGGCTGTGTCCGAAACCACCCCCTCACTCCCTACTCCCTACTCCCTATATAGGGAGATGAATGTAGTGGACTATATAGTGAACTCATTCACAAAATGAACAATCGCTTTCGGACACTACTTTTGGCGCCGTTAATCGTGTCATCGATGTCGCGCAATTAAAACGTACCCAACTCACGGCTAAAGACAGGAAAAAAAAATCAGTTTAGCATTTTGTTAAAGGCTTTTGATAATCTGATGTCCGATTATACTGTTTTGCACGATGTTAATGCTGTTTTCATTCATGTAAACAGTACGTTTAATCGCCTTCTTTTTGAAATGTGCTATAAAATAAACTATTCTGGTCTGCTGGAATCGCCATTTTCGCCGCGAGCGCAATGCATCATGGGATATCTTGCTTGGGTTAGTGACCATCGGCTATTCACTACTTTTCACAATGCATTGTGGGATACTTTCAGTGCACTACCTTTTGTCGCAAAAGATTTCGGACACCACTAGAAAACGACGAGCTCCCCATGTAGTACACGAATTAGGGATTGGGGAGCGGTTTCGGACACAGCCACAGAGACAAACAAACTACCGGCCATTCAAAGTCACCGATCATCCTCGACAAGCATGTCTCAAGTATCAGAGTACTTGAAAGAAACCAGAGCAGGCAAACTCCATACAGAAAAGCCGCAGGCTGGGGAATCGAACCCATGACCTTCCTGCTGTGAGGTAACAGCGCTAACTGCTTTGGTTCACAAACATAATTTGTATGCAAACTTGTAATTTAAATTCTGAAATACACGCGCTCTGCTTCACAAATGTAATTTTGAGGAACACTAATATAAATTCACGGAGCATACGAATTGCTCAATGTGCATTTACGAAATCTGTACGATGGCCCTGACGTAGCAGGTCAGCCAACGTCACCATTGGCTGAAAAAGCTGTCAATCAAATGTATGTTTCTGATTGACAGATTCATCAGCCAATCATAAAGCTCCTTACATTTCTCATACATTTGAGCACGTAGCCGTGTTGTGTTGTGTGTACGTTTGCAGAGAAGCGTGTATGTCCCTCTCTCCGGTGAATGGTATGAGAAGTAACGCTGCAGCCATAAAAGTACTGTGTTGTCATGTTGGAAGGAAGAAAAGAGCTGAATAAAGCTTCGGTCCATGTGTTCAACTACTCCGCCTCTCCTTTTCTGTGTGTGCGAAATTAGCCCGGACTGCAGGACCATGGTAACCATACCATGGTTACCAGCGTCAACAAGCCAAGCTAAAGTGAAACGAGACTTAGCGTAATAGGTAGCTACACTATCATAAACTGGGTTAGCTAAGGTGCGCAGCCGAGAGAGAGAGCTAGAACGCATTGCTAATCGTTCAATCCGATTCTATTTTGTGTTTATAAACCTTTCATCAACTAATCTCTACAAAAGCGAGGTGTTTGTCTGTCATGTTGTGAAGTAAAGCAAATTGCAGAGTAAAGGTGAGGCAGCATGTCTCTGTATGTCTTATTGTTTGCCTGTTGTGTGAATGATGCATGTAAGTGAATGTCCCTCAGGATAAATAAAGTATATATTTATCACATTTATAATATCCAAATAATATCATATAATATTGCACCTGTATATGGATGTAAATTAAAAATACAGATGGAGGTTGCTGATCTACCAGTTTTCTGCCATGTGCATTGAGCAGCACGGTGGCATAGTGGTTAGCGCTGTCACCCCCAAATAAGAAGGTTGTGGGTTCGATTCCCAGCCCCAACATGTCTAGGTTAATTGGGTGTGGATAGTCTGAGTGATGGACTCAGAGTCCAGACCAGACCCCTCCAGAGACTGGACCTTTCCAGTGCCTAGAGACCAGACCCAGCCCCCCCCAAGAGACCGGACCCCTCCAGAGACTAGACCAGACCCACCCCCCCAGAGACTAGACCAGACCCACCCCCCCACAGACTGGTTCTTGTAGGGCCTCTTTAACTGAAGATATCTTTCAGCTATAAACATGTCTGTAGCAAAATTGCCTCAGTGTATTGTATAATGACAATAAAGCTACTTTCATTTCCTGATATATATTTTTTATACTTAAGTAATTTTTTAAGCAAATACTTTTCTACTTTTACATAAGTAATATTTTGACTCAGCTACTTTGACTCATATTGGAGTAATATTTGACAAGGAGTATCTGTACTTTTACAAGCCACTAGCCCCCACTTTATTAGGCACACCTGTGAACCAACTTATTCATGCAATTATTCAATCAGTCAGTCATGTGGCAGCAGCACAGGTCATAAAATCATGCAGGCTGAGGTCAAAGACACCTTAGCCGATGTTCACATTAAACATCAGAATGGGGACTTGGGTTGTGATTGTTGGTGCCAGACTGGCTAGTTTGAGTCTTTCTGAAAGTTTTGATATTCTGTGGTTTTCACACACAACAGTCTCTGTGATAAACCTTGAGTCCACACCAGCAAAAGACCTCATCGGGTTCCACTTGAGTTCTCAAAATTTCAGAATTTCTAAATTCCTACACAACAGTAGGGTAGGAATTAAGTATGAACGACAGAAGTCAATGAAGCCAACATGCCTGGAATCAACAGTATAAGCTGGTGGTGATGTTGTAATGTAATATTTTCTTGCTTTGATTAGCTGAAATTGTGAATGAGGAGTGGGAAAAAAAAGAATCTTAGAGAAACTTATCTCACAATTTTTCATTTGGAAACTATTCCTTTTTTTCTCCAAAATGCAGGTTTCAGTGCCTTCTCAACTGCTCGTTTTCCTCCTTCTATCAGAAAAGAAGAACAACTCTCAAGTAAGAGATATAATAAAGTGCTGAGCTGTTTGGAGGGTTGAACACACAAGAAGTGAAATCAATGGTTTCTTTGTCTGGTTGTGTGAAAGAGAACATTGATGAAATTACACTCGCTTGTGCAATTATATTACTCAGAGATATAAAACAGACACAGAGAACAGGAGAGGGACATAAATAAATGAAAGAGCGAGAGTATTGCTGAAGTTGCTTTTTTCTTTTTCACTTTAGGCTTGAAATACAAGTGATATGGCCAGACGGTGACATCAAACTAGACTGACAAACACATTTTTAAATGTATAGATATTAATCAAGTAGGAAGGACATGGCTGGTGCTCAGGCTACTGCAGTGATTGATACATGGTGACTGATTGATTGATTTAGTTCCAACAAGCAGTGAGTTGGCATTTACTGACACCCATGGAGAAAATCCATGCTGACAAATCCTTTCATTCAAGCACCTTTAGGACAACACCGATTAAGTCAGCTGCCACAGACACATACACACCCACAAACACAAACACAAACACGCACACACACTAATTCATGTTTAACCCCTTCATCATGCATTCATAGAGCACAGTCTTCCATCACTCCAGGGAGGATAACAGATGAAGTTTTCTGTCTATCATCCTGAGCAAGTGTCCTTTCTCAGAGGGACAAAGCCTCCTGTTTTCCCATGTAAAGAGATTAGTTGATTCATAAAAAACTTCACACTAAGTCATCTAATGTTCAACATGGCAACTGCTCTTGAATTTTATTCCAACCTTTTCCAATTATTTTTTCATCCCTATCAAAATTCTGTTCAATCTGAGTTTAAATAGCTACCCAGAGCCAGGAAAGATGGAAACATATTTTTCTAGTTAAGTGCTCTGGAGTGTTTTGTTTTTCCACTCATCTCTCTAACACAGTTGAAATCCTCTGTTGCTGATTAGAAATTATGATTGCTTCAAATTTGAAAAATAAATATGCCATCAAAATATGTTTTTCTAATTAAGTGTTATTAACAGACTACATTTGTTTTAACAGTATTACAACATATTATATCATACAGACATGAGTTTTTAGGATGTAAAAAAATTAAGAGTTTAAATGTCATGCTCAGAGCCTAACCAGACCCAAGGGTGTTGATTTTTTAGTTGCCCAGGGTGCTGTGCTATGGTTTAAAAAAAAACAACAAAAAAAAAACTCTGCATTTGGCAGCTGCTCCTTTAAGTTTACACACACACACTCTTGCACGCACATCAATCTCCTCTGTCACAGTATCCCTGCCTGTCACCATGGTAACACCCTAAAGCTACAGCTGTCTGAAAGATGGACTTTTGACAGGAGTCACTTGGTGTGATTTGTGGATTTTGGCCATCACATAAGACTGCACATACACATGCTGGATGACAACTTTCTTTAGGACATAGTTAGTAATAAACACTGGATTCAGGATCTCATTCCTCTGTGCGTAGTGTGTAACAATACCAGTTTTAAGTCCTCTATGATGTTATATTGAGACAGCTGTTGTTTAATTTGAAGTGAGATTATTTTCAACAGTTCTCATCTCATCTCTTCTCTCTTGAATCCCTGCTTTAACAGACTGCTTTTATATGTTTTAGCTATGTTTTTCCTGTGCAGCTGTTTGTGGTAGACGTCTACATTTGAAGAGGGTTTGTATTGATCTGGGCCAAGAACGGGACAAGAGATTGATCGTAATGCGTGACAGACCTATTTCCTAAACTCATAAGCATGCCCTTCAGAGAATGCCTCAGGTCGGATAGAGAAATAAACGAATGAAAATTACCTGTTTGCAGTGGCTTCACAAATCAATGATGAAGCAGCCTTGTAAAAGACTCCCTGAAATGGCAGAGAAATGGAGTGGAAGCTCTGAGGAACATTATAGTATCAATGAGTCTTCCTTTATCATTTGATTGAGATGTCATATTCATTACAATATCTGGTTGAGTGCTGTGAAAAATAAAGAAAAGATACTAACGATTGAAGTCCAATCAAAGAGATTCAAATTATTCTGTAGAAAGAGTGTTAAATATGACGTTCTGTCAGGTTATGGTTATTCATGATGCCTCTAGATGACATTTTTGTGTGTCTGTGTGTCAGATATACAGACTGGCAGAGAGGGAAACAATAACATTATATTTCACATCATTTCAGACTTTTAAATGGGAAGCATGTAATGTGTAAAGGTTTGGTACTGAAGAGAAAAAAAACATTTATCTAGTAAAAATCATGAAAACTGAAATCAAAGCTTCAAGCCGCAAATTATACAAAGATGTAGAATTTTCTAAGGAAGTCTAGCACACATCGACATACTTCAAGCAACACCTAACTAAGCTGTAAGACTGCAGGTGTACCAGTCTAAAGTAAGTTTTAAAGAATTAGTAACATTCAATTAATTGCTGACTCATATTCTCAGAGAAAATAAGTATATGTACTTCATCAAACAAAAAAACACTAACAATTTGTTGTGTAGATTGCTGCTATTTTAGTTGATAATTATTAATCTTTCTCTTTCTTGATTTAGATTTTGCATGTTCCTTCCACATTAAGTCTCTTAGCTTTTGGTTTTAACAAGTGCTGTTATAGTCACCAGTTACTGAGGAATTAATTACTAATAAGAATTTATTAATCATGAACTTATTTTTGCAGCACAATATTCCCATCATTGGATGTATCGGTTCTTAGTACAAAGTAAGTCTTAATGTAATAGGTAAGTGGTTCATGATGGAGCAAAAAAAAAAATTTCTACTAGCATTAAGCTTGATACTTCAATAAAAGGCTACAAATTTTATTATTTATCTGTAACAAGAGAGTCTAAATGTCTGCAGATATATGCAATGAGTTTGACAGTACCAATTATGGAAAAAGGATTGATCTGGATAACAAATTTGTTTCCATTTAAGACATTTACATTTTGGATTATCATGAAAGGAGTTTTATTGAGTAAGATGATCTGTAAGACTAGGTAGCTAATCAACAGGGTTATCAGACTGCAGAGTATGATGGGCTGAATGTGTCCAGGTTTTCATTCAAACCAGACCCCATACCACTAAAAGCAAGACTTAAAAAGAGACTGGCTTCAGTCTTTCATGCCTCAGTCACAGTAGAAGTCCATTCTCTGAAAGAAAAGGCAAAATAAAAATATAAAATTAGATCCTGGAAATGCTGACTAACACCTGTTACAGCAGAAATTGAAAAGAGAATTTAAAAAAAATATAATGATTTTATAATTAAGAGCTAGACAACACTCACAGATGTGGGAATGGTCACTGTGTCTTCTGTAAACTTGTGTATCTCCTTCATGACAGTTGCAGGGAAGTACCCAATGATTCCCATCTGGTCCACATACCGCTCACTGTAAACCTGCCAATGAAAATAACATGGCTTCTCTGCTGTATGGATTTAACCTTGCTTCATAAACTTGACTTGATATAAATGCTTACTTATTTCAGATACAATGAAATATGAACCAAATGTCTGTCCAGACATTTTGCTCTTGTCAGGAAGGCCAGAAAGTTTATATTCAGTTGGCTCAGCCGCTGCACATCTTTTGTGCCTTTGATAAGTGATTGCATGGGTACAGTGTAACACAGCTAAACAACACATAAAAAAATATGCACATACACTTCCAGACCAGAAGTCTCCGGCGCCCTCCTCTGGTACGAGTTTAGAATACACATAAACCATTTGACCCTTCTTGATGTTTATAAATCTGCAGTCAGGAGCAATGAAATCATCCAAAGCTGTGGCCAGGGAGAGAACATCTGATGAAAAACAGAAAACAAAGTATAGAAGGGAAATGCATGCTATTAAACACCCAATTTTCAAAACATTGCATTTTATTTACATTGATTTTAATTTATAGGCTAAATATATTTCAGGTTACACTGCATGCTTGTTTTTCATGTACTGACTTACATGAGCACTCTGCGTCTCCACAAATCTTGTTGTCTGCTAACTTATCCATGGTTGCAGCCCTTGCATACTGGTGCAGTAATCCCACACAGAGCAGAATTACCAGTGGATAACTCATGTTGACCAAAAGAGCAGAACTAAAAGATTGTTGTGCGTGTGGAAGTTTGAAATAACTTAAGGCTATAAAACTCCCTCCTTGTCTCAGCCAGGACTGGATGGGCTGAGCCCCTACATCAGAGGTCGCCTGGCCAATCAGTAGTGAGTTTCACTCTGAAACTATTCATTTCCTCACAGGGGAGTTGGCTTACGTTTTGCTTTTTCTTTTCTTTTTCTTTTTTTTCCGCAGCACCAAGCAGTCACAGATATGAGCTTTGTCTTGAGTTTTGTAAACTTCACAAATTTAAACAGAACATGATATTTTTTTCTGTTTCTGAAAAAGAACTTGTGTTTTTGGACAGATGAAAATGTCCTATGAGAGAAGCTTTTAAGGTATTTTATGCAACTAGTATTGAAATTTAATAATCATGCAAAAACCAATTTAAAATGACTTTGGAAAATGTTGAGCTTTGGGGATCCTCTCAGGTCAGTCTTGAGGTTTGAGAAAAAATATCTCAAATAAAGATAAGCAAATACAGGCTGTGGTGCAATAACACCCCTTATCAACCTCCAGAGGTGTGTGTAAAGAAATCAATCTGTGCTGGATGCAATAATCATAGGAAGCACATTACTTCAGCCTGAAGAGGTGAAAATGATGCCACCATTAAAAACATGTCAATAATAGGAAGAGAAAATGAAAAGTACCGACGTTTGTTGGTGACAACTGGTTCACCTCAAAGTGTCACCCAGATGTGACTTTAATAAAT
Organism: Remorina albescens; assembly: GCA_034769265.1. Taxonomy (NCBI): domain Eukaryota; kingdom Metazoa; phylum Chordata; class Actinopteri; order Carangiformes; family Echeneidae; genus Remorina; species Remorina albescens. The sequence continues at coordinate 10,699,051 of CM068491.1, read as the reverse complement.
TTCCAAAACAAAACTAAAAAAAAAAAGAGAGAGAGAGAGAGAGAGAAAAAATAGCCAAATTAGCATTGCAAAACAACCCCCAAACGTCTGTATGAGCTGTATGAGTAAAGCAGTCATTTTTCCGTCTAACACCTGATGGCACTCTTGGACCCCTGCTGTACACAAGAGACTGCAACCTCCCAAAACTATTTAGTTGGTTTTTGCCAAGAGGGGTAAAAAACTGAGACTCTGGTATGACCAACAACATGTTTATCTGAGGTTTGAGGGAATTTCATGGGATAATATTTCACTGTAATTACATATGGTAGACAAGATTGGTGGACCACACTAATTTAAACTCAACGTTGACGAATAACACATTCAATAAATTCACCCAAGATGCCAGAGCGCGATAGGGCCAGCAGCCAAATGCAATTGATCAATGTGACTTTTGTTGGCAAAATAATGAAACAACTGTGTAAACAAATAATGTTTTGTATCATTCCATTCTAATACACACTTGAAAATGTAGTATTCTTTAAAAACGCCAAGCTATGCGTTATATTTAAGGATCCATGTTATATTTTAGTCAAGGAGCCATAGTCTGAGTTTTCTTTCTTGTTGCATCAGATTTTAAACACCAGGCTGGCTAAAGTCTTTGTAAACAAGTATGCAATTATTTCCCTTTTTTTTTTTCACTTTGAAAGCGCTGCAAAACTGTGTCTATGTGCGCTCACAGCAGCGCAGCTAGCCGGGCGGTGTTTTTAAAAAAAGAAGGACGGAACAACAGGGATGCCCAAGCTTTAAAAAAAAAAAAAAAGAAAGGAACCACCCGCGTGCGCTGTAAGTGTGTACAAATCAAACAAACACCAGGACTACGTCATCAGCTGCGAACTCAAAGCGACAGTCTCTGTCCGGGCTGTTATTGTTCGGTTTGAAGAGTTTCGGGGTGGGCCGTGCTTGGCTTTTATTTTAGGGGCTGTAAGTGACCACTGGCTGGTTAATAACACTCAAAAGCAAACAAATGCTTGCCTAGGTCGAGATATATTTGAACCAATATTGCGTTTTATTTACCCAGGCAGTGGTAAGCTAACAACTTAGGTCCTAAAGTAGCTGATGGATGCGCGGGTATCGGACTTATTCGGCTCAGGAAATGGACTTGGATCTGGATCTTCAGGTGTCTCCGCTTCTAACATGAAGCTTGGAAATGGCCTCGGCGTGCCCCCCAAAAAGGCTGGTGCTAAGAGCAAGAAATCCAAAGCCCGCTTCTCCCGCACCTTCAAACCAAGCAATAACACCCCTTATCTACCTCCAGAGGTAAGAAAGGAAATAGTGTTAACGGCGCACAATTTACGCCCTATAACAATAAACAATGTTAAATAAAATGCATAATTCCATTGTGGCGTGTTGTGTTGTAATAGGTTGGATGTTTCATCGCATTTCCGGTGGTCGGGATAAGCCGTCCTAACCTGACTCGCCTCTGAAATTACAGTGACACGTAGCCAGTCTGAAAGGCGACGGGAAATGAATGAGAAGCTCACATTAACGTTACCAAATATTTCACCTTATTTAAACCCACACGTTTCCCGGCGGTTTTGTAGTATGAAACCAAAACTGTGTTCAATGAGAAGCTACTTGCTCTAGTTTGCTAGTGTATTACTAGCTAGCAAGCTAAAGGAACAGCTGTGTTTGTAAATATCTAGCAGGGGGCGTGAGTCCACCGGGCAGACCCATCTGACTAATAATACTACAGTCTCAGCCAGAGTCTGTTATTACACAGTAACGCAACATTGCTTTGTTTGTAGTGTTATTAGCTGCCTGGACATAAACCCAGCCAATAGTTAATGTGCCCAATATTTATTTACATACGCCATGGAAAGAACTGCGTTGACCTCAAGCCGAATGAACTTAGCTCTCAACACAAATAAAAGTCCGTTTTAATATTTATCCAAGTTATTGCCAGCATGTAACATTGAAAAAGATTAGCAATACGCGCCCCCGATCATGAACCTGGCTTCAGGTGTTGTGTCAGCTGATCACCAGCTTCTCTCTTCTGAAATGATCATGACTGTTTTTATGTCAGACATATGTCTCTTTTGAGACATATTCCACCATTTCCACCTGGTTGTTTTGTTTTATTACATATTATTGATCTGTGTAGAGCAGTACTTTGTATAGCTGCCGGTGACTACCCATTCACAGTGCTGCACTGACCGCTCATTCAGTCAGATTGCTTTTCTCTGTGTCTTTTAACAAATCAATAGCCTGTTGTCACACTTTTCTACATTCTGACAGCTGTTGTTTCTGCCTTCTGTCTGTCTGGCTCTGTTTGTTTCTCTCCCTGTCTCTCAGGCTGAAGAGGGAAATATAGAATACAAGGTAAGCAAATTAGCTCCCATGTCATGCACGAACCTAGCTGTGTTTTGTCTAAAAGAAGTTATTGACTTCATTTTACACCATAATGATGAACAGTTCCCAATTGGACCAGCCTCTCTGTGTCAATAATCACTTTGACAAGCTTCAATTAGTATGTAGATAATGCAGTCTTACATGATATACGGTGGAAAACCAATACTCCAGTGGATTAGCAAGAACTTTTTAAGTCTCTGGACAGCTGCTTGGCCAACCAAAAACAAACTTACTCTTCTTGATTTTTTTATTTATTTATTATTGCTTTAGTCCTATTAACACGTCTGCATTAGAGTGGTTCAATCATTGACTCGATCCACTTATGTTTTGAGATCTAGGTTTAAGTTCAGCACTAATGTTTGAAGTCTCTCCTTCCCTCAGCTGAAGCTGGTGAACCCCACACAATACCGCTTTGAGCACCTGGCGACACAAATGAAATGGCGACTGCAGGAGGGCCGGGGCGAAGCTGTTTATCAAATAGGCGTTGAGGATAATGGCATGCTAGTGGGACTCTCAGAGGAGGATATGAGAGCATCACTGAAGACACTCCATAAGCTTGCAGAGAAGTAAGTTTAAAAAGGGTCTTTGTTTACTTTGTATAAGACACTACCACTAATTACAGTAATGATGAATACAAAAAAGAAATCTGAAAATTATTTTAATTCTAGAAATTTTGTGGTTTTAAAAGGGAAATTTTCTTTTTTTCTTTGACAGAGTTGGAGCTGACATCACTGTTCTCCGAGAGCGTGAAGTGGACTATGACTCTGATGAGGCTCGTAAGATTGCTGAAGTTCTCATTCGCAAGGTGCCAGATGACCAACAGGTTAGTGAGGCTACTGTGGAGTCTTGCTGGGGGTTTTTTTGTTTGTTTGTTTGTTTTGTCTTGGCTTTTGCTGCTGATGTGTACCATTATTTAAAAATGAAGTCTTAGCCTCTTATGTTTTTCCTACAGTTTTTGGACCTGCGAGTAGCTGTGCTGGGCAATGTGGACTCTGGCAAGTCCACTCTGTTAGGTGTATTGACACAGGGTGAGCTGGACAATGGACGGGGAAGAGCGCGGTTGAACCTCTTCAGACACCTTCATGAAATCCAGAGTGGACGTACTTCTAGCATCAGCTTTGAGATCCTTGGCTTTAATAGTAAAGGAGAGGTGAGAAAAAATCAGACATCAGGGTAAATGGTGTAAACACATTACATGCACCCGCGACCCGGAAACGGATAAGGGGTTGACGATGAATGAATGAATGAACATTACATGCACTTCAATATTTTGTTTTTATGATTATCACAGATTGTCATTGTTGAGGTGTTCCAATAAATCTGACACAAATACATGATTATGGTAATGTTATGTCGCAGCATCTACAAATAATGTTTTTAACTGATATCCAATCTAACCTACACCTCAAAATAATTACTGACAATTATGTTGGTGGTGTTTTTTTACCCTTAGGTTGTAAATTATAGCGAGTCACGGACAGCAGAGGAAATTTGTGAAAGTGCCTCAAAAATGATCACATTCATTGATCTGGCGGGTCATCACAAGTACCTGAAGACTACCATCTTTGGTCTCACCAGCTACTGTCCAGATTTTGCTATGCTGGTCGTGAGCGCAAATACTGGCATTGGTAAGTATAAATTAATTAATTCCATTCTCCACATATTCTATTAGAACTAATCTAACATTCTGTTTCACTCAAAATGTACTTGTGCCTCTCAGCGCACATCCCCCAGTCACATACTTGACTTTCAGATAAGACAAAAAGAAAGTGGCTGTGTCAAATGGTACCAAGCTAATAAAAGACACTTGCAAGACCAGTCAGACAGCGGGGTTATGTTCATGTACACCACACCTCCGGACTGTAGTAGTGGGGTTGATCAGCTGTGGCTTTGCACCTCACAAACATGTGACATCTGAGCTTATGTAATATACCACCTTATAGCCACAGATGCCTTCTCCATCCTCCTCAACCCAGCTTGCCACGACTGTCCCAAAATAGCTCAAATACCAGGCATTCATGTCAGGTCATTTACCCTCTTGAGTTAATTCTGTGGTTGCTCCTATTCAAATGTATTAATATCAGTAAGCTGCTGATTTTGCAGAAAAGCTGTAAGTTTTGCCAGTCAAATAGGTTTTTTTAATGAAACAATCAGAAGACTGTTGTCCCTCCAGTTTACATTGTAAACACATTTCTTAGTGGTAGACAAGAACTCGGAACATGCTTTTGAAAGTAGTTGGAGAAATTGAGAAGAAATAATCAAGCAAATCATTGCCACAGCCCTTAAAATTAATTAGATTAAGAATTAGAATTAGATTAAAATAAAAACTCTGTGCTCCAAATTGCAGATGATAATCCAGCGTTCACAAAATTTAGTCAACACTGATTTTTTTATATTAAAGGTTTTTCAGGTTTTATTCTTTATAAAAACAAAGTTGCATTTTTTGCTTTACTTATATGAAGTGAAAGAGCAGGAAACTGGTCCATGACATGCTGAAATCTGAGCTGCTTTAATGAGTGGTAAAGGCTGGGCAGTTTGTTTTGCTTGGGGAAGATAAAATATTTTGGTCTTTTTGTTCATATACAAGAAGGGCAGCATATTTTAGTCGCTTGTTAGATCATAGCTTTGAGAGAAAAAAAGAAAAGAAGACATTGCTGTCAGAAGTGGGATTTGAACCCACACCTCCAGGGGAGGCTACAACCTGAACGTCATCAGCGCCTTAGACCGCTTGGCCATCCTGACATAAACTCCACTCGGGAGAAGAGGGTTTTAGAGCCAACCACGCCTACACAATAGGACTATATAAGGACCTGCTATTAAAGAAATGTTGTTTTGCTGTACCTTTGAAAGCAACACCTGTAAATGACATCACATTATGAAGGAATCTGTGGTTTGGCTTGCCTTTTGCAAATGTCAAGTAGGCATGTGGATGAAATCTGAGCCCTGGAAACAACGTTGGTTACTTAATAACACATAGCCTGCAGGATTTATGAGGCCAACTATAATTAGCTACTGCTAAAAAAATTTTTAGGTCTGTTTCAAAACATACACATGCACCCCAAACTCTGTTTCTCAAGAGAATTGAAAAAAAACATCTTCAGTCTTTAAATGAAGGACATTTATAAAGCCTACACCATAATGTTATTGAATTAATATGTATTTTTTTTGTGAATTTTTGGACTTGTACTATTGGAATCACTGTGTTTGTGGTTGTCTGTTGTTTGTTGTCTAAAATTGGACATGCTGTGGGATATGGGGTCAAACAGGCATTGAGGACCATCTCAGCTACGTAAGAGACAGAAAGGGGACATAGTGTCTGCAACCCAAGAGCCGCATCTTAAATTATGAAACCGAGTAATTGAGCCGTGTAATGCAGAGGCCTTGTATCTGTGACAAAGAAAAATCCAAGGAGAGTATCATCATATTGTATCGTTCTTTGACAATTTCTTAAATATTGTTGACTCATAGTAATATACACATGATGAGGGACTTAGAATTGTCATATTTACCTTTACCATGGATGCACTGAAAATAATACAACAAGCAAAACACTCTGCAGCTCAGCTGATTGGTCAGGGTATTTTAAGCCTCTGTCAACCTTTAAATGTGTGTTATGGGTCACGCTGGAACTCCTTAAGAGTGTCTGCGGATTTGTGGCCAATATTCCATGTACAAATTTATTGGTTTTCTCACATTCCAGCTTTTTTTACAAAGAAACATGATCCGTCAGACATTTCTGAGACCCCTTGTGCAGAAGGGGTCTTATTTGGCATTCTTGACAGCGCATGCATTTGTGACATAATTGCTGTGTTGTTGAATATTCATCCTTTGATACTATAATATCCTACGTCATGGAAAAATCTACCTGGCCATATCAGTTTGCTTACCTGGTTTCTTAACCCACAGATGTTCAGTTTAAATATAACCAATGTTATTTTCCTTCACAACTGTCCTTAACTGTGGCTGGGGGAAAGCAATTGTGTTTGTACAGAAAAGCTATGCCCCAGTATCGCATATGACATTGAAAAAAAACATTAGTGACACCGTTGATGTAACCTTTTCCCTACATTCTCTCGTATTTCCAGCTGGAACAACACGGGAGCATCTTGGGCTCGCCATGGCCCTCAAGGTGCCCATTTTCATTGTCATCAGTAAGGTGGACTTGTGCACACGGGCCACTGTGGAACGCACAGTGCGGCAGTTGGAGCGTGTCTTGAAACAACCAGGCTGCAACAAGGTGCCCATGGTTGTTAGCAGCACGGACGATGCCGTCACAGCAGCACAACATTTCGCACAGTCACCCAAGTATGAAAAGAAATACATGTACATAATAAAATTAGTGTATGAATCTGATTTCTATTTAATGTTTTGAAGTTATTTCTGCTCTATCAACTAAACTAGCCAGTGAAGTCTACATCTGAGTGTCCTGATATTAGTGCTCTCTCTGGCAGCATAACGCCCATCTTCACCTTGTCCAGTGTTTCTGGAGAGAGTCTAGACTTGCTCAAGGTCTTTTTCAACATAATTCCTCCTCTCAGCAACAGCAAAGAGCAGGAGGAGCTTATGCAACAGCTTACTGAGTTTCAGGTAGGTCTGAAATGAAAGGTGCATGTAGGTGATTAGTCTGCACATTCTTCCTCCTGAAGAGTCTTTTCATGCTCTGAGCAGTGTGCATCTTATTACAGGTTGATGAGATCTACACAGTGCCGGAAGTGGGGACTGTGGTGGGGGGTACTCTGTACAGGTCAGCATGTTGAAATACTCAATTCATGTGTGACATTCAGCTTGCATAATAATTTTATTTGGTTGTTTAGCATCCACTCTCTCACAGCCATTATTGTCTTTGATTGTGCAGTGGCATTTGCCGTGAGGGCGATCATCTTATCGTAGGGCCGACAGACTCAGGCCAGTTCCACAAGTTGACCATTGGGAGTATCCAAAGGAACCGCTCGGCATGCAGGGTACTGAGGGCCGGTCAGGCCGCTACACTTGCCCTGGGCAACTTTGACAGGTCACTACTACGCAAGGTTAGACACTGAAAGATTGTGCTCATTCATTTGGAAAGAATAGAAGATGTTATTGGTTAAATTACCCAGTTGTAGTTAATGTGGCAGACAAAAACTCAACAAGGCTTTTCATAAATATATTATGTAAGTCACAATAACCAAAGAACATGTTATATATTGGTTTCTGTGTTCGCTTAAAGGGTATGGTGATGGTGAGTCCAGAGATGAACCCTACCATCTGCTGGATGTTTGAAGCTGAAATTGTGTTGCTCTTTCATGCCAAGACCTTCCACAAAGGCTTCCAGGTTACAGTGCACATAGGCAATGTGAGACAGACAGCCACTGTGGCAGCTGTGTATGGCAAGGTTAGTTCATCCACCTTGCTAAAACTGTTTTTCTTGACTTCTACAACCTGGGCTTGTTATATATCAGTGTGTTCCTTAAAGTGGGTTATGTCTGTTAATCCTGTGATACGTCACTTTACTGCAGGAGGAGCTGAGGACAGGGGAAAAAGCAGTGGTTCTCTTCAAGTTCATCAAGCACCCAGAATATCTGAAGGTGGGAGCCAAAGTGCTCTTCAGAGAGGGTGTGACCAAAGGTATTGGCCATGTCACCAAGTTGCAGCCCATTGGTCAGTACCATCCATCCCACAGCGAGGATGAGGAAGCCTAAAGTTTTTCAGACAACCATGACAAAAAACACCGTCCCACCTCAAAAACATGGTGCTTTACTCTTGTGCTTTCTCCAAAGGCCACTCTGCACTGCACCTGCATAGCAAATCTCTTTAACAGGATTTTATCACCCTTTTTCAAAGCTTTGCTTTCACCATTTTCTTAATTTTTCCTCCTCAGCCTTTTTATACCTGATGATATTTTAGTCTGTTTTCTGGTAAGGTTTAAAGAGAGTTGCCGTTCATCACAGTGATGAGGAAACACATTCAAAGCGACACGACCAAAGTGATATTGAGTGTGAAGAAGACAAAGTTGCAATGGTCAGATCATTAAGTGGCAACCAGAGCACCTATGCTGCAGTGCTGCCTGTGCAGTTTCCACCTAAATGCACTACAAACAGTCTTGAAAAAAGACACACACACTTGCACTGAAACATAAAGGCCAGTGTTGACAGTACCTGTCAAATGTTTGGACACTCTTTCTCACAGTGTGTCCAGTGACTGTGACACACTGTGCCCAGATGCTGTGCCCAGCATCTCATACTTGCAGCAGCTGCAAGTATGAGATGCTTGAAGATTTAAGGTGTAACCTCTTTCTCCAATGTTATTGTTGTCATCACCACACAGCAGCTTGTCTGTGATACCAGCACAGTGCCTGACTGATGAGGACAAGCCTCTGATCTTATCATATTTGAAACATTTACCATCATATCCTTTTTAGTAACTACCAATGAGCTATGTGAGATAATTGTAAAAGCAGTGATACACATTTGTGGACGCATTCTGTCAGTCGTAGATAAGTTAAGCCATCTTGCTTCAAACTATACTGCTGACAACGGCACTTTATGAAGATAATGGAGAGAATTACAAGGTATGCAAAGATAGAACTTGACCCTGTTTGTATGTCAGCCTGCCAAGCTAACTCACATCGGCAATCACCATATGACTCACATCTGTCTGTGAGATTATTTTTTTTAATTCACAAAAATGCCTCAAGATGGTGCAGTGAGATGGTAATGATCTTTCTGCCTATCTTTTAAGTGCTTTAGTCACTCAGGTCAGTGTCAATATTGAATTAGACAACATTCCACTTTCACAGAAGTTCTCCAGCAAATGTTTCTGTTGCTGACTTGGGGGAGGAGGGGGATCTCCCAAAGAGATGTGTTTGATTATGCATTATGTTGTATGTGAAGCTGCTTCCTGATGTGGCTTCGTTCAAGAGCAATTATGTTTGAGGTACTCAGTGTTGTTTCTTCTCTGAAGTTACTGATGTCACAAATGTGGAAAGGGTTAACAGTGCCTATTAGGGCTAATGTTCGAGCAGCCTTCCATTAAACCCCAAAGTTTTACAACTTAGTAAAAACATCTACTTAAGTTGGTGCTACTATTTGAAACTGTTTTTGATATCTAAAAGATGACTTTGAAAATGAATATTACATGATTCTCTATTCAAGGCTGCTGTTGGCCTCACCACCTATTTTAAAATTGCACGTTGATGTCATTTATGCATACTGTTGTCCTACTTAAATTGGTAATGCAGAGGACAATTGAAATGTCTGCCATGTTTTGTTGCATCTGTTAAGCAGTTTGTGTGCAGAGATGAGAACTGAGAAAGCATTTCAACCAAAATATTTTATAGCATTTACAGAGTTGTATCAGGGGTTAAAGTTTGTTTTAATGCATCTGAGAAGTATTTTATAGATTTCTAATAGTTCATGAATTTTCAAGTCATCCAAAACTATTTTTCACTGTTGCAGTTTTAATCACACCAACACCACTTCCCTTTTTTCAAATCCACATTTGAAACCTGTGTTCCCTTAAACTGAAGTTTTGCATATTATTTGGGTGAAATGCAATATTTATGTACAGATCTAATTTGGGTATCATGGTGTACATGAATTAAACCTTTTATTGTCTCTTACACAGTTGTTTACCTTTGTTTATTCAAATGACACTGAAAATAACTTGATTTCGACCATGTCATGTGTATTATCTATTGGCGCACGTAACAGAGACATGACTCACAACACACAAATTTCATTTTCCTGTAAAGGCTCCTCCTTATCTGCTCTCCAGCTGATGCAAGGCAACGCAAGAGTAATTTACTCATTCAAAAGTCTTTCAAAGCAATAGCCATATGACTTCATAGAGGTGTAAACAAAACAAGATGATGTGGCACTGAATGGTGCATCATTTAATGATGCCATGACTCTATATAATGGGTTATTAATTTATAAAAGTATCAGGGAGACACCTTGATGTTACAAGCTTAATAATAGACATTTTCCATTACAAAGTGTTTTTTTTTTTTCTTCTTCTCTATGAAGTCAAAATTCAGCCTCTGGTGACTTTGTGGTAAAAGGCAGAGGCTTTATGTTGTGTTAGCTGAATAGAAACTGATGTCTGTTCGATTGGTGTGGAGGCCTTATCATCTGTGACACTGGTGTTCTGGGTATGTCTGATTAGAAATGTCAAGTGACAACCATACACACTGAAGACATTTTAATCAGTTTTGTTTGGATCCCAAAGTGCACAAGATTTGTATTTGTGACAGCATTCAACAGTGTTTCAAATATAAATACATTTCACATCATTATTTGTGTGGATTTTTGCCATATATAAACTTAATAGTGGCGCCTGCTGGCAGGTCAGAATACTACAAAGTAATGCATAGTACCACACAATAAAAAAGTATATTCAATATATTTTTATTTCAAAATACTGCCTTTCCCCTTACAATAAAAAGTATGAAGGTACATAAAAACTTTCTTAAATATGCACAAATTCAACCTATAATAGAAAACTTAATTTAAAAAGTCTTGTAACTTGTTAAAATATGAATTTCCCTGAGCAGAGAAGTGTGAAACCCTTTGTCTTTAAGTTTGTGATATATACATACATACATATATCTGAAGTTTGTATCTTATTTTATTTAAAAATGCTTTTGTAGAACACATCACATTATCATTTCCTTTTGAAAAAGGAATCCAGAGTGCCTGTGCTGCCACCTTGAGAGCAGTGTCTTTTCGGCTGCGGCCCTGATTGGCCTCTGGTTTTTGTTTTTCCTCGGGTGGGCTGGGCTGCACCTGCTGATCCAACTCTGAAAGGAGATGCAGTTGAAGAAGGGGAGGCAGATTTGGATGGGGTAGACACAGCTGGAGAACTTGTAGATGAAGAGAGGGAATTTTGGAGGTCCAGGGCAAAGTGATAGTCACTGTGCTCAGGCATTTCCCAGACCAACACCTTCTGGCCACAGCGCTCACAATTTAAGAGATCTTCTCTGGCCACGTCAGGAAGCTGGTGATTTTCCTCAGGGTCAATATCAAGTTCATCTCTTAACTCTTTGCTTAGTGACTGGTTATATGATGCATACTCTGAATTTGATTTACTCTGCCAGCCAGACACAACAGCAACAGTGTCATTAGAGCCTTGGTTTTCATCGACAGTCCCAAGTCTGTGTCCCGTTTCAGGCTTGCTCATTGTCGATGCTGAGGGCTGTAAGCTTCTTTTAAGGCTCTTTTTGTGAAAGAAAGAGGAAATACCTGGATTGGGGCTGGGTGGGCCATTTTTAAAGTCAGAGGATGACTCAGGTCCATCGTTATTCAAATCCACCTGACTACCATTTGCAGATGTCTTCTGAGAAGTGGAGGAAGATGGGATAGTTCCTGTGAAGGTTATCTCTTCCTCCTCATCTTCATCCTTTGTTATCTTCTGTCTTTGTTTCTCAGCTGCCTTTTGAAAGAAGGACTGAATAGTGCCAGGTTGTTTGCATGTTGAGGCATTATTGACTTCACGGGGTGGCTGTGTGTTGGATTGACTGCTTTGGGTTGAACTGACATCACTGGAAAGGAAACCAGCTATCCCCCCTGTAGATGGAGCATCGCTGAATTTGCTAGCCGAGAGGTGCAGCAGAGTGAGAGGTGGAGTCCTGAGATTAAAGACAAAAATAAGTGGAGTAAATCAACAGACTTCCTTCAGGAAATGACTCAAAATAATTATTCAAATTACCATGTAACCTGGTTGCCTCCTGCTGTGTTAAGACTCTTGATAATGGCGAAGCTGTCAGTGGATATTTTGGTCGCTTCATAGCGCACTAAAGCGCAACAGCGTGAAAAACTGCTCGGCCTCTTATCCCCAAGCTGACGCACACCGACTGTCAGCAACTTTGCCACACGACCATTCTGTAATGTGGTGGGAAATGTAAGGTATTTACACAAAATCTAATTATATTTACTGCAGACAGAGTAAATAGCTAACCCTACTGTAACAGACTCATAAAAAAATAACCACAAGTTTTGGGTTTTTTTTCTCTCACCACTTCCCTATCCTTGGTCAGCCTCTCCTCCAACTCAAGAGCCAGTTGTTGAAGCCAGTACTGAACCTACGCAGAAGATATTAATTATCAACACAAAAAAATTATATAATTTTTTCCCATAAATTTCAGTTAAAGAGGCTGATGGTTCCATACCTGCTCCTTTGTAGCAAGGGATGTTTTTCCAGGGAAGTTTTTACTGCAGCCGATGGACTTAGGAAGCTGTCTGGGTTTCACTGCTTCAAAATCAATTCCCCGACACAAATCATATAGCCACTGGCTGCAAGACAAAGACATTCAGAGGGATAAATGCACTTGGAAAGAAGTGCGCCAGAAATAAACGCAGCATTTCTTGATACTTCAACACAAACAGGTTTGTCTTTGCATAAGAAAACTTTTAAAATGGCAAGAAACGGGTTGGATTTAGACCCAGACTTCTGTGGTTTGGACTAAGCCTTATAGATACCTTAGAATGGTATACATCTATATCTGGTCTGTCTTACCCTGTTTTTTCTCCAAAGTGCTGTCCCAGTTCTGCCTGAGAGAATTGAGTCAGATCTCCCATGTTCTCTATTTCCAGAGTTTCTGTAATGGAGACACCCATCTTGCCCCCCAGGTTACGGCTGCGTGGACGAAGAAACACGTGTGTACAGTATTTTGTAGCCACCATCTGTTTTTATACTTTTAAGTGGATTTTCTGATGAATGCATTCTTTGAACTCACATCTTGCTGATGGGCAGAGAGCTGAAAAGTTCTGTTACAGATTCCAGTGGCAGAACAGTTTGTCGGTTGGGTTTGTTCAGTCCACAGGCTAGTTTGGCCAGTACCTGGAGAAAGAACCAACAATCTATTACAGTATTGAACTATAGCATTATGTTTACAGCAATAAAAAGTGGTTTGTTTCAGTTTGTTCTTTTACCTTATTGTGTGATATCCCTGCTGAACAGCGGAAACCTGTGTGTTTCTCCACAGCTGCTCTCATTTCTTCGACAATGAGTGCCCCCACAGTTAGCTGCAGATCTGCAGAGAACTGCTCCCCTGATAGAGGAACAGGTAATGATGCTAGCCACTGCAGGACACCCCTGGATCTCTGCTCCTCTGGGAACAATCATTACGCCATTAGCAGGACACACCTACCAGTGTTTTTTGGGTATAGCTCATGTTTCAGGCACTGAAACCATTTAGTTTTGGTTATAGCCTACCTTTATCTAACACAGCATTTACTGTAGATTCGTCTGCTTCAGGTGATCTATGCGGGTACCCCTGGAAATAGGTCGTCTTCAGCCGAATAGGCTCTATTTGTTGGTCAGTCATGGTTTTCAGCCGCTGCTGGACTGCAGCAGTCAGATCCATGTAGGCCTCGTCAATACTGGCTCGTTCAATCACAGCGAAGCGAGACATCACCTCAATCACCTCCACACTTGCCTCTCTGTAACTAAACCAAGAGTAGGTAGGTTATTTATCTTACAACATTTACATACATTTACTGTTCATGTTATCAAAGACAAGGATTGACAGAGGTTATATAGTCCATCACCAGCACTTACAGTGTAAGGTCTGCCTTGCCATGAGACTCACGCACTCGTGCCACCTGGAGTTTTGAGCACAGTTTCTTTGCATCATCCACCCACATGTTCCTGGTGACACCATGGGCCCTGGCCTCGTAGCTCACAGCTATGATACTAGCAAAGTATGATATTTAGTTGACAGATCCATCAAATCATATTTAAAACTGTAAGAGCAAGTTAACTCGCAGTAGTTTTCTGTGGAAGATTAGGGCGGGTAAGTTTCCAGCACAGAGAAAGCAATTTAAATGATCCAAGCAACTGAACAGACACAAGCTGAGTGTGTAGTGTCTCCTTTGTGTAAATGCAGTGTGTGCTGAAGAAAGAATTCTACACAAGTAAAGTTACTGTCTATGCTCTCACTTCATCTACTGGAAGGTGTAAAAGTCAGTGACCAGGAGGCCAGTGAGCATCCAGATCAAGGAGGCTCTTCATATCCACTGCCCGAGACAGTTACTGAACTTAGCCAAAGAGGTTGTTGTTGTTGTTAACATCATCTTCTCAAAGTCACTTAACTAAGTCATGAGATTACCTTTGAATGCCAAGAGTGTAAAACATTCATAATGGGACCTTAAATTCAGATTTTTGCGTCAATCTACGATTTCTAAATTCAAGATCGGACTTTCACCAGTTTAGCCAATCTGCTGAGTTATTTCCTATCCTGTCCTTTTATCAAAATCTATAGATTGTGTTTCTATTTATTTGGTCATTACGTATTTATTAATATTCTTCTTATTTTTTTATTCTGCGATTTAAAATTTGAATAATGTTCTTGATTACTCGTGCGCCTTCTACCTTCCAGTAGATTGAAAATTGAGGGTCTCACTGCACAATAACGCAAAGCAAATTTATGAGGGGGGGGAAACTAGTCACCCAGCTGTCCATCATCCATCTTGGAAGAAAATTCCAGTTGCGTTGATCATAACAACTGCATCTCTGTGTCACAAACTCACCTGCCCCCTTTCCACGTCTTGTACTGGGCCACCACGCAGGGAGTGTTCCTCAGAGCCGGGTTCAGCCTCTGCTCCACCTGGACGTAAAAGCAGTCCATATCCACTAAAGCCACCACTCTCTCTTTTCCGTACTCCATCACCGGTGATCGGTCAGCGACAATTTAACACACATCAGCTGTGGACGTACACTGGGGATGAACCGGCGCCCAAACGAAAACGCTTCCGGCGCGGCCAATTTTACACAAGTGATTCCAGTTACGTCATCAAAATTCGACCGAGTCAAAGATTACGCTGGAGAATTTGTTTGCTTGTATATAGTAGTGCTATCTAGTGATGGGAAGTTCGGATCTTTTTGCTGACTGACTGAACGATTCAGTCGCGTTCATAGACATATACACTGAGAATGCGCAGCGGTCATGTGACAAGTGAACGAGAGACTCAGACGAGGAACTAGACATGTAGCACACAGGACAGGAGAGGAGGAGACAACGAGCTGTTTGTCTGTCATGTTGTGAAGTAAAGCACATTGCAGTGTAAAGGTGAGGCAGCATGTCTCTGTATGTCTTATTGTTTGAATGGGTCATGTAAGTGAATGTCCCTCAGGATACATAAAGTATATATCTATCATATTTATAATATCCAAATAATATCATATAATATTGCAGCTGTATATGAACTGGGATGTAAATGAAAAATACAGATGGAGGTTGCTGATCTACCAGTTTGCTGCCGTGTGTCTTGAGCAGCACGGTGGCAGAGTGGTTAGCGCTGTCGCCCCACAATAAGAAGGTTGTGGGTTTGATTCCTGGTGTGGGCTGAACATATCTAGGTTAATTGATGGACAGCATGGAAAAAGCACAGAAAAGTGGTAGATATCTGAGAACACCTCCAGTGACTACTACTACACTGGATCCTGGATCCCCTCCAGAGACTAGACCAGGACCCCCCCCCCCCCCCGCCCCAGAGATCAGACCTCTCCAGAGACTGGACCTCACCCTGAGACCGAACCCTCCCTCCAGACACAAGACCCCCACAGAGACTGGACCCCCTAGAGACCAGAGACCAAACCCTCCCTCTAGAGACTAGACCCCTTCAAATCCAAACCCACCACCCAAAGAGTGAACCCTTCCAGAGACTACAGACTAGACCAGACCCCTTTTTTGGGTGGAGAATGATAATGAATGATAGTTCTAACTCTGCTAAAACAAATTCTGAATTTTAGTCCCATACAAGTAATTATGAAGTCACTTCTTCAAAAATGGATGTTTTAGGTAAATCCTGAGATGATAAGACAGAGTCTATATTTGCTTCATTTTCAGATCAACACGGCAAATGGAAAAATGGCATAAAACCTTAACCATAGGGATACAATGAAATAAATTTGAAATATATTTTTACATTCTTTTAAGTGGAAAATTTATAGTTTTTGTTATTCTTTCACGCATTCATAATTTTGTTCTTTGTAAGTTTTCTTATTTCAAAGCAGCCTATGTAGCCTGAATCCACAATGGTATTTAACTAACTCTAGGCCTTCCAACAAATCAGCTAACTAATGGTAACTTAGTTGTTTCTATATGTTACCATATTTGTATATATTTTTTCTGCCTTCTATGTTGAACCAGGTGGTCAAAATGATAAGTGAGGTAAGACCAGAAAACAATCAATCTGCAAGATGGTGACATTGATGAACTCACTCTGATTACTTCTGATTCCCTTCCTCAGCTTTAATTTACATTACTTTGAGATACAAGATGTGCTTTTTGGTACTTGCTTCCTCCTTTTCACTTTGAATGTTCAGGTCAGAGCAAAAGCAACAGTTGGAACAAAGTCTGAAATAGAAGCTGTTACAACTCACAAAATAACAGAAGTGGTTTTGGACTGCAATGGTTTAACTTCTTATATTCTCAACTATCATTCAAAGACAATAAATTAGTTACTATATAAAGTATATGATGATATTGGACAAACAATGTGGCATGTTTGCATTTTGACATTTTCCTTTCATTACTGTAAAAGTAAAAACTTTCATTTTTTAAATTATGGATCCTCAGAGCTATTATTTTATCGAAGGCTTTTCTTGACATTAAATTGTTTGTAAAACTTTTTGTGACCAGCTTTTAAAAGCTTTATTTAATTACTGTATACACATGCTAAAAAATTTAGCATAAACTTGAGTGCAGCAGAACCATTGTCTTCTTTATAAGGCCTGTTCCTTGGAATGTCCAATTTTAAGACCAGTTTTTCAACATTATGCATTACAGAGCTCATAGGCAAAGAGTTATCCCAAACTATCAATGCTATTAGCAGTCCATTAAAAGTAAATCCAGATGAAAAAATAGGCTTTCAAATTGTAAGACATTTTGACACCAATAAAGTATGGGCCAAGAGCATATTTTGAAAGAGAGCACAGAAATTTACCAAATTACAAAAGTAGCTTTCTTCTAATCATTCTTTTGAAATCTTGCCATTGAATATTGTCCTAGGACAGGACAAAATTTTATTTTCATGACTTATCGTCCAAATAGCGGTTTTAAACTCATAGTTGCCAGTTTTCAAAGACAATGTACGGATCCAATAATACAAGCAAATTACCCGATAATAGGTGCATCTCATATAATACTCATATGTAATAATATAACCCAAGTAACACATGACTTATTTCACCAACCAGCTTCAAAAATGGAACTGTTGAGAGGAAGCAGATGCAATTGCATTTTTGCAAATTAGGAAGAAGAAAACCACTTCTGCACTTCACGGGTTCATATTTTTTCTGCTCACTCTCCAACATGACTGTTCATCTCAGAATTCTTCTCATCCTTACTGGGCTTGCAGGTCAGGGGTAATATAATTGTACAAGTTTTTCCTAATCTTTGTGTTCGTCATGTCATAATGATAAATATAATTATACGAGCCTTATAAAAACTTGACAGTGTTCATTTTAAGTAAATTGCACCATAGTTTAATGTGAAGATCTTTGTAATGCAGGTTAGAGGCAGGAAGAACAAATTTACTGAGTATATAAGTTAAAATGCTGTATTATGTTCTCGTTGCAGGAATTTGCAGCATAACCACAGTCAGTGAAGTGTCAGTAAAGGCTGGAACGTCAATCACTATCCCATGCCTCTATGAGTCAAAATACATAAACCATGTGAAGTACTTGTGTAAAGGTTACGCTTGGGTTTCCTGCTCATATGCAGTTAAAACAAACAAACCAGACACCTCAAGAAAGTTTTCCATTTCTGATGACAAAAAACTAAAAGTTTTCACAGTGACGATAAAGAATTTGAAGGAAGACTCTTATTACTGGTGTAATGTGGAAATTAATAATGGGCGTGATGATGGAATACGTTTCCAACTGTCAGTCACTGAAGGTAAGAACTCTGTAAAGCACATTTCAAATCCTTTCTAAAATGTTATCAATTTGGAGTAAAAAACATTGAGAAGCATCTTATTATACATTACAGAGACTTAGTGTTCTTAAAATTTCAACAATTTTCTATTGAACTTGATCTACCTCAAAGGTACGCTTGACCTCTCAGTGGATCGTCAGGAGGTTACAGGATACTCTGGAGACAGTATTACTATTAGTTGCTCCCATAGAGATCCTGGGAACATGAGGTGGTGCAAGCTCGGTGGGAATTGTGTGACAAATTCTTCCAGAACAAGTGATGGAACACCTGTGACCATTGTGAAGGACCAGCATTTTTTCAATGTGACTATGAGTGAATTAACGTATGACAGCAGCGGCTGGTATTGGTGTGCTCAAGGAAATAAACAGATGCCAGTGCATATCACTGTTGTTGAGAAACCTCCTAATAGTAAGTATTCCAAGTGATTACAAATTATAAATATGTCAACTACAACCATTATTAAATGATTATTTGTAGAGATACTAGGATGAAATATTATCGTATTACTTTTATTCTAACAACAATCTTATTTTGAATTATAGCCGCAATTGCAACAGAACATCCATCCATCACGTTGAATACTGATGATGATGATTCTCTGATAAGGTCAGAAATCTTCCCTTTACAAACAGTATGTTAACTGTGCATATTTTTTAGCACATTATATTGTAACTTTTATGTGTAATAAGACTTTCATTATATTGACATATCCATCCATCCATCTTCTACCGCTTCTCACTTTCTGGGTTATATTGACATATATTACATATATTTACATTATATTGTAGTACTGTTTAAACAAGAACAGGCAATTTATCATAACTATATTGTGTCCTCAAAATGTATTCTGCAGTCGTCCATTTAGCCCAAAGATCCTGATCATTCCTCTGAGTTTGTTGACCTTCATTGTAATAGTGGCCTTGTTCATCTGGTTCATCTTGAAAAAGCGCAGTAAGTCTCCACTGAACTTTGATAAATTGAATAAATGACAAATTGATCCACAATTGTTCAATATTTTCACTTTAAGTTCCTGTTGTTGTTCCTTGTCATTGAAGGTCATTCAGAGTTAGTAACAGGAGTTTTCACTGTTTAAATTTTAGAACAAAGCAATGCAAAATCCTCAGCCACAACAATGGTAAGATCTGCTGATCTACTTCCTGATACTGATTCTGAAAATCATAAAAGAGAAATGTACAGTGTCAAATGTGTTACTTTTGGATTTAGCACTGACAACCATAGAATCTAGTTTTGAAAGTGAGCGCATTCAAAGTCACTAATAATATTTAGTGAAAATTTCAGTTTGTCTCTTTTCTCATGCACGTTCTTTGCAAGGTGTTGAAAATGGTTCATATGTTCCACAAACGTGCCAATAATTGAATGTAACCAGTATGAATGTAGTAACCCCATCATTTTGGTTTGCTCTTATCTTCAGTATATGTTTATAATGTTAACATATATATGTTGAGTCTGTTTGTTTATTCTTTATTGTAGTTGTGTTCTAAGTAGTATATTACTTACACTGTGTAAATTACAGTTTGAGAAAAATCCTCTGACATTTGTTTTGCTCCTTTAAACAAAGGATGGAAAGGAAGCAACATCCTGCAATGTTAGATGCTGTGGAAAAGCTTCAGGGCAGGTAATCCCAACACAGTAAAACCAAAATGTGTAACAGACAACACAAGTACACTAAAAGACACACAAAATATAACTTAAAAAAAAAATCCTGTTTAATATCTGTCTCTCCCTCCACATAGAGATCACATGATGAAAGCGATGTAGACCTGACATACACTTCTGTGGGCATAAAAAAAAAAAAAGCAAAACAGGCAAGTCTTAAAACAACACAAATTGACTGCACTTGTGGTTTCTGTCAGTGGTTTCAAATCATGTGGTTCATTGTCTCAGTATGTCAGAAAATGTCACTGTTTAATTGAGACTTACTCTATTTATTGATTTCCTTGTATCTTTTCTCTTCCTTCCTTATGATCATTTCTGTTTGTGTTCTCCAACAGGATAAAGGACAAGATAATACGGTTTACAGTACGTTGGCTCGGGCCCATCAAAATGCTTAAAATTTTCCCTCTTACACATTTCATTTAACAATTACTGGACTTTTTTTCACACTATCTTGTTGCAATTTGGTGTCCGCTGTTATCATTTAGGGGTTTTTTTTTTTTTTTTTGGTTTGTTTATTTGTTTCATTTTTCATTTTTGTACCCTCCTCTGTTCCTCGAGCCAGAAAACAATAGGTTGTTCATATGAAATCATTTTTTTATACAATATAGGAACTCTAATGTGTATTCAGTGATTCCCACTTCATGCTCCTCTGTGACTATTCAAACGGCTTTTTTTGTTCAGGGGTTTTCAACAGTCAAGCTGAGTAGCTTTTACAGAATTAGACATCTACAGATTGATTTGAAATTGAAATTACACTACCAGTCAAACTTTGGACACGCTTTCCTATTCGTTTGAATGAGAAAGTGTGTCCAAACCTTTGACTGATAGTGTATATGACATGAGGTGCATTAAGGAGGCGTGAATTTTTTTATTATATGACTTGATGTCCTCTTAAATATCAGTACAACTTTAGACATCAAAATCCCAATAAATTTTTCAAGTGTAACCACTGCCTTGTTTTGAATAAACCAACACATCTCAGTCGATACTCCTGGTACGCGACTCTTTATTAGATTTTTTTTTTTAGAAATGCATTTAACTTGCATCCAAACTTACAGTCAATTCTTTTCTGAAATTAGGCTCTACATAATGTGACTAACCAGTGATTAGAACTGAGAGTGTGAGGCAGACAAAGCCGTTCTATTAATACATTTGGAAAACTAAGGAAGTAGTTCATCAGCCTCGGAGTACTAGCTAGTTGTTACTTGTACCTTGCTGAGTCCACTCACTCACCAACATGGCTTTCAATCGCAGCTTTCTTTTCATCCTTGCTGGACTCACAGGTCAGTAAGATAAATAACATGACTGATTATGTCTAATATCAGGTGACAATACTAATAATATAGTAATAACAGTTGATAATGATCAAATGCGTAAGACAACAGCCAATTTAGTATAAACATCTAAAATAGACTGTCTTATGTGAACAAAAATACTATTTGTTACTTTTATTTTTGCAGGAATTCACAGCATAACCACAGTCAGTGAAGTGACAGTAAAGACCGGAGATTCAGTTACTATCCCATGTCTCTATAACTCATGGCACATGAACCATGTGAAGTACTTGTGTGAGGGTTACAAACTTCTCTTTTGCAAATCAGTCGTTAAAACAAACCAACCAGACAGCTCAGGAAAGTTTTCAATCTCTGATGACAAACAACAAAATGTGTTCGCTGTGACTATAAAAGATTTGATGGATGAAGAAACTAATTACTGGTGTGCCGTGGAGATTGATGGAGGCGTAGATGTTGGAGCGTATTTTCACCTGTCAATCAGTGATGGTAAGAGCCTTTAAAGCACATTTCAAATTCAATTCAATCATTAGAATTCCCACAATCAAATAAACTTGTTTTTCTCCACCAAAGGCATGCCCACCCTTTACGTGGATCATCAGGCGATCACAGGATATGATGGAGATGATATAACCATTACTTGTTATTATAACAACTCTGGAGAAATGAGGTGGTGTAGGCTGGGCGGCACCTGTGTGACAGGGTCTTCAGGATCAATCGATGGAACAAATGTGACCATCAATATGACGGTCCCCAATATTTTCAATGTGATTATGCGTGGCCTGACCGCAGAAAGCGGTGGCTGGTATTGGTGTGGTACAGGAGACTTACAGATGCCAGTGCATGTCACTGTTGCTGAGAAACCCTGTACTAGTAAGTATTATAATTCTAAAAGCATATTGTATATATTTATGAATTGCCATGTGTGATTTGCTTTTGTCACTTTTATTTAATGTATCTGTTCTCCTTTTCAGCCACTGCATCATCAACCACTTTTGAACATGAGTTACTCACACCAGAAGTCTTAATGTAATAATGTACAGTATTTAGATAACTGTGGCCATTTTACACACAAAAAAAGTCTTAAAAAATGCTAGTTTTCATAGATGCATGATAACTAAAAGAATATAATTAGAAGCTTGACTTTTTGAACAAGGCAATTTTTTGTATTTTCAATTATTAATCCATTGTGTGGTTCTGCCCCAGATTTACAGTTCACTGGTTGATCATCCCCTTGAGTGTGTTGATCATTGTCGTTGTGACCTTGTTCATCTGGTTCATGTTAAAAAAAGCGAACAGTAAGTCTGTGCTACATGCAATATTGCAATTTGTCCTTTAAATGTAGATTTTCCTTTCGAATTACTATAATTCAAAATTTAAAGTCAATGAAAATCATTTCCGTTGCTTCATTTTCAGAACGCACTGAAGTGGAATTCCCAGACGCAGCAACAGTAAGAATTATCTATATAATCTATAATCTCTCTACCCAATCGGTCGAGGCAGATGGCCGCCCCCCCTGAGCCTGGTTCTGCCCGAGGTTTTTCCTTGCCACTGTCGCCAAGTGCTTGCTCATGGAGGGATTTGTTGGGTCTCTTTAAATAATTCTATAAAAAGAGTTTGGTCTAGATCTGCTCTATATGTAAAGTGCCTTGATGTAACTTTGTTATGATTTGGCGCTATATAAATAAATCTGATTTGATTTGCTTTAATTTATGCATCTTGACAATTAATGCCATCCTTTCTTTATTGGGCAATATAGCAAGTATTAGCAGATAGAAACTTCGGTTGAACATAATGTGTGGTAGCTTTCACGTATTTACCAGTTATGGTCATCCATAAGTTTTTTTGAAGCCATTTGGGTTTTATGGGGGGGAGGTTTGTTTGTTTGTTTGTTTTATTTTTTTCAACACAGGCTGAGGAAGCAAAAGTGGCATACACTATGAACCACAAGAGGAAACCAAGCCGTGTAACCAGTTGTGTAAAAACGAACCTTATGTTTCACCTTTTTAATGAGCAAGATGTAGTTATATATATATATCGCTGCCTTAATGTAGAAAACACCTTACCCCCTGCCACATTACAGAGTGGAGTGTGACTCATTTCCCCACTAAAAACAACTCAGAACATAGTGGTTTAATAAGTACCAAAAAATACAAACAGAGAAAAACAATAACTTTGACTATCAACACAAATTTGACCACTTTTTGAAAATAAATGAGTAAAACACATACTTGACGACTGTGACTGTTGGATGGACATCACGGATTTGTATTACATCCTGCGCAATTTCAGTATTGTGTTGAATTTGTTTAAAAGAGCTATTAACAAAATGTAATGTAGCTATATTGGAATTATCTGTATAGTAATTCCTCTGATCACATGCTCAGTATAAAAGGGAAGTGAAATATTTCTTCCTTTTTTTTTTTTCTTTTTTCGGTCATCCTCTTTCAGTAACACATTCCAGTATACATGGTGTGAAGTATTACTGTAAATAACATCTGCTTTGTTCCTTCATCAGGCGGAAGAAGAATTAATATACAGTAAAGTTAAGCCTGTAAGAAAACTGTCACGCAAGGTAGCCCTTCTATTACAAAACACTGCAGCACACACAGTACATGTTTCATTGTGATTTTCACTGTCAATCTGTAAATAAATTGGTTATACAGTTGAATTGATCTCTGTTTCTCATCCGTCTCTTCTTTGTTGCTCAGGAATCAGATGCAACCATTGATGTTGAAGTGATATACAGTTCTGTGGTCATGCCTGCAATAGAACAACAAACACAAACGGTAAATTTTAACAGCTCCAAGACCAACTTTACTGCAACACACTTTTACAACACAGTGGTGCAGTAATTAACGCACAGTTTGCATGTTGTGGCTTCCTTCCACAGTGCAAACTCACTTGGGTCAGGCTAACTGGTTACACTAAATAAGCATGTGATAGACTGGCAATCTTACCCAATCACAGCTGGGCTTGGCTGCAGCTGTGAAAATATGCTGTTTATGACTAAATATGTGCAAAACTAAGTGTGTGTTGATTCACCAATGTTAGAATGCTTAAATGCTGAATTATGACAGTGAACATAGTAATCATACCAGAATATTAACCTGCTCATAGTACCAATGTGGCTAATATCTTATTGCCTGTTAGAGCTACTGGTAAAACTAAACTAGGCTCTTAGTGTGGTTAATCTGTTTTTTATTCCCAGTTGTCTTTATTCCCCTGTTGTTGTCAAACAGGTAGAAGTAAAAGCTGAGGATGTTACATACAGCAGTTTGGCGCAACACCTGCAGGACATGTAAACACTACCTACCTGCCTACCTACCTACCTGCCTAGTTTTAATACATTCAGCTCATTTTGTTGTTTTTATTACTAATTTTGCAGACTTACCTGCACAAAGCAATTACATATATTTTTATTTTATACCTGGTTTAGTTTGTTCTAAAAAATTTTTGTATTCTATTTTATGCTATGCAGTGTTTTTTTTTAATCTATTGTTATATATTTTTTCTATCAATCAATCTATCTATTCTATCTATCTATCCACTGATGGTTAAATCTGTTTTATGTTGGCTTTTAAACAGTAATGTCATCTGGCTTTGTCATCATCAAATTATTTTGAAAAGATCAAATTTTATTTATTGAAACCATACTTAAAAGTCAAGAATTCAGAAGGATGGGATTTGTTGCTATCAGTTTGATTCAGAGTGAAAGCAGACAACACATGCAGTGACTTTTTGAAGTGCTTAAACTCATTCTTTTCTCAATTATAATTCAGAAACATTACATTAAACTACAGCCAAAAAGATTATAGTTATGCCCTGTTGGACAAACAATGTAACACATTAGTGTTTGGAGGTTCAACCTTCATTACCATACAAGTGAATTCTGAAATATTTCAAATCTGGAAATCTTTCCATCTAAATTACATATTTTTTTTATTAATTATTGATTATGTCATTAATTACTGTGTGCAGTGTTCACTGGCTCAAAACATACATTAGCTATAAATATGTTTGTCATCATCAAAATAAATCCATGTAATTGCTTTCAAAGGAACTTTGGCACCCTCAACTGTTTATGTTGAAAAACCAGAAAGCAGTGTTAATTTGTCTGACTACTCACCATGTGTTCATCTCAGCTTACTCTTCGTCCTAATCAGAGTCCCTCACTCAAAGAATTTTGCTCCCTGCATTAAATAAAATTTTTTCTTCCTGCAGGAATTCACAGCATAACCATAGTCAAGTCATAAGTATTGTATTTCATACATTTTGAAAACAATTGCATTGTTGTTATTGTTTTCAATAACAACAATTGTTAGTGTACACTTTTTATTAATGTATTTATTCTTACTGCAGGAATAATTATCTGAGTGTTGGTGTGACGCTACAACTTATATATAAACATGCAGATTGTTATTGTCAGTGCACTCTGGAGTCCTGCATGATGGTGAATAAATTAAATATATTTCTTTCATTAATTTGCAACTATTGGTCCATAACTGCCACTCGTCATTAGGGTTAGGGACAGCGCGTGCAAGCTGACTTTGACCCAACCATGTCTTCTAGTGATGTGTCGTTGATGAAAGATTCGTTCATTTTGAACGAATCTTTTGTATGACTCAGGAGTAACAAGTCATCTCAGTGAGTGTTTCATTCTTTTTTCCCTGGTCCACACATGCACACCACAGGCTCAGATTTGTTCATGAACGGGTCTTTCTGCCGCATATTCTCTGTGTAGGAATGACTGATTGGCTCACGACTCAAAAAATAAGGTCTTTGGGTCTGAGTCTCTCGTTCACTTGTCTCATGGCCGCTGCGCAGGCTCAGCATAGAAATTTGTGATTCGTTCACGACTCATAACTATAGGTCTTCGGGTCTTTCGTCCATTATTCACGTGGTTACAGCAGTAACATGACCGATGCTGTTATTACTGGTGAGGAGAGCTAACTGATGTTAGCACGAAAGTTAACATTAGCTATGTAGCTATGGGATGGATGTTTAATTTGCCTTTCCATTGGAACGAATTCATACACTACGGGTCTTCAGTGACCAGGTTGGCTAAAGTGAATAGCCATCACAGAATGAGAATTTTTTAAAGATAGGCAGAGCGCTCTCCTACCGGCAAATTAAGTAATCAGTCACTTCAACTTCAGTAGGCTATGGCCCAAAAGGGTGCTCAATAGTTTAACAAAAGCAAACTTGTGTATTATATGCCAAGTGAAGCAAACCATGTTGCTATTCAGTGTTTGAAAGCCGTGCTTCTTCAGTCATTACTCAAATGACAGCTACAGCGCCACACTGGTTCCAATGAAGGAAATGAACGAATTACTTGAAAAAAAATTTGAAAATTTGATTAAAAGACCTTAGTCAGTAAGAAGATCTGAACTTCCCATCACTAATATCTTCCAGTTATTTGCAGTGTATTTGCAGACCTACTGGCTTGTGAGAACCAACGAAGTTCTGAATGGAGCAAAACCATATTTGAGCCAAATCAAGTTGATGAATTAAAGCTGCTGTTACAGACCATATTGCACAAATACATTCTTCGATTGTTATGATAATTTTGTATAATATACTAACCCTACAGTTTTATCACACACACATCTTTTAACAATGGTCCACACAACCTGTATGCCTGGTGCCTTGACAACCGGCAGTGTGACGCACGCAACCACGCTGTGACGTAACAGCATTTCTACTCAGGCACATTTGTGGCCGTCCCGGGTCCTGCGCCGGGGGTGAGATAGGTCTGGCTTTCGTTGCAGTGCAGTCTCCTTCAGCTCGCCCTCCAACCGGTGACGCCCGCCTCGGCCGTGTGGTGTGAGGAACATCTCTTTAAAAGTCTCTTTAGCCGACAGCAAGCCCCGTCTCCTCCCGGTAAGAGAGCCGTTAACTCACCCTGACGCCGTCAGCTCCCTCAGCAACAAGCCGGAGCCGGTGCTCCAGTGAGCGTTACAACACACCGGTGCTCTGCATGCTAGCAGTTAGCTCGGCCAGCTGCGGTCAGCATGCAGCGTATCCACACGTCAAGTTAAAACTGTGCCAGCTTTCAGCTAGTTAACACGTTTATCAGCTAAGAACATGGCGTACGCCTTATGGAGCTACAGTGACAAAGTATTAAAAACTTAAGGCTTGTTGAGTGAAGTTGCAAATTGTTGAGTTTTTTCTAACCAGCCTGAGGCCTAGTTAGCTTTCATGCGCTGGGAACGCGAGTGAGCCGGTTGATTGTCAAATCCCGCTGATTTGGCGTCTGTCCGAGCCACGCCTAGCTCTGCCTGCCAATTCACGTGAAGGAATAGTTTAATTAAGAGCGACTCCTAACCTGAGCTCATACTCGTTGCGGCAAAATGGCTCCTGCTTTCCTCTGTAACCTTGTCCACCGGCTGTCAGACACAGGAGATGGTAACTATCTTCAGTCATACAACACTGTGATGGTACTGAAATGACAGTGAATTGTAACATCATAAAGGCCGATTTGATATTTGTGTACATGGGCACGTACACTTTTAACTTAACGTAAATGAAATAAAACTGATCCGGTATCAGATGACCGGGTTTGACAGAGTGCAGCAGAGGCTGTGTGGCTGACAGTGGTGGTCTGCATTGTGTGCTTCTATAAAGGTCATCAGTAGGATAGTAGTTAGACATCGTCATAAACGTTAAACCCACTAATGCAAGGGCTTTAGCTTTGTACTCAAATTTGCAATTTATAGCTTTTTTTGTATATATTAACTATCAAGAGACAAGTGTACATTCCCTTGAGGGCAAATATTAGTGCTGTTTACATCATATTGAGAAAGTTACCAGTTTAAGTGGAAGACCCATATTACAATTGGACAGATATGGGTGGAAATGTACCAGTAATTAACACGTTTTCTTTGCTTCTTTCAACAGATACAATGGCCGTGCCTCCTTCATATGCTGACCTGGGCAAGTCTGCCAAAGACATCTTCAACAAAGGCTATGGTATGGTTTCAAACAGTGATGTTGGTATTGCTGCTGCCAAGGCGAGTTAATAGTGTATAAGATTTCTAAAATGTCTGTATTTCATCATTTTTCTCCTCAGGATTTGGCCTGGTGAAGCTCGATGTGAAGACAAAATCAACCAGTGGAGTGGTAAGGTCATTTCTTTGTTTTTCGAAGCACATTTCATTGAGGTATAATTAATGAATGAAGTAGAGCACTAATAGTCCAGGCAAGGTTTGACTGAAAAATTTTAAAATTGAGTGTCTGTCAATTTCATCAGAAGAACTAAATTATTATTGTTATTATTATTATTATTATTATTATTATTATTATTATTATTATTATTATTCAAATTCAACCATTGTTGTCTCTTGCAGGAATTCAAAACATCTGGCTCCTCCAACACTGATACCAGCAAAGTTGCTGGTACCTTGGAAACTAAATACAAGAGGTCAGAATACGGTCTGACTTTTACCGAGAAGTGGAACACTGACAACACCTTGGGAACAGAAATCACTGTTGAAGATCAGGTTAGGAAAACACTTAAAACATTTTTGCACCTGTTGCTCAACAACAGGTGTCAGTGCCTACACAATACACTTGACAGGACAACAGTCAATGCTTTAAATGTCAAATGGGCTCCTTCTCACAGATTGCCAAGGGACTTAAGTTGACTTTTGACACTACCTTCTCACCAAACACTGGGTAAGATCATAATTAAGTTTTGTTTTTTTTTGTTTTTTTTTATGAGTTTGTAAATTTGACTTGAAATTTATTTGCTTATAAATGTTGCCTGCACTGTGTTGCCCCACCAGAGGAGATATTTTGGAAACCTGATCTGTGCTGCACATGCTTCTGACAAGTGTAGTTGCTTGCCATGTGAGCTCAGTCTTAGCATGCATTTAGTATGTTGCAACACAATACTGATAATTCCTATGGCATAGGGTGTAATGGTTAGGAACATTTAAGGCCATATTTTGTCTCACAATAACTGAAATTCATGCAGTTGAGCATTGTAGTTATTGTAGCTATAATTTGAAGTGCATTTGAGGATGAATCATCAGGGTTTGCAAATGTTAATGCTTTTTATTATTAGGTGTATCCTGCAGTCTACTGCAGATAATATAACCTGAATCTTGCCATTTTGAATAACTCTTCTGACTTAATTGGGATTTTAGTTTAACATTGATGAGATCAATGTTTGTCATCAACAGCAAGAAGAGTGGCAAAGTCAAGACTGCCTACAAGCGCGAGTATGTTAACTTGGGCTGTGACGTTGACTTTGACTTTGCTGGTCCCACCATCCATGGAGCTGCAGTCGTTGGCTACGAGGGATGGCTCGCTGGCTACCAGATGAGCTTTGACACTGCCAAATCAAAGATGACCCAGAACAACTTTGCCGTTGGCTACAAGACAGGAGACTTTCAGCTGCATACCAATGTGTAAGTGGAAAGCTTTTCAACTTGATTTTGACATAGTTTGCACTTATCAGTAACTGCGTAAAGCCTTTATTCATAGGCAACATTGTCTGTAAACAGCTGAATATGTTATGTTTTGCAGTGCATGAGCTATGTCAGGAAAGAAATTGTAACATTCGGAAGGCCTAACGCAAAACAAACCCAAATACCATCTGCATGTTTTGGTTGGCACAAAAAGTCAATAACTATGCAACCTGAGGAGCTTCAGTCATAACTAAGCTGTTGCAGCAATTCACAAATTGCCAACAAAAGAATTTTTCAGCATCTAGCATGAGATCTCTTTCTCTTTTGCTCATAATGCTTAAAGTAATGATGGAGCTGAGTTTGGAGGCTCCATCTATCAGAAGGTGAGCGACAAGCTGGAAACAGCAGTCAACCTGGCCTGGACCGCTGGAAGCAACAGCACACGCTTTGGTATTGCAGCCAAATACCAGCTGGACAAGGATGCCTCTATCAGTGTAAGTAATGCTGTGGAGGAATGGATAATTTTATGTAATGGAAAAATTATAGATTCCATCAGATGATAAAGTCCTTTTTCTTTACCCGTAGGCCAAGGTGAACAACAATAGCCTCGTTGGTGTAGGATACACCCAGACTCTAAGACCAGGTAAGGTGGTTTCATGCAGGTTTTATTTAATTGAATATTTGTATCACATGGTGTATCAGAGTTCCACTCTTCAGTCTAGAATCCTTCCGCACAGCACTTCTGTAATTGAGTTGAACACTTAACAGCCCTACATTGGTAATCAACCGTCATTCTCAATTCTAACGAATAATTGAGAAAAGAGTTGTTTACTCATGTAATTTGCTAATCTTGGTTCCTCTTGCCTATACAGGCGTGAAACTCACCCTGTCTGGCCTGATCGATGGCAAGAATATCAATGCAGGAGGCCACAAGCTTGGTCTGGGCTTGGAACTGGAAGCCTAAACTTTCTTCATACTGCAAGGGACTAGGGAATATCAGAAGAATCTGGCCTTAAATGTATGTCCAACTCAAACCAGCAAGGGAATATCTTGGGAGCGATTGATTCAAAGGCTACGACAACACACTCTAACTTGAGTACTACCTCAAGTTGTTGCTTCTGTCATTTTACCTTTGTTGCTTTTTACTTTGTAGCTGCATCTATTCCAGAGACAGCTGGTGGCGTACTATTTATAAATCATGTCATTTTTTTCCTGTCCAGCACTGCCATAATAATGAAATTCAATACAATCCCTTTGCCTGTCATCTACTCTGTGTGACTTTGTGATAATCCCAGACACTCCGTTTTGTGAGACCATCAGGTAACGGTTTTGTGTGATGAGCAATGTCATGCCTTCTCTGATTTTACAATCATAAACATCTGATATTCCTTTGTCGTCATTTGCAAACCTTGTTAAGTACACTAGGCTTTTTCTGCTGTTATTTAACTGCTGCACCCTCCCTTTTCATGCACACAAGGACAAACTAAAGCTCTGTAATATTTTGTTTGCCCACAGCCATCAGAGTTTAATGTTCTTATAGCTGCACATGTGACCTTCCTATATAAAAGGCAGTTGTTTTTTTTTCTTTTTTGGTTTTGCTGACCAAGCAAAATTAGTTGTTGATTCAGTACTTGCATACAACAGGGCGCCACACAATTACTGTTCAGAATAATGCCAAACTTATTGTTCAAAAAAAGTGTAACCTGGTTGCACGCATGCTCTCTTGAAAAGTGCTTCCCTGTAGTGGGCAGAGACAGAGCCCACAGGAAGTCTTGGAGGTCCTTATGTGTATGTATACATTTTCAATAAAGTCTTTGAACTCCACAGATGGACTTTTAATGTGATGTCGAAGTGTCCCAAACACCACCTGACTAACTAGTTAATGTTGACCAGCAGAGAACTGAATCGGACTGGAATGGGCTTATCAGAACTACTATGATTAATGTATTTGGGTTTAAACTGCTCTAGAAACTTTAACCATGTTTTTGTTTCCTTGATACCTATGATTGGGGGGGGGAAGAAGCATGTTCAAATAACCTGTAGAAAGTCCAGAAATTCTCTTTAGTTGACAATTCAGTTTCCTTTTTTGTTTGTTTTTTTTTGGGGGGGGGGGGGTTGTTTGTTTGTTTGTTTGGTTTTTTTTTTTAATCAGGTGTCATTGATAAGACATAGCATTGGTTCTATACATTGTGCTTACTATTTTAAGCAGTTTCTTGCTTGCGACTCATCTTGAACTGTTATATGTTGTGGAGACCCTTAAGGCTCCTGTTTTCTAGTCTTATGTGTTTGAAATCAAAGGTTCTTTAAACTTATTGGTGAGTGATTGTTTCAGAAGCAACATGAGAAAATAAACAAGCTAATCAAGAGGCCTGAGCCACCATGACCAAACAATCGTTTAGTGGGAGGAATGGGATCGTACTAAGACTAATAGTCTATCCACATCAGTCTTCTCTAAATCCCAAATTTTTGAATAAAACAATTTGTTTAAAACCCTAAATTATTTTAAAATTCTGCATGCTGAGTCCTGTCGTCTGGACATGGGACAGCTGGAGTGATGAACATGGTCACAAAACAATTGACAATCTGCCAAACATGATCAACAGTGGACAATTAAGAGAGAACTCGAGGTATTTAACATTAATTTGAAGTCAAATTTTCTTATTGATTTCCTTTTAAGAGACACAAAAGTTCATCCACAACATTTTTCATATTGCTTTTATTTGTCAGCAGACATTAAAGCAGGTCACAAGTGCAAATGCTGGATCTACCTTATATCATTTACATTCCAAATCCTTTTTGTGGTTTTATTACATCCAAGCTGATTTAAAGTTTAAAGGCAAATCTGCTGCAAACAGAATCATGCTGTCTCTGTTTGAAGAGGAATTACAGCAACAGGACTTTCCTGGCTCAGCTTTTGCTTTGAATTTGCAGCGGTGAAGCCATTCTCTATTTTCAGCTTCACCATCCCTGAAATTTGCATATCAACTGCTGGCTGATTAAATTTAAAGTGGAAATGTCCACTCTCCTTCCATCCAGATAACGCCCAAGGGGTTTTCATTTATTTCTCTGAGTTATTAGGCTACTCTCTACTTTCTCAGCTCTGCCTTGATCTTGCATGATTTCCTCTCTGGCTTCTGTTGGCTCTAGTTTCTGAGCCTGTCTGCTCTCTGGTCCAGTCGCTTTGATTTCAACACTGATAGTTGCATTTTTGCTCAGCAAGACAGTTTGTTCTGTTTCAAATCCATCTTCACCATTCGCCCTCTGATCCTTCACTTCAAGGTGACTTTTCACCACAGAGTTTAGAGATGAAGCTTTATCTTGGTTTGTAGCTTCAGATTTATTGATTTCCTTTTATTCTGCATGAACGTTTTCCTTTTCCTCGCTCTTGAGTGCTGTACCCGCAGCTATCATTGGCCCTTCAGGCTTTATGCACCTTGTCTCTGTTGTAGAATCAGGGGTTTTCTCATCTTGCACTTGAGCAGTGCCGCTCAACTCTTTGGTTCTGTCTGATTCTTCGGACGCTTTGGCGTTCTTCACTTGAACTGAGATAAACCTTTTTTCCCATTCTTCTTCTTTATCAGTGACAGGTTCATCCTCAACATATAACTCTGATTTAAAATCTTCAGCTTTCTGAGCTCCATCATCTTTCTCTTTGGTGATTTCAACCCCTTTTCCTGGTTCATGTCCCTGCTCCTCAGGGTTGTCACTCAGTAAATCTTTGCTTTGAATATTTTTATTGATACCATTCTGTCCTTCAGTAACAGACTCTTCAGACTCTTCTTTTCTTTTTTGACCTTGTTTACTATCATCCACCTCACTGGAACTCCCGCTGTCTTCATCATCACATCCATTCACTGAATCTCCTACTGATCCTTGAGTCTGCTCATTATCAAACATCTGCTCATTTTCTTCCTCTCCACTGTCTTTATTACCCTTCTCCTCCTCACTGCTCTGTCTGTCCCTTTTGTTACACTCCTGCTCATCTTTTCCAACCTCTGTCTCCTCTGATCCTGTCTCTTCAAATTCTGACATCTCAATCTCCCTGGTGGTCTCAGTTATGATCTCCTCGACAAACTTGTACTGGGGCTCGGCTCTCCTGTGTGGGCCGCCCGGCCGAGTGAGGCAGGGGAGGGTGTAAACGGGGGACTGGTGGTAGATGTAGGGCAAAGACATGCTGGTCTCTGACACTATGGAAAGTCGAGCTTCTTCACCACAGAGTAGTTTCCTGCAGAATTGGAGGCACATATTTTGTATTGAAGAGTGAGCATCTCTTATGATGAAAAAAGATTTAGGAAAAAAGAATTTTAAGTCTTAACATGAATTTCTTTCCATCAGCAAAGCACTAATCAGGTCCTAATTAATCATTGTTACTGTCAGTCCCAATCCAATGATAGTTTCTTTTGAAATGCAGCATCCATGATAGACAATAGAAGCAGAAGCTGGATATGAGGATGGAGTTATGGAAAACCACAACACCACATAAATGTTTTCTGAAAGCTGTTTATTGACCTTAAACCCATCTAGATTTAGCAAACCTCACCTGTAAGACAGTATCTCCACATCCAAAGCCATCTTCACGTTAAAAAGGTCCTGATACTCCCGAAGGTAACCCGACATGTCAAATTTGCAATTTATCAGCTCATTTTCAAGTTCTTTGATCGTATTCTGGCGCAAGAAAGGAGAGGAGGTGTTTTAGTATTGGATGTCATCTGAGAAAGTCTTTTTTTTTTTTGTCAACAACACTATAAAATGAAACAACTCACCTGATACTGGATGATTTCCTCCTTGTGGTGATCCTCGAAGTCGCGCAGTTGCTTCTCCAGCGCTTCCCTGGAGCCTTTAGCGCAGTCCAGCTCGGTGTTTCTGGCCTGCAGCCGCCTCCTGTACTCATGGATTTCCTGCTGGGTCGCTTTCAAAGCTTCTCTCTTGGACTCTGCTGCCTCTGTTAACCTTGCAAACTGAGATCGGAAATTTTCCCCGGCCTCCTGGACGTCGGTGACGGCGTAACCTTCCAGCTGCGTCCTGATGTCTCGCATTGCCGCAGTGATACCGGGGTTGCCAAAGTCATGCGCCCTGACGGTCACCAGCAGATCCTGGATCTGGTCATGCATCTCTGACACTTCAGCCTCATGGTTCCTCTTTAGGAGGTCTATTTCTTCCACGAGAGACTGCGCTTTCTTGTCCAGCTGTAGTTTAGCCTGGTAGGCGTCGCTGATGTCCTTCTTCAGGACAATAATATTGCTCTCGGCGTCTGATCTGCTCTGCGCTTCTCGCTCATGTTGCCTCCTCAGGTCAGACAGTTCTTCTTCTAAATTCTGATGCTCTACTTCAATCTGATGCTTCTGTCGAGATATATCCTGTACCATCCGTCTCAGTTTCCTCAGCTCTGGTCCACACGCCTCCTCCAGACGAGATGCGGGTTTCGCTTTCCCTCTGATCTCCTGAATCTCCCTCTCCAGCAAATAATTATGGTTCTCCAGCTGATGCACCTTCTCTATGAATCCCGCGAGTCGATCGTTCAGGCCATGCATCAGCTCTTTCTCGTTACATAACGGCTCGGTCAAAGTCATGCCCGCGGATGTCCCTCTCATCTTGACACCGGTAACCAGCCTCTGAGGTGTGGACTGGTCCTGCAGGTTCTCGGACCGGCTGAACTGAGAGCTGCGCCTCATGGTGTCGCTCAGAGTCTCCGCCGCTCCGCCGCCTTTAAGAGCTCCGCCATCTGCGCGGCGTGCAGAACGGAGCTGTCCGCGGTGCTGAAAGGTGAAGCATCAGCTGATACATTCATGATGACAGCTTCACTATTTTGTCGCAGTGACGTGGATCTACTGGCTGTAGATGCCCCCCCCCCCCCCCCCCCCAAAAAAAAAAATAAAAATAATACAGCTATAATGATAATGCTACTAATAATAATATGCTATTTCATTTTTCACATCACTAAAGTTTAAAATGTTGTTGTGTACTAGGAAAAACCATCGTCTTTTACTCTTGAAACTTTAGACCATTGACACGTGTGAGAGAGTAACACCCTCGTGCAGTTGATTTTACAAAAGGAAAAACGTATTTTGGAGTTATCATTAGATTTACCACAGGTAACACTTCCTCATATTCATGTCCTTCCTCATATTATTTAGTCTCCCTCAGTCCTCTTGCCCAATTTTGTTATTTAGATGTGTGAGTTGTTTTAGTCTCATCACACAGTGTAGCCTTAAATAGAGTTCATAACATCCACCGTTGTGTTTCAAAGAAAACCCGGCTGTATATTATGTTTTTAGTTCATTTTTAATATTAAAACCAGTGCAATGGTAGAATAAAACATGTTGAACTTTTTGTGATTTTAGCGTTTAATAGCAATGGTCAGCCCATCACCCAAAGTGAGCATGCTCAGCTCGATCCTCTGGTCCATGTGCAGCTTCTTGTTGAGAGCATTGATAGTCTGGGTGGTGACGTCATCAGGAGCAGGATTCACCACCCTCCCACTCGCCAACACCTTCAAATACAGTAA
The DNA here is from genome assembly GCA_034769265.1 of Remorina albescens. Classification (NCBI taxonomy): domain Eukaryota; kingdom Metazoa; phylum Chordata; class Actinopteri; order Carangiformes; family Echeneidae; genus Remorina; species Remorina albescens. The sequence continues at coordinate 10,662,859 of CM068491.1, read as the reverse complement.
CAACAGAGCTGTTTCATCCTGTTCACAGTCAAAACAAGACACATTCACAACCGCATTTATTCTCTGACCAGCTCTGGGACTAAATGCTGCAGGACTTAAACTTGCCCTTGTTACTCCTCTCTGAATCAGTCCACAGACTAAGGGCTTTATCTGCTCATGAAAATTGTACTTACATTGTCAATAGCAATGATGCCTCCTTTGCGTATAAGCTCAAGGGATTTTTCATAGTATCCATCATAACTGGATTTATCAGCATCGATGAACACAAAGTCATATGTTCCAGCTTCCCCAGCTGCTATCAGGTCATCTGATGAAACAGGGATCAACATCAAAATATTACCACGACTAAGATGATATTTAACAGATATCACAACCAGGATTCATAAAAGCACTTACTCAGTGTCTTCATGGCAAGTTCATGTCGCACATTTATTTTATTTTCAACTCCAGCCTGTAGAAACAGTTGAAATATGTCAGTTATGCGTAACTTTTAACTGTTCTTTTTCCTTAATTGTTTTAAAGAGGATATTAAGGGTTGTTTAAACGCTTGGCTCTGCATCTTGATGTGACACTGTTTCCTTACTAGACACCTTTTTCTTCTCCTGTCTTCAGCAGTTTGTGAAGTCAGACTGACAGGAAGCAGATGTATAGTTTGCTGTCTGCTGCACAATTTCGTTCTGACAGAGGTAACAATCAGTCCCACTAAACTTGCAAAATGTCAAATCCAAAGGTTATATTTATAGTGTCAGGAACGCGGGACACTGCACTTGGGTAATGTCACTTGCAGTGGTACTATGAGTGAAGATTAAAAGTTTCATTAAAAATTCGAAGTGTAAAATTATTTGTTTTTATTATGTGTAATTAAGAAAATTTCCTACCTCTTTAAAAAATGGTTTGGCAATATTTATATAGGTTTCTTCTATTTCACATGCCACCACATGTCCATTCTCTGGCATTGCCAAAGCCATGCTCAGTGCGTTGTAGCCTGTGTACATCCCTGCAGGATTAAAACCATGTTAATCACATTTTTCTCCTAGCCCGTGAATGCATATCTACTCAATGTCGAAGTGTCATACCACTACTACTACTGCTAGTATGTAAAAATACAAAATAATTTTATAAAATAAAATGTTCATAATTTTATGAAATAATTTTGTTTGTTAAATAGCTTGTGGTTAACCTTTTCATGTTGTGCAATTTCAAAGAGTTAAATCCAATCTTATTTCATTAGTCCAGTATCGAAAACACTACATTCATATTTCAATGATTCAGCTGGTGATTTGCAATTTCAAAAATTCTCCTGAAGTTTGTAGCTCAAAATGGGTCAGTTCAATTCTGATAATAAAGCTCAAGATGAAACATTCAAACACAAACATCATTTAAATGATCAATTTAGCCTAAATGGAACTGATCAATTCTGTTCTTTAAAATGACCATTTATCCCCAAATATAATCAGAAAAATGGCTTTCATAATAACCAATATAGTATCCAGTCTTCAATATTATGTAGTAAATCATTTTTTGACTTGTGTATTCAGTTGTTTTCAGCCCCGTGAAAATAAAATTCAGATGTTATTTTAAGTTTTTTATGGGTTTTAAATTCAGCAATCTTTTGCTTTGATTTATTTTTTTTTATATGTTTGTTAGCCTTGCGTGATCTCACCAATTTCAATGGCTCTAGTTCCATTGATAAGTTTTATGAGATTTGCCATCAACTGTGCTTGTTCAGCGGCAACCATCATAATACTCCATGTGTCCTCAAGGGTTCTCTGAAATGAAAATACAAAATTATTCAATGTGGATATCCTTCTATTTTATTACTAATGGGATAGACAACATATTCCTTTGTACTGGTTCAACGTGGGTCCCCAGTGATCTCTAACACTGTGCAGCCCTCTAGTGGTCAACGTTTGTACATATCGGATATCAGAATTTGTATCAATTTAATTTCAGTAGCAGTTTATTGTAGTTGTAGATAAACTCGCGATAACAAAAAAGTAATAATATCAAACGCAAAAAAGATGTGAGATCCACTGGCAGTGAGTTTTAGAAGCAGCAACTTTAAAGGTACATTCATCTTTAGTTTTCAGCACCTAATCACCAACCAGCCTCTGTTTGACCTCAATAATCTGCTGGTGCACATTCATGTGAGGGATGTGTGCATCCATGCTAGCTTTAAGATGATCAACAGAATCCTGAACTGAAATTGGTAGGGGAGCAAATTTAAAGATGGAAATTAAGATATAACATGAGATCTTTTGGTTGACCTGGTCAGACACTGAGCAACATAATACTGACAAACTTGTAGATGACAAGGATGCATTACTGACACAAGTGACAAATTAACAATAATCAAAGGGTTATGAAATCGGTGATTAAGTTATCCGACTTGCTCACCAGTTTGAGTTTGGTGAGAACAGGGTGCTCCCTAAGTGAGTTGTTGACCACATACTGCAGCACCGGATCATCTTTTCCTCTGCTGTGGCTCTTTCCAATGAAGGCAGACCGTCCCACACCTGACCAATGAGAATCAGAAGAGCAACTAGAGCTCCCTGCCAACAGATAGACCACACATCATTCTTCATGTCATACCTGTGAGTAGAACAGCAAGTCCAACACAAAACAGCATTTTGATGTCTGCAGCCATCGTGTTCTGGGCCCTGGACTTTGTTGAAGGGAAAGTCAAACAGCTTTCATTGGAATGCAGTGAATCTCCCAGTGTCAGTCCTTTTTGTACAGTACAACCATGTTTGTTTTGCTCAACCTTTGAGGGCAAAGTTCGTCTCATTGATTTTTCAGTATTTTCTGCAAAGTTAGGGGCATTTTGGTGATGTTTGATTTGTTTTGGAAAAACACATCTGAAGACATTTGTCGTAAAACATCTTTGAAAGATGGACTAATATTTTAAAAAGTAAAGTCTCAGTGTATTATTTCAGAGTTTCTTAAATTCCTGGCCATCAGCCAGTTATTTTGCATTTCCAACAACAACACTTTGAAGTGTTTTATCGCCCTCAGTCCTCTTGCCCAATTTTGTCATTTAGATGAGTGAGTTGTTTTAATCTCATCACACTGTGTAGCCTTAAACAGAGTTCATAACATCCACCGTTGTGTTTCAAAGAAAACCCGGCTGTATATTATGTTTTTAGTTCATATTTAATACTAAAACCAATGCAATGGTTTTCTTTCAGTGATTTTTAGCCCTTAATGCCTTCAAATACAGGAACAACAGAGCTGTTTCATCCTGTTCAGTCAAAACAAGCCACATTCACAACCGCATTTGTTTTCCAACCAGCCCAGAGACTGAATGCTGCAGGACTTAAACTATTTCTTTCGTGCCCTTGTTACTCCTCTCTGAATCAGTCCACAGATTGAGGACTGTCAGGCAGTTATTTTGCAATTCCAGCAGCAAAACTTTGAACTGTTTTATCTGTGTTTGTTCTCACTAACGTCCCCCGCTGTTGCTCAGCACGTATCACTGCAAGCTATGTTTGAAATTTGAACTACGTTCAAACGTTCATGCAGGCTAACCCTAAAATTAGTCAGAGTGAACATCATGCAGTCCATTACATACATTTATATACATATTTCAGTTTTATCTTTATTCTAAAAATTTGGTAATTTAGCAATAGCAATTGTATATTTAAATTTGCACACTTTTACTGTGAAAGACAGAAGGTGTCTACAAGCTGTCCTAATCAGCAAATCAGTTTAAAATGTTTTAGATTCAGCATATTATAATATTTTAACGAAGAGATTGATCTTATTGATTTAACTTCATCGTTGATTAATTGTGCGGTTGTCCCACGTTTTGTTGTATCCATGTCTTCTTTGTCCTGTAATGCAATTCAAATTTCTCCTCCATGGACAATAAAGGCTGAACTGAGCTGTTATGTTTTTCATAATAAAACTAAACACATAGCTAGGAGGAGAAGGAGAGCTGTAGATGCTTGATTATGATAAACTGCCGGCATCATTGACAAAGGAAATGGAAATCAAGCCAGTGAGATAAGTTGAGCTTTGGGCCGTGTTGCAGATTCCGAACATCTGTGGGGAGAGAAAACTACAGAGACACCATGCTGCTGCACAAGGTTTCAGACGTGAAGTGCTGTGATGCGAGCGTACTCCTGATTTGTTTGACTGTAAAAACAGTCAGCTACCAAAGGTGGCAGGTTACAGACAAAGACAATGAAGCTTTTACTTTAACAACAGTAGTGATCACTGGAGTATATTTATCCTGTGGCATGTGATCAAAGGTTAGGGCTGATGATATCCTCTCCCTCCCTCCTTCCCTTCACTAAATTGTTCACACACGGAGACAGTTTGAGTGAGACTTTGAGTTCACTTTCACGTTTACTACCTCCTATTCCATCTGAGTAAAAGTGAAGTTGTAAAAGAAAAATCTGACACCTGACATCACTGAAAGGCATTAATGCAATGTAGCAAACACCCAACTGGCCCGACCCTGTGGCAGACCCCACATGATTTCATGGCTCAACAACCAGCAGAGCATGCCCATCTCTACCACAAAATATCAACCCTGTATCACAGCATCTTGAATGCTGAAAGTAGAAACCGCAGTGATTCATGAGACTAAATGACAGTGGGTCGTTTTGGGGATCAGAATAATCCCTGCACTGGATCAAAGGGTTTGGCTTCACAGTTTAGCCAAACACACTTCATGGAGAGTTCAGGTATTTCATGTTAAAAATCCACTAGAAAATATTTTGCTTTTTAAAAAAAAAAAAAAAAAAAGTAGATATCAACAAAAAAAGCATACACAATTTTCAGAAATTTCTCAGCACACACATACACACACACAAAAGTATAGCAATATGTTGCAACAGTTTTTATGAGAAAGCTCACTTAATTTCAGATGTCTTTGATTTTAAAATTACTACTTTGCACTTGTATAATAATACAATACCATAATTAGTAGAAATAGCAACAAACTGGACAATCAACAGTTAAGATATTACAGTAATCTAATGGAGAAAAGGTGAGAGCTTCCAAATTTTCTGTTCTGCTTCAGTGTCTCATTTAATTTATTCCATAATTTCACTGTGATTTGGTCTTGATGAAGGTTTTTTCATCACAATCTCACCACGGATATGTTTCAAAATTAAATTAGTGTTTTCTTGGTTGTGTTTTTCATACGAGTAATCTAATTATTATTTCACACAAGGGACTGCTGCATTGTTCCCACTGGATTGAGGTCGGCCAAGCTAAGACAGAAAACCTAACCTAACCAAACTGAAATTACCAATCTAAAAATCAGAATTACTAGTCTGTTGTAATTTTTTGGTTTGAGAAAAACATGATGACGGACAGTTCTGTTCGAGTCATTCTTCAAAGCCACTATCTTTGTTGTGTGAAATTATTCTGTGTAAAAATTTTGTTGTCTTTTCTTCATCCCACAGAAATAATTCAACACTTATTTGGCAAATACTGAAGTCAGATTTTTTTTTCTCTGGAACTTAAAAATAAGGAGAAATAGGGAGCAAAATAACGGCTCAACAGCTAAGAGATAAAATCACACCCAGCCTGAGAATAGCAGGAGAAAAACAGAAGTTCTTTTGCTCTGTTTACAGACCATTATTTGATCACAATCTCAATTTCAGCAGTTTTTTTCTTCTAAGCTTTTCCTGTTATCTTAGGAGCTGATTATTTCAGACAAGCAAACATCAGAGCAGAAAAGAAAGAAAGGAAAACAGCGAATCTAAGTGTAATGTAAGTTTGACATGGGCGGAGACATGAGGGTGACTATTTCTTGGAAATTGAGATTAAGAAATACAGATAAGTGGAGCTCAATTCATCCATCCATTATCTTTACACTGGCAAGAAAAAGTATGTCAACCTTTTGGAATTTCACGGTTTTCTGAGAAAATTTGTCATAAAATGTGATCTGATATTCATCTAAGTCAGGGGTATTGACAAATATAATGTGTCTTAAATAATACCACAACAAAAAAGAATTTATCTTTCATGTCTTTATTGAGAACAACCAAAAGATCCTCATAGTGCTTGTGGAAAAAGTATGTGAACCCTTGAATTAATGACCTCAAAAAAGCTAATTGGTGTCAGGTGTTAGCATACCCGGGGTTTCGTTAAGACAATGAGTTTTAGGTGTGTGGACTAAAGCTACTTTGACTGATAAAAACGCCTCAAACGTTTGGCGTTTGTTTTGCAAAAGAAGAACACATTTATGTGAGCCATACCTCGCCCAAAAGACCTTTCAGAGGCTCTACAATCAAGAACTGCTGATTTACATAAAGCTGGCAAGGGTTACAAAGTGATTTCAAAGACTTCAGAAATTCACCAGTCTACAGTTAGGCAAACAATCTACAAATGGAGACACTTTGGGACTGTTGCTGCTCTACCAAGAAGTGGACACCCAGGTACCAGGAGCACAATGAAGACTCATCAATGAGGTAACGAAACGACCCCGAATGACAACCAAAGATTTGAGGGCATCATTGGAACTGGCTAACATCTCTGGTCATGAGTCTACAATGCGTAAAACATTGAACAAGAAGGCTATCTACGGCAGGACACCACGAAGGAAGCCACTGCTTACTAAAAGGAACATTGCTGCACGCCTGAAGTTTGCAAAACAGCACAGTGACACTGACATTGCCACAGCAGTATTGGCAAAATGTTTTGTGGACTGATGAAACTAAGATTATCAGAATTCTTCAGGATAATCTGAGAATGTCTGTACATCAGCTGAGACTCTAGAAGGGGGGTGATGCAACAGGACGGCGACCCAACGGAGCAAGTCCACAACAGAACTGCTCCAGGAAAAACAAAATCCACCTTTTGGAGCGGCCAAGTCAGAGCCCAAACCGACCTCAACCCAATAGAAATGCTATGGATTGACTTGAAGAGAGCGACACATGAGACGTCCAAAGACTATGGCAGAGCTTAAGCAGTTCTTCAGGAAGAATGGGCTTAAATTCCTGCAACGATGTGCAGTTCTGATCCAGAGCTACAGGAAGCACCTGGCTGAGGTTATTGCTGCTAAGGGGGGGGTCAACCAGTTGTTAATTCTAAGGGTTCACTTTTTCCACTGCCACTTTGAATGCTGAATGAGTGTGTTCAATAAAGACATGAAAAGATCAGATTTTTTTGTTTCCTTATTATTTTAGACACATTTGTCAATACCCTTCACTATTTTTTTTTTTATTTTTTTATTTTTTATTTTTTAAATGACAGTCAGAAAACCATGACAGTCTTTGGACTGTGGGAGGAAGCTGGGGTACCCAGAGGGAACCCACGGCGATTCAGGGAGAATATGCAAACTCCACACAGAAAGGCCCGGAGTTTGAATCCAGAACCTTTTTTTTTTTTTTTTTTTTTTTTTTTTGCTGCGTGAAGCAACCAATACAAACTCAACTTCACTAATGTCTAGGAGGAGTAGGTTTAAGAAAAACCTTTTATCTGCATATCCACCACCTCTTCCAGTGTAGAGAGGAGGAACACTTACTGTGATGACTAACACCACATGGTCATGTGAGTATTATAAGACAGACTTAAAAAAAACAAACCCATCGTTAGAGAATTTAGATAAAGTTTCCTCCCTCAACAGCGGCTCTTTTCTACCATCCAACATTTTGTTTGAACTTATCTGTAAAGCAAGTAAAGTTTAATGAGCACTGTTTGTAGAGCAAGACTGGGAGAGTGTTTTCATGAGCCACACTTCAGATCATCTTGTCTTGCAACTTCAAAACAGAAACAGGGAAGATGGTAGCCAGGAATGTTCAAAAAGGAAATTTTTGGGGATGTGAGTGGGATGTGAGGTCTCTCCAAGGACAAGAGCTTCCTCTGTCTGTTCCCTAATTAAGAATGCACAGATACAAACAAAAACATGCCACCAACAAGAACCCGTCAATTAAATGAGCCATGGCACGAACTGTCTCGAAAGAAAATGTTAAAGACTTGATGAGGAAAGGAAGGGGATGTCTCAGATTGTGCATAGCTCTGCTAAGGTCCTCTCAGTGAAAATGAGATACCATGTTTTTCCACCATCGTCTCCCTCTCCCCCCACCACCACTGCTCCGGGCTTCTGCTTATGTGACGCTAATTGTTTCTGCTACTTGTGCCAAGTACCTACTCTTCCCCAGCACATTCTACAGACAGGCCCTGGTCCCTCAGCTGCTTTTTGTGTCTGTTTAAGGAATGAAAAAATGTGTGCTGCCATCTGCAGCGAGCACACCACTGTTCCTCCTCCCGGCCGTGACTGTCAGAGTGCCACAATGATACACATTCATACACTCTCTCGGAGGTAGAAAAAAAAAAAAACAACAACAAAAAAAACTATGTGGTAGAGAAACAAGAAAACAAAACTGACACATACAACTGCTAATATGAAACAAAATAATTCAAGAGGTTCCTGTTTTGATGCATTTAGCATGTGGGAGGGAAGACAGTGCACATCTGAAAAGGCTTTTAAATTTTGCAAACCAAGCAGAGGAGAAATGTAGGTATGTAGTAGATTTAAATCCAAGGCCGTCGGAACCTTTTCGCAGATCTGTCTTTGGTTTTTTAGTATTAACTTGAAAGACCAAGCTCCTGTTTGAAGTCAAGCACATATGCAAGTTTTTAGGCCTCTCAGCACACGTTTGTTAAAGCTCTTTTTTTTTTTTTTTTGTGCGTTTCTTTAATACCTCAATGTAACCAGCAAGTGGCAGTGTTGTTTAGCTAATCCACAGTGTTTCTCCATGCAAACAGCTCATGGCACAAAGAGAGCCAGGCCTTCTCTGCCTCGCCTGGGAAGTAGTATCCTTTTTCTTCTTGTTGAGTTGACCTGTGACACCATCACAGAGTACACGGGGCAGCACATATTGACATGCTTGTAACGCCTCTTGGTTGTTACATCATCCACATGTTTATCACAGCGAGACTGCGTGTGGTGTTGCTTTAACAACAGCAGTCAGTTTAGCGTCATCTCAGCAGCCGGATAAGCATGCATGAATATTAAGTGATGCTAATCACAATGGAGAGACCAACGTCAAGACGACTGACAGACATCTTTCAGCATTCAGTTGACATCTTCAGAGTTGTCCTCCGTTTGACAGCAGCGTCTCCCAACATGACAAGTCTGTTTAAAGTTTCCAGAAGCAGCTCGCACACATGCATGTTTGCACTGACACTGATTTTACTCAAACTGGGCCACTGTACTGCCGTGCAAGAACTTAAAGTGTGTTTCTCTACATGCACATGTGCGCACAAAGACGATCTGTTTATGTAGGCCACTCATAGGGCTGCAAATTGTAGACAAGGATATAACGAAATTATTTTCCAAACTGCTTTTCAATCACGGGAGCCTGGATTTATCTCTGGTATATTAAACTACTGCGTATTTTTGAAGTATGAATGTTGAGGATAAGCCATTCAATTCATTATCATCCTCTCTTTGTGTATTCAAGCCCTACAGAACAAAACGGGGGTTCTGCTGCTGCGAAAATAATAATAAAAGAAACCACACATGAATGGCAGGTGTGGTTGTTTGACTTTCAAATCACTTAGGCATCTATTCTATTAACCTGGTGTGTAAATAAATACGGAATTCAATTTCCATGGAGCAACGAGATAAGTTGACAGTCCTCAAAAAGATCAAACAGGCTGTTCAGGGGGCTCGTGAGCCACTGTGAAAAAAAATGTTGGTATATGAAAGGCGTTGACACCATGAGCAAGCCACAAAAAGAGACAAATGTCATATCCTCTGGAACAATTACTGAGTGAACCATTGGTTCTTAAGGCAGCAGGTCTACACGCTATACTATCTGTATGCTATCTGTATACGGTAGAGCTGCTCCCACTACACCTCACAGCTGTTGTCAGTCAGTGTCTTTCTAACCTGTATCCAATAATAATATTTTTATTGTCCATTTCCTCCTTTGCTGTGTATATCCTATAGATATTTGTTTACAGGAAGCCCAATTTTTACTTGCTCATTTTCACAAAGACAAATCACTCTCTGCCTCACTTCCTGTCCAGAGTCACTACATCCTCTCCTCATGTTAGTGTCACTCTCATCTGACTGCCATGTCCGATTGTGACTGCACTGGAGGCACTAATGATAATGTTATAACCCGTACCAATTTGCCATGGCAATCAGACTTACTTAATTGAGTTGATTATGAGCTCTCCATCTGAGATGACCCCCCTCCAGTCTCAGAAAAATGCAACAGAGAGAGAAGGAGGGTGTGGATGGATGAATGGAGGGTTGCTTCAGGCGTTTCATCACTGAGCAGGAGACACATGGGATATGACTGTTTGGAGGCACAAGAAGAGGTATATGTGCGTGCGTGTGTGTGTCCGTGACAATTCCTCATGTGTGGGGTGTTGGGACATGGCATGTAGGGTAGAGCAGGCCTTCAGGGAGGTGTAAAGGAGGAGAGGGGCGGGACAGAGGGGGGGACTAGAGGGGCTTGGCTGGGGTAGCTTGGGCTCTGGGTTCAAAATCACAACACAGCCTTTGTAATAGACCCGGACACACACCACATCTGAAGTTAATCCAATCAAGGAGAAGTACGACGCTCCCATCCGCTCAAGACACACAAACATAAGGTCAAGAGCAGCTCGTATTAGCGCTGTGATGTCAGGGAGAAGTGGTGTAGATAATTGACTTTCAGCATGTTTTAAATGGCTAAGAGAGAAATACAGAGATGAAGGAAAGCAGAAGATCCACAGCAGGTTCAGCCAAGCAGATGTAAAATGAAAGCCAGAAGAGTCAGAGTCTTGTAGCAGGTCAAAAACAACATGATTTTGATTGTTCTTTTGACTGTCTATTACAGGCGTCCACCCTGTGAGGGCTGGATATCAAATCTGCAGACTGAACTACACCAAAGCTTTAAATGTCTGTTGTGATTTGACATTTTATGGATTTATCTTTTTAGCTAAATTACATCAAAATTTTCAGGAACTACATAATCAAAGTTTTTGAATCACAGTGGTTGCTTAAACAGCAATTTATGTTTATTGACTTTTCCTTGTAATGTTAACTTACAAAAGCAAAAAAAAGTTAATATTATTTGCTCTTCAGATTTCGACAGACTGCTCTCACAACTTCTTCTGTGGGTCCGTAAGCCAAAACTTGAAATGACTAATTGCAAGAAAAAAAAAAAAAGAAAAGAAAAGAAAAAAAAAAACAATAGGAAAAGGATAGGAAGAGTCTTTTCGTACTTACTGTAAAAACTGATAATAACAATTATTATTTCATTTCATTTCATTTTTAACTGCTCCTCCATCAGGGTCGCAGGAACTATTACTATATTAAATTAAATTGAACATATTACTAACACCTCAAACTTTCCATGCAAGGTAATTTTGCTGAAGATGCTTTGGTTTATTTTGTTCTTTACTATATATGCATAATACCCCTGTCTGGGACCATCTGCCACATTATGTACACTACTTCTTTAGTGCTAACACCAAAGGTACATAAATATGCTACAAATCTTAATGTGCAAATGCTTTAATGGAATACAACAAATGGGGACAACCATGGCATGGCTGCGTTTGGGATTGTTTTATTTACAGTAAAACAGGGCGCACTAATAAGGGACACAAAGCACAGTGCTGTAATATCTGGGGATAGAAAGCAAATGTGCTTTTGAGAGCCAAGTATACTGGTCCCTTTCATAGGCGACTTGGTTCCACCCATGATCGAATGCAACATTCTAAAAGGACTATTTACTCTTTTCATTTCCTCTTGTGTATTACAGACGAAGGAGCGTGTGGCTTGCTGTATGAAAACAGGGCCTGGCCTAATGTTGCATGAAGACCATGGTGAATTCATATTGATGGGAAAGCAGCCTCTGAAGCCCAGCAGCCATGATTTTTTCATAAGCCATCGGGAACAAGAAGTCAGTCAGCTGACAGGTGCTAACACCGCCAATTGTGCTGTGGATAAGAGATGGGACATGGAGAAAAGAGGGAGAGAGAGAGAAAGAGAGAGAGAGAAAGCAACAACTAGCTCCTCTTTTCTAAGCACTTCTGTGTGCAGAATGTGTACGTGCTGCGTTGTGTGTGCTCCCTGCACCCGGCTCCCTTCTATAGCTGGAGAGGATTTTACGGAGGAGACTGTGTAAACACCAGAATGCATGTCAAATATGATGAGTCTTGATAGCTGTAAAACATACCCAAGGACTGCTCCTCACTTATTATCTACAACCAGAGCCCTGGAGCTATGTCTGCATCCTTCTGCCTTCCCTCCACGCATGTCGTGCCACAAGTCCCTCTCTGGAAAGCATTGATTATTTTGGCATGAGTCAAGGAGAAGGAAAGGTGTGATTTCTTTTGTGTTTCCTCAAGAATAAAAAAATCAGCAAAAATAAATATTTTTGAGAGCATGGTGCAGCCACAAGAAATATATGAGCACATTGGGGAAGAAATAAAGATGATGGATTTGCTAGTTGATGTGTGTGTATGCTTGTGTGGCTTGTGGAAAAAAGAGAGAGGGAGAGAGAGAGAGTGTGTGTGTGTGTGTGTGTGTGTGCGCGTGTGTGTGTGTGTGTGCGCATGTGTGCGTGTGTTTGGCTCTGCAGAGTTTTTTTGTTGCTACAATTGGTGCATTGTTTTTGTTCATGGGCATGTCATTTTGTGAACTGTACATCTAGAACAGTATTATCTGTGTGTAATTGTGCACCTCTTTTCACCATGTCTCTGAGCGTGTGGTGTGTATGTGAATGAAGCAGGAAGAGCACGTGCAGGAGAGCGACCGAAGCTGCAGGCACTGTGAGGCTCCGGGGAACCACTTGAGATTGCAGGCAAAGGGACTGATAAGGCAGCTAGCTATTCATCAGGCCAAATGAAGGCAGTAAAGTTGACTGGAGGAACCCAGGCGTCGCCCCAGGATGACAGTCGGCCTCTCAGTGGAGACCTGTGACTAACACATGTGAGCAGGCATGCACGCATGTACGTGCGCATACAAATAGCCAAAAAATTGGGAAAGAAGGAGGAATGAATGGACTGGGAGGTGGTACAGGATTTGGGATTAGGGCTCAGGAGAGGAGGAGGATAGAAGTGTATTGGACCTCCAGGAGCAGATGCCTCATCTCCTCAGAGCTACACCCGGAGACTGAGCCTCCCGTCTGGAGTGCATGTGGCTCTCTCCACTTAGAAAACATCCATCAGACGGCTGCTGCTGTAATCCAGAGGTGATGCATTAGCTCGGGTGCCAGGGGGACAGTGTGTGCCGTGATGGATACCTCCAGAGCTCGATGCCATTGTCACAGGGGCCTCTCAAAGCGAGAAGTGCTGCTGCCCAGCTAAGCATGGCTAACGCTCTCCTGCTTCATGTCAGTGTTTGAATTTATTCTTTTGTAATGCTCTTTGTATTTTATACTTAATCACACTACCCAGAGGATGGAGACATATTTCAACCAAAGAAAGTGCTACAAAGTTGCACACTTATGAAAGCAATACATTACTTAAGCACTTAGGCCAGCCAAGGAGGAGAGATGAAGCTACTTCAGAGTGTTGCTGGTGTGTTTATAAGACTATATTAGTGTCTCACTGGTGCTTTGATAGAGCTTGTACCATCAATTTGCAGAAAGACTCTATCTTTGCTTACATAAATCCCACCTCAGGGTTATTATGAATCTGATTTATTTTCTCCGCTTATGTTTATTATTGCGTTTTATGGTTTATATTCTGTGTTAAACGGCATCAATAGGACTGCAGAGCATGTGTGTCTCATCCTGCAAGGGATGAAAATGGTTTATGGAGCTGTGAGTGCCAATAAACAGGCAGCCACCCCCTTTTGGATGTACTTCTTTAATGCTTTATGCATGATGAACTCAGTAGTTGGTGCAGGTTCAAGGCCAAATGGTAAGCGATGACAGGACTTCCCCAAGGCAGCTACACCCTGCAGTCACAGGACAGAGATTAAGCTATGTGCTTGTGTAGGGATCTTGTCATGTTTCTGTTGATCTGTCTGTATGTGTAACTGAGTGAAAGAACCTACGGGCCAAACAAAACATATGCGTTTGGCAGGAGAGGCCAACGGCTCCTCCTCCGCCTCCTGTGTTTCGGTTGTGGTCCAGTCACCCTGACACAGTCATCGCATTGCTGTCTCGGACCAACAAAGAGGTGTGGTGTGGAAAACTGTAGGCCATGTAAGTGATCTGTCTCTGGTTAGATGAAAAGCAGACAGTCCACCAAGGACAGCAGTACAGATTGATGTCATCACCAAAGCAGCATGCAGTGACACACACTCTTCAAAAACCCTCTGTAGCACGCAATAATAGGAAAATAAAGGCAACCAGTGTGGAGTTTTCTCTGAATAGATCACTCCCCAATCGATCCCAAATATCGACCATCGGAAATATATGACTGCGCAGCTGTCTATTGAAATGTTTGCCATGCTGAAGTGCTTGGGGTGCATGGCACACCAGTCAAACTTCCACTGCAGAATTATTTGTCAACTGGAGCTGCTAAATTTGGCCAAAGGCAAACAAACAAGTAAATCACTGGAACTATTGTGTGTACTGGGAACAGTCATGGTTTATTCCATAAATATTCTGTAATTTAACATAAAGTCCTGTGTACATGATAGTTTTATGGTGTGAATGTAGCTGTGAAAGAGCAATATTTAGTTTTCATAGCTAAAGTTGTTTTTGAATGTAGCTCATAGAAGCAGCCGGCTCTACCTCCATTTATAACTACAGATATGGAAGATAATTATCACAAGTAATAGGCAGGAATTAATCAGACAGCTGAACAGTCAAAGCAAGTCATGCTAGAGGAGACAAACACATTTTAGAACCTATCTGGCCAACAATTGGTCAGACCGATGTGTTCCTAACTGATGAAGCCCCTGGGATAAGGAGGCGGAACATCTTTGACAACCTAAGTCCTAAGTCCAGTTGCGTTCAATTCAGTTGTTGGCCGGATATGACTATGACCTGGATGAATGAAAATATGCACAGACATTTTAAAACCTGACATCAAAAATTTGTTTCAAAAGATCCCCACTGATCTATTAAGATTATGAAGCATTAATACTTCAAATTTAGTTACAACTACAGGACTGTTGTTTTCATATCAAGTAGGTTTTATTAGAACGAGGCAGCATGGAGTCAAACTTACAAAAATGATCCAAACAAAATGGCCACAAATGAGTGTGATGAGTGTCTTTTATTAATATCCGTGGGCTCAGGGCTGCCTTATCACGTCTACACATTCATTCCATCAAGTCGAGGTGAGAATGATCTGCTCCATCTTAATTCGCAGAACCCAGATTTCACAAAGTTTATAAGGTGCAAATGAAAGATTTCCTCGTGTTTCCAACCTCGCACCTGTCTCTGTTGCGAGTAAGTCTTTGATAGCTGTTACACTGTGAGACAGACAGGCCTGTGCTGAGACGATGGCATCAGAAAAGCTGACGATTGACAGCTACTGACAGCCATCTTCCTCCTAAACACACTTCAGGTCCCCTGCGCCCCCCCCCCCCCCTCCACCACATCCCTCTCTCTGTCTCTTCTCTCTCTCTCTGTCGGGGGAAATTGAGGAGACTCTGAGATAAAGAGTGGGATGTCGTAAACTGGCACCTGTCATCATAGTTTGTTTTGGTCAGGGCACAAAGAACATTCGTAAAGTTTTAAAAGACATTTTGAAGGATTTAGCACTTTCACAGCTCCAATTTAAATCTCTGGTGATCTTACACAGCCCTTCATCGTGGCTTATATTATTTTTGGGCCTAAGCCCAAGTACAAGGTATCGGTGAAATCGTGCATGAATTCATACAAGGACAAAAGATGACAATTTTCCCTTGCAAATAATCAACAAAAATTATTCTTTGACATTCATTTGGCTAAATATGCTCAGAAAAAGTGTTTACTGAAGGTATTTAGCCCCCTTAGCTTTGTTTTCAAAGACCTGCCACCTCTATCTGAACTGCTGTCACCGAGACCAAGATTCCTGACAATGTAACACAAAGAAAGTGAACGCTTTGGCAGGCAGATATGTACATTCACGCACACACACACACAAATGCAAGCGTTGCATTGGTGCAAGCATGTGTGCAGACGCACACTCAAGTGACTGCCTGAGTCTTCGCGAACACACAGAAAAACATGCACACACCTGGATTGCTCTGGTTGTTGCTGTGTTTCATCAGCTTCAGTCAGAGCCGGGTCTTTTTCTCACCATGTTCAACCTGTGGATCCATTATCTCCTGACACACTTATCCTCCTCTAAATGATTTCTCTTCATCCTCTGCAAGTCACCTAATCAAAGTTGAAAGCTTAATGCCATTCAGAGATCCCACCGCTTTCAACCACATTCACTGTCATTATGAAAATGAATGGCGGCAGCTGAGAACTCAGATGTTCTTTTACATCTTGACGGAGTGTCTCCTAATGTGTCTTGTGATCTTTACCGTTACTGCCTTTGACTGAAGGGCCTTGGTTGGGGACTTGACTAATCACATTACACATCTCATACATTACATTTGGCTTCTCCCACTCTCACCTGCTCTCTGGCTCGCTGGCATTCGCGCTGCTCATTGAGATAATTAATGCATGTTGAAAAGAGCTCAAGGAGAAGGAAAATACAAAGTTTCACTCAGCTCGAAGCTGTTGGTCTTGTTATGTGACAGCAGAACAATTGACTCTGAGGAGTCAAAAAAGATGAGGATCAGTGGACGAAGGGGAAGGAGGGAAGAGAGCTAAATGTCTTTCCATGCACAGACGTGCTCACAGTGCTACATGTCAGCACTGCACAAACAAAATCAACAGCAGTTGAATAAAGTGAAGTGACTGGCTTATTTCGACCCATTTACGAGGATTATCTTTGAGGTTTTGCCTTATGTCCCATAAATAATATATTATGCTGAAGTTAAATGTTCTCAATATAAGCTCAGTGTGACACATAATTAGTTTTTGAGGTCGTGGTGTTTTTGTAGAACAGAGGTGTTGACGTGCCTCTCTGCAAGTTTGTCTTTGGGTTGTCACTGCTGTACCTTCTGCAGAGTGAAAATTTATTTGGAGACTGTTTTATTGAAAGAACCCATCCCCAGCTGGTTTTTTTTGGGTTTTTTTTTTTTTTTTTTAGCCTGAGTTATCTTCCAGATGTGCCATTGTGCGGGCGGGATGACATCTCCATCTCACCCCTAATCCGCAGCCGTCAGCTGGGCGTGTTTGCTTAGGTTTTATAGGTGTTTACGGAGAATGTAATTACCTCTTTTAGACATGCAGCTGTTAGAAAAACTGATTTTATGGATCATGGCCATTGCCAAAAAACATAAGCTCCCTGGGCTTAATTTGTCAATTATTAAATCATGATTACATTTTCTTTAAAGCCATTAGCTATGGGGCTTTAACAATCATTTTGTGTTAGGCTGCTAACTTTTTCTGTGCTTTTCACAAAGAAAAAAATAATTTACATCTCAATGATGTGTCTGGATTCTTTCCCCCAATTTAGCTAACAAAGTGCAGAGATGATTCATGGCAGATGAAAGCATACTTTGTAATTAGATTACAGATTGATGGACTAGAATTTATTAACGATGAAGACACACACACACATAGATAGACTTTAATTCAATATTTCTCCACACTTCCCATTCTCCCTCTGACTTCATCAGCACATTGCTCACTCATCTGTAGTCAGCCGCTGGGTCGAGTTACCAAGTTGTGGTAACACATTGGTACAACAAATTATGCCCGAGCACGGACAGGCCAGCCTCTAAGTGATGGCCACAATATGCATTTGCCTTTAAAACTTAAAGGGTGGGTTTAATTTATTGAGGGTGTCACATGGCAGTAGTGAGCAATTATTCCCAACACCCCTGTGCACCACAGTGGTTAATGTATTCCAGGGCCCTAGGGGGAGCTGTCAGGAGGAGGACATCCTTGTTGTTGCTCTGCTTACTGACCATGTTGGATGGTTCAGCACAAGATTTTCAATACACAACCACAAATCACTCTCCGAGGGTATGTAATTGTCCTTTTTTTTCCACACCTAAACTTCCTCCCTGCCTCATGGGTTTCTGCTGCTCTGCATCAGCACTGAAACACAGATTTTATGTTTGCTTGGTCAAATTTTCAACAGATTGTTTGCAGTTGCTAGTTGCTTTTAGACTCCAAATGCTGATGAACCTATCATATGTGGTTGTGTTTGTTCTAGTAGATATGCTTTCCCACAGAGGGAGACTACCAAGGTTTTTCTGTTGGTTTTGAGCTCCTGAGCCATCAAACTTTTGTGTTTATCACAAACTATTGTCTTGTTGATTTCCTTTCTTGCTGTTGAGTGTGAGTTTGTGGCAAATGGTGATTATTGTGTGAGCAGCTGTTGACAGTAACTTATCAAACAGGAGAATTGTGTTTTCCTTTCATCTCGGCATTGTTTGAGGAGACAGTCGGTCAGTAAATGGTTCAAAGTTAGCCTGCTTTGCTTGTAACTCCCTTACTGTGCTAAATGGGTTTGGTTTAATGCTGGGTTTGGAGTATCTGCTGGCTCCACCATATTTGTTTGGCCACAGCTCGCATACAATTTCCAATAATTAAGAATTTTGCTTTGCAACTGTCCTTTCACCAGTTTAAAGCTGCTATGATCAGTATGTATATGTCGTTGCTGGATCCAGGTGACCCTCAGAGAGTTTTGTCACCTGTCTCAGTTGCTTTCAGCTCTACTGAGCATTTCAGCATCTTTCAGCATGTTGTGTTGGTTTTATTGAGAATGTACTCTTTTGATAAACTACAGAACTATATTGTTTTGGTACACTCTCACTACTCCCACTCTGGCAGGCCGGTGATTTAGCTTTGATAAACCTGACCTGTGCCAAGCAGCAGACAGACTGTTGAACATAGTGGTGGAGTTTCTAGCAACTGAAGAGGCAGATATTTCCCTGAGGAGTTGGTAGAGAGAAAAACTAGCCCAAAGAGAATGAATTTTGGACCTGCACCCGTTGATTATGTGATCAGAAAGACAACTTCAAGTAAATGCTGTTGTTGTTGGAAAGCATTCACTTCGCTGAAACGTTTTTCATATTTGTGCTGTGTTTACAGCCCCAGAGCACTGTGGAAAACCAACTGCAGATGTCTGAATTCAGTTATTTTAAAGACATGTATTGATATTCTATATTTCATTTGTGTTTCATGATGTGAATTTTTTCAAAAATCTTCTGTCATTTGTACATCTAACCCAAATTTAATTGAAATTGCTTGAGAATGTTTGGCACTTTATTGCCAAACAAACATTAAAAATTTCTTTGGTGAAGGTGATAACTTAATTTAGTAAAGGCACAGAGTCCCTGAGAAGCCACACAATAAATTCACCATGAGCTCTGCTTTTCATACTGCAAAAGAGCTTTTTGTTCAGGATAAGGCTTAAATAATAACGTTTTGTTCATTAAGTCTTGGAACAGTTAGTCAATCAGTTAGTTTAAAACATGGTGCTGGGGCATGTGTTTGGAAGTACTGTGAAACCTCTTTTATAGGGTTCAAGCAGAGTGTAACTTTTATGTCTACCCTCCACACTAGCCATGAGTTTAACTTGAAGACAAATCAGAGGGCTTGGTCTTTTAAGCAGCTCTGATAATAACCGTGCCTTTAGCATCCATGAGAAATCTCCCATTATCTATTGATTCAGTCTCACCCTGTGTTTCGGTGACTTACGCCTCCTTCTAATTCCCATTACCGGGAACACTGTACCCTTATCAAGGGAAACAATAAGCCACTTGTCAGCACAGCAAGAAAATATGAGGAAGCATCTGCCTGGTCCAGAGGAACTCATGACTCTGTGGTTAAAAGGCGCTCTGCCTCCCTCCTTCTGTCTGCCCTCCCCCTTTGTCAGTCCTCCTTATGACCTCTAGGAAGCTGTGGTGGCAGCGGTGATGTGCAAGCAACTGAACAGCAGAGTAAATCTGATCTTCAGAAATTGAATTTTGTACTCTCCACATGGGGGGCGGGGTTCTTCTGCTGTGCAGTTTAGGTACTGTATATGTGTGGGATGCATAGGAAAGGCATCAATGGAGGAGGGAAGGGGGGGGTCAACTAGTGGTGGGGGGGACACCCACGCTCGCTCATCTTCCACCCCCAGATAGAAGCCCTGCTACTGAGCCGTAAACCTGTCTCAGAGATGTGTCTCTGTTGATGATGGCATCCGACTTTTTTTTTTTTTTTCCAGTTGCCCCTGTGCTTGGTTGTTATCTCCTTCCTCCCTGCTATGTCTCCCTGCTCTTTAAGACAAAGGGTAATAAAGCTATAAATTGTGTGGTCTGCGGAAGGTATGGACATTCTGTCTTGGAGACGCTGTAAGAACTGCCATAAAGCACCCTCAAAGTCATAGCCAAAGATTTACAGTTATTTAACATCCTCCTCTTCCCCTAAATCACAGTGATAAGAGAATTAAGTGATGGCTATAGGTTCTTTGTCCTTACTCTATTGATTTTCTTCGCCCCTCAGAAGGATCCAGAACATTATAATTATTGAGCCCTGCAGTTTGATGCAGGTTTACAGAGTAGGAGAAGCGTCTTCAATTCGATTCTAACATGGTTAAAACAAAAGGTACCCCTTTTTCAATTTGGTAATGGGCTTCCAATTATGCTTCATTTACCTTACTTGGCCAGAAAGTGGTTTATCTGAGGCGTCTGTGCTATAAACAGCTTTTTTTTTGTACAATGACAAGAACTCAGTAACAGAGCTATTTATCTTGGATCCCAGGCCCTGCTTCTTCAGCTGTTATTTGTAACACTTTTTTTCCCCTTGTCTCCTGTTGTTAGTTTTTTCTCAGTACAGCGAAAGGGGACATCTTGAAAAAAAATCTTTTAGGTAAAAAAAATAAATAAATAAATCAAGACCAACTGATGTGCGTCAGTATTTATAACCATATCATGAAACTTCATATCTTTACAAAACACTGGTCTGAAAACAGATCCTACCATTGTCTTGCTACCATTGTGTGTGTTTTCAGACCCCTTCTCACCAAAAACACTTTCTTTTTCTTTTTCTGATTGATTTTCCAAAAATATGCCATATATAAGTAGTTTGGTGTAAAACTTAAAAAAGAAAAAAAAGTAAAATTTTCAACACAATCTAAAGAAATAACCATTTGTCATCAAGTATTTAGTCTGTTGCAATGACACTGCCTGAAGTTAAGTTATACTAAACAGCAAGCGCTGATACCACTTTTTACCTTAAGAGGAAAAGATGGCCCATTATACTGTCCAGTCTGTCCTCAGTCTATCATAAAAGGATGGAAAAGTTGAAACTTATTAATTTTGTGCTTTCATTTTTGTCTGTACACAACAAGTCTTTGTACATCATCATTGCTAAAAGGAGAGTAGCTACTGATAGGACTTGCAGAAAGACATTGCTGGTGTTACATGCTCTATATGTGGTGGATTTTTAAACAGGCATTAATATATCCAGCTGTGAAATCAACAGTACATGTTTATCGCTTGCGCCAAAGAAATTGGCACCAAAGTTGGAAAAACAAAAAACAAAAGCACTTAAGGGGAATTTAAACTGAGGTTGAGTTCTGACTTGAAACTGGTTGGTTCAACTTAGGGAGAGATCAAAGTCAAGCTTAAATAAAACACAGTGCTTAGAGATGAGATGTGTAACCTCTGGTGTCACAGTCAGACCCTTTGTGTACCCAAGAGGTTTAGTGCTTTAACAACGTCATACTACTTCTGCTTTTTCATTCTGACAGAGAACCGTCTGTTTAACTAAAAGAGGTCACTTGCCCCCCCCCCCCCCCAAAAATATATATGAATAAATAGAGGCTTCTTTTAGTGTTTGAAAGTGTTACAAATTCAGCAGTATTTCTGGTGACGAGAGGCCCAAACTAACAAATTCCCTGCCGCAAGTTGGTGCTTCTCACACTCTCTGTCTCTATTTTTCATTGTCTTTCTTTGTTTTTTGTTTTTTGTTTTTTATATGTGAAAAGGATTCACAGAAACAGAAACATACATACACGTACACGCCTCAGGCATCACAGAGTGCCACAGCCCCACTTACCACAGCCTGACAGTTGGCTTCTTAACAAAGACACAGGGAGTATAATTAAATCATTTACCTTTGATACCCAGCCAGCTTTGTAATTAATTAATTCAACCAGGGTGTGCAGGAATTATATTCACCAGGCGATGAGGGAGGGGGAAAAAAAATAAAAATCTTTTTTTTTTTTTGCATACTTTGGGGACAAAACGCAACACTGTGGCTCCCCTCTCCCTCTCCCTCGCCTACCTTGTTGCAGCAGTGTCCTCAGAGACAGGGAGTAAAGAAGTTAAGTGTTCCTCTAGTTGAAATAATGACCCTATGTGGATGTTTAGGTCTCATCAGCCAGAGTGCCTGAGGCCAGATCAGACTGTAGCAGGAGGACAGGCTTTGCTTACACATCCCTTTCATTTGGTATGACCTTTGCAGTGGCTGTGATGTGGGAAGGCTATTGCTGTCAACATCATCAGAGTCACACAGCACCAGAAATAGGCTCTGCAGGGATCGGCAGTACGTTTCAAAGAGCAGGGCATAATGAACGCTTACACGGACGCAGGTTATCATGTAAAATCCAAATACCATGTCAAATGTTGGAAAGCCTCCCAGAAAAGCACAATACAGGCGACACTATCTCTGCGTTGCATTGAAATTGACATAGCAGTCATTGAATTGAAATTAATTGCATCAATAACTTGCTTCTCTGACACAAAACTATTGTGTTTGCAGATACATAATAGCAAACAGAGCCTTATGGTAAAAATAAGTGCAATTTTCTTTCTTTCTTTCTTTTTTATTGGTGTGTACTTTGTGCTGTCTGTTAGTTGTTTGCCTTGGGAATGTTTTTGCTGAAATGATTATCACATTTTTTGCACTGGATCTGAGTCAGAGTACATCTGTATTGCACTCTCTAAGACATTTAGAAGGCAGCCCGAAGGAAATTCTTCAGTGTCATGATTTCACCTTTCCAAGAACATCAAGCATTTGAATCAATGGGCCTTCATCAGCTATCTAATTTTTTACCCCTCCATATCACTTAGCTACTGCACTGCCAGTCAAGGAGAAAAAATACAGCAGTGTTGTTTTCATTATTTTTTTTTTTTTTCCTCTCCTTGGTTTGTAAATTACTGCCACAGCAAAGTTAAAAGCATCTGAAATCCACTTCTGTAAATTATTGTCAATAAATTGTAATGAATCATATGGACCTGCGAGAAGTTTGATTTATAATTTGGGCCTGACTGAGCGAGGATATATTGCCATGAGAGCTGCTGCAAGGATTTGGTGGGATCCATAGGCGCATTCATCATTCTATACTGGAGTGATTTTTCTTTTTCTTTTCTTTTTTCTTGTCTTTTTTTTTTTTTTATGTGTACCACTATTAGGCCTTGTACTGTTACACTTATATGATCATGTGTTGCCTTCAATCTGTCATTTTGTCAGTCAGCTGCAGGTTCTATCGTGTATAGCACGATGGGTTTGGGTTTTTTTTTTTAATAGTTTTTTGTCTGTTTGTATTAGTGTACCTGGACTATGTATGATGTCGCCAAAAACGCTTCAGTTGAATATTCAGTTTTTTATCGCCTGTATGGCAAATATTGATCCACAATGGTCCACAATCTAGCTGCCATAGCCTGAAAACAACTGAATAAAAAGTGAGCTGAACTCATTTATTACCTTTGATTTGCAAAATTTTCCCAACACTTTTAACTCAATCCAGCAGAATTACTTAAATAAAATTAATGTGATCGTCTAGCTTAGTATGTCCTCCTGGCTGCTTGCAAGGTTCTTATTATAAAATGGGTCGCTCAAATCAAGCGATCTGATTGGTTGATGGGTGTTATGAGTCCGATCTACAGCTTTGATGTCAAATTACTTTTCCCAGGCCCCTACCCCTGCGTGACTGGTAACTCAGAAAGAATAACAAATGGGTTAGCTAGCAGTTATTTAACTCAATCTTAAAAAAATTTTTTTTTAAAAAGAGTGGAAACGACATGTGGAGCTAAAGAGCAGGTTGACAAAGGGAAAAAACCAAAGCGATGAAATTAATCTTGTCTCCGTCGCACTGTATGTGCAGGCAGCCAGAAGGACCAGCTTGTTTTGCATTTATTTTAAAAAAGTCTGAAAAAATTATGAAAAAAATCATGTGTTCCTATTATATTTACTTTTTTTGCCGTACTAAGTGACCGTTTTGTAAACACAATAGTAGACTTAAGGGGCTCGTCAGTAACAACACCCGTTACCTGTGATCCAAGTCCGGTCCATAGCCTGTCGTGAGCTATTGCTTAAACAATCTAAAAGCCAAATCCACCCTTCCCTGATTAATTAATGGCCATACTATAGAGTGAATAATTTTGTCATTACAGGCTGGAGAACACTATATAAAATCTTCGACTTTAGTTTCTTTGTTTGATCACAGCTGACCTGTAATAGCTACAAGCATTCATCTGTTAGAAAAGTACACACTCCTCCACTCAAGCCTTCAGGTTGAGATATTTCATGTATCAGATGGTTAGGAATGAGGGCTTTTATGTCCTGCGGCCATTAGCAGACCAAGGACAGTCGTGTGGTGACAGTATTTACATCCCTCTGAGATCTAAAGAGCATTTAACCAAACCATATGCTGCCTTCATAATGGTTAGTGATATTTGGGTGAACGCACCCAACAATTAACGAGGGAGAAATGGGGCTGGCGTTAACCTCTGGGTATTCGCTCGATGTTAACACCCCTCTCCCTCCTCCTGCCCTTCTCCATGCTCCCCTCATCTAACGCTCCATCCATCTCATCCCCCACCTCCATCCTTCTTCTCCCCTGTGCTTGAGGTCCAGTGGAAGTGATTTATCTTAGCGTGAAAAGACTTGTGATGACGCTGAGACTGGAGGCCCCGGGCCCTTGGCATTGAATGCTTCAATGGCGTTTGCATGAAGTTCACAGCCCCGGAGCCGCGATAAATGTCAAGTGCAACAAACGTCCTGTAAATAAGATAGAGCACTGCCAAAGCCACAGTCTGCTTATTGACTGCCCAAGCAGAAGCTAGTGTATGTATGTGTGCGTGTGCATGTGTCCGCACGTGTGTGTGTGGTTGTGTTGTGTGTGTGTGTGTGTGAATGAAAGTATAAACCCAACCTTATCCTCTCTCCAAATAAAAAGCAACAAATCTTGGATTTCATAGACACAGGCTGTACTCTCAGAGAAGTTATGAGCATTCCTCTGCAGAGGTTTTACTCAGCATCTATGTAAAAGTGAGGAAATGTTGAAGGTGAACACCATTATAAATGTGTCATTCAAAGACTGCACGTTGTACAACACAAAATCTGCTTAAAGAAAAAAACCCCTGAATAAATAGGTGGAGGAATGCAGATGCTTCCACACAGACGCATCGATGGCAAGACCTTGAATCACAGTGCTCAGTAATAACAGTGTGTGTGTGTGATGTTGGTTTCATACAGTAGGAGCTACATCTGTGCTGTACAGCAGAGGACCCACATATTTAGATCCTGTGCTCATCCTTTCTACACAAGTACTTGTGGCTGGAGGCCAAGAAACACATGTTGGCCTTGGCAGTAACACACACTGTGGCTGGTCTTTTATTACGCAACACTCTCTGATACCGTCCACACTTCCATGGACTGTTTATGCATGTGCTACACTTTCTTTTATAAACCTAGGATAGCAAAAAATTGTTCTTTCAAGTTACAAGAGAAGATACCTATCATAGAAGGGGTTGCTGCTGACCCCCCCCCCCCCCCCCCCCTTTTTTTATACTACGATTGACAAGGTGCCTTTATATAATTCTGAGACGCTGTTTGAGGACTTGATGCTGTCATCGTGGGACTCAAGCTTATGCTTCAAAGTATCATTTTATTTGATCATCCTTTCCCACTTCAGGAATTTCCCTGTAGGTTGAAAACAAGGAACAGAGAAGGAACAGGGCTTCATGCTATTAGAGTTATCTGGGGAAGTACGGTCCTGCATATATCACCCCTGCCGGTGTCATCCCAGGTTGATAAACTGCATTTCCTGTCATTGGAGGACACTGAAGGTTACAGCTGAGATGAAAAAGAACAAAACAACCTTCCATCTGGAGTGGTGACACGTTGTACCTGCTGCAGCTCCAAATCATTTTGATAATTCAGATGAGCAGGAGTGTATAAGGCCTTGATGAATCCTCCAGCGATCCTGAAACACACTTGTAATGACAGCTTTTAACATATTTGAGACTCTCCACATGAGTAAGAGCATCCGAGCATGGGGACATGTGCTCACGTACTTAGGTCTGACATAAAACATGCAGCAATATGCAAACATTTGCCTACATGCACTCAGCTGATTAAACAGACACATAAATTATTGTTCCTTGTCTTTTTTTTTTTTTTATATATATAAATGCATTGGGTTGCTCCTCCTTCTGTTGCATTGACTCACAAACATCACCAACAACACTCCAGAGTTGGTTCTGCCTGGGGAGCGTGGCCTGCTGTATATCCACTCTCAGCGGTGACCATAAGCTGCATTTTTTCACCAGCTCCAGACACACTGGGGCAATTTATGAGCCTCTGGCTGCAGGCTGATTAGAGCAGTGCTTGTAAAATGTATTTTGGCATGTATGCAGGGTTTTACTGGAGCTCCCCCTGTCACACATCACCCATACATCAGCACTGAATGAGAGAGGTGAAACAAGAGCAGCAGCAGGAGGGTGGCTGAGTCCATGTCGAGGGAGGGTATTGTTTAATCCTCAAGAGCTTCCATTCTAGAAAATGGTATTCCTCATAACTTTCAACGGCTTCAATTTCTTTGAGGTGAATACTAGATGGGGTTTTAATTATTATCAAATACCTTCACCATTGCTTGTGTTCACTTTTATAAACTCTCATGTGTATCGCTAACATGAATTCAGCTGCGTATAGATCTGCCAATTCTAAACAATAAAGCTTCAAACATCCAAGATTATCTCATAGCCCTCAAAGCAAAATCAATACTTTCTGTTCTCAATAAATCCTTTCTTTGAAAGTACATCGCTTCCTTATCCTCCTCAAAGACTCTGCGGCTCTTGATTTTCAACCAAATGCCACAACTGGATGTGCAGCCGATCCCTGGCCTCAATCCAAAACTTGTCTGAGTTCCTCAGGAAGTATCCATGAGCTCTGCTACCTGTCACCCAACTTCCAGCATGATTTGTGACAGCACCGTCTGACGAGAACAATTGCATTAACAAGCACCAGAAGGCCCTGCCTGTCAGGCTCCGCTGATACCATGTGAGATCCGTATTAAATTACAAT
Source organism: Remorina albescens (assembly GCA_034769265.1). Classification (NCBI taxonomy): domain Eukaryota; kingdom Metazoa; phylum Chordata; class Actinopteri; order Carangiformes; family Echeneidae; genus Remorina; species Remorina albescens. Next base: position 10,635,638 of record CM068491.1, on the reverse strand, counting down.
TATGAGACGACAAATCCACCTTGTGGGCCGTACTTGGACACGTGCCACTGTCACATGAACACAGCGCAAGTCATTTCCTAGGAACGAGTCTTTACCCTTACAGCATCCTGTCCTCCATAGAAATAAACCTGCTGGGAAAAATATGAGCTGATTACATCGCATGTTAAAGATAATTATATTTGTAAGAGACTTAGACTCTTACAAATCTTCTGAGACTAAACCATATAGTTGCCATCCCATCGCCTATGTACATACGTACTGTAAGAAGTGGCACACTTACCAGAAGGCTTCTTTCAGCATTTCATTGGAAAGGTGTAGCGTAGCATGCTTTTAACCAAGTTCTTATATCCAGGTTTGCACATATCCCCAACCTAGCCAGTATCCTAATACCCAGCTTAAAGCTTCTATATTCTCAGTTTAGTGACCTTGATTAAACTTAAGGAATTAAATTCTTAACATGAAAACACATTTGAAATCCGTCTTATTCAAAGTGAGCATCTGAACATGCAGGAATGTTACAGAGAAGTTCTCACACAGTAAGTCTAATGAAACTCCGAGCTAAACATCAGAGCATTCATTAGCAATATTGTCGGGCAAGTCCACTATGAGGCAAACAAACAATTACTCTGCCGAAACCACCTCGGTGCATTAGTGTTATTTATGACCCTCGTGCAAATATAAATTGAGGTGAATAGGAAATGAAGTCCTCTCTGGAGTGTCATTCAAATCTGGCATGCAGTAATTCTAAGATGCAAAAAACAATACTGTCTGCATATGATAATGCCTCTGGTGGATAAAATATGTCTGCCACTTGGCGTGTGTGTGGGCTGAGGCAATCACATATGCAGAGATGCAGCAAGCGCGCTCCAGAAGGATCAATAAAGCGTATAGGATTTAGGATTTATGATGACGTCCTATCGATCAATTAGGAGCTGACTGTTCGAGGCACTCAGAGATGCCAATGGGTATTATAACTAAATCAGAGGTTCGACAGAATTACTGTATAACAGAAGATAAACTGCAGCATTTTACTCTGACAATTACTGTCGCACCCTTTGAGAGCCTGATGAGTGTAGACAAAGATAAACTGAGCGTGATATGACTCTGTCTGCTGAAGGTGAAACCTGCTTTGTTTTGTCTCCACAAATCTATTTTTTTTTTGGTAGGTTGTCAAATGTTGATCCAAAGCCAAACAGATACAACCCATAAAAGCTGGAGGGGGAAAAAAAAATCCTATATAGTCATTGTTAAACACTGATGTCAAGTACTTATGTTGCATAATATGCATATCTCAGTTTAAGTTCCATTCCATTTAGCTTTGTATGTTTTTAGTTTCTACTAATCCACAAGAAAATACCTACAAATATCAGAGGGGGTCAGAAAGAGACAGGCAGTGATAAAAACCCTCCTGTGACTTCTCTGGGGGAATGGAGTCATTTAGTAGATTTTTGACTGCGCGCCTATCACTCAAACCAAGCTGCTTTCACCACAGAGCTGATAATCATACATATTCTATGCACCAGAGCGCCATAAATCTGTGTCCCTGTTTCATCCCTCTGTCATTCATCAATCACGCTGGGAGCAGGATGAAACACCGCCTGCCTGAGAATATATCATATTAGTACCTGGGATGTTTACCAAGATAATATGAGACAACAGCAGAGGGTGATATATGGCATCACTGCATTCCTTAAATTAAAACCACTCCTTCTCCCCTTCAGACCACTCTGCTGTGGGAGTCTCATGTCTATGAGGAGTCTTGAGGAGTGAAACCAAGTGTGTTTACCCTTCTCTCACCTTCATACATAACTAACTTTCCAAGGAGAGACAAGATAAACTGAAGCTGAAGCTGAAACATCTCCTGTAATGTATGGAAACGTATACATGTTATGTTGAATATGTAGTGACGATTTGCTTGGTGAAATTGTCAAACCAAGCGTAGACTTTGTGTAAACATGAGATGATGCGGAGACTACATGTCAAATCAACAGATGGCAAGAAAGCAGCGTTTTAAAATATTTAGTTTTAATTTTTGTGATAATTTTGGTGCCCCATGCCAGACACACATTTCACAGTCCAATGGGTCACAAGAAATCAGGCCAATAAATTTGGCTACCCTTTTCAATATCCTTACGATATACTTAGAATTAGCCATCAGTATTTCCACAGACTTTGGATGCTGTGCATCTAAAATTTATTCCTCTTTTCTCTCTTACATTTTCTGCATTGCTCCCATGGTGATTCTTCTTTTCAACTGGCAAATAACTGAAATCTATAGTTTCATCATTCATTCATTCATTCATCTTCTACCACTTATTCATTTCCGGGTCCAAGGGGGGGCTGGAGCCAATCCCAGTTCACACTGGGTGAAGGCGGGGTCACCCTGGACAGGTCACCAGTCCATCACAGGGCCAACACACAGAGACGGACAGAGACCAACAACCACTCACACGCACACTCACACTCAGACCTACAGACAATTTAGAGTCACCAATTAACCCAAACATGATGTCTTTGGATGGTGGGGGGAAACCAGAGTACCAGGAGGCCCCAGGCCTGGGAATCAAACCTGCGACCTACTTGTTGTGAGGCAACAGCGCTAACCACTATGCCGCCGTGCTGCCTCTATAGTTTCACTGCATTTAAAAATGCTGTCACATGACACACATTACTCTGTTATAGGGTTTGACTCCAATGGGGAACTGCCGGTTATCTGCCCAAATGCAAACTGTAAAAGTTGCTTCCACAGCAACATTATGTGTGTCATCTTTTAAGTGTCCAATCATCGCACGACATGCTTCAGTGGAGAATGCCAAATTGTTTCTTGAACCTGTAACGCCAGATTTGCATTCATCAGATGATGTAATAATACATTTTGTTTTCTGGTTATCACTGTAAACATGACAAGTATTGCTACAAATATTGTGTACTTGTCTCCTGCCCTGTTACATTCTTATTATAAAAAAAGCAAACTGGTCATTGTTCAGTTGTATTGTTGTCTTGTGATGATATAGCGAGTTGGAAAATTTACTTTTGATGTGAGTGACATTCAGTGCATCCTTGCAAATATTGATTAGGGACTGTGGGACTGTTTTCAGATAGTGAGAGGCAGGTAGAATAAAGCGGAACAATGTTATTACACTTATTATTGACAACATAGACCGCTAATACAGATATTTTTGGACATTTATTTATTTATTTATTTGCTTTTAAAGCCTAAAATTTCTACATTTTCTATCAGTTGGCAGATAATTCATTGAAACGTTACGTTGTACTTGGTCTCTCGTTAACAAGACTTTCGCTACTGTCTACTCATTGAAAGATATAATTTTGAAAATCTTTGGAAGCAGTTTTCTTTGGCAGATATATCTTGGATATACCAATGTGGGGAAAAAGATGGAGGCCGTTTGGACCTCAGCGCACTGTGCGCCTCGGTGTAAAACTGGCTGCATATTTACTGAAAGCTAATTGTATGTGTTTTATTTCTTTGCTTTTAATCACACGGTCTTTAGGTATTTAGGAGTTTGCAAAGGTTTTTCTGCACTAAGGCTTTACCAGGACACTAGGCGGCAGCCTGTGTAATACTCCACTCACACTGAAGGTTCTTTCCCTCTTCTAGTTTATCCTGTTTTTAAATTTGAAATGTAATTTGGGGAGATAAATGCATTCTATTCCACTTTGCTGTGATCAGGAGGACTGCTGTGCAGAAAACAGCATTGCTTCCCGATTATTGAATTTTTATGGCCAGGTAATTAATTGTAGATTCCCTGTTTTGTTCTATTTCTTCCTCTGTGACATTTTAATTTCGACAAAAAGCCACGGTCTCCACACGGCCCTTCTCTGGAGATCCTAATGGCCTATAAAACACGATGACTTATAGATATGGCAGAGACTTCACTTCGCCAATGATTGTTTGAAACCTTGCTGATCACACAGAATTTAGTCCCCCCCTTGCTTCCTCCCTCCCACCATCTCAGCCCTGCCTTCCCAACCTCCTGAATTCATTTCTTGTCAATTAAACTGCAGCTACAGTGTCCCGTCTGAAGAATAGGAATCTATCAATGTGTCATCGACCGGGAATTCATTATTGGATGCGGCCTGGTAACTTTTCAAAAGCAGTGTTCAGGCCATTATTCCTTAAAGACGATTGTCATTACTTGACCAGGCAGGCGAATGTCCTTGGCTTGCATTGCAAGCACTGCATTTAAGAGCAAGGGGGAATCAATCGTAGCGGAGGGTGACAGACACCATATCTCAAGGCAGACAGGTTTGAATGCTTATATCAAATCAGAATCCTTTGCTCGTGCAGGGAACATTAGTTACCCTGGTGTCAGAAGCACATGTAGGCCACAGCCAGCCATCCAGGAAGAAAGAGGGGGAAGGCGGTTTGTTATTTTATGCAGGTCTGCTAAAATGTTCAGAGATATTGATGAGCTACTATGAAACATCATTCTTCTCCAGCATAATAAAAACATGTTTAATGCCTTGGCTTTTGCAAGTTGTGTTTTTATTTTATTGTTTAAGAACAAGGAAGGCTTTCATTTTTATATACTCGATGTGCTCGCAGGAACTGCCCTGCAAATAAAATTTAAAAAAAACAACCCAAAAACAAACTTTCACAATAAATTGGTAAAATGCCTGGTGCTATAATGCAAATTCAGCAAGATTATGCAAAGTCTATGGCTCATTACATAGGCACTGAGCAGACTGTAAAAGCATTTAACAACAGACTCCCTACTACAGTAAGGTACGGAAGGAAGGTTGATATTAGTCCTTGGATGAAACCCTGTCTTTTTTGTGCTCATCACAACTCCAATATCTGCGGGATATCTATGCAGGAGTTTTTATTTATCATCCCTCATTTCCCTCTTGCTTCTTTCTGCTGTCCCCTTGTCATGGTGCTCTTTTCTGCTGTGTAAGCACAAGTCCGCACAACATATCACTCCCGGAGCATACCCCCTCCTAACCTTCAAGAGTTCTCCCTGCACAATCTCCACAGCTCTGTAATGGCTGATGCAGTTACCATATTTCAGCCCTAATTGGCTAGAAGCTACAAAGCCAATTTGAGAGGGTAGTTTGGGAAACAGTTCCTCTGCGACATTGTTAGGCATGGGGATGTCTTCTGTGTTGCCAGGTGTGGACTGTAATTGCCATTGAAAGAAAAGAGCACCTCAGGTTTGGAAGGCCGTTGTGGTTTGTTGGCAGTATGAGGGCACGTCATCCACAACAATGTTTTCGTATGCTTTTTGCTCAATAAGTCAATACAGACAAGATGAGATTAGGTGACTTGTCTTGTTTACATCTTTTTAGGTTTGTTTTTTGGGAGCTGTCTTGCCCCGAGAGCGCAGCGTTTGTTCTATGCAACCAAGTTGCGCACTCATCAGAATGACAAATCACTCACTGTATTCTATTTTCTGCCTTCATCCTATTTTCTTTTGTGCAGAAAAGGTGCTATCTTGCCTATGAATTATTACATAGAGATGAAGATGCGTCTCACTGTCTGACCTTACACACTGCTCCTCAGAGTCAGGATCTATGGCAGCCATTTTCTCTCTAGCCAGTCATGAAGAAGCAAGAGATGTAAATGTCAGTCTGTGTCTCCTTAACACTCAATAAAGGGCTGGGATTGGGCCCTCCGCTCTGCCAGTCGATTGGCGATCTAATGAGGAGAGGCCTTACCATAACTCTACAAGATTCACTACTGTTTGTGTTTCACCAGAGGCCCTAGCACAGTAATAATTCCAAGTGGATAAATGTTTTCCCGATAACAAGCTGAAATAACCTGTCGGGCTGAAGTTGATGTAGACAAGAAGAATCACACAATTAGCAATCAGTGGGGATTTATCCTGGTAGCAGGAGATAGAAGGCAGGAGGAGCTGCGTCCTTTTCTCCATCTGGCCACTATCAAGGCTACCTCGCTCTTTCTTCTATATTCCCCTCAACCTATCTGTCATCAGTCACCGGCTTTACCTTTGTGGCAGAACGTTGTGTTTTTACCTCAAAATGCCCTCTCACGGTGGCATTTAGCTTGTTAATGTAATTGAAGTCACTCTGAGGGAAGGTGTTATGGATGATCCTCCTGCAATGAGACAATGCTCCCTAATCTCTGTTTATCTAAAGGCTACTTTCCACCTAGAAAAGGAGCAGTAGCACAGAAAACTATTTAGATTTTTCAAAAAGATAATAATAAAGATGGTTTCAAATGAAAGAAATCAGCTATTTGAATCATGTCATGATGTCATGTTAAACCTACAACCACTTTAGACCATATTTGATTATGCAAAAGCAGACAACAGCTAGTTTCGTAGCGGGTTATTTATATATTTGATTGCATTTGTTAATCGCCACTTTCTTTGTAATAATTTTCAGGTAAAGGGCTAATTCAAGTGTTCTAAAAAGTCAGGGATTACATTGTGTCAGACCACATTATGCATTTCCACATCTTTTAATGTTACAAAGCGCTCTCAGGTTGATTAATAACAACCAATTTTGTCATAAAGAGGAAGGACTACTGTAGCTATTGTAATTAACCTTTAAATGTGATGGACTTTACCATGTATTGCCCATTTCTATTACTGACCCACATATATCACCCCACAATGTTCCAGCGTTCCTGACTGTGGAGGCCTCCGCGGAGCCTCTGCATACACTGTGCCCAATGACATCATATCCCCACAGGAGCGTGAATTATCTTGTTTTCAGCACCTCATATGTATTTTCTCTGGTGTTCTTGAACAAATGTATCATTTAAACCATTAGCAGCACCTAGCTCTTTCATTAGAATGAACTATATCATCCCCTCCCCAGAGGGACCCGCAAGCCACCGGACTGTGAGAATAAATTCACTGAGAGGGAATATTGAAAGCGGCAACATGCCTAGGTAAAGTATTACTTAATTTATACTGCTAATGTATAACATTGATTCTCTGTGGGGAAAATAAAGGACAACATATTTTCAGGGCCCACATCATTAAGGTTTAATAATTTAGACCCAGTTAGCGTGATAATAAATATAGTGCAGGGACTTAAGTGAGGGTTTTGGTGATGAATGCAATTAGGAAACGTTACACTTACATAGAAGAGTAATATGAATGGGGTGTAGAAATTAATTGGAGTTGGAGCAATGGTGTGGCCTGTGGTGTTTCACGGGAGGGATAAAAAACAGCCTATTTTTCCAAGAGCCCTATCTAGAACACTAACTGTCCTCTGCATGCTGAGTTTCCTTATCGATATCTACTTAACTAACAAATAGCTGCCCTGAATAATGGGCTCCTGCTTCATTTTTCCAAATGCAGGTTGGCTCTCTGAAATTAAAAGACGGTGATAATGTGCATTTGGAATTCTCATGAAGCGTTTCATTTTATTGCTGTTTGGAGGCTTGGCTCTATACGTTACCCATCACGGTTCAAGTATCATTTGCTGGGCAATAATGGGATAACAGTCACTGCGGCAAGATTCAGATACCCTTTCAACTCCTTACAATGAAGGTGTTTCAAAATGACAAAACAGAGATTAAAGATCAGGAAAAAATTTACCTGTGTCGATTATATTCCTCTCCTCTTTATACCAGTCATTCAAATTGTTTCTCTTTTAATCTGTTTACAAGAATTGTTAACTTAACATTTATAAAACAGATGACATTACGTTAAATTGAACCTTTTATCTTAAACTAATTTGCTGTCTTAAAACAGTGTGACATAGATTAGAGTCCTGACAAAACAGTGAATTAAGATTATTTCAAAATCTACATTAACTCAGGATGGTCGAAACATTTCAATTCACAGTTCAAAATTTTGCCACTGGACTGCTTGTTTACCATGGATGTCTGTACAAAGTTATTTAAACTTCTGGGTTAACTGCTTTACACTTTCAAATAACACAAAAGTAACACAATAACTGTCTATTTGCAATAAGACAATTCAAAAAATTCAGATATTTGAGCTAGGTGCCATCAGCAATGCTTGTACTCCAAGCTCCTGACAGAACGTTATGAAAATGAATGGCTCATAAAGCAATTAAAATTCATTATTTAATTAGATATTGCAATTATTCATGAATGTTTTACAAATTTACATTTAATGAGTCCAAGTTATGACCATAGATGTTACATTGCAACAAAGTAAAACATTTAAGGCATCTCACAGAATCAAATATCTTAGAGACTTTTGCATCTTTGAGGCTTTAATCTCCTCGTATGCACAAAAGATGAAAAGTCAGTATTGACATTTGAGTAAATGCAGTGGATTATGTTTACTCAGTGACTAGTCCATACCAAAGAAGCCCTTCAAAGGAGACTAAGGTACGGTTTGTAATATGCACAATGTATTTCCGTCAAAGACCTTGGACTTCTCTTTCCAACAGCCAGTTTTTACACCATGCCAAATGATTAATACTACGCCGCCCTTGAAAATTGAAAATCAAAGATATCAAAGAGCTCCTCGGGATTAGAGCTGGGGAGTCTGATATCAAGCACAGTTTGCTCTTTATGATGTCATTTTCTTTTTATGGAGGAAGCAGTCGGGGGGGGGGGGGTATCAAGGCAGATATAGGATCCAGGTTTGGGGATAATCTACCATATAGTGCAATGCATATATCTGCCCCATTGATCTCTGGGATCATACTTGTACTGACAATAGAGAGTCTCTTTTTGAAAAGTGCACAGGGCCGTTCCACTAAACATTTATGGATGTCATTCCTGCCTTCCGTGCCTTGGTCTGGGCCCCTGCTCTGTAATAGCTTTTAGCGTCATGTAACACTTATATGTGTGAGTGAATGCACAAATGTGTCTGAGACCCTGCTGAGTAAGTTTACGCTAGCTGTTAATCATTGTCTGAGCCAGCTGGCCATAGCCACTGGGCAGGTGGGCCTATCAGATTGGCCGCCTCAGTCATGCAGCACTGAAACCGGAGCCCTCAGGGACGACCATGCCCCTGCTGTCTCTCAAGTCCCACCTCAACTGGTGCTTACCAAGTGCTATTTTGACTGATACTTTAGCTAACAGGCAGGCGTGTTGAACTTGCCAAAGAGCAGTAATTAAATCCCAATAAACAGGCACATTAAGTTGGAAATGAAGACGTGATGTTTTTATTTTGTCTCCGGTTTCGTAAAAGTGAAACATTAGTTGGATTAATCGACGAGCCTGTGGAATTAGATATCTTTCCCAAGCACTGTAAATATGGTCTTAACATAGGGCTGCGTTTTAAAGGAAATTTCGGGTATATGTCAACCTGACTATTACTCTTGTATTTTGTTCATTGTGAATTTTCATGATCGGTTCCATAGAATTAAAGAGATTTTGAAAGCATGCAGAGTTTTAGACTCAGTGAAAAACAGTGCTTTACATACAACTTTCCATTAAAATTACATCATTTAAGATCTGGAAATTGAAGCGAGTGCTGCCTATATTGTCATTGCTAATGCAAGAATCAGGAGGTTGGTAGCCTGCAGCTTAACATCCCAAGGATTCCCTGATACTAAGGTCCTGTTCTGAAACCAGCCTGACATTTAACTAGCTCGTTGATGGACAGAGGGTCAGGGCTGTTTAGTATTTTCCACTGTAAGTTAACACTGAAGGGAGGGGGAGCACTACAGTATGCAACCTGTTCTTCCATCCGCTGCCCTGAAGTGGCTCTGACAGGAAAGCATCTGTGCCCCCAGGAGCTGACAAGTGTTCTGCAAACCAGAGAGGAATGGTGGGGCCTCGGATTAGCACTGTGGCCCACAATGAGCGTATTCTTTGGGCTGTGAGGTTGAGCACAGATTGGGCCGCTGTTGGTTAAATATGGTCAAACAAGGGACACTTAATAGTTCAGTGACTGGGTTCTGTCATTTCCATTGTGTTGCAAATTAAGAGTTTAATACACATCAGACTGAAACACAATGCATGTTTAACTGGTTAAAGCACTTATGTTGTTAACTTTGATTAAGATTTTTTTCCAAAGCTCAAAAGCTGCACTTCTTTATGGTCACAACACACTATTTCTTTCTGGTACTGTAGTTCTTTAGCAGTAGGCTGTTACTCCTATCTTTTAATTCAGTCATTAAAGCTCTGTGGAATTAAGTTGAAGAGTAGAAGGTCGATGTCTAATGTCTTTCCTCTTAATACATAGAAAACACGTCTAAAGATAAGCCAGCTTCTAAATGGGGCTAATGATAAAATGGTATTAGTCAGTCAAAGTGACTTTTATGGGTTGTGTTGTTGTGCTTGTGAGGTTTCCATATAATCAGTACAAATTAAGCACACTAAATTAAACCATTGTTTCGAACATTGAGCCCCCCCTTCTTGTAGTATTTAGGCTAATTGCTTCTTGTAGCTTCTACTAAGTTGGGTATGATGTTGAACTTTTCATCTAAGTTTCAGCAGTAAAGTAAGTAAATGCACTGAAGGATTTGTGTGCTATTTGACCTGTTGGACTCCTTCATGCATGAATGAATACAGTAACTAACACATAAAGACTCACTGCGTTGCATTATTAGCAAATGCAAGATGAGTAATTCTAGTCAGCAATGATTTAGCAGCTCCGGTGTTCTCGGGCCATGTTGGTACAGTTTATAAACAGCTTGAAAACAAACCAGCTTGGCCTTTCTTGAGTTTCACACGGCTATCAAACTGTCAGGTCCAGGAACAGACATGTACCCTTTACTGTCTCCTCATCCCTTGCTGTGCCAGTAAATTCTCTAAAGAGCAAAGACTTTATTGCAATATTTTACTGTTGCACTGACAGATATCTAAGCGCTCCTCTTTCTCTCAATTTACACACAGTAGCTGCCTTGGTAAATCTTTAAGAGACATTAATTAAACAGTCAGGGATACTGTGACACTTAACCAAGTGTGCTTTAATTTTGGTTTAGAACATGCTAAAGATGAGTGATTTAAAAAGTGAAAGTGATTTAAATAAATAAATGGAGGGGTTTGGAGAGATATTGTTATGTTTTCCTCTCTGAAACTCTGTCCTCCGCTTACATTTCAATATGAATTTTCTGCAGAAATGTGCAATCCCATGTAATGAAAGTTGAAGGTTCCACGTGAAATCACAGTCATAAAGTAGTGTACTGTAGATTATATTGACAGCATACACACACACATATTGCACACACACATACATCACTCAAAACTCTGTTTCCTGTCTCCCCATTCAAAGCTGCATTCCTGTGGGCGAGGTTTATAGAAATGCCATTGAAAACGCATCCTACTTGGCCTTTAAGACCCTACATAAGTGTTGGTGTGCTGTGGCCAGCTAGGTATAAATAGTTGGCATGGGAAACATAAATTATTGCTCTCTTACCAAAAAAAGTCATTCAATCTCCGCCTCTGTTCTTGTCAGCCTTGTCCTCTTGAACTGTTTAGTAAATCAAACCATATGTACTGCCCCCAGAAATATTCCAAATCCACAGGCTCAGCACTTGCCAAATCAACTTATCAATCAAATCCCATGCTTATCGGTCTGAGTAAAGGGGTAATTGTTGTTTTCCAAAGGCTCTGTGTCCTCAGTGCTATCCTCTGGTCTGTAACTGGAGCCCCACTTTCTCTAACTATTTATTAAAGACAGTTTGTGTCTCTGAGGCATTCATTAGCTGCCACGTCCTCTTATCCAACCTGTCGTAACACCAGTCTTAAAAAAAAGATATCCAATGCCTATTTTGAGCCGAGTTGACCCGGGGGCCAGTTGAGGATGAGGGCAAAGTGTGAAGGAAGGCACTGGCATTGTGTGAACACTAGATCACCATGCGACAAGCACGGCCTCAGCTGCCAACCATGCACACTTGTGATTACACACAAGCGTGGTACATAAAAAAGTAAACTGGACTGAAATCAGACAGTTTCAATATTTTCATGCAGCCGAGTATAACCAGATTTTATGGAGGGACAATGGTATCAGATAAGTTCAAATTCCTAAAAGGTACCCAAGGAACCCAACTTTTTAAAGTTCAATAACTTCAATGCCAAAATAAATAGAATTTTACTGTTGAGTTTATTTTTAGAGTTTGAAGGTGGCATTAATGTCCCATCATTCAATCACCTTGTTTATCTGTGAGGTTGTCTGAAGTCATGGTTATTTGTAAGATATAAATCTCAAGTCAAATCACATCAGTACATTTTTATATAGTGCGAGATCACAACAGAAGCTGAGAGCATGAAATAATTTCAGTGGACAGTCTGTGAAACAACAAATGGACAAAGCAAATGATTTTAACGTTTGCAACAAGGTGAAAAGATTGAACTAACTACAATGCCATCAGCTGCATCGTCAGCATTTCCAAAAACTATAACTATGTCTGAAATTAGATTTACTCTGACAGTAAGTCTTTTAGTCTGATCCTCATTATGGTAATTCTGTAAGTTGTATGAACTCTGAAAATCATTACTTGGTCAAATACAGAGAGATCAAAAAGGTTAATATCTGTGTCCTGAAAGAGCCTCTCTCTGATCTTTTAAACAGTTTTAAAAGATTGAAGCTCTATCTGGTCCATGGGAAATGAGGGGTCGTTGCAAATGTAGTTAACACTGATGACACCCCGGGGAATTCTTTGCCTAAATATGATTTAGTGACAAATGAACTCAAATGTGTCATTGTCCTCAGATCAATGTGTAAATCCTCTCGGCATCAGCACTGGAGCGGTCACAGGGATAGGAACGGATTCCCTCGCTGGCCTGTGAACATCTGCTGGGCCATTTAGTCAGCTAATAGATCAGCCTGGAAAGAGAGGGAGAAAGAGCAGAGGTGCAGGTGTTCCTGGCCAGAGCCAGAACACATCAAACCAAAAGCCCAGGCCAAATCCACCAGAGCACAAGCTGAATGACTCACAGCCTCTCACAGATAATAAAACAAGCATAAAGTTTGCTTAAGGTACAGGTGGGGGTATTTTGCACCATACTCAAGAGAGACCAGGCATTGGCCTGGTACAGGGAGAAAGGTAATTGGATGCATATGGGAGGAGGTAAATGAAAGAATTTCGAGAATATCTCTGTGGAATACCTAATGGGGACACGACAGAAAAGGAAATTAAAAATTATTTGAAGCAGATGGACTGTTCTTTGAGTTTTTCAGTGAAATTTATTAGTGCTGTGAAAGAAATGTGTCTGTTTATTTTGCGCTGCCACTAAATGAATGGCCTGCTGAGTTGTGCTTGTGTTAGTTTATGACTGCTTGGTCATTATTCATAATTTAGAAGGCATTTGTTATTGATTCATGATGTAGCGTGATTTATTGGTGCATGTCAGGTTTCATTCAAAATTCCACCAGTTTTATTTCAGCAGCAGGCCCAGAGTTTATGAAAAATATAAACAAAGTTGGGCGCTATGCGGATACAGTTTCATTTGTACCTTCTTACATAACAGCCTTGGCTGGATTCAAATGATGCCTCACTGTAATTCATTTGTTCCTGTTATTTCCTTATTGCCAACAACAATAAAATGAAATGTTCTTGAATACAATATCAGTCGAGAAACTGTTTGTAATGGAAATGTTGATGGGAAAATGTCAAAATCCCTCCAAGTTCAGATACTGTTTAAAGTTCAGTGTGGTCAGGTAGGAACACAATATTAACAATTGATCAGGAACAGCAGTTATGCATTATGTGTCGACCCCATGAGGATTTGTTAAGAAGCTGTTTTGTTCCTACAGCAAGCATCGTTAAATCTACTGGCTCTGGACGTCTGGGAACATAAAGGTTAGCACTAATATTAACCCAACATATGGTTTAGATTTGAAAGAAATATCTCAAGATTAAAAGGCTCCCAATACAAGAGGGTCAGCTCAATCTGTTCTGTTGTAAATTTAGCCCTACTTATGAGTTAACCTTTAATTTCCCCAACATGGCCACATCGTCTTTAACCTCAAGTCAGTTCTGCATTGTTTCCTCATGAAGATTACCAAAAACAAACACAGCTACCAAAGCACAGCAGCCTAAACCAGGTTCAGCAAATGTAATAAATCCAGTAGTTTCACAATTTTTATTCGATCAAACTGCATAAGCAAATGGTAATGAAAGAAAAAGCTGCAGCCAAACCAAAACATGCCATCTACAGGCAAAGAAGATATAAGTGCCTTATTTTGCACAACCGTTGATGCATGTTTTGATCCATCTTGAGCCTTTCATTCTCTTCTGTGGAGGGGGCTCCTGATATCCACATGTTGGACTGTTTAGAAAATATATATGTTTCATAGCTAACATTTCATTGTGACTTTAATGAAAAACACCAGTTTCACAAATAATATACTTTATTTTTTACATTCCAGTGACGGGCAAATAGCAGGAGACATAAACTAAAGCAGCTAAATGTAATTCAATCATCATTCATTTTATTATTTAGACCTGTGTTTTTCCTCCCGTGACAAGAAAGGCGCACAATCAAGTGATTGCTGCTTTTCTGAAGAATCTGCTGTACATGAGTGAGTGGGTTAATGAGTGAAACACAAACTAAAACAGTAAGCAGAAGCCTCAAGTGAGGTAATGTTTGCGTTACAATAGTGTTAGACAACAAAGATATACTCTATGCACAAGATTATGCTGTAAAACTCGAGGCAAGTGATGAACCAAATTCATAGTGCACACCTTTCTTAGGTCCAGAAGTATGAGAGCTTAAAAGGTTTTTCATTTCAGAAAAAAAAAAACCAAGAAAAAGAAATGCACTCACATAAAAAGTAAAAGACAGGAAGGGATGTCTCAGTCTGAATCATTCGCCTTCTCTTCATATGTGCCCCTCGGAGCTACAGGCCAAGATGTTGTGAAAATTGTGAGAACAAAAACAATTCTCACCTTGAGAAAAACACCAGGCATCACCCAGGCCTGCTCCCTTCCTGCTGTGCTCAGCAAACAGTTCCATCCACGACAACCAGGAATTAAACCAACAGTGGAGTTCACCCACCGTCGGTATAAATAAAAAATTAGATCCGATGAGTTCTGCAAAGGCCGTGCATAATGGGATTTGATGGCTGTGGGTGTAGATGAGAAAACCAAGTTGGTATCAAAAGAATAAATAAAAATGGATATATCAAAGAAAGAGAGAAATCATAAACTTGTTTTAGCAAAAGCTTTGTTCTCTTGCAAAACAACAGAATCAACCAAGTGTTAATGTGTTTTATGAGGCCCTAAATGTCACATAACCTGAAATAGTTATGCTCTTAGGATCAATTAGCATTTCTCCTATCAGATGCAAATTAAATTAGGTAAACGTAAGGGCAGGTACAGCCCGGTGGTTTGACCTGTAAAATTATGTGCTCTTGTGATTAAGCCTGCTATGTGCAGTAAGCAGACACACCCTAACATCACTGGACTGCGTCTGTTTCATCTGGATCTAAATCGAGCCGTACCTTTCAAGTCTCAGATCGGCACAACTGACGGAAACAAACAAAACCCCTCCTGACAGCTCAAAAGCCTTTCTGTGTCTGTCTGAGGTTAGTGACGCTTCACGAGTTGACACATGGTAGAGGAAACAATCGCTTCATTAACAATAGGTGAAAGAGTTTCGAAAAGACATTGTTGGCTGTGCTCAGAGGAAATTAATAGTTTCCAAATTCCAAATTAAGATCTTCACTGACAAAACCATTCAGTGATAGATATTCTTCTCTATATTTTATAGGTCTTTGGCATCACTGACCCAAAGGGCAACAAGTGTTAGGCGGATTGACCCATATTAGAATGTGAAAAGATGCAAATCTGCTTAATAGAGGATAATGCACTAAGGCAGGTGTCGAATCTTAAAGTATAAATCTGATCAGACAGACCACATGTTACAGCAGTGATTCTGACTGTGGAACAGCTCTAATCATCATATTTACAGTAATTAATGGTGAATGTCAAGAAAGGCTCAAATGTGGAGCTGTCCCAATATAACGAAACACCAACCCATCCTATTAAATTAAAGTTATTATTTTAATTTCTGTTGTTATTTAGTTTTTGTTGTTTTTTTCAGGTCGATTCAAACCCCATTTTTGCATTCATTGTGCATGCTGTTAACACCAATAACCAAGATCAAGCTGAAACTGCCTGACTATAATGACTTCCCTCCTCAACCCAGAGAATTATTACCAAACGCAAAGGTTACCCTAAGTTTTATGGCTCATTTCAGCATTTTAACCTCAGTATTTTGGTTTCAGTATGCTTCAGTCACTGCTCTCATCAGAGTTTTTTCTGTAAAAAAAGGTTCCGTTTAGCGGCCTTTAAGCTCACACATTTTTCTTATTGTTGCTGCTGTTCATATTGTTCTAAATGTCCCCGTCAATTTGTAAACTGACTTCTGTTCAAAATTCACTCTTTGCGATCCTCCCAGTGTTGACTGAACAACAAAGTTAGCAACTAAATGAACTAAATGAAGCATTTAGCAGCCACACAGCCAGATATTTCCACAGAAGTTGGTGTGGGCCAAAACACAACCAAAAGTAGAATAATATACATTGGACTTATATACAAGGTTGCCAGTAACACAACGTTAAATGAATATGGCTCAATGTCAAGTGGAAGTGTAGACAGATTACTGCAAAAGCATTGACCTGGATAAATTTATGAGGTAATATTGTGATAAGGAAAAGATAAAACTTAACAATGGCATTGCTTTCTACCGGTGGAGACAGAATGATGCTTGACTCACAACTTTTTTACTACAGTAGTTAGTGTCGCCCAGATATTTATTACTCTTCCTATACGGGGGGAAAAAAAATATTCTCTTGAAAATCGGCTGCATCAGGCCCCAGACAACTTTCTGTAAGGGCTCTTCATGCTAACATTGGCTAGCTCCTTTAAGGATGATAATTCATGTCATTTGGCGACTCCAAAAAACTTTTTCAACACTATGTCTTCTGGCAGACCTTACTTGACACCTGGCAAGTTTCCAAAGTGGAGCAAATACAGAAATAAGTCATACTGCACTGTGAGGATACCAAGAGTTAAAGTTTTATCAGGAAGGTTGCAATTATTTACAATATGTGCCACTCATCATACACAAACACAACCATCAGTATCCAAGCTTCCCACCATCCCATAATGAATGAGAGGCTTGCTTGAATTGAAGAGGCATGTCAGTGGGAGAGCAGAGCTTTGTCACTGAAATGGATGCCAACATACTTAACCCCACCATTTTAGACATTAGCTTCCACCACTGGAACTCCAGAGCGGGTTGCTTCTGGAAACACTTTTCGTATCCAGGCTGCTTATAGCCTCTCTCTCTTTCCCCCCTCCAACACTTGGCAGAGGAAGATCTTATGATTATAGCAGCTTTTGTTTTTATCCTGACCGTGCCTGGTTGGGTTTGAATTTCTAAGAAGTTCAAGATGTGGTGGGTGGATAGGAAGGTAAAGAGACAGAGTTAAGGTGAGAGGGAAAAGAAAGCAGAGCAGAGAACAAGAACTGTTTGAACCGAAGAGCACTAATGTAGTCAGGATGGAATCTGTCACTCAGCTTATTGCATGTTGATGACTCAGGGTAGTTTCAGCTGTAAGCAGCTCCTGATTTATGGACAGCCGGTGAACTCCTGCGGGCAGTGAGGTAGGGAGGAGAGGGAGATCAGAGCACCACAAACTGCAACAGGACCTCCTTTTTTCAACAGAGCAAAGAGAAAGAGGGAGAAAGGAGAGCTGAGAGAGAGAGAGAGAGAGAGAGAGAGAGGAAGAGGGAGGCAGGGCCTGCATTTTTCCCCATCATGCCAGGCTGCTTTGCACGGCAATTAGCTGTGTCCTCATTTAGTTTGCCCCGTCCCAAAGGGTAATGAAAGTCGTACATCATCTTCAGGGCCTGCTAATTATCCAGCTCAGTTGCAGGTAAGCTTTGTAACCATGAGAAGGCCCTGTCGCCCAGATATTTATTGCTCTTCCAATAAGCGGGTAAAAAATACTCTCTTGAAAGGTTGCCTGTACCAGACACCTCACATCCTTGACATACCTTTTTGCAAATGTGCTAGTCAAAGGGGAAATGTCTTCATTCCACATAAATCATTTCTTCTGGTGTGGCAACAAGATGTCCAGCCAGAGCAGTGTGCAGATGCTGGAAACCGGAGAACATAAACATTTTGGGGGTCAGCTTGTCTGTGTTGATTTACATATGGACAGCTAATGGAGGAAACACAAGTGAAATACTGTACTTTGTAACAGTACGTCTGGGGAACTTTGCCTGCTCCTGCTGTTTCCATTATTGAGAAACATGCATGTTTGGATTGTGCAGCTCCGCTCTGAAGTGCATTACAGTTTCCTTGTCAAGTTAAATTTACTTATTTGGCTAACAAAGCCAAATATATGTAGGTAATCCTGGTTTAATACTTATAAAGACAAAATACCACAGAGTACACTTAACCCGGATGCTACTTGATGTCATTTAAAAAATAAAAAAATCCATTTGTACAGCTTGGGAATATCACCATTTTATTTCTAAAAAAAACCAAACAAACAAAAAAAACCCAACAACGAGCAGAGTAGGGTTCCTAGAGGGCCAAAAAAACTGTTTTTATAAATCAAATTCTAGCGTATCTTAGAAAGACAGGCAATGATGATGAACCATTGCCATCGTCGCTACGATGACAGAAGGAAATTCAATGTGACGCCTTTTGGATTTTGGTCCAGATCCTCTGTCACATAGGTAATCTGTCTTGGTCCACTGATTGTGGCTTTCATTCCTTCTTTCCTTCCTGGTGTCATCTTCAACCTACCGTGATATCCGCCTTGAGTCTCAAAGCCTAGTGCAGTCTGGGTATTGGAGTCTAGAGGGTGCAGGGTGAGCACTACAGGCAGAGAGGAGACTAATTGTCAAGGTTATGCCTCGGAAGATGATTGATGCCAGGCTGGGCTTTCCTGTCAGCCTGTCAGGAGGCAGGAATGTTTAATGTTCTCATTATTGGTTACGCTGTTGTGTATATTTCTCTGTCAGCGCCGCCGAGTCATCTGAACTGCCAAAGCACTTCAAAGGCCTGCAGGTCATTTATCTTCCCCTGACACTCCCAATGCTCAGCCTCAGCTGAGTGCCAGTGATTTGTTATGACTTGAGAGCTGGCTGACAGACAGGTCCTCTGTACGGAGGGGGGAAAAAGGAATCCTTTTTGTCACACTGTGAAAACATCAATGTTCCCATAATGGGCTACAACTGTCAGCGGAGGCCAGCACCTGACAGTTGTGTGGCCTCACTAATTTGCAGTCCCAGTGACTTGCACTCTTCTCCAGTTTACATTTTGGTTGTGGTGTCACATACAAACAGGCCGCCATCTGTTGTTCGCCGCCACAGGGAGGGCGGAGGAGAAGAGAGAAGGCTAAGCTAATTGAAGACACCTCATCATTTTGTATTAATCATCAGGCCTACCCATCCTTTCCTTTGAAGTCAGAAAAATAACTGTCTCACAAGAAGGAACATGCAACTCAGGAACATTGTCCAGAACACGAGTGAAAATGGAGAGAAGGGAAAGCAGAAGATAAGAGATACTGGAAGGAGGTGGGGAGCAGGGAGGTCTTGCAGAGGGGATAAGATGAGATTAGAGTGGAAAAAAAGGAAGAGGTGAGGAAAGGGGAGGGGCATCACAGCTCAGCGAGAGAGAGAGAGAGAGAGAGAGAGAGAGAGAGGGAGAGGGAAGAGAAGAAAATCAGATCTTTGTTTCCTTTCCCAGGCCATGACATGATTAATCGTTTTCTTCTGATCTAATTTTGGAACATGAAAAACAGCACATTTGTCTTGAAGAAAAATGATGTGCTGCACTGTGCAGATGGAAATTTCAGGCCCTGAAAAAGATTAAAGTGAAATTCCACTCCTTAGACCTAATCATGAGTTGTACATTATACTGTCATCTTAACCAGATGGTGAGTTTGATTCCCCGGACCCTTCCTCATATTAATGAATGCTAGACTGTTATATTTGACTTTGGTAAGTGAAATGTCTATCAGGCCTAATGGACTGCCAGCCAAACTAACACACGCTGCACTTCTTTCTGCTCGTCCTGTATTTTTCATGCTGGAGACCGGTTGCTCAATGTAGAACATTGTGCTTCCCCTTCCATTTTTCACCGTATTGTCGCCCACCCTGCTTGCTAAATATTTTCACACAGAAGTAGAGAACAAGAACAAACTTGTGTCCACGGCTAATTTCCTCCCATAGGTTAGGGCCATAACTCTGAACTTACAAGCGTCACCTGGGGCATGCAAGGACGGGAACTCAATAGTAATGTGATTAAGCTTCCAGTCAATATGACTGCATACACGGCAGTATGTTAACCAACCTAATTATGAGAGGGGTGATAAAAGGAGAAGAGTGGGTGGCTGGGCATTTCATCTCAGCACACATGCGATTGCCCTGTGGCACTGTCCTTTTCCTACACACACACACACACACTTGTTCTCACACACATACACACACAAATAGTCCTGTATTTCATTTCAGGTGGAGTCTGTTTCTCACTTGCCACAGGCAAATTGGTTTGCACAATTAGCCATTGTAGCAGACTACGCACGTAAAAACCAGCTCCTCTCTTTCATGGTAGATTTTCAGAGAAGAAGCTGATGCATCTGTTGCATAGCGTCTTGTTAGGAAATTATTCTCCCATCAGTGACAGACAATGACAATGCATAGTATTTATTAAGTAACACCAACACTAATATTATAATTTGTGGGATTCTCGACGCTCTACTGCAAAACAGCTGACATCAGCTTTATATAATGTTGCCAACTATTATCCTTCTGCTCCGTCTGTTTACCTGAGGGAAATAGTCCCACCCCATGAAAATACAGGAAAAAAAGATTACTTTGGATAGTTGTGTGAGTTTTTTTGGCGGCTGGTAGGGGATTTTTTTCATTCTTTTCATTCTGCCTGCATTTTGTCTCATAAGGTAAATCCAGTGCTATGCTGTCCACTTTCCGGTCCCACTACGGCTTTTTCTTTCTGTTTCTGAGCAGCCAAACTTGGTAGTTGACGAACTCTGGTGGCAGACTGCCACTCTCTTTGTTCACTAATATAGAAAATGCAAATGCTTGGAGAAAAATCTATGAACAGGGAAAAGACCGGAGGGAGTAAAGGGAGAGAGCCAACACAAAACTTTATTCATGAATATGCCAGACGCATACTCAAAACAACAGCCCCCTGAAACTTGGACAGCGTCGCAAAAACCACAAACATGAACGGAGGGAGACAGAGAGAGCACAATGCCAATATGTCACACGCTAAATAGTTTTAAATTAGAGCCTGTATACGCCTGTTGGAGACTACATTCATCATACTCAACCTTGGTCTGTTTCTTGCAAACCTGGCAGTAAGAGCTTCCACATGCCAGTGTCGGCGCTGGGGAGAAACAGAATCGGGTTATCAGCAGAAGTTTACTTGTCTTTAATCAGCCTGTACCTAATTACCAGGCTTCCACACAGCGTGGCCATAAGTCATTAATCATACAGGGCGTCTGGGAGCTCTCAGCTTTGTCCTGGACCACTGCAGCAGACAGGAGCTCCCTTTTCCATGATGGAGCTCTTTCCCTCTCCCGCTCTCCCTGTCTCCTCCAGAGCAACGATGCCTATAGCAGCAATAGCGTCGCCCATTAGGGTGTAAATTACAGGCCTCGTTGTTGATACCCGAACAAAGGCCATCTGTTGTACTTCCTGTTTCTCTTCCCAACGGCTTTCTCTATGCCTCTTCTACAGAAGATGACTTCAGAATTACTTAAACAAAACTCATAGTGAGGTGCATGGCTGAGTGCCAAAACGTGTTGCATTTGTTCGCAGTGATTGGCATGTTCAGTCAATCAACAAATCAACGCGAAAGGATGATGTCAGTTTTCTTAGCGGCAAACTCGCTTGCAAGTTAGCTTGACTGACATTGGGTTCAATCAAAAGTTGCCATGGAAAAAAGTGTGCTGGAAATATTTTGCAGTGAAAGTGGAGGTGAGAAATAAAATTGTCATCTGGCCAGACCAGGTGATATATCATTCTGTCTGCGCAGCAACACCCTCGCTCACCAGTGACTAAATGGGCAAGAGCTGTTTTCAAATTACAGCACAGAGGTGCTGAGGTCTCCATGAGGATCCATCCATGTTGCTCTGACGGCAACATTTTTAATCTGCCGTCCATACAAGTGAAAGGTTCATCTACGTGACAGTCAGAGACAGATTACTCCGTTGGAATGTTTCCAATGATTACATCTAACCGGCCAACACTGTGTAAAATAACAGGAAAACAACAACGGGAGGGAGAAGTAGATGAAGGACATTGACAGAGAAAGAGAGAGAGAGAGAGAAGCAAGGATGTCTTCTTCCATCACTCTGATCCCTTGGACAGCTCCATTCACCGTCCTTCACCATTCTTTGACATGGGATATTTCCTGCGACCCAACTCTTTTTCTGTGCTACTGAAATGCCACACTCAACTGTACACACACCAAGCGTCATTCCAAAGAGAAATATCTAGAAGGAATGGCAACTGCAAAGTGAAGCTTTCAGCTGCTTTTCATGCTACTGCATGACAAACTCCCATGGTTGGATGAATGTCTCCATCGACCAGATGAAACAAAACATCCCTTTGTGCACACCAGAGGTCAACCCGTTTGCTACCATGAATAACACACACAAAATATTTGGTGTTAAGAGAAAAAAAAATGTGTTGGCTACACAGATTGACAGGAGAAAGGTTGCAATTTCTACCTTATACTTCAACTCTTTGAGCATGGGGTTGTGAAGACAGATAGTGCTCCATGTAAAAGCGAAAGACTGGCATCAAATGAAAGATTGTTTAAAGTCAGGACTGCCAAAGCTTTATGCTCATCATTTATCTTGTTACCAATAGATCAAATTCACTTCATGGCAGAGTCATAAAAATGTATGAGAATGTAAATGGCTGAGTGACCCATTCATCTTGTTTAAAGTGGCAAATGTAACATGCTTCTCATCCTGGGTGATAAACTCATACTTCACTCTTTTATGACGGATTCATTGTTGATGGTGAAATGTCCTGAATTTCATTACAGCAGCAGGTAGAGACGCTCTGTCAAGGTTCTCCTGTTGCAGTACAGTATGTGTAAATCACTCAAGCTCTGTGCTACACCAGGGA
Organism: Remorina albescens; assembly: GCA_034769265.1. NCBI lineage: Eukaryota > Metazoa > Chordata > Actinopteri > Carangiformes > Echeneidae > Remorina > Remorina albescens. The sequence continues at coordinate 10,612,640 of CM068491.1, read as the reverse complement.
CAAACCAGGGTTTTTATTGTTGTTGTTTTTGTTTCTTGCAACGAATCATAATCGGCCCTCAATGTTTTCTCCTGCCATTTTTTGAAAGCTTGGGGCATTTTATCCAAATGTCAAACTGAATGCTCACTATTCAAAGCCAGTTCACCCTTTAAAAAAACCAAGATACTCTCTGTGTTTTCCTTTGATGTTGTTTCCTGAAAAATGACATCAATCATTCTGATATTCTCTCGAGAAGAAAAAGTACATGTGAATGACTCCAATTTGGCTTGCCCAGCCTGAGAAGTTGTTTTTCAAAAACCTCAGAGGACAAAAAAATAAATAATAATAAAAAAAAATTGCACTCATGCCACTAAAACTCAGTATTTCTGCTGGACACAGTGAGTGGTGAGTGAATCAAAGGGTAGGTTTTTCCTTCACACCAACCCACACACACGGAGACATTTAAAGTGCTTGCATACACACAAATGTGGATACACACGCACTCCTAGACAGAAACATACACACATTAGTCGACAGGGCAGTACACTGAGGTGGTTTATGCTTCTTGTCAGTTGGAGGGCGTGATGAAGTAATGATTAATATGGGGGATGTTTGAAAATGTAAATCTGTGCTGCAGCACAAATAAACCAGGGGGGTTTCTGGGGATGATTAAATGAACATTTCACAGTTGATTGAGCATGCAAAAAGTCATCCATTTCCCGCTAACTCTGTAAACAGCAATGGCTACCCCGTTTCCTGTGAAGTATATGATGGTCGTTGTGGTTTTATATGCACACACAGACCATTGAAGACGAATGAGTGGCTCAATTTATATAACCACTGGGATCTCCTGATTAGGTAATTTATATGGAGGACAGGTTTATAACTGCTAACTCACCGTCATGTCCCGCAACAATTATTCCTGAAATCCGGCTGTAAAAGCAGACAGTAAATTCTGCATTTCTCTTTTGCTGTCATCAGGGCCCATAACCTGAGATCTGATTTTCAATAAATCTTATGGAGGGAAATTACATCAAGCGAGGGAGACTTTCAAAATTGATCCGGGTAGTGAACAGTGGCATGTATAGTGTCTATCCAAGATTGCCCTCAGTGGCCTTGGTGAATCTAAAAAGCTTCCAATTTATAGTGTGTCCCGCATATTTGAGAAAATTGAGTATTACCTCTTAGTGGGTCAAGAAGTCGTCTATTAAAGATGAAGGAAACAAAACATGTTATGACAGAAAAACATAAATTCACATTAGAAGGATGAAACAGCTGAAATGTCAGTAAGCTGATCAATATACAACGTGTCAAATCAAGTGAAGGAATGACAAAGAACCCAAACAATACAAGTGAAGAAAGCCAAGCCCAAATTGCCATCAGATGTCATGTAAACTCCTGCTACTTAAGTTTGCATAACATGCATTAGAGCTAAGCAACAACGCCAAATCACAAAGCCAAACCCAATCACTGATAATATACATGACTGTCTGCTAGTTTACTTTGCCCTTGTCTCAGTGACAGAGACCAATGACAAATATTCATGGCAGCTTCACTGTCATTGTTTCTAACAAGGAAACTGCAGCTGCTGTTCCAACCGGGCTCAGAGTGATCAAGAGGTATAAAAAGACGCAACATTAAAGTTTAAAATATACACTATCAGATTTTACAAGGAAGAAAGTCGCTCATTAGAAGAACGTAGTGCACGGTGTTGCGAAATGTAAATATAGTGAGTTGTGAAACATAAATATGGTAATGGAAATAGAGCTGTGAGATACTGTAGCTTTGGCCGACATAATATGACAGCAGTCGAAAGGTCTTCGATGACTTTACTCATCAGGGGAATAGTTGACAGAGACATAAAATCATAGGCTGTCAGATTATCTGGACTAATGTTTTTGGTGAGGCAGAGTAAAACCCTTCCGAGTCCAATGGTTGGTGTGCCAATAGACATGAAGAATATTTTAAAATTTTGTATGTTACTGGCAAGTTCAATATTTAAATCAATTAGGATAGACACATTCTTATTATTTTAGCCCTTATTAGCAATCACAATATTAGAAGAGTTAAGAGTTTGCTTTTTATTGTAACAAAATGTACTTAAGTTTGAATAAAATCTATTTTTCTGCCATATAACTTATGTATAATAATCTAATAACATTTAGCTCTCTTGTTTGTCTTTTAAATAAAACATAATTAAATAATTGTTATACATCACTTTTCAGCTACTTTCTAGTTTATTTTATTATGATGCCAGATGAAAAAGCAAAAAAGAAAACATGCAAGGTACATTTAAACTCCCTTAAAGTTTAACACTGCAGTCGAGTGTTCATAGAAAATTCATTTTGACATCTCTCTCAGTGAATGTTGGTTTGCACTGGACAGCATCTGGTGAGAACTGGATGTGTGCTATTAACAAGTCCTCTAGTTGGGGTCCCACCCCAGCATGGCTGCTTGTAAATGGCACTCTCTTATGGAGACAAATCACCTGCTGGTCAGGGTTTCAATGAAAGAGGATATAGTTAGAGTACATAAATATAGCCATAGGAAACACCACTAACCATGTGATACTCAAACGATAGAGTTTTTGTGGCCAAGAGCCAGGTTTCACTCCAAAGAGGTTCAGCTACCAGAACAGCTAAAAGCTCACAGTATACAGTCTGTATGGAAATTACATCTGTGGCAGAGCCTGGGCCCAGATACTTTTCAACAAGCACATTTAGCTGAACAGATGAGATGGATGAACCATTAAATAGTGCACAGAGTACACAGAGACAACTGTGTGTTGGCTCTGTGATGTGCAGAGAGGCTGCAACTTTCTCCCAGATTTTAATGTGTGTTTCAGCCAAATAGAGTCAAAGAGACGTCTGTTGAGAGCTTATTAAAAGCTGACATGTGGAATTGTTTGTGTGCAGAGTGTTGAGTGTGAGTATGCACATCACACACAATTAACTGGCACAGAATAAAAAAAAGCCCCCCCAAAAAAGTGAAATTGAAGAGAATTGTAAAGAAGTTGCATCTCTTTTTGTCTGCCCAATAAGTCAAACACAATCCCTGATAGAGTGCTGTAAAGATAATTATTATTAATCAAAAGCAGTTTTCTGGTTGTCTTGATATCTGAGGAGAGGTCTACAATGATGTTAATATGATGTGTGATGCAGTCTCTGTCCTCGAACGAGATTAACGTGAGAACTACTAACCGACACGCTGACAGACAGTTGAGCACTTTAACATGAGACGGCATATCACACTGCTCATGCAATAAATTAGCAATTACAGCTTTGAAGTTCACAAGATTTAAATAAATAAATAAGCAAAAAAGAAGAAGCATTTTGTGTTTCATATGCCTGACTGCCCCATCATCTTCATATTTGTTCACAACTGTCACATTGATTCCTTTTCTTTTTCCCAGGAACAAGGGGATATTGTTCTATCATTTCAGAGTGAAAGTATGCAGGCACTCAACTTGTCGAAACCTCGCTGGACTGTGTTGAGCTCTGAACTGGAAAATGCAGGGTGCTTCCCTGCAGTTTTCTGAAGCAGTGGTTCTCGAACTATTTCATGTCACATAACCCCAGACAGACATACATTAGGCCAGAGACTCTGCAGCCCATAGAATTGCTTTTCATTGACTTCCATTGATTTACTACTGAATCGTATAACTCGTCTGCAGCCTGTGTCCTGCAATCCTGGTTCTAATATACCCTCTACATGAGATCTTTTCAAGGTGTTTGTGTATGTTTGTGTATATTTGTGTAGCAAAATTAAACCTCACCAGATGCACCAAAACCCTTTTAACTTACTCTTTGGCAAAGCACTGGTGTAAAGGTAAATGAAATGAATCGCCTTAGTAGTTGTGTGTAGAACAAATGAACATATCAGAAGAATGGGCAGCTCAGTTCTTATCTAATCACATGATCAACAGGTGCTCGAAAGTAAACACTGAAATGATTAATTGCTTGGATATCAAGCCTCCTTTTCCACAAGAATACGCTCAAAATCCAATTAACTGCCAGGGACATTAAACATTAACCGGGTGTAATATATGAAAAGAACAATGCCGTTTGATTGGCGGCATCCATGAATTGAAGTTTAAATGACATGTGCAATGAAAAATACTCTGGCTTTGTTTGCAGACCAATAGTCTGGTTGCCCACAAAGAACTGACGGTGCGTTTCTTTGAACTGGCATTTAGGCAGACAAACAGAGCGCATTTGCCAAAAAAATAGACCCATTCGTTTTTCATAATAGAGCTCTCTTGTGAGCGGCGAGGGTAGATCCCACATCAAAATTTAAAACAGATCTATTTTTTTAAATACATGCCGCAACATCAGATCACCCATATTACCTGCAGAGTCCTGGACTCGAGGCCCCTTTTCACAAGTGTATACAATACACGCAATGCATTCGCCTGCGCCTTGACTGCTGCCCGTGATGCTGTGTTTCATGGCACCCTGTTTGCAGTGAAGTACTGAGCAGCTTATTAATCAGTGCTGAGAGGTCTCCCATCCATCCAGGCATATGGCTTCTTGCCTGTGGAACATTTTAAAGGCAAGCAGGTCTATACAACAACCATTAAAAGCACAGAGAGCCATATCCTGTAAATTATTCAGCTGGGAGAGGGTAGTAAATCAGTGTGAGTGTCATATACTGAACATGGCACATGTTGCAGTGAAAAATGCATACAGAGCGACTATTCACACATGGCGCTGAGCGTGGCATTTAAAACTCTGTGATGTCCACCATCTCTCCACAGCCCTGTCAGCTTCAGTCACAACTAATTCATTGAAGTTGATTATGAATGATGCATTTTGGGAGTTTGTATAAGGAGTTTGCACTGAGCTGACTATTTAGCCTATGCACACTGGAAGTGGTGGATTATGATATGTTTTAAATTGGTGCTTCTTTCGCAATATTGCTGCAAAAATGGAGGTGGGCAGAGAAGCTGTAGTGCATCACCAAAGGAAAACGGTGTTCAACCTGAAATATATGATGAACAGAATACTGACTTGAAGCCTTTTGTGGCTGTAATGGTTATGTAAGAAAAGCTTTACTAAATGTTGCAGTATTTGCAGAGATACTGAAGCCTCAGCACTCCAACAGAAACATTTTGTACTTTAGCCATAATCAGTCTTCCTTCACACAGCAATTCAAATATTCCATTTGTAATTTTTGAGGCAAGAGTTATTCCTGAACGTCTGCGCTCGAGATCTGGCTTGTCGACAGGCTTCACTGTGACTGACACACTCATCAAAATGAGAATCCTTCTTGCCTGGGGGAACTGTGATACCTGTCAAATGGTGGATATCTTTTAATGTTCCTGTCTCAAATGCATGTCAGAGCAAATGCCAAGTCATAACATCAGTTATTACCTGGATGTTCAACGCCTGATTCCTCTTATTTACCTAAGGTTTCAAGAGATCCCTTCACTTGTCTTTCCTGCTTTCTTTGTGGTGAGAATCCTCCATGTGACAGTTTCTGTACCTTCGAATTTTCAGTAGATTTCATGTTTATTTTTCGATTGACTCCTTGGATGTGTAGAATGTGTGCATGTGTACATTATGTGTGCTTCTTGTCTCATAATATTTAAAGCCGTAAGGGTTAATATCTTGCATTTGCCATCTTAAAACTTGAAGGAAATTAACTATTGCTGCCTCATCAGAAGCACCCCAACAAACTTGTGTGCGTTGTCTGACTTCCAGCTCACTAGCATATTGTCTATAGGGGGAGCAGTTCAGCATATGACTGTCAGAATACCTTTGGCTAACCTCAAGTCACATGGAAAGGAGGGTTTCTTGGCACATAAAACATTCATTCATTCATCCTCAACTGCTTATCCGTTTCCGGGTCACACCCTGGACAGGCTGCCAGAAAACATCGCAGGGCCAACACACAGAGACAGACGGAGACCAACAACCACTCACACTCACACTCAGACCTACGGACAATTTTAGAGTCACTAATTAACCTAAACATGATGTCTTTGGACAGTGGGAGGAAACCAGAGTACCTGGAGGAAACCCACGCAGGCACGGGGAGAACATACAAACTCTGCACAGTAAGGCCCCAGGCCAAGCAATCAAACCCGCAACCTTCTTACTGTGGGGCAACAGCGCTAACCACTATGCCGCCGTGCCGCCCGTCACATAAAACTGTTGCATTTATTCTACAGCTGTACAGTTTATATTATCTTTCAGCTCGTTATTATGGGTTCATCTTCTGCAGTTGGTTAAGTTTGAATAACTATTTAGAAATAACAAAGAGGAGTAATCCTAGTATACTACTGCAGCAGCTTTGTTCCTATCAAATTAACTACACAGTATGTTCAAACAACAGACATGTCTGCAAGATGGGCTTTTAGCATCTCAATAAAAATAAAATTACTTATTAGAACATACTAACCCTAAAATATGATAAATAGCTATTTTGCGTAACTGTTTTTTCGGCTTAAATACTTGTGAAGGTAATCACCAGAAATATATATGGCAGTTATATTGTGTAATCTGCCATATTTTTTCTTTTTCGCAGTTGCATAATGTTCCTGTAATCATATTTTAAACAATAATGTGGCTTACTATTATAAAAAGAACAAACAGGTTTGTTCAACATATGGTTACCCATAACGTTTTTCCTACACTTTCAGCAAAGCAGACAATAACAGCAACAACAACAACAACAACAACCACAAAAAAAAAAAAAAAGTGGGGAAAGAATAAATGGATTGTAGGTAATTTTCGGTTCAATTTCAGAGTTAACACTAAAATGCATTAAAGCAATAAAAGTGATGTGAGCCACCATATTTCCTGGGGCTATGTTGCTGTATGTCTTGCCCAATTTGTCCCCCAGTCAGGCCCATTAGTCTACTACGCTCCCTTCTTAATACGCTCGGCTCCCTGAAATGCCTCAGATCAATGTGTGATACATCGCAGCATCATCACTTACTGCATGTGGATGAACTGAGAAATGTCCCCCTCTCCTATTATTTCCTTGGAGAAGTCTCTATTGAAAGTCACATGGGCCAAGGCAGAGAGAAGTAGTTTGGTTTGGGGTTGTCGGTGTGGAAGTGAGGGAATTGTTTGGTCCGCTGACATGAATGAATTGCTGGAGTAATGTGGAGGCTGGTAATAGTTGAATAGTTTATATCAACGTGATAAATATAGCTCTCATAAATCATATAAGTGTTATATATTGCTGTTTTCACACTTTGCTCCGACCAGGAAACTCTGGAGAACATCACAGTGGATTGTGCGCTTACTTTTTTTCTGCAGAGGCTACATAAAGTTCTCAGATCGGATAATAGTCCTGTGGTGTACCACAATACTATAAGACAAAGAACTATTAATGAACCCATATGGTGCTTTACAACTGATGTCTTTCAAAACAGAAATTGTGCTGTATGGTAAAATAAAATTTAAAAATGTAACCAGACTTGCTTAGTGTGAGTGTTTCCTCCTTTAAGTAGGATAGTCATGTGTTGTAATAAGTCACTCGATAAAAGAAGTAATTCATACTGACAATATAATATGTTATTTATAATATTAATTGTTATGTTTCTTCATGACAAATTTAGTTGTTTTATATATATCTAAAGAGGGTGCATGAAAGAAAGCCCTGATTTTACATCAATGTATCTGCAGTAACTAGCAAATGTGCTAACCTTGCCTAACTTATTTCGTCATTCAATGGTTATAATAAATATTTTGCCACCAGATATTAGTGGCATAACGTAACCGAAGCAGCATAGGCAAAATTGACAACATTTTAAAGATGCATTCCATTTAGATTGACTACTGTTGTCCAGGTATTGCTAATGCTAGCTTGCTGTCATGGCCTGAACTTGTCCTCAGACAGGACTCGTTAGATTCAGCTTCAATCCGAATATTCTCAAAACAGTGTCTTTAACAAGTTTCCACTGTTATATAGCAGAACTAAGCCAAAAAGTTAGCCAATAGACAAATCTCCACATTCGTCAAACAGTGCGGGCAAAATAGTTTTTTTGGGGTTTTTTTATGTTTCTTGTTTATGTTTATGTTCCTTTAACTTGACTACACCCACATGATTTCTTAGTATCCTTTGGAAGTCCCTCTGAGAATGTGTCTCGGCTTTCTGCATCCTGCTATTTGGTTTTACGTGTAGGTGGATCAAGCAACAACAGCACCTACGGAGCAAAAGTTTCCACCAAAGAAAAGGTTCAAAAGCCACACCCTTCCTCAAAAGTCAGCATGCTGTGGTTGTGGTTACACAGTACAGTTATTCACAGTGATACAATACATTTCTCAAAGAAAATAACTCTCCTTAGGAACATACTCTGAGCAATACATGGTATGCTGGAAAAAATCAATTTTATTTCGACTTTTCTTCCAGTATCAAATACAGTATACAAAAGCACATAGACTATTAGTTGTTGATTATGTAAAAATGTAAATGTAAAAAAAAAAAAAATAGCTGGTGGTTGAGGGTGGGGTGAACTGTCCCAGTGTTTGCAGAGTAGTCTACTCTTCCAGTGTTTGCAGATACAAGATGGGCATGTTTGCTTTTCTTTACAAAAAATTCTCCCCATTTGAACTTCAGGAAATATGCCAGTTTATAACTCTGTCTTTCATTGCTTGCTTATTGTAAATCAAATTATTAAATGTTCTAGTGTGATGTGTATTAGCAAATAATTTTTTATGCAGTGAATGGCATCGTTATTTATGCATTTTTAGCTGATGTAGTTTTTTGTTGCATCTTATCTCTCTTACCTGTTTGCATTTGACTAAAATAAAAAAAAATAAAAAAATGTCAGGATATGCTTAAGTTAGTGCGAAAGTGGGCTTCCCTCTATTTCTGTGCGAATGGTCAGAAGTATCTAGATTTCTGTAGTCAGTGAACATGAGAATCATGGTTATTGATGGCTCACGCCCATGGAAATTCAGTGACACACCATCAAGGTTTACTCATAGGAAGGAGAGAACAGCCGAAGACAACAATTACATGGAGGCTAACACCTCCACCTGTCAAAAAAAAAAAAAAAAACTTGTAAAGAAAATGCTTTTTTTCTGAAATTAAGTTGGTTGAAGTGTCTTCGATAGTCCACTGGCTGGTGACACACAAAGACAAATGTTGTAAGATGTCTTAGACTGTACTCGCCCAGCTTCAAACAGTTAGGATAACCTTGCGATTTTGTGCGGTTACACCGTGAAAACACTGTGTTTCGGCATTGGTGATTACAAATGAAGGCAAAAAGCTCTTTGGAGCTGAGCCCATCCCTGACATTTTCTCTGCTTTTTGCATTCATCAGTGACAGACAACAACCTCATCAGCTCACATACTACTCCAACATACTCCATTAAGGTGCCCAGAATAAGGGTGCATTTCCATAAAATATTCTTTGTCAGGATCAGAAAATGGGCAAATTATCTGAACACTAAAACACCCCAGTGGACTGTAGATCCCAAAGCAGACAGAAATGACCTCAATTAGGCTGTCTAAGCACAAGAAAGTGTCTCACTGGTGAGAGATCTGAGTGGCACAGATAGATCAACACTGCCACTTCTCACACATCACCTGGATGAGCACTTTACATTTGTAAATCAATGAGCAGGGTAACCACATGTAGAAGAGCTGGGAGGGATTTCTGTCTGCCTTGGCACAGATTTTGAGAACCAAATTACCTCTATTACAGCTCTCAGTTGGGGACTGCATTCTAGGATCAATTTGTCAGAAAAGGGTGCTTTAGCGTTGATGGATACGACACGTGACCAAGCACAATGTTGATTTTTTTAATCTCCTGGATAATAGGCAGATTTAGTGCAGATTTTCCCCAAGCACTGGATCTGTTTACGACCGCCGAGTCCCTGCTTTGTTTCATGCTGCTCACTTTATGGCTTCATTACTACAATCACAAAACTGTGGGCACCTCAGCAGCCCATATCACCATAAATCACATTGAGATAATGGCAGCCGGGCGTATCCAACTAGGATGACACCTTTTACTACAACTAGAGTGCAAAGGCATATTTGAGATATAGGTATAATCTAGAGTTGTGGATACACATCAAGGCTGAGATGGTAACGGACAGAGGCCGTTCTCTGTGGTATCTGAGAAGTGGCTATATAGTCAAAATGTGTAAAAGCAGCAATCTAGGCTTGTAAAACATAATTGCAAGTAAGAAATATAAAGTGTCCATAAACAGTGTAAACAAACCTATAGCTGATGGGTTTCTTTTTCCCTTCATTGAGAATTTCTGTATTCTGGGGGGAAAAAAACATACATAAAAGATAATAATTGCTCTTTGACTTATGTCTGGCTTGGGGTTGAACATTATAGCAGCCTCCCCTTATTGACACAGCTGTTACCCAAACTATAGACTTGCCACTGCAGACAACGACGTGTCTTTATATTGTGCCACACACCCACTAATGACAGCTTTAGTGGCGGTAATTCAGTCGGTTGAATATGGGGTTAGGTGTGTGAGTCACATCCTGGGCTCCCCCCTTTGCCAGATGTCCTGCCAGGTTTCCTGCAGCGTCTCTCTTTCTCTCTTTGATGATGCAAGCATGTTCCAAGAATTTCAAAATGGCTGCTTTAGCCCCTGTCAAAAGAAGCAAAGTGTATTTTATTTATTTATTTACTTTTTGTTTGTTTTTTTCCCCTCCCTTTTACATTTTTAAATAATTCAATTAGTGTTTTGTAAACTTGGAAGACTGCAAAATAGCAATCTTAACATTTCAGTGTGGACTCCTGAATTATAGAATATAGATTCTGTGTCTTCTCTGCAGCGTTCGCAATTTCCAATTTTCATGTGGAAAGTCTGTGGGGCCTTGTGAAAAAGGTAAAAACCCTTGGCCTAACATACTTAATATTTACTTGAGGCACTTTAAACTCCCCCTCACTGACCTGTGTGCCCCCTAAACGCTGACTTTCTCTACGTAGTTAATAAGATGTGTGTTATATTCAAATGGTATCAAGCAGGTTTCTCAATAAAGACAGCTTAATTTCACAGCTTTTTAATTATACCTACATTTTTAAATTTAACACTATGGCGTGGTTTGATGAATACGTTTGTTGTTCATAACTCCATGCACACCCCATGAACTTTCAGTCCTTGATGGACAAAGTGAATATGTACTTTAATAGTCTTGCATACTCTAATCCACCCCGTTCCCTCTCCTCTGTGTCAAATCTCCTCAGTGAGAGGGGAGGGTGGGTAATTCATGCACACATGTGCCTGCCTGTTCCTCCAGTGACAGGGCCAGGGGGAGGGGCACATGATAAATTGCCTTCCACCGGGGACCTCCGAGCACAGCCACCATGATGTGGGTAAAAATGGAAATTGCTCCCTTTCACCGTCATTACATCAGTTTAGGACGCGTGTGGGCCTTATAGACACTGTGAGAGGAGTTTATGTCGTCTGACTAACCGCTGCGCCATGGACAAGGGACGGCACATCTGGGGAGGTATTCCAAATAAAAAATAATAAGTGTGAAACAGCTGGATCAACACTGTGCCCGGAAGAAGTGAAAGAGCAAATTTAGTGCCGGTTAGAGTCGATGATGGCGATGAGCACGACATGGGCCTTTATTTCTCCTGTTGACGTAAAGCCATTCACTATGGATTATTAATTGGGGCTAAATGAGCTCAATCAGTTACCGAAGTTTTCTATTACAATACAATAAAGCTCCGATATGCAGCGTATCTTTCATATGAGTTATAAAAAAAATCAAATTTCTTTGTCGTTGTACGAAAAAATAAATGTTAAAAGTATTAGAAACCTTTAAATTATTCACATGGGATATTTTTTTTAAATTAACGGGATCTCAGTATGAGATTAGTCCACACATTGTGAATGTTTGTGCCTGCGTGAAAATCCCACAATTTTACACAAGCCCGTTTGGGTTTTTTTTTTTTGTTTTTTTTTTAACAAACTCAGTTTCTTCTGTACATTAGATTTACAGCTGAATCAGATTATTGAAGGCGAATTAAATAATGGCGTCAAGGTAAAGACCGTCAAATCAGGAGTAACTCAAACTCATTTCATGCATACACCGGTTAATGGCCTCCATGTCGAAATTTCACTCTGGTAGAGCAGGATTCTTATTCTCAATCCTCAACTTTGTCAATAACCTAAAAAAAAAGCAAAAAAAAGCCGACTTTCTTTTGCATTTCTCTTGAAATCACCAAAATATTCAATTCAACGCCAGCCTTTCTTTTAAGGTTGTAAAGGTGACTTTTTGTTATTTTAATTTTGCGTTTTACAATACACAAGTTAGCCCATGATAAAAAAAACAAACGAAAAAAAAAAAACATTGAAAAATGAGCTGCCCTCGTCGAGCATAATTGTCTCTGACATATTTCACAAATTTACTTTTTGCGCATTTTAAGTATCAAGTCAATGCTTGTCAAAAATGTACCCATCTCAAACAGCAAACTGATAAAATTCAGCTACCGGCAAACTAAATTCTCTCATACAAATTCACTTTGTAAAGAAGTCCGTTTAATCCACACACACACACACACACAATTATCTCCTCATTCAACTTGCATTCATTTAAACTTTATAATGTGCTCTGATTAAAGTAAACTTTTAAAGCTTCTCCATCATTTGGCTCATGAAGTAATATTAAAATAGAAAGACAGGAAGATCATATGAACAAATAGTCCAAATTTGTTCGCATGTGACAGCAATTTACTATTTTGAGAAGTATGGCAGTCTAGAAAATCTATAGGCCTGTAAAGCGAAGATGACATTAAAAAACAAACAAAATAAACAAGAATTTTAATGGCCTTTTTCTTTTAAAATGTCAGTGTGAAATAAGTTGGAGAACAATGTTTAACACTTAAGAAAATGGGGCACACGGAGATATGGAACAGAATTGCTTTTTTTTTTTGTTTCTTTTTTTTTCCAGAATACATACAAAAAAATACCAATTCTCTTTCCAAGGTGTACACCTGAAAAATAACGGCAATTTAAAATGTGGACATTTTTTTCCTCCTCAAATTTAAGAAACAAACATGCATGTAAATTATTTTCTTCTCAATGAGACATTAAATAAGAACAAATACAATCATAGCAATTTTAAAATTAACATCGAAATGAAGACCCCTACTTTAATTAGTACTCTAACATGTGTGTGATTTCACTTTACCTATAGAGTTCAGTTTCAACATAATGCACTTTTTGAGTTGCTCAAATATTTTCCATTTGCAGCTATTATCGCCTGCTTTTAAGCCGACATATAAATAAATACAGTTGAAGTCCACGGATCCCGCCCATTAAGTTTTTTTTTTTTTGTTGTTGTTGTTGTTGTTTTTTATTTTTTTTTTAGCGCTGTTAATATAAAAGTCTTTATATTTGCATTCTTAGTACTATAAACTTTTCAAAGTCACTTCTTTCTTTTTTCCTCACTGGTATCCAAGCGCTGATGCTGTGGTGAGTCTCTGACCATACAGTGCATAAGGGGAGTAGTAAGGACCGGTGGCTGCGGGGACTGGAACGGGGGCACCGGGTGTCGGCAGGGGGCTTTTGGAGTAAGGATGGTAGCGGCTGCTGAGTCCTAACGCGTGATGCGGGCTCCTGAGGGCCAACGTCCCGGGGCTCCCGGGGGCTCCTGATGGGGGCATGTGCATATGGCAGGCCATGGCCGCTGCTGCAGCGCTGGCCAGCGATGAGGAGCCCGGATAGCCAGATATCAACTTCTCGGCCCCAGTAAAAGCGGTGTGTGTCCTCAGGTGGTTCAGCAGCTCCTCTGAGGTGGAGAAGCGCTTGTCGCAAGGTCCGTTCGCCGACACCCAGTTACAAACGTGAGGGAGGGGGTCATTGGGGAGCATGAAACCGTACGGGTATAGGGGGTGTCCGCTGAATGACGGCGCCGAGGAGTGCACGCCGTGGATGGGGTGTGTCGGGTACATTAGTGGGTAGCTGGACTTGAGGGCGTTCGCGGCCGCCGCGGCTGCGGAGTCGTGCGTGCAGGACGCACCGGCTGCGCCCGCCAAGTGGCTGGCACAATGGTAACTGAGGCAGTAAGGGTCTCTGCACAGGCTGGCTGACATGATGGAGGGGGGAGAAGCCCCAGCCAGGGGACTGGATCCGGCCTTGCTGCAGCCCAGCGAACTGGCTAGCTGTGCGTTTACCAAACTCCCCCCGTGGGGCAGGAAGTGTTGAGGGTAACCAGCGTAGGCCCCGGCCAAACTGCCCGGGTAGGTCATACCAGCAGGGGGCAAAGGGAAAACTGTCTGCCCCGGTTTGTAAGGAGAAACCGGCGCCACGAGTCCTGACCCAAGAACGGACGCGGAGGATACGGAAGTGACAGATGAGGACTCCGAGGAGGAGGTGGTTTTAGTGCCAGGCGTCGTCTCCTGGTGCTGATTGACCTCCACGTTAATTCCACCGCAACTCACGCTTATCCTGCTGTGGCTGGTGGTGCCAGAGCCGTCCGTAGAGCCACTTTTGTTAGAATCAGACTCTTTCTTTTCATCCCTGTCCCCACATTTCCCCTCCGATGGCATGGGGGAGGCTGAAGTACTGGAGTTGGGGCTGCCTGTCCGCGGCGTAAACGGCTGGCAGGTGGCGCTCGGCACTCGGAAACCAGACTTCTCTCCGCCCGAGACGCCAGAAGACGAGTCCTTCTTGTCTGAAGGTTTAGAATAAGGTTTGAAGCTAGATTTGTCATCCACACCAATGTCACTTAATTTCAAAGGGCCGGATTTAGATTCCTTCTCACTAGATCCATTCGGTGTTACGGAGGATAATTTGGAGGAGGGCGGTGGGTCCGGTTTGCCGATCTGAGAGCAGGTCTGCGCCAGCAGAGCCAGCGGACTTTTCTTGGCATCTAGCTGCGAAAAAAAAAGAGAGAGAGAAAAGATTAAAGAGCTGTTGATAAATGTTTCTTCTATTGGGTTAGAAAATATACGTCCCTGGTGGAATGCGGTTTCTTACGGACATTCCCCCTTTATTTTTCCAAGCAGGATCTTTTTAGAGCCTATGTAATTACGCACGGCTCTTCCGTGAATAAAACTACAGTCCAGACGATTATAAAAACAAACTGCGAAGCTTCCTGCCGCGCAGAACTGTTAAACACTGGTTCAACGGGGATATATTATGGGATAAGCAGCAATAGGCTTCCCCCCCCCAAAAAAAAACGTCCCGCTGAACACAAGTAACCAAATTATACGGCATTGTAATCGTACTGACGTGAAGTATTCAAAAATGTTCTCCTTACCTCTATGGGACTGACCGGGGTGGAAGGCAAAGGCTGCAGATACTCCGGGTGCAAAATGTGTCCCGACCGTGCAGTGAGCATTTTCAAAACCTTGATGGGAAGTCGGTTCGCTTGCCGTAGTGGATCAGACGGAGGCGCGGAGTGGAGAAAAGGCTTGTTGATGCTCGCCGAGCTGCTATTCCGTGAACTGCTGCTTTCCCAGGCTGCACAAATATCACTATTTTTCAGGGCAGACGCCGAAGGCGACGTGATCATGTCCCAATAGTCAGGAAATGAAACGGCGATGTTTTCTTCAGATTCATTAAGAAAATCAAATTGAAAAAAAAAAACCAAAAAAGAAAAGAAAAAAGAAACCTCACTCTCTCAGGGGGAGGGAGGAAGGGGGGGGGGGGGGGACAAAAAGAAGCAAAGGAATCGTAAAATTCAATAATAGGTAGTAATCCTGGTGGTGGAGGGGCGAGGCGCGGCAGCGGGAGGGAGACCGTGCGAGGTTATCGCAGATCCGAAGCTGCGTTTTGCACCATGAGCGCTGCGCCTTCTCTGTGCGCCTGTGTGCACCTCCTCGCTCTGTACTCCCGAAGTACGAACTGGTAGAAATTTTCACTTCAAAAGCTGCTGAATTAGTCCGAGATTAAAGCCTTTGCCGCCTTCCAATCAAATGGGACCCTGAGGTGATTGGAGGGTCAAGGGGATGTGACGTTCTCCTCTTTGTAAGCGCCTCTATTTTGACAGCTCGGGGGAGGAGATAGGCTTTAATATCTTGGTTAGTGTGAACGCTTCCGCCGTTTAGGATGAGAGGCTATGGCTTTAAATGTAATAATATGATATAAAAACGATAATGATAATAATATAGTTTAACAATAACGTAACTATTCATATTAGTCGTAGTTTACTCGCTTTCATTTGACCCAATGTGAAAAATATCACTGAGTGGTAATGGACGCTATAAAAAAAATTCTCAGTAATCCACATAGGTAAAGTCATGTCTTCATTACTAATAGCACATTCATTTTCATTTGAGTCTAGTATTGAATCATGTAAGCGATGATGAGACTGTTTACTGATTTCTGTTCTCCCTCTAACACATTTCCAGTCGTCTCATTGCTTCAGTGCAGTTTAAGAATCCACCAGCATAGTTGTGTTTCAGGTTTCTTTCTCAGAGCTCTGTCGTTACTTTAAGTGTATTATTGTTGTTCTCCAACAGTGTGTAGCCCGGCCGGCAGTCGCACAAACTGTGGGCAAGTTACGCACATCCACCCTTTGGATAGTTTTTTTTCCCTCTCTCCACTGGCAAACATAAAACCAACCACTTCAGTTTGAATTCCCTTAACAGACAAGCGTTGACAGGAATAGACCAATGTAGTGATGGAGGGATGTGAATGTCACATGTTTTCAGTATAATATACACCGCCCTTCTATTTCTATCTCCACCCCTCCGTCAAGTGTCAATTCTGCTCCACCGCAATCAATCAGTTATTTGTCAGACGCTGTCAATCCACCGCTTGATTTATGTCAGCTATTGTGGCTGATTACATGCCAGTGTGGCTGTGGGAAAAGAACAAATGGGGAGCGAGAGATTCTGCAAGAGACACATGAGTTTTCAGAGGAAATAAGTCGATTCTCTAGTTTAATTCTCTAGTAAGATTTCATTTTTGGATGCATCTACAATAGCAGACAATACCAGTTCATACAATATGTGAAGGGGTGTGTGTGGCAGCAGCTCTGCATTCAACTAAATGCGCTCTCCAAGTTATCAAACATAATCTGTAACTTTTGGAGTTTTCTCTTCCAGCACCTCGGAGTTGGCACACATGATGGGACTAAAATAGCTTGCAGACAATCCATCTGACGTGTCCCACGGAGAGGCTGTTCATTTTAAAGGTGCCAAAGTGCTCTTGCTGTAATCGGCCGATTATAGCGTTGAGAGGAAGCCTTGGGGAAAGAAAAATACCCAAACAAAATAAAACACTGGATCCACTGGAGAAAAAAAGCACGCTGGTAACAGATAAATCTAAATAATATCGAATCCAACGTAAAACATAGGCTATTACTCGTAAAATCAAAAGGGGGAGAGTGAATCATTTTTTAAACATGTTCTTCCGAAAGAAGTTAAACAAGCTGGAAGCGAGAACGTTCATTTAAAGTATATGTATATATATATATATATGTGTGTGTGTGTGTATGTATGTATATATATATATATATATAAATATATATATACACATATATCATGTGTAACAACCCAGTGAAACATCAAGTCTTTCAAAACAGAGCCCTGTCCATTTTGGCTAAACGCATCTGCCATTGTGTTGTTAAAACCTGTCATCTGCCTCGGGCACACTGTCATCTGCGACAAGAATAACAAAGACAGGGAACAAAAAAGAAAATCCAGACATTTTATACTGATGTCACCTCGATTTTATTTACATACAATGAAAATGATTTATTTTCTTCAAGAGGTAGAAAGAGCGGGCAGTGGGGAGAGAAAGAAAAGAAGAGAAATGGTCTGTCAGGCCGTTGAGAAAAGAAGTTTAAAATGCCCTGAACTATTCACCGCTGAGATGGCTAATCAGTATTGAGGCTCCTGGGCAATCGGGCAGCTTTTCAATGCGGTTTTCCTTTCATCTCAATCGGGATAGAGGCGCTCAATTAAAAGCCTATCAGTTTGTAAGTAAATCAACGCCTATCAAAGTTGTCACATCAAACAAAACGATTATTATTGCAACCCGCCTCTGCCATTAATCTCTTTCTGTGGTAATCTACTTGACAGGTCAACTTGGAGAGCAAGAAAACCTGGAATGGACAGTGAAAAGGACAAAATATGTTCAGCAAAAAAAAAAAAAAAATCTATGTGTGTATGCATATATATATATATATGTGTGTGTGTGTGTGTGTGTATAAATATAATTGGTTGTTTAGTTTTTTGCTTTTGTTTTTTGTTTTTCTACAAAATAGAACTACCAAGTAAAAATCTGCCGCAAATACAATTTTGGATGAAGGCTATGAGATGGAATAAAATAAAACACAGACACATGGGAGAAAACAAGGGAAACAATTTACAAGTAAGTCAAAAGCACACGAGTTATAACACACACTTTTGAGCTAAGTTTGACATAAAAAAAAAAGAGATTGGTTTCAATTATGGGCCTACACTGGTATGCATCACTGACTACAGCTCTGTAAATTGTGTGTGAATAAATAAAAACAAGCTCAATTTGTCTTCTTTATGAAGATATAAGTCATCATTTAGAAATAATGTGTAATTTAAATAAACTCCAACTCCAAAAGAGTTCCTTTCAATTTAATGAGAGAGTTTGTAAGAATTGGATGGGAAAAGTACAAATGAGCAGGGATAAAGTGTTTTCACAGTTTTTCTCTGGCAGAAAAAAAAGGAGGGGGGGGGTTGAGGGTGGGAGGGGGGCACGTTTCACAATATGCAAAGATGTGTGATTGATAACAGGCTTGCTGTTTTCTTCAAGGGCTGTCAGTCCGTGACACAATATGTGAGTTATTAGGGCAAAGAAGGGCAACCATAAATTTTCACTGTCAGGCGAAAACCCTCTTTATTGTCCGTATGACGAATGGGCTTCTGCACCAGACACCAAAACACTCGGCATTCCCCTTAAATGGGAACACATTCTTGCAACCATAATTCATGATATTTAAATAGAAAGTTTTAATATCCCCATATATTTCATAACACTGACATGTTTATGAATAACTCCCTGCATGCAAATACAACTATTTACATCTGGCAAGGAGATATGTTGGACTTGCATGATAACTTTGATATGGCTAAAAAATTACTTTTTTTGCCACAAGGAAGGACACATTTTAATCTAATGGCTAATTTATAGAAAATATACAGTTAAACTACCTCAGAGCCTCAATTTTACATACACTTATACTTTAAAGAAATTACATATTTTTTTAATGTCTATTCTTTTTTTAATGTAAAGTTATTAATTGTATTCTTATGCATTTCCATTCTGTTATTTACTTTGAGGTAACATTTCAGCCATTATGCCTGATTTTTTTTTTCCCCCTTTCTTTTAATAAACACAAATAACCTCCAAATCGCATAAACAGACAGAAAACAGAGGCTGCATATTAGAGTATTATAACCATTCAGATGCATGCATGGAAAAAGGTTTGGTTTTTTTTTTTTGTAAATCTCCAAGGAAGAAGGACAGGTTTACAGGAGAGTCCGTGACACGACATTACCTGGAAGCATTGCCTACTAAGCCCCGATGTAAAACGTCAGAGGTAAGAGGATTTTTAAAAAAGAAAAAAAAAAACAAAAAACAAAACCAAAAACCCCAAAAACAAAACAACAACTTAGAACTGTAACAACATTAAGATGTAGTCCTTCTGTCTAGAAGAAATATATTTTGCATTAGTCACAGCCACTGATTGCATTCTGTCAAACGTAAAGCACCGCACGGAGCGCGGCTGAGGCTGAAGCCATGCACACTCGCTCTCTCTCTCTCCCTCTCTCTCCGGGCGGGCTGCAGGGAGAAAGTGAGTTTTTCCGCGTATGGGAGGTCTCACATGACGTCATATGACACACAGTAAGGAAGAGGAGCGGTGCAGTGTGTAATATAAACTTTCCACATTTCTCTCGGTGCTAACGTCACTTCCAAAAGTGTGCAGCTTTGAGCCCTTTTGAAGAAACACATCAGCTCTTCTCGCTCATTAGAAACAAGTGAAGAGCGGTGAGGCTCAACTCTGTGCTGCTGGCCTGCAGAGGCATCCTGCATGCTCAGAGGGCACAGTAACACTCAGCCCTACTAAAATATAAATGAATGAAAGTGACTATCTTATAGTACTCACAGTATTCATCTGATCAAATGCAAAAAAAAAAAAAGTATCCAGACATTATTATCTAAGGCTGCAGCCGGTTTGGTTGGGAAACACGATTCCCAATACATAATTTTCTAGCTAAGATAGTTGAAGTTTAAAAGGCATAGTGTATTATCAAGCAGGCAAACACATTAGCAGATATGTGTCAAGACTCCACTGACAGTTTATGCAGAGCTCGTTGCCCACATTGGGGACTGTGCATGTGTGGGTAAAATAAAGCAGTGAAAGTCTGTTTACATTCATAGTCCATGTAAAGATTTGTATTTAGTCACGTGTTTGACTTTAAAAGTGTGTAAAGGGAAAATGGTTCAAACATTTCTCACATTTTTATCAGAAATACGATTTTATTTTATTCCAAAATCTTCATAAAAACAACACTGTCACCACCTTTGACCTGCAGGTCAAGTTGCAGCTCGGTCACATGCACATTCTTCATATATAGCAATTTCCTTTGCCTCATTGGAGTTTATGTGGCGTGATTACCCATTATATCTTTACACAGCTATCTCGAAAGTCAGGAATGTAGAGACATTCCCTTTGAAATCAGATCATGAGGAGTTTTTTACACCAAGATACAGATATGGGAATTATTAACGCTATTTTCATTCATAACAAGACTACACACACACACACACACACATACACACATGCACGCACACACACAAAAACATCCATGCTAACAATTATTATAATTGTAGAAGATTAGGAACAGTCTTGTGGACAGTACAAACTGTATCAGTAAACATTTGATCTTATAAATATAGACACATTCTTTTTAGTGTGTGGAGAGTCATCAGCTCGTTTGTGCTGTTGTGTAAGAATATCTATTACAAGTAAGCATTGGATTTAGGGTTGGTTTATTGTGGAAAACAACACACACATACAATTGATAGTATCAAACAGTCATCTTCAAACTTAACCTGCTGTAGTGCAACATATTGACCGGCCTATGGACTTTACATGACTAAAAGGGAAACTTACCTGTTGCCAATGGAGATATAAATTGATCACACGCTGCTGTGGAGGCACCATAGCATGGCTAAACCTACCCTTTCCTTCCTACAAACTTTCTTCCTGCATCAGGGTTTTTTTATATGCAGCCTATGGATCGTAGACAATAAGGATTTTACTGCTATACTTCAAACTTAACTACATTGCAGATGACTACACATATTGTTTTGTTTCAGACCTCTTGTGCTTTAATAGGCTAGCCTAATAAAACAGGGCCCCAAACAATCACAAACATAATGTCACAACCCTTTGGTATTGTGTTTAATGCTGTTCAGTGCAACCAACACGTGTTAATTATAGTGTAATGTTTTGTGAACCA
Organism: Remorina albescens; assembly: GCA_034769265.1. Lineage (NCBI taxonomy): Eukaryota > Metazoa > Chordata > Actinopteri > Carangiformes > Echeneidae > Remorina > Remorina albescens. Next base: position 10,591,267 of record CM068491.1, on the reverse strand, counting down.
TAGACTCCAGAGACAACCCCACAGTTAGCCTAAATTGAATATCCCACATAAACAGTTGTCACTACAGTTTTAATAGGGATTATTTTATTAGTATATAGTATTTCCAGTTTAAAAAAAAAGTGTTCACACAAAACCAAAACTATCTTCATGGTTAGTTAAATAAGTAACACAAGCTTAGTGAAAAATGTGGGTTTTATAATTTGACTGTGTTGTGGGCTATGAGTCCATCCTGTCACAATGATTGGACATAGCAGTGAGGTCAATACAGGGCAGCTGCGCTTTACTCAACTAACTTCCACCAAAAACAGCTGCCTGAATAAAATATGGAAGTTTAATTCAGTTAAATTGATTTATCTCCTATGGTGTAGTGTATTAAATATGAAATATCCCAGATTAATTATTATTTCCTTGTATAAAAACTGTGGAGGTGTTTCTTATGTCCTTATTCTCTCATCAAATGAATCTGCACTTCCTGCAAAAGGCAAACTCCTCGAAAATTTCCTGAAAGGCGAACATGACAGGGCTCCATCCTGTCCCTTCATCAGGACTTTGCTGATTTTCTTTCCACAGATTTTATTCTTTTTTTTTTTTTTTTTTTTTAAATCTCTGACACACTCGGACCGCGTGCTTCCTTCCGCGCGCAGCAACAGCAGCAGGTCAGCTGATTGGGGTGGCACGCGGAAGCTGTGCAAGTCAATTGCAGGAGCGCCAGCAAATCTCCAAAGTAGCCGGGCTGAGGTTACATTCACAAACATCGCCGTTTAATGTTGACAGCGGCGAAATCTCCACTCTGTGTGTGTGCGTGACTTTGGCTGCCAACTCTGCTGGTTTATATTGAGAAGAAACAAAACACACACACACACACACACGCACACACACACAGTGAGTGGGCTGTCAACCTCAGGGGAAAAGTTATGGCACTCAACGAGTCGCTGGTCGCGTTCAATGGGACTCAGGTAAGTTTGGAGACTCTTGCAGATGCTTTGCTGATTCTGATAACACGCAGCGGTTTTGTTGCTCCGGATCTGTGTGTGTTAACCGGATTTGTTTATCCCATCGACATCACCGGCGTCATGTGACGCTGCAGCCGAGACGTGACTTTCAGCTTTGCGCTTCCTGCTACAAAACTTCAAAATAACGGGATTTAGACCGCGTCATAACGGCTCCATGCTGCAGGACAAAGTTCGGGGTGGAAACGTTGTGCATTTAGCCCCTATGTGCAAAGATGAATTAGAAAGTGACCATTTCCTCGCTGAATGAATAGCATCTCTAACTGTTAACAGTGTGCTGCCCTCCACTTTGGGGTCAGCTGCAGTTCTACGGGGCACCATATCTGTGAAAAGTAAATTATATTGATGGTATCTGATAGGGTGTCCTAGGCCTACTAATGTGCTGTTTAGATGTCAAGGGTGCATTTGTTCCAGCACTTCTCTTATTTTTGTATTTCTGTTATTTGTACAGCTCTCCTACATTGGACACGACTGTAGGGACATCCCAGACTTCCTTGGAGACAAATATGGCCACTTTGCAAGAAGGCTGGATCTGAGCTTCAATCAGCTCAGGTAGGTAACGTAGATGTGATCACCTGGACGTGTTTGCTGCCTGTCTCTCCCTTCTCCTCTTTCTCAGTCTTTTACTGAGACATGCGTGTTTTACATCAGGTCCACTTGAATGTGTGACCATGGTCTCTAGGTGGCAAGGAGTGTCATCAGACCATCAAAGAGCTGAATGAGTGTTAACGCCGGGCTGATGGCACACCGGGGCAGGATGAAAAGCCGTGATCGATAAATGTGACATGCTAATTCTGGGGCAAATAGAAGAAAAGATTTCTCTGTCAGGAGATGAAGAAACACCTCGTGGCAGCTGCTTCAGAGGGGGCTGCCATTTCAGCAGCAGGCCTAGTGAAGTTGATCTGGCAAGTAAAAGGAAGGAGATGATGGTTATAAGGTGCTTTTGTCTCTGAACCCTTTTTCATAACTGTCAGACCATGAAGCTGTCTCAGTCAGGGCAATTTAAAAAAAATTGTTGAAAATTGTCATCTTGAGGCAGTTGTCTGAGCCGATGATGTGGAATCCTCAATTTACCTGATTTACATTTTGTCATGTTTTAGGACCCCCCCCCCCCCCCCTCCATTTGCACACAGCGTGCAAACTAGCTGTAAAAAATATTCATGGATAAAAATGAATAAATTAACTGGTGATGGGCCTGTGAGCAAAGCACTGTGAATGTGTGTGAGTATGAAGCAGATATTTGAAAAATAACATTCATTCCCAGCAAACCCATGACATACTGACCCAATATTTTCTGCATCCATGTGTGATTTTATGTGATTGTCTGTGATTAGCCAGTTGACCCAAATGTCATAATAAGTGACAGTCACATACAGGCCAGATGCTTTGTCAATAAGAGACAGGTTGTAAAAGACATTTGGTGTTTGCTGGTATATTTTGCTTGTCTAGTATTATGGACTTAAGATGTGTCAGCTTCTATAAGGAGCGACTTTTCATATACCTGAAAATGTTTACCATCAGTAGAATTGATTGTTGTGCACGAGTTTTCACTTTTATTACAGTTGCACTGCCCTCCGATGCAACTGTCACACAAAGTTTTCACTTCAAGTGCTGCAATTTAAAAATGAATCCTTGAGGACTGGAGCATGTAACGTGTAATCTAAGTGCACACACATTTAATTAATGTCTGAGTGAGACGTCAGCAGCCTGTTGCCATGTTGGTGGTATCAAAAAGCTAAAAGTAAGCTAGGTGTTCGTGCCAATGTTAACTTGCTGTAACGTGTTGAGTCCAAATGTTGAACCTGAGCAGGTTCTTTTGTAAACCTACACTGTTCACACGGGATGTTTGCAGCGAGATCATAACTACCATCTGCAGGGTACAACAACAATCTTGGACAGCTGTACAGTAGATGTCTTCGTGTTGCCTCAGCGGAAGAGGAAGCCTGTTATGTCTGGCAAATATCTTTATGGGATCTGACTGGAACAACCCTTATGTATGTTGGTTTCGGAGAGATCAAGGCTGGCATTATGTCTCTTGCCCTTGAACCTGTCACATTATGGACTTGATCTTTAGAATGAAATATTTATAACTCACATATTACTAATTCATTATTAACTTTCAGTTCAGCTAATCTCAGATGTCAGATATCATTACTAAACTTCAAAGGTTGGTATGGGCAGAGAAGCAGTGCAGGAGTAATGAGGTGATACTTTAACCATTTGGGGCTCATATCAGTGGACTATTGATTGATGGTTTGCTAGTGGGCAGAATGATCTGTTACATCGCGCTTCATCTTTTTCTCTTCTATGGACAGAGTTTTTAAATGGTTTGCATTGAAATGCTGTACTCTGGGTTCAACATCAAACGTGTCTAGAGGTAGTTTTACTTTATTGCAAACGTTTTATATGTATGCACATCTCCTGTGGACTTTTTAAAACCCAGCACACATTTGGAGATACATATACAGATGTTTGCATAATGTATTGAATCTAATTTTCAGGAGTGAGTCTTCCTGGTAATGTTAACTGCCAGTTTGAACTGTCTGAGCGCTGCATCTCCATTCATAGCTATAAAGTACATATATTACTGGCCTGTTAGTGTGGTTTTGCAAGCTTCTCCACCACATACACACAGCCTCCAGACTTAATATATCCAACAAGCTCTCTTAAACTCTCTCTCCCCTTGTGATTGGTTTCTATAGGTGTTCACATGACAACACTGGAGGGTCGTGGGTGGGTGGAGCTGTGTAACTCAATAAGCAGCTCATCATGTGATATTATATGCTAACTAGGGCATAGCAACCACTCCAAGATGTTTCGATCCCCATAAGAATGCATCTCATAGACAGAGCCCCCCGACTTACAGCTTACTGGTGGAAAAATATGCCTGTTAAGAGTTGTTGTTTTGCGTCTGATCTCTTGTTGCTACTGTGCTTGTGGGTAGAGTTTGGTGATGAAGACAAAAATCAAATGCCACTGCATTTGCAAAACAAACAAATATATCAATATTTGCCAGCAAAAGTAGTGATTCCTGTAGAATAAAAAAGTTCTAAGGTTTGACAAAATATCACTAGCTTTGACAGTGGAGCAGGCAGATGCATGCTTTGCTTATTTTACTTATCTCCAACATATAAATAAGTAAAGAAAGGCATGCTATTGACATTTCAACCAATATCTAACAGTTATTTTGATGGTCCTTTCAGTTTGTACTGAAGTGTTACGGAACATTCCTTTTCCTGGATTTTCTTCTTACTTGTGCATATTTTAAATTGTTCCTGTGCATTGACTGTAATTGTGAAAACAGTTACCTGTAAATCATAGATGTACTTTATAGGAATATGCAGAATATGCAAATACAGGCATGGCTTATTATGGGTAAAAAGACATGTACAGGCACACATTTGCCACATTTGAAATTAATCATCCCTGTAGCTTTAGTATATTCTCAGGGAAAAAAATCGTACAAAAGAGCAATTTTTCAATATAATTGTAACTGACATCCATATTTTTGGTCTTTAAAACAATGTTATGTTTGTATATTAGCTCCAGCATTCATTAATATAGAGGTTTAGTTAGGTACCATTTCACATTACATGTCAAATAGTAGAGACATTGGTGTATTGACACCATGCCCTCATTTCAGAGTGTCAGCTAAAGCAAACCAGGTGTAAACAGATGCATGTTTGTGCAACTCAGTGGACTGCCTTCAGCATTGTGCACTTCTTCATGCTGCTCAACTCAAATCGAGAGGGAGATGTTGCCAGAGTTTGTTGTCGCTAATGTCAGCTCAATTGACAACAACGATCATCCAGCAGCCTGACAATGAGTCAAAATGAGAAGCGAGGTACTGGCATCACTTTTAAGACTGTTGAGTCTTGTGTTGATTTTTTTTTTGGTTCTTTTTTTTTTGGGTGTTGTGCGTATATTTATATTTGTGTGTATGCTTGTGCTTGCTGGCTTGCATGCAGTGTTTGTGCATCTGTCTCTGTGAGCATTACCGTGAGTGGTTGGGCAGGTAATGGCAGGATGAAATTATGGTAGCGGGTTGTCACACCCACACCTCTCACTGTGTGTGCTGCAGTGTCAGCCTGTCTCATCCATGTGTTGAGATGTGTGGCTCACAGTGAGATTTCTGTCTCAGGATGAGTTTGGAGAGTACTGTGTTGTCCACTTTGTTCCAGGTCAGGTGTGCACACAATGCAGTGAGTCGGCATGTGCTGTGTTCACATGATTCTCATCTGTGACTGCAGCGCACTTTGGATGTCTGCATCTGTTACATGCTGAGCTATCACAACAGGCTTTTGTGAGGACACATGTCTGAGTTGCAGGAAGAATCTCTCACAGTATTAGAACAGTGAAACCTTTCTTCTAATATTTGACATGGCTCTTGATCAACAAATTGCATCTTTGAATTGCCAGCGTTTGTGAAACCTCAGACCTGACCTGATCAATCACTATTTTGCTTTACTTCGCTTTTGGTTGTTCGATGTTCCCCTCCTATGTGATACTGTAAAGTGCACATGCAATGGACAAATGCCTTATTAGATTTATTAAAACAACTATGACATAGTTTTTCACATTAATCATAATGTTTGGTCGTTTCATTTTTGGTAGATTTTACAAATGTGGTAAACAAATCTATATTTTTAAATATGAAGCTTAAAATGTACATCAGATCAGATTGCAATAATTCGCATCCCAAGCATGTTTAGTTTTTGTTGTGAAAACATCAGAGAGGTGTTCAACTATTGTCGTTTTGATTGTTCAGGCTTGTGCTATTGACATTGAATTGAATCATGATTAAGTTATACACTGACGTTTGTTCAAGATTGTGCACAAGGTGATTTGGTCTTGTGTTTATTTGTATAAGATGATTTCTACTATCTACTCATTGTATGCTCACTCATATGAGCGCCTAAAATGAAAAGGAATTTGATGGTGAAGAGGATTCGTTATCAGACTAGGGATCGATTTTTATGAAATTATACCACGTAAGTTGTTGAACAGGGCAGCATGGCAGCATAGTGATTAGCACAATAAGAAGGTCACGGGTTTGGTTCCCGGCCTGGGGTCTTTTTGTGTGAAGTTTGCATGTTCTCCTCGTGCCTGTGTGGGTTTTCTCCAGTACTTCGGTTTCCTTCCACCGTCCAAAGACATCATGTTTAGGTTTGTCCGTAGGTCTGAGTGTGAGTGTGAGTGGTTGTTAGTATATGTTTGTCTCTGTATGTTGGCCCTGCGATAGACTGGCGACCTGTCCAGGGTGTACCCCGCCCAATGTGAGCTGGGATTGGCTCCGGCACCCACTTCGACCCGGAAACGGATAAGCGGTTGAAGATGAATGAATGAAAGTTGTTGAACAGCTCTTTTTGGTGTCACAGTTAAGTTTCTGTTAAGTTAAGTTCTGATACCTAATGGGAACAACTTCAAGCATCTGGTGCTGCATTCAGTGGATAATCAGTTAAAAGTTAACATGGAAACCAGTTGATCTGGTGCTCGACTCTGTCCTCCATCATTGATATCTTTTTCCTCTATCCTCTCTCAGACCTGACAGATAAAGTGCAGCAACAAAAACAGTGGATTTAATGACAAGCTTTAAGTAGCTTGGATTATCATCCCGGTCTTGTCTTTTCACTGTTGGCGTCAAGCTGGAGTTGGCTTGCTTTTGCTGTCACATTACCAAGTGAAATACTCGAATATATTTGATTCTCAAAGTCAGATTTTAGTGAAGTTAGTGCAAAAGTTTAGCAACAAAGGCAAGTGTTCATAGTGGACTTGAGTATTGCAAATGAACAACTGCTACCTGTGCATATGTGCATGTACATTGTATGTGTGTCTGTTCTGTGTGTATATGAGGGCCTATGTGTTCACCCAGGCTATGTTGGTGATGGCAGGCATTTTGCATTTTAATGACAAATCAAGTATGCTAACTCGCGTTTTAAAATGAAAGTGCTCTAAATGTCGCCCGGCTGTCAAAATGAGATGTAAGTAGTCTGATGAAAAGAGAACAAAGAAGACAAAATAGGGAGGCCTGGTACACTGAGAAATGAAATAAAACCTTGTATGGCCTGTCAACTGTGTCGTCTTATATTCATATCTAAAGAACATTATAGTATTACTCCGGTGCTTATGTCTCACTCATCTGTCTCTCTTAATTCGTCACAGGCACCGCTCGGTCTTTCAAGTCGCTGTATTTCAACACGGGAAGGAGCCAGCTAATCGACAAATGAGTGTCACAGACATCAGGTGCTCCTTTTTTATCCAAGATAGGTAGACTCGTGTTGTTTGATGAGTAGGGGAGGAAGGGGAGGAAGGGGAGGAAGGGAGGGAAGGGGGGGGATGCTCCACTATTGGCAGAAGCCCAGTAAGAGGCATTAGACTGGTCCTAGAATGAGAAGTGACAACGGGAAGAGGGCCTGTCATTGTGTTGCCTAAGTGTTCAATCTGCAGACATGCTGGTATGCAGATAAAGTGTCAGTTAGGAGGAGAGGATATGAAACATTGGCAGTATGAAGTCTTCAAATCACTTAACTTGTCGCTTAGTGTGTGTGTGTGTGTGTGTGTGTGTGTGTGTGTGTGAGTGTGCGTGTGCGTGTGTGCGTGTGTGTCTGGTAATGGCAGTGGCTTACTCTGCACTGCTGAGAAAATATATTCCATATCCGATCTATCAGGCTTGTTTAGGCCGATATACTTGGATAACCTGATCTGTCTCATAAATTAAGGAGGATGCTGAGCTCTCTCAGCCCTAAAAGATTTAAACCAGAGGGATGAGAGGGACAAGGTCTGGCAGGAAATAAGTTATTCATATCAAGGACATTGATATTTTATATCATTTTGTGGCATTTGGAAAAAAAAACAACCATTTTAATTTTCATAGGGATGTTTTTGTTTAAGTGATGGACTCCTCCTGGGAGCGTTATGGAATGACACAGAGCTCAGGATGTTATGCTTAATGGATGACTTGTCTTGTTCCTCCGTCTCTCCAATTTGGCCTTATATTCAGAATTTTCTTTTATGTGATTGCAGCAAACACTGTTGAGTTGAGTCACCTCTGAGGCCGGTTACAACAGAGCAAACAAAGAGCCTCAGTCAATGAAACCTATCATGAAGTAATAAAGAGTAATGTGTTCTTTTCCTGACATTATGTGGCGGCTCTCATCATTCAGATGAAATTGTATTTTGTGCAGCTTGGGTGGTCCCATTTACAGTTTCTTTGGATAGAACTCCAAAAAAGTTTAATGATAAGTATCTGACACAAAAATTCTTTCTGCATTCAAGCTGCAAGATTTACGTTAAGACAACCATCTTTGAGTTTTACTAAACGCTAGCCAAAATCTATTCGATTTTTTTTTCAAAATGACTAACTCGTATATGATTGAAAACAAATTGGAACCAAACCACAATTATGGGTCCTTTGTTATGTCTTGAATTTGTACATGGTCCATTGTCTTTGTGGTTTCTGTTTCCAGCAGTGTATCTTCACTTAAGTTTATTGGTTATCATAAAAATGTTGCTCAAAATGGAAATGTTTTCAGTTGAACTTCATGTTTTATCCTCATATGGAACTTTAAGGGGAGAGTATTTGTTAAAATCTTGACTTTTGATTTGTTTCTATAGATCTGACATCATATTTCACTTTACCTGTGTATTAACTACTAATGAAATCCATTTTGAACACATGTTGCAACATATACTACATGCATATTGTTATCCATATATGCTGTGGATGGACATTTAATCTTCAGTTACTCAAAGTGCATAAGTTAGTTTTAAAGGTAAACCACACTCATATAGAAGAGTATGTTCTGATTCACAGCTGGAAGCCCCTCAATGTGAAATTCTCAAGAACAATGAACAGGCCCACAGATTTTTGCACAATTAAAAGGATCAACTTTTAGTTTTAACCCCCAGACTGAGGGTTAATTTTCCATTTGAACTTTCATCCCAAACACTTGCCTTTCTATAAATGGTAGCACATGAATTTTCTTATTCCCTCTGTCAGGCTTACATAAGGAAGTTGGTTACCTAGGTAGATAACTACGCAACAGTCCTTGATGTTGCAGCATTACAGAAGTATGTGTGTGTGTGTGTGTGTGTGTGTGTGTGTGTGTGTGTGTGTATATGTATATATATATATTGCAACACCGAGTTACACATTAATTTCTCAAGAGACAGCTGTTGAGGGTGGCAAGCAACAAAGAGAAAAAGACAAACTTGGTTCACTGCTGTTTGAGTTTACCGATATTTACTTCGCTGACCAAATTCACTGGACTGTCATAAAATCAAAAATCAATAAAATCAATCATTGTCTGATGATTTGATAGTCAGATAGGAATAATACATATTTGGTGCTTGAGTGTGTATTGCAGCAGCAGCAGATAAATGTTGACGGCATTGAATCAAAATAAACTCCAATGCCCATTTTAATCTTAATGATGGAATGTGCCACCCACTGCAGCAACAGGGTGGCCCACTGATGTGCTTTTAACAGTTTGGATGTCTGTGGCAGAAAGGAAGGAGCTGTATCAGACTTTGGCTGCAGAGGCAATACTTGTTAGTGGGCTTACTATATGACTGGTTTTAGTTCCTCTGGTTGGTTTTATGACATTTTTTGACAGGAAGAAAAAAAAAAAAAAAGAATATCACAAGCGTTATCCTTTAAGACAGCCGAGCAGCTAGTCTATCAGTTGCTTTACCCAGAGTATAACATAAACAATATAAATCTTTATCTCTGTTAAAACACAACAAAAGCCCACTGAAATGTCTGTTAATCACTGTCAGGGGCTGCTATCAGCTTTCAAGAGCGTCTCCCCTCGTCTTCAATCTGAGGCCATCTTTAGGTTTAGGACTCTGAATGGAATGGAACATCTTTATGTTCCTTTTGTTCACATTATATATACTGGGCAGTGATGCCATTCCTTTTATGACTGCGTCACATTTTTTATTGTATATCCCAAGACGGATGGCGTGCCACTGACACGGAGATTTACAGGCCTTCAGTTTGCAGTGGCAGAGCTTTAGAAGGGCCTGCTGACATCTAGCCAACACTTTGGAGGAGGAGAATAAAAGCTGACATTTTATTGGCTTTAAGAGAGAGGGGGAGAGAAGAGTTGGTGGGGAGCGTGGAGGAAGGACGAGAGGAAAGAAAGGAAAAGAGATTCTGTTTCTGTACTTTATATTTTTCAGTGCTTCCAGCTGTCATGGGGACCTTGCTAAAAAGAGGGGATTTATTAGGTATTATTTAGAAACTTGTCAGTGGTAATGACTACAGCTATGATTTCAATTATCACCCACTAAATATAGCTTAATTCACTGCCTTGCTGGCCATAATGAGCCACCCTGACATCATTTTTCAAAAATTCCAATACCATGCTATTTTAATATTTTATGTTGACCACCGATTTAATTTCCCTCCTCAGTGCTTGGCATGTGGCAAGGTCCCACTCCCTAATGTGCAGTTGGACAGTCAGAGCTATTGAGTTCAAAGCTGTCCCAGGGATATATTTTTTCCATTGACAGAAATCCAATTAGTTTTAGTACACAGTCTGGCTGAATAAAAAGGGTCTTAAAATCTACAATATGTTTCCTTAGCGTTTTAGCAGAGTGCAAAGCCAATGATGGATCTTTATGATTTGACCTGATGGGGCCCAAGTGGTCATACTCCCTTTCCTATTTTGGCAAGTGAAAAACAAACTGTCCATATGTCTTACTCATTTTGATAGACATAGCAGAGTCGTTTGATATTGCGTAAACATCCACTGTATGCTGCATGCACCGGCTAAGATCTTGACTCTCGTACATATTTAATCACTTATTAAATACTTTACAACTACTACACAAATTCTGCTGAAACACCATGTAAATATGAGAGAGGGGAAAAAGTCTGATGTATAATTCATTAGTGACATGTTTAGTAAGTAGACAATTTGGGGAGAGCTAATGTGTACTCAGGTTTTGACATGAGGGTGTGTATTTTTAAGCGAGCATTAAAAGGGAGATGATTAGGACTGGCACTTGACTGTCAATAACAAGCTTGCTGCTTGAAGATGATTTTGGGGGTGAATTTCAATATTGTATAACTGCTTCCTTGTCTTCAATCCTTTGCTGCCTCGGTTTTGGAGCACATTGAGCAAAGTCATTTTGGATACCCGACAATGATTAGAGGACTTTTCTGTATGAGTGTCATTTGTTTATTTATTTGTTGTTGTTTTTTTTTTTTGAAAGGGGAGAGTGTACAAACTTGAGTTTGAAACACAGCCCAAGTCTCTTTTAGACTATAACTCAAGCTCTGTTTATGTTCACCCATCACACTTACCCATCTCCCAGATTGATGATGTAAGCAACTGGAAGGCATGGAACATATTAGGACAGAGCATGGAGAGGGGCAGCCATACTTCTACTTCCCTTGGCTGAGTCCCAAATGGAAAAAAGGCGGGGGGGGGGGGGGGGGGGCGGTTTGGAGCCTGTTTTGGAAGAAGAACAAAGGAGCTTACTTTGGTATGGTCTAGGCAGTTTTGGTCGCTTCATGGCTTTCAATCTCCCACAATCTTTCCTAGAGGGCCCAGGGGTGAAAAGTGAAGACAGATACATGTGTGTGTTCATGCCAAGATTTTAGAGGATGATTGCAGTTTTTGCCATGTTTTGAAATTTAGGGGATGAATTTTTAAGAGGGCTGCATGATAAATGTCAGTAGATGGATAAATCCTATAACCATAAAATGCAGTTGGAAGCAGTTATTAGGCATAGCAGCTCTTGAAGGCCTTGTGATTGCCAAAAGACTTTGCTGTTAAGTTTTGGCGAGTGTAACATAATAAACTTTTAACCTCTGCAAGTAGAGCCTTGTTTAATTCGTTTGCCACTCTTGAGTGGCCATCTTATTTGCTTGCTTGGCAATTTCAAATCCCTTGCAGCCTTTTATGGGTGAATCTTCTTTTTTTTTCTTCTCTCCTGTAGAATGCTTAAACCATCTCTGGCCCTGGACAGCTGTGCCACATTCTCAGCACAGCTGTAACCCATTTCCTGTTTCCATTTCGGATAAACTTACTCACATCTTTCACAGCTTTCACTTATAAAAACCACTGACTGTCCTTCCAAGCCACCATCCTGAGAACTTGATATTGGTGAAACAGGAAGATTTGTGGACGATAACGGCCCCTGTGCTCTCTCCTTGCTGCACTCTTGTTCTCCACTTTCCGCCGTTATTATAACTTGTTTATAGTCTCTATTTACTTGTCCATTTGCAAAACATCAAGAGTAAGTTTTGAAAACTGTACTGGGGAATGTGCTATGAAATCAAGGGCAAGCTATGGCTTTTTTTTAGGCTACATCTGACATGCATCAGCATGGAAATATGTTTTAATGGTCAGGCAGGCTGCAAGACATCAGTAAGCTGTTGCCTCACTTTTCCACCCAGGGACATATTGAGATAAGAAACAGTGACGGCATGTTTCATGTTCATGCTGCTGACACGTCTGTGTTGGAAAACTACAATGAACAACCCTTCTATTTTGGGGCCAGCCGTCTGTGTAGTACAGTATTCTTATGCTCTGTTTTCCCTCATAAAACACTGTCTATCCATTAGGATAAATGCATTGAGTCCCATCATAGTGGTTCCACTTTGTGCTGCTGAATGCACCATTAGCTGACAGTATGATTATGTGAACAACGGACCGAACAGTCCTCTGATCTTCTATGTCTGTCCAGACGTTTGGTGATGTTTAAGAGTTTCTCCCCAGTGGTAATGGTTAGATAGCTTTTGTACTGGGGGCACTGTAGAGTTTCTTTATTTTCTCCCTCTGTCTGGATCTTGGGCCCCTGGGTGCTCCAAAGCTCAGAACATGTCTGTACTCAGATGTTTCAAAACACCAAACAGCAGAGGAAGAGAAGGAGAAGGAGGAGGCAGAGGAGGAGGAGGAAGACGAAGGGATAAAGGAGAGACGAAGGGAAATGGGAGGAGGGTAAGGAATCCTCATAGGGACCAAGTGTACATGTACACGCAGACCAGGCAGAGAGGCCCAACAGGGTCTCTAGACTTGTGATCTGAGGGCCGTTTGTGTGTCAGTCAGATCAAAGTCCTTGGAAGAGAAGGAGAAATCCCTTTACCTTCTTTGACTATGGCAACTCTCACTGGCAGCTAGGTAAAAGGAGGGGGATGATAACAGAAGGCTACAGTGGAACACTTCAATTTGAAATGCTTTTCATTGTTTTTGGTACACTTCAAATAAAACAGACAATTGTATCCTTATAGCTTTAGGCTTGCTGAATTTGATAGTTTCAAATATGTACATGTGGCAGTTTATAGTCTATCAAGAATGCATTATTACATTAATTGAAGGCATTTGGATTCAAAAATATACCAACTGCACACAAACAAAACCATTGCCCCAGAGTCAGTGCCCAGCTGTTTTGTGGTACTAAGCACTTCTGCTATGTTTTGCTTTAATAATATGTATATGAAATCCACAGTCAAATATACATGGACATCATTTTACACAAATATGAACCTGGATTTTTTTCTTCTCACACATTAGACTGTTGCTGTGATCTCCTCCTGAACAAAGGCATTGAATCTTTAGAGTAAACAGCGACCTCTTGAACCAAGAAAACATAGAAAACACAAATGACAAATAATGCAGCGTTATGCAGATAATTTTGTTGTATTTTAGATGAAGACAACTCCTAAATTAGTAGCAGTGCACTATTTTCATTATAGATTTTTTTCTCTGCAGGTGCTAATAGTTACACAAAACCGCCAGTGGCAACATATAGTTTTCTTCTCTTCATAATATCACTTACTAATACAGTTTAATGTCAAATGCAGTTATATTAAAAAACCACAGATTCTTTGTTGTCACTTAGCTTATCAATCTTCTTTACCTCACTCAGCATGAACAAGAACACAACGGTTGCCATCTTTTACAGGCATTTATAGCCTTTCCTGGGCATATACTGTATCTTTATGACATTTTATTGTGATTTCTAACTGGTTTAAACGTGCCAGTGTGTGTCCTTGTCTGCATTATCTTATCAGCCAAACACTTCACCGTCAATCTTAATTGGCTACTGATGAACCTATACGGCAGTTTAAGTCATTAAAGCAAGCCAAATGGTTAAATAGTGTTCATTAATGTCATGTGTTAATCTGTAGCATGAACCTTGACAAATTTGTAGTGGTAGCCATCTGGGGCTACAGCTAGGCAGGGGGGCAACTACGAATCATCAGGAACAAGATGTACATACTGTATGCCAATATGTGTGTGCATGTGTGTGTGTGTGTGTTTGTGTTTGTTGTGTGTGTGTATTCGCAAACAGTTTTTCCTTTCAGGAAGCACCAGACAGTCCGTCACTCATACTCACCCCATCATGCTGTGAACGTGTAGTGAGTGTGTCCTTCCATGGGCCCGGCTGTTTAAATTAATTATTAGTTTTATAGCGAACCCTGAGGCCTTGCACAGGCAGCTAATCCCTGCAGACGGCTAATCCGACCCCGAGTTACACAAAATCGATGCTGGTCTTTGGTGTTGGCATGCCATCAGGGCACGGGGACACATGTCAGACAGGCCTCCTGATTTTTTCATGAGGTGTGTTTTTGAAGTAGTGGAGCCAGTGGAGGATACTTGAGGTATAGAGAATTGAAAAGAATATCCGGAAGCGAGAAAAAGCTTGTATGACCAAATTTCTCCTGGGGGTCTGGTGATGCAAGAGTGAATGAATGAACGAATGAATGAATGAAAGCTTTATTTTGAACGTGTGAATATAAAACAATCAAGAGTGAAAGCAAATTGAAATATTTAAAGTCAACACAAAGCTTCACTTCATGTTGAAAAAGGAGACTTCATGTTGAAAAAGGAGAAGAAAGAATAGTAAGAAAGATTTAACCAGGATAAGATGGTTAAATCCTATCCCTACCCCTTCAGTTATAGTGTCTTTCCTGCCAGATATACCGACCCCCATAAACATACATATTTACATATGTACAAATTACAAATAATATAAAATAAAAAAAATGCAAAAATAAACAAAAATGAAAACAAACTGTGGTAACACTTGGTGATTGGTAAAGTCTATCTTCCTCCCTGTACTTTGCGAAAACCATGTTTTTTTTTACCGCTTGTGGAACCGGGTCATGCTTATTGTGCGGTTTTTGTGCATTACTCCTCATATACTCAAATATATGCTGTCTTAGAATAGATTTTTTTTTTTTTAAGTTTAACGCTGCCACAGGACACTGCATCTTGCTCCATTTTGCAACTTTCCATTGATAATTATCCTGGGGATGTTGGCTAGCTAGGGAGTGTATATTAGAACCATCAATGACCTTCTGGCAACCTCTGTGGTGATGGATGTGTGTGGTGGATGAGTATCCTGCAGTCATCAAAGATTTGAAGGGATTTTGTTTTGCAGTGACTAACTACAGATCAAGTACTCCGAGTTATGTCATGCTCGTTCTTTTTCCTTGTGCGGTGGCGGAGGATGAGTGCCAGTCGAGTCTTACTGTAAACATCTGGCCTTGCTGTTTGCCTGGTAATTTGATGAAAAGGAAAGGATTGGAGTAGTCATTTTGAGAATGTCAATTTGTGTCTTTTTAGCAATAAATCTTTTAATTTTTTTAATGACCTCAGATCAGAACATCCTATTTTGTCTTGGTAATGATACAGATAGTCTGTGTTTTGAGATCAGTTTAAAATCTTGTCAGATTTGATACACTGTCAAAATTGAAACCACCATCCATTTTCTTTGTCAGGGTTTAATGCCATTCAGGGAAAATATGAATATTTCTCATTCCTCAGTCTCAATTCATATACTCAACTGCCTGTCAGTAATTGGATGAGAGAGGGAGAGAGAAGGAGAGATGATCTGACCCAGTCCCCTACTTTTTTTGCACCTCTCATTCTGCCTATTAGTTTTGGATTGCCAGCTCTCTCTCTCTCTCTCTCTCACCCTCACTGAGACTGGCAGCTGAAGATAATAGCTTTCATAATGTGTGCAGTTTCATTCCCAGCTCCCCTGTGTTTCTCTTTATGAGAGAACAAAAAATGTCAAGCCCAGTCAGTCTATTCATTTCCTCTATTGGGAGATTAATGAGAGGAACAGTGCTGTCTCAAGCCTTTTCTGACAGGCTTCAAAGTCCTCGCACAAGAGGACTCGTGTCACGTTTGTCTGCGGAGTTCACACAAGCTGGCATTCATTTGCATTTACACTGTGGTGGCTGATTAAGGAGGTGAGCACATGATCAAAACTATATGCCACAATTATCCCCACTTTTCTTGCTCTTTTTTTTTTTTTTTTTTTACACTTTCAAGCTGATCAGGTAAGATAAGAGCTCCTTCGGGTTGTTGTGGTGTTTAATTCATACAGAAATTGATTACAGGTGTTTACAACATGGCACCTAAACAACAAATGTTGTTTTGTATGATTTTGACTTCATGAAGTGAACCTTTTGTGTGCTGACTGTGGCTCTGGTTGGAGGTTGGGAGGATGGGAGGTGGGGGTCGCCACTAATGAGGAAATGACATTCAAAGATCTTGTGTCTAGTCATGAGACCGGTGGCTTCGGCTGTTTGTTCCTTTTTCTTGTTGCAAATACAAAGAGTCATTCAATGTCAGGAGTCATTCTGCCTCCTGTGTATCACTCATACTCATACTTTCAGTCCATCCCACATTTTCCTGTATTGCTTATTGTTTAAATATTTTATTTTTCACATTTCATATTTTAACTCTTGTTCTTACCTGATAGAGACTAGATGTTACTTCTTGTGCACACACCTCTGTCCTACACAGTGATTAACATAAAGGTTGCATGGTTGAAATAGAGTGAGGATGAACAATGCAAACCTCAGCAGGACCTCTCAATATACAGTACTGTGTATAGACTGAAAACCCATAACTATAAATTTAACTACATATGAAATCCCATATGTACTGATGAAACTGATATACAAACAATTATAACAGCTTTCATAGCCTTTGCTTGAAGAGCTCCTTAGCTGTAGGTTTGACTCAGCTCATTTATGATCCACATCCATCATCCCATGTTTTAAGCACCATCCTCCAAAATGTGCTCAAGGCCACATCCTAGTTTAATCTGTACTGAGATATCGAAATTAAATGTAGATAGCAGAAAACTTATTAACTGGTTGTCTCTGTTCAACTGCTGCAATTAACAAAGGCTGGAGACTTTGAAAGCTAACTGTAAAGTGGTTGCTCAAGTGGATGTAATTATACTCATTGTCACTCATTGTGCTAATTTTAAAGCGTAGGTTTGTGGAGACTTACGTATCGCACTGTATATCCTGTCATTCACGTTTAATTAATTTGTTGATCTTTCGCTGATCACGCCAGCTGTCAGACCATGTGTCAGGGATGTTTTGACTACTTCTGACACAAGAGACAAGTAGGATTGAGCGGTAGAAAAGTTAAAATACCACATTTTCTTCCATAGTACAGACCTACAGCAGTGTGCTGAGTTTTCCAGATGCGTAATAATATCTTTCATTAATCATTCCTGGCCTATGCTTATCAATATGAAATAAAAGTTTTCCAAACCATGACAGATGTAATGAATTACTTGAAATACCTTCACTGGTATGACCAACATAACCCTGGATTCCAATTGGAAACCGCCAAGTTGGTGATAAAGACAAAAAAACACACAGTAATATTCATGTGTCGTGATGACACAAAGTTAGAAAGTAAGAAAAAAAAAAAATTTGGAAAACTTTTCTTGTTGCCGGCAGAGTGGCGCATTTGCTTTACATGGCTTTGATTAAAGGTTTTGAGAGAGAGGAGACATTTCTTTTGCTTTATGACTCTCTTTGCCAGCTTGGCAGCAGTACTAGCATTTAAATGCCCATTAACAACCTTTTAACTGTCAAGATCTTTTTGAAATATGGATATTTGCTTTCTTCACTGCTTCAGAGCCACCAAAATTACTTTTAATAGCACAAATGTTGGTATTAATACGTTCCTTCATGACTACAAGGCTAGCCACATGTCATTCTAGTGCTGAGGAGTTTGCCAATGATGTCTGATTAGGAGTGCAAGGGGAGATTAATAGATGTTTTTCCCCTCATTTGTTATCACTCTTTTAGTGCATTAACTGACTATAGCATGTGATAAATAGACGGAAGCCTCAGCATTTCCTGAGCGTGACACTATCTATCTACTCGTCAGCCCAGCTCCGTGTTGATGCAATGTCTCTCCTGACAGCACATCCAAAGTCAGCTGCCTAGTCCCGTGCAATTTCAGCAGCAGAGAGGAAGGTGTTTGGGATCTGCATTTTAATCCCAGCCTGTTTAATGTTTGCCCCCTGACAATCTGGGCCAGACATCATTTTAATGGTATGTACAGTGATAAAGCCAATAAAATGTCACAATGATTGATAATCTGAGCATTATAGCAATATGACTTTCCAGTTCTCCTCTGCGCTCCAATGATGGTTTCCAAATTGAATTCTTTATGTGTGCATGTGTGTGTGTGTGCACACGCACGCACGCATGTTCACACTGTACTCATGTGTGCTTCTTTGCTGAACCTTAGGTGAGAAGAAAACAGAAAAAATCTTGTTAGTTTCTAGTGAATCCGTTTTTAGTCCTTATGCAATACATTATTTCCAAAATAACAAACCATATCGGCTGAATAAATTATCTCTGAATTTTTGGCTTGCTTACTGCATTTGTCTGGAAAATATGGATTGAGGAGAGAACAAATATAAGGAAGATTACCATATTGCTTTCTGTTAAATAAATGTTACGAAATCATGCTTTCCTCCGAGTGTCAGAAGTTGCGAATGCATGAACCAGACCTCTGAGGCTGGTGTGTGTTTCATATCAAAGCGCAATTATTTTCCTCCATTGGGGATGGATGGTGTTCCTATCTCTTGACTTACGAACTTGTCCAAACACAGGTGGACATTGACACGGCACAGATGCTGGTGAAGCAATCAATTGTTACAGTTACATTTTGTCTGTAAGCTGATTTGACTGTTCTGAATATAAATTTTTCTTGTGATAGTTTTTCTGAGAATTTCTTTTTTTCATTGATGTTGATGACCTGCGTATTCTTTTAAAGCTTTAGACTCACCTCACCTCTATTCCTGGTGATCTTGAGATCAAATGGCTCTGTTTCAGAGATTTATTGCTCGCTGTTTGCAAACCAATAGCAATTGGTTTGAGATTGACAACACATGTAGGCCTGTCTTGCAGTTAGTGTCTCTGTGGACCTATGAAACGGTTCCTTTTATCTTCAGTAAAGTCAGAGCAGTCCTGCCTCTGACTAGCAGTCATAGAAAGCTCTTTGTTTTATGTAAATGGTGATTGATGACATGTCTGGCATAGCCTGCAGTTTTTGACAAAAAGTATTGATGGCTGCTCTCAGTAAAGTGTTAGTCCAGGTGACAGAGCAATCTATTTTAAGATGAATGGGAGAGAGTGAGAGAGTGAAAGAGAGAGAGGCAGGCAGAGAGACTGAAAGAGCAAAGTCATCAGCACTTTCAGGAGAGAGTTATATATCTGTAACTCTAGTTCCGTGATCACTGGCCTCCAAGTGGAATACACACAAGCTGCCATCCCATTTTAGTTAATGTGGGTCGTGTGACAATTTTAGCACCAACGCCAAGTGCCATAGTGTTGTATGTCAATGGAAACTGAGTGAGGTATCCCATAGTTGCAGGAACAGTGTGCATTATCATTTCCTGCTGCTTGATTCAATCATCCCGAGTACTTGATATGTTGTGTTTGCTAATAAAAGGACCATGTTTGTTCTGACTGATTACATAAGAAACAGAGATGGATTAACTAAAATATATCACACCTTGGTTAAGTTATTGAAAAAATAAATTTTCCCCAGTGACCAACAGGGACACTGCAATAGTGAACTCATTCATTCATCTTCAACCACTTATCTGTTTCCGGCTCGCAGGGGGTGCTGGAGCCAATCTCACAGGTCACCAGTCCATCACAGGGCCAACACACAGACACAAACAACCACTCACACTCACACTCAGACCTACGGACAATTTAGAGTCTTTGGACGGTGGGATAAAGCCGGAGTACCTGGAGGAAACCCACGCCGAGACAGGGAGGCCATACAAACTCCACACAGAAAGGCCCCAGGCTGGGAACCGAACCCGCAACCTTCTTATTGTGGGGCAACAGCTAACCACTATGCCGCCGTGCTGCCCATAGTGAATTCAATTTGTTCAAAACTTTGTCACTTATTTTAGCATTGGTGTAAAATGTCTTCATTTAAACAATCCAGGTATTAGTATGATAGATGTTACACAACTACATTAGCTGCACACAGTCACATGACTACCTGGGTCAATAATGCTCTCTGCGGTTATCACTAAGATGTTTTGAAACACAAGTAGGAGCAGGGTGTGGACTTTGCTGCTCTCTCTGTGCTGAAGTGCTCTATTTTAATGGGGACTCTTGTGGTGAAAGTATGCACAACTACAGTTTTACATGTAGTGCAGGTCTTACAGTGTACTTAATTTTTGTTAAATTCTGCAATAGTTTTTTTATTTTATTTAAAAAAATAAATGATGTAGGTTGATGAGAGTGTGTATGCACTACAAGATAAATTCACACATGTCCAATGCTGATGTCTTTGTGGTGATGCCTAAAATAGGCCCCTAAAAATATACCCCATAAATGTAGGTAGTAAATGAAAAAGCTCTTGTCAAAATATACCTGTCTGTCAGTTAAGGCCCATTTAGTGCCTGTGAGAGTATGTACAGCCACTGGATTTGTTTGACTTAGATAATGGGTTCAGGATCCACAGGGGCAACTCCATCCCCTGCACTCCGTCTCCTCTCTGACTTTGGGATGATGAATGTGAATTTACTTTTGCACTATATGCTTTTACACTGGCCTGTAATGTAATTTCACTAATGGAGCCACTATCAAAGAGAGGTTTACTTTTGGATCGACAGTATGTAGAAAGGAATGCCCAAGGAGCAAGCGAGCCAGAAACCGTGCAAAGCTATAGACAAGTCAGCGAAAAACAAGTCCGCAATTGTGAGGAAAATCTATAACAAAAACGACTCCGAAATGGATCCGGCGCTGACGTGTGTCTGACAGAACCAGATTTAACAGATGCTTCAAGGCGACCTTAACCCATGAAATCACACTGTCCTGCATCCAGAGCCCCACCCTCTAACTGCTGTATAAATAGATTCTCATGACAGGGTAATTCATCTCTGGCCATGAAAACATCAGCTTTAAAAGACAGCTCGCTGAGACCCCGCGCTTGTTAGGGGCCGGATCAGCAGCCCAGATGCCTAGGATGTAAACTCATGAAGAGAAGATTAATTTATCTGTCATCCCTGACTTTGACAGTTGTAAATTTGACTGTGGCCTCTGCACATGGAAGGAAAGGGAGGGGTTGAGGAGGGACAGAGGGTGGGATGAGCAAAGATATGGAGAGGTGTGTGAAGAGGGGAATGGCATGGGGTGGAGGGGTATGGGAGAGTGTGTCAAAAATTTCAAGCATACAATATTGAAAAGAGGACCTACTTAGTCTGTGTGTTGTGCACCTGGATTACATGTGCAGCCCACCCCCCCAGATAATGTGTTGGGGAGCGTATTGTGAGGAGAATGTTTGGAAGTGATTTTTAGCTAACCTTCGCCGCCCCTCTCCTTCTGAAATCCTCACTTCCTCTTCATCAATTTTTCTTCTCCCGCTCTTTTTCAAGATGTTGGCCACATAAGGCACACTGGAAAATGAGTAGTGGTTGTGTCAGGGAAGCCATTTGGGGTCTGATTGATGGTAGCAGGCGAACCACAGCGGCCATGTTCTCTGATCTCCCTGTTGGAAAGCCATGCCTGGCGCTTACTGAGAAACAGGAGAAGTTTTTTTTAAAAGTTAATGTTACTGCCAGACACATTGCATTCAATTTCTCATCATATCTGTGTCAGTGTTTCAGAAAATAGATGATGAATTATGATGCACGAAACGTTTATCATTTGAGAAGATGATGAGCTGGCCATGAGCTGGAAGCAAAACTTGAGGGAGGGGTAGATGTGATCATCAAAATCTTAGTGACACAGATAATGCACTGTATTTGTTTTTGGCTTGATTTAATAATTTTAATCATAATTCACTTGGCAAACATGAATGAGTAAATAATGGTTTCATTTTAATGTCAATATTTGTAGAGCTAAGCTGAATGATTTACAGGATATAGCCCAAATTACATAATTGCATGTTTTACACTTCATGGAGTTGTACAGAATAGCAATTGACTGTTCAAGTTTTGTGTCCAACTCCTTTTTTCCACCGATTTGATTCCAGCAGTACTGCCATTTTTTTTTTTTAGAGCTACAGATGTGGATGTGGTGTTGGCTGTTAGCATAGATACAAGGCTTGCACTGTCAATAAAGAGCCTCCCTTGGGATTTCAGACTGCATAACTATTAGGAAATCTCCTCTTGGGTTCATTTGACCCCTCACTCTTTCCGTAGGCCTGCCATGTATTCCAGTATGTATTGTAGGAAACATCCTTTGAGCTGACACAGGAGCCTTCACGTTAAAGTAGTCCACCTCCTGATTGGATTCATTGTGTGTTGTCTGATCACCACAAGTTTATACATAGAGCGTGGCATTAAAGCAAAACAGTTCAATTTGGTTATAAGATAGCAGCATCTCCTTACATGACTGATAGGACCTAGGGGAAGTGACAAATATAGCCCAGGAGAGCTTGAGCTTTTATTGTGGATTAGCATGCTAATAGGCTCTCGCATTGATTTGACAGAGCTTGCTTCCCTCCAGAGAGGGACAGCCTCGAGCCAAAGAGAGGGGTTCTCTATGGGGGTAAGCAGGGAAGAGGAGGGGCAAAGGGAAAAGAGAAGGGAAGGTGGGTAAGAAAAAAAAAAAAGCAACCCAAAAAACGGATGGGGGTTGTGATGGTGGATAGGTGGCATGATGGAGAGGATTTGGGGAGTGTGGGAGATATTGCCAATTAGCATGTGGAGGAAAAAAGGTTCTGACAGGAGTGGTAACCCAGTCATGATAAATATGGTGACTTAACAGTCCCCCCCGCCCCCGCCACCCTTTGTGTGTCAGACCCCACAGATGTGGACTTAAGAACTCTTTTCACCTAAAAGGGAAATCAAAAGATAATCCGAAGTTTGATGTTTGGAGAAACTTTGAGTTGGAGGGGAAAAGGGGTCACCGGTGTATAGGGCAATGGGTTTAAGCTGTAAACCCCTCACAAAAGGTTCTGACAGAGCCAGTTCCTCCCCAATCTCTCTGAGTGCATTGGAAACTTCTGAGCACCTTCCCCATGCATGGCTAAACCTCCTGAAGAATAGACAGATAAAGGAAGTCACCGACTTAAAAGCAAAAGTTTAATTTACCCACGAAAATAAATATCTGGTATCAATCAAGAAAATCCTCTCAGCTGTTCTGTGTTCATCAAAATTCCCTTGGATGATGTAAACAGCTACCTGAGTTGACTGAAGTGCTTTTCTCATAGTTTTGTCAACATCAATTGTTGGTTTTGTTGGGGACTTTGGTATCTTATTCCAAGAGGATAATGAAATTAACCAAAGATTTGGCTGAATAGACTGCGGAAAAGCTTGAGTCAGCTCTTTTTCCCCCCATAGAGTAAATATACAGATTTGTTCTTGAGAGTAGCTAAGGCAGGAGACTTTAGTAAGTGAATTGGGGCATAGCACTTTGCTGTGTTGTACATTTTCATTGTCTCCCACTGACAAAAGATGAAAGCGACAATGGAGCTAATCAGCCATTTAACCTGTTAAACATCTTGCAGGGTCCGACAATTTCCCATTTGTGTTGTCTACATGAAAGGCTGGTAACACATTAACATTTAGCCTTCAACTATTTTAAGTTTTCTCTGTTTTACTTAGCACAACCACATAGCATATGACCAGCTTTTTTTTTTTTTTAACCTCCCAGTATGTAACATACATATATGTAAAAGTCATTAGTCCAATTTTGTACAAGGAAATCCCATAAAAAAATTGGCTCGACCATCTCGTGACCAGCTTCTGATCCAAGGACAATGCTACAGTACATGAGCTGTCAGTGTGAAGAGATAATGCCTGCGTTGATGATGACAACTGACCTTGGAAGAGCTCAGATGACAATAACCTTGCTATTAACCCTTGAACCCCGGTTCCCTCAACGAGGTGCACATGTATACACTTACACACTGTCCCACGCATCCACACAAACACACACACACATGCACTTACCGATGCATGAACACACACTGCATGTGCCGTATTTTACTTGCTGTAACCCACACAGAAAATGACCTTTTCTCCTTTTCCTGACAGTTTCACACAACTGACAACTGCAGTATTGCTTCAGAGCTCAATTGGTTACCATAAGAATGTAATTTTCAGTGATAAGGCCCTTTAACTTTGCAGGGGCTGTGGTGGTGGGGGGGGGATCTGTCGTTTTGTGCCAAAGCTCCGGTCCTGGATGATCCAGGGGCTTGCCCTGAGGGACAGCTCAGGGCTGACTGGGCCAAAGTCATGTCATCCTGCAGAAAAATGATTAATCTCTCCCTGTCTATCTTTCCATGAGGAAAGAAGAATGCAGCAAAATGCAGTTGAGAAAGTGGGTCAATGGTGCATATGTAAATTTAATTAATGTCCCCATTAGGCCATTGCTAAATGGCCTCATCATCGTAATTCAAGGATTATTAAAAATTCAGGAAGATAATTAGTTAATATGCCTATTATTTTGTAAATGATTGAACTTGTTTTGGTTTATGTATGCATTTATTTATTTATCTTTAAGAGCAACAGCTCACACGGAAGGTTTGACCTGAGCTCAGTGGGGGACATGACCCTTTAAGGAGCCATTTGCAGTGCACGTAAAGCACCCAGGGTGAATATCAGAGCTGAGAGCCTCACCATAAATACCCAGTTCAGAGCTGTCAGCCAGAACACTTCTCCTCATAGTATGTCCTTTCTTTTTTGGTTTTAATCCAGTCATCATAGGCAAAGAGGGAGTGAGAGAGAGAGAGAGAGAAAGATAGAGGCGGAGGCGGTGCAGTATAGTACAGTAACAGATCAGAACGAGCAAGAAAAGTGGGGGAAAAACATTCTCTGAAGTGTGTGCGATTCTATAATAGCGCCACTTAATGACACAAACTGTAATCTCTTGCTGTCGGAGAGAGAGGCTAGGCTTCCTCCGAGCCTCAGACGGCCCTCTGTTACAAAACAGAAGACAGTAGGGCTTTGACAGCTCCAAGTGTCTAGGGCCAGGGATATAATTGATAGCAGGCTGCCTGCATCCAAGGTCCTTTAGCAGTAATTGCAAGCAGAATCTGACTCTCTGATCTCACCAGTGGTATTGGCTATGCCAGAACAGCCTGGCTTTGACAGATTGCCTTCCTGCAGTAATAACTTAGGCATGTTCCCTGTTTTCTCACACAAGGCCATACAGCACTGTCTCTACCACAGAACTAGCCCAGAATCATCAGTGATTATTTTAGATGTGTATTTTTCTTTTAGCTCTTGGCAGATTTTTCTGACAGGATACTGCTCAAGAAATGCTTATGACTCCAGCCAAATGCCCGGTACATTGTTTTTCCACTGTGATTTCTTTTTTAAACTATTCACTTTCAGAATTATTATTAACTTTAACTTTACGAAGGACATGCAAATTGGTACAAACAAACAAACAACAACAACAAAAAACTCAAAACAGAAAAAAAAATTAAGTAGTGAATTTTGTATTCAGCCCATGTTAGAATGCATTTACGAGACAGAAGGTGTTCAGTGGAGCTTGTGAAAAACAAATAGATGTGAGAGGTTTTTTTTTTTTTTCTAATTGCCTTGTAAAATCAGAGATTTATTAGCCCTAAAAGGAATGTAGTATCTGTGACTGAACAATTGTGCCCCCAAAATCTAATAGTTTAAAAAAAAAGAGGAATTTCCTAACACTTTCTGTTGTCATGGTTCTTGCCCTGAATGACAGCCTGAAGGCTTTATGGCTTTTCCCTTCCCTCATCTCCTTGTCTCCTCTCCCTCCTCCCTTCTCACTCTCAGTGGCACTCTTCCATGCTCACTGTCTGCACTGTAAAGCACTCAGGGATTTATTGTCAGCTGGAGTTTCCTTGATGGGGTGTAATAATACTGTGCCTTTCTCACCCGCTAAGGTGGTAGAATCCTCTCCCTCTGCCGATGAGAGGACCCCCGTGGGCTGCCCTGTGTGCGCCTGTGTTCTGTGGCAGACTTGTAAGCCAGGCAGCTCCTCCCCATGGCTGTCCAAACAAGGTTTCTCAACAGGCGCCCACATCAAAAAGAGCAGTGTATGAGGGCTGCAGGAAAGTGAAACGGCAGGATGTTGCCTTTAGTTATTTATTTATCTGGCTTTTTACTAACAGAAGAAAAGAGTTAAAAGCATGTGAGCTCTTTTGGCATAGTAAGGTTTTTTTTTTTTTTTGGTGTGCTTTTGTTTAATGTTCTGGCACTAAAACCGTGAATTCTTGCTACTGCTAATTACAGTTGAGTAGTTTTGTGTTCATAATTGCCAGAAATCGTCCGAGGCAGGGCTGATGAGTGTAAACACTAAACTGATTTCTGAATGAAAATCATTAAAAGACTTGAAGTGTAAATAGACACGATCCCCATGACACCCTGCAGTAGGAAATTGTGATACTGTGGTTTAGTACTTTACTGCCAATGTCTGCCAGTTAATCTAATCTTTAAATAAGGGTTTAAGTCAATGCCAATAAACATTAGTAAATGAGTCTGGGAATAACATTTGGGAAAGATATCAAACATAATGTGAGGAAAGTTAAAAGTCCCTAAATGCCTTAAAGCATGCTCACAGCTCAGCAGGCGAGCTGCAAAGGCGGCAGTCTGATAATATAAATAGAAACTCCCTTCACAAACCTGCAATTAATAAAAGATCCTTTGAGTGATCCTTGAACAGGGGAGGATGCAAGCAGTCAGTCAGGTCATGGCGGGATAAACTGGTCCCAGCTCCCTGCCTTCTCTGAGAGCTTGGTGGCAAGATAGATGGGTGTGTCATGCTACTTTGAATGTCTAAACATAGACGTTTTAAAGGTGGACACAATGTGAAAATGTAAATAAACTTTATAGGAACGTGGGGTCAGGCTCAGGTTGGATTTATGGCTTTGGCATTCACCCTTAGGCCCATCTGTCATCCCTTTGCCCTACCAAGCCCCTCCGTCTCAACTCCTCCTTCTTTGAGCCAAGTCCCTCCCCTGGCCCCACACCGCACCCCAGATCACAAGACCCTCAGCTGAACTACAGCCGACCTGCTGGATTCAAGGCCAGCTGGGCCTCAGATGCCATAATAAGGATCATTCAGTGCCTTTAATGATTGTGTGACAATTGGGCGGGCCTCTCTGTCACCATTTCTCTCTGGTATCTTATTTTTATCAGTATCTCTCTTAATTTTCTGTTGCTCTGTCCCTCTTCCTCGGACCTTTTATTTATTTATTGTTTTCCTTTTCTCAGTTTTGACATTTCAGGCCACAATTTTTACTCCTGTGTTATTTTCAAGCTGTTGAGGGACATGTTGGAGTTTAAGCTGTCTTCCCACTGGAGTGATGTCACACCAAAGTCTGTGTTAGCTTATTTACAGCACCAATGCTTGTCATGCCAATGTTCCTGAATTATCAAGACATAACAGGGCTCTTACCATCAACTATAATCTTTGTAAAAACAGCTGACTGTTGCAATTTTGTTTTGGGTAAATAACATCTGGTTCAATCTTATTACAGCATTCAGTTAGCATTTTTCTTTTCATGATATGCTGGAGCTAATTATATATGTTTGGTGTCGATTTAAGTGTGATTACATTAACAACTTTCAATTACAACTCTGTATTATTAAGATACATGCAATTAAAATTAAACATGCAATTAAGTCAGATATTTCCAAGGATTCCCATTTAACACTTTAAAAAATTAATTGCATGATAAACTTGTCATCAAATTTTCAAGATTTCCTGTAGGCATCAAGAGTCTCCTTTTGTAATAAGTAAAATGTCAGAAGATAGAAACTAATGTATAGACTGTGGGTGACAGACATTAAAATTAAATTGAGTGAAGCCACACAGATTATCTGCCCTGCTGATAAATGTACAAATGCTAATGAGGGATAAATAAAAATCCTGTGCAGCTTTACACATTGCACTTCATTCAACGTGACTTAATAGAAACAAATCCTCAGATGATGTACGGAAGAGATGGTCGTGGCAGGCAAACAATCCTGCCGTACATTTTTTCTAAAGCCGAGTCTGCACTTGTCCTAGCAATGGAATATGAGAGGACATCTGCCTTAAATGACTGAGGGTCAGCTGGGAAGTACTTTGATCTGTGCGACAGTTTGACTGCCCCGATGGGAGTGGCACTCATAATCCCTTTGCTTAACTCATGCTTTTTGGCCCAACTGGGGTCCTGTCCTGGGATAAAGCAGAGGCCTAAGTCTTAATCAAACAGCAGGGTCGTTGGCTGCATGAAGGGAAGGGTCTTTGAGGGTTAGAGTGCGGAAGGGCACATTTAGGACAGGGATGAATACACACAAATGGAGGATTAGAGTGTTTTTCCTACTTGCAAATAGAGGCGGTTTAGCAGGCGGTTCTCCAACACTGAAAGAGTAAATCAGTGAGTTTAGGAAAGCAGGGAATTGTTCTCTTCCCCACAGACCTGAAGCTGGTTTGAGAGCCGGTCATGATCTCTGCCGCTAACCGAAAATGTGCACCTAGTCCGTCGCAGTTGTATGGTGATATTTTCTGATAAATGCGGCAGTCAATCTTAGTTTAATGACCCGTGCTTGTCCGCAAAAACGCATATTAACAACTGTCAGGTCACATGCAAACAGTGCAGTTTCGCATAAAACAGCGTGCTCTGAAGATTCACTCTGGTCCAAATCATTGCCTATAGCGATTTGACACCCATCACAACACAGCAGTAAACAAGCACAAGACGTGTCATCGTTTAGCTATGTCATGCCTGTTATAGAGTGGGAGCGTGCCGAGCCTAGCGTGGACTAGTTGTAATGAAGGGACTCGATGACCTCTCTCCTGTTATCACTTGATCTCCTTTGCATTGTTCTTTAAAGTGGAGTCGGGCACAGTGCCAGCGAGAAGAGTGTTTGTCTCCAGTATTTGATCTTTTTGTCTTAATGAATTATTTACTGGAAGCACTGGAGCGGGGTGGGGGGGTGCTTTAGCAGCTGTATTAGCCACATGTCAGCAGCGTGTCACCTTTGGTTTTTGAATTTAAAGAATGAAATGGATACTTTTGCAGAAGATTCATCATCACAGATGCGTTTACATTTGTGAAGAATGCGGTCGTGCTCTTACCCGTTGTGACAGAGAAGCCTCATCCCTGTAAAAATGAGAAAGACAACTCATTTAGAATTATAAACTCCTTTCTCTTTTTGTCACTTTATTGATTTTCTTCTGCCCCCGTCTCTCATAGTTTATATCTAGCTATAGAATTTACTCCTGAAGAGGATTTATTGCAGCTGTAGGCCTTGCCCGCCGGATCTGCCATTACCAACAGATGAAAGGTTGAGGTGGAATGGGCGGGGGGCGGGGGGGTAGGTTGGCGGTTAGGGGCACAACAGCAGTGTAGTATTGGATATTGTTTAAATACCGTAAAAAGAGCCTGCTCATTTACCCGGTGAGAGCCATGAGAAGCAGACTGATGTGATAATCCTGTGAGTAGCAGGTGGTGCAGCTTTAATGCTGGTGTAAAACAAAATTGCACTTTTACATTTTCAATACACTCTTTATAATCTCTAAATGAGACGATTGATCGCCCCTTGGCAAGAAAATGGTAACACCAGCTCTTATTCAAAGTGGACCTGAGGAGAGGATGATGGTGTACTGGCAGGAAAGGGAAAAAAAAGAACCATATTGTCTTCTTTTTACCCTCGATCCCATATCTCTCTCTCTCTCTCGCTCTCAGACTGGGCTGTCAGGAGTGAGGAAGAGGAGGAGGAGGAAGCAGGTCTTTTTTCTTCTTCCCCCACCACTTCCGAATTACCTGCTGGGTCCGAGCTCTTTTATGCTCTTGTTGTGACAGGTAGATTTATAAGGCTTGAAATTTGTACAAATCAGTTGTCATTCAGCGGCAGCTGTCAATGTGTCAAGCTGTCAGGGCCTGCTGTGAGGGAGATGCCTTAGGGGGCTGAGCGAGGGGGCAACCGCCCAGAAAAGAAAATGAGTTCAAACAGACCTGAGAAGCTTCTTTATTCCACAGGCCTCCCTGCCCCTGTGGAGACGCCATCGATTTCTCTTGATGTTGAGCAACAGCGCGCCCAAAAATGACACGCCACACCTCGCTCAACCCAGTCAGGCTGCGACACGCCAATGCGTGCTGTGCCCATCCCCTCAATCTGCAGAAGCCTCTTATTCTCCACTAAATGACTGGAAATCTCTAATCTCTCTGAGGAGGGAGAACACCAGAGTTGGTGTTTTAGAGATTTTTGGCAATGGCTGCTGTGTTGTTATGTACTGCTTAAGTAGCTGAAATAGAAATCTCTCTGAGGAGAGTGACAAGCGTGTTTAAAGATCGTTGTCGATTGTTGTCTTGTTTGCTTGTTTCCTCTGGCCTTGTCTCAGCGTGGGCCTGCCTATATATGATTGGCGGGCCCGCTGGGGCAGTGATGGGGATGACAGCCTCTCTCAGTCAGAAGACCCCAGGTGACACACACCTTCTCCATCCTCTGTCCTTCTACACAGCCTTCACAGAGAAATTGGAAAGACAGGTGCTGCAACCAGTGTGAGGTGTGTGGAAACAAAAGACAACAGCTGACAGAGAAGCTGTGCCATGCGGCAGCGAACATGTCGAAGTGTGGGATGTGCTCATATTTCTCTCATATGCGTCTTTGTGGGATTATTGGTGCTGCTGTCACATTCAGTCTGTGGCAACATACAAAGTATAGGTTTGAAGTGTATTTATGTACGCAAATGGTCATAAATGGGCTAAATCATTGTTTTTGTATATCTCAGTGTAAGTTTCTTTTTTTTTTTTCTTTAGCTGAGTTATTGCTTGTGAAACACATCCTAAGATGTGTCATACATCTCCCTCTCGTGTGAACATGTTTTTTTATTTCTCAATAAACACTGAAATCATTGTATGCACCGCTGTGTTTTGGCTTAATGATGTTGTCACATTTGTTGTCAGCATTTTGCAGTTGTGAAACAGCACATGATGTTGATATTCAAGGTTTTTGTCACCTTGCTTCTCCAATTTTAATGACAACAACATAAAAAACGGCAACAACAAAAAAAATGCTCTCAGTGGAACAGAAGTGTTTACATCCCAGTGTGTCGGCCAAGTTTGTTTTCACACCCTTCGTAGCTGTTTGTTATGTATCATAGTCGACCTCCCTCCCCTGACATGGGCCAATTATGGCCCATTGAATCAAATTTTTAAGGTTTTGACCAAAACTTGGGGTTTGAGTGAAAGCACATGTATCCTGAGAATAAATGGGAGAGACGTCATTTGAATTCTGGTTAATTTGAAATCTGAAGACTGAATTTCTTTACATAGCGTGCAGCACTGCTAACCTGGCTTCAGCCCAAACCTCCACCTAAACACAGACGTAGACATGCATCAGAGCTGCATGGCTGCACTTTAATTAGCCTGATGAGGTTTGGGGGCATAATCCTAACAGATTTGTCATCTCCACCTGGCAAAGCCGGGTCCCTGAAAGAAAAGGTTTCAGAGGAAAATGCTTGGAAGGTGACACTTGCTCAATAGCCCTGAAACAAGTGAGGGGGGGGGGTATTAATCAAAGTTTTCCATGCAGTTATTAGCAGCTGCTGGTCTTGGCCTCTGTGTAGGTCTTGGTTTGTGTGTGTGTTTATGGTGTGGCAACAAGCAGCAAGTTATTCCACTGAGAGATGAGTGTGATGTGTCTGAGTTTGTCTTGTAAAAATGCAGCTGTCCAGAACATGACAGCTACAGCGTTCAAGGGGCCATTACGGGGGTGTAGAACATTTCCTGGGAAATGGCTTGAAAAATGACACTATAGGCTGTGCAATATTAATTGTTACAAAGTCACCATAAAGAAGTCAAAAAGTTTGAAGAGAGGTTCAAAGTACTTGTAGTGTTCTGGTTTTCTATTGATCATTAAACAACAGAACAACATTCAACCAGTTATTTTTATTATTTTCTTTTCTTAGTCTTTAGATCCAATTTAATGTTTGTGCTGTTCCATTTTATTTCACCTGCTTAACTTTGGGTTATTGTTTTACCATGTATACTGGTGCCCAGCTAAGAATTGTTGTAACATATTGACACTGATTCTGTGACTCAGTCCTTCTGTCCTCTGTGACCCTTGTGACTCTAACTTGTTAAATGTAGGGTATTTGTACTTCAAACAACCAGCTTTGGTTTGCAAATGAAATCCTAAATGTGCTCTGTGACTCTGATTTAGTTGCAAATTAACAGGTCATTGTTCAGAAGCTGTTGGCACATGTTTGGCAAACCGTTTCCATGTAATGAATAGCTTACACATGTCATCAGTCTATGAGGCAAGGACAAAGAAAAGAAAACCGTTTAGCCTTTTGCCTCTACAGTCCAGTAATAAAATAATAATAGCTCAGCTACAATGTCTGTGAAGAGATAAAAAAAAATAAAATAGCTGTGCTCTAAGTAAAGTTGGATCAGTGTAGGGCAACCGGATTTTAGTTGTTAATATTGTTTCGTCTTTCTCTCGCTCTAAAAAGAGAGTTGAGAGGTAAACACTGCAGCAGAGCATTTTGTTCTGCAATTATTGTTTTCTTGTCTTGTTTCCCAGCAAGCTTTTGTCTGATTTAGTAACAGCCATATGTTGTTTAATAGGAAATTAATTCCCACCCCCACTGCCTATCCCCCAGTAAATCAGGCATGTAAACCAAAAACCTGAACACAGTGACTAATTAGAATCAAAAGGGCTAGAATCCATAATGGGCCTCCTTCACTCAAAACACTACTCTATAATTGGCCATAAATAAACCCTTGCTGTTTTTGTGTGAGCTGTAAACAGCTGAATGCTTCAATTAAGCAGAAATATACCTGCGCCATGTTAAATGCAGGGTGCTTGGGAGCTGCTGACATATGGATATGATCTGTGCCCCCACCTCCCCTCCACTTCAGTTCGGGCCTTATTTTGTCGAGTGCGTGAGAAGCACAGATAATTTCTTTTTGCCAGTGTAATATTATAGTGACTCATAAATAGATGGTTACCTTTTTCGGCACTAAAAGTTTTCATTAAAGACGCCTGAGCTTTGTTATTGACACCGCAGGTTGCCTATGCAGGGAAACACAGTAAAATTTATCAGTGCTCTTTTCCTCACCTAATAAATCATCCAAACAGGCCAGACCATATGGCAGATAAGACCTTGGAAATGTGGCTTTGGCATGCGAAGAGTCAAGTTCCCTGAAATCAGGAACGATCACAGACTGCCCCCCCCTCCTTTTCCTCTCTCTTTCTTCCTCTTTCACAGAATATCTCCCAGTTATTTTACGCGCCATTTTCTTGTTCACCTTATCACCTCTTTGTCACTTGTTTTTTTTTTTTTTTGATGCTTTCCCCCAAGAAGAAGAAGGAAAAAAAGAAGCAATTCCTGTGTGTAAAGGACTGAGAGTAGATAACTCTCTCTCTCCTCTTTCTATCTGTTTCTCCCTCTCTGACTCTCACTTCCACCTCCTCCTCCAACCCCTCCCACCCCCCTCCCTCTGCCGAGAGGGTCCTGGGAGGTGCATAGACTGATGGGAGAGGATGATATATGTAGCGTCTGTGTCCCGGCTCTCCTCTGGCCCTTTGTCATTAATCATAGCCATTAGCTTTTCTCACTGCAGCCTTGTCTGTGCACTGCTATGAAAAAGAAGCCTTTTCTCTCATATCCCACACCAAGAGAGCCTGCTATCACTGTCACACACCTGCATTTTCAGCACATGGCAGACTATTGTAATATAGAAAATGGATATTATATCCTACACATGTGATTCTTCACCAAATAGTGCGGGGAAATATGGCAGGAATTATTGAGTGGCTGTAAAGTAGAATTGATCATCAATATTGATTTCTGCTGATATACTTTCTCCCTTTTCTGCTCTGTGTACCTTTGTTGGTATTTTCTCTGCCCTTGCATTGTCATTTTTTACCCCCAATATACTGTCAGTTAGAATACGCATCGAGGAAACATATAAAAAAAACAAAACAAAACAAAAAAACAACACACTTAAAATGTGATTACATCTGTTTTCGACTGGTTTGAACTGGATTGCGATGGACTTGGCTTTGTGCGGGACTGTAGAGAGTCTCTTTGGACGGCCAACGTGTTAGCTAATGAGAATAAACAGCTGGCCACTATGGTGACCATCTAGTGTAATAGAGATGTATGGCCACCGGCTCCTGCACGCCTACTCCTCCAATCCCCAAACCGTGCCTGACAGATATACTAAAGCCTCATCAGTCTAGACCAGTCACACCAAACACACACCATTTACCACACACACATGCTTTTGCCTCATATGGGAATATGCGCATGCAGACAGGTCTAAAAGGCAGCACAGGTCTGCTGCAGTCACACAGCACAGCTCTGAGACAAACGCACTCATAGTCACAGGCGCAGAGCCAGCACTTTCCACATTAGAGACTCAAGCCTCTTTTTCTCATTTCCCTAACTGTATCATCCATACTGTACCTAATGAAATGATTGCAAGTAGTTATTGCTGACTTATTATCTAGACACACAGCTTTATCAAAGTGCTGCATTGATTTAGTGGACTGTGTCGCCAAGAAAACTCCAGGGATATTTCATTTTCCTGACTATGCCATAATAATGGGACCCATCCCAAGTATGCATTATGCATAGATAGACCGTAGATAATTCAAACAGGAGGAACACATGCGTTACCTCGCTGCTGTAACCTCCCAGTCTCACACTGTCTATTATATTAGGTTGTGGTGCTGTTTGTTTTGCGCTGCACTGGGATCCCATTAGAGTGAAATGATAAGAACCTACAGTGTAGCAGGCAACATGTACAAATTTGTGTCATAGTTTTCAGCTTTGATAAATCCCAAACACCTTATTCAGCAGGTATTTCTGTTCTTCTCATTTGATGGTGTTTTGTCCTCACAAAGAGAGAGCTAGCTCCAGGTGGCTCCGTGCCTCCCCCCAGGGTTTGCGGAGTGAGATAAGCGTTTGTCTTTCCCATTCTAAAGTGGCTCCTGTTAAGCCCCATACCTGGAAGATGACTGATTTTGACAACGCAATTTACATCTCTGTATAAAACAATCTCACACTGCGCCTGCAGATTTACAGCGGATTAAACTGTTTGTCTCCGTCACGGAGTAACCACACAATCTATCAGGGTCCCTGCGCCTTTTCCAATACCACATTACCTCTCTCATCCCTCGAGAGCAGAAAATTGATCCTGAATGCAGAGCATGGGCGTCCCCCTTAAAATTGCTACAACAGCTTTGCAGGACCTACAATTACTGAAACATGCAGATGTCAGTAATCTCAATAAAACTGATATGGTAGTAATGAAAACATCTGACTGAGGGGCAACGACTACAGGATTTATGGCTGCATTAGAGGAAAAAGGCTGAGATGACAGTTTTGCAGCAATGCTCAACACTCCCTTGTTTCACACGCATTAAAGGCGCGGATCAATTAGCGTCCGACGCAGTTAGCTTTGCCACAGACAGTCATTTTACGAAGACATGAAAAATACATGAGTTCCTGGGAGAGATTTTGGAAACATTAGCTGTTTCCACTCTTGCAAGTTTCCACATAAGAGTGCATTTGCAGTGATGTATGACATCACTACAGTCTGTCTTTATATTCATAGAATTGTGACACTATTTTTGCACGTTTTTGTCATGTAACGCCATTTCAAATGGGTGTGAAAGTTGGGAAAACTTGAATTTAAAGGTAGAGATAGGCCTCCTCAGGAATCAAGGTTATTATGACCGCACAACCAACCTGCATGTAAGCATGTAACAACAGTATATTATGGCCTTGTAGGTTAGTCTTAAATATGCTTAAGTAATGCAGAAATGTCCCCGCTAATTCAAACCGTATAGCTGAAGTCAGCCCACTCAGATGGAATATGGCTGTCCATCCATAACCGTAGTCCTATGATCTCATAGTGTCTGAGTGCTACCTCTCCATTCACCTCAGGTGAGTCATTGCAAGGCTTGTCAACCTCTCTGCTCCTTATGCCATATGTCTAATTCTAATTAAATGAACATTAACCCCCGCCCCTTTCTCCTACCATCCTTTTCATTTTCTCACCTTCCCTGATCCTATCAGAGCAGGAGGGCTCAGATGTTAAAGTAATGAATGTGTTAGCACCATGACAGGAGTAAGAGGAGGAGGACAGGAGTCTTAGGAGTGACTGAGGAGCGCAGCTAGGTTTTTCTCCTCAGCGGCCACCGTGGCAGTGACAAGCCTTGGTCACATCTGATTTGCATAACATGCTAAAAAGCTATCAGAGAGGCTGCAATTGATTGAATTTCACCTCAGAGAAGTGCTAATTAATAACAGTGTGGATCTGACAGGCCTTTATATGTGTGTGGGACAGGAGATGATGTCTGTATTAGCAGGGTCTCTGGAAGCTGTGGAGGAGAATATACAATGATGAATTAATATAACTATATTCTGGCTCTATCATCATATCATAGGAAGATCATTGATGGTTTCACACTACAGGTATGAATCTAGGCAGTAGTTTGTATTAGCTCTACTATATCATAAAGCACGTTTACATGACACCTAAAAAAAACCGAATTATTGCTTTAGTCCGTCCAAAACTGTACTTTTAAAGTACATGTAAACACGTTAACTCGACTGAAATCGAACTTAAAATTGTCGGACCAACACACCCAGATAATGCGATTTACAGTCGATCTACTGCTGCATGTATACGGACAATCGGACTGGAGCTGGGGGAGGTGATCTGCGCATGTGCTTAAGTGTCGCGCTAAGCTATGACCCGGAAGTCGAATGGCATTTAAAACGTAAACGCAAACGTAAGATGTCACACAAAAGAAACATGTTAACTGCTCCTTGTCGAACATGACAAAGTCTGCAGCAAAAGCTCATTCCTGGACAGATACAGAGGCTAACTTGCTAGCTCACCAATCTTTTTTTCTTTCCACCTCTGTTGTGGTCTGTGACGTCATAGGTCAATCGGTAGTGGCCCATTACCCACAAGCCGAAAGAGTGCATATCGCCACCTATCGTGGCGGAGGTGACATGATTTCAACAAATAAATCGATTTCACTCCCGTGCATGTATACAGGGACAAGAGCAGAAGTCCAATGAGATGGCTTTATTGAGCTACAACCATAGCTAGACTTAATTGTGAATGTAAACTTGCTGATAGATCTAGTATGTCGTTCATATTCTTCATGAACAGAACCTGAATTTTTGGACATGTGGACAACGCAGATAGTGCAAATACACATTGGCAACAGACTGTGGTCTTCATTTTAATCAGAGATAACCTATGAATCAGTGTATATGTGTTTTAAAGAGATATACAGCACCATATAACATAAATACTATACTGTATCTTTTATTGATTTAAAATCTCTCTGGCAGTTTGGGTTATAATCTAAAATAAAATAATATAATCTAAAACAGTCCTCTTAGATTATTAAACCTACTAACCCTAACCCTTCTTTTGTTTACATTCTGGCCTTAACATGGAAGCAGACTGAATTA
The DNA here is from genome assembly GCA_034769265.1 of Remorina albescens. Lineage (NCBI taxonomy): Eukaryota > Metazoa > Chordata > Actinopteri > Carangiformes > Echeneidae > Remorina > Remorina albescens. The sequence goes on along the minus strand of CM068491.1, from coordinate 10,553,566 downwards.
AAAACACATTAACTGAAAACTACATGTCTTTTGGGGATTTTCAGTTTGAGCAAACTGATCAGCTACACAGCTGGTCAAAGGTGAAAGAAAACAACACCAGCTGTGGATGAGGAAATGTGGCTGAAAACTTTCAATACAAATATTAAATGTAGTTCAGCCCTCAATATCAGTGTCCTCTGACCTGAAGCAAAACATGCTGTAAAAATTTGTAGGCATCTTTTCTTTTTCTCACAGAAGAGGGGATCAAGTATTGCTAAAGAGTTTGATCAATAATGACATTTGCTTTTTAGAAATTGTAATCCTATCACTGGGTTAGGTATACCATTTGGTCCATGTAGTACTCGCCTTCCTGCTGTTCTTGTTCATTCTTCGCATCCTTCTTTTTCTTCTGATGGAAAAAACCACAATATCCTCAATTACATTGCTTCTGTATGTACTTGTGTGAAATAAGTATCCCCATTTATGATACTGTAATAATGCACAGAAAATTGTCTCTGTCAGTTTGGCACTTCGTGAGCCCTAGTTGAGGAGATTTGTTTTTCCAAGGCTTGTTCTGGTTTTTGCTCTGTTTCAATCAGCGAGGTCTTCATGGAAAAACTGTGATTGGAGGCTGCCAAAGGCTCTGCTCCTTTTGGCCAAAATGCTCCCCCTAGTCTGGACGATAACGCTACAAAATCACTCTTAGACGCCATCATAAACTACCCGAGGGGTACGCTCTGTTGTTGCCAACAACAATTACCTTTGTAGAAACAACTTAACTATGTGTAAATGACCACTGCTGCTTGGTGAATATCATATTTCCCGAATAACTTATTAGATTAAGATGCTGCACTGTGGAGCGATTGAAAAAGACAGATGAAGAAATCAAGTCCAGATTGCGCTGTATATATCGGAGCAGAAAGTTGTTTCACAACATCACTTGACTAATAAGATGAATTCTTTTTGTTTATAACCACAAACTCTGGCGATAAAAACATGTCTTTATTGTAAAACCTAAGAGTGGTTTTCTGTTATGAATTGCAGTTCAGCAGTGAAACAGATACAATAATGTAAACATCTCTTTTTTTATGTCTTTTTATTAAGGCACTATATAAGCACACATATATTAGATATGGTGGCACTGTATGAAAGAAAGATTAGAGTATTCTTCAGATAAAGAACCTCATTACGTTGGTTTACTACTTATTCAAGGTCATACTGTATAGCACTAGTGCTGTGATGCTTTCATGGTGTTCAGTGCTTATTGCACTAAATTAGCTCCTTTAAATCATAGCGGCCTTTCAGATAGGACGCCTGAGAGTCCTGCATGTGTTAATGTTGTATACACCCCACTATTCTACTTGAAGCAGAAATGCCCTTCATCATTCCTTGAAACAGGGAAATGCCTGTGGGTAATGAGACTCACTGCAATTGAGAATAACTTATGGAGCTAATATTCTATATCTGCACATAACCAGGGCTCCACAGAACGTCATAAACATGCACTTGGGTGTGTTTCCCAAGCATCACTCCGCCATGCATATTATTTTCCTGTCTGTCTTCTCGGTGTTATTGTAATCGTTGGGTGATTTGATGAATTGCATTTGATATGTCAGAGCAGATTCTCTGAGGATTTCCTTTCTTTGGGCAGTGTCAAACATTTTCTTCAGTTTGTCTGTGTGCAGTACGCGTCAATGCATTCCGGAGATCCAGATCCAGGTTGTTATCATATGAAGTTAAGACAGCAGTGTAAGGGATCGGTGTTGTCTCCTTGTAAAGGCTCTGCTATCATATCAGATTTAAATCTGTGCTCAGGACCTCCCAGATAGTCACTGAGCATTAGTCATTATTCTTTAAACCCATATTGGAGCTCAAGGATGGACAAATAGGTGGCCTGTGACAGAAATAAGGTGTTGGCATTGGATACCCCGCCCCACCTGCCCCCTTCTCTCTAGTTTCCACTCACTCCCCTGTAGCTCACTACCTTTTTCTCTGTGTAACACAAAGACATGCGTAATGTGGACTGCAATCTGATAAGTGTTCCTGCATGGCAGCCCCCCCCCGCTCTATATATCACAATAGTCAGAGAGAGAGTGCGTACACATGTGTGCATGAGTAAGAGAGAGAGTGAGCAGATCAGAGCAGGGGGAGCCGTGGCTGGGATTGAACTGGGCTGTCTGAAGTTGATTAATCGGCCTGTGAGGGTGAGAGACTCCCGGGCCAGGCAGCAGGGTCCATCCCAGTGGCATGTGATGCTGATTGGCTTTGTCCTGTGCGTCTGCGCTGGAGGAGCGGACATTAAGATTAAGTGATGCTGTCGTGTCAGGGAGCACTGCACTGCATCATTCTGGGAAGAGACAGCTGTGCTGCTTAATCCTTCATCACCAGGGGAGAGCTGCCAGGACCCAGATATACAGCCAAAGATAACCCTCCATAACTTCTGCTAAAGATCAGGAAACTTTGAATTCGCATCCATCTGCTTGGCTCTGTTCAGCTCAACCCCCCCCCCACCCCACCCCACACCCCCCACCTCCCCTTTGTCTGACTGCTAGAAATGAGCAGTCACTAAGAAAGGGAGGTGGAGGAGGAGAAAGTGAAGGATGCCTGAAAGGAGTAATCTAAGACCAGTAGTGTGCACGAGTTGTGTACGGATAACCTCTGTCACTGGGGACTGTATTTTGTCTCTGTGACTGATAAATTCATAATGCCAATTAATTACAGACACAATAACCACTTTTGAATTCCAAATCACTCATGGGAAAATTACACAGCGCAGCTTAAAAAAATTCCCGTTCTCCTCCTCTCCCAGTATCACTTAAACTTGAAACAACCAGTTTAATTTAATCAGGATCTCCGACTTGCCGTGGTTGATGGTGAGGGCAGCATCTCCTGAGAACTGCAGATATGTGTTGTGACAGTGGTGTGAAAGCTTGTCACTGCAGTTTTCTGATAAAGCAAAGGCCCAGCCTATAAACTCCAGTCCAAATTCATGTTGTGTCCAGTCAGTCAGTGGTCAAATATATCTTGACTCCCAGGTTACAAAGACCGCAGACCTTCCTTACAGCAAGCTCTGTAATATATATTTAGAGTAAATAGAGTAAATTGTTATATTTTAACAAATTGTTGCAAGTGTAATTATTTTAATACATGGAGATGATTCCAATTATGAGTTGTTGTTTACTAACTAAAACCTCTGAAAATTGCAGTGTAAGCAAAACTAAGCCCACATGTCACCCATGCAAGGTATGTTATGTTAAAATGGATTGTATTTACTCTGGCTTTGCTTGAGAGAAAAGCAAGCCGGTGTGTTCTGAGAGCAGATAAATCCTGGGCGGAGGCCGAGTGGCTGACTGATTCCTCCTGTATGCAGCGATGGGTGGCGTCAGCAGGTTTCACACTGCTGGCCTTTGCATGTTTGCAGCTGGCTTGATGCAGCTGTCAGCCCGTGATTGATGAGTATCATCATTTAAAGTGTAAAAGAAAACGTCTCTGTGAAGGGAGACATGATGAACTGCCGCCTGCTGGCGCTCGCAGAGACACGCTCGGCACTTCCTCCTCCCCTCTCCCTTTTCCCTCTCACTCTCCTCGTTCTACTTCACTGCTCCCCTGTCTATCCCTCTATCCTTTTCTCCTTGTATGCTTCTTTTCCTCTATCTTTTTCTCTTCAGTACAATTTCTCTGAATCTTTCGGTTGCCCATTCCCTGCCTCCTCTTCTTCTCCGTTCCACCTCACTTTCGTCCTGTTCTACCCGCTTCCTGTTTTTCTACTGCCCCCACGATTTCCACATCTGTCCTCCCTCTTTTACTCAGGTTTATTTATCTCATTTTTTTTGTGTCACTCGTCTCTCTGTATGTCTGTGTCCCTCTCTTTTTACTTCCATGCACTCTTCTGCCACTCCTGCCCTCTATATGTCTGTTTGCCTGCTAGAGGGTAAAAGAAGTCCTCAGTTGCAGCCAGCAGCCAGCTCAGTGTAGCCTATTCTGTCTTTAATACTTTTGAGATCATACGAAATGTCAAAATTCATATGGACCCTGTAAGGTGATATATTTAGTACCCGCCTGCTACATACCTCCGCAGTTACCATGACAGTGACATATTAGTTATGCTGTCTTTTGCAACGTGATATCTTTAAATTTGCCACCTTGTTAAGTTTTGATTAATGCGATTCCATTTCAGCAAAGTAATTGGCTTGGTCCTGTTGTGAGTGATACACAGGCGCTGTGCCGGAACAAACGTTGCAACATGGTAATGAGGCAATGAGTTTGTTCTATGGATGCTGGCAAGTGACAGTTATTAATGATTGTTATGATAAACAGACGAGTGCAGATCGGGGGATGAGTTGGGCCAGACTGACAGTTTAAAAATAACGCTCACTGGAAAGTACTAACGAAGTAATACAGTGTTAGGAAAACAATCATGCAGGTTGTCAGAGGAAGAGGTGTAATTACAGAGCTACACTGGCCTGCCTGGGAGGAGCTGGCTTCTAATAGAGCCAGAGGAATATGCACTGACAGAGGAGAGCAGAATGATATACAACTTTAATTGGATCATCTTTTTACCCCCCCCTTTCTTTTTTCTCAGAATACAAAGGAGGTCTGTGCTCACAGCTGTGTTATGATAGGTTTGGTCTCCTGTGAAGACTAGTGACCCTGTGTAAATGGCTGTATGGTACAGGGAACTGCTGTGTTTGTTTGATTTGAACATGGGCTGTATTACTGTTGCTATCCTGGTCTCTGCTCACTATCAAAGCCTGGAAAATGTGTATACAGTGTGCTTAAATGGTGTGAAGTGATATAAACCCAGACCCATTGTAGCCTAGTCTTTATATATCCACAGTATACATTCAGAAAGAGTGTTTGAAAGGAGGAGGGGGGGAGCATTTTCTCTTTCGCTGTTATGGTCATATTTTCAATTTTTTTGTTTAACAGTTTCTGAAAGGAATCTCTCATGATAGCTAGTTACATTAAATAATAAATGCCATATCTCTTTCAAGCTTGAAGCCCACTAACTGCAAGGACAAACCACATTTCTGTCTGTTATTTGCTTTCGCCGATCTTTTTTCTCTTTTCACATTATGAGGTTAGGGCATGTTAAATTTGTCCATCTTCTGTTTTCATGCCTGAACTTCTGGTGACATTTAACCTGTACCAGTGCATAGCTGTCATGAAATACTTGCTTTTGGAATGTGATGATCAGATGACTTTGCCGACCTTTGCGTGAACCTTGTCTGGTGTTGATTTAGTGAGGAGGAGATCAAAGAGGGCCCTCTCAGCTTTTGGCAGTGGGCGGTTGGTGTATGGGCCCCGAGTGTGAACACTACCAGTCCTTAAACAACACCAGTGAACTAATAATGGTTAACAACATTGTTAACAGTGGGTTTTTTTTTCCTTACATTAAACATTTTCACAATTTCTTCATTTTATTTTATTTTTTTAATGCACCCCACTTCGCACAGAGATCGTTCTAAGTCTTTTACTTGACTTTCATTGTTATGTTAAACTGTGGAAATTTATCTTTCCTTAATTACCTTGATGACACCAGTGAACAAGTTGGCCGAAGACAGCATTAAACTCTAATTGTTGACACTGCTGTTTCCCTTTTAAGGTTTATTACCTATGGAAATAGCGTGGAATGGTCTCATGAATTAAAATATTAAGTCAATGTCAGTGTAACCCTTAAAATGGGGGCCACTATCTCTGACTTGCACTCTCTGCCGTCTGTGCTGTGTTGAAATAGTTAAGTATGCTGAATGGAGTTTTTATCCTGGTGTCAACAATGGAAGGAGTGGAGAAAGCCTGTTACCAAACAAGTCAATATTTCATTTTCCCGCTCTCATTCATATCTAGGTCCGGCTGTGGAAATTGATTATGGTGAGATGGTAAGGGAGGCAGCGGCGATTCAGTGTAATTTTCAAATAAACTGAAAAAGAATTGTCATTCTGTAATGGTTTTAGTTGGCAGTAAGTGGCCTAGTTGGAATTTCAGGGCCCTACACTATCCATTATCCAAGTTTTCCAACACCCTGTCAATGTTGACAGGTGGATTATAATTTTTCTATAGCAGAACAATTGAAATGACAGCGGTTTAACAAACTTGGATGGGACAAAGGAGACGGAGGGTTCCAACAGGAAATATGCTGCCAACATTTGTGTGCACTTTGTGTTAGGAAGTGAAAAGTCCTGCTTTCTATCTTACTCAGGAATAAGAGTTTTCCAGATTGTCCAAATATGCACAGAACAGGACTGTTGTTGATGAATGAGTGGTTAAAACTGTTTCTACACAAATTCACCCCCCCCCCCAGTCATACTGGAAACCCCGCAAAAACTTTGACCTAGAAAGAATAATACCAAAAAAAATAAAGTGTAACACAAAATACACTCAGTTTATTGCCCCAAATTTTCAACGTAGAATTATTCAAGCAGCATGATCTTCCCTGTGCTCTTCATATTACAAACAGCTTTTGCACCAAATCAGCGCTCTATTGGCTGAGATCCCATTTCCATGCTGCTTGCTTCTTGGCGCTGTCATGCAGATTCTCTTCACGGTTCCATTCTTTTTCTTTTTGAAGGCTGTGATTCCTGACCATATGGAGCCCATCCCTTTGTCTTCTGCGGTGCTAGCACATCTCGGGCGCTCCTCTGGTCTGCTTGGTGACTGTCAGCCCTGGTAGTCTTTCTGTTTGTTGACGTGTGAAGCTGGGCAGCATACTGTAGGCCTGATGTTGGAACTCACTTACAATTAACTTGAAAAGACACTGACACGGGGCCTTCTGTCTCAACAACTATCGCGGGAGAGGCAGCTGCATGTTATCCCATAGAGTATAAATCAGTTATTACGGTGCCTATTTAAGAGGATATTATACGGATGTTGACCTAACTTTACAAGAATGCGTGAACTTCGAAATATTTTTGTGTGTGTGTGTGAGGAGAACATAGATGATCAACAGGAAGTGAAGGAAACCAAGGTGATGTACAAGCAGCGTGGAGAATGGTAGCGTTTCTCCCAGCTGAAAACTCGCTGTCTCACTGGGCATGTATCAACGCTTTCCTCCACATGGCTTGCCTTCTCTTTAGCGTCCCAGCTTCCCCACGCTCTGCTCTAACTTCTCAACAACTACAGCCCCCGAGCCCCCGTGCCTTCATAATGAGTTTAGTCAGAGTGATTATAACTGTACTATTCTACTGTCAGTGATTATTAGACAAGAAATAAAGTTGAAGACTTTTGTCAGCTATTATTGTAATAGCACTAATAGTATGATTCCTTTGTGACCATCACCTTTATCAGTCATCATAAACCTAATTGTGTGATGCATACAGATAGTGTAACTATTACCGATGCAGTAAGTTTTCCCTTTGACATCATTTTCTGTTGCGCAAATGAGGTGACCTCTTGTCCATGTTGGAGCACCAGACTATTGTTTATCTTTGTGAAGCAAACCAGAGGTCACACATCATCTGTCTCCCAACCCCTGCAGTAGGTTAGTGTCCTTCGAGATGTGGACTTGCAAATCAGATGTGGAGACACAAGAAAGCCGAATGAGCAGGAGTTGCTTTCACTCTGTGGAATGAAGCGACACCTGTCTCTCACACTAGCCAAACTCATGTGTGCTCTGAAGTTAATCCGCCTGTCACATGACAGAGGAGACCACAGGCTGAGAGAGAGAGGGAGAGAGAGAGACCTGCGTGGGATCTACGTATATCTGTGGCAACAATATGATTTGTTACCAAAAGCCTGGACTGCAATTTAAGTGCAGTGGTCATTTTTGTTAGACCTGTAATGACATATGTGGTTAGTGTTGTCATCCATCAACATGTTTTGGATGATGATTATCGCTGCTTTACCGAGGAGTAAGTGCAATGCGATGTGATGCCCATGAATACATGGTATGTGATACATGAAGACTGGTGTAATATGAGTGAAAGGTGGTCACAAAATGTGCTGATATGTTCTGTCTTGGTGGAGACTGTGGTGAGAACATACTGATGTTGAGTGATTTTTCTTTTTTTTGTGATGCAATGGGTCATCTCAGGTTGGTTCCACTTCATTCTCAAATGTTCCTCTGCTGTAGCCATAAGAACATAACATGGTTGATAATAATACTAAATATGATTTTTTTGTTGTTGTTGTTCTTTTTCATGTCTGCCTGTCTTGCTGGATCTGCACTGACTGAATTGGGTGAATTTCTTCAAACTAGGTAAGCTGTGAACATTAAGCTGAATTTAAATCAAGCATGAAATAGCAAAAAATCACATCACACAGAAATAGAATAATTTTGGAAGTCCATAGCTCAACCATCTGGTCGTCTTGTTTACCGTGCGCAGCATCAGCATGTGCTTATTAATCATGCTTACACAAGTGTCTTAATTACTCCCAATGTGCTCCCTCTAGAACCCAGGAGATGACCTTTCTTTCACTGTTCTTTTAAGCCATTAATCATCCATAATCAACACCATCAGAGTCAAGGAGAGGGCCACTCAGAGCTGCCCAACACTGCCCACAGACCTCTGTCATATGCACGTGTGGCTTTTTATTAATGGCCCACACATGAACCAGACACAAACATAATTACATAGATAAACACAAGGTTTCTTAACATCGCAATTTAAATGGGCGTATCAGATTTGCCTACAGGAAAGGTATCGTGATGATATGCCCGCTGATGTATTCATCCTCATGAAGGTCACTTTTCCATTACGGTTCTGGAGTCAATTGTCTGTCATTTTGATGTTCTCTCATATCCTGCATGAAACTGGAGTGTGCCCACGGGCCTAACAAATGCTATTTCACTTATAAATGCGATACTCTGACACTCATGGCAGATGCTGATTCATAGCCGTCACATGGCTGATATGTCTAAGTGCCTGGGACGCACAAGGAAGTGAAAAACTACGGTGTGCAGGGCTTTTAACATTTCAGATCTTGTTTAGCCCTGCCAATGGCAGATTGACAAGTGGAGTTTCTGCTGTAGCAGGTAACTGACATGCCTGGCTTCTCCCCACTGCTGACTGAAAGCTTAATATATCATTTGTCAGTCAAGGATGTGCTTTCATTCAATCATGGCTTGGCATCCACTCAAATGCCAGCTGTGGTTTCGATTTCATGCAAAAGAGAAGTTGAACGCACACTTAGCAGCCATGCAGTGGCTCTAGAGATGTGTTGATTTCGAAAACACTGTTGTCCATTAGACTTCGTTAGACTTGTCTGTCAGTTAACATCCCAAATATGATACACATTGTTAACACAACTAGTCAGTGGAGATCTTTTTCAAATTAAAGGAGTTGTGTTTTTTTCTGAAATACCGGATCATCTTGCATCACTTACATCCTTAAGGACAAAACACCACTTCAAAGTTCTATAATAGTTTTATGACTGGCCACAAATTGCTGTCATAAATTTTTCATTCTTTTTAATTTACTACCATAAATCAAAGCTGCTGTGGGCTCTCTGCTGTAAATGGGATTGCTCCATAGTTTTGGCATGCGGCAATCTGGCTTTGGATCTCTGAAAAACAGACAGCACACGGAAGGTAGTGCATTAATTTAGGCCCATAAATTATGCACTTACTTTTATAATGTCAAACCATAAATAATGTTGATGCATTAGGAACTGCAACACATCACCCATAGAAATTATGCATTTGAGATGAATGGGGACACTGTGATGGATAATAGATCTCAAACAATGTGATCTATTTAAGTTTGTTCCCCAGAGGAAATGATGGTGCAGAATTAAGGATACAAGTTTTAGCAGAGCTGTTTGATATTCATGAAGTGCTACACCTAACTTCAGTTAGGTCAGTTTGCTAATGTTAATGTTGTCTACTATTGCTCACATCCATCCTTAATTTTGCTCTTCAGTTCTCAACTCTCAAGTTGAAGAAGTTTGCTAATACAGAACCCACAGAAACAGTAGCTCTGTTTATAATCTTGAAACTTTTGCAGCTGTATCGCTGGCTCGTCGTGCATCTCTGATGAACGTGCAGTTTTACTGTTGCATGGCGTCAGTGCCAACAGCAATATTGCCTTGGGTTTTCCTACCTACTCCCTCGAGTACCAAATGGATGATTAAGTAAGGGACTTTACGAAGGCTTGTGCAAATGCTTAGTACACTGAACTCCCGAATATTGTGTATTATCTGCCATTAGGCAAGGATAATATTAGCCATTCTTCCTGTAATGGCTTAGGAGAAGAATAATTGAATGTGCTCATGGGCTCTGGTTCAGTGGAGTCACTGTTATACGGCTGTAATTCCTCTTCAAACTCAAAACCATAGGACTGTTGGCCATAGGACCATGAACATATCCAATCCAGTTCTGTGATTTTATGATCTTCAGGATATATTAATTATCTGCAGAGAAGCTTGTTTGGACAGTTCATTCATTTTTGCTTGATTGTATTGACAGGCCTTTCTTAAGCAGTCAAGGCAAATGCCATCATCAATACTGCGGTATTGGTTTGCATTATCACGATCATGTGTGTGAAAATGGCCACAGAGACTAAAGGGAAGCAGGATCACAGTCCCTTTGTAACACTGAAAGGTCAATTTGATGATCTAATAGATAAAAAAAAAAATACATATATAGTCAAAACTGCTTTGTTGTCCCGTTGGATAATTAAAATAAGATCATTTAAAAATGTCCTATACCCTAAATGCTAATTTGATTGGAGGTTTTATCTGCAACTATTTATTTATGTACTCCACAAACATATAATGATGACAAATGGCTTTTTAACAAGTCTGTTGTGATGTTTTAGTGGATTTTCAAAAAAATGTGATCCCATTTTGTTATGTGGAGGGATGCAAGCCTACACAATGCCTGCAGAATAGGACAAAGGCTTTTGTCAAATTAAAGCACTGCCAGAAGCATAAGATGACTGTATTCTAATAAATGTTCAGTCGTTGAATTTGATCCCAGACAGTGGCATATGCATCAGACAAAGCCCTTACTTCTGTGGCGAATGTAAATCATCCTGATGTGGTTTGTGTGGTCTTCTGTACACTTTAAATAGAGGGAGATGCCACATCAGCTGCACACTGAGTGTTATGGACCATAGCGAAGTAATTAAACAGCGCACCATGTGCAAAATGCTGTGGCGAAATAATCAAAAGATGTTTGCAGTGAATTGCTCATGTATTTTTACCTTGTTGATGTTAAATGCCTCGACACTGACCTCACCGTTTGAGATCTGAGAACTCTGGGGATACAGAGGGGAGACGTGTGTTTTGTTTTGTTTTTTTCCCTTTTTCATGTTTCAAACAAGAGACAACACCCAGTTTTCAGCAAGTATTCCTAGTTCACCCCATTTTCCTCCCTGGGATAATAAACTGTGACACTGACAGTAAATATCTCTGTGTTTCATTACCCTCTGTTTGCCATCATAAATCCTTCCAAAGGAGAAACCATTCCCCAAACTAGCCAGGCAGGTAGATCTAGTGCGTTCTTGCATGTGTGATTGGCAAGGGGTGTTTGTTCACATGCATTTCTTTGATATGTCTGGTTTTCTTTTCTGACCTCCCTTGTGAAGGCCTGAAGTGTTTGAAGTCTTGGCGCGCACACACACACATACAGACATACATCCGCACACACACATACACACACAGCATGCCCCAATGAAATTTCCATCATAAAATTAGGATAGACTTCTCTGTGTTTGGAACAGCAGCTCCTGCAGTGGACAGATCGGACATATGACTTATGAAGTGTTCGGCACGTGTCTTAGAGCAGCATATTATAAAACCTTTGTTATGACTTTGTTATTATGAAGACGGAAGGCAGTTTGTTGTAGTGGGCACTATAAGAGTACAGTATATCCATTGCTTCACCCCATTGCTGCCCTTGCCACAAAGTCAACAGACTTCAGGGCTGTAGTCAGCGTCCCTGCCCCCTTGATTTAAGACTGCACTTACCAGAACCCAACAAGGCTGTTGGTCCTATCTTTCTCTGAGAGCTGTCACTCTTGTGTGTAATTTGCCCTGCTGAAGGGAAAAAAAACCCCATCTCAAACCGTGAATAATGAAAGGTTGTTAGCTTTTGAGACAGAACAAGCAAAGCGAAACACAAAACACTCCAGCAAAAGAACTGTAATTACCCACAAGCCTGTGAGTGCACTCTTAGAGGGATTGTTATTGTGTGTGAATGACCTTTCATGTCTTTGGCATGCTGCTTTGTGGCTCTGAGACTGTTGCAGTTTCATGTCATCTAGTGTGTAGAAGTAGGAAATAAATATGTTGTTTATGGAAGCTTTCATAGCAGATGGCTTTTAATAAGTAACTTTATCCTCTTTCTTTGACAAAAACAATCTTATCTTACTTTTAAATCATTCTTTCAACTTTAGATGGAACTACTGTTGTCAGGAGCTTGATTTTACATTGACTTGGTACTCCATGTGACTCAATTGGCTTGTGACTTCAATGAGGACAGTCAGGTCATTCGCTTTTCACTGCATCGACTTGCTAGTGAGTTTAACATACAGCTTTGCCTTTACGAAATGTACCCTCGTGGACCACCCATAGGAAGATGGATCAGTGGGAGATGTCTGTGTCACAAACCCCCGGCCCTCCCTCAGCCTGTTCACGTCTTTAGAAGTCCCTCTCAGACAGCAACAAATGGACAGATTACACAGTGACTATGGGATGACAGATAACGCAGAGCAAGCAGAACTCTGGTGCGGGAACCTCCTGTTCCAGGCCTCCCTGCCACAGCCTGACTTTTTTAAGATTTATTCCATCAGTCAAGTAATTAACATGATTTATGGTGCTGGGGTGACTGTTAGTGAGACAACAAAGGGGTCGGGCGGTTCCTCCCCCAAGGAGATGCTATCAGGTGTTTTCTGCTGTGCTTGCAATGCAGTCAGCATGCAGCTGTAAATCCAGCCATTCTGCATTGAAGAGAGATGACCCCCCCATCCCCCCCACCCACACACACCCCTCCTTCTCCCTTCCCCTTCCTCTTTTCTCCCTCTAGTCCTCTCCCCCTTCCTACTCACTACAGGAGGTCACAAGTTCACAGCTCGGCCTTAACTGTTAAAACCTGGGGGCTGAACTTGTGACCTCACCTAGTGTAAAAGGGAGCATAGTGAATAGTGTTTATAAGGGCTGCCATTCGGAGGCCAAAGGGGTTTAGCGAAGGGGTAGGGTGATGCAGTAGCTGGGGCAAGACCCACTCCTTTGGCCAACTTACCTCAGACACAGAAAGCTTTAATAAGAATGAAGTCAGTAAAGACTGCCCCTTAAAGCCAAGGGAAAGTAAGGCAGTAAGATAGATCTCTTTGACTGACGTCTCTATCAGCACTTTTTTTTTTGGGGGGGGGTAACACAGATCAAATTAGCTGGAAGACAAGATCACTCACACAGAGATGTGCTCTGGCATTTTGTAGTATTCCAGTGAGGGTTAAATATGAGACTTCATCTCGAACAGTGTAACAAAACTAAGTTTAATTTAACACCTGAAGTTTTCCGGTGCGACGTCTCAGTGGCACAATGGATATTGCCTTGAAGCATTAGCATAGTAACTGTCAGAAAACAAACATTCATTTGCAATCTTTTCTTATTCATCTGTCAACTAAAATCTGCCAAACACTCATACATGCTTTTCACAAGAGTGCCAGTTACCCGCGTACTTGTCGCTCGCAGGCAAAAACAAATCCATAAGAAGTGCTTGGCTTAGCCCTGTTTACACACACACTGCTTTTCCTGTAACCTCTATAAAAACAAAGCATGGTTTCTCTAGGCTGCCTGTTTCCCCGTTAAAACAAGAGGGGGGGAAATTAAATGCCTACAAGCAGATTTTATGATCTGATAAAAGATGGCATTTACTGTTGACTGATTCATGATCTGCCAAAGTTTGAGTGAATTGTAGTACAGGATCAGCTCCTTGGCAACACAACAGACTTGTTGAGAGAGCTTTCATCTCAGCGAATTTTGCCTTTCTATTGTACGTTCCAATAAAAGAGCCGTTTAAAGAAAAGTAGCTGAATGTTGCAGAAGAAACACCTTTTTGGGGCTTATGGTCTTCGTAGATCTTGTTAATGGTGTCTGTGCTCATTACTTAATACATGTGGTATTCTGGTTTACACAGGACATTAGGCCTGGCAGACCGAGAGGCATAGCCATCTCTATTAGCTACTAAGTGACTAGCATGTGGTAAAACAAAGCTTGAGTGATTTATCTCAGCCCGCACAAATATTAGTTCAGCTAAGCCAGTATTGCTCCGGCTCTAATCATAAGGGGTAATCACTCCTGTATATGACAGCCCAAAGATCTCATAGAATAGTGTTTACATTCACTTCTTTGACTCCTAACATCCACTCGTGCTAACAAAATAAGCCTGGTTGACTGGTGAGGAATTGGGCCTTGCTAGCAAACGCAAACCTGTGTGACAAGAGTGTTTGTTACGGAAGGATTTATGGCTTCTTGGAGCTTTGTTAATTGCCCATTGTGCTCCTGCTCTATTGATGTGTTTCTCCTAATAATATGTTAGGAAGATATTCCCTTTACTGTGTCCTGTTCCCGGGGATGCACTATGCACCTAAAGTAGCTTTTTAAGCTTAAAGGGAGAACTATCAGATGCATGTTTGTGAACTCAGACCCAAATTATTCCAAATGGATTCTTTTGTGTTTTTTCTTCACATTCTGCTCCTGTGAAACCTTGAAATATCTCAATTTTCACACTACAGCGGCAATAGTTTGTATAATTTCATCTTTGAAATATTCAGCATTTACAGACTCTTTTGTTTCTGCACAAACTTCATTAGTAAAACTATAACAGTTAAATTGTAATATAGGCTTTACAGCGTTCAGTCCAAAGGTTTCAAGATTGTTCGAATTGCTCATCTTTTTTCGTCTGCGGTCTTGTAGTTTGACTAACCTCAAAAAAAGAAAAAAAGTTTGTCCCTCATAGTTCATAATGGACAGAAAGAGTTGAGAAAAAAAATTGTCACTTATTCAACGATACTTTTTCTCCCTTTTCAGCTGTGGTCATATATTCAAAAACATTTTTTATTAGAATAGAAAGTCTTATTTTGTTGTCACTAGGAATATGTCCTGGAGTTGTATTGCATTCTTCCTGTTGTTGATCTTATTTTTGTCAACCTCTTTTTGCTTCAAAATCATTTGAATTTCTGACTTGGTTTGAGGTTGCCTTTGGTCAGTTCTTGGTTGACATGTATCGACAGGCTATTATGAATATATCAGAAATGGGAGAAAACATGCTGTAGTTTTAAGATGCAGCAGAGATGCCCGAGCTTGGAGTTTGGTTTGTCCACGTATACTTGCCAACGGACAGCATGGTGTCAACAACAGGATCTCTGTCTGTGCAGATCAAAGAGCATGTGTGGCAGGGGGGCAAAAACTTCCACCTTCTTCTTTTTAATCTTATCCTCACCTCCTCCCATTCTAGCATACCTAATTGCAGGAACACTAAGGTGAAGGAAGCCTTCTCTTTTGCATTCTTTGTTGTTTCTCCTTTGTGCGTGTTTCACTCCTCCCCCCTATGCCCTTTGCTGGCCCAGTGAACTCTGTGCGCACTTTGACCCCTCAGTGAGCACTTCTCAGGCATTTCGGCCTATTTTCTTTACATGTATATGGAACCTGTCCCTCACCTCTTGACGAACCGTGACGCAGCTGTTTGACCCTTCATTCATTCACTCATTGTCCTCTTCCCTCCCAGGTCATGGAGTTTTAGAACTCGGAGCAAAGAGCTAAACTTGGGAAGCGGTCAGCCAAAGTTCTAAGAGTCAGGAAGTCCTGACCACATGTGACCACAGCTGAGTGCATTGGTGTGATGATTGTCCTGACAATCTGTAAAGGTAGTGCTGTTGAGAGTGTGAACAAACATCTCATTTATGTTATTTCCTATTTATTATAAACAAATGAGGGACTTTAATACTTAGTAGTGTTTTTGTTTGCAGACCACTTGACTAAGGGCTATTATAAAGGCCTCTGTGATAAGCAGAAGAAATCAGTCAGAAACGGCATTGAATGAAACAATACAATGTTCATTAAAATTGGGCGTGCATTCATTAAACCCCACAGCATATTCCCAAATGCCTGAATACAGCACACAGTGAACAAGAGGAACATGTCATGTTCTAGCAGTTTGAATAATAGTCTATTTATGGACTATTAACTAGATCTGAACAGACTTAATGTCACTGAAAGTCATAACAATGAGATACTGTAGATTTTGCTTTCCTTGGACACATTTAAATCAAGGATGTATTTCTGGGAGAGATTTAAATTTCTTTATTCAAGCCAGTGTGTGTGCTGATATAATTTTCTATAATCACACCCTATTATGTTTTGTTTCTTTGCTTGTGTGTTTCTGTCAGTGCAATATGTGCACTTAAGCATGTCTTTTGATGCATTCATGCATGTGTATAAGTGCATGCAGAGATTTGTGTATACAGTGTGTGTGTATGTCTTTGTTGTGAGAGGGGGTGTTTTCTACATGTGTGTGTCCCTCTCTGTGTGTCTCTGGGATTAGCGGTGCTTAAATGACAGGGTTTGATCAATGGTGTCAGGCTCTGCCCTTGGTTCGTTTGCTTTTTGCTCATCATTACTAACATGGGTTGAAATATCTGGGTAACAAAAATTGATATAATGACGGAGTATGCCTTATTATCTTCAAGCTACATCAGATTGGCAAACTTCTGAGGGAAAGCAAAATGTCTGGGAAATATTATGAGTCATTTATCAAGTCCCTCTCATTAGCATATTGCCTACAGAAGCACTTGTAGAAAATAAATAAATAAATAAAAGTGGCCGATTGGGAGTCGGTTCCATTTTTCTTTTCGCTGAAATAGCTTCTCTGGGAGGCCTTTATGACCTTGACTTTACTCTGGCCTACGCTATTGACAGTGCAAATACTACCACTTAAAAAGCCAGAGATCTAGGAATCACCATAGGTGATGAGCAAAAATATTGCATGCATGTGGCCGATTAAATGAATCCTGATGTGTCAGTCTTACTGCTCCAATGTCGATGTGCCCATTTGTGATTTGTTGAGTACGTTTATGATCAGTCGTGAATGCCCTTAGTGGTACAACAATAGTGACAGAGCCACATTAATTAGGAGGTGACTGCATACTCCATTTTTCCTTGTCACATTAAGCTTGGTCCCAGGTGTACTGTGACAGAGAAGGAGAGGTGGTGGAGATCAGATGAGGTGCACCCAGCCCTGCATCCAGCAAACCGAAATAATGAGTTTCCTTCCCCCTTTAGCCACTGTATGCACCATGATATACAACTCGCAATTAAGCATGGCTTGGTGATCCAGTGATTAATGTCTCTTGTGGCGGTTGTGAAGGGACCGGGACTCAGTGTGAGACTGGGGGACTGGCTAAGACTTTATATTCCTATCATGGTCATACCTCTCTCTCTCTCTCTCTCTCTCTCTCTTTCTCCCTGCCTCTTTCCTGCGCTCTTCTTCCCTCTCAACTATTCTCCATTACAGGGAAGATGGAGAGGACCATTTGCAATTCAGTAACCTTTATGACAGTGCACTCTTTAATCAGAGGCCCCTATTTCCTTTGAAGACAAACACACACGTACATGTACTTGCATATACACACGCACGCACTGCACGCACTGCCACACGCATACACATCAAGAGGCCCAATGAAATATCCAAGCTGAGTGAGCCGGTGAAAGTGATGCATCTGATTTACAATACCCGGCTGCAGTTTCATTTGTTGTTGTAGAAGGCTTTTAATTTTTATGGCAGGACAGCACTAAGTAAATTGTGTCTCGTTTAAGAGAGAAGTCTTGTCTTTAAAGGGGTAGTAGAGGGAGGTTGTAAACAATCTACTGAGTATTCTACTGTGACCAATCTCTTTTCAAGAAAGGGAAATAAAGTAACATTTATGTCACTGGCAAATAGTTACTTTTTAGTCCAGTGTAAAATTTAGCAGTGTATTGTTAAATGTCCGCTAACTCTACTAACTCTCAGTTGGAGTATTTTTACTTGTAGATTTATATCATACTCGGTCAACTCTCATAACAGCCTCTGTACAGAGGCCATTTTCTTTCTTGTACCTGTATTTTCACTTCCTGATTATTTTCTTCATTGTCAAAATGTACTTTTTAATTAAATTCACATCTACATCGCCAGTCACAATAATACCAATAGGAGTGTAGCTCCTCACTAGCTGCTGTGGATTATAATGCAATGGTAAACTGGTCAAGCCTTAAATGGCCGAGGCTGTTTGCGGGTATTTCACTGGTCTTGGTTTGTGATGAAGGCTTTTGATTTGCTTTATCCTCCAGAGCCCTATCCAACTAAATGAGCGACACTCATCCTGCAGAGCACAGGGGCAATTTGCCCCCCCCCATCTTTCTCGCTTTCTTGTCCCCTCCTACTTCCACTTTCTCTCCCCCTCTTTACTGGATCATTTCCCCTCACACCCAGATAGACTTTGTAGTGGCAGCTTCATTTTCCTAGCCTGCCGCTTTCTCTCCCTTTCCTTTTTTTTTTTTTTTTTTTTTTTTTACCTCTCACCCCAACTTTCATAAGCTCAGTAAAGCATGGCCTTCAATTCCCTTGTTCTAGTGTTTTCACTTAAGATCAGGAGTGATGAGCAAAAGGTTTCTGGCTCAATCCTTGAGCAAAGGCCCGGCATGACAGGGATTATTATTTATTTGTCATCTTGGATGTAATAAGCTGTAGGTACAGACTGGAGAGCTAGTGATTTATTGCTCTGTCGAGCACCAGTAGCAGTCCGGCCGCTGGGGCGTGCAGGATGAATACCGGCCTGTCACTCCCGTCCATCCGTCTCCTTGCGCCTGCCGCCTTCACAACACCGCCCCATTTCATGCCAGAATACATAAACAATCTTTCATTACTCCTAAGTCTTTTTTTTCAGATTTGCTCTTCACAGGACACAAAGTTTGAATTTATTCATGGATTTCTCTTTCTTCTTTTTCTTTTTATCTCCTTCCCTCTGTTAAAATTTAGGCGCTATCTTCCACATACAGGGCTTTTTAACTTTCAAAATCCCACGCCCCTGCAGATTCTGCCCTCCTCCTCTGGTTTCATTGTCATTTCCGATCTTGTTGGCCAAGACTCAATTTTTCTTCTCAAAACTGCTTATGAGAAGAACAGCTACACCCACTTCCAGTTCAACTTTTTAGAATGGATTACTCTAAGATTGGAAGATTGTTGAGCAAGGGGTGATCGGACATGAATATGTTGGTGTGCTGTCAGCGCCACATCCTTCCAGTGCATTAGTGTCAGTCTCCATGCTGTACTAAAGCATGAAATGAGTGATGAAATATCAAATGGCCTAACTTCACTCCCCCACCCTACCAACCCTGTGCTCCAGAGCAGAAGACATAATATCGACCCCCAGTCCATTTAGACAGGAATTTAATATTTTTCAGCTAAACCAATCACGCATGGTTAGCGCTCAGTGTAATCCAATCACATTCCGTCATAAATGTCCCTCTTGTGAGGCTATTCACAGACTTGATAAACTGGTAGGAATCAAGATGTTGAAAAACATGGCCTTAATAGATTGTCTTGGCTTCCTTAGAGCAGCTTGTCCCACTCCTTTCTGTCGATACACATTTTCATTTCTCCACCCCTAACTCCTCTCTTCAGGCGCAGATTGGCTAAAGTAGAGCTGACTTTGTAAATAGGACTCTCATTTACTGGGGCTTTTATCTGCAAGCTCGACTGGGCGAGGTCTCAAAGAGGATGCTTTGCCCACATAACAGAGACAGAGGAAGAAGGAAGATAATTATGAGACATTTATTTTGGTGAGCTGATTAATAGCAGGACCTGTGTTCAGTGGCTGTGAAAGCCATGAGTGTGATGGTGTGGCTTTCTGTGTCCTCTGAAAGACTCTGGACACACTATTCACAATGACACAGACAGCTTATTACAGCCATGGAGAGAGAGAGAGTGAGAGAGAGATAGAGAGGGAGTATGTGTGTGCAGGGCCAACTCTGTTAACAGTACACTGAATAGTGAACATTTGTTAGAGGACATAGGTGGTGATGCCTCACACAGGCAGTGAACTGAGAATACTCATTTGGTTCCTGAATAAAGCCTTGACAGCTACCATTTATATTTGGCTCGTTGTATGCTGTCCAGCCGATTAATAACAGTTTATTGCTGTCTAATTAGTGTTGGCTGATTGCAAACTGCATCAGAAGTGAGAGAGATACTTGCTCGCTTTGGTTAAGTGTGTGCAGCATTTGGAGGCAAATTTACAAAGGCAAAAATCAGCAGAATATGTTGTTTGTGAAAGTGAGTAATAATTCTCTACAGTCAGAGGGGCAATTTACGATAAACACAATGTTGAATCTTCCAACCATAACTGATACTTATTTTCATCTGACCTTTTTGTTCCTTCACATTATTCGTGTTTTGCAGATACACCCAGTGTCATTCAAAATATGCCGTCATCTGTATGCTACTAGCAATCTCACCACAAACTTGTGCTGTATTTTTCCTTTTATCAGCCATTGCAGCATCATCAGCGCTGCACGATTCTGCCTTTGAAGTTGCACGGATGTTTGGAAGATCACTTCTCTCGGTGCTCAGCCTGTGATGATGCTGGATTCATTAACAGTAACAACCTGTTCGCCAAAATTAGGCTTAGATGTTTGTATGAATTACACCCACATGTGTCGACTTTACGAGTTAAGTCCTAAACTTCATAGCTGGCTGTGCTTTGCAGTGCGGTTGGTTGTATTTCCCTACAGAGCTTGTTTGATTGTGTCATTGAACATAGCTACAGTGAAATATAAAGTCACTTTCCTCCTGTGAGATTGAGCCAAACTCTGGGATCCAAATCTGGACCGATTCAAACATGCTGATTTTGATAGATTTGTAGTAGTTGTATAAAGATTAGTTTCCAGTCGTTTGTTTGTTTGTGTCATGTACTGAAGCTGTCAAATATGCCCACTAAGCTTTTGAAACAACACTGGAACAGTAACAGCAGCACATACAGCAGCCAGCAATTTCAGTTAATTACACATCAGCGAGTATTTCGAGATTTGCTTTGTGAAGGAAGTGGTGGTTTCGCCTCTGTTTCCAAGTGCAACGGTTGTTTTTCATCATCATTTGGAATTTTGAAGTTTAAACGGTTTTATTATTGAACACCATACAGTTTATTCACATTTTTGAATGTAGGCTAAGACAACTGTTCAGATGAGGAAAAAAAACCAAAACATTGTATCGGCATAGCTTCGTTACAGAACCTGGAAAAAAGCAAAAAATGATAATTATGTTCCTGTTTATTAATGATTCTCCTGCTCTCTGTTTTATTGAACCTTTCTGTTTGCGCTGGTGCTGGTGATGGAGTGTGAGCAGCCTCTACTCAGCTGTGGCTCAGTTAGACTGAGTGGTTAGGTCAGTGAGGCCCCACAGCTCTGCTCGGCCTCCAAACCACCACTGACATGCAGCTGATCAAGGATTAATTAAGGAGACATTTTCTCCCTGTGATTTCTATCGATGCACAGAGAAGAAAACAAAACAAAAAAAACAGAAACTAGGCTACTTTCCTACTCAACTGCAGGACAATTGAGTATACAATAGTATTACACCAGCTGCCAGTAGTCTTTTGAACAATATATTTCTCCTAAGTTCTTTTGTCTGCTTCTAGATTACCCTAAAACTTAGTCTATTGAGAACCTTTTCCTTGATTTCCCCATCCTCTTCTCTTGTGTTTTCAGTTTTTTGACTCCCCTCCCGGTTTATTCACCATCTTTCTCAAGTTCTACTTCATTCTTTTTCCTCCTTCTCCTCCTCCTCCTCCTCCCTCTGTCACTCATTCAGCACCTGCTTCCCTCCAATTCCTCTTTGCCAGTTGCCTGTCTTAGCTGTCTGAGTAGAGGTGAGTGGTCTAGGTAGGGTGGGGCGCAGCATTAGTGTTTCTGCTTGCCTGTGCAATAGAAGAGGACGCACGTCAGGGCCTCTGTCAGCAGATCAGTGCCGATGCAGATGGCAGGTGAAAAGCTCTCCAGTGATGGTGGAGACAGGGCTGCCCACTACTTGTTTCTCCCCTGTCCCCTTCAAAGCTGCCTCTTGCTTTATTGCATACACCCCACTTTCACTCTTTCGACCCCCCCCCCCCCCCCCAGCCCTTTCTCCTTTGTTATTGCAGCAGTAAGGATGGAGTGGGCTCTGACAAAGTGCCGGGATTGATAGATAGACAGAGCTGGAGACTGGATGAGAGGATGGATGAGGGCAGAGGAGGGAGTTTAACACAAGCAAACACAGAGAGACAGAGAGGAACGACTTGTTCGGCTATGCAGCCACTCACAGCCCCACAGCAATTTAGCCCTCCACTAACCCAGTGCCAGCAGACTCTCAGCCCCGCTACCTGTTCAGTCACGGTGCATATGAACAACTGTGACAGCAAGCAGAGGCTAAAGGAATTTAGTGCCCACAAAGAACAACACTGCTGCATGCATTTGAAGCATAAAATTGCACTGTGCACTCATAGAAAAACAACCCATCTTTACAATCTTATGAAAACTTGATTTATTTGACCCATTGTTTCCAGAGGACACATAAAATGAAATATTTTATATTTATTCACTCCAAACATACCACATGTATAATTTAACGGAATTGAATAGATATTTGATATTTGCACTGTGGGTTTTATTATTGAATAACACCAAGCTAAAATTTGAATTAGCTTTTTTTGTGTGTGTGTGTATGTGTAAGACTCACCCAAATTTACCTGCTGGTGGGTGTACTGCAAATGTGCAGGAGTTTTCAGCCATTTTTCACAGCCCCTGCATACCTAACCATCCTTGGAGGAGAAAGATGGGGGAGAGGTTCTAGTAACTGTGTTCTTATTACGAAAGCCTTCCTCTGCATCTTGGGTGGGGCAACCTGTGTCTGTGCGTCCGTGCGTGTGTGCATGCGTCCTCTCATTACGTCCCTACCTCGTCTGCATTACTTGTCAGTGGCGTTGGAGTGCCCCACTCAGATTAAGACTAATGCCGATAGCCCCAGGAACTGCGATTAGAATCACACTCATTACTCAGGGCCCGGTGACGGAAGCAATTTAAAGCCCTCGTCTTTACAGTACAAGAGGCAGGGCAGGCCCCCACTGTCAAAGGAGGTGAGACACTACCCTCTGCACAAAAACACACACGCACATACACACATAGCAATACAGCTGCATAACTCCCTCTTCCTGTTCTCCAAGGACACCTGAAGGCCAGGCCCCTCAGTGACTTAATTGGCTGATTCTCTTTCCTCGTAGCTTTTAATTGATTTAACCTGAGAAGAAAAGAGATTGGGGCACTCCACCGTTTGTATGTTGCTTCAGTATCTAAAAAACACACGGACACACAACGTTGTCAGGTCTGTCTTTGTGGTGTGCCGTACAGAGGGGAGCACGATAATGTTGAGTAAGGAGAAGTGTGTGTGAGAGGTGCTTTCACGCTTCCACAGACCCTAACAAAGATTAGTCGGTCAATATATGTCAGTCGCATGTCATTGAGACTGAGTGAGTGTGCATCTGTGTGTGTGTGTGTGTGTGTGTTAGTTGCTTGTGTAGGTTGCTGTCTCCATTGAAAGGACTGCTGGCTATATGTGGGCACATCTGTGTGAGCTTTTGAAAGCCCATGGGTGTGTCTGTGCAAGTCTGTACATGCTTTTCTCTGTTCCCCTGTGTGTGTGTGTGTATGTGTGTGTGTGTGTGTGTGTGTGTGTGTGTGTGTGTGTGTGTGTGTGTGTGTGTGTTTGTGTGTGCGTGTTTGTGACTCACCACCACAGTAAGGTTACAGCTGCTTTGAGTCCCTCTTTCACAGTTGTCCAGAAGAAAGCCAGTCAGGGCCAGCTCTCGGGTGGCTGTCACTCAATAATGAATGATGGTCCCATCAATTAGCACCTGTCACCATGGCAACTCTATCACTGTAATGACAACACTGCTCTCACTGGAGGAGAGAAGGGACAGTTTATGTTCTTGACTTTATTGCTTCTATACACACCCGCATATATAAATTTAGTTTATAGTAGTAGTAGTTATTGTGAAAGATAAGATTTAGTTATCCTTTAAGTCTCCCTTATGTTGATTGCTTTTATCTATTTTATTAAATATTACTTAAATAAGCCAATATGTGCTTATTTGATGTCAATCAGGACTTATTAGTTTATGAAAGATGCTGTTGAACCCAAGAGCTCTTAATAGCAGCATATGATTTGCCCCTCTTAATGTGACTCTTATGTGTAAAATTTGAACTGAACAATGATGTTTAGTTTGACTGACAGTACTTGATTTGGTTCGAATCTCACACCAAAGTTTTTTTTTTTAAATATATATTACTCTTTTCAGATGATATAACTGCTTATTGTCAAGCCTAACCAATAATTTCATTGTATTATCCTTCAAACTGAAGTTTTATATAGCTGTTGTTAACATGGATGAGTTACCATGTTTACCTGCCATGTTGTTTTACAGCCATAGTAAGAGTTTTCTACCACCCAGCATACTGAGCACAAATGACACCTGCTGTATGCTCCCTCCCTGTTTGAATAGAGAATGGCATTGACTGATTGATCTTGTAATTCTCACTGTGAAGTAATGTTTTACAGCATGCGCAAAGACAGATCTGTATGGCCCTCCCTACTGAGCTGCTTTCCTCTGTATGGATCTGCCGAGTGCTGGGGACTGGTTAAATGCTGTCAATCATTGATTTTTCCCTCTGACAGTAGAGTGATGGCTGTGGTGATTGAAGGAGTCAGGGTTTTGTCTTTCTCCCCTGTGCTGCAAGGACTTTAAGCGAGAAAACCTCACACCTTCTAAGCCAGCCCATAACTTCCCTCCTCCTCCTCTTTTCTCTACTTTCCGACTCCCCCTTTCTCTCCCTCTTTTAACAAATGGGCATCAACAGGCCATGAAATAATCAATGCTGATGATCCATCTTGGAGCCTGTCGATATGTTAATGAGCACGCCTCATCGTTATTGCTGCCGGGTCATAAATCACTGCCTCTTACCAGAATGCACAGCAGCTGGTGCAGCAAACCCCAGGCCAGGAATAAAACACTGTCTTTTAACGATTAATGTCCAAACATTCTGCTGCCCTGTGCCTTGATTGTTTTCAGATGCCAAAAAAGTAGGACGGATTGTAAATCAATAAAACAATAAGACAAAGTGTTTTAATAAAAGGAGAGGTTGCGAGTAAATCATTGCAGTGCTCCATTTAGCACTGCTTCCTGGGTAAGGAATAATTGGATACCTGGTACCCAGAAGTCATTTTTAAGGTTATAAATGCCCGTGTCGGCTAGTAGTGAGAAGCAGGCTAGCTTGCAGCCGTACATTTTTCAAAGCGGCTTTTTTTTAGGGACCCAAGCAAAGCAGAGGGAGGGTTTAGTGGCTATTTGTTTCACAATGAGAAATGAAAAGATAACATGTTTGCATTGAGCACACTGTAAATCATTATGATGAGATGTTGGGAAGAGAAGCTTTATTATTTCCTTATTTCCCCTGCTTGAAATCTTATCCTTTATCCCAATATATTGAATACAGCTCCCACATATAAGCACAATGTTCATTATGTCTCCTCTATGCAATATGTACATTGTTGTGTAGACCACAATTCACAATTCTGTCACCAAATTGTCTGTAACTAACAATCAATGTTAGACTGGTTGGTGCTCTTATTGTTGTAGTGTAGTCATAGTATGGTGTGTTGCAATGAAATGGAACCTAATAACGTTGTGGTTTACGAGCAGGTTTTTTCATAACCTCTGTGGTACAACTGTATAGTTAATAAAGAACAGGTTCATCTCTATAGCAAAGCACGCAAACAGGTTATTGTGTTCAGGCTATTTACAGTCCTCTATACTGCACACCTGGGATGGCTTATGTGGGTCAAAGGTATATTGAGTGTGTGCTAGATCTGCAAGTTAATAGTAAATTCTACAAATCTATAATATTGAATAACTAGTGTTAATGATGTGGGGCTTTGGCTGTATGGTTACAAAACTTAAATTGAAAATTACTTTGGATAGCTAGCATAATTAAAAGTTTTTGTGGCTCTTTATTGTGCGCTCCAATTTTTTTGTAGTTGAATGCAGGCAGCTGGGATTGGTTTAACTTATTTTTCTTTATCAAGTCATCCTAAGTTTGTGAGTGTTCCTTAGTCCAAGTGCAGTTGGGTATCCAACAAAGAAGTGTCTTGGTTCCATCTGTTTTCATTTTACATGATCTTTTGGCTTTTATGGTTTTGGTTATTTGGTTTGGTAATGTTTTTCATGTGATAGCAAATAATAATGCATCATTTTCATTATGCATGTATATAGTACATATACAGTTCGTTGATTGTGTTTTGCCAGGCAAACCTTTAGTCTTCCTATGAAAACAAGTTACTTATTCATATTTTCTAGAGATGCATTGGTCAGCTTCATGTAATCATAATCAGAAAACATTAACCTCAACTTTATGTCAGGATTGATTATATAGCATTAAGGCAACTATGTCGGTTCAAATCAAAGTGTATCACTTTGGAATAACACCCTTGTTTAGATTTAATATTGCTATTAACTGTGGTACCAGTCTTGTGACCTTGTGTTCAATGATTCAGTCAAGCTTCTAGATTGCAGTCTAACCTCTATGTATGTCTCTGCTGGACCTCTTGGAGCTGAACAGTTTTATGTTCTAGCCCTTGGACTTCCTGCAGATGAGGAATCATAAAACCAAGCATTTATAGCAATGTTAGCAACTGGAATACTATCTACATGAGAGTAGTGCCTTCTTATACACTTGTCCTCACAATGTCAGTATTAGTAGTTGGCCACTGTGCCCCCAGAGAAACACTTTATTTGATGAAACCTCGCATGCATAACATAGGGGGGCACCATTTTTATATTTTTTGCACACATTGGAAACAAGATGGTTTTCAAAATTTCTTATTTTAGATGAATGTAAATGAGTTGGATGTCATTTTGGGAGACAAAAAAGATTGTTAGGACAAAATAAATGTGGACCATGACAGGTGTTTTGTTTTTCCAGCTTGTAAATTTGCCCCCCCCCCCCCCCCCCCCCCCCCCTATTGTACTCTGGTACAGAGGGGAAACATGGCCATATTTGTGCACTCTGTTTTTATTCTACCTTGCATACTTACTAATACACCAGAACCCAACTGTAGTCAAGGATCCCCTCTTTGGTTTATAGAACCAGATAGCATGTGTGCGCATTGGACATCCCAATTTATTTACAGGAACTGAATTTAGTTCAGACTCTGACAGCTTGAATTCCTTTGGTCTCTGTGGGGCCTAAATCATGCTTGCGATATAGTGCAGCTCTGCATTTTTTCTCCCTCAGTGCTAAGTATTATAATGATGAATCTGCTACTCTGGCTTATGCCAGCTCTAGGCGGACATAACAGCAGTTGTTTAAGTTTTCCAAAATAAATAGAGAATATTTCAATGGAGACAGATAGCAGAGAGGAGCCTGGGAAATGGCATAGTTTGACTTGTGGAAGTTGCCTTTCTACATTGTTTTTGTTGCCAAGATAAGGAACATTAACTCCAGATGTCAGAGAAAGTAAATAATATATCAGTCGGCTGCAATAAATGCCATGTGCCGAAGAATCAAATGGAGATTTTTATTCCTTATAACTGCCATCTATCAATATCTCCGTTCTTTCACAAATCTTCATTGTCCATATCCACATTCATGTAACCAACCATCCATATCCAATATTATCTGTGTTCCTCTTGGTTTTCAGATCACATCTGTTTGTCTCATCATCTCAGAACAGATGGGCCCTGTGCATCTGGTTATTACTGTAAATTTATCGCCGGAGAACGTACAATTTTTTTAGACAGAGTTGCCATTTATAAGTTAAAGGGAGGACGCTTTGCCATTAGCGGCCCATCCTGGATATTCATTATTGGTTAGGGAGTTGTGTTCTTGTGGGGAGAAGTGCATCATGCAAGAGTTTTACTTACGTCGCTGCTGTGTTTAGTGACAAAGTGTGAGGGGAAGAAATGCATGCTTTTCAGTTACTTAACAAATAGCAGTTTTTGCCTCAAGATGTGGAAAATAAGGGCAAAGTGTGATCTACACACACACACACACACACAAACACACAAAATTCAAACAGTCTTTAATGAAGATAGAGATGCAGTTGGAAACTCAAGGTCCTCTTATGAACCTTTTCCAGAGCCACAGTTAGTTTGTCAAGCTTGGCCAAGGTGAACTTTCACTCTGAAATAAGTCTTCTTTTTGCGAAGCACGGACAGTGAAAACGGAAATAGTATACCACCCCCTTTCAGTGCTCTTTGTGGAACTACTAATCATAATAAGTTGAAGGGAAAATAAGATTGCATGTTAAATAACAGGAAACATTTGGTAATGTTTCAGATTTTTGGCAACCAAAGGAAAAGAAGAAACACACAACAACTAACAATATGCAAATTTCAAGGGTGTGATTATTAAGCTCTTGTTCCAGTGTGTTGGGCACTAATATGGAAAAGATCTGCTCTTGCTCCTTGTAGTCCAGTGCAGCAGTTAATCATTTTGGAGATAGGTTTGTTAAAGCCGTGAACATCTGACACAAGTAGACATATTTTAATTTGAAAAGGTAATTTTTTAAAACTTCAACATTTTCTGGCATTTTTCTACTTCATAGTGAACCATGATGCCCTGAAAGACCAGTGGCCATTCCTCTTCATACGAAAACAAACCACACGACAACAGAATGAAGAATTTAATTGTGATCCTAACATTTGAAATCAAATTTGAAAATAAAATCCCCAAACATCTCTATCCCCATTCGCGAAAAAGCTGAATAAGATGTCATCAACACCCACCAAGTATATGCTGTCCCCCTGTGGAAAAAATCCACACCGCTATTCCTGAGGTCAGTGGCCTCATAATTTGGTAAAACATGTTTCGAGATTGCAGATCATTTTTTCAGGTTTTATGATATTAATGAGGATGTGTGCTCATTAGGCTTCCTGGGAATAGTTGTTGATAGGAAAAATCTGGAAGGAGTGAAAAACGATTTAACACGCGCAGCAGGAGTGCAGGCTTGGCCCATTGCAGTGCGCCGTGATTAGTCCTTATTGTACAGCGAAGCAGCTTGGTTGTGTAGTGCCGAAGCTCTTTATTTTGGAATTTGTGTGATTTTTGCTGCATTTGTTGTGGTGTTATGCTAAATGCTAATTAGGTTCTACAACCATAATTAGAACCTTTCACCAGGCAGACCAATTTAACTAGTACCACAGCACAAGCACGAAGAAGATTAACACATACACACGTGCACGCACAATCAAGCACTCACATACACATGTGATATCACACGTGCATACACAAACATCTCACCTTATAATTACACTCACGCAAACTTTCAGTCAAGACAAATGTGGAGGTTGCAGAGGCTTTTTTTCCACTAATATGTTAATAATTCCTTTGTTCTTGTGAGCCTTTAGGAAGTGGGTGGTCTTAATGGGTATTTTATTGAGTACACTGGGTTAGGAAAGTGTGTTAAACAGAGATAAATGCAGGTAGGAGGTGCTATGACATAGAACATTTTGTTCACTTACTATTGGCAGGTCTACACTGCCAATAGTAAGTGAACTATTGCCCCCCCCGGTGCTGGGGAATATGCAGTGAATGCTTTTCCTCACCAAACTCAGGCACTTGCATGCAAATGTGCCAATAGGAATGCAGAAGCTTGTGAAAGAACGATCACTCTCACTCAATGTTAATCTCCTTGTATTCATCACCGCCGCTGTCTCCCCTGATATGGAGAATCAGAGTGCAACATGCGCATCAGTCTGCAGCCTTGCCCGCCAGTCAGGCGTGGAGGAGGCCAGGCATGGCATCCTCCCCTGGCTTGCACATTAAACCATCGGCTATGGGCAGTGCTCTTCCCTCTCACAGCAGACATACTTCTCAGTCATCCGCTCACACGCACTTGGACAATGTTTAAAGACATAGCTGAGCAAACAGGCTCCTGTGGGTTGTAACTATGCCTGTTCACGCCAAAGATAACTTTTTTAGCACTTTGAATGACTCTGTATTCCTGAAAAATAGCAAATGTATTATTTCTGAAACATCTATTAGATTATATCTCAAATGGCAGTGAGCAGTGGAGACAGAATACGCTTAGTATTTTCACATAGTGTCATTGCTTTGGCCAATACTCAATACTAAAAATGAGAAAATAATGAAGAATTGCAAGCACATTTCTCTTTTATATATGCCAACTCTGACTCTGCTTGATCAAACAGAGCTGGTGAGAGAGAGAGAGAGTGTGCAGGGTTAACCTAGGATGCACTAAGATGTATGTTAATACATTTATTATTTATACAGGCATTGGGGACTGCTATTGTTGTCTCAGAACACATTGAGCTTTTGGCTACAGCCTTGGGGCCTTCTGTAAAACACTTTATCATGTTTTTAGTCCTCATGAATAATTAAAAACTTAAATTACTTGCCATGTACAAATTTCATATGCTGGAGGTTGGGGGGAAAAGATACATGAAAATTAATTTTCTTTTCTCTAAGAGTATGACGAGAAATCAATTAATCTTGATGTATTATTTCGTGAAGGGCAGGGTAGCAGCAGCAGCAGAGAGCGGCTACAGCTGTTCTCATTGGAGAGGCCATATATTATACTTGGCGGCTTTGACAGCTTCTGAAGGAAAGGGCTGAAGGATATCAGGCAGGTGAAGCAACTGTAAAAAAATATTAGGGTATACAAACTGTTTCCAGGGACTGCTTTAAACTGTGCAGCATGAGGAGAGCATTATTAAATATATATATTTAGACTCCTGCTTTTATTCCCCAAAACTGCTGTCACTCTGAGTCGACATTATTGATGATGTTCCCTTTCAAAACATCATGGTTATTTGATTAACTAGTCATGTGGTTTTGTCCCTCTATCTGCAATTTTTATCCCTTGTGTCTTCTCCTGCCTTTTTTGGGGAGGTAAGGGGAATTGAGATTTACCACCCGTCAGATAAATGTGTCCAGGTAATATAACACTGGGGATAGAGTGACAGAGCTATTTACTGCCTGCTTTAAAGTTTTATAACTTGTCACAGTTTGCAACTTGTTGTCTGTGCCTGCTCAATTTCTCAACACAGTGTCTGTAAATAGAAAAATCACGTTTGCAGAAATGATTACTCTTTTAAGAGGAGCAGCAGAGAAACCTGGGAGCAGTGAAAGAAAACACACTGTTAATGGAGGAATAATCCACTTCTGGACTGACTACAAACATGAAGTGCTATCGTTACCCAAAAAAGGACTAACTTTTCAGAAATATATGAACAACATCAGTGTTTTTGGTCTTTTATTTGTGCCACCTTCCCTTGGTGACATTTAATCTCAGTTTTATGGGAACTTTTTCCCAAAGTGATGTACAAACTGTTAGAAGTCAGTCATGTCACCTACTTAATGAAAGAAGGATTACCAGCCTGCCAGCTGTGACTGCTGATGAGCGACAAGTGAAATGTGTCATGTCACTTTCCAGTGATGTGTTTGCCAGGAGAATTTTCTTTCTTTCTTTTTTTTGGCCACACTGTTTCTTTCTAGTTGTTTTGTAATACGCAGAAAGAAAGAAACAGGAATAAAAACAGAAAGTGCAATATTGAATTCGTAAGATCATAACTTAGGCTACATATATTTTAGCTGAGTTTGTTTTCTGGCAGGTTTAGAAGAATTACAAGGAGAGACCATAGGACAGAGCTCACTTCATTGTCTCTTTGTTAAAAGGTTGGCACCATCACTCAATTTTCCCTCGGAGAGGTGCAGATTCTGCTCTGCTATAAATTCCTTTCCATTTATGAACAGATTTCACTGGTCAACAAGACTGGTAATCAACAATCAGTAAACATCTGTTACTATCTATTAATAACCTGGCATTACAGATTTACAGCCGGCCTGACGGCTGGTGAAAATGTATTTCTGCTGCTGACGAGGGGCAGCTTGGAACGGGCGGCCAATGCCATTTGTAAATGTGAGACAAATTAGAGAGCGGGAGACAACTAAATTAAAAAGCCAAATGACCGAGGCCAGATGGAGCTCAATATAACAAATGGAACAAGTTGTGGAGGTGCCAGTTGTACAGACGCTGAGGGACACTGAGGGGGAATTGATTCAGGAGAGCCGCTGGGTGAGCAGATGAAAAGGTTATATTAGCACTTACAGGAGGCAGAAAGTAGGCCTCTGTGCCCTCCAGCTTTATGTTGCAGTCATTCACACATATGGACGCTGCTGTCTACATCATCTTTTTAAATGGTACTGTGTAAATGCCAGTATGAGAAATAAACACGGATGGTGCTGCACTCAGTGTCTCTGACACTGGGCATATTGTCAGCACATGGCCATGATGATATTTGACCTTGTGTTGAGATTACTTTGATCAAAACACTGCATCATTATGCAGTTTTATGCAGGCCATAAAACAGTTTCCCTTTGTATTGTGTAAAAAGTAACACAATGTAAAACTTATTCTGTTTTTAATAGCCTTGTGGTGTGAGACTATGTTTCCAAGAAGTGTATTATTAATTGTTGAGCAAGACATTGCACAATATGGCAAACATGCTTCATTCGGGTTGCTTCCTGGCGATGCATCACACCTGCAGCTCTCCAGGTGAAGAGACATGAAGCACATTTGTGTCTTATAGATGGGTGGCGCAACACAAAGGTGAAGAACATATTTGTTTGGGTTAAAGACTGCATGTTAATGAAATAGATCATGAACATTGCCATTATGATAATGGATTACAGCACTATCCTTGTGGTTTAATATTTTATTTATGACCTTTTCAAATTACTTAGATGAAAAAGGCTGAAAAGAATAAAATGCAGCGTTCTCCACAACGGCCCCTTTCCAAACACAAAAACTAGTATTTACTGAACACGATCTTTTCCCCAGTGGCATGTGAAGATCAGGGAGTTTGAGTGGGAGATTAGCTTTGGGTTAATGAAGTCTGGAGTCAGGAGAGAAATGGTTATTACTCTGTAATGTGGAGTCTTTTAATCTCCGCTGTGGCATTCAGGCCTAATGTGTTATTTTACATTCTGTTTTAGATTGCACAATGTGGTCACTGCTATTTGTCTTACTCATTTAAATCCCCATTATTCAGATGTATTAGGAGATGATACATTAGGCTGCGCTCAATGCTGCTTGCCTTCCTGGTTACTGAATAATAAAATATTCTTTGTCAGGGACAGTAACACAGCAGTAATATTCTCCTGAAAGCCCATCCCAGTTTTTTTTCTTTCTCCATGACATACATAAGCTGTTAACACATAATATGCCACCATTTGTTTCTTTAATCTCTGCCTTTTATCCCTTTTTCCTGCTCTTGAGGCATCATTATGGGAATCTCTGTTCTCATCACTCACTTGAAATCCCATTTTTGTTTTTCTGTAGGAGATTTCCTCCTGTGCAGTTACTTACAGTGGCCCTCTCCTTTCCTCTTGCATCTGATAAAGGAAGCAGGAACTGGCAAGGGCTATTTGTTATGGGGATGAGACAGGGGTGACACACACTAGATTATAAAAAGCAGAGACGTGCAGAGGTCAGATAAACAATTTGCCACCAAACTTGGCTACCCATGATGCTCTCTGCTGCCTGTCTGCAGAATATCAGGAGGGAGGGGAAGAGGAGGGGAGCCATGGCTCTAAGTGAAGGAAGGTGAGAAGGATCATGTGAGGAAAGAAGAAGAAAGGGGTGGTGGGGGCAGAGTAGTACAAAGGAACAGTGAGAGAACCCCCCTGGCT
This sequence comes from Remorina albescens, assembly GCA_034769265.1. Taxonomy (NCBI): domain Eukaryota; kingdom Metazoa; phylum Chordata; class Actinopteri; order Carangiformes; family Echeneidae; genus Remorina; species Remorina albescens. The sequence continues at coordinate 10,519,876 of CM068491.1, read as the reverse complement.
GATGGCAGGCAGGTTTGCATTTTTTTTCCTCCCTCTCTGGGTTAATTCACAGGATGAAAAGCTGCTGTGTGTGATGTGTCATATATCAAAGACAGGGCATCAGTAATCTTTGCTCAAGGGCACCGATAACAGACAGATAGACATGTGAATGAGATGAAAAAAAGCAACTCATCCTTTTCTGCTACCACCACAGAAGAGATAAAACAAGATTTATGACTCATCTCAGACCACATACCAGCTGCGCGGACCATTTTTCACATGCTCCAAAAATTGGTACTGGAAAGCAATCTGCTTGTCAGTGTGTCCATCAGGTGCTTCAGGAGGAAATTGGGTCCTTCGGGCTTTTTGCTCTGCAGTCAGCTATTTTCTTTATAGCAGTTTTGTTTTTAATGGTGTCCATAAATATATGTAGGGTTATAAGTACCTTTATCACCCAAGGAGCTTTTCCACATGATGTGGTCTGCTATGCTCTGGTGGTTGTTTCTGAACTGAGAGCTTTCTGTTTTTGGACACTACAATCCTGCAAGGTTGTGCCCATGCTGATGGACAGTGATGAAATAATGTGACACCTCTCTTGCTGGCTTTGATTGGCAGAAATTTGCCTTGATATTCAACCAAACCAGTTTAGTCAAATCATTCTTCTCAGGTTAAGCAGGGAAAAAGTTGAAAAAATGTGACTGGAGTGATAGTTACACTGTAGGTAGGCAAATATTGGAAAAAGGTGCAGCAATAGCTTCAGGCCAGTATATAGCAACCGTGGTGGATTAAGGCATTTGAAAATGTTTTGCTATTATGTGCCAAGATGTTGTTAGTTCAGAGATGATAAATTGATCTGTACGGTGAGATTGACTTAAAGTTCCTGTGCAAGACTGTAACCTTCATTTGTTTGCATTTATCAATAATGTGCACCGTCGGTAAGCAGCTGTGAAAAATGCCTCTGTGTTAAAACATTGCAGCATATTCTAAATACACAGCAGGACACAAACAAACAAACAGCAGCCATCAGTAGTTTTATTGATATCCGAGCTGACAGTGAGCATCAGGGTAAGGGGACGCTGTCCAAAGCCTTCTATCTAAAGAAGTCATAGGCTGACACTTCTTTCACTACAAAATGCCATAGGACGCGTCACAAAATATTATAGAAAACCATAAAAGAAGCTGTTACACGGGCAATACTGCATTTCCTGACTTGGCTTCACAAATTTTAATGTAGCCTTACTTTAGTAATGGTTGGTCATGTGGGAATATGTCAGTTGATTTGAACCTAGTCTTGAAGAACTCATAATTTCTCTGGATTTCATTTGTAATGTTGCCATGGTGGATCAACAGTGACCGCTCTCAATAAACAGCTTCAATAAAATGCAAACAGCAACAGGTACACACAACTTTCATGACACAGGAGATAGTTATAGCAAATACTTCAGGGCTCACTGTCAGGCTCACACCATCACATCAACGCCACTGTCAGAAACCTATTTGTAGAAATAATAATTCCCTGACAAAGTCATTAACATCGAGAGAAATAGATATAGAAATATAAATAAAGCCTCATCTCACAACCATTAATTACTGACGTTTTATACAAATCGTGGATTATGGCTTGGATTATGGAGTGCTAAATTAATTGGATGTATAAAATGCACTTGCTATGAAAAATACTACAACTTAAAAATGCTGGCAAAACAGTCAGACCCCTACAGAGTCTGTTTTTCCATAAAGAAATTCCATTGGACTAAAAGTTTACTTTTAATATTCAGGGTTAGTATTAACTGCAGTTCAAGAGCTGGTAGTAAATTGTGACTGCTATATTCAGCAGATGTGTGGCATTGGCTTGTGCTTGGCTGTGATTTTTCAACTGTTTCCCAACTGCCAGGTTGGAATGGGGTATTAGAGTGACCCTGCTGTGCACAGAGTGTTGATAGCACAGGGAGCTGCATGACTCTGTCTGTTATGGATCAGGTTGCACTTGGGGAAACATTTGAAGGCTCCTCTGGGCTTTCACAGAGCAGCAGATTTCCAGGGGACAGGAGGATCAGCTTAAAGCAACAGGCTTGTTGACTTTGATATCCTATCTGATACCAGCACTTCCACGAGTTTACACCTCTGCAAACAGGCCTGACATTAGAATATCCTCATTTGTGCTAGCAAAGGGATTTGGCCCACCACAGGGGTTTGCAGTGTGTGTTTCTGGGTAAGGGTTAGGAGTGTAGATTAGTGAGGGTTTCCATAATTTGACTTGTGTTTCCTCTCACACTAAACCAGTCTGCGAAAAATGAGAAACAGCCCAAGGAAAGGAGAGGACACAAATACCTGCCCAGCACAGCGGGCAGATGTTCTACGAGGGTCATTGTGAGTTTCAGCAAGGGAAAGAGGACAGATTGATGTAAAACATACACTTGTTTTGCACGTTGTCACGTTCGCCTCTTGTCTCCTGTTGCCCCTTGAGCTCTGTCCTACCTGCTGTTCCTGTCTAGACTCCTTGCCAACTGTGACATCTGTTTTAAGATGAAAGCAAAGGCAAAATCTGAATGTCAATATCCTCGCAGTGGACAGACAAAATGAACAAACGGAGGAGTGGCTTTCACTGTGCAGCAATCATCCTTCAAATGAAAGGTTACCGTGCCACATTCTGTGCTGGAGAAATGACCATTTTTAATCAGACAGCAGGGGACACATCTGTCAGAAGCTCCGTAAAGCTGCATTTTGGAGGCAGTGAGAGCAGAGACTGATCAGTACAAATCATTCCCCATATTGCCCCACTGACAGAGCAGGACTAAATGTGAAAAAACCACAAGGGAATTGAATATGACTTTTCTCAAGTCCTTAGGAAGCTAAGATGATAAAGTGAGGATGTTTACTCAAGGCTGATAGATTACAATATGCCGTGTGCATGTTATTATGTATTCTGTGAGAGACAGCTAAAGAGGACCTAAGGTAAAGATGTAGGGTCAGAATTAAAGGAGCACATGTTGAATAAAAGTACAAATGAATTACATTAAAGTCTGTCAGTTCTTACTGTTTTTTTTTTTGTTTGTTTTTTGGGGGGGATCTCAGTTTATGTACGTTTGTGGCCTAATGAAAAAGTTAATACCCTGTCTTAACCAAACGAATGAAGAGAGAATTAACAGCAGACTAATGATAGTTTATCAAGCCACCATCACAGCAACACTTGCCAGACTCTTTATGATGAGATTAGAGCTTGGTTTGCCATGTCTTAGTGGTTAGATATGAGATCGTGATCCGTACTTTTCATCTCACGTTATGTTGAGTGAGGAAAAGGTTAGATTTTAGACAGCAGAATCTAGCGTGGAAATTCCCAATGGGTTATCTCTGTACGTTCCCTTCATCCTCCATGTTTTGTCTGATCAGAACTCATGTGAAAGTGTAGGCTCAGACCTTGGGGTTTGCCCTATCCAGGGGCCTTAACCTTAAGATTACATCTACAGAGCTGGAAAAGTAATTGCGAAGCTAAGGTTAGTAATTTTGTGGTATTAAATTGCCTGTCAGAGCTAAATGAAGTAGGGCTTCTGCACTGCCAAAAGCCATAAGCGCCTATGCAGAGAGTGGTGTAGCTTTACCCGAAGAAGGTAGTATTTTCCTCCACCACATCATTTTATCATTCAGCTGAGTTCATGGTGTTGTTTTAAGAGATTTAAGTCTCATTACCCCAACCTAGGCCCTTTGTGATTTATACCATTATTACAGCACTCTCTCTCACAATAGAAATGATGCATGAATCACATTTGTACTGTAAGACAAATGTTTCTCCAAGGGAAAGAGAGACATTGTAGCTAGTTAAAGGGACCCTCATTAAGCTCTCGTTATTGGATAAGTGGCTCTCATTTTCTCTGAGATTCCAGCCCTGACTAACTGGCCTTTATGCTTCACTGTAGATTATGGTGTTGCATTGCAGCAGTGTTAATTTGTTCTTTGTGATGTGACCAGCAGTTTTACATGTATTTTTGGCGCCCAGATCTGTGTCATTCATTCATTGACCTTCAATTCCTGCTGAGTCCAACACCTGCTGACCCCAGCCCTAAATTTGAGGGCTGGATAGAGATAAATATAGGCCCTGCTTCTGCTGCTTCCCAGCCCGGATTTCAGAAATGTTTTAAAGTTTGTTTTACAGAGTTTTCTGGCATTATTCTGTGACCTTTTAAAGTTAGCCTTTCACCAACAATTTTCTTAGCTACCACAGCTGCAAATAATAAACTCAATCCCTGATCATTCTGCTAATTATTTCTTGGTTTAATATAATAATAGTTTTGTTCATAACACATCACATTTTTTTCTTTTGCCTCATCAGTGGACCAGACACCAAAAACATTCAGTTAACAATCTTGTTAGACCAAAACAAAGCAGTTGTGGTATTTGTGCTGCTAAAATAACTTGATGATCCAACTTGATTAACAAAATTTTTGCTGATTCATTTTGTTAACTGACTTAATGATTGATTGACTAATGATTTCAGCATAAGGCAATATTACCACCCATACCAACACTACAAATGATATTTGTGCTGTTAAAATAACTGCTGGAATTATTGTGATAAAAGTCTTCATAATTGAGTTAAAATAAACTCCAATCACATGGTTTTAGTGGCTACTACTTAAAGCGGCAAAATCCACATTCCAAACACAGACTCCTAGCCAAACATTAAAAAGTTTCAGAGCAAGGGGAAACGGGAAACTTATTTAAATAATGATGCAACTTGTGTTGCTGCATAAGACATAATGGACGAGTGAATGTGAGTATCATCAGCATAGAATCGATGTTATTGATACGGATTGATCACTGAGGCAACATAGTATAGCTCGGTGTGGTGTACTATTGTTAGCTCACTTGTATTGTTTTGAATATCTATCGAAAATATCCTTAAAGCAAAAAAAAAAAAAAGTAGTGTGACATAATTCCCTGTTTTGGTAATCCTGTGGTATGTTTATTCTAAAATATTATCATTTGAATACATTTTTTAAACCCTGTAAAATATATAAATAAATAAAATGAAAGAGAAAAAAAATATTAAAAAGAAATTGGCAGAAATGTCCTTCCCCGCTGTTTATTTGAAAGCTTAATTTTCTTAAATTCATAGTTGAATTGACATTGATTTGCAGGATGACAGATGCTAAGAGCTCCTCTGTTGTCGTTACCATTGACAGTTTCAGTAAATTCGGCATCTAATTATCATTCCTGGCCAAATGATACACCTTTGTATTCTGTGAGAGGATGTCAATGGCCCAGGGCGCATTGTTCTAGGAGGACTTATTGAGCTGGGTGTCACTGCACTGTGATTTAGGACATAACAGAGAAGATTCCTTTTTGTGTGGCATAATTAAACCTGCTATGGGCTGCTCCGAGACTGCTAAAGACATCACTGAAGAAAAGATCTCTGTAGTTGATGGCCTTTGTGCTGTGGGATTTGATTTTTACTCATTCTTTAACTCAATAGCCCACCACTTCTTTTCACCGTCTCTCATTCTTTCCATCTGCCCCTCTCATTCATGAGAAAAAGCTCTGTTGCTCCAAAGTCATTTTATTGAGGGCAAATTTAGATACTTCAATGATATTGATCCATTGCCAAAATTCTAATCAATGAATCTCCGGTCTCATTCTTAATCAGGACCCGGGTGATGAATTTAGAAATCGGTAACTGGTTTAACAGTTTTCCATCAAGTAAAGAGTTTACTAGTTCAAGTTTCATGTTTTATTACATTTACCATGGTAACCACACGATATATTGAACTGCTACATTTTCTTTTTGCTGTCATAAAGGATTAGTTTCACTGTTTGAGTGTACTGCCTCTCATGGCAGAAATAATCTACTACAAGTCACCCCTGTTGACCGCTAAGTCACTGACAGGCTCTTTGCGTGAATGATATCTGAACCTGCCAGTGGCATGAACCTGCCAGGGAACCCAGCAGGTGCCAGAACCCAACACCTTCTTGAAGCACTGGATGCAATGTTGTGGGTGGTGATGCCGATGGTGGGGGCTTTAGGGCTTTATATTGGAGGAAGAGTAACATGATGCTGGAGTCCTCTGCCTTTTCCCACAGTGGCCCTGAACCACCACTCTGCGGCTCCACTGGCTAACTAACGGCTCACTTGACTGTGGTTACAGGAAGCTCATTGTTGGGAAGGACAGAATTCAGGGGGGAAGTGGTGTAATCCTGGCTCTGCCCTGGATCAGTCAGTTTGGATTTCACACAGGCCCCACGATCAGGCCAGGTGCCGCCATGGGCCCCTGGACACTGTGTTCCCTAGGAAATGGGCAAACACCTCTTTCCTCACAGTGGGATTATAAAAAGTAAAACTAGCCATGTCTTTGCAGAATTTATAGACGGATATATCGGAATATCTTTCATCCTCATTGGTTTGACAAATGACGAACAACAACGTGTTTGCCACCATACTAAGGCACACATTTCATTTACACCTTGTGCATATCATTTTTCAAATAGTAAATATGATCACTTGGTTCCATATTGCAAAGTTCTACGTTGTTACGTTGATGCATCCGTGATTCATACCCCTATTTCAAAAAGCAAAGGGGACAGAAATTCTTCAAATGTAGTTAAGCTTTTCAGCAGAGGCATGTGTCAGTATCACAGCAGTATACAAAAGAATTTAAACCTGGCTCGCTTTACTAGACGCATCGAAAACGAAAAGGGGACACAACCCATTCAGTTTTTAAATCCTGATCTTTCCTTTAAATAGTAAAAATAGCAGCTGCATAACCTGCTCACCAGTCCAGTAAAGAGAATATATATGACTGTGAAGCTGATGATGAAGCTCTGCAGCACGACCAAGTGGAAACACAAAGATACTATCCTTCATTTCTAATGCCACTGTGTCACAGCTGGATACAACCTACCCTGAAGAAATCCACACACAGTGCATCAAGCAGCATTTGTGAAAGTCGTGTCGTGATTCCTGCGTGCGACAGCTTTACATCCCAGTGAGATCAGTTTGCTGAAGTGAGACAGGTCAACTGCGACTGATAACAAACTGTATACACTCTTTTGCAAGTTCAAGCTCTTCTCGACGGTATATGACAAATTGTTGCCCTGAATTGTTTTTTCAGTCTTCTAAAAGATTGCAGCCTTCAGGTTATCCGTGGAGAAAAGTATCTGAACTTGATACTGTGCTATTTCTTATTGGTACAGTAGGTGGCTTGGAAAGGCAATAAAGTCATGTCCAATGTGAGTCATGTTGTCTTTCATTCAATCAGACAAACTGTAGCCCACACAAATGACATTGAAATAAATTGATGTAATGACAAGAATTCATGCCTTGCAACAGTGAGAGGTGAAAATCCTCCCCTGCAATTTCAGGCTTTGCACTTGGCATGGCATGTAATGTGATCTCAGTTGAGTCTGAGGAAAACAAATCCTTTTTTCCCTCTGTTTTACATACAAGTGAGTTTGTAAGGCATTTGTAGTTATTTCAGGAGACAGAGAGGGAGATTGCTGCTGGGGGTTGCTGGTTCATTCTCCACCTATGCTATGGAGAGCAGATAATTGCTCCATGGCCTCAAGGCTTTGATTGGCTGGCTAGTTAGTGATCAGAGGAAAGCGATGTCTGGCTCTCTGCGGACACCAGGAACTTTGTAACATATGTCAGAGAGAAGTGGGCGGAAGGTTTTTTTATTTTTTATTTATTTATTTATTTATTTTCATTTTAAGTTGCTCCAGTCCTCATTTTCTTTATGACCTCTTACATGGGTTACAATGTCATGTAATGCCATAGAATTTTAAGTTAGCCATGGGTATTTCCACCACATTGGAGAATTGAAAATGCAAATATAGATTTGACCACAAGCATGCACTGTGTGTCAGACATCCTACTTAAAACCACTTCAGAAGGATTCCAGTACTACAAAACTTAGCAACATGAAAACTCTTCAGACTAAATATCATGCGCTTCAAGGTATTAGACAGCCTTTTTCAGCTCAAACTTTTGCCTGAGCACTTGTTAAGATTGTTTGAAAAGTCAGTGACTTTAAAACCTGATATAAATAATTACAGTTTTCAAGCTTTTGCTCTCTCTGCGTATTTTAACCAATTAGCCACAGCTTGGGGTGGCTGTGCCAGTTATAAAACATGTTTATTTGCTCATTCATGGCTTCATTTTCTAAGATATAATGACAAGGTAAATATGTGTGATATATATACTGCACACACAGTAACAGAAATATACATTTTTCTACCATATGTACAGATTTTATGAAAGGTTGCATGTGGGGGAGTATGGTGTAGAACAGATGTGATGGTAACATCAGCCACACTAGAACCACATCAAAAGGGATTCTTTTCACTTGTAATTATTGCAGTACATTTAAGTTCAATGATTAGACGATCAAGCAGCTGCAACGCCACAGAATTCTAATGACAAAAATAATGTTGTTGTTTTGTTTTGTTTTTTTCCACTTTGGTTTATGTTCTGTTTGATTTGATCATGCTTCACTACCAAAACACATTTATCTACATGGTTATGTAAACTAACCGTTTGATGAGTGTGTCTCTTGATTCTTTCCCGTTGAATGTTTCCAAGATTATTATTCCGCATTCCCCCCCCCCCCTTTTTTTTGTGTTATTACAGTGAAGCATTTGTTTTGAAATTTGGAAATACACCATTAATTCTGCTAGTTTAGTTGAAACAAAGGCCAAAACGCACATAGTCCATAGTCCCGGGACAGTTGTCTACTTCACATTTCTTTAAAAAGCATCACCGTACCACCAGACAAATAAAGCTCTCATCCTTTATTAGCCAAGCCCATAAATGTTTGGACACAGAGATGTCTTGGCATCATAGTTAATCTACATGACATGTACCTTTAGCCAGCTGAGCTACCAGGATGATCTGAGACATTTATTTTATACTTGACTGAAGCGTATCAGGGTCAAATACCTCCTGTGCACTGGGTTGTTAAAAGGTGACTGTTTGCATCCCGCTATGTGGATCCAGCTCTTTGACAGGAAGAAAATCCTTCCAAAAAACCCCAGGGGGTGCTCAGTGGTTACTGAGCTTGAGGCTGCAAAGAAGACCTTTTTAACACACGCGCACACACACACACACGTTAAAACAGTATCATGTTGTTGTGGACCCCCTTTGTCCCCTCTCTTTGCCCTGTCTGTAAAGAAATTTGGGGCTAATGTTTGTGATGGCAAGGATCCCTCTCAACAAACAATGTTGAGATTGAAAAGAGGATTCTTCCTCTTTTCACTCTGGAGCCTTCTAGTCCGCTGCAAGTTTACATGACCCTTCAACTCCTCTCTACACAAGCTGTTGAGTTTTGTTCAACAGCTTCTGTTTGGGCATATAAGGAGCCATTGTTGCCTGGGTCACGGCAGTGGGATGCTAAGTTCAGGAGTTTACGTAAGAAGGTCTTTCTTCCTGGCTCAGCCTCAGTCTCTTGACAGATCATGTGAAAGACACCAGGCCACAACAACAACACTTTATGTGCAGGAATATATTTTTGAACAAACAAAAAAATATCCATCTGAGAAAAGACGGCCTTGATGTTTGCACAATTGTACACTGTCTTTGTAATAAGTGAGAAAAAAACATTAAGATTCTTTTTTTCTAAAATAGCTTTAGAATGTTTGTAGGTGATTTATATCCCTTAAATTGTCTGCACACCGTGTCCTGTCTGTCAGCTTTTTGCCAGAGTGATTTTGAGTTGTTTACTCAAGCACATCAACTCACTTTTCACTCTCACTTAAACTGAATGAGCTTTCTGCATCTACAATACTTCACTAAGCCTGTTTGGCAATGGTGGATCTGTCCATCACTGCATTTCCTGTTCAAGGAAGACAAAACAATGGATTTATTAGGGAGACAGATGAACTTCTTTTCAAATCCCATCATTCTGTTGAGTGTCTAAAAACTAGACAGTTGATGTGCATATGACAGCTGTCACATTCATCACAGTCTAGTCACAAACAAGCAGGAATACGTAGGCTGTTGTGCCTGAAAATTCACAGTGCAGCATAGCTTTCAGTAAAATGTAGCCTGCCATCAGGGCTCTGTGTAGGATCATAAAATGCTTGACATTTTGACTTGTGCCTTGTGATTTATCTTGCCTCGAGACATAATTTGGTCTGAGCCCGCAGCAAAATATATACTTGGATAAATGCTATGGTTTTGAGTTGAAATAAACAAATCCCTAATGCCCTATCAATGTCCTTCCTGTTGGAAACAGAATAACTCCTTTCACTTACCAAAAGGAATATATATCATCAGATAAATGCTTCCTAGAAATAGGAACCAGGGACAGGCTTAACCACTTCTAAGCTCTGCTTCCCCATAGACCTGTGTTTATGATAAAGGGTAATGAATGGAAAGTGGATTTTATCAGTGAAAGATGGAGAAATGGTTAGCTTGAGTGATGCTTTTTGTCCCACATGGCACAATCAAGGCCTATTTTCGAAGTATCATCCCTCGTGTCTTTCGTGAACAGTTTTTGTGGATATTGGCTGTGGGATTTTGCAGGCCCAGCTGTACAGTAAAGTAGACAAGGGCAGTCCACTGATCTGAAGATGTGATGAGTTGAGTGTGTTGCAAGTTGCTAGAGTAGATGTTGTTGAGTAGATGCTTCGCTTGCACACATTTGAATCTTGTTTACAGCTTTGCTTCAGTTGCGTTAGCACTCATAGAAATGAGAGGATGAGGATTATAAAGCTATCTCTTTCATAAATTATCCATTCATATATAAGTTAAAGGGGTCATTCTGTAAGTATACATGCACAATATTTGGTGTTTGCACCAGAGTTGTCTCATCACATGGCTGTCTGAATGATTTCGTGTCCATCTTGTCTTTTTGCTTGTCTTTAACTTTCAAACCTGGCACTGGTCTCCACTGCTCCTGATTAGACATTGGCATGAGCAGATTCAAATAAGGCTGCTCAGCAGGCATGTACACTCCCACTGTCTAGATTGGATCAGCGTCAGGAGAGGGTTTGCCTAATGGGTTGACAAATTAATGCGGAGGCTCGAGCTTTTATGCAATGATTTCGTCTACATGAGCATCAGGGAAAACATTTGGACTTCCAGAGTAACGAGAGTGAGCCCTAATACTGGGCGTTAGTGAGTTAAACAAGTCTCATCTGTTTTAATCTGGGCCTCTAATGGAGAAAACAATAATAAAAGGTTACTGCTGTTCAGTAGCCTAGACAAACAGAACCCATCTGTCTGAGAAATTAATAAATTATGCTTCAGTTCAAGCAGAAGGGATAGATTTTTATTTTGCTCTGGCTTATTAACACCTTATGTTGTTCCCGCTCAGGACAGTTTTTTCATCAAGCTCTAATTGACTTTACTGAAGAGTATTATCAGTCTCTATCTGTTTCATGTGGAAGACATTGATCAATGGAAATAGCTTTCTTTTGCTGACTGTATTGGACAGTGCTGGCCACTGCTCAGGCCATGAAATGGAGCTTTTGAAAACCAAGCCACCGGATCAATAAAGCGTTGAAATAAGAAGATGAAATCCCCCTTTTTCTCAGTGATTACATGCTCAATGGCTGAATTTGTTAGATTTCAAAAACTTTTTATTTTCCTTTTGGTATAGAAGTGATTTACTGAAAAAAGGCCCAAACAACCATCTCAAACTATCCCTTCTCAGCCTCTAGCCCATTAAAATTCCTCTGAAGTTTTTTACATATCACTACATCAAATGCATATAAATTATGAATGTCTCATATAGCAGTCTTGCACTTGTAGCCCCCGGGTTCCCTTGAAACTGATTTGGTGTCTATGAACTTTGTTGTTACAAGGGCCAGAGAAAATTGGAGTAATATGGTCTCACTGTGATTGATCATTCACTGCTCATAATGCAGAACATGCCTTAATAAACATCCCCACCTTCAATGTATTACTTTGAGATTGTGTTTGTTTCACTATTAATGAATTTACCGTCATAAAGTCGGTTTTAATATTTATGCATAAGAATGACTCTGTCATAAAGGGGCTACATGTTTAAATAGCCAGCTGGGATGACATATGCTTCACACAGACATCACAGGCAGGCTGGGGTTTTCTTCAAGATGCAGAAGGGTTTGGAGGAGTTCAGCTGAGTGCACATGTTCTGGTTAATTTTTTGCAACAGTAATCATTTTCAGTGTTATTATTTTAAATAGAGTGAAACCCCAAATTGGCCTAGATGTATTTGGGGAATTGCACTAACCAGCCTCTGCCATCTTTGTTATGATAGCGACTTATATTCCAAAGTTTACAGAATGTAAACTTTCTGTATGCTTTAGAGGAAAGCGAGGGATTAAAAAAGTCATAACTAACTCAAAAGCAAACATATACAGATTGTCTTGCACAGCAAGCAACATTAACATGGATAATAGGTGATTTTAGTATAATATCACTCATATGTCTCTGATGAGATGATTAAATTCTGGGGATTGGGTATATTTGTCATCTGACCGAGAAAACCCTTGAATATAGTTGCACAGGGTTTGGCCATCAACATGAACCACCATGCATGTAGCTAACGCAGACCAACAACCTTACAGCTTTGTCGTCGCCGGCGTGTGCAAACATTTGAATGACGTCACAAACACTCTTCAGTAAAGACTGCAGCAAACACGCTCATGATGTAGTCCCAAACGAAAGTCTACATGATCGAGCTAGGATGGGATTAAGAATTTTAGCCTTGGGTTTAGCGTCATGCTGGGTCTGTTTTGGCTTCCTGGATATAATTCATCCTCATCACTCAAGGTGAGGTTCTCCAGCTGTTTCCCTGATGGATACCTTTACACTGGCTCATGCTGAATATGCTCTGCTTTTCAAGATCATTCATCTCCAGTCTGACACAACCCTTTGGCTTGCCCTGAGCCCCAGAACATTCGGCACAAACGCCTCTGTCTTTAGGCTCTTTTAGACCTCTTCGACAAACTACACCCCTGCCCCTCTTCAGGAATTCATACAAAGTGTGTTAGTTATGGAAGTTATGAACATCCGTACTCTTGTCTGTGTGAATAAAACTCAGATAAGTTAAGACTCATACAGTAAGAAGTAGAGTATGTTTGCCTTGATAGCACTAGACTAGACTAGACACTAACCAGACAGCCAATGGTCACTCTAAATCTTTTCTAGGTGAAATTCATGCGCTATTATTTAAGGCTAAATTGAAGCCTTTATTTTATCATGCAACTTTGTCATCTGCTCTGTTTGACTCACATTTGTCTAACTTTTTCAGCACATTAACTACATAAGGATTGTTTTCTCTCACTGCGTACAACTGGATCCAAGGACATCTGACAGTCTGTTTTCACTCATAATCTTATTTATAACTTATTTACTTCCCACACATGTCCCTAGAGTTTCACTAAACTTAATTCCCAGGCTTTGAGAAGAGCAGGCAGTGTGTCCTGGTGCCTGACTCCCGTCTTTTCTAACCAGCCTCCCCCTCCCCCTCTGAACTCGTAACCAGCTGCACATCAAAAGGAATATGATTTATTAGGGGTGCAACTCCTCAGGACTTTGAACGACCATCGACTTGTTTATCCAAGTTAACATTCTTGGCCACATCTATATATTTTTCTATTTGCCCTTTCATGTGGTTCTGCAGGGTTACATCCACTGGCTGCCGGGGTAATAGTCCACCTACAGTAACTAATGTTGGCTGCTAATGTCATTCATGTAGGATTTTGAGATTGGGCCACAGCAGTAACATGGATCCTTTCTTTGACTGTTCCTTGATGGCGTTACATAATTGATGTATTTCATGGTGCTGTGGTTAGCTGATGGTACACAGGGGGGGATTCTGTTAAGAACAGGCATCACTGACTCTTTTCCCTTGAAGCTGCCCATCTTTTAGCCCTCAGAATCCCACTACCCGTTTTTCCTTTGCCTCTCTGTGCATCTCCCAAATGGAAAACATGTGGCAGGAGTTGTCATTTGTTAATGTATGGTAGAAAGAGTGAAACAGGCCACGGGATGGCTCATCAGGAACACTCATTCAGGATGATGAATGTAGCCAAATACACATTTGTCCGTAAAACTTGCCGAGTGGATCAGCATCATTAGGCATGAGGAATAGGTGGAGCCCGCTGAGAAGTGAATGCAGCAAACAGATGTTGCAGATTTTCACCAGCATCTTTCATCCAGAGTACCATCATTAATAAAGTTGAAGGTGATCCTCGTGTTTTCATCTAATAAGACCAAATAAAGTATGGTGGTGCTCACAGGAAATTGCTGAATAAACTGAATATTCCTATGGCTTTTTAAACAAGGACCCATGGTAAGTCTTAAGTAAGTCTGGGCTGCATGACACAGTAGTTAAGATGATGAGTGTAAAGTGCGTTAGTCAGCGCATGCTTATGAAGTCCTCAACGGAGAAGATTTCAAGAGAGAAAGAGTTATGAGGGTTATGCTAAAGTCGCGAAGTCATGTTTTTTGATTGTATTTGCAGATTGAGGACGATGTGCGTACACCTGGAAGACTATAGAACACCGAGAGCGTGGAGCTGCATGTGTCACAGGAGCTGATGGTTGAGCTTGGTGCTGTAAAAATCAGTCTTTAGCTGGCCTGTGTGTGTTTTTCGGTGAGATGCTGAATGGTTGCAGCTGGTGCCATGGGTGTGTCAGGTGACTGGAGCCCCATGTTCAAGCAGGTTGGCCCTGTTGTAGAGGGCCTCCATCTTTGTCAGCCTTGTCTCATTTTATAAACAGGCCCAGACAGAGAAGCTTTACCATGAATAATGCCTCGGGTCTGTTGAATCCCAACACCTATAAATCTTAATAGAGGTTCCCAGATTCCAATGGGCGACCGCATCTCTTTCCCACCCTGGCCAGCTCTATTCCACCTCCCATGCAGTGTTTCCAATTTTCTCTCCCCAAAGTATACCCACGGTGACTTGAATTTTCCCATGCCATGATTTACCTACAAACAGGATTACATGCATATAGCTCATGCAAATCAATAAAAACATGTCAAGAATGCTTAGCCTCGTGTGGTTTGCTAAATGCAATTTATCACTCAGGGAATCAGGGAAAGGGAATGGGCTAACAAATGGAGTCTGATCATTTGCATTGGACCTGTTGTCAAATATTTGAAGAGTGCATTTTTCATTTTCTGTACAGTAAATTGCACTTGGTTGTGTGCTTGTTTCAAAGGGACCAGTAGACTCCCTGTTTATTGCATTTAGTATGGAAACCTGTACTTTTATGAACTGTTGTACGGTCTTTACTGCAATTCCCAAATGATATCACACAACAGATTGCCAGTGTTAAGAGAATAATTTTTTCTAATAGCAAAGCGTGTGAAATTTAAATTTGATTTATTAGTGTCTACACTGACCTGAAACCTTTTGTGTTAATTTGCTCCTTTAAAGTCAAAACAAGAAGAGTTAATACCGCTTTGAACTATTCCCTCTGTGTCGTCGCTTGAGTCTCAAGCTTGAGCCAGTCAACCTGATATGAATTACATGTTGCGTTTTTCACGCTTGCCTACTGAATTACATTAAGTTGCTTTGAAGTGTGGTGAAATATACTTATAAATCAACTGATCTCATGTATATCAAGTTCCTCGCTCCATGGACAGTCATCATGAATGCCGTGCATCATCTTAGCCCAGACTGGGCGTGTGTTCGTATGATGAGCATAGATATCGACACTTCCAGAGACGTCTTGCTTCGCTAAGTCCTTCTATGCCTCTGGGCCGAGACTGGTCAACATGTTGGACATGGATTCCCCCAAATTGAGCCTGCTTAAAATTCATCACTCACAAATTGGGAATATGTCACCTTTGAAGTGCAATTACAGTCCATACAGAGGGTTTGGATTTTTTTGAATTTGCTATTTCACGATTCTACCCCAAATCTCAATTGATTATGGAGACAAGCCACGCTTAATAGACAGCCAACAGACTAACCTGCTATTTTACAAAGGCAAAGGTTCTTCTTTAATGTGGTGCTCTTAGCCGCCGCCCCTGAAAACATTTCTGCTATGTTAATACAATACAAACACTCAGTCATTCATTTACAGAACTTAATGAATAGCCTAGCACCTCAAAACTGTTAGCCACTCAAGATGCTGCACATATGCAGCATGCTTTCGTTTAATGACAGCTATCTGTTTATTTTCTTAGCTGTATCAAGACTTCTACTGTTTTTGCATCCAAATGCCATAAAGCGGTATCATGAATATGTCATTCTTCTGATTCAGTTACTTTGGCATTGTTCCAGGAAACGCTCTCTCTGCAAACTGCTCTGGACTATATTACCATATGGTCATGAACACATTCATTCACTGTGCAATGATCACTGAGTATGTCTTTAGGATCACTGTGGTGTATTGCAATGACGGCTCCCACAACTATTTCTCTCTCCTGGTTCAAAGATAAATTAGAGGCTTCTAAATAATGCAGTGAACCTTAATTCTCTTTGATTAGTGGCAAGTTAGATGATAGCGACCCATTGAAATTGGTCATCAGCATAAATAATGACTGAATGAACTGATAAAATGCAAAGTTGCCGACCATCATAAATCAAATGGAAACCACTTGGTGTGGAAGTCACTGGAATTAGAAGTCCATGCTCCTATTAATTATGTTGCCTTGCCAAGGAGACAGTGTTATAAATCAGTTGTGAAAGGTACTCCAGCCGGCTGCCCTGCCCAGCAAGGCCTGCTGCCTGCAAATGGCTCTGTATACCCCCCTAATTGTTTCTTAAACAAGCAACCTCCCGAGTCTAAAGCTGAAGCTGATGGACAGAGTTTAGGAACCAAATTTAAAATGTGGGAGGAGGTTGCACGGTGTGTAATTTGCACAGTTACATAGCAGCCCATGACTCTGAGTCTACAACTCAGGAACTGTGTTTCATAATTTATCAAAAACTAACGTGAAGTTAACTGTCACTTCCAAGATGACATAATTTTTCTTTATAGTAGCTGAAACAGAGTTCTAAAACCCAGACTTTCTCAAAAGCTGCTGGAAATGCAGCATATTTATGCATAGCTTGGGTGCCAGAATTATTCAATACTTGAAAAGGTGCCTATGCTGTCTTGTGATGATTCAGCATGTTTTTCAGGGATGAGCTCCGTGGCTGGAACAAAGGTTAACCAAAAAATACATAGTTTGATATTTGACTATTTGATAGAAATACAGTTTGTACCAAACCACAATAATATATGACAATTGGTTTCTGAACATGAATTTCAGTTACATTTTAGCTGTCACCATTTCAAAACAATGCGCCCTAGTGTATGAATCATGCAACGTAAAAGTAAAAATCATATCAGATTTTGATACATGTTAAAGAAAAAAGCAGTTACACACCTGGTTCAGACCACCACATGTAAAAAAAATCAACCCTTATAAATTCAAAGAGAGTCTCAAGTTCAAAGACAAATACATTACCACATTTTAAAATGCATCATATCAGTTCTTTCTTGTCTACATCTCTGACCTGACTTTTGCCTTACTGATGCAATTCATTCTATGACTTCTTTAACCCCAGTGTTCCCCTCCGACATCCAACCAGTTCTTCAAAAAATATCACATTTCTTGGGCGTCGCGGCGCTCTAATCTTTCCCAATGGAAACTGCCATGTCCCTCCATAAAGGCCCCACGTTCCCGAAATCAATCACACATTCCTTATTAGGTTGTCTATAACTGACTAGACCTCTTTTGCGGGGCATGCTATTAGAATAATTGCATTCCTATGCAGTTCACTGTTCTGCTAGATTTATTAGTTTTTATAACACAGAGCTCTTATGAGGTCAAAAAAACAACTTGTGATGGTGCCAGTAAATGTCTGTGTGGAGATGTCTGTGATGTAATGGACCAATGCTACAAAAGGACAAGGCTGAATTTGTCTTTCCACGATTGCAGATATTTCGCTTTGGTGTCACCAGGCTGAACTGCAGGGTGTGCTTGTGTTCCCTGTGGATTTGTAAAGTTTAGAAAGTGAAGAACCTGCAGGGTAAATAATAGCGTTATTTACTTTGAAGTAACTCTCACCAGGTGTAATGGGTCTCTAACCTCAGTGCCTCTATGAATACTCCTCTCTTAGCCTCTTGGTTATCTGAAATAGACTTGTAATCTCAATCATCTCATTTTGCCCTGGATTTTTTTTCACTCACTTTACATCGTGAGTGAATTAGTTCCTGCACTGGTGTCACTGGGTGACTCTGGACTCACAATCTATTACACGGCCTGGACAAAATACCTATCTTTTTTTTTAAATGAGCCTTGCTCTGTCAATCCATTACCCATCTCTGTTTCTCTCCTCCCGCTGTCTCTCTCAGCTATCCGCTCAGCGTATGTGTGGTTGTGCATGCATGTGTGCAGGAAAGTCCCTGAGAAACCATTTAGGCACTAGAAATGGAGCAGGCCCAGGCCTCAGGTGTCCATGTCATGGTGATGAATCACATAGAACACATATTAAACCTTCCTCATGTGAGAGGGACCAGTGTTGAGCTTCACCCTTTCCCTTGCTGTCCTCTCTCCAAAAAATGAAATCCATTGACGCCAGAAAAAAAAAGGGAGAGAGAGAGAGAGAGAGAGAGAGAGAGAGAGAGACAGAAAAAAAAGAATTATAAATATGACTGTGTGTTCTGCACATAAAGGCCGGCCTGTCCCTGAGAAATTGATTTATTGGATTCCCTGACATTTTAGTTGTGGTCGTTATGTTATATTTATGGGGGAATTGCTGGAGCCTCTCATTATGCTCTCCTAATTTATTTTACATACTTTTATGGTCGCTTGTGCTCAGCAGGCCTTTATGGCAGCTGTTATTGAAAAAGAGAAAAAGGCAAGTACATATCGATCAAGATTTACATGTTTATTGCCAAGATTTTGATTTATTTTAATGTGTTTTCTTGTTTAGGTCCAGCTGCTTTTCAGTCAGTTGTCAAAAGCACTAAGAAACTTCATGCAAATGTTTTCATAGCCCTTATATTTTACTCTATGCATTAGGTTACACCATGTTTTATGTTGTATATTTATTAACGTATAGTGCAAGCAAAAAACTTATGGGATGCAAGAACTGGCAATGATATATGAGCTTTACATGATACTTTACAGGCACGGTCCATATCCACAGGTAAACAAAATGATCACCATGCTAAAAAAAGGATTGTAGCCTTCAAGGCAACACCTACATCTACATCAGCAATTCAAATTCAAGATCCACTGGCTCTTTATTTTATATATTAAAGCAATAACATTACTACATTAAAGGAAGTCCACTGATTTCTCTGTTTTGAAGGGCAATGGCATCCATTTTTTTTCTCTTTTCAGAAAGACTGTGAAATACCTTGTTCAGGTTGTTCTCCGTCAAGTTATGTGGCCTTGGACATGATTAAGTAATAAAAACAATTAAATTAAATTACTCAAACTTTTGATGCATTAAATAGTGTTCCAAGATCATTCCTCAGCATAAAGGATGTGTAATTAACAGCTGAGATGAAGCGGTTATGAGCTGCTTCTTATTAAATTAAAGTCTAAAAAAAAGGGTCTTTCACTGAAGCCCAAGAACTTGATATATGCTTATGCGGCTCTGAGCATCACCTACCATGAAATTTAGTGTTTCCAGGGTATTTAACATTAAGACGTAGTTAAAATTAATTCTACGTGCAATTTCTCAAAAAGAAAGCTGAGAACTAATGTCAATAAATCGTGCCCGGCCTGAGATGGGGGGATCGTAAATCTGTTGCACAGTGCCGCCCCTCAATGTGGTAGTCAGGGGTCGAATGGGGGTGTGAAGCAGAGTATAGGAATGAGGAAGATGGATTTGTCGGCGAGGGAAGGAGAAAGGGTGATTTAAAAACCCTGGACACTGATTGGTGGAGATGAGGCCTGGGTGTCCTTGCGGTGACATTCAGTCCCTGATATTTGTTTGCCTTTAAATAATACCTTGGGTAGGGCCTGAGAGTGATGGCCACCGGGTCGGCTGACATTGCAGCCTGTGCCAAGGTGAGCAACTTCAGGACACTTCCCCCCTCTCTCTCTCTCTGTCTTCTCTTTCATCTCTCCATGTCTCTCTCTTTATGTCTCTGGCCTGTCAATATGCATCCACTTGTCTGATGGGTCCTTCTGAGGAGCTTACAGCTGACATGCTGGTGTCTTTATTTCCACCAGCAATCCTTTTAGAGTTGGCCTTGGTGATCAGTCATGCCGCTGACAAGCAGCTCAGGCCTCAGCACCTCAGCAACCCTCCATTCCCTCCTCCTCATGACTCTGTCATTACAAAGGAGGGGCAGACAGAGGCTTCAGTCCCGACAAAGACTTTAGGTTGACTCCATTTCTCAGATATTGCAAGATATGTTCTCTGTCTATCTCTGCTACCAAGGTTTGATGCCTTGATGAAGTTAATATACAGCAATCTTAAGGATAAAGAAATGTCTTTGACAGTTAAAGATGACTGTGTTGCCGTGTTGCCTGCAAATCTGTCACCATATGCTTGATTTGTAATTACGGACTATTGACTTTGGAATTAACAGCTTTCATTCCCAAACCAACATTCAGCTCACTTATTGTTTCTGAAACTTTGAAACACATCCTGTTGCCTTCTACAGTGAATAACATCAATCTGTATTAAAGGTTAAAGTGAGAAAGAAATCATGAGTTTCAATAGTGACATTGACAACATTATATTAAATGAGGGTCGTTAGATAAGCAGATAAGTAGGTTTGAAGTGAACGCGATATGTTCACACGTGGCTGTGTCCTTAGTCATGGGAGACAGCATTATCCCACAGGGTGGAGTAAGGGTGAGTAGTTTTCCACCTCGTAGCAGATGATGTTCTGTCAATTACGTTGGGCTGCAGTAATTACGGGTGAGGGCAGGTCCTGGATTATAGTCTCTGTGATTACCGACCCACTGTAAATGACTTATTTACAGTGTTGTTTATGCCTCTTTAGAGGAATGACTAAGCTATGGTCATCTTTAATTAGAATGACTTTGGTGACACTGATTTACAGCCAGCACAGATGATACATACAGTGCCATATGGTCCTTGAGAGTGGATGACTTTCCAGTGTGGAGGTTGTGTTATCACTCTTTTTTTAGCCAGGATCTGTATTCTGCAGTTTGCTGTTAAAGAGAACTACAGTGTCACGTCAGCAGCTTGGTGTTCATACTACAGAACCTAACAGGGCAAGACAGACCACCTCATATTATCACTCATGTTCAATTTATCCAGATAGCGCTCAATTAGCACCCCAGTTCCAAAGTAAATGTTTTGTTAATCAATTACCAGCACAGCGAACTTCATCTGTATTTTTCTTTATTTTTTGTTTTTTTTTTCAAATGTTGTCCCATTTAATAAAAATGCTATCTTAAGTTTTAAAACCGCAAAAATTCCCTGGGACTGAACGCAGAATAGATTCCAGGTATTACAGTATTTACATAATAGGGTTGACTGAACAGTGGAACACATGATTGTTAGTAATATTATTATTATATTTGCATTATTACTATTTTCTAATGTGTGTATCTTGAGTCCATCGCAGCTTTTTGACTCCGTTCCTGACATGCTGTAAAAACACATCCATCTGACACTAGCCTTGGGAGAGAAGCAATTATTCCCCCATCCAAGGAAGAAAAAGAAAAAATCGCCAATGAAAAGCCGTTCCTTTAATCGGGCAAATAATAACAGGAATGTCATATCCTGTCTTCATGAAGAATTTTATCTGGTATTGAATTACATGGCCATGTCCAATAGTATCATGGGAGGCTTTGTCTCTGTCATTAGGTTGAATAATAACCATACTGTTGCTCTCATTTGTACTGAGATGAAACACAAAGGCAAAATTCTTAACAACCATTGTTGACCTTTTAATTTGAAGTGCCTTTTTCTTCAGGGTGCTACTCATAGATGTATACTTAATATATGCTTTAGAAGAAATTAAAATTTTGTAATTAATGAATATTTTAAGGAAGTGTAAAATGCATTGTATTTGGGTAGGTGCCAACAATCTGGTATCATTATGGCGCTGGTTTTAAAAAGTGAAATGTTTCCCAGCCTTATGCTGTTCACACTGCAGCACAGCGGAGCTTCAGTATTTTGCTTGTGTTCCCAGTGTCAGAAAAGTCATTATATCTCTCTGTCTTTCTGCACCTGCATACAAAGTCGTACAACAACGCCAGGTAGTGTCCGGTTTCGGTCTGGCAAAAGCAGCTCGGTCCTCTTTGTTCTGTACTTTGCAACTTTACGCCTTTCTCCTTCTCAGTTTGAACTTCTCAAATTTTCCTCTTCCTTCTCAGCTTTTATCTGCTTTGCTTGTCCCTCCTCTTCTCTAAGCTGTATCTTTTCTGTGATTTTCCACTAAGCAGATTTACAGCTTTAATTTCCCTCGAAATATGCATTGCTTCCAGGTGTGTGTGTGTGTGTGTGAGCGGCAGTGGCACTGCGACCCGTGGATCGAGGTCAGGGGTCACACTGATTAACAGCCGTCCTCTCCTGGGAATGACAAACTTCCCTGCTGCTGTCACCGAGAAGTATGACACTCCCTTTGTTTCCCCCTCAGGCAGCTGTGACAGGCTGGCCAATCAGAGGGCTGCAGGTCTAAATCTGCCAAATTTTTAGACAAAACAAAAGTCTCCTCAGTCTCAGGAAATAGGCACAGCCCTGCTGCTCGACTGTCTGCCCCATCCACCACCAGCAGAGATTACACTGAAGTGCTTAGTGCATATAATTACAAGTAATTGGCAAATAGTAGGCTCTGACCAAACAGAAATTGTTTCATTATGTCTAATTAACACCTACTTGATTATGGTTAATTACTACTGTTTGATAATGGAGGAGCAAACTTGTCAGTGTGGAGACAAGCAAGAGCCATCTGGATCATTGATAACCATATGCTGGTGCCTTGCTTCGCTTTGCTGCGATCAGAGCTGTCAGGGCCACCGACAGTGGCAGGTGTCTGCTGTGGATAGATTCAGCATCTGCACAAGGTGTAAACACAACAGAACTCAAATAAACATGTCAGCGTGCACACACTCTGTACACAGAAACATTAAAATGCATGCACAATCAAACAAACGCCCACACTCCAGCAAGCATGTAATTAATTGTTGTCAGATTAAAATATTCAGCCTTAATAATAATGCTCACTTAATTTCATCTCTGTTGAAGGATGTTTTTGTGTTGATGTCAGACTCCGGCTCCCTTAATACCAAAGCAACTTGTCATGAATTGAACTTACAATTTAAGCGCTCCACCTAAATATTAGAGTAAATTTTAAGGAAAGGACAGTATGGATATTGTCAGCCCAGAATTTAAAGGAAGGTTGAAACAGATGCCATTAGGAGCAAAGCAGAGTTCCTGAGAGCCTTGGAAATTATTCGAAACAGAAGGCTCCCTGCTGTAAACAAAAGAAATTACCTTGCACTAAAATTGTCTGTCTGTCCCTGTTAATTAGCAGCACGCACAATGTGAAATTAGCTATGACGCACAATGAAAAGAGAAAGATAAATAGTCCCTTATTGGGAAAGAATAAAGTCAAGACTTGCCATACATAGCATTTGTCATGTTTAATTGTAGGATCAATTAAAATTTGGGGGATAATGATGATTTATAAGTGTTTGTGTATAATTTGATATTCATTAACTCAGCCAGACACATGCTGGTATCAGCTTGTTAATTGTGTTTCCTTTTTGTTGAAGGCTGGCTTTTGAATGCAATTGGCTTAAAGTTTACAAGCTCACTTGGCTGAGTGATTCTGTGGTGTGGCAGCCAAGCTCCATTGTGCTGCTATAGCAATTTTGTCACTTCTTATTTGCCTGTTTTCAATATTCTTTATGAACTAGTGCTGAAATTGCACAGTCCTTTGGCTCAAAATCATTTTACTTTCGTTGAGGATGGCCAACCTGTAAAATGTCACCATCAAGTTTTCAGCTCACTGGCATCATTGTTTTTTTGTTGGTTTTTTTTTTGTCCTTTTTTGTCCTTTCAGAGCGTCTAATGAGCTTCCGGAGCTGACAGATTGCTAAATGAGATGATCTGTATGTTAAATATTATTTTCACTTTGCCACACTAGTTCAGATAGTGTTGGAGTAACATACAGGAGCTCTACTTGGTCGATAAACTCTTAAACATCATAACACACTGTACCACTGAGGTGGTTGTTATTTTGGTTATTTGTTATTTTCTCCAGCCATGTTTAGTGTCTGCTCAGTGCATCGTATTGTTCAAATAGCAGCATTGGTCAGATGAAGAGAACAGTCATTTGAGCTGTGCATAATGCCGCCACTTCATCATGCACATGTAATGTGTGCTGTTTGAGCGCACCAGACAGCAGTGATGGGGGAGCACTTTGTTGTCACCCGTCCTCTTTTTTTTTTTTTCTTTCTTTCTTTTTCCGCCGCTGCAAAGCTAAGATGTAGGCCAAGTGGAAGAGCGCCAAATGATTCAACACAGGACAAAATTTTCATTCAAATGGCACAGAGCTTTTCCCCCTTATTCATTTTCTTAGATTACCATCAAATTTATGTCACCAGCAAGGCAGCGTTATTGACTCACAGCGATGCACTCCCTTTGCTTTCGTTGTTATTAGTTGACATGCTGACATTTTCATATTTGTCTTTGCTAATGCCTGCAAATTGCTCTGACCGAAGAACGTGAGAATTGAACAGATAATTTTAATAAGATTCAGCTGCAGATGCTGCGATGTGCCTGTCTTACACATATAGAATATCAATTGTAACCTGTTTTCAGAGGCGACTAAGGGAGCAAACTCTAATGGGTTTTGACAACATTGTATTAGGCACAACAACTACGCATAATGTACCGAAAAATTGGACGTGAAATTGGAAACATAGCTGAGAACAAAGTAAATTTACATGGTTTGGTAGGTTTGGTGATGTCTGATATCATACTCTCTCATGCAAGCTCTATCTGGAGGGAGAAGGCAGGAGCTGCAAAGGGGGGCTTAACAATGGATATCAGTGGAGAGTGCTTTTAAAGTTAAGGCTGATGGATGGCTTGTCAAAAAAATAATTGCACTGGTATGGAAGTGGGCTCGCACGAGCTTGCTGAGGAGGGGTTGGGTGGGTATGGGGGGGTGTGAGTGGCAGAGGAGGGAGGCGCGATCAGCAGAGAGCATGATGGGAAGTGACAGTGGTCTGTCAAGAGGCAGTGGGTGCCCAGAGAAGTGTGAAGCCAGAGCTATGAGGTGGCAGGAGAGAGCATGCTGTCAGAGCAAGAAAGTGGCTTTAATACGGCGAAAAGCAAAGGAATCCGACTGTCAGGCCTGCTCAGCCAAGCCAAGGCGCGGCAGCAACGGGAGAGAGGAGTGGAGTTGGGGAATGGATATTGGTGAAAACAAAGGTAGAGAGAGAGTGAGTGAGGGATAGACTCAAGGAGGAGGGAGGCGGAAAACCAGGGTGCAAGTAGTGGGAGCTGTGTGGCAGCAGGAGAGGCATGATGGGAAATTGTGTGGGACAGAGGAACAGACCCAGCCGTCAATTAGAAGTTCCTGAGGAGGGCTTTGGAGAGGTGATAAAACTCATCAGCTCTCCTACTCACTCTCCAGGTGGCACTGGGCTAGCTCTGGGCTGCCTTTAACAGTCTGCACAGGTACTTCTGTGTATAACTATAGTCAGTATGACTATAGCACTCCTCCCACTATGTCCTAGACTCCCCATATCACTGCTGCTTCGTCAGCCATTTACATCCACCAGCTACATATGCAAACTGAGGGACATAAAGTGAAAAAGTGACTGTGTATTATCCAGGTCCAACTGATGTGGATCTGGAACAAAGACAAAAGAAGGTTGGTAATTATTGAAGTGGATCACCCTTTTCCATTTTTTTGAAGTGCTGGAATATATTTAATAAGTCCTGTCTGCTCTCTCTCGACCTTGTGTGAAAGTGAAAGGCACTTTAATTTTGTTACCCACGAGGAGAAGTGGAGAGGCTTGTGTGTTGATTACTGACATGAATATATGCTTAATGGCTTTTCTTACCAGAGCAATTGCTTTTGTTTTTGCGGGGCCTCAGTGATAGGGATTCATGTATGTTACGCTGATGATTGATGCGGCGTGTCAAGATTCAATAATGACACTGTCACTTTTCTAACACTGTCCTGGTGGCACATTATTGTTTTGGCCTCATTTTATGAAGACCAATTTTCATGACATTTTCATGATGTGCATTTATTTGAACATTTGCTGGGTGCTGTATTTTATAACCCCACATAATGTTTAGTAAATTTGCAATGGGCAACAAAGCAGTGTGTGGATGATCTAGAAACCACATAGTAAAACCCAGCTCCTCGGTTTGCCGCCGCTGCAGTACGTGGGGTACAGAGGAGCCATGATCTGTGTCTTCACATTCATAAGCAATTAGTCTTGCCACAATGTATTCCTCATTAAGGGCACATAATTAAAGTTCTCTGTAGCCTCTTTGAAGATTAAATTACACTCTCATTTTCTACAAATATAAACCAAGATATTTAAAGGGCCACTAACCACTGATTCACATAATCAAAAAAGAGTTATTCTGAGAAGTTATCATTACAGATCATGATATAATGATGTATTCACTTGTGAACTTTATACTCTGTCAGGCACATGCAGCATACAGAAGTAGAAATTGATTGAGAGACTGTGTATGGATTTTAATGAGGGCTATTAGAGGCTTATTTTATTTGCGCTGGTTCAAAACCTTCCAAAGACTTTCGAGTTATTACCTAAAGCATGTGACATTGATGCAAACTTAGACTCAAGCTCTGGCACAAGGGTTAGGTGAGTAAAGATTAAGCCAGGGATTCAGGCCGATATAAAGGTATCATCTGAGTATCTCATTAAATAATGTTTGTCAAGCAAGCTGGTAAGATTTTTGTTTAACAAACAGCATCCCCAGATGAGTTACAATAAAACATTTATGGAGTTGTTTCAAAAATTGGTCACCCTCATGTATGAAGAGTTAATATGATGCTACATCATGGAGGTCCTTAGCTTAGTATAAAGAGCAGGAAAAACAGGGGAGACCATCAGCCTGGTTCTGATCCTGACTTGTTGAATGCATACAGAAACCAAAGAGTATGTTTTGGTGTGTAGGGTGGGGGACATACAGTAACATGTTTTGGGCTCACAGTTTCCCTTGATTTTAAGTTTTTATGGTAAGCTAAGATAACAGGCTCCTGGCTATACCTTGGTACTCATTACACAAACATTGGAATGACATCAACCTTTTGCAAATGAACAAGAGTATTTCCTCATGAATAATTCTTTTGTTTAATCTTCTTGTTTTTATCTCAATCAATATTTAAAAGTTGTAGACGATTAATCAAAAATGTAAAATAACAACTGTAACACGGTCCTGTCTACTTATGTGTGAATATGGACTCCACAGTTGTCTTTTAGCAAGTAGAATCAACACAAGGTGTTTTTTTTTTTTGCTTGATATTAATTCCTTTTATTTTTTAGCTTAACCACGAATATGTCAAGTTCAACAGAATGGGAAAAGCTATTTTACAAATAAAGAATGAGTAGACTCCACAGCTTCTTATTTTCAACACCCGAAAAACAGCTACTGTGTCAAGACTGATTGGGAAAGAAAAAAAAGATATATAGACTACCAAATTGATGAACTGACTCAGGAGGGAGAGAGAAAGACACTGAGAGGGAGAAGGCAGTATGGATAGAATGGATGGATGGATAGAGGGAAAGCCTCATTTAGTGAACAAAAGGCTGTTTGGTCCGCCCATACAACAGAGGGAGAGTCCAAAGCCATTGATCTCTTGCAGCCAATGACAAGCCAGAACTCAGCAATAATCATGACAAATGAGTGGAGCCTCCACCAGATGAGAAACTGCCGATAATCACACAGACCCCCCAAAAAAGAAACTAGCAAGGTCGCAGTAGAGTGCAGTGAGACTCCAATACCTCTCAATGCTCCTAAGGGAGATGTTCTGGGAAATGAGACAGATAGAGCTGAGAGAGGGACTTTGGTGTCATTGGTTTGGACAATGACATAAACGGCTTTAAAGTATCCACTGCCTTTAATGAACAAACAGGACTACAATTCCTAAATGCCTTTTGTCCTCGCATTGTCACTGATATGATTTAAAATATTAAGTTAGCATAGTTTTGATTAGGTTGAATAGTGATATGTGTGTATACTTGTACTGATTTCACAAATTACAAGGTCAATAACTAACCATATAACTATAACTAACCATATGTATTAATATCTGCAGTGTGTTGTTTGAATCCTTAAAACAACGGTAAAACTGGAAAATAAATGAGGCTGCTTACATGCTCCTTTAAGGACATTCATGCCTGGAGTGTTCCTCTTTGTAGATTAGAGCTAAACAATAATGATTAAATTGCCGCAGCCAATCAATCCACGTTCTGATTAAGTATGATTGGTAGCACATTATCCCTTTTCTTTCCCTCTGGAGGCGTCCTAGTCTCTGTCATCAGCCCTGACTAGCAGGCATCCCCGCCTCCTCGGATGAAACATTTCTAATCAGCTTTATCTCTCACATCTGAATTTATCTTATTCATGGAAAATGCCAATATATTCACCAGCTTGTATGATACACAAGGTGACCCTACTGACTTAATGACATCATACATTATCCTTAATGAAGTCAATATCTCGTCTTTTAGCTGTCTGTCTATTGGGCCGATTAATTGCAGTGTCATTAAAGTTAGCTCTCTTTTCATTTGAGCTTGGCAAGTGGCATAAAACTAATGTTCTTAGTTATCAACCACTGAAATAGGATGGAGGGTGGAGGAAATTACAGGGAGGACCAGGGGGGATTCCTACAGCCCACATCAAGTGTTTTTTCTCAGTGACACCACACACGTGCATGTTACTGAAGATGAGATGTGGTGGAAATGCACTCATCAGACTAACTTGAGCACTTACATTTTATATAGAATTTTTCCAGCATACTGAAGAAAATCTTTTTAGTGCAATTGGAGATTATTTTCTGACATAAAGTTTTCTGTCAAATGTAAGATATTAACAATGTACTGTACCCATTCTTGCACAGTAAAGTTGGCCTGAAGGTAAAACGTATGACAGACTACTAATCAAACGGGGGGGGGGGGGGGGGGGGGGACTGAGTAAGATATTTTAGGTTGTTTTTTTTTTTTTGTTTTTTTTTGAGAAATTAATATTTTAGAAAGAAACCCTTCACTTGTCAATAATGTAGTCTGTTGTGAAAGTGTATGATGTGGCAGTTCTTCATGTAGTCAACTGTGATTGACAGGCTGTAAAGTGCTTTTTGGTAGAAATTGGGTCCCTGTGGCTGCGACTGTGTGTGTTTAAGGGCGAATTGGGGCCAGTAACAGGGTCTTCCCTAAGCTGGCATTGCAGCAACAGATGTAGCCGCAGGAGACTTATCGACTTGCAAGACTGTGCCAATGGCCTGAGGGCTAAAAATGACACCTGCTCAACAATGCATTAATTTTGGGATGGTTGCTGTTACTATAATATCTGGCATTTATGGGATTTTTTTTTCCTCTTATAGCGAGCACCTGTCACCAGGAAATTCTAAGTATTTAATAAATTATGACACTTAATAGTTCTAATGTAATATCTTTAGTGCCTAAACCTACCGTAACATTAGTTTCCATGGGCATTGATAACTGTTCAATTCAGTCGAAGAAAGAAGTTTGACAAGGACAAAACAATTTTCCTTGACAGAGGTGCATCTCTGTCAGGGGAAGATACATCAACACCTGAGACCCCCTCTCCCATCCCCCTCCCTTTCTCTCAGCTCCCCTCTCTATCACTCTCCCCCATGCTGAAACAAGCGGACAGGATGGGGGTAATTTACAATGTGTTATCTTTGTCTATAGCTGCAAAATGATATGAAGTAAATCAAGGTAGGAGTAATGAAAGACTGAGAATTCATTCCTGTGAGCACATTTTAAGTGTAGTATCTGTTATGGTGGCAGCGCCTGAAGAGGCTGGAATGAGACGGGCTGAGGGACCATAAAGCAGCAGTGGGGCCCATGTTAATGCTGTCTGTCTGGGGTTAGTAATTGGGTTGCACTGATGAGTTGCTTCGAAGACAAAGTGTAAATCCCCCACGTCTGTCGTAAATCTTACATTGTTGGAACAAGGTGCAATCCCAACAAATATTGATCCTGCCTAGGGGCCTGCTGTGTGTGAGTGTGTGTGTGTGTGTGTGTGTAGACCTCCAATCACTATAGTGAAAGCAGTGCACCCAGGTAGGCTTGTTCTGCAGTACAATTGCATCCTCGTCATTACCTTAGATTTGGACCCTGTTGCTAAACTGCACAGCTTGTTTAGGAGCAAGATTGTCATTGCCTCACTAGTTGTGTTTTTCTGCTATTGAGTTGGTTGTTGGCTTTTGACTTTGAGCATTCTAGCTGAAAGGTAACACGGATATTGCGGCATTAACTGGATGAATGATTTGCTTTTGCAGTTTATTCATTGATTCAGCTTTATAGTGTCATGTATTCATGACAGATACTGTAAATTTTTCACCATCATATTCTTGCTAATGTTATGATTACCCTTGTATTGATTGTAACAAACCAGTGTAGTGATGAAACAATTCATCTATTGATTTACGAAAACATAAACCAGCAATTTTGATAAGATAGTAATGTTTTCTCTCAAGGAAATATTATGAGTATTCAAGTCTTGAAAAGTTGACTCATTTAATTAAGTATTTGTTGATTTAAGCCTGTATTGTACATTAAGATGGACAATGCATCTCCACTTGCTGGTATTTTTAGAAGCAAAGTTGTAAAAGACTAATTTGCAAGATGAGCTACGGTATTAACGTTTTGGCATATTAATTGTCCCTTTCCAACTGTGCATTGCTTCTTGACAAAGCACACACAAAGCCAAATATGGCATTATTTTTCTTATACAGCCAGCAGGCTGGGCAGCCCTGCAAATGCTTCATAGCCAGTCCCTAATATGTTTCACTTCAATGACTTGTTCAAAGAAGTCAGAGAGAATCAGGCTGGCAAATGCAATCGAAAACATATGAGTGTGATTTATTTTGTGATATGTTCTCTCACCATTGTTTGCGTTGTTTGATGAGGTGATGACCATCAAACGTGGATAATCACAGAAGGAAGTAAACAAGAGTGTAAACATATAATCTGTACAGTGGTCCAAACACATCATTTTAGGGGCAGAGCATGATGATAGTGACGTATTAACTTTTAACTTAGCCTAACAATATGTGAAACATCTCTTTATACAAATGCAATTTTCACAATGCCAACTATACATTTGTAAGGTGTAAAAATAGCAGATCAGCCTCAATAATCAATTCATACTCCACACCATTTAGGAGCTTTAATAACACTGATTTCATTCTTACCTAATTATTTAAAATGACCTAATTATTAATCATATAAATGCACTAAAACTAGAAATACTAGAAATGACATGAACTCAGGTTCTGGCAGATCATGAGAAAGAAACTGAAAATGACTGAGCCCATTTCTAATTCTCTATTTAGTCAGAGAAGATTTAAAAATGAGATTTAATGAGAACAGCTTTGTGATATATCATTTTTATATCTGCACATTTCTGCGTCTGTACGCATATTTTTATAATAAGAGCTCTTTTTTTCATAACATCTTTGTTTAACCTCACTTCTGATATCAGTTTTTTGCAGAATTATTTATTTGTATTAATAAATCTTGATTTCTTTCACTTGATTTAAGCTTCTACATAGAAATTGAAGGTTATTTGGTTTTCTGTTATTTTATGGACGAAACAATTAATGAGTCAATCAGGAACTAATCAACAGCTTAATCAATAATGAAAATAATCATTAGTTGCAGTTCACCACTTGAAAATAGCAAAATGTCAATACATAATTAGTGCTGATTTATTTTTGTGGCTGATGTGGCATATTAGGCTGCTTAATCAAATTATGCATTGTAAGTAATGACAGTTGATATTTAGAAAACAGGAATCAGAGCACATGTGCTCTGCGTCTTACATCTAACCTTTGAGGCTTTGAAATGCCATTGAGCTCTCTTTAAGCTGGGTGGTGGACTGTGTGAGTGTGGAGGTGTGTGATCCAGGCAGACAGCTTATCGTTGAACACATCCTATCTGGCATGACAGGTCACTGTCAGGTACAGCTCCCATCTTCTCTCACCCCTACTGATACAGGATGCCACACACAGAAATCAACCTGCACCAGTATGCTAATGTGATCTGATGGGAAGAGCTGTTAACGCTGTGAACCCATCACAATAATGCAAGCAAAAGTTGATTTACACCTCCTAGCCTGTGTAATTTTAGCATATTTGCACACTGACAGAGCTGGGTCATATAGTTCAGTTTAAGGTGGTAAATTCTAAAGTAGAATAAAAAATAAATAAATAAATAAATAAATTGAATGGCACCAGGGATGCGGAAGCTGATATTCTGAGCTGCAGTGACATGCCAGTGACTTTTATAGTGAATATGTTTGACTCACAAAAAAGGTCACATCATTTAGAACTGGAATCAGCTTGTCACCCAAACCCCACCTGTCACTCTGTTACATTAATCACACTAATCTTTTTCAAATATGCATTCCAGTGCCTCACCTCCCATCATCCGCACTTTGCTCGGGTCATTTGTCAACCTGCTCGTACGTTGTAGGTTTTACAAACTCGGTGCCATCAGTTGTTTATACAATCAGTATCATGCGACATTACCAAGCAATCCTTATAGTTCATCAACGTACAACCATTTTCATTATCCAGTTATTGTTAAGGAAAATAAAAAATAATTAATTAATTACCCAAACGAGCAAAACCCTCAATTTTAAGAAGCAAGAGCTATTTATAAATGGTCGTAAACAATGAATCCTTTGTCAAAATATTGGAATCCAATCCATCTTTTTGTTGGTTGCTTCAAATAAACTTTCTAAATTAATACTCATGATTCGTGTAACACTTTATATAAGACTTTGTCTCTCCTCTTTCTAGAAAACAGGTGCTAGTAAGTTTCCCAGGTAGCAGAAATATGGTGTTTGTAGTTGGAACCTTGGTGGTGTTTTGTGGTTGCTGGGTGCTGTGAGGATAACTCATAGCTCTGGCTCACTGTGTCCATCTGTAAAACGGGGAAACCTGGACCTGGTGTGATGGTACAAGATAAACCAGCACAGAGGAAAGCTCCATTAATAATTCTCTTATTTGGGAACAAGGCCCTGTGCTTACAGAATGCAGGGCAGTCCATCTCTTCCGGGGAGGGGGATAGAGGGGGAAAAAAAAAGAAGTATAAGGTCAGCAGAGAGAGACTCCCCTTCCATCTGCCCCTCCTCCTGCCCCCTCCACCTCTCTGCGCTTGGAGAGTGATGGGCCCAGGTTTTCCAAGGTAGTGCATTTGTCTGTCAGGAGTCTTGGCTGGCTGGCGTGATTTAGCTGCTGTCAGTTGATGCTGGTGTCCAGAGGATGATAGCGGCTGGCTGGATGGGGGGATATTTGTTACCTTTAGCTCTGACAGGGAGATAATTGCTGATGGTTAACAGAATGGTATGGAATCCAAAAGGTTGGAGGCAGAGAGCAAAGTAATAGGATACACAGCCAACGGGTTCAGCCCATATTTCTGCCTACATGCACCTAATCTAACACACAGTCAGTCCCTCTTCCTTTAACCTTCCTCTCTAAACTACAGTTAAATATTTTGAATAGTTTCATAGCTTGGGGCTAAAATCAAGGTTCATCCTTTTGTTTGAAATTGTATCATTTTGAAAAAGATCAACATTTTGGGAAGGTTGCATTTTCTGTTCGTGTTGCCTGAGATGCTGTGAGAGGATTTTTCTCTGTTTATTACGGCTTAATCTGGTGCATATATAAGTGTGTGTTATGTGTAGGGAAAAAGTCAGGGTCACAGTCAATGAATGGAGGGTGAGTGTGTGTGCCTGCCCCCCGGCCCTCCACACGCTCTCATCATCACAGTGGCAGGGCCCCTCTGCTGCTTTGCACTTTTAATTAGGACAGGACAGCAAATTTCTGGTACTCCCTCCAGCCTTTAAGGCCCATTCACTTCACCCTCACATGTCCTCCCCAATCTCCCTCTCTCATATCCAAGACGTCCAGAGAGGCGCCTCCCAATACTGGGATTGGGACCGTCGTCTGTCAAGCCATCCGAACTGCCAGCAGTGTATCACAGAGAGAGTTAAGTAGGAGGCGGACCTCAGCGAGGAAGTGTGATAGGTTGACAAGACTTGATTGACAGGTTAAACCCCTGGTTAATTGTCTTCTCCTCCTCACGTTGACGTGAAATCGGCTGGGATGTGTTGCTATGGGTGGAGTTATCAGCTTTGTTGGGAAGGCACTGTTACATTTAACATAATTAGTTTTTTGTATTATTATTTTGCTTTACAAGTGCTTTGAAAAGGAAAACACAGACACTTGTTAGCAACGAGTCCACACTTGGCTTCATGAAAGTCCTGTACAAACAGAGCAGACAAGACTCATTTCTGTATTCCAAAATCCATTATTCTCAGTGTCAGCTGTCTAAGATTTTAATCTGTATCTCATATCATTTTAATATTTGTTGATATAACTTAGTATTCCTCAAGTAAAACCTAGCATGGACATCATCAGGCATATATCTCCTCTATTTTTGATGGGTACCTGCATTAATGAGCAGCAGTGATAGAGTCTTAATACCTTGTCACTCCTGGCTTGACCGCGACATCATATTTTTATTTTCTTGCTGACAATGAGAGTAATGGGAAATATTGATTGGCAGTGCAGTTAAGTTGTCAGCATAGTCATTTAATGTGTCAGGAGAACCAGTTAAATTGTCAAAAAAATCACTTGAGGACTCCGCTCTTCCTTAACGGCTTTCTGTAAAAGCATCTCCCTCACATTGGAAATGCTCCCATGCTCACTGAATTACAGTGATTGTTTTTATTTATTTATTTATTTTTTTGCATTCTTGCTCTGTATTTGATTGGGCAGGCTGTGTGTAATATATAAGGCGAATGCATTTTTTTAATGGTAGAAGTAATAGCAGAGCAGAGTGGTGAAATAAACTTGTATTGAAACAGTATGTGTAGTCCAAAAGTTAACTCTAAGGTTAGATTTGATAACATTGATATCCTTACTAAGGACAAATAAAAGGAAGCTAATAGCAAAAGATTGCCAAAGGGAAAAGCTCTTTATCTAGCTAGTAATTTTAGAGAGGAATTAATTTTGGATGAGCAGGCAGCTATGGAGTCTTTTATATATAATCTACACCTAAAACAAACTGCAACTTGGTTTGGATTTGTTTAATAAATACACAGTGGTATACATTTTGATATGTCTGTGATTTATGGGAGCTTTAAAGAAAATCCCTTCCCCAGATGTTATCTGTGCTGATGTAAGGCTTGTGAACATTCCCAACCAGTTTGATCTGTCTTGTTGGTGTTTCCTGGGCAGCCTTGCCTGTCAATTAGCTGTCTCTTTAATCTCTAGCCCAGAAGACAGGGGGATGTATGATGCAATAAGTAATCTGATGGCAAAATGGTCGATGAATGAACAGTGATAGCAATTTCGGAGGGACCTGAGATTACTTTTTCATTAGGATTATGTCGGACATCCTGCCTTATGTTGTGATGTTTGCCAAACATGTAAAAATATGGCTTCTATTGGTGCTACAAGACAACAACAGGGATGTACTAATGTACAATATGTGTTCATTATTTTTTATTCAATATTTCATACAATAGAATTAGAAATGCTGCTAAATAGTAACATTATTCAGTACCGTCTGCTTCAACATTTTAAATGGAATTAGTGTAGTACTTATTATGTCTGTAGAACTGAAAAAAATCGGGCTGACCATGTATAATACAGCTGTTTAGCATTTTAGAGTTTCTGGTGAAAGAGGTAACCTAGTTTGGTTGAACGCTGGGTCTGCGCCACAAAGTGCATCAGCTTTCCATATTATTTAATAGCTATAGTTTGAAACTACAATATCAATGTGCAATTATACCAGTGTATCAATAAAGATCCAAAAAAAAAACAAACTCATATGTTGTTAGGTTTCTGATACATTTCTTTAAATCATCATTAGCATTCTGCCTACAAGTTTTGGCAGTGTTCTTCAAAAAGACATGGAAAAGCATTGATACTGAATATATGTAAAGTAAATGAAGCATGAAATATTCCATAAAAGCTACGATTCCCCCTTGCTGCTTTAAAGCCTAGGAGTCTTGCTTCCTGTCTGGTGTTGGCTGAGCTTTAGTAGCATGGCCATCTAGACAGCCGACTGGATTTCAATAGCAACAGCGTTTACTTTCCACAGAGCTGAAGCAATGTTGTTTGAGGATGTTTAGTGAGGGGCTTGATTGAATTTGCCCCACAGTGCAGAGACAGGCTCCATTAGGCAGTGGCAACCAGGTCTAGGGACAGACCAGTTAGAGAGATAAGCGGGGGAGCTGCCAGAGTAGTCTGGCCTCAGACCCAGAGCAGGGGTTCAGGGAATAAAGCTCCATAATAGCTGGTCCAGGGTCAGTTTGACAGGCTCCCTCTGTCCAACCCTTTTTTCATTAAGTAAGAGTTGGAAGCCTGGTGCAAGAAGCACAGTAGATAGAATAGAATAGAATAGAATAGATGTTAATTGCCAGTTAACAACCAGACAGTTTGAGTACATTGGAATTTTTGTGCATTACTCTTAGAGTCAGCTTCAAGAAAAGAATAGGTAAAAAATGTATCGAAAAAACAAAAAATATACAAGTATATACAGAGCAAGACAATAAATAAATGCACATAAAAACAGTTAGATAAACTGTATGAGTCTTTGATTCCTATTTGTCAATTTCAAATGTTATTGTGGGGTGTGATATCTTTTCCCCCTTGTAATGTCCTCAGAGATCAGTCTTACAACAGCAGGGAAAAAACGGGCCTTGTGGGTGGTGATGCGCTCTGGCCTATGATGTCTTAGGTTGTGTCCAGAGGTCCTCCACCTGAACAGAGCATGTGCTGGGTGATGTTTGTGCCTGAAGATGCTCTGTGCCTTCCTCCTGCACCGCTGTGTGTAGAGTCCATGGAAGGGAGACTGGTGCCGATAATCCTCTGCGCTGTCTTGATGACTCGTTGGAGTGATTTCCTCTCAGCTAGTGTGGTGTTTCTGTACCACACTGTAATGCCGCTGGTGAGGATGCTCTCCACAAGTCCTCTGTATGCCTGGGTGAGGGGCTGACATGTAAGTCCAGCTTTCTTCAGCTGTCTGAGGAAATACAGACGCTTCTTTGCTTTTTTCACAGTTTTTCCTGTGTTTTCAGCCCAGCTCAGATTGTCAGAGATGAGAAAGCCAAGAAACTTAAAACTGTCAGTCCGCTCTACTTCCAGCCCTTTGATGGTGAGGGGCTGCAGAGGGGGTGGTTTCCTCCTGAAATCCAGGATGAGCTCTTTTGTTTTGTCTATGTTCAGCACCAGGTCATTGTCCTCTCCATAGACAGTAATTCTGTGGACCAGCTCCCTGTATGCAGACTCATCACCGCCTTTGATGAGTCCCAGGATGGATGTATCATCTGCAATTTTTATTATGATGTTACTGTCCTGGAGGGAGACACAGTCATGCATGTACAGGGAGAAAACTCACTCACTGTAAGCTCCTCTGAGACCTTGTTCCCCATTCTCACCACCTGTGGTCTATCTACCAGGAAGTCCAAAATCCAGTTCCGGGTGGGTGTTGGTACTCCAAGCTCTGCCAGCTTCCCAATCAGTTTCATTGGTCTCACAGTGTTGAAGGCTGAGCTGTAGTCCAGGAACAGCAGGCGTGTGTATGTGCTGCTAGCATCCAGATGTTGAAGCACTGAGTGGAGGGCCAGAGCCACTGTGTCATCTACTGACTTGTTGGGACGGTATACAAACTGCAGGGGGTCTACAGTGTCCGGAACCACAGAGTTGATGAACTGGAGAATGAGTTTTTCCAGACACTTCATGGCTACTGGTGTAAGTGCAACTGGTCCGTAGTCATTCATGATGGATGTGTGTGATTTTTTTGGGAGCAGGGACTATCACAGAGGATTTAAAGATGCGGGGCACAGTTTCCAGCATGAGGGAGGTGTTAAAGATGTCCATGTACACCACTGCCAGTTGCTCAGCACAAGCCTTCAGGACTCTTAGTGCCACCCCATCAGGTCCCACAGCCTTACGAGGATTCACACTTTTTAATGCCCTCACCACCTGTGTGTACGACACCTGAAGTGCAGTCTCATCAGGATTCCAATGAGACTTTAAAGGGGTGTCAAAGTTTTCCCTGTCAAATCTTGCATAGAAACTGTTCAGTGTGTCTGGTTGGATGGTGTCACAGATCTCTGCACTGATGGAGTTTGTCCTGTAATTTGTGATCTACTGTATTCCCTGCCACATGTCTCTTGTGTTGTTGTCCCTGTAACAGCTTTCATAGTATAGATAGTAATAAAATAGTGGATGGAGGGATGGAGAACAAAGGTTAGTGTAGAAAAAGCACTAGTGCAGTGATTGTATCGGAAGCGAACTCAGCTTAACTGCCTTTGTGTGTTTGGCATATCTGATTGAAACTCTATCAGTCATCGACTTAGAAATTGTTTGTGACAGTAACAAGCTGCCTGATCACTTGATTGATGGACAGGAGGAACGGTGTTGCATTGTTAGATGGACACTTTCATGACAGTGAGACTGTGTTTTCAAAGTTAATCAGGCTAAATTGACCATCAGTTCCACCCTACTTCTCGGCTATGTTTATATTTTTTTCTCCAAAGGCCTCTGTCAGCAGTGACAATGGTTACTGCAGTTCTTTTTGCTGTAGGAAGTGGGCGATTATGACAGTTGGCTGTCTCAGTGTTTTATGTACCTTAAGTCTCTGTGTGTATCTGACTACCACGGTCCTTTTCTCCAGGCCCTTGGCCCCTGGCCTCTATCTCCTGCTCTCCTTCACAGTAATGAAGCCTGCCTTTAAGGAACTGGGTGCAGGCAGCGAGGCATCACAGATTAGGTCAGTGGAATGGCTAGCAGGCTGAGCATGATGGATGAGGGCCAGAATGAGTTTCTGCCGCGGCTGTATTGTGAAATCTTTTCATTGTCACCGACGGGCCTATGAGGCCCTGATGAATGAGGGAGCAAGTGTCAGAAACGCCCTTCCATGGCTCCCCCTTTTTTGCCTTTAATATCTCCCTAAGCTGCCTGGATGCATGTCTTCCCATCCTGCCCTTTCTGACCGTCCACTCAGTCGGTCACAGCAGTATTGATAAAGCTATAGCTAAAAATAGACACGGTCCACTTCAGAGAAAGAGAGGAAAAGCTCTAATTAGAGAAAAACTGTGAAGCCAACGGAGTCAAGAAAAGGCTATCAAACTGATGCTGTGCTGTGCTGAACTTGAAGTTCATAACTGTGCCAAACAAGTCTCCTTGCTCTTTCGCTCTCACTTGTCTCTGTTTCCTCCCATGCGGACAGACCCCCTGCTTTCACAGAGCAAGAGTGAGAGGCAGAGAGGGGAGGGTGGTGCTGGTGTTGGGGGTGTCTTTATGGGAAACGTTTGTGACCAGCATGACAGCTCCGCTTGATGGATGGGCCGCCTCCATCTGGTTGCAGTGCATGTAATAAATATCCATGCTCGTGTTTGACCTCTCTCACTTACCAGACACATCTTTCACTTTTGGGACATCCAAGGGGGACTCACAATTATGCTCTGCACTCTCCACTAGCTGGGGTGTGGGGGGATAGCAGCTCTGTTTATGGGCCGCAGCCCAAGGGCAAAGAGTCAAAAAAATAGATAGCTGTAAACAATGCTTCCACCGCCAGGAGAATTCTCCAGCATTCAATAACCTTTAACACCTCCTAAACCCTCATCTCCCTAAGCTGGTTGCCTGTGCCCCAGAATGCACTGCAGCTCCGCTCAAACCGCCTCCATCTTTTGACCAGTGATTTAGCTTGGTGTCTAAGCATGGGTCGGTGGTTCAAATGCCAGTGCCTGTATGAAACTTTTATAAATAAATAAATAAATAAATAATAGCGACAGAAATGGGGAAAAAAAGTCTTAACCCAAATGAAATCCAATTTTACCCTGTTGAATTTATGGCTCCTGTGAAAAGATTTAATCATCTAACATATGGAGGAAGGTTATCGTTGTGGGCAACTGGATATGCGTTTGAGGTCACACTAGCCTAGTTATGCTCCCACTACTGTTTGCTAATACTGATAAAGGAAATATTTGTCACCCCTATTCCTCTTTCACTGCTCATAAACAGCAGTTGGTGTGTTTGCCCTTAACAGTGACCTAGTGCATTAGACTGGTCAGCTCCTCAGTAATAGAAACAGATAGGCAGCCATTGGATTTTAATAAACCTGGATAATAATGAGGCTGAAAAGCTGAGTGAATTGTAAAGCAGAAGGCTAATGAAGTGCCTATGTGGGCAGTATGTGAGAAATAACCTATAACCTATTAAGAAACAGCCTAACTCCCTATGCCCAAGTCCTACCCCCTGATTGAATTAGTGCAGTCTTTAATTACTAAGCATCCAA
This sequence comes from Remorina albescens, assembly GCA_034769265.1. Lineage (NCBI taxonomy): Eukaryota > Metazoa > Chordata > Actinopteri > Carangiformes > Echeneidae > Remorina > Remorina albescens. The sequence continues at coordinate 10,479,468 of CM068491.1, read as the reverse complement.
GATGGGAGCTCTGAATCTAATTGAACTTTTTCATGCTTGCTGCACCCCAGCCAAACAATTTGTTCTGTAAAAAAATTGAATTAACAGTCTCACTTTGTCTCCCTTTTTTGCATTGATTTTTTTTTTTTTTTTTATTATTATTACATTAGGTCTGTCTCAGGAATTTCCAGGCCGTAAAGAATCAAATCGCACAGCATTATTCACAATAACGCATATGTTATAATCGCAGGGAGAACTTACTTAAAATTCAATCCACTTTGGCATCATTATCATGTATCAACATAATAAATGAGCCCTTCAGAGCATGGTAATTATAATTTGATAAATCATCAGCAGAAAATTAACTGGATGTCAAAACATTCATTGGAAAGGGTGATGAATGGTGGATGATTGTGGTGATGAATTGTGTTAATCTGCGCAGTATGAAGCCAGCGAAATGGCTAAGCAGCCCAAGATGGATGGGCCATAGAAGCTGCAAGGTCAGGACACACAACTGCAGAACGGAGGGAAAAAAAAAAAAAAATAGGAGGGAATGGAACGGGGAGAAAAGAAAGGTCTCTCTCTCTCTCTCTCTCTCTCTTTGCTCAGAGCACATTATCTATCTTCTCACTGTTGCTGTTCTTCATGCTGGGCTTCAGGCATTGGGCTTTTGACAGTGATGCTAAACCCGTGGTCTATTTTCTAAGAGATACTTTTGATAATTTTGATAAAAATCACAATTGTGATCGTGATAATTACAATACCAATGGAAGCTAACTGATAATGTCTTATGATAGATAACAATGCCAAAAGATCATTTGTAGTGATTTGTATGCTGGACTGTAAGTCCATGACTTAGTTATAATTCATAAATTGATTGAAATGCAAGGGACTTTCTATCTCTCATTCTGTGCAAGGCCTCCAACATGTTATGGCTGCAGTTTAAGATTGTTTGTGACTCACTGTGCAAAGAAGATGGTATTCAATATGTGGGCACTGAAATGCCACTGAAGACTTTTTTAAGGCACACATGCCAAAGGAACAGCAAATTTATAGTTTTGGTTGGTAGGTTACTTTGGCATAGGTTTTGCTTTTTTTATTGTTTTACTCCGTGAAGGGCGCAGCCTTCTGATTGTCGTACTGCTGTGTCACTGTTGTGGAAGTATTTGAGGTAAATATGTGTAGGTTTTCCTCCTGGCAGCCAATCTACCTGCATGCTATGTACTTTCTATAGTTGATGGCTTGTGGCCCTTGTGAGTATGACATACCTGAAAATAACACGTGTCCGAACTTCATCAAAGAGCAAACTGCGATGGATGGAAGAGAAACCTGTTTTAATCCTTTTTGCATAACAGATTATTTCTCATACTTCACTACATGAATACAGGGCTTTGGTCTTTTGGTCTTGGTGTATTTTTTTCACTGTATTGCTGTTGTTTCTGTATTTCAAAGAAACTCATGTACATTTAAAGTTCAACGAAGATACTGGCCTGGTATTTATAAGGTGCTGTAGTAATTGCTTGTGCTACCATAGCTCAAGAACAATTAGCAAATCCATCTGGAGAGAAAATCAGAAAGTATTATCACCAGAAAGCAACAGTTTTACTTAGATGACACATAATCACACCATTTATACCATTTAAGCTCAGGTAAAACTTAATAATACATATTGAATGCATACTGATCAGACAGTTTAATACTATTTAACATTTAGCGAATAAGAACTATACTAACTTCTTATTCTTTAACTGTTCCATATTGCATAACTCAATGAGACCTGGGAACTTTACTACTGACCTAAGACTACAATATCATAGCATATTTCCATGAGAAGGTTGTTGAGCATCTTGCTAGTAGTTAAAACAGAAAGGCCCTTACCAATAATAATGAAGGCTATTTCTACAAATAACAGTAATTACATGTCAGTGCTTTTGAAATGTGACAAAGCACACAATGTTGCTTTTATTGAATTCATTATGTTGACAGGCACTTCATCCTTTCATTTATCTGCTATTCGTTATGGCCTGAGTGAACGTGTGTGAACTGACAACTAGATTTAATGTTGTTATTCTGCTATGGCTTTAGATACACTGTAAGGAATGATTTATTTTGTTTTAGTGCTTGCCAATGTACACACCTGACCTCGGAGGCAAGTATGTACCATTGGTGGTAAGTCGTGTGCTGCTGTTAAAGTGGCTTCACCACACAGAGATCAAAAGTCCCCTTTCACATCCTGTGTCATTTCTAGCCGGGAAGTATTAATCTCATACAGAGCTTCAGACACCTCTTATCTGGCTGGCAGGTTGACATGTAAGGGGATATTTTATCCTGATTCCTGCAATGAATGCAGCACACAGGCTATCACTTGGCCCATGCTGCATATGGAAAAAGAGAAATCACACCTTTCTTTCTGTGAGTTCCATTTTCATTTGTGCTCTCTCCTCACTCGCTCCTTTCTGTTTCTCTTTTTTCCCCCTCTTCTGGAAATTATCACCAGCCATGTCAGGAGCCCTGTCGGATGGAGGGGGAGAAATGTGTCACGCTGCCTCTTAAGTTTCTGATTGTCTACATGACACAGAATCTCATCATACAGCTGTCTCCCTTTCTGACACTACAATTACCCATAATTCCCTCTGTCATTCACTGTCTCAAGCTTAGCATTTTATATCTCGAACAGAAGGCGAGGACATTTACATTTGGTGGCTGGAATAAAAAAGAGACTGAAGAAACAAAGTTTTGTGTGTCTGTGTGTGCATGTGTGTGTATTTAAAACCATATCCTTTAATTAAAGTGTTTATTCCTAAACTTGATTTCCTGAAACATTAAATCCTAAAATGAATAGCAAGGTTCCGGGTTGAACTGCAGCGTAGCTACAAAAAACATAATGTAAATCACCTTTGCGTATTATCTTAATGACTTTGTTAATGACCAAGCACCTTGTTTCAGCTGATGCCATTAATCATTTTCACTCGCCAAAATGAAATTCCTTGATACTACCCTTCAAAAGTGGGTGTAGTCTGTCCCTCTTGACAAAGTGTGCTCAATGAAAATGGCCCATTATCATGGCGCGTTTTACTCCATCATCTCTGATATTCTTATATGGTCTCTGGGTTAAACAGTCCGTCTTCCCATCCTTTTTACCCCATCCCTCGAGTAAAGTGTTCTTCAAAGGTATATATTTCATTGCAAGCTGACAGTCTTGACACTATAATTGACCTGAGCGCTTCCATCTTACTCTTTTCAAATTCTCCGTTGTAATGTGTGTCAACTAGATAAAATGATTTCCATCTCCACCTTCCTCTGGATTTCCATTTGCAAAGACGGCTGACTGCTTGCTGGCTGGCTGGCTGACTGACTGACTGACTTAAAATCCATTATCATTCTATTTGAATGTCTGTGACTGGTGGTGGTGGGGGGTGATGTGAAGGGATCCATTGTTTGAAACAGCTGCTAACACTTAACTCCTATACATTAGTTGAGCACACAGGGCTGTTAGTGGGTTAAATAGTTTGTGACGATGTTGGGATTTGATACCCTTTCTGAATAATGCTTTGCTCTGTCAGACAGACCTAATCTGTCTGTCAAAGTGTCATGGTGAAATCGGTTTTAACTTCTCATTAAATTTCTTAATAACCTCCATAATGTTCTTGGAAATCATCACGAGTGGGGATGTAATGTACATTTTAACCTTTGTGTATGCTCTCAACTTGCTAGTGCCAATTCTCTATTACTTTGTACTAAGAATATACCTTTGTGATTGATATCATAGGTATGAGCAGAGGGAGGAAAATTGTGCATCGAGTGGAAAATTACATATTAAAGATATACAGACAAAAGAAATTTGTATTGGAAGAGCATATATGTGTTATAACAAGGCTACTGCAAGCATTTAACAGGTTTCAAGCTCATTTAAATGATTGCTACCACATTCATCCTGAAAATAAATGCTATAAATAAAATATGGGCCCTGTTTTGTATCCTTATAATTGTTGTATCTGTTTCCCCTCATAATTTTTTATTTATTTTTTTTGCTACACTTTGACACCTTTATTGTGTTATTTGAATTGTCGGTCAAATAAAAAAAAACCCTTAAATCTTTTTTCTTTTTCCCAAACTAAAAAGAGAAGCACCTTTTTCTTCTTGTTCATTATCTTTTATTTTCGCTTTTCACATGTTGCTAAAAAAGACAGGCTGCATTTTTGTATGCCATGTCATATTATTAAGTTTCACGCTTGCTCCGTGAACCCGAGACATATTTTCTACTTTCCCCCTGGCTAATTGGGAGATTGTTAGGACTGTCTCTACCCAGAGCCTGATGCCCCCAAATGTGTCAATGTGCCGCTATGCTGCTGCTAGACTATGTGTCTTCTTGTCAGTTTGCGGCTTGTTTTTCAGAGCAGTTTGTTATTAGATTAATTAACACTGTATTGACAAACTGTGATAGGATTGCGACACCAAAAGAAGACACTCTTTTTTTCTTTTCTTTTTTAAGTGAACAAATGTAAAGTAAGAGATAACACTTGAAGGGGTATCTCATTTCTTGAAAGGGGTCTTTGAGGACTTTTTTTTTTATTTAATCTGAGCAGTGTACTGTGTGTTGAACAAATGACCCATGTGTTTATTTTGCCTTTGTCTGAGCTTACAAAGTAGAGGGAGGCTTTATATGCCTGAGTGAAAAGGCTTCTAGGGGAAGCAGCACTTTTCGGGTAAAGCTGGGAGGCTAAAACAAGCTTTAAAGAGGGTCCAGTCCCACTCAGGTTCACTGGTAAGCCTGTTGGACATTCAGCTTTGTTCCTCTTATAGGCTTCTTATCAGTGGCCTGATGCGGTTGTCCCCTCATATGTTCCTCTTGTACCTCATTTTGGCCAATTCGATGGCCTGAGTGTTCCAATTGAGCCATTTTGTTTCACTTTGAAACAAACTAGGGCCTATTATGCGTGGTGTTTTTTTTTTTTTTTGGTTCATACCCCTCCTTCCATGTTGGCCTTGGTCTATGTAGTTTGTCAGTCCGCCCCCCCGCCTTTCTCTTAAGTTTGAAGTGCTAGCCTTGTGAGGGGTCAGTGTTTCCACTCCAGCAGTGTCAACTTCAATCTGGGCCGATTTGGTGTGAAATGTGTGCCTTGGTGTGGGGGCTTGCAGGTCAAAGCCCCAGTAATTGATGTTGCTTATTCATCTGCTTTTCCTTGTCTACTCTCACTGCAGCACAGCGGCCGTTTTTGTTTGTCTAAATTGTTTGAAGATTTACTGTAGGTCTTAGGGCCCTGAGAAGCATCCCCCTGCTGCACTCTGTCTGTGTTCCTACCTAGCAGGGGGTTCAGCACTGGGGACATACAATGGCGCATGCACAAAAGAGGCTTTCCCCAACACAAGGCCTGGAGGACATCTCATAGCATGATACTGAGCACTGGGGGACACACAATGACAGAGGCACAAAGGAAGCTTCTCTTAAGACAGGAATTGGAGGACATCTAGCATGACAAGCAGGGCAGCTCTCACTGTAATTAGCCATGGAGCCAGTCTGACCAATGGCCCTATGAGATCAGCAAACTATGAATAAACAGCATTAAAACCACAGTGTTAAGAAGGTTATTGGCAGAAATCTGGCCTTGTGATGCGGCAACCCATATGAAGATGACACACAGTTAGTAGAGTATGCAGTTCCAGATAGATACAACAGCGATGTTTGAAACCAATAACCCTCCCCCCGACCCCATTCAAGATTTTGGCTTTGCTGGTCTGTCTTCCGCTCTGTTCCTTCTGAGAAACAGTACTTGCTAGCTGAAGCGCAGGATGAAATGCTGAGTCTATTTAAGCACAAAAAGGAACGTAATGATGGAGCTACGTTTAATCTGGCCCTTTGGCATGTCAGTCGGCTGCATGGGTGGTATGTCCTCCAGGGCCTTTGAAGAGGGCTGATTTAGAGAAGAGATTTGGATCATTACACAATAAAGAACACTTCATAAGTACTGAAGTGAGTTGGAGAAATGACGGTTAATGATGTTGACAGCAATTCACCTCTGCTGAATTACAGAAAGATTTGACTCAACCTGCCTTCTTTAATGAGCCTCACTCTGTAAAGGTAATGGGCCAGTGGTAAGACAAGGAGAGAGGCGGGGAGGGGAAAGATTACAGAGAGAGCGAGAGAGAGTGGGGAGGGCCTTTTTTTCCCCCGCTTCCTATATTGGAACTGAACTGCTGCCCTTGGCTTAGACTGAGCAGATCACACCAGGTTATCACATACCTGCCTTAGAAGTTGTCATGTCAGGGATCTACGAGAGGTTAAGATGTGTGAACATGGATCAACAGATCACGTATATTACAAAAGTAAAAAGGCAACTTACTTTTGCAATATGGTTGGTTTATTCTGTATACAAATACTCCACTGTGTACCTGTTAGTACTCAGTTGAATGAAAAATTACACTTTCCCAGTGTGGAGTTTTTCATAATGTAAAAGATGTCCTCCCAATAAATGTCTGTAATCTACTATGATTTACTATCAATGATTTGTCCTCTGAATTTATTCTCCCCTGTTTGGATTAAGCCATCTTATTTATGCATTTCTGGAGCAAGGACACTGATTCCAGCGTGCAGCTTGTTTGTTATTTCTAATCATGCGTGTTTATGTACAAGTTTGTGACAAAAAGCTTAACTGACAGGGCGACAGTTGATTTGCAGTTCTATTTTTTTCCCCCTACATCAGACTGTCATCCCATCAAAGTAGCATATCTGTCGGTGTCTTTGAGTGTCTCACGCTGAATGATAAATATGTACATCCAAACTGGGATTCGGTGCCAATTATGCATTGACAGAGATGTCACCAGGAATGTAACATTTAAATTAAAATGATGGCATTCAGTTTCAAACTGCCTTTTGCGATGACATGTTCTATTATCTCCTTCCATGGTGTAAGATGAGGGAAAAACAACGAGAGGAGGAACTATCCCAAAGGTCAAATCAATAACTTTGTTGTTTGTCTGCTTTTTCTTGTTGGCACACCTACATGTCAGTCATTAAGCCTATTAATAGGCTTGTTAGACACAAAACATACTCCTTGGCTTTTCTTTTCGTCTTTGAAAATCTCAACATACTCATTACTTTACCAGCTTTCTAGGGGTGTGGAAAATGTTCTGCTTCTAACGATTTTGTTTGCTGGACTGAAAACATATATGATGAGGTCAAAGTTGGTGTATTGTTGCTACAGTTATATTAAATTCCTAATGGAGATTTTACACAAGCGCTGTTATCATATTATATTGTTCATGGATGTGCAACAAGCTTGATATCACTTGGTGGGGAAAAAAAACACAAGACTTGATACTTTAATTGGCAGGAATGCTTGTCTAATTATCACTTTTCTGCTTGTTCTCCATGCTGAGATTATGTAATTATCTTTCTGAAACACTGTGGAACGATATTGCTTTTTTTGTGTGTGTCATTTCTGAGACGCCTCTGTACCTGACACTCAGCAAGCCACTTAATAATATGCTGGAAAAGCAGCTAATTATATCATAATAATGGCTTGATGAAAGCAATAAGGCAGGCCGGTGAATGAATCATAGTACTGTTAGACTGCACAAGTTGTATCTTTATCCCACATTATTAGAATCACACTAAACAGGAAGTTCTTTAATTGCTAATGTGTTTATTCATTATGCCACAAGAATTTTGAGTCTTTCCATTTGTTATCATTATGCAAATCACAGCCCATACTAAATGATACATTTCTATACAATGATATTTTCAGCAAATTGAATCCCTTATCAAGATAATTACCCCATGTTTACAAGCACCCCCCACCCCCAAACTAGGATATCCCAATTAAAGACTACACCTGTTCTATTTGTGGGATCCGTATTTGTTACATGTGCCATTACATGTCTCCCTGCAGAGCACAGGTTTGTCAGAGGGGAAGAACCACCAGTTAGACCCCTTACTGGGCTTCCAGATTTCATCCTGCTTCTACAAACATCTTCAGCTGAATGGTGTCGTCTAGTTATGGGATCCTTTTTTGCAGGAAAGAGGCAGGAACACAGCTGACATACACATCCGTAGGACCTGGGGAGGGGGTAGATGGGTAATCTGAGGGAGGGCGCGCCCAGGCCCCAGCAGCAGCAGCATCAACAGCAGCTGTAGACTGCTTTCGAAACTTTTTAATTAGCACTAATTACCTTTGGAGGAAAATGTTGAGGCTTGAAAGGATTTGTGTCAGCAAGTGGGAGATCAAAGACTGTGTTGCTGTGCATTTTAATCTGAACACTGAAGGGTAATAGGGAGCTGTTTGTGTGTTGGAGACGGGAAAGGAGGGAGAGAGGGTGAGAGGAGGGAAAGAAGCATCCCAGGTGGTACTTGAGTAGTCTACCTCTAGTAATGCTGTCTACCAATCACACCCCAGGCCCCGTCACATTATAAAATTTCCCTCCAATATAAAGAAATTAACTTTTTTTTTTAATTGCCGAATTGAACCGCAGCTTCCCTTTGCGTTGTTCATTTTGTCCTTTATCAGTGTGCATTCATTCCTCACTGTCAGTATGTGCACACGTGTGTGATTTTGTGTGCCCCGCTTCATCAGACTGACAGGCATTTCATAGAGGTGGTTTTTAATGCATGCCTGGACATCACTGTGGCAGGGTCATCCATCAGACTTCAAGACAGCATCGATCATTTGCCATGAAGAGAGCACAGGGTAGTGATTATTTGCTATTAGGTGGATGCTGAGGCATACAAATGGCTGGCAGTTGACAGTTGAACTCACTCAAACGTAATGCGGGATGGCTCCCCCTCTCAGGAAATGTTGACAAGCAGTGAGCCTGAACACTGTAATGACAGTGTACAGGCAGTCAGGGGCTGAGGGATTCTTCATCACATGTATTATTTAATGCTTTTTTTATTATTATAATTCTTTATGTTATTGCAAAAGTACATACATTCCTTTCTACTTACACATTCTGTGTATAAATACTATATTATTTTGCACAATTTTATTCTTAAAAAAAAAACAAAAAAACAATTGTGTTAATGTAAAAGCATACAACATGACCTGTCTTGCTGACTCCGTCACTGTAATTTTACTGTATTATATACACTAAAAATTTACGGGCCTGTGCAGCATGCATGAGAGCTTGAATGTGCTTGTTTGTGCTGCATTGATGTCCTCGCTGACGGAGATGCCATCAGTGAATTGATTTTCAGCTCTCGCTCACTGAGGGAGGATGGTGTTTGTCATGTGGATAGACAACTAATCTTTCAGTACAAACATTCACAAGATGCATGGCTATACTGTGAGCACAGTCCGGGCACTGTGAGTAGGGATGTGTTGTATAGGCTCTGAAGGAGTTCAGCCCCTCCAGGTCACTGCTTGCCACCCTCCTGCCCTCACCCGATGATGCATTTCAAAGTGTATAGTTTAGTGTTTTACATTGGGAAGCGGCCATCAATCTGTCTGGCCACGTAACAAACATCAGTCGCTGAAACTTGAAAAGGCACATTCAGTTCTGTGTAGTGATCTCTCTATTTCTTTCCTCACCAGGAAAAAGGGGTAACTCTTCTCATACCTCTCAATCGGGTCATTGTTGGAGCTTAGAATTCATCCTGGGCCAAACTGGGGTCAAGCAAGGCTTATGAGGTCAAACTTGATAGGAATGTCTGTCAAGTTCTTATCCCCTGGCTAGAGTTGATCCAGGGTCATCAATCAGACAGGGATTGGAGTTGCAAGGGGGAAGCGTGAGGCCAGGTGATGCTGACCTCAGTACGCTGGTGTGTGTGTGTGTGTGTGTGTGTGTGTGTGTATGTGTGTGTGTGTGCGCGTGCGCGCACGTGCCACTGTGGGGGTGTGCGAATTGACGGGATCAGTCGCTGTCTGATTCACAGTTGTCTCAGCTACTCTGTCAGTGCTAATGACATTGAGAGAGAATATTAACCTCACACACTCAGCAGGAATATCCGCGGGGGTAGTCCATAACTCAGTCACTGCAGGATCCGCGGGGGTATTACATGGAGGAGCTGGCTTTAAACATTCAACAGATGCACCATGGTGTACACAGTTTCAACAATTTAATCGGCACTTGTCTCATGAAAACCTCATATAGCGTGAAGCAATGGGATGTGATATTTAACTTCTTCATCAACACAGAACTCTAATTAAGTTTCACAGATTTGTTCTTGCTTGAATTTGTTTGTGCTCTTTTAAAGCGATCTTTTAGCTTTGCGAATGATGTAACTGTAAAGTTCAATCTGACATGCCACTTCCAATTGACGGCTTTGTAACTAGTTATGCTCTACACACGGACTATCAGAAGCGAGTACGGTGCAAATGTTCAAAACAGATTAAGAGTGAACCTACACAAAGAAGAGATTTGCTGCCGGCGCCAAACGTTCTCTAATGATTTGCATTGCCATTAATAGTAATTTGCAGCTGCCTAGGAGGAGATGTGTAATCCCCTTCCCATGTGTGAATTGATATGCATTCAGGGAGGGCTATGTGTGTCCTGGATGTGTGATCTTTAAATGACTGCCACCTGAGGCCTGGCAATACAGAGAGAGGAGTGCCACACTGAGCAGTGACTGTCTATATGCGAGGGAGATAGGGGGTGAGAAAGGGAGAGCTGTGGGGGACATACAGACTGATAATGAAAGTCTAATTCACCACTGCCATCACAGATGCATGCACAGAGACGTGTATAGGCCATAAACTATAGCTGGAGGGAAGAGTGCTGTAACAGACCTGATCACCACTGTGTGGAGGTGGTAGGAAGGATGTTTTGGGGGGTGGGGGGTGCTTAAGGGGTTGCAGGGCATTAATTTGCTTTACAGATAATGTCATCTTATTTGCCATGAGCTAATCCTGATAGTGTTTTGATGTTGTATTATGGGATTTTTTTTCTATGTTTAGTTGTGTTTTTGTTTTGGGCAAGTGGGATGAAATGTGTGTGAACCACTAGAGGCTGGGGATTGATAAATTATGTTTTACCCTCAATTTTTATTACTGTTAAAGATCTGAATAACAGTTACAGCGTAATCGTTTCCCACATACCGCCACTGTATTAGACTACAAATAAGCTGTTGTATTAGCCAATTTCCCATCATACGGAACACTTTGAGAACTTTTGAAAAGAAAAAAGCATCTGAAAACTAAAATAAACCAGTTTTCAAAAAGCATTTTCCTTTTTATTCAAAAGACCTCATAGAATTGATTTAGAATAAGTTGATTTATGGTATACTATTGTATGAGTTCAGACTCAGGGATGAATAAAAAATGTTTTAAATGACAAAAATATTGGGAATTAGCAGGTTTGGATAAATTATTGATCTGCAGATTGAGAAAGAGAGATGTTTTTACAGTGCAGAATAGCAAGAGCCAACAGAATATATCTCGACTATTTCAGGCTCTGCAGCTTCCTCCCTCCTTCTGCAGCCAGCCCTCCCCCATTCACCTTTCTTATTAAGTTTATTAAAGCCAGTCCATATACTGGATTTCCCAGGTCCAGATCCTTTCCCCATTCATTACAGTACCTTATCCTGGCAGGCAATCTGAAGTGTGCTCTGAATAGTCCATTATGCACATATGAAGGCCATCATGGCTCTAGTATTGGTCAATTCATCAAACATTTATCTATTGCCCTCTGAGCAGGACGTCAGCACGCCTGTCACTCTTCAGCCCTGGCCCTCCGTTTAGAATAACAGCTCATTGCCATTGTGCACCACTGCAACCTTTGAGAGGACATCAGTGCCTAACTGTGGATTGCAGCTGCAAGGGGCTCTCCAGTTTCTCAAAGTGGATGTGTGTTTTTAATTTTTCTAAGTCTCGGGAACTTTTCCAGTTTTGGATTGGTAGCTGTAGGGATGTTGCCTCAGTGATCTCTCTCACCCTTTCAGCAACAGAAGAGGTTTTGGGGGCTGTTTTACATTGTAGCTCTGTCATTTACAGCTTAAAAACTCCACATTTGATCTATCATCTTCTCTTTCTAAATATTACCAACTATGATTCATTTAGGCAAGCATTTCCAAAGCAGCAGGCTATAGAGAGGAGCCTGTGTAACATGTGTAAAAGAGCCAAAGCTGCTGTTTCCATTTGTTGCCTGAGGATATCTGACAGGACACTAGCACACACTATCGGAGGGAGTGACTGACATTTCAGCCAGTAATGGTTGAGAGTTTTCTTCCTTCTGTTGTCAGCAGCGCTTTATCAATCAGTGTCTGGATTAGTATTAGAGTATTGATCTGGCAGTGCTACTCTCTGGGTCAGTGTCTCCTCTCCAGTGTCCTTGTCTGGTTCCTCACATCTTTCCCCGCTTCCTGTTCTGGATTTATTTTCCATCTACATATGAGTACACGTGCTACTGTGCATTCAGTAGACAGGATCTTAGTGGATAATGGGGGTTTTAGCACATGTGCATTTACTTCTTTTGGGCGCTCAAAAGCGCACACACTGATGCACACGGGGCTGCATATGATGTATGATGGCAAGCTTACATGGGCTAAGTGGTAGTCACAGTGTAAGGACAGCCCGTGTGAGGTATTAGCTCTGACAATGAGGCTGATCATAATTATCTTAACAAGGAGGATTCATCGCCTCACCTCGTTAAAGTTATCGCCTCTCTCCATCTCCGTCTCTCACTCTGGCTAGTTAAAGTTTTAAGGAGATGCCATTTGATGACATGTGACTATAAAGATAGCATTTTTCTGAATATGTCGGACGGGGTGGCGGAATAGGATGTGACAGGAGAATACTTTTGTATCCTTAAAAGGTCGGGTTTTAATAAATGCTTATTCCAAAATAGATTTAACTTGAAATACATTAAGTGACATTTCCTTTTCATCATTGAGTCTCATAGATGAAACATGGCAAAATGGCAATAGAACTACCAGTGAATCTTTAAAAACGACAGCATTTGCCAGAGCAGTTTAACTATGATCACAACCATCACCTTTGAGGGAGGTGAGTTGAAATGCATCATAGATTTTATATGCATTTTCTGTTTTACCAAATCTCTATTGAATTCTGACTCAAGTCAATTATGCTCATTAGTTTTGTTAAAAGCAACAGCAGATTTTTTTCTCTTTTTTTTTTCACAAGTGAAGTACTTTTTCTGCAGCATTTAAACTTTGTTAGTTTTCCAAGCCGCACATTAAAACAAGAAAGCTTATAAAAAGTAATGAAAGCAGCTATGGAACTCTGCAGAGGGAGCACAGAAAGCTGGAGAGTATTAGAAGTTCAATCCCTGCACTCTAGTTAATGCTGGATGGGACTCAGTGGCTCTCCCCTGGCTGTGAATTTAACTGATTAAATCAGCCAGTGCACGCAGCAGTGGTGACATGAAAACAACAATTAATAAGGCTCCCTCCTGCGCCATGCGGCTCCCTTTAACCGAGCAGCTAATAACATCACCCACAGGACTGCAGCCCATCAGACACACACACACACACACATGCACACACACATATGCACTTACAGGTGGCAATAGTTAGTTAGCAAACCTCTATTAACAGCAAACAAAATAATGTTAATCTGTTCTGGTGCACCATTGTTCCTATATAGACTGTTAAGTTTGAAGTATACTGTATCATAATGGACCTTCTTGCATTCATACAGTACATATAAAGCACCATGATGGAGAAAAGCGAGCAAACAGAGCAGGATTTCATAAAACTGGAACATCTCTGTTTTCATCCATCTTGCTAGATGATTAATCAGACCTGATAAGAGGTTGTCAGCTATCAGCTTTGCCAGCACACTGGCTAGGTGCTGTCAGCTGTTGTTGTGGGTATCAAGTGTGTGTGTGTATTTGCAAAAATATTGGGTGTCTTTTGAAATAAGGCGGTTCCGTCCCGCCTCACTTGCAAGTCAACAATGAATTGCTGATTTACCATTTTTCCACCTGAGGAGACAATTTTCCTTTGTAGTTCAAAGTTGCTGCCAGTGTGTCCGCTGCGTGATATGAGTGGGTTTCTGGATCAAGGAATATGTCTTAGCAGAGTCCAAGCCAATCGCTCATAAAGTGAATATGAGATATAAAGCTAGAAAACACTTGATTTAGCTCACTAAAAGTGTTAAATAAAAATACACACATGGCTAATCTGCTGACCAATTAGTTGCACGTTATCATTTTGATAGCTCCAAGTGGATTTTGTCGCACTACGTGATGTTCAGTATACTCTTTTCCCTTTTTAACATTTCCTCTTTTTTCCTTTGTGTGGTTTCTTATCAATGATGAGTGCTGTTGTGTAGACTGCTTCTTGCTATCCTTTTGCAGATTGTCATGATAAAGGTATTATATTTACATAGCTCTAAGTTGGTGTGTCTTATGGCAGCCATTGATGCTAGGCAGATCCAGTGGAGGAGCAATAGTTCATGGTGCAGCTGTTTAGACCGCACTGTACTTGAGTTTGTCATGTAGCGATGTGTCACATTGCACAGGAGTTTATGTTCACGTAACTTATTGTCAAGGTTATCCGCTTTCAAAACTAGAAACATTCTATACTTAGAATCCAGAAAAAAAATGCTTTAATAATAAATAATGCTATGTTAAATTTAAAAAAAGTTGGTTTGTTTTTTTGTGCGTTTTGTGCATTATTACTGTGAGACAGAGTTAAGAGGGACATTGTTTGGGTCAAATTCTGGCTGATGTAAATGCCATTGAAGTCCCCCAGGACTCTTTCACATGGCATCCAGACAGTGTGCAGGATTAGGCAACATGCACACACACACACACACACACCGCCTTTATGCACTTACTATGACTTGAAGGTTGCAGGGCTCTAACATTACTCCTAACACCACCCTCCATAATTTTTATGCCTGTGTGAGACAGGCAGAGAGGGAAAGAGCTGAGATGACCCTCCAACTCTTTTTTCCAATGTATCATAAAACGGAGCAGAAAGGCAGAATCCCTTCTTTAAAAAGAAAGAGAAAAAGTCCTTTGATGTGAAAATCCCAACACGAACCCCTACTGCAGCACAGTAGTGGTGGTGGGGGGGGGTTTCCCTTCCATTCCATCTGTGATTGCAAGCGTATTCCGGTTCCTCTGTGAAAATGATGGATGACAAGTTAAATTTGTGTCTGGGGAGTGAAGGTGAACTGTGACAGAGTGATTTGTCTTGGGAATGGAGGGTTAGGGTCAGGCGAAACTGGGCGCCTCAAGGCACAAGACATTGACAAATTCATCCTGCCCGCCGCATTTCTGAAGCCTTTTGTTTTGAATCCTGGCTACTCACAAGTGACCCCCATCCCTCATCCTGCCAGCCGCTGAAGGATGCCTCACCATGCCAGGGGAGCTCAGCACCACTAATTCTTGTCATTCACTTCTCTGACAGGCCCGGACCCATACTCACTCGGCATATGAAAAGAGGAAGGCTGAAATATTTATTTCTGCACAATAACGTTTGACCAGATTTAAAGCCATAACAGTTTCCCTTTTACTTTATCATTGCAGGTCACTGGCAGGCCTCAAAATGTTCACTGAGCTGGAAGAGCTGGTCGTCGACAACAATCTGCTTGGAAATGACCTCCAGTTGCCCAGGTTACCCAACCTCCACACCCTGACACTCAATAAGAACCAAATATCCTTTCAAACAAATCACTCCGTTGCTCTTTCTCTTTGATTTGCAGTCTACTACGCAGGCATAGATTACAGGCATCTGTATTGGCACCGTGTTTATTTTTCTTTCATAGCAAAGTTAAAACAACCTGCTTTTGTCTCAAGGAACCAGTTTTCATTGTCATTGCTTTGCAGGGAGCACTTTGTTTTGCAACAGAGAGCAGAACAACTTGGATGTCACAGAGCTCCATGCAGGACTAGTTTCTGAACCACAGGGACCTCTAGTGGAATCACATTTTAGAGTCAACATAACAGATGGGTTTTTACTTCAGATAGTTTTCCTAGGATAGATGGTGTTGGATTAAAATCACATCCCAAGTATAGAAAAAAAAAATCCACAGTATGCATTTGCAGTTCACAGTTAGTTATTTTTATTACAGTTATTAATTCTAAGGATTATAAAATTAAGGTTTTTCACATTTCACCCATGACCCGTGTACTTCACCTCTTTACCACGCTGAAATAAAATGAGCCGATTATTTAATTTGTCACTGGATAAACTAGAGCATCCACACATATTGGTTCATTGATTATAATGGCCCTTTGCATTTTGGTTGCCACCCAGCCTAAACATATTAAAACCAGCATTCTGCACAGCCATCCCAAATTCAAGACACTGGCACATTGCAAGCCTGTTTATGATCAGTCAAAAATGTGTGAACTTCCCCTCTAAGCTTCAGAACAGGTTTAGCAATGTGTCCTGTTTTCCTCTGGTTATGCAGATCCTACTGGGTAATGATGTTCACTCTCTCTCTCACACACATTCACACACACACACACACACACACACACTCACACTTCCAGAGTCAACATTAAAACTGGGGCTCCTTGAAGTGTGCGTCTGGGACCGTGTGCCGAGTTTGGTTGTGAAGTGGTCGGCACATGCTAATAGGCCAATTATGTACATCCTGTCGTGGCACAGTGCCATTTTAAAGCTCGAGCACTGCATTAGTGCAGTTGTATTTTGACACTTTGGGGCTCAATTTTCCAAGTGAATGTATTAGTGATGAATGTGCCTGCTTAGGGGCTGTTTGTTTTTTCCACGTTTTGCAAAAAGTTTTCCACAGCACGGCTCTGGGAAGCACGGACCGTTTGAACCACAGGGCATCCATCATTTTGTCACTGTTCTGCACCCGGCCACCTAGGAAATGAAAGAGATCGAGAGAAAGAGAGCGAGAGAGAAGCAGCCAAATTGTGTCACTGCTATATGCCAAAGTCTGCTCCTTAAATTGCCCCTCTGTCTGCCCAGTCTCACAAAGCCAGTGACTGGCCCCTTTGAGCACCTCTGTAAATTTGACAGTGACATGTTTTAGTGGAGACAGGCCTGGGAGGGGCGGTGCGGGTAGTAAATGCTAATGTAATTAACAGCACAAGGTCCTTGACATCAGCCCTTTGACACCTGACTGATATCGAGGCCCTGCTGGAACACTTGGCTGATGTGACCCCGTCACTGGAGTACCTAAGCCTGCTGGGAAATGAGGCCTGCCCTAACCAGCTGGTCAGCCCGGATAAGGATGAGGACGACTACCAGAGATACAGGTCAGTCACTACATCAATGAACTGCGATGATGTCACACATAAATGAGGGAAGGATTTAGCTCTGAGTTGGGTGGACGGATGGGTAATGTTCCAGGCGTGTTTACATTTTCAGTCAAACAGTTTTGGCACTATTTGGAGTGATAGCTTTTGTAAGTAATGGATTTGAAGATGTTCCATTAAAAAAAAAAACCACACACACACACACACACACACACACAAAAAAAAAAAAACCCATCCAGACTCCTGTATTTCACAAGCAGACTGTGGATTCAACCACATCAGTCTAAAAGCTTTGTCAACTGGGCCCTCTACACTCCGGCTTGCAAAATGGATTTCATATGTGACTAGTCACCACCACGAATGAGTGTTTACTACCCTGCCTTACCAGAGCAGATGATGCATTAAACATCAAGCCAGGCCTTAAGCCATGCAATATGACCACCATTTGTCAGGGTCCTTTACATGAAATGCGATAAAAGGCGAAAAGCACACTCTCTTTTGTCTGCTTTAGCCCTAAGTGCTTGTTTCTGACTCTGTGTTGCTTATTAATCATTTACCAACCTTGCCTTTCTTGAATAATCTTTATTCTCTTTTGCCCCCCAACCCCCACCCTCGCACTTTCCCTCCCTTTCTTCCCATCTCCCCCTTACCCATCTCCTCACATGCTTATCTGGTGAGGAGAGCTGTTCTGTTTTGACTGACAACGTCTATGGTCCTGTAATGTAATATTTATAATGTGTCACATAGTAAAACATCAATTTGAGCATGATGCAGATTTCATGTCTGACAAGGTTAGGCTGCATGCGGGTCGTGACAGCACTGGCCTTGGGCAATAAATACCCAGCCCAGCGCCTGAGGAGCTCTTGGTCTCTCAAGTGAAATACCCTGGTACGTGGCATCGTTGCCCCAATTAATGAAATGACATAGAAACATAGTATTTACTTACACAGTATTGCGTGGGCTGCAGGGAGGTTAAATGTCCTCTGCTTAGCCGACGATACATTCTGTGGCCATATGTGGTACTAAAATAACACAAGAGTTAAAATTGGTTTGAGTATATGTTTGCAGGCCACATTGTGCTTTACTCAGCAAGACAGTTTGAGACAAATAGAAATGTTCTGACTGTAGTTTCAACTCAACCGCTGCCTTTTCTCTCAGCCTCTGTCATGTATTAACATTAACTTTACATTTTTATGTGACATTTCTGCTTCTTTATCTTTAGGAAAGTTATCAGTTTCTTCAAATAAATGTCTTGTGCCTGAGATTCCTCATCCATTAGCTGTTTTCTCAGTCTTTTTTTTTTTCAAATGCAAAAAATGTTAATTAATTTCCAATTAAAATGTAAATACTAAATACATACAAAATAAATCAATATGGGCTCATAATACATAAAAATAGTATTTTGCCCACTGTAGCTGCTAAGTATAATGATTGATTGGTAACATTTTATTTAATGCCTTCTCAGAAAAGACTACTGTTTGTCACTAATTTGATCAAAAGAAAATGGTGTTCAATTGATTTACTTCCAAATAGTTCATGGTAACTGTTTTCGTATCTTTCTTTTGCCACTTTAGTCACTCAACAGGTCAGCTAAACTAAAATGTAAATTTTGAAATTTATGGCCATCAAACAAGGAAGGTCAAAATATAGGTAGTAAGCATTACATTTAATAAGTAGTTTAGTCAGTTTTTCACTCTTTGGCTGTATAATATATTGGTTATTGTGGTAAAACTCAAATAAATGTATATGTATATCTTGTTATGTCTCTACTCTATTATGAATACAAGATAAGATGTTTTCCAAAACAAGCATTACAGAAAAGGTATTAAAGGACATAGAAAATAAAACTTTGCTTGATTTTTTTACGTATCTATTTTTTCTCTGAATTATAAATATCTAGTGTTTATAAAGTTTTACTCCGCAGCAGCCACTTCCAACTGTCCCAAAAATCATATTGATGTCAACTCTTTCTGGTAGTGCTCAAAAAAAAAAAAAGCTATGAGGCTTTAATTCCCCCAGTCATCTGTACCACCCCCAACCCTGCTGCGCTCTCTTATCCTCCCTCTGTGGTTAGGTCGGATCATTAATATCCCTACTGGCTGACAGAGCCTTGTCATCTGTGCTGACCCCGTGATGGTGGGTTACCTATGGAGAATAACCTCTCTACATGTTTCCCAAGGGCATCTTCACATTTCATCATGGAAATGCCCTGAACAAAGTCCTTTTACAAGGAGGCAGGCACAGAATGTGGATGGTGCCTCTTGTATTTGAGTGCTGGTGCTCTCATCAGAAAAGGAGCTCTTGAGTGAGTCAAGGAGTGATTTTTACCATGTTATGATGTTCATGTGAGAATGTATTTAGGCCCATTTTATTCAGTTAATGATTTGTTTCTTTCTACTTTCAAACACGGTTCAGGTCTTATCCCCTTTTTCAAATTATATCAGATGTTTTTCTCCCATAATTTTCCACAGAGATATTTCCTGTTCTGTGTCATACTGAACGTGATCCTTGCATCCCCTCCTTATAATCCCCAGGTGTTGAAAACTTGACACGGGCTTTGCCATCTCCCCTCATCGCCATCGCCATCATCAATTTGTCACGGCTCTTTGCACACAGGTCTTGTCTCCCCCGTCCTTTCTCACCCTCCACTTAGGTGCTGCATGCATGTCCTTTTTGGCTACCAGCTCAGCCCTGACATACCGGTTCCTCTATCACCTGCCTGCCTCTGAAAGGATCTGTTGTCATCTATGTATTCCAACCATTATTTTGTGACATTTCTCTCCCTCCCAATGAAAGAAAGAGTGTGTGTGAAAGCTTTGAGAGATATCTGTGATGCTGCCAGAATGACAGCTCTGGCAGACGAGTTGCATCTCCTTTCGTTCTATTTATATGTCCTACTTATTCTTATCAGCTTTGAAGTTATTACATACAAGAAATATCACCATTAAATCTGCATTACCATTAAATCTCTCTAAACACAGCTTCTTTTCAAGTTTTGTTGATGTGTGCATTTACATATTAGACTTGGTTTCAGCTTGATTAGCATGTCACGCTTTACATATTTTCTTAGATTATTTGTTTGTCTCTTTGTCAAGGAAAAGGCCTACAAGCAGACCCTGTAAGGCAGCACTGTGGCACAGTTTAAGTTGAGTTGTTGTTTTCCTACAGGTACTTTGTTCTGCACAAGCTCACCCAGCTCAAGTTCCTGGACACCAGGAAAGTTACCAAAAAGGAAAGGATGGAGGCGCAGGCTAGAGGAGAATTCATGAAAGTGGTCAAACCCAAGCTGGAAGGTGTAAGTTACAAGTGACGTTTTATTATTTATTTATTTTTTTGTGCACTGATTTAAGTTGGAGTCCCTTTGAAAGTCTAGAGTGGACTTATCCTATTCATCCCTTTCTTCCCTTTTCTATTCCTTTGCTTTCTTCCTGTGCATGTTTGACTGCCAGTCTCCCTTTACAGAGGTCCTACTGCTGTGGCCTTTTGAAAGGAGTTGCTCTTTACTACCGCTTACTATCATGTACGTGTGGGTTGCGTGTGTGTGTGTGAGTGGGTGACCACAGCCTGACCTGATTCCATATGCATGAGCCCCAGATCAAAGACGATGGGCGGCTGTCCGGTTGCGGTTGTGTTGCCAAGTGTGACATGGCTGGCGATTGGAGTGACAGGTCACGTACATGCTGCTCACAATTGCTTAATTATCCTGAGCCGGTGCACTTACTCCTCCCGCTCTTGTTTTGGGTCGCTCAGACTAATTAGAGTTCCAGAGGTTCATAGATATACCCTCTTCACCCCCATTCCCCCCCCCCCCCACACACACACACACAGACCACCACCACCTTCCTTTTTTTTTTTTTTTATACCGCTTTTATAATGCAATATAAATGAACAGCTTTAGCCTAGGTTTGATTTCATGTAATTGTAAGGCCATGAAATATTTACCATTTGGATTTGCTAAGCTTTTTCATTTCAAGGTCTCTAGGGCTCTGACAGTGAGCCACGGAGGTAAAAATGGATCCAAAGTAGCGAGAGCGAAGGCATCCAATGACAAATCAGAAGCATGTGAGTTGATGTTGGGTTTAAAAGTGCACACAGAAAACAAAATATTTATTGTTCAAGACAATCAGCAAAGATAGTGTACTCTTTTAGTGTCGCCCCATGCTATGCTTTGTTCTTGATTCTTCATGCAAGTGGCAGGCAAGAAAGCAAAACACTGAAATAATTTAACCTCAGTCTGGCAGGTTTGGTAGATGGAGAAAAGTGGAATGAAAACACTGTTCATCCACTTTATATAAAAACAGACTAAGGACCTCTACAACGCTTTTTGGCAGGGTAAAGTCACTTTATGCGATTTTATTTACATAGCCTGTCAGGGAAAAAGAAATGTTTGCCTGTGTCGCCACAGCCTTAGATGAAAGTAGAGATAATCACTGATTCTAGCTGACATGATGTGTGTGTTTTTTGTGTCTTTGTGTCTTTGAACCTGCTGTATATGATTATTTATTCCCTATGCAAAGTAAAAGGTTGCAGCTTTGATGAAAACGCATCTACCTCCCATTGCTCGCACTAGTTTGTGCACGCTCAAACATCCGTGTGCAGTCCTATCCACAGTTCTTTATTATCTGCGGTTGAGTGAGTCTACGCAGTGAAGGGTATTTTTGCCCCGGACGCCTCTTGTATCCAGGCACTACGATGTCACAGCACAGCAGCATTTCCATAACATTTGTTTTGAGTTAGATGAGACATGATGTGTCAACTATCACAGACTTGATGAGCCATGAGTACCTCCCGGCTCTAATTGTCCACATCATCAGAGTGATTGTAAGCTGACCAATAGTGCGGGCCACCAATTAGCGAAACGTCTGCGACAGAACAGGAGCGCAAGTAGAGATGATGGCATAATTAGATATTTGTGTTTGCTATTATGTCTGGTACAGCAGGGTGTTGCTCATAACAGTGGCTCATGGTACAGTGTCTGCCATTTGCTTCATTACAAAGGATGGTAATTAGCTGTCTCCCTGTCGCTTGTGCTACAATTTGAGTCTCAATTAGCGAATGGTTTTGAGGGTGTGGGGAGTTACAGGACCACAGATGTGATTTAAAAGATTTATTCAGGAAATCATGTGTCTTTGGGTGGATCTTTTAAAGTTGCCCCCCCTGCGTACAGTTATTTTTCCGCCAAGACCTTAAATGACAAATCTCCTTCCCACTGTTTACAGTAGATAAATTGAAACCATAGTAATAGCAGCAGGGTTACGGTGATACATGCCCATTCATGACAGCATAAATCTGAGTGAAAAAGCCCCTCTATCAGATCATTCCCCCTGCATGATGTATGTATTGGAATAGTTAATGGGTGCACTATGAAAGAGACAGTGCTGAACTTTGGAGGCCCCTCTTGAATCATATCGGTGTGGATTGTGACCACAGTTTAAACTCCTTTTCAATCATGCCATTATGGCATGGCACCGAGCAACACCACATGGTTCTGATAAAGCAGTTCTGGTCTTTAGCACAATCTGAACACCGTAACTTTTCATACATTCCCAATGTTTTCTATGCTCCCTAAATCACAACCAGACAGTCAACGGCCGGTTTGTTTGCAGGGAAAAAGCACACAGGACGTACACATACATGTGCATTAAAATACACATTGCCACTGTGATGACACTGCAAGTGCTCGATTAACACAAGAAAAGTTGTAGCCTTATGATAAGTGCATATTGTCAAACCTGTATTGTAAGAAGAACAAAGAAGAGGATATGTGCACGGATAATATAGCCATATTCATATATACTAAGGATAGATTTGTTGCTTTTTTAATTGTTAGCTTCCATCTTGACACCTTAGCGGGCATGACGCTAAGTGGGTGACGATGAGCTGTCTTAGACTTACTGTTTGTTTGGCTATTTGCTTCATCCTGCAGCGGTCAGGAGAGGCAAATTTCCTCTTTTAGGTTTGCATGATATAGCATTTCTGATAGGGAATGACAAGTAGTTGGACATAAAAAGAGGCAAGATGACACAGACAAGAGAGCGAAAATACATTTATAAATACCTGAAGTAAACAAAAAAACATAGAGGGTACAATTGAAGTAATTTCCCAAAACCACAACACTAAACAGAGTCAGAGTGGAAAAGCCTTGAGCTGTATTTTGGGAAATTGGGCGTGTTGGAATGCCATAATGTGATAATTCTCTTTGATGACTTAGAGGTCATGGAATGAAATGGCGTTAAACCACGTAGAGCCATTTGGACTGTGTTGGGCTGCTTTCGGAAAATACATGTGGTACGTTTTGGCTCGGTTCCTCCAGCTCCCTCCACTCCGCCAAGGAGCCCATATTATGCTGTCGAACCCTTGGGTTAAACTGGCCATGTCTATCAAAACACTCTGACAGCACATTCTGTTTTCAGATCCCAAGCACCGCTAAAAAAAAAGTGCATAGCAAATTTAACTAGTAGAATAACATTTACTTCTTGCCACATGTTTAAGAGTGTTTCACCGTGAATGAAGTAAGTCTATGGTCCTCCACAGTGAGCACAGCTTGGTAGCTACGTCAGCGGGTATAAATGTTCCTCGGATGTCACTTAGATTTTGCCTGGAAGTATTTGACTTGATTTTCTCGCATGAACACAAGTTTTTTTTTTTCTCCCACATCCTTCTGCGTATAATGTAAAGCAGACTGCCTTGCAGGTTGGCTTGAGCCAACTCTCGGGTCCCATGAGTCTTTGCACACAGGGTAATGGTTCTTCAAGGGAATTGACAGTGACAGAGCCAGGAAAGTCCTCAAGTGGATCTTTTCAGTTCTGTTTTTTCGTCTCCAGACACTAACCTGTTTTACTCTGCAGCAGACAGCAGTTCATTTTAAGTTTGCACTGAAGGGAACAGTCCAAATCTAAGATAGACTGCATGGGTTTAGACCCATGATTGTGCATTATGTGATGCATGATTGTGCTTTTTTTTTTTTTTGCTGTGAAATTCTGGGGGAAAGAAAAAGAGCACACATTCTGCTATAGGTTGGTTGTTTTGCTTCCTTTTCAAATCTCAAATGTGCCCTGTAAAGTATGTTGCCACGTTCATCTCTGTGCTTGAGAGTTATGAGTTCCCCGAAGCTCTCAGACATAACAAACAGCATGCAATATAGCGCTTTGTGGATGTGCCTTCAGTGGGTTAGCTGAATCATTTTACAGAACAAATGTGTCCTCAGAGGAAACTCAAAGAATATGGTTCTCAACAGGGGAAGGAAATATAACCCAGCAGATTGCTGTGGTAGCAAGTTTATCACCACTCTTTCCATCTCTGCTATATTCCATATTTGCACAAGCTATTATACATGCAGAACCCTGATTTGCCACCTTTCTTTTGTAACACTTTATCAAATCAATATGTATATGGAAGGTCGACTAAGGATAGTGCTGCGGATTGAGGAGGAGTTGTGGGTAAAATCTAACCACACTGAGTGTCTGTCTGCTTTATGTTCAGACAAATACACTCACTGACAGATTGGGATGTGCTTGCCCCCCCCCCCCCAGTATTACATAATGTCTTGTTATCTGTTAATTGCATCACTTGAGACGCTGCTGTTCTCCGTCTTTTAATGACAACATACCCTAAATGTTAAAGTAGCTGTTTATAATTGTCAGGACGTGTTTAGTTTGTCTGGTAGATTAAATACACAGATATATTTCCAGGGGGCCACATCTTCATTCTCTCTGGGATGTGTATTTGTGCGTCGGTATCTGTGACTGGTGTACACCTTCACATGCATGTTTCTCTGTAAATGACGGCCTAAGTGTGAGCCTGTCCAGTGCGACAGGCCCGGTTCTCAGCACTCTGGCAGCTTAAACTAAGAGGTCACACAAGGGTTATAAACCGGGAAAACAACACCAATTAGAGGGAGTGACTCACTCTGTCCTGATAAATCATCCAGGCCCTGCATATCATAAACACACTGTAAAACTTTAAAGCACAATTAATTGTAAGTAATAGCGCCAAGATTGATTTATTGCCTCTTTCAAAGCCTGGAGACATGGGGTGCATGACCCCAGTGTCACTTCACTCTCGCAAGTGAAAATGATAGATGTATTATTCATTTTTGGCCAAAAGCAGAGCATAAAAACAAACATGTGCTTTTGTAAGGGCTTTTATGAGACACTGAAGTGGCTGTGCTGCATTAACTGATTTTCCTCTCCCTCTGCTGGCATCCAGTACAGAGAAGGAGCGCCTCTGCGGTGAAGCATTTGTTGTCTCGACGTCTCTTGTGTTTAGCGGTGGAGTTTGAGGCCTGTCAGAATACAGGCCAAAGCTGGCCAGCAATAATGAGACGTCTCCCTGTCCCATTTTGATATAAAGTTTTCATAAAGTTTGACAAATCATGCAATCATTCATGTAACTTTTCACATTTTTTTCATCTTTACAATATAAGTGTTTGTTAAATTTTTATTAGTGTAATAATACTAGGATTGGCAAGATACAAAGCTTTTTGCTCTTTGCATGGACTGTTCCAACTAGATCCTTTATGTGCCTTTGAGAAGGGCCAAGTTTTTATCGTTATTTTGCTTTTCTGTTCTGCTTAAACACAGAAGTCTCCAGGGAAATAACATACTTCCTCCAGTATCATTGATCACTTATCATTTTTGTAGACATATGAAGTAAATTCTGCACATGCAGCTCTTTCTCTCGTCGTCATTATGTTCTTCGATGAAACTGAGTCTTTTTTTCATTGCATGCTAAAGGTTTGCAAAACTCTACAATCCCTGTGTGTGTACTGTAGAAGCAATGTAATAGCCACTAAGCTATTCCTTCAATTACATTTCTTATCAAATTATACTTTTAGCTATTACATAGTGCAGTCTCCAGTGCATTGGTCTATCAGTCCAATCAGAACTAATCCTCCCTGTTGGTCTCTTTGGTGACAGGAAGATGCTGCTTTCTTAACGAGAGACAGCTGGCTTAGTTTTTTCTGTGCTCCAAAAAAAATCCATCTCTCTTTATTCCACGTCCTACCCCACTGGATGTTTCCACAGAATCGTGCCAAACTTTAAATCTCTCAAAGAGATCAGTTATTTCTTGGCCTGTCTCTTTTAGTTGATGTTGACAGTGCACATTAATCACCATTTCAGCACTTGCATTTATAGTTTACTTTGAAGTTGACTGTCATGCGCACCCACACTTGGCAGCTTTGCTTTAATTCACATTCAGATGTTTATCAGATAATTCAAGTAAAGTTGTTGTTTATGATGTGCAGATGTTGATATGCTATTAAAAAAAGAAGTTAATGAATGTTAAAGTGTCAAATCTGTGCCAGATGAAGTGGATGCATTCTATGCTAAATGGACTCTGCTGTTTCTAATTCATTAAAGGGACCAAACCCAAATGGAAGGCTTTAGTTCATTAGTGTTAAATTGTAAGTGGTTTATTTCCTTTAAATATGCACAAACATGGTGGTGTTGGCCTTCTTCTCCCTCCCACAGTGCGCTGGATCATTTGAGCCTTAATCCATTATGCCAGTAGTGTCTGTTCGTCAGTACAGTGTTACTGGGGCTGGAGTCTTCTTTCAGCACCGGCCACTTTCAGAGCGTGCAATAGAGAATAGAGCCAGAACTGAAAGTCCCTCTACTGAAGTTTATGCTTACACAGGCCTTATTTGTGGTTTTTAGAGCTTGTCAGACATGTCAAGCACAGGCTAGAAAAAAGTATATTGTTTCCAGCCACTTGGATTCCTTTCTCCCTGACATCTGCCACTCTGCCGAGATGATAAATTCTTGCCTCATTAAGCGTGGGTGTGGGATTACAGGCTGACAACACATTAATCACTGGGCTGGGTGGCAGCAGCCCCGCACCAGCTACAGGCATTGTTAAACCAAACTTTTCTAATGTGTCACTCTCCCCCCCTGACAGCCCATAATCAATCATCCTGATTGGCAGGGCTGATAGATTACACTATTTATACTGTGTGTAATGAAAGCTAGCGTTTCCACCTACTGTCATTGTCGAGACGATGATAGGCCGCGCCGTCCGGCTGAATGGGAACACACAAAAAGAGGCAGAGAGAAAAGAAAGGGTAGGCAGACCTTGGTGCTGCTTTGTGAACTTTAAAACAGACTGTTGAGCTCTAATGTGATGGTGGCGGGGGCATTTCACGGGTTCTGCATTGTTCTGCCCGCACAGTATAGCTTAAAGGCAGTCTTCACACCATCACTGAGCTATTGTCATCTTTGTTGCTATCAGTGGCAGGCCATCCTCTCACAGGTAAAACTATGCTTTGTCTGAGGTGGGATTCAGTTTCTCCATGACCCCATTTCTGAGGTGAGGTTTTTGTTGTCAAAGCCTCTTCTCTGACAAAAAGTGAATGATTTACACATGTATAACAACAATATGACAGGCTCACCATATACTGTACCCGTGTGTGTATGCGTATACATACAATTGTCGACACGCAGAGGTCGACAGGATAATGGATTTCGCTGTTTCCTTACCAAGAGCTTTAGAACTATGTTACGTTGCTTTACAACCCCCCAAGCAGTAATATTTTTGCATGGGAACTTGTGGATGAAATGACACACTGCTGGTAGCCTTCAAACATAATAAGGTTATGTTTCTTTTTTGTTCATTTTCAGCAGCACGTCTTTGTCTGGAATTAGAGATGTCCTCAACACACCGAGAGAGGATATTGAATATGAGCTCTCAGTTGAGAGGCTGCCAAGCATTTGGAGAAAAGAAAAGAGGGGGGAAAAAAGCAGTCCATCATGTTTTTGACAGGCAGTAACTCTGTGAGATTCTGTATGAGACCATGTGCTGTCAAGAAATTAGTTAACTAGACCATATTATGGAGAGCCAGGTAATTTACCCTCAGAGATGCAATCGCAAATAACTAGCAGGAGGCCGCATCCCTGACCTGACATTGCTTTGTGTATAATGCAAAATCTAGTGACATGCTCAACGGTTCTGTCAGCTGCGGGATTAAATTCTCTGCCTACTGCGTCTCAGTTTGGAGCACGCTGGTCAATTATTTCTGAGGCTGTCAGTGCGCAGGGAGACACTGTTATTTAGTATGTGTTAACTTGGCATCATTAAGACACTCGCCTGACAGAGAATACCGCACCTGAATGTTATTTATTTTGATTCCCAGACAGGGGTAACCTTCAAACACATTGACCTCTCCCTATTTTGCGTTTTGTGAAATCCACTCAGTCCATTAGAAACAGGAGCTGTCGAGACAGTAGGGAATCAAATGACCGAGAGGTGTCTAATCTAACACTGTAATGCGCGAGAGATGCTTCCATTTGTTTGAACAGATTGCTGTGATCACATTGTGGCGGTTGGATGTCTATACACCCTTGTGGAGTAGACTTTGCTGTCCACACAATGTCTTTAAAATGCTTATGGGAATGTCATATTATCATAGATCCATGTTCTTGCATACCAGCACAGCATTGAACAGTCAGAGAGGGATGCAACAGTTTTATGTGGCATGTTACTTTTAAAGTGATTCTTGAACAGAAACTTTGAGTCATGTGCAAACAGACAGATCCACTCCATGTGCACATTATAATTTAATACTGCCATCCGAAAGGAATAGCTGCTAGATACTGAAGCATTTTTTAACGACAGACTGTCTGGGTTCCACAATTATGACACAACAGGCACTTATGCAAAAGTGTTTTAACCTTTTCTCTAAACTCTTAATGGTGTCCTGGTTCAGCAAGAGAGACAGGTTTAAAATATGAACTCTGTGGGAAACCGATAGTTACCATTCTAGACTGCCACCCCCCCTCCAATCCTCCAACACCTCCACCACCAACCAGGCCTGGTGATGAATGGGAAACCTGATCGAGTAAAGCCTCAGCATCACCTCTGTACAGCAGGATGACATGATTAGGAGGTGACAGCTTCTGTAACAACATCTCTGCATTTATCTTTTTCTGCTCTCTCTCTGTCTGTCTGTCTCCTCCCTCTCAACAAGTCAGACTATTCTATAATTAATGTCCCTGAGGGCTATCCGCAGGTCAGGCAAGGGGGGTGCTGTTGAGACAGGTAGTCTTGACACCTCCAGCTTTGTAGCTTATGCATGCAGCTGGCTAGACGGCTAAGGAAGGGCCAGAGAGGCCAATGATGAGGGCCAGAGTATGTTTAGCTTGGAGGCTAAGACAGGAAGAATACTGTAGTTTGAGCAAAGCCAGGTCTTGCTGTGTGACCTTTTTACCTGAGAGACAAAAAAAAAAAAAGATGGTTTTTCGGTGGATTAACCAGTCAAATCTGGTGCATTAAAGGCTTAGTCTGTCAGGAGCCTCAAGACTGAATGACAGCGAAGGAACATACAGTTTGAATAATGTCAGGCCCACACACATTTAGCCTAGGGAAGGCACTTAATGTTATGAGATGAATAGTCATGGGATGTTTGATAGAGAGTGGGTATTTGTTTTACACAAAGGATTTCTTCCATCATAACCGAGGCATGAAATTGGTCAAATGATGTCAATCATGTGAATTCTGTCTCCATCTTTGTAGCGTGATGTCACTTTACTTTGTTTTTGAAAGGTTTTACAGAATGTTTTGGCGTTATGTTCATATATACTAAGTCTTAAGTGTACCTTTGTACCGTATAGTCTGTCCCACTTTGCATTTCAGGAACAGAGAAGCTCCCTTTTCTCAACAATCACACTCTGAATAGCTCCTCATCCCTGTGTTTTCCACTGGTGGAGGGGCAGATTTCTGTCTTTTTTTTTTTTTTTCTCGTCCTTAAGTTTTGAATAGAGGGGATAAAACGGATGTGAGGAGCAGCTTGATGAAGAGAGGGATGGAAGATTTTGGACAGCAGTAAAGAGGAGAATAATTTGAGACAGAGGGAGAGAAGGAGTCATTGTTGTTTAGTAGTGGGAATATGTTAAAGAATGAGTGCTGCCCAGTGTGCACTAGAGGTCATTGCAGGGGCAGGGGGGTCAAGTGACACTCAGATGGCATTCTTCTGACATTCAAGTTTGAGAGGACTGTGAGGGATTGGCATTGGGCTATGTGGTGCAAAAGGGCAGTGAAATAGGTGACGATCGTTAATATACAAGTGTTCCAGTGGCCCCGAGTATTTATCATGGCTTTTGTTGTGATGAGAGCTTAGTTGAACCTCCATTCTCTGAAGCATGTCATTAAAGTATGTCTGAATTTTTAGATCTTAAAAACAAAGAGTATTAAGATCATCACTTTTACTGCAGTTTGTGTTTTGTTTTTGTTTTTTTTTAGAAAATGCAGGGTCAAACTATTTGTGTCTTTCAGCAGTTATAAAAGGTGTCGTAACCTCTGAGGGTTTCGCTCAGTTTCTATTTGCAGTTGGCCTTCAGTTGCGATCTGACAGATTCATAATGTCTGTTCCCAGAATAGGTCTGACTTCCATGCACTGTACCATGCTTAAGAAACTGAATCGGAGCCAATGAGCTGTAAAGGTGTGTAATAAGATATCCTGTGAGATGTACTGTACGTCATGATTAGTAACACATATTTTATTTCAAGGATAACTTCTTCAGGCAGTGTGAAGCAAGCCTTTGTCATTTCATCAAGTCTGATTAAGTGAATACAGGAAGTGCTGCACAGTGGTTGGTGGCAAGCAAAGCTTTTTTGACTGACAATAGATCCACTTTTCTCTCTATTATTTTTTTCCACTTGTTCTTTTATACCTCACAGATATAAACTTTTCCCAGAGGTACTGGAGATGTCCACAGTCAGACTGACAGCACTGACCTTGTAGCAGCAGCCCATTTTGGCCCACTCTGTAATATCTTTTATCTTGATAAGACCTAAAACTGTAACCCATAACCCAGACATTTAATATGATATGATAATAGGTATCCCGCGGGATCACCCGATATGCCGTTTCCATGCAACAGGCAGACGGATAGGGCACAACAGGCATCACTTCCCAGTGTTTTACCTGCCAACTGGCAACGTCCATCACCAGACGTGTTTGGGGTAATCCTAGAGGTGGGCTGAGCTGCGGCGGCTCCAACTTTCATCACACCTGTGCTAAAAGCGGGATGAGGAACAGCCTGTCCATCCTATACCCCCAACCCCCCATCCCCCCACCCCACCCTGTAAGGGAATATTGAGACAGCAGTGGATCAGATGGGCTCACATCCTGTCAGACTCATCAGATTTCAGGACAACTGAGTGCTTTTGTCAGCTGAATTCCAGACATCTTCTTTCTCTATCTTTCTAGAAGGGTTTTCAAAGATAATGTGTCTCAGGGCTAGGCCCCCCCTCGAAACAATAGTATCATTTATGCTGCGATAGCTCCAATTAATGCTAATGTTATATGGTAGATAATTCATGAGATACGCTGATCAAAATATGAAGTCCTGCAAACTCTAAACCAAACCAGCAGGCCAGAAAGTGGCAAACAGCAAGTCTGTTGCTCCTTTAATGAAAACACCGTTGTTTTCAGCTCCTCCTCTCATCTCCTCTAGCTCCTCTCTCAGTGCCCTCTGTCACACGTCATTCTTTCCTGACACCTGTGTGCCCTTCCCTCTTGTCTCACTGTCCCATCTCCTTCTCTGTGGGGTGGAACTGTTTGTTTTCGCAGGTTTGTTTACGGGGGGAAGAAATACCCTGCTGCTCCAGGCCGCCTCTAGTCTTTCAGCTCATCACACAGAACATGACAGCCCTCCTTCCCTTTGGTGCTGAGATGAGCTGTTTCTCCTGTCCCCACGGGGAGTCAAAATCTTTCTGTTTCACTCTCTCCTTCTTGAACCTCACTTCAAGACACCGGATCGATAACAGTATGTGCGAACAAACGCTACCTGCCGTGTGCACAATCATTGTGTAATTTTGCAGCGATGCGGTCTGAGGTTATATACCTCCTTATTCTGAGAGTTTCTTTGTCTTAATGGAAAAAAAAAATCATTTTCATCAATGCTGTGTAATACTGATTTAATCTGCTCTATTTCAACACAACAGCTTGCAATTATTTGAAATTAAACCTTTAATTCCGGTAAACATGAGTGGTGAAAAGACTAAAGCCTGTAACTGGGACTGATGTGAAATCAGACACTGACAACTTGTACCATGTAATTATGCTGTTTTGCTGACACGCAGTGTAATTATGTTGCTTACTTTAGCAGTGATGTGTTAAACACTCAAATGTTCCCATTTATATCTGTGAATTTAATAGGAATCATCTTCCTTGAAAAGTGTATTTTATCTGTTGTTGCTAAACAGAAAGCCCAGACACTGTTTGGTGGGCCACTGAGGCTCATGGAAAAAAGTTAATACCAATAATCAACCTGGGTGGTCTACCACTGGCCTTCTAACATATCCAAGACTCCACCCAGCAATTAGAATTTTTTTATAGCCTATTTCTGTATCTTACACTTCTACATGTTTCTGGCATTAAGGTTTCTCTTTAGTATGTCAGCACATCAGATAAACCCAAGGTGCAGCAGTAAAACTTTGAGCTCAGACACACTTACTGTTCGTGTGTGTGTGTTTGTGCAAATTGTATGTGTTTCTTTTTTTAATCGCCTACAACATGGAGTTAAGACTGAATCAGCTGTTCACACAACCTTCTTGCAACGCATATTACACACATATGTGCACAAGCATGCGCGCACACACGCAGAGTTGTCAGACATGCACAAAAGCCCAATTGCAGAGTAGCAAAAACACACGATTTTTGTGCACCAAAAAAAAAAAAAGAAATCTCACACACCTAAAGAGGGGGCTGTGCCTCCGGGGGCCACGTCAGTTACCTGCTGACACACAGGCTAGTGATTGATGAGACGCCGGGGGCGCTGGAGTAGACTTTGTCAGCTGCTCATAATTTATACATCTTATCTCCATCAGAAGAAAAGACAGAGTGCCGCGTTGTGTATATGGAGATGAAAACACTGGGCTTGTTTAGGCGGCGGTGACAGGGTAGCTGCTAGCTGTTAGCCGTGGCACAGACTGAAAACTCAGATTGCTATCTGTTAGTTTTCTCACCCAGTCCCTCTGTGACCAGAGCTTTCACTCTGCCTGTGACGAATCCTCTGTCTGTCAGTCATCCTCACTCACTTTCATTGCCTCGCTCTCTCATGTTTCCCTCTCTTTGTGTCTCCTTTTTCTCTCCTCGGTCTCGCTCTTTTGTGTCTCTATTTCTCCTCTGTGTCCGTTTCTTTATACCCTCTCCCTTGGTCGACCTTTCTCTTCTCTGTCCATCTCCTGTCACATTCTCGGGCCAGACAGGCCCAAGCCTCTGCTGAAAGCTGCTGGCTCTTCCTCTGGCCATTCACAGGGCGAAGGTCAAGACAGAGTCAAGGCTCAAATTACAGAATAATTTGTACTGTCAGCATCATGTTGAAATAAATGGTCATATTTTGAGTGATTTTTATTTTTTATTTTTTATACACTACAGGCAAGATTTATTTGGAATTACATTATAATCCATTTTTGTTACTCTAAATATATATATATATATATACATATATAGTAATTAGGGCACAGGCAAGTATTGTTTGTAGACTATCTGGATGATAAGCGGATAAAATACATGTGGCACCCTGCTGATTTAGAATTTATTGTTGCAACTATTGTAATTTTGTTGTTTTTTTGTTTTTTTTTATTGTTGCTGGAGCCCAGAAACAAAGAAAGGCATTACTGATCCTGCTTAGAGCTTGTCAGTGGTAAATGAATCTGACTTCTGTTACCCTGTACACTCAGTGTTTGATATTGCCTTCCTGAATGTGAAAAGAAAGTTTATCAACCCACAGAACTTCACCTCACTCTCCCCCAATTGTCTTTTAGCACGCTTTGTTCTCTCAAATTGTGTTCAGATGTTTTTAAGAGTGTCAGTTAACTACTGCGCTAGCAAAACAACTTTGATTCCATAACCCCTTCCCACTATTGATCTTGCCTCGTAGATAAAAGAGTGCTCTCTCTGAAATCATGCATTTTTCATTGTGGTATCAATGGCAGCTTTTGCATTTGGCATCCCACTTAGCTTAAAGCTATACTCACAAATGCTGTCTGTTTTGCTCTATTGATTCAGAGGGCTTGCATCTTGTATATTTGAGATATCAGTCCCTTGGCATCATTTTACTTGGTCTTTGATCAGCCTGATTGCTGTAAACAGCTAGAAAGAATCAAACAAATTATTCTAACTACTTTGTCTTGGTAGAGATTCATATTGTACTTTGCATTGAATATTCAACTTTTGAGATAATTAAGAAAGTGTGTATGGTAATTCAGATCCCCATGACCACTTATTCTGCTGCAGCTGCTTTGTCTGTGTGGGAAATTATTTGTTCACAAAATAAATTTTTCAATACTACACACACTAAAATGCATTGATTTTTTTTTTTTTTTTGGACATTTCTATACTGGTATTTTGAAAAGGTTCATACCGTATTCTTACCAGATATACAGCTTGAAGGAAAAATTGAGATGTCCAATATTGCCATTCTCACCAAATAGTAGTTAGCATTGTGGTGCTGATGCTTGTCAGGTGTTAAACAACACTTTGGTCCAAGGACAGACAAATGAGAGTCCCACTCTCTAATACAATCTAAAAAGATGAAAAATATAGTGCAGGAGGCAGGAAGGACTAGTCAAAGAGGTGACCATCAGCATCTCAGCACCATGCCTTGGCAGCCTCCAGCCTGCCATGGTGTAATTGGAGAGAAAACATATATGGGAGCAAATAACCCCCTGTCAGGGGTATTAAAAGGAGATGTTGTGACGACTGAGAGCCCTGCCAGCTGAGCACAGCAAAGTGGAGAGGAAGAATAAGGCCCATCAAATGGAAAAACCTGCTTGGAGCAACGGTACATAGAAATATTCAAGATAATTGTTGACCGATAGCAGAGTAGAGCATCCATGTTTGTTTATGAAACTGTCCCTCAAAAGGAAAACAGATATTTGTCACCACTGTCACTTTTGTTGGCCATTTGCTGTCACCCTTTGATTGGTTTGACATGTCTGCTTTGAGTATAATTTGAAAATGGCAAAGGGTGACATTAACAGTAGAAGTGCTCAGCCCATATTACTGTTGAGTGTCATAATGGTAGGTGATGGAAACGGTGAGGAAAATATGAGTCACAGTCAAAATTCTATTTCCCGAAATGCAGAAGTGCAATATGCGGGCAGAATTTTACAATTTAAGCAAATGGTTTTATCCTGTGGGGTGTGACATGATCAGCCATTAAAATATGCATTCGGCAAACAATCTCAACTTTTATGCTGTAGTGTCTAATTTCACCTATATGTGTTAATATATGTAGCTATATAAGCATATGTGTGTGTGTGTGTGTGTGTGTGTGTGCGCACGCACTCAGTGTTTTGTCTGCTTTCTGAGGATGTCGAAAACACATAGCCACTTCCCAGGATCCCAGGATTTTTATGTGGCTCTGTGAATTGTGTAGAGACCTCTGTGGTGCCATGGTAACCCTCCT
The DNA here is from genome assembly GCA_034769265.1 of Remorina albescens. NCBI lineage: Eukaryota > Metazoa > Chordata > Actinopteri > Carangiformes > Echeneidae > Remorina > Remorina albescens. Next base: position 10,443,943 of record CM068491.1, on the reverse strand, counting down.
CATCCAGCCATTGTTTTGCAACTAAATATCTCTTCTAAACAAATTAGATTTTGGCTTGGCTTACACAGGCGCAAATTCCAGCTTGTCAAATTTTTTGAATTATCTCCTCCTTGTCGTGTTGACAGAATTTCCCCTGCCTCTCCCCTGAACCTCCTCTGCATTTGGAACCTGCCTGACCCCGCCATTCAAATGAGTGTGTCAAAATGTTAATGAGGATCCCCCCAACGCCGCCACCAAAAGCACTTAGAGGTTAAATAAAGTCTTCATAAGCTGTCGGTCGAAATTCAATAATTTATTTACTTGGCATGTTTCCACTTTCCCTGCCACTCTGCCTCAATTCTTGTTTCTATCCGGGGACAGGGCTTGTCTTGTTGTGTTTTGTTTAATTTTTTTTGTGTGCAGGCAGCTGTGCAGGCAGCCTTTGTCTGTGTGTGAGATTGCTGCTTTAGCTCAGTGGCCCCTCTCATTAATCATCCGGTCAGACTATTTATAATGTGGCAGCCAAGCCGCCACCTTGGTTGCCATTGGCTTTTGTCACTGTGACACTCTGTTTTGTGGCAGGAGGAAGCCTAATTATTAACTGTTAAGATGACAGCCAGCACTGTGCCGTCAACATGACTGGCTGACAGTCAGACTGAAGTTATAGCCCACTGAGCAGCTATAGACCAACAGCTCAATCGGGTTTAATTGATCTTAAAAGTTTATTTTGATTCTTTGAATTAAACTTGAAGTGTTGTCGGTATTTTTCAATGCTCCAACTAATCTTTAACCATTGTCTTAAAATTGCCTAAAAGAAATCAAAGATATTAAACCATGTACTGAATTTGCACAAAGAACCATCAGATGTTTGCAAGTGTGAAGATATTAAACTTGCTTAATCGGGTCATTATTTGTTGGATTAGATTTTGAGGAAAACTGCAGGAATCATTTTATAGCCGAGGACAATTTAATCCAAAAATAATGTTACCTCAGCATTTCTTTGACACTGCTTTCTAATTCTGCATGAAATGGTTCTGGCAGAGGCTGCCACTCATGAAAACTGTTTTCTTAGTATTAATCAGTTATGTTCATGCTGGATACAGATATCAAACTAGCATGAATAATTAAATCACTCCGTGCTTTGCTACACAATTCCATATCTTGCATTGAGGGAAGATTGAGATGGCACTGGACTTGAAGTGTCAAAAGGATATAATATGCACCTTTTTTTTTTTTTGTGGTGGGGGAAAAAAAGAATTAGTGAAAGGCTCCTGGAGAATGACAGTCTTTGTTATTTGTCTTCTGACTCCTTAGCAGACAGCTATCAGGAAGAAAGAGAACTCACTGTGCACCACCAAGAAAAGAAAATATGTGAGTCAGACTTTCCCCTCCTCCCTCCTTTTCCCAAAGCTTGAGATTCCCCTTCCAAAAATGAAAAGGATCAAGTTGCTGTCACTGTCACCGAACAAACATAAACTTTTCTAGCACATAATAAATAGGCAGTGTGGCATTGTTCTCAAAGCCAGACAGGTGTGTCTGCCTCAGTGATGATGGATTCCATTATTCTGTATGGAAAGCCTGTTGGCTTTCTTGTCATTTGTTGTCACACATCTCTCTCCTGAGAGAGAAAGGTTTGAAAGATGGCCAGAAGTAATTACACAGACGCTTCCCTGATGCTGTTGCCATGTGTTTTCTCCTGCTCATCACCACTAAAGAGAAAAAATCTGTTACCCACAGCTATATTTCTCAGGGAGTCAAAGAGTGCAGATATGTTGGTGCTCTGCTGCTCTTTGTGCTATGCTCATTGCTAGCTCATTAACCCGTCAGGTTTATTTTTCCTAGCTTTTGGGAGAAGGGCCCTGGGCGGCTTTACTCATCACTAAGGTGGAGCAGCAGGCCCCTAATCTGGGTGTGTCGTGATGACATTATTTGCACCTGAATGGCAGGTACATCAACATCTCCTTGTAAACGTATCAAAAGAGAAACAGTGGCACCTTTGTTCTCCTCACAGCCCACTTTGGTTGCTGACAGCTTGCTGATTGATATTATCATTCTTTAATGTCAGTAAATAGTGCCACGCCAGATAGAGAATCAGTTTCCTCTTGGTGCTGGAGAGCTCATTTATCTTTCTGCAGCACACCCTGGCATATTCTGAAATTGAAGCCGGAAGTAGTCTTCTATTCCTTGCAGTCAGACGTGCTTTTTTGTTTTGTTTAGTTTTTTCACCATCTCCTAATCTTCCATCTCTGTCCTGCCTTCTCTCCTTGTTTCTGTCTCCCTAGTTATTTTGATTCTGAGTGAGTGAGACTTAACTGGGAGGAAAGATAGAGCTTAAGTCAGTTGTAATATGTTAGGACAACTCTTGATTAGATTCTGTCAGAGTGAGGTCTCTTTGTGTCTCTCTTGCACCGGTCTCCCCATCCTGGAACACAATGAACAGATATCAGGCCACTCAAGAGCCTTCGGATGAATTTGTGACCAAAATAAGACCCAGGTTGAGGTGATGCTTCTTCGAAGGGTGAACCCCAAAGATTATCTAATTGAATCTCATATGCAAGAGATTTTCATGCTTCAAGCAGGTCATGTATTTAACGAGTCCTTGCAAACGAGCCATGGAATAAACCTGCAGGCTTTCTGTAGCTGCGCAGCGGCCACCAAAGGTCTGAGAGACATCATTCTGAAAAGGTTAAACACTGACAACTGAACAAGCCTAACATGGTAGGTACACAACCTCTGCTGAATAGCAACAAATAATGGCAAACATTAGAAAAAAGAAAACATTAGAAAAGTCATTGTTGTTGTTGTTTTTCTTGAATACGAATTAAAAGAGAACAGGTAAAAACAACCTGCGTTTGTTAAAGCTTGTGTATCGTGGTTCTGTTGATCTGAAAATAAAGCACATTAACAACTGTGCAATTCAAAGCACCTATCTTCATTTTTTTCCCCCCTTTCTCCCCTCCCCTCTCTTACTCTGTTACCCCCTACCATTTGCTATAAGGTTGACAGACAGCACTGATATCCTCTGAGCTGCTGATATATGCGTCATATCTTGGGGAGAAACAGGTTTGTCCTCAGCAGGTGAATATGTGGCTGCCTCATCCTCCCAAGTAGACAGACACGCATGACACTTTTCAACACTCTCTCCCTGATAGCACTTTGGCATGCAGGCAGAATCAAAGGGGGCATCTTTCACATGCAATTAGAGTGGAAAATAAAGACGATGAAGTGCGGTGTACAAAGGAGAGCTGAGGATCAGACGGCTTTAATGAAAGGTGATTAGAAGTAGAAGCCCCAGCCAACGAGCTGAGGAGAACTGGGGAAACAAACCCATCCTGTGAGGGATCTCTATTTGAAGACACTGTAAGACATTATCAAAGCTGATCATGACAGCCACTGGCAGACTGACATGAATCAAGCGCATGCTAGATCGATATACGTTTGTTTGTGTGGGCCTGTTTTTCTATATTGGTGGGGTCTGGCAACTGGGATCACACTTTACTTGTGGAGTCCAACAGCTTTGCTTGGACCCAATAGATGTACGCAGCTGCATGAGAGATAAGACTTAGTTTTACAGGTAGGGCAACACATATTTAATGACGATAGTTATGACTGGCTCAGACTAATATAGTGTGATATGGGCAGGTGTTTGAGACAGAGAAAGGAGCACTAATAATGTTGATGGTCCTGAGTTTTAACATGGAATACCTAGGATAATCATCATTATTAATAGTAGTAGTAGAAGTGTGCTGTTGTTTCATAATGCAAACCCAAACAAGATTAATAAACTGCTCACAGGTGGAAGAAATAAATGTATTGTAGTTCATGGTACTCAAGTGCTTCAATATTTGGAAAAAAAAAGTCTTTCTACCTGCAAGTGTTCTAAAATCATGAATTGTATATAAGTATCATAGTGCAGAGTAATTCTAAGCATATTTCAAGTGTCGCATGAAAAATGGCATAATATACATAATATGTGTTTGCTTGTTATCTGAATCCATGCATCAACTTCTTGAGTCTGTTAACTTCTCACACCATCCTACCTACTTCTGACTGAGTGGTATTCTCCCTCAGTCGCCTGAAACAGCCAGTCATCCCGCTGGGTGCTGAGTGAGTGAGTGAGTGATGGACATTTGTTTCACTTCTCTCTGGCTAAACTGAAGAAAAGGAGACTCATTCCTCTGTCTGCCATTGCCTACTGAGAGCGGTTGTCAGGGTTGGGGCTGGTCCAGAGCCCGCTAATGGTGCTGTCTGTCTCAGTCAAGTCCTCAAGTCTCTCAAGAGACACAGAGCTCCAAAGTTTGACTGGAATTAAGCACCTGGTGAATGAGCAGAGGCTGTCATGGATGAAATCATTGTGACATTACAAATACAGTTTATGTCTTAAGAGGCTGTATTTGAAGTTGTTGTCGTGCGCTCTTATCACCCTGAATGTCAAGATTAATCATTGTGTCGACCAGTGGATTCGTGAAAGAGACCTTGGTGTATAATAATTCCTTCTGTGCCTTACACTAGTTGGACTAGATATTGATTATTATACCAAAAAGTACCCCCTCTGAAATGAAAGAGGGAAAAACTCAAGAATAACATTGAGAACACTGAGGAGGATCCTGGGGGTTCCACAAACAAACATCACTAATTTAAGGCTTCACTGACACAAAATCCCATTCAATCAAAGCACCAAATAACATCCTTGTCAAGGATAGGGTAAATGGGTTGTTCGGTACTTTAACAACAAGTTGCCGTTCAGGCCTATTCAGATTGTCAGTAGACACTAAAGGCACGCTTGTCTGAGAATGAGAGGCTTAGCAAAAAGGGGGCTGGCAGGGGCTGAGGTGGCTGGCGGGTGCTGAGGTGGCTGAAGAAGCTGGATAGTTTAAGACCAGCACTGTAGCTATTACAGGATGTCAGAAAATGTGCTTAATTGAAAATGATTAGGACTCGCGTAAAAGCCGATCAAGTCAGGGTTTCGGGGAGAAAGCGCAATTGTCCCACATAATCCTGCTTGCCGCTGTCCTTTCATCTGGATGAAGAGATCAAAAAAGAAGGGATTTGTAAAGGCCAGACCTCCCTGTGCCACAACCATTGAGCTCACCTCCTCTCCCCAGTATTCACTCTCCTTTTCAAATGTACTTCCTCTCTCACCATTCCTTCTTCCTCTCTTTGTTTCATTTTTGCCTTTTTTTTTTTTTTTTTGCACCAGTGTTTCTCATTGGTCACAAGGTATGTGGAGGTCAGCATTCAGCCCTTTCTTGTAATTTTTACTTACCACGCCTCTTTCAGGGTAATATCAGTATGCTTTGCATTTAACCATGAACGTTGATGAGGACTTGCGCGACAGCATGTTTAGAAATTGCACAGTGTTGCCCTTCATCAATCAGACATCAAAGGAAGAAGCACTCACCCACACACAAACTATGGATTCTACTTCCATGCCTTTATCCATCTTCAAGAAAAGAAAAAAAAAAAAAAAAAAAAGAACGAGAGGATAGAAATCGGTCTGAAATGAAAGCTAGAGGGGCCTAGAGAGAGTCAAAGTGAGACACACACAAACATTAACACACACATAGAGGAATCAGCTGTGAGCTGAATGGATCTGAGTTAAGGGGGAGTACAGTGCCCTTGTGCCCTCTCTTTGAAGTGAGGCACAGGCCGTATGTGTAGATCCCTGAGAGGAATATGTCTGCACCCCCCCATGGGCTGGCTGAAGGCTGCGGTCCGAGCAGCGCACACAACACAAGAGCAAAGAATGGAGCATCCTAACTGAGCTGCTTTGTCTTCACACACTTTCCTCCTCTACACCAGAGAGAGAAAAAACAGCTCACCATACTTCATTTAGTGCCTGCAATCTTCTTAGGATGTAAGATGTAATTGTGCGGTTCTGTGTGATTGCACCAGTTGTTTAACAACCCGCCGCTTTGTTGTTTTAAAGATTTTCTTGCAACCTATGAGCAGAGCTATCAGTCATTTTGAAAGTGATAGCATTCAAGTTGCCCTTTGAAAGATCTGTAATGGCTTTAGCTATTTATCTTAAGATTGGTGTAAAATAAATTCCCCCAAACAGCAACATGAGTGATGGGTGTTTACTTCTAGTCTCAACAGTTATGTTGAAGTCAGTGGATGAAGAGGGATTGTGTCCATTTGTGTTGAGTGCAGCACCATTAACCTCTAGCCCGATTAGCAGGACGGAAGAAAAACTCAGAGCAGATGATTTCCGTCACTGTAATGTCACAGTGTTACTCTCAGCTGTCGAGGCTGTGCTCATGGAGCACTCCCTGTAAACACACAAATGCTCTCTGATGGACTGTTCCCAGCTTGTGCGGCCAGCACTCAGCCCACGTGTTGGGTGGGATGCGATGAGACAGTGTGAGGTCTTGTCTGTCCTGCTCTGGGCCACTTTTGTTCGGCTCTGGCCTCGGGGAATGTTTGGTGTGAGATAACACTGTGTTTGAAGAGGAGCTCCAGATGCTCGTATATTACAGGTTGTCTTGTCATGGTGCAGATAAAGCCTCAGAGAAGCTCCTGTCGCCAGGCTGCACCGCACACAGACACACACTCACAGGGAAGATAAATGTTTACAGGAGGCATTCACCCTTTGACAGTGTCATGCTGTGGACGACAGAGCTGTCAGAGCTCAACCATTTTTAGGTTGTGGCTCATTTCTGTAGCATCTGGCTTTTGACAGCATGTTATATGTTGTATATCACTTTTTATAAATATATGATTATTTTTTCCCTAGCATGGAGATACTTCCACAGTTTGATAGAATAAAAAGAATGTTAGCCTCAACAAACTGACAGTTATACTGGTAAAAGCCATGTGAAAAAAAAATGTTAACATGTATTGGTCTTTAAGATTAGATTTTAGTGTAGCGCAAGCTTTACTTTAGAGTGTGCGCTGCTGATAGGTCTTCTAATGTCTTCCTATGTCTTTTCACACCCAGTAAAACAAATTTGTGGTTGTAATTTTAGCCCCTAAAGAGATGAGATTGTGAATTTGTCACGCTGATAAAGATATAAAGTTCTGCAGTGATGTTCTCTACCTTACTTTCACGCCTGCCTTAAGTTTATTAGGCCTGGAAATAGCTTTTACTGTAGGTCATATCTTTACTGAATAAAGCTTTGGTTTCAGTTTACTCTAAGCATGTAACCAACTGAAAAGGCTTCATCCAAAGGGTTATTTATAATTTGTTATTGCTTTTAATTATTGGTTTTGTTTCACCTCTCCTTTTTTTATTTTTATTATTAAAAATACTTCCATCGCATCACTTCAAGCAGGAGATTTGTGCCTCTGCCTTCCTTTCAGCATTGAACGGGGTTATTCTTCACTAATAAGACAAGAGATAGAGAGTTTATATAATACAGAGATAGGTTTCCCTCTGTCATTAAGTCATGTGTTTGACAAAGTGGAATAGTATATTGCTTGGCATAAAACGTGGTGTGTCTTCATTTGTCAGGCTCATAGAGCTGTGAGACAAACGATGTTCATAGTGTATGTCTGAGGGCCCTCTGAGACCACAGTTGAGCGGCTGCTCACTGGTGCGTTTCTCATGCTAATGTCATGGTCTCCCAGTCTATCTGTCACCCCATTACGCTAACATCATTATGCACAGGGGCCTGTCTCTAGCGTTGAAAAGAACAGAATCATTCCTGTCTCATTTTGAAGCAAATTGTTTGGGGAACATTTCCTTCTTTTTTTTTCCAGTGGTAATGGCGGGCCAATCATTTTGCAAGGCTCCAGGTATGCAGATGAATGAATAGCTATTTGAGCTGTTTGGTGAAAGGAGTTTTTGTATTATTCATGAGAGGGATGGTGTGTCTGAAAGAGAACATGCGTGTGTGTGTGTGTGTGTGTGTGTCTGTACAAGCACACCCATGTGTGTGAAGGGGCCAATGTGTCTCTATCAAACACACATACGTTCACAGTTTGCATGCATTGTACAAGCATGCCGACATCAGCTGTTACACACACCCCTCAGAGTCATGCTGAAAAATTTGATAGTGGTGAACTATAAGGAGGGGTGCAGTTGTGGGAGTTCACTGCTTTGGGTTGGTATCTGACTTCCGAAAGTACTCGAGTAAAGGATGATCGGTGGAATTATTAGTTATGATGGTAGACTATTATTATTATTCATTTAAATATTATTTAATCAAGATAATCCACTGTCACAGCATACTCCTAATAGGCTTAAAGCACGGCATTATTTCTGTCTCCTGGTTGTGAGGTGTTTCTTGGTGGAATCATTCCAGTCTTATCTTTTCACCCTTTTCATCTGGATTCTTTTCATCTCACCCGGCACAGGTTCAAATCCAGGTTAAAAACCTTTACCTCAATCTAAATATCTCGATCTCTGGCAAATGGCGCAAACTTGGTTTAGACTGCTCAGCAGATTCCTCGTGCTGGTGTGCAAGCGTCCTGCACATGTGCCGTCTCTCCATGAGCCAGGCAGGCTAGCCGTGCACTCACCTGCTAATTGAAAAGCTTCAATCAGCTCCATGAACTGAGCAGACAACCCTGGATCCCTGTAATTGCCCTGGTGACAGTGCTTCGGCAAGGAAAAAAGCTTTTTCTGTGTCTGTGTCATCATTTGCACAACGTTATGAATAGGTTAATAAAATAAAATACTTTAATTATAGCTTAGTTGCCATATTGTTAATGGTGCCAGTGTGGCTCAATTGAATAATCCAGTTTCTACTATTAATTATCTGAAAGTGAACTTGTTTAAATGATATTTTACAGCCCCTTGATAAAATTAGCGCTAGAGGCAATGTAATGATAGACAGACAAAGGCCATACACGAATTATCATAAACTATTAGCTTGTTTCCAAAGGGTTTTATGTTAATCTTTTAGTGCTTAAGTACCCTGCAATTAACATATCAGGAGGAGCTGCCTTCCAGCTAGGCTTGCAAATTGAAGTGCTCAGATAAAAAGCTATTGAGATGAAACCCTGAAAGAGAAGAGGAGCTATCGCACTGAAGTGTGCTGGAATTTTTCCTCGTGTGTTCTGTATGTGTATGTGTGTGTGTGTGTGTGTGTGCGCGCAAATGTCTGACCGAGGGAGAACGGTAGAGAGACTTTAAGAGCACTGAGACAAAGAATCAGTGAAAAAGGGAGCAAGATGCCGTGAGAGTGTCCGTGATAAAGGATGTATAACAATTCCATTATCTCTCTTGGATGATGACATGAGACGTCTCTTTCAGGCCTCTTTCCCTTTGTCTAATGATACACAGTGTGTGAGCTATAGGAGGAGTGAAATGGCTCTCATTGGCTGCGATGGCGGCATCTGATGGAATGTGTTTACATATCAGGCTAGTAGCTTGATATGTAAATGTGGCGCGTTGAAAAGGCTACAGGGAGATATGGTTCATTGTTAGGTTTTCACAGTCTGTGTTCCCTTTTATGCTAAGCACAATTGTACCCACTGAGCAAGCATCTTGTAAACCGCCCGTTGCCTTTGGTAGGTTAAACCCACAAAGGAGACCCATGCTTTGGAAGATATGCATGTTTTATAGGGTAATTGGCAGCTTTGCTTTGGTCTTGTTTCTTTGTTGTCAACACATAGCAGCTGACACCGTTTACATTTACTACAATTAAATGAAAACACCCATAAGACATGAGTTCATTTTTTTTGTCTAGCTAGGAAATAAAAGAGGGTAATTACATTCCTCGAGCATGATCCTCATTTTTTGGGGGGGGTGGGGGGAAATGTATTAAGTTTCCAATTTTGATTTTATGCTGTTTAATATTATAACATTTGAAGTCATTATTGTAGAATGATTAGCCAATGGTTTTGGATTTGGCAGCCTTTTACTGTAGCGTTATTCCCAGCGAATGTGAATAATGAATTGTTAGATCATTACACATGACGTTCGCTTCATTTCCGGTACATATCAGTCCTGACTCAGTTAAACCATATTGCCCACAGAGTGCTCTGATATTTTACCCCATCACCTGGAGATAGATGACTCCACTGAGGCCTTAATCTCATGTTAAAGATTTGTTGGCCTCTAGAAGTCAGGCCTAGCATTGAGATGCCTCGTCTGATTTATATTCACTGGCATTGAAGGGGAGCCAAGTGCACTATCTGCAAAGCAGATGCTGCAGCAGTGCCCTTGTATTTGGCCTTATATTTCACCTGAAATAAAACCTATAAGCAAGGTCACGTCCTCGGATCCCTCTTTCTTCCTCTTCTTAAGAACTTGGTTTCATAATTCTAACAAGTATTCCTAGTAATTATTCATGTAAATGACAACCTGAGAAAAATATTATGTCCACATTCTCCTACACACTACCCTAACTGAGAGGTTTAAATTTTTTGTCATGGCTGGATATGAGAGTAGAAAGCCGAGAGAGCAGTGAAGTCCATAGCTGGCCAAAATCCTGATGAACACCACCTTTAAAACCAAATTCTTGTCTGTCAGCTCCTATAATTCATGGGGCGGAGATTACCAAATCACAGATATAATAAATTAAACTGATGGACAGAATTATGCCCAGTGCTTCCTGCTCTCCCCAATGACGCACACTAACTTAGCACTGCCTGACAATGAGTGTGATTTACGGCCAGGCAAGAGTGGAGAAGGGAAAACATTCACAGGCAGAGGCACCCAGGCCTCACTCTGGCCCACAGCCTAGTGAATAAAACCCTGCTTTAATTCACCCACAAACGTGTCGCCATTAAAAGACTAAGAATAGGGATTGCAGATCATAAATACTCCCTGATTTATTAGCTAACAACAAAGAGCATAAGCCCGGCCAAGGAGAGGGAGCTTGTTTGACAGAATGTTGTCAAGGAGAGAAAGAGAGAGGAAAAACACACTCATTCTCTCATTCTCAGTCACCGACACTCTTAGCTAAATCTGACCAGGGATGTAGCCCAGCCCTATCTCCTGGAGCAGCGTCGGGAGCAGATGTGTCTGCTCTCTTCTCAATGTTTGACAGACAGAAAAGATAAACAGAGAGAAAAGCAGAGAGAGAGAGAGAGAGAGAGAGGGAGAGAGAGAGGGAGGGGGGGGGGGGGGGGGGGAGCGGAAGAGCGGAGGGAGGGAGGTAAAAAGAGAAGGAGCTGGCATGGCACTGGCTAATTTATCTCGCTGAGAGACAGATTAAAGAGAGAGGAGAGTGAAACAAAGTTCCACTGGCTTAATCAGCAGACAGCCTGCTAGCAGAAGACATGATAAATCAGAGCCGGCTGAGTCCAGGAGAAAGCCTTTTGCTCTGGGAGGGAGAGAAGGGGAGACATCCTCAGCCAAACAGCAGTATCTTTTACATGGACTGTTGTTGAATAGCAGCTTGTGAACTCGCAATGTGTACACTTGCAATCGATACTCATTGCTATTGTTTGAACAAACATTGTTATACAGTAGCCCTCTGCTGCTAGCCGTGTTTCAACACTGTTATTTTTAGTAGCGGGTGAAGAGTCTTGCTCCTTGCTGTTGTGTAAACAGGACAAAGGGACATGAAAGGCCTTAAGTTTCCCCCGGTTTCTCTGTGCAGCCGTGTCTTTCTTTAGCGTCTTGTCTGACAGGAGCCTAACCTAAGGGCCTAACCCAGGAACAGGAAAAGGGGCTTAGATATCTCTGTGTCATTAGTTCACTCTGGGGTCATTGCTGGGCCACTCAGAGCGTGATTACACCCCTTGATTTATCTGCTTTGGAGCCCAAACACAGATAAATCTCCGAGCTCATCCCGGCCGTGGGATCCTCACCGTCTGATAAACGGCCCAAGCTGAATAAACAACCACCGGCCCCCCTACCCCCGCCAACACCCAGACTCATACATTATGAATAATTCATCCAGATTGTGAGCTCCCTCAAATGTGTATATTTTGTATCTTAAATGGCAAAGTTGCTCCTATGATCTCCATCCAGTCCTTTGCACGTGTCTTTGATGAAATAGTGGAGAGGCAGAGGTTGGCGTACATTTTGTTTTGTAGTTGTAAACTTTATTTCCTTGCCCGCGCTGTCGTCCTCTAGCATTTCCACATAAATACACTTTATGCAAATACACAGCTCCTGTGTAGATATTGGCCTGTCTGCGACTTTATGACAAAGTTTAAAATCATTCATTACAGTGACCCCTACGGTAAATTCACTTAGTGGAAAATTGCCCCGGCTCCCCTGTTTGGTGTGTAAATGTGATCACGAGAGCATTTTTAACTTAATTAATTGGCCGTTTCTGTTGACAAGAAATTTATGCAGTAATAATTTGCTTGAAATAGATGCAGAGCGCAGGAAATGAGATATCCATCAGGGTGCTTGTGTTCCGCCAGCTGCACCGCGGCTAATATGAAAGTATTTTGGGCTGCTCAGACCCTGCTGTTTGCGCAGTCAAGATTATATATACCCACGATCCATTGCCTGCCTCAGAGGCGCTCATGGAGGTCTATGATAACAAAGACCATGTGATTTATGGCCTGCTGTGAAAGCAGAACTTGATGAGATTAAACAATTTCATAGCACGAGTGTTTCTCAGAGGGCCCTCTGATTTGTGGCAGCAACGCCGACAGTAAATCAGGTTTATATATCTGAAAGCATGCTCAGCAAAGAAGTGCAATTACTGTTTAAGACAGCTACTTTTTATTTAATTTTTAGCCCTGGTTTGTCTTTTTTATTCCTGCCCTGTCACACAGCCATTCACCTTCATAAGTCCTTCCGAGAGAAAGGTTGAAGAAGAGAGGAGGTGGGGAAGTCAAGGAGGGGTGGAGGGGAAGGCCCTCCGCTATCTCTCCTCCGCAGCTTTTAGAGCAACAACAACAACAGCATGGGGACAATGACGGCCACCAGCAGAACAACACGGGCATCCATAGAGCAGGGGGAAGCACTCCATTTTTAATGCATTGTTTGCCTGCTGCTCTGTCCCTGTCTGGGTAAATGAAGTAGGCAGAGTGTAATTAGAGAGTCGGGCTTTGCTCCGTGCCATAAAGATGACATGGTGTAATGATACAGCTTACAGGCCCACAGAGAGTACTGTCTCGCGACGGAAGATCTGGGTCGTTTGCCTGTGACTTATGATAGGTGTGGAAGATGACAGTGTTATCATTGCAATGTGGAACTCAGAAATGCGGATGGAAGAGAATTTTTTTGCAAAAGGCTGTCAGAGATTCGAGGCGAGTGGATATGAATAGGGATAATATTAATCACATGTTCACCGGTTGTCATGTAATATTTGTAAATGGATACATAAAGAGGATTTAAATTTTCTCTGTCCTAATTACCATCAGTATGCTTGTTTTTATTGTTGTTTATTTGACCTGAAATGTCCTTAAATACCTGCTTAAAATTCAGAATAAAGCGAGTACATTAAAATTACTTTCAGGTGGTGGGAAAAAAAAGATAAGCAAAAATATCATTGATTATATTATTTTGCATTGAGTTGAGGTTGGAGTTTGTTTGTTTGTGTGTTTTTTTTTATTTAGATCATTGAGCTTGAGTTGTATTTACATCATACAAGTCTGCATCTGTACTAATCAACCAATCAGTTAGTGTTGGTGCATGAATGTAAGTGAGCATGTTAGTACATGTGCATTAGTGTTTCATGCATTCAAATAATACCAGTGGATGTGTGTGCACTTTTTAATTCGTGTACATGCACACATGCAAATTTGTGTGGTTAAATGTTCTGTGAGTGTGTGTGTGCTTGTGCGTGTGTGTGTTCTCAAGTGAAGATGTGAGTTGTGCATCTGTCTGCATCACCCCATCCCATCTTCCCAGAAAACATCAAGAGATCTCATTATTTCGACACATCTCAGGTTTTTTTTTCCTCTCCCTCTCCTTTTTTCCTTCCCGTATGCCTTGAGTCAAAATTAGTTTTCATTCCCTCTGTGATCTTACTGACTGAAGCTGGCTCAAAGTAAAGAAAATCGCAGTCTTCATAGCAAGGCTGAGTCAAACACACACTTCACACAGCCGCAGTCTGAGTTAAGCATTGCTAAGTAACCTTCACATTTCACTCGTGTGAAGAGCTAATTTCCTTTAAGTTCACATGTCACTTTTTGTGGCTCTTTTTGTGGGTCCTCTTCAAATGTCTCTCGGCGTCTAATTGCATAGGAAACATTCTAGACAAGCCGGTGTGACAGGCCCGCTCCTGGAGTCTTCAATTATTAAACATCCTACACTCTAGAAAACAGCCCTGACGTTAGCTACAGTCCTTAATCGGAACAGAAAACCTCATGATATGTCACACTCCTGAGTTGCTGTGGTTTTGTGTATAGGTATGTGTTTGTGTAGCTTGGCTTGAATGAGGAAAATGAAAATATTTCATTTCAGACCAGTTAAATAAAGCAAAGCACACAAAAAATCTCTTGTCACAGGTAGATTAAAAAAAAATCACATCTGCCTGTTATAGTCCTGTTTTACAGATAAGAGAATTACCAGACTATTGGAAATATATCAGTTATGTATGTATAAAATTAGATATTTAATCATTGTTTTTACCAAAACAGTGAAGTTCAGTGTTTTGGTTTTTTTTTTGTCTTGTTTTTCTTAACTTTTTAGCTTCAGAATGAGTACCTACGGAAAGGTCATAGCAGAGCGAAATAAGAAATAGGGTCAAGCTAATTGTACTGCGTACCTTTAATGTAGCCGTACGCTTCTGCTTTAAATCGGTTAATCTACAAGACACTCAGACAAAAGGTCGAATGGCTTTTAAAATTTCAACCCAAAAACAAACACAGCCTTATTACCATCTATGAGTCATCGCTATAGATTATTAACATCCAACCTTTGCCTGTCTGACGCTTAGCTATACACAAAACGCCGGTTTTCATTGTTGCTGGTTTGCTCTGTGTGCCTCGTGCCCCGAGCGAAACCTCACAACGGTTGCTCTTGTGATCAGTGATCACATGATACATTTACTTGGAGCAGGTTCATTGGAGTAGAACTGGGAAATCATTAAACACATGCTCAGAAGTCTTCCTGCTGAGCAAAAGACTGCTGTACTGCCCATAAGCACACGCACCATGACGTTGCAAACGTCCTTCCACTTGCTATGATTAAAACAAACCATAAGTAATACTTTTCATACACACAACAGCAGTTTAAAATGCATTAGATCTTTTCCCTGCTACTTTAAGACAAAATCATTAAGGTCAGACTTAAAAAGGGAGAAGATTTGAATTAATATGCCACTGTTGTACCTTTTACTGTGCCGCTTGTGAATGTTGGTGTCAAAATAGATTTCACTTCAACCATACAAACTTTTTATGGCCATATAATAATATCTCAATGTACTATTTTTCAATTAGTAAATAATATTAGGATTATATTTCAAAACTCAAAAGTAGCATATACACAAATTAGGGCTGTACTCAGTCTCTGAAAATGAATTAGAGCGTTTCATCGTTGCCTTTACATGGTGTAAGGCGTTGCAAGCCGGTGCTGCTTATTTGTTTTTCACTGTTTATTTCTGAAAGTGTTCCATTGTTCGTAACCCCTGACTTCAGAAGTACGAGACATGAATCGTAAAAATTTCTATCTAGCAAAGAGATAAACGTGTCGTGTCAGCATTAAATGTTGACGCAAATAAGTTCACAAGTTGTGTCTCCTCTGATCTCTAACATGATCAGAAAGCAGCACCAGTTTACAGAGACAAGACGTGGAAAACAAAAAGTTCTATGAACAGACACAAAAGAAATATTTTGATATAGACCCAAAGAGAAAACATATCAAAAGACATTTTTATACATGTCTTTTGCAAGCACAAAAAGCAGAAATGGTGTCAAGAGAAAACAAAACAGAAGGCTTGTTTCTTCCAACAACTGCTTTAAGCTACAAAAAATCTCCTTCAGTCCCCTAGCTTCCCCTCAATTTCAGACCCCCCCCCCCCAAACCCCACTTGCCCTTCTTCCCTCTCTCTCTTCCTCATCTCTCTCTTTTCCCCCTTTCCCTCTCTAAGGCAGGACAGGACCCTCTTTGCACCCTGATAGGTTGCGGGCTGATGCTTAGCAACAACATTCCTGTGCCCTAAGTAGCAGTAAGCCTCTGGCTGAACTCTTTGATGTGGCTGTCAGGCCACATTTATTTCCTTTTAGCACTTTGTCTAGTTGTCCAGATGTATAAGGAGATAAAAAGGGCTGGTGTTTGCACTGGTCTCCCTCTGTAGCGCGGCTGTAATTAGATTGTATTGCTGGTCAGTCTTAAGGAGGGACATGAGGTGAGGCGAGGGAGGAACCAGCTGTGTCATGATGAGCTGTTTTGGAGCGAGACTCCAGAGTCTGGCTGTAGTGTGTGTAACATGGTTCAAAATTATTTATATTCTTTGGCACCCAACATCATAATCATGTTCTAGTGAAATCTCACTAGATCAGTCGGTGTAACGTACTGTAATATAACACCCGTCAGGCTGCAGCCAAACTCACAAAACTTACAAACTTTGTTGCAGCTGTATCTGAAAAATACCTAGATATGTGTCAAGCTTCCCTGATTCACTTTTTGGTGCTCGCATTTTCAGGAATCTCACCGTGGAGGTGGTTATGTGCTCCATGTGGGTTTTCTTTGTGTTTTGCTGTTTCCTGTCTTTCCATTCCTCCCTGTCTCTCTCCTCCTGCTCCCCACTCTAATGGTGAAATGTTGGAAGTAATAATCATGATTGCCTTTGGGTTTATCAGCATTTATTCGCATAACAACAAAGAAAAGGAGAAGACAGACAGTACTGGTGTGATGTATTATCCTATACAGGAATCATCTTTCATTATGACATCTAACAGAGCTTCCTCTCCCTGCCACCACCCATTTTCTGTCTCTTTCTCACTCGCGCACACACACACACACTTTCTTAATTTCACTCCCTCTCGCTTTCCATTCTCCTCTGTCCACTATGTATTATCACAGAATCCACTCTGCTCCCCAGACTGTAAATTTGTGCCGCATTATCATAAGCTGTGGTGATAACTCACGTTGCACAGAGACAATAATGATGTGAACACTCAGCATATGCCCCAGGCCCAGCAAATTAAAACAATGCTCAGCTTGATGAGCAGACTAATCTGGACAGCAGAGAGACTGAAAGAGTGGGAGAGAGAGGAAAAAGGGGTCCAGGAGTATTTTAAATAGACGACACAGCAGCACCTCCCTCTGTTCAGTGTAGGTACAGCTCGGGGGAACACGGAAAGACAAGGAAATGATACAGAAAAGGGGAAATAAAGTTGACAAAGTGCTCATTTTGAAAACATGAAAGGGATATGATGTGGGGGGACAATGTGAGACGATTGCAAGTTGTGTATTTTGTTGCTCTCGACTGCTCGGAGTTGAAATCTGTGTGATTGAGCACCATGCTCAGCACATATAAAGATTCTATATTCTTCAATAAATCCACAAAAAGAGGAAGTTGTTACCATTGGATGCTGCACAAACTCCAAGGAGTAATCATACAAAGTCATGTTTCTTTTCAACAGCCCCAACAATGTTTTATCTAGCAGTTAAACTACTATTCTAACAATTCACAAGATAAACATCAACGATATCGCATAGGTCTATCACGCACGTGTAACTTGTTATAATGTTCTGAAAGAGAGGATTGGTGTTACAGCCAGTCTGTAAGCACATATCCCAGCCTTGCTGCTTCCCTCTGGATTTTGATGGTTTCTATGAAGCATTAAAATGATAAAAGTCAACCTTCCATTAGTGCAAAAAAGATAATAGTCATTTGTTCCACATGTTTTCGCACAATAAGCATTCGCTGCTTTCTCTTCCTCTGGACAGGCCATCAACTTAAATGAAAAAGTGCAGATATGGAGGGGGTAAGGAGGAAGGTTTGAGAGGGAAAAAGGGAGGATCACTACATGGGGAAGCCTGCTGATTGATGTCATGTGGGTGGGGTGAAATGGTTATGCTGGATAGGACACAAACTGACAAGCACAGATGGCAAATGGCTTGAGTGTTTGATCAGCAGGCATGATGGTGAGGAGGTAAAGTGGTGGTATCGCGCATCGCAAGGGCTCTGTGTGGGTGGTGATACTGAAAGCAAGGTGAATGATGTCCCATGGGACCCCAACCAGGGTGTGGAGGCAGCATTAGGCTTTATCCTGTATCAAGCTAACCCCAGCAGTCTTCCTTCTCCTTCTTCTCCTCCAACACCCTCCTAACATAGTGTGTGGGTGGTGCTGTTAATAATGTGGCAACTAGGAAGATTAATTGTGGGCAAGCACCAGGATTATAAGGGGCTTTTTGGGGCCAAGCAGGCCTGAAGAGGCCCAGGCTTGTGATCTTTCAAGCAGGTCAGGAAATGAGGCAAGCAGGAGCAAAACTCTGCAGAGGCTCATAAGAGCGTGGAGGTAGATCAAATAGAGTGGATTTACAATTCCTTTTTCAATACACGAGCTCCAATGTCAACTCATAAGTAACTGACTCTTTGTGTGCTCATTCTGACTTCCAGTATCAATTATATCCTCAAGGGCAAATTCTCCAAATTGCAAGTTGGATGAGGACAATTTTGGTTCACAGTATATCTATAGTTCACAATCCAAATGCTTTTTTTGCAGTTATGTGTACCTGATTGTTTTACCCCAAATGGAAGACACTGATTTTTTAAAACCACAGTATGGTCTTAGTTTGGGGTGTTTCACTTTTCTGTAGCACTATAGCTCACAAGCAAGGAGTTATCGGTGATATATTTAACAGACCTCAGCCAGTCCAGAGGCTGAGAGCAGCAAGTCTGCTGTCAAAACAATATTTCTATTCTGAGCTCTTTCTTTCAGAAGTATGGTCCTCCAGCATATATGTAGTGAGCTCTCAAAATAGGCTTATTTTGCCATTTTTCCTCTTCGGTGTAATATGACACACATGTTGGCCAGACCTTAATGCTTTTCAGAGATTCTATCTGAAAGCGTATTATGTGATCGTTTTCAATTCAATGTGCTCTCTTTGCCCATGAAGAATATGGTTCCATTTAGCAGCGTGGGCCATTCCATTTCTCAATGTTATGCATGGGCATGTAGAGGAACAACAATAAAAGTGGGGAAAAATGCAGCTCCAAACCATCCCTAATATGTATTTGTCAGTTGAGTCTCTTGCTATGATTAAAGGCCCAGTGAATTCCTTCCTGCAGGAAAGGAAAGTATTTCTGCAAAGGCATCAGATATCGCTGTGTCATGATAAAGTGCCCGCTCTGCTAGCTAAAAGGCTACAGGAAGGAAGAGGATGTTTTGGACCTTGAAAGTGTATGAAAGGACAACAACGCAAGACACTCTTGAACTGTTTGGGAACATGCTCTGCGATTCAGGGCTCTGTTTTCTCTTTTTCTCAAAGCAGTATTCATCACACTCTTTTAAGATGGCCGTCTACAATCAGCGGAAACATTTCAATTATTTTGTTAAATTCAGTCGAAGATTAATACTTAAAATGTAGAATCTGTGTGAAGAGGTCATGTCATGCCATTTCCCCGACTAACCTCACATGGCCAAACTACGTTTCACTGTTAAGAGTGATTGACATCTGCCCTTTAGGTGACCACTGCAGGAGGTCATGGCTGAGTGAAGGTTAAGACCTCTCCTCCCTAGCAAGGTAGTAGATCAGATCATCAAAGCCAGAGCCGACACAGGACAAGTAATAAAACGTGACTTACCGCATTATGTGTTAAAACTGGAGCATTTCCAACATTTCCTGTTCCAGTCCCAAAGGATTTATGACACTCACAGTCACACGCAGCTGTATTTGTAATTTTGAGACCCTTCAAACCTGTTTCCCCTCTAAGTATTCATTCTGTTTGTATGTCTCGTTTCTCTTAGCCTTGTAATGACACTGGATATGAGAGTCACCCAATGCTCTACACTCCTCTGCCCCAAGGATCCAGAAATGCCAGGAACAACAAAGGTAAGGAAAAGAAAAAGCCTTTGGACTTCATAACCTTTTCACTCAGATGGGTTGCATATATATCTGTACAGATCTTCTTCAAAAAATAAACAAGAAGCAGCACAATATTTTATTATAGAATCAATCGAAGCTAAGGCCATGGATTATGTAAATACAAGTCATACCCCTCAGCTCTGTGGAGAGTGGGAATCTATTGAACTGGAGACTGAGCTGGAGTTACTGTATGTTATATATTCTTACTGATTTCATTGCATCTGTCTGAAGTGTTGATAGTGGAAATAAATCTGAGTAATCTAGGCTAACTTGTAAATGTATGCGTGGGAGCACATAGTACATATACAAGATGAAGCCCTCTTGATCTGTAGATGCGAGACATTGATTAGGCCTCATATTGACCCAATGTTGTCACTTGATGTAATTGTGTAGCAACTTCTTAACATCAAACACCGCACTCCAATAATCACGTTCATTAAAAAGATATCATGTTTTAAATTAATTCTCAAGGCCACCTCTCACATTTGTATTTCAGTAACAAGCCTTGAGGGCTCATTTTATTCTACTTTTTGTGTCCTTGGACCACTAAAATACATTTTATTATTCAATCAATCAATCATTGATTATTGTTGTAAATAATTTAATACTTGATGGAGTAAAAAATGTAATTGCTTTAAAAATAAAGCTAACAGGTGGATGGTAAAAGTGGGTATTTTAACATACTGTCTGTTTAGCTTTAGGTTTATATTGTAGTCAGTTAGCCTTACAGTTGCCGATATCACACCACCGTCATAGTACAGTGAGCATCGCCACTGTATATCCTGTAGTGAGCCCCCCCCCCCAGTCAACAGCCTCCATTTATGCCACCAAGGACATATCTATGTCACGACAGCATGGACGGTGGCAGCTCTCACCGGATGTTCGGACAGGAAGAGCCCCACGCTTTGTCAAAATCAGTCCTGGCTAAGAACAGTCCATTTAAAGGTGAAGGGATCTGACACATGAAATATTTTCCCCTCCCTCTAAGATATGAGCAGCAGTGACAGTCTCCATTTGTTATTTTTATGAAGCAGCACTGCAGTCTTAGATAACACAGCCCTCATCTTCGCCCTTCACCTCCTCTTCATGTCCCTGCCTCCATTCCCCACCCCCGCTCTTTGTTTTTTTGTCGTTGTTTTTCTTTTTTTTTGTTCTTGTTGTTATATTTACACTTCCTAAACATACATGAGTTTTCTTTATATGTGGTAGATGGTCACAGTAACTCATCATTCACAGAAAACAAAGCTGTTTGGCAAAGTAGTGTGACAACAAACACAATGTTTCCGACATTAATTCCAAACAACTAAGTGTTTACTGTGTTCAATTCGGAACACAGACAAAAGAGAGGAAACAATAAAGCCGCATGATTTTCTTCAGTTAAATAAAAAACACTCTCTATAAGCATTGTAAATTAAATCAATTCACACCACAAATTTTTTTCCCGCATCTGGCGTTTAAGTGGAGTGCTTTGGTGATTCTATATAGCCAGTTTTTTCAACAGAACAGCTTGTTTCTGCTGTACTGTACTAAGTATGGCTTTTTATTTTTTCATAACACAGACTTAGCCTAAAAGTGAATTTCTACTCCCTCAGCAAGCAGATAACATGCAAGTGCACTTTACGTAGTATACGAGACAATAGTTGTTGTAACGGTTAGTGGAGAGGCCCTATTTTAACGGGGCGTTCAGGGGCGGTTGTGTAGTTTTATCCCGACTTCCCCAGTCACAGGCAGATCAGCAGCACTTCTGACAAAGCCCTGTCGGCTGCACAAAAAGAACCTCCATTTCCTCCTTTCCTTTCACCCCTCTGCACTCACCCTCTCCAACATGTCACCTGTGTGGAAGCCCCCAGAGCCTGGGTGCCAGGGGTAATTACAGCAGCTAGAACCTCCCATAGGAGGGCAGCACTGGCAAGTGAGTGCCCAGGGAGAGAAGGGTGGAAGCCAAGGAAAGAACTCCAAGATAAGCCTGTTGTTGGACGTGTCAACGAGGAAGAGACAAAGCAAAACAATCGCAAGGGAGAAGAGGAGGGAGGAAAAAAGCAGAGAGATGTGCTGATGTGGTGGAGAAATTGAAACCAAGATTCCAGTGACCAGATCTGACAACAGACTGATAGACTGAACTTGAGGGAAAGATAAGGGAGAGAGGAATGAGAGGACCGGCGTTAAACAGGGAGAGAAGATGAGAAGTAGAAATAAGACAGTGTTAGACAAAGACAAAGTGAAGGAGGATATTGGGGTCTCCAATGTGTCTTTGTGAAGGCATAAAGCAGAATGGAACAGAGTATATAGTCTGGCAGAGTGGCCTGAGGATCTTATACTACTGTCACCTTGGCTCTAACTCTTAGTGCTGGTCCAACTGTCGACTCAAGTCTAAATCTAGCAGTCCAAAATGGACTACCAGCTTGAAGTACAAAGACTAGCTTATATCATACTATTAAGCCACAGTCCATGACACATTGTGTTCCTGGTGCCTTACCATGACGACTTAACATTGTAGCATGCAAAACAGCGTGTTGGGTTATTTATTACCAGCTTGTCATTTTCTTCGGATGACACATTTTGAAGTGAGATTCACAAGTTTATTTCATAGATCTAATTATAACTGCAGTTCAGAAGTATGTAAAAAAGATGCTTCATACTTGATTGATATATCTATGTGCATAGAGGAAAATTTAATGAAATAGCTTTCATTTCCTCTGTATATTTCAATAAATATGCCAGAGAATAGTAACAGGTATCAGATTAAATTTGAGCAGGCCATCCCTCAGCAGTGACAGCAGTAAATGAAAGGGATATCTTTGTACAAGCAGAGTAAACAGACAAGGGAGAATGCCTGAAATCTTCCTTATAGTATGAGCCCTGGGCCCTTTTAATGTTCTTGTTCTGGGCCTGCTTCCAGCTACTTTGTATGTATGTATCTTAAATGGTGCACAACTGTTATTAAAATCCCAGGAGGTACACAGCCTTCAAAGCAAAAAACAACCTCCTTCCGGACGACACCCATGGGGCGCCTCACATTGTTTGGCGGTTTGCTTTCATTACATGTTGGGGTGATCTGCACTGCAACTCCTGCTACAGCCCCCCCCACACACACACACTCACAGTCCTACCACCACCACTTACCCCCAAAAATGCTGCAATGGGAAAAGATCCAAACTAAGAGTAAACTGTTTTACAGTTGTTGCACAACAAATAAACAAACATCTGGAAGCATTCAGAGCAGCCCATTAGAGGGACTCTGGGCTTTGCCAAAAAGGGGTAAATGATGAGGAATGGGCTGTCGAGAGGCTGGTGGAGACAGGGGAGCGGCCAGATGACGGAGCTGTGGGTGCTAAGCACTGCCTTTTAGAGCTCAGCTGGGCTCAGAGAGATCTACACCTGCTGCTATCTCCTCCTCCGCCAGACATCTGGATGGGATACATGACTAATGGATGACTAAACTGCGAGTGTTGAAACTTAGCTGTTGTCATTATGAAGGGAAAGGTTGTTGGTTTGACTGATGACTTAATGTTCTCTGCACAACACACTGAGGGGAAAAAAAAAACTAAAAATGAGTTTGATGGCTTTAGAAATGTTAATGCATCAAAACTGTTATACAGTTCCCCAGTGTCTGTTTACCGTTGCTTGCATTATAACCAGAACTGATTATATTATTTATAATTGCATGCTGTTGTTAATATGATATGAATAATTTTTCATGAAGTCCTGTTATTTTAAGTGAAAACGTGCTGCTGGATATAGATTTTTTTTTTTTTTTTTTAAGGGGGGGATAAATTAATTGCCAGAGTACCTCAGACATCTGTTTCTTTGCTCCAAATTATTTTCTATGCTTATCTTGAGCTATACGTCAGCTCTGTTGGATGTCACTCTGTAGTTAAAATGAGAGCTCTCATCTTTCTGCTGATAATCTTCCCTTTCTGCTGCAGACTGCCTTGGCATGTTCCATGAGCATGGAAACGTCCTCTCCGGAGCTCGGAGAGAAAAGACAGAGTACCTTTGACGTTTCCCATCAGACGCATGTACGTGCTCTGCAAGACATTTCACTCAGCCTCGTAATGATTATACCAGCAAGATCTGTCCCCTGATAAACATCACTCTTAAACACAAAGACCAGCCCTGGCCCTCACACAACTAAAATGAGGCACATGGAAAGAGCAGAGTGTAAGCTTTTCCTCCTCCTCGTCCAGAGTACCCTTTGCAGAGCTGCTTTCCTAAACCTTTGTAATAAGTCGTAGACAATGCGTGCCTTCAACACTGAGAAATGACAGATGATGAAATATTGTCACAGGGAATGATATATACAGATCTCCCTGCCAGCTATACACCATGAGCTTGTGTTGAGTGAGCCTCTGCACCAAACTCTATGAGGTGAATTGACAAAGTAAAGACATGGCTTTCTTCCCGGGTGCTGAGTTCATAAAAATGTCTCCCAAGCACTTGTCACCACATGAAGGTTTTATTTCTTTGCAGTGTGTTGCCAGTTTGTGAGCTGAGGTGTTTAAGATTAGTTTCTAATGACTTGGTGTCTCGCTGCCATCTCTGATATTGTCCTGTAAATCACAATACATCCACAAAAATTAAAATCCCACAAAGTCTTTCTTCCAAAAAGGATGACTCCCACATTTTTGCTGGATATAAACTGTACCACAGTGATGGAAAAAAAGCTGAGTAAATTTACTAAGGTACTCAACTTGCACTTTACTTGAGTATTTCCAATTTTCTTCACTTTATTCTTCTATTTCAGTGCATTCCAGAGAGAAATAATGATGTTATTTTACAACTATAGTTGAAAGTTACTTTATGTTTTACGTGAATGTGAAAGTATTTGAACGTGGGATCAGCTCCTAAAATGTAAGACTTTGTTCTGGATCTAACAACCCAAAAAATATACACAGAGCATTTAATACTAATTCACTTTGATAATTAGATAATTAGTACTCCTTTGTCATTGTATCAGTAATTATATTCCAGTAAAATTTGCTTTCTGCAAAGTAAGAATTTTTACTATTGACGCTTTAAGTACATTTTACTGAGAATTCTTTTGTGCTTAAATCTAATTTAAGAAATTAATCTAGGGCCCTAACCTACTATTATACTGTGCTGGATATATAAACACAGAGATCCCTGTTTTATTATTTGGCTTTATTTATTTATTTTTTTTTATTTTTTTTTTTAAAGGAAAAGAAAAAAATATATAACAACACAAAAAAATAAAGAGAATATTAAAAACTGGATATAATTAATATAAGAAACTCTACCTTCAATCTGTATGCGTATACATGATAAAGTATGCTGTATGTGGGGTGTCTACGATCTACTCGAACAGACAACGGCTACCTGTTTCATGATACATTTTTCAAATTCAGTCACAGTTACACTGATCCATTCTTTGGTGACGCCTACTGCACATCCCAGCCCATCAGAGTTGTCTATACTCCCCATGTATAGACAAGCACTCTTTCCTTTTTCTGAGTCTGATGATGTGATATTATTCTTCCGTGGAGTGGATATCCATTAAAGCCAGCCTATGGAGATGGATGAGGGGAGAAGGGACGAGGCAAACTGGGCCTGCAGTCCTTGCCGGCGTCATCAAATAACACTGCACTGTCCGCATTCAAAATGATGAGGGCTCTTTTTGAGACAGGGCTGTCCTTGTTATTACTGGCCCTGGAAATCACCTCCACGTTCTCTCCTTCAGAAGCAGGCTAGATTAAAATACCAGGATAACCTCCTCAGCTTCCATGACAGGCTTAACTGCTGAACCCTGACATGCCACCTCTAAACTGTTTTGAAAAAGCTGCCTTCCACCAAGTGTCATTATCTCTCTGTTATCGGATGGCACTCCTCTCACAGTGTGTGAATAATTCTGTTTGTGCTGGCTTTGGAGGAATGTCAGTGACACTATTGTTTTTACCTTGCCGTTTGATGTAGCTCAGCGAGTCTCCCGAGTGTCTTGAGTTCTTAAAGTGATGTTGGACGTACACAGCAAAAACTTAAAGTAGAAAGATACCACTGTCAGCTTCTGAGCTATATTGCAAGATATTTGTTTGTTAGTTCCTCTCACTTTCGGTATAAAAGTAAATATTTCCTCCTGTGATATTCCGCCTTATCAGGGACGCTTCATATTCAAGTTAAAAGTATATGGTGTTATTTGTTTTGACTGAAGCAATCCAAGCAATTTTATTAGGGTGCCGTGAAGAGTTCACAGATCAAATGTTGCATTTTTTTATTGGAAAGTTATTAATCCCAAGTCATTGCACAAACTAATATGATATAATGAACATTTACCATTTTGAACACTGAGCCTGAAATCTTATGCTCACACTTTTGAACTCCTCCATCCATCACCGCTGAAATATGATGATAACAATCTTTGGAAGACTTTTCTCAGCAGCAGGAAAATATGTAGCCTCCTAAATCTTTACAGTGCGTGATCATTGCAGACAAACCTTTGTTATTTATGATGATACAAACCCTCTGGGCTCACACAATGAAATTTGCTTGGACATAAACAGATGTAAGTTTAAAGCAATGTTTTGGCTACTTCTCCAAGAGTGTCAGACTGATGAACAAGGACATGAGTTACTGCCAAGCAGGCCCAGCCCTCCTGGAAAAACATACCGCTGGTGCTCTGGACCTTGGTCGACTTCCCAGTTGCACTGGTCATTTTCAGAAAAGTAGCAGAACATAAATCACCCAAAGTGGATAGGTCTAACAGCGAAAATAAGTTCTGATATTTTGGTATTGCTAATGCAGTAAGAGTCCAATTCATTTTCCACCATGATTTGTAGTAGTGGTTCAAAGATAACTGAGATGTGGCTGGTGCTTTCCAGTTATACTTTCAGTCAGAAGTTTGGGAATGTTTCTGTAGCCTTTGTCGTTTCCAAAGGTCAGAGTCCATCATAGTAATTTAGGATGGGGGGGTCAACTGCCAGATGGTTTTGGATATTTTTGCAGCAGGATGGATGTTGGGTCCACCAGCTTTCTTCTGTGTCAGTACCCCTTGAAACAAATTGCTTGGTGAGCAGACAGAGTCTGTCCATGTGAGGGAGGCTTGCTACCCTTCATTCTGATGAATAGCTACTGACATGCTGGCAGATGCTCAACAACTTGTCATGTTAAAAGGGACAGGTTCAGACCACAAGTCCAGACTACAAGTCCTTGTAGATTTGCAATTATTGTTTTTTACAGAGGACGTTTACACAAAGATAAAACATGTCTCATATTTTAGATTGCAAGTTAACAGAATTAGATATAGTACTAATATTTGTCTTGTTTTTTTATTTTGGTTCATAAATCTTAATCAGGGTGTTTTTAATAAATTATATTTTCCGTCGACTGTAGATCGTAATTCTAGGGTAACTGATTTCACACAGTAATCATTCAAGATGAAAACATGCCTTAATGCTAGTCTGGTTAATGGCTCCAACAAATGAGACTCCACTTCACTCTGTGGCTAGTTTATCATACCAGGTGACAACACATGCTGCATGGCTTAACAGCTGCGCTACATCACTGAACCTTTCTGTCAGCCATGATCGCAGCAGAGCTATACATGCCATGGAGTCGCTAATATGTTGTGATAGAAGGGGCCACAAGTAATTGTTTGTTCAAAAACATAACATGGAGCCCAGAGTCCTGTGAGAGGACGGGCTCTAAGTGGCAATAACACACTGAAACAATTAACAATGTAATGGAGTGTATTAACAAAGTATGCAGAAGGATGTTTTTGTATAGAACAGATTCCATGTGCAACCAATGAATGGCATTGGTAGTGACTTATCACAGACACAAAATAACTATCTGTTGAAGATACACATCTGCCTTGGAAATAGGCAAATTTTGATCATATATGCAGTAACACGACAGGGGAGAGATTAGGAGCAATTACGAAATTGGCATTTTGGCCAGATCAGCCTTTTTTTTTTCCCCAAACTTTCCCAAAATATTGTTTATAATTATCATTACCTCCATTTTATAGGAAAGTGCAGCCAAGTTGTGGTAGGTCATCTTTCATCTGTTAATTTTAATGGATGTTTACAACAGGCAAACATAATTTTACTATTACCCTGTTTCAGAGTCCTTCTGTGTGTGTGTGTGTGTGTGTGTGTGTGTGTGTGTGTGTTTTGCCCCATCTGACTTCTTTTTTATTAATATTGCAATATTCCTAGAGCCCACTGTGTTGTCTTTTTTTTTTTTTTTCATATTGGATCAGTCAGTTATACATTATCATTAATATTAGGATACACAGAAATTTCCCAAGAGCCCTCATAAGCTCTATAAACATTCTTTAGTGAGTTTGACAGTAGATAGTATGATCCAGAAATTGTATTTTCAAGGTAACAATGCAAATGTGCAGATGTTACTAAATTACTGTAATGTGGAAATATTTACTAATATGCTAACATGTGCGAACATTCAACATATGACTGTAGACTCTGTGACTCTGGAGTTATTGTGGGTCCTGAAACATCATGCACACTCACAGACAGTGACACCCTCATTCCCAGGTAACCTCAATGCTCCAAAGCTATTGTGGTGGAAAGAGCTGAACCCATCTGT
The DNA here is from genome assembly GCA_034769265.1 of Remorina albescens. Classification (NCBI taxonomy): domain Eukaryota; kingdom Metazoa; phylum Chordata; class Actinopteri; order Carangiformes; family Echeneidae; genus Remorina; species Remorina albescens. The sequence goes on along the minus strand of CM068491.1, from coordinate 10,415,562 downwards.
CAATTACGGTAAGCTCCATTGGGCCATTGTCTAAACAGTTTTCTCACTCACTGGTGAATCCAGTGATTTATTGTCAGCTGCCTTGGCATCAATATACAATTGGGAGACACTAAGCTGTGATGTCTGAACACAAACTATCGTCAGAGTATCAGCATAGCTCACATTAAGTGCCATTTAGATTATTCATTGCATCGGGCTGTGCGAAAGCCTCATTTGGATTTGCTGCTTGTAAAGAGAAGAGAAGGCCATTATTCCATACGATGGAATCCCAGTGCAATGGAACTGAGCTTGCATTTACTGCAGATTCACTGAACAAATGTCCAGACAGAAACAGACACACAAATGGGTTGTGGGTCAACTTGTCCTGCCCTGCCTGGAAGTCCATAAGCCCAACTGGATATGGGTGTCAGGGCTGCTTTGTTAAACTGACATGCATTTTCATCTCTTTTATAATATAAAGGGGAGCCTCGGTTACAGGAAATAGGCGGTCTTGTATAGTTTGTACTGGCATCAACGTTCCAGCACAACCAGAATGAAAAGAGCGAGGTCACTCAAATGTTAGGAAGTCCAAAACAACCTTTTAATATGTCACTTTGATTTGCCGATTAAGTCACTTTAAACAGACGGAGCAGGTTTCTCTGTCATGATAATATGAGCGGACAAGTTCTTTCACTATCATGATTTGATTCACAGATAGTTTCTGGCATGTTATGTCGCTGCTGTGCAAGCTGATTGGATTGACTGAGTCATTTTGGTCAAACACACGAGTTTACCCAAAATTGTTGTGATTTAAAAGTCTGTTTGTTAGCTTACTTATCTCAGGACAACCAGGCATTCAAAACTAAACTTTCAGGATTTCTAGTCATCAAACTTTATAGTTTCTTCTCAGCAAGATGGAATTGCTTGGTTATACATTTGTTTATAGCAAGTGCTGTTTGTATGAGCTGAGCGTTATGTGCTGCTGGCAGTCATGCTTCATAAAAATAAAAAATAAAAAAATCCTTAGGGATAAATAAGGTCTCATTACAGTGAAATTTCCATCAAGAAACCGAAAAGCTGAAAATTTTGAAAACCAATTATTTTATTTCAAATAAATACAAGGTTTGCATCCCGTGTTAAGTGTTAAGTGCCCAGAGAGCCCTGAAAGAAAGCTGAAATATGTCTCTCCACTTGACACCATTAACAAGTGTTAACTTGTGACCTTTGGCAGCTTGGCACCCTTTTAGGGCATCTTCTGCGCCTACATTTCGGAGCTACGGATTTGGGCTGTTGAATAATAAAGATAGAGGGAAAGGGCATAATGTTGGACAAAGTGAATTGAACATGTTTCACACAATGTCTGGCGGGGCAATTTCTTGTTTGCACGGTGACCCTGAGATGCGGTGTCTCGGGGCTAACCAACTGTTTGTTTTATGCCCTTTGGATTTCTGGTTTAAATAACAAGCTTGGTGATGCCCCCCCCCACTGTCTTTGCATTATACCATCATGATGAAAAATAAAATATATTTTGAAGCAAATACATACAAATACGCCCACTCACAGAATACATTGTACTGTCATCTGTGTTATTGTCTTGCTTTATGTAGCAGGCAGTAGATTTTAATAGCAGAGCTGAAATGATGATATTAAGATAACCTTGGGAGAGAAGCGATAACACAGCCATTGGCATCTGTCCTTCCTGCTATCACTAACCCACTGTGACATTTTGGCTGAGGAGCCACTCAAGCCGCAGCACTAACAGCTTATTTTCATTTTTTATGCAATACTTTTTTGGTATAGGAAAGTTTCAGAGATTACGATTCAGCTTGTATTGGGATGTGCTATTAGCCATTCGACTATGGCGAGGTAATCCTGACAAATACAATGAACAAATCAAGGATATTAGCACTGTGATGTGCAGTCGATAATATTTGGCTTCATTAATTCCCATGCCCTGAGATGACATCTAGCCCCTATTAGGTTTGAAATCTCATGCCCTTCTCTCCTATACCTCAGCTGTGGCTCAACCAAGCAGCCAAGCAGATAATACGCTCTGAGCTCTGAAACATGTACCATTATAATTAGCTTTGTCAGGTCCTAGCCCCTACAACCCTCATGCAGATAATATGATAATATGTCTTCATAACCGGCTGACCTTACATGCTCAATATTTCTCCCGTTATGAAGATTACATGTCAATAAAGTAATTGAGTCCCGGGGTGTGTGGCAAGTGAAGATTTAGGTTATTGGACTTTTCAGGGTAGTGATGTATGAGCGTTATTATTCTACCTGTCAGGAGATGTGCAGGGGGCTGAGGACAGTCCAAGAGTGTCTGGGGGGGAAAGCAGAACAGTGGGGTTGCTGAGAAAAAGAGGGAGAGATAAGGCAAAAGAGAGAGGGCAAGGAGCACAGGGAAGGAAGGCAAAGAGAGACGCAGACAAGGGAGAGCGAGGGAGACGGAAATGAAGAGAGGAGGAAGGAGCAATGGGGAGAGCAGAAGAGGCGAGATCATTTCTCATAAGGAGGGACAGATCCACTGTTAATCATTTGCTCATGCCTCCATCTCACCGTCTCCTCTCTCACTCTCTGCATATGAACAGGGGATATGTCATATTAATTAAGAGAAGTGGAGTTACAGTGGAGCCATCCGTCTGGACCTGGTGCTGGGGGAGGCCAGAGGGGCATGAAATATTCCACACAACACAAGCCTATCATCACCTCTGCCAGACACCTGATTGGCTGCCGTGGGTTCATCAGTTTAAACTCTGTCAGGAAATGACGGCATGTAATTTGAAACAACCATCATTTATGGCAGCGTGTGATGTCACAAACAATGCATCTTTCATTGCCTCAACCTCGTGTTTACAGCGCTCACAGATTGAAATGAATGCTCACTTTTGTAATTGTAATAGCAATTACATTGCCATACAGACTTTGTCTACAAATAATTTTTAACTATTTATAAGTGTGACTGGCATAATAAAAATTCATATTGTATATTCATAAAAACTTGACACATCAAACGACAAACATTACCCTGAGCCAATTGGCTTTTTCTCACTTCAATCTTTTGGCAAAATGTTCAAAAACAATAAGCATATTTATATAAGTAAATTGCTACATTCAATCATAACACATTCATTCAGGAAGTAGTTAATAGATTCTCTTCCTCAAAAAAAAAACTTTAAAAGGTCTTAAATGTCAGCTATCAATGATTCGCAGGAGAAATCTGTCAAATTTTTATTTTAGGATGACAATTTTAGCTCAAAACATTACTGATGCAGCACAATACACAATTATGTATTGGATGAAAGTGGAATAACTAAATATCTGCCTGGCTTCTCCTCACAACAGGATAAGTGAAGGTGAAGAGATTTTCTTCTTAATAACAGCTTTGAAAAAATAAAAGGTGAAGCCCCCATCCAACATATGTGGTGGTCTACACTCCTTTTCTTGCCATATATAGTGACTGTGATTGTGCTAAATGCCATATGTCAATGTACAGTTTTGTCCATCATAATTTCACTGTCAGCGCTGGAGACAGAGGAAATAGGATGTGAAAATGAGTGTGGTCAATTGAGGTCCTGCAATGAAGGTTACACACATTTTCAGCTGCCAGAGAGAGACAGAAGCAGGGGACACACAAAGGCAGTGTTAAAGGATATTTTACCATGTCCTTTTGGATTAGGCCTGAAGATTGATATCTTCCAGTCAGATGAAGCTCTGATGTGAGTGATCCAGCCCCTCCATCATTGTGATATGCAGTTCTTGGCTAACGCTCATCCGTGTTGATGGGCACACCCTATGCCACAAGGGCCCTGGCTAACATACCCACCTTCCTCTCTCCCCGTCTCTGTCCGTCTCACTCTGCCATCTCTGTTCTTTTATTTCTATTGCCCTTCTCCCCTGTTTTCTGTCACCATGTCATGTCCAATCACTGTTTGGCTGGCCAGGCACTCAGTCGGGCAGGCAGGGAGCAGGAGCCCCAGGTAGAGAACTGCCTAACAGGCATCAGGATGGGCACTGAAATGACTCTAATAATGGGGTCCCCATGTGGCCCAGACAAGCCAGTCAGTTAGCAGGGCCAGAATGGGGAGTAATAAGTGTTTGATGTCTGCAGGGGAAGAAAGTGTGAAGGAGTACAGCCAACCCTGAGCACTCTGGTCATGCAGGTGCAGCCAACTACAATTTGAGGAGGAAGACTGTGGAACAAGATGTCAGACTAGTATTGATATGTGTCAAGCTGGAGGTTGCCAGGCTGTTTGTTTAAGAGAGTGTCTCAAAGTGGTAGCAGCCATGTGGTAATTGATGTCTAGCTATAAAAAGACAAGTACAGGAAAACCTGATGTGCTCAGTGAAAGAAGGTGAGAAACAACCGCCATCGATTTTATGGAAGCTCCGTCCAGAATGCACTTTTATTATGTGTGCATGTTTATAAGCATGTGTAAAACTCCAGCAGTCATTCTTCTCCTCGGCTGCATTTGCTGGTCATCTTTTATTTGATTGAAATTGCCACTGACAGGTAGTGAGGTGCCATTTTATCCACCGATCCGTGAAGTCCATCATTGTCTATGAAGTTGAGTTTGGTTAACATGGCACTTAGTGACTGACATTGTTTTAAAGCCAGAAAAAAAAACATTCATTCAGTCATTGTCATGTCATTTATCTTTTTCTAACCAATTTTTCGATGTGTTTCTCGTTGACTCGCTGAACGCTTCTGGCTTTTTACAGAAGCAGGCATGTGCAGCTCAAGGGAGTTTCATTGCCCTCTTAGTGTGAACTACATTTCAAATACTCAACGCATTTTAAGAGCCGATATCAGGAGAAATGGTTTGCGCAGCACCTTCCACTGATAAAGCCAGCGCTGTCCTTTCTACCCTGGCTATCTAGTAAGCTACTTCCATTTGAACAGTTTTATGTGGTTGTAATTGACCTGACAATGGGGTTCATTATACAGTCCCTTTCATGCTGTTTTGCCTGATAATTATTATTTAATGTGTTCAGATGGAGAGCATCATTAATTCATCCCTTCCTCCAATGTCAAAGAGATGAACAGTGAAGTTATCACTCTCGAGTGATTAATATTATGCTCTTTTGTTATTGAATCCTGTCCCAGTGATTAAACCTTCATTGAGTGACTTACCACCCGCTCTTATTAACGGCACCATTACTGAGCACAGCCAAATCTCTTATTGCAATTTTCACTTTTTCTCTCTATTTCGGTCGGAGGTTTGAACCACTTATCTGTGCTTTTGTTTTAATTAGAAATCCAGGGTGTAATGACGAGCATGATCGATCAGTGTCAGGCCCTGTGCTGTGCACATGTGGTGATTTGTGATGCACACGTTGATGGAGAAAATGAGCCAGTCTAACTGGCATCATTAGTGATTTCATGTGCCCTTAAGGGTAGACTAACCTCTTCAATAACTCTAACAGTGGATAACTAGCTTGTCGTTGTTGTAAATGTATGACAGTTTTTGTTTTTGTTTTTGTTTTTGTTTTCTTATGCAAGAGTTCGCTAGATGATAGTAAGTGTCTTGAGAGAGATGTTCCACAGGGACTGAGGTCTTTGCAAACTGTCCCCTGTCTTAAACCACCCTTTTCTTATCTCCACACTCCAGAGCTACCAGAACAAGTGTTCTCTCCGAGCTCTATGTGGAATAAATGTCACCGAAATTAATTTCACCATTTTTTTTTTCATTAGACCCCCCACAATGGTAATCCGTTTTCAGTCAAAATTTATATGCCCCAGAATTCAATTTCCTTCTCATCCTCATAAGTTGAAAGTACAAAGACTGATAGGCATTTTTCTGGTTAGAACTGTAATTCACCCATCAATGAATAATGCCATCCTCAATTTACAGTGTTTGATTACAGCCATTTAGCAAACAGACAGTGATGGAGTGTCATTTTTCATACATTAACAAATATTTCTGATAAGCTCTAAATGCATCTGGTATAAACACTATGCGCAGTATTGCATGCGTGTCGATGAGTGACTATAATTTATTGTATATACTAATTCAAATTCTTTGTTCACTTTCTCATCAGCAAGCCCAGTCACATCATGTTCTGTTCCTCTAGTTCTCAGCCGGTGTACCATATGAAAACACAGAGATAATGTTATTGTTGCACTTGAAGGAGAATCATGTGGCAAAATCAACCTGATATCGATCAGAGCTGGTTGAGCCATGACCCAGCAACCTTCCCCTGACAGCCTATCAGCTGGTGGCAAGAGCAAATCTTTCAACCTTCCACCTCCCCGCGCACACTCACGCGCACACACACACACACACACACACACACACAAACTGTGGCCCCTTGTGTATGTGCATTGTTTTGTTTTGGGGGTTTTTTTGTTTGTTTGTTTGTTTGTTTGTTTGGTTTTTTTTGAGCCACATACACAGTTTCTGAATCTCTTCTCTCTGTTTTGTTTTTACGGTTTCAGTTTGGAACTCTTTCAACTTCACGTTTTTTAAGACTCCGCATTAACCATGATGTCCGAACAAACACCTAATGAAAGTGAACAGAAATGCAATGCCTCACAGGGAATTCAACATCAGCAATGTGTTTCTAAGTATTTTGGTATACAAACACATATATATAATTGAATGGAAAAACATTACTTTTGTGCAGTATGTCCTATGTAGATACTGAGGAAGGCCAACCACTAACTGGCTCACAGGAAGGATGCAGCAGGAAGCCTTGTGAGAGGCATTTGGAGAATCTAACATCAGAGCCTCATTTAATGAGGCTCTGATGTTAATACTGCTACTACTGAGTACCTTTCCCCATCGCTCCATGTACTTGATATAAATGTGTGCTTTTTGCTATTCTTTTTTTTTTCTTTTTTTTTTTTTTGCTTCTGGATGTTTTTCTGTTCTACATGCCAAGCATTGGAATATTGGCTTGTTAGAATACTACTTGTATTGTAGGCTGTATAATCTCCTCCTTCCTGTCTCCCTTCTCCTCCTTCCATCCCTCCTCTTCTTCGCCTTTCCCCAGCCTCTGCCTCAGTGAAAAATGGGGCACATTTTCCTGATAGCCTTTGTGGATGTGGAGAGTATAAATGGCTAATGAATTACAGATGAACATTGACGCAAATTAATCTTCCTGATGTCCCAGGGTTATATGGCAGCTATTTAAAAGTTTAATCAATACGCTGAAGTTGAGAACATGCAGGCGCTGCAGTTGTTTGGCCGCAGTAAACAGCCAGGAGGGGAATGGGGAAGGCCTGAGCTCAAAGCATGTATCATAATGACAGGTATTTATTTTTAATGGACTAACTATTTTTTATTGGTAGAGGGCAAATATCGCTTTAAACTTACACACAGGAGTTTTGTTTGAAGCTGAATGATCGGTGACACCTTAGCTTTTAAAACGGTTAGCTAAATGACAAAAGAGTCAGCCAGTAGTGAAGAAAGTATTTCATTTCAACATGTCATAGCAAGCTTTCCCTTCTTTTCATAAGAACCATGCATAAATATTATCCACATTCTGGTGCCATCAATATGTTTTAGTTAAGTGGAATTCTCTCTTGCTTCATTCTTCTCACTGTTTCTCTACTTCACTCCCACGGACCCTTACATACATTTTAGCCCTTACATTACTGTAACAATAATGTGTTGTCACAGTTTCTTGTAATTACTAACATCAGTTTTCAATGAGAAATTCTCTTCTTTGGGAATATAACTCTTTAGACAACATAGCACCGCCACTTTCAGTTTTAATTTCATGACCAAATAACCAAAAATCGCTGAAAACAGAAATAGAAATCTAGGCAAAATCCCAGTATTACTTAAAATTGTCAAAAGCAGTTAATTGCTTTTATAAGTTATAATGCTGGGGGGGAAAAAGATAATATAATGACGCATAAGTCATTCTACAAAATTAGAACACAGTCTAATATTGGTTAAAAGAAAAGGACAAAACAAGGAAAATTAAGCAAAGGTTTCATAAGAGTGTCAATAGTAGAGCAAAAGCTTGTCGGATAAATATGTACAATGGCCGTGTAACCACTTTGGCCATTTTCCCTATTAAAGTTTACTCATACAAAGCATTGTAATTGATTTTTTTAGCTCCCAACATGAGAACTAAACTAGATCTTTGTGATTTTTAAAAGCACTATTGGTGTAATAAAAATGACATGTGGAGAGCGTTGGATGTTGTATTAAATTGTATTACCTCTGAAATCAAACCTGAATATATGAAAATGAATATTGCTATATTTCATAAGAGACTAAACCCAGAAATACTAGCTGCGGAGTTACTTAGCATTGTCACCATTTATCTCTACATCTTTGGAAACATTTAACAGGCACTTTTCAGAAAAATATGCCCCGATGCTGCCGTGCATATCCAGCATACCAATACTAAGTGAAACAATTGCATTTCTCTCCATGGCACCGTGTGATCTGTGCCAGCCCACCTCTCAGTAGGCTGATTCGCAGTCCACTAGCTGTTGGTTTATGGTACACGGGGGGGTTATCTATCCGCAGGCCTCCCTGTATAGAGGAGATGGTGACTCCATCTCATGACGTTGGGCTGAACTGATAAAAGGACAGCCGGAGATGGATTGTGTCCACAATAATAGCCCTGGCTCACAGCAGCCTCTGCCCCAAGCTCATAAGTCACTCTCACACCACTTATGGATGCCTCTTCCCGGTTCCATCTGACCCCACCATCCACCTGCCCAGTAGTTTTATTTTAACCCCTGGAGATAATACAGAAAGTGTAATTGTCTTGTTAATTGGTTTCTTCTCATTGCATTTTCTTTCCACAATGGATGACAGCACCAATGGAATCGTTAGCTAAATGTACACACTACAGGATGCAACATAAAGGCTGAGGAAGTAAAAAAGCAGCAAACTAGAGTGAACAGAGGGGGAAAGAAAGGGTTTAAAGAGAGATATAAAAAGGGTAAAGACTTTAGAGGAGAAGAAAGACTGAGTGGAAGCATTTGAGAGGAGAGGAGAGGGGAAGATAGATGTGAGAGGGAGACAGGAAAAGAAACTAGTGGAGGGAGTGGATTCATGCCGAGAATAGATAACCTTGATGTTAAAAGCTACACCCGTCGGATGTGTCTTTCAGTGACATATTGATGGCCCTTGAAAAGAGTCAAGCTGATTGTATGCAGGGAACAATCATTAAACCCACCCCATCTCCTTCCTCTCTCTGACTCGCTCTATTTCTCATTGCAATTGTGTAGGCACTGATTAAATGAGTTATGGAGCAGAGAACATGTGTGAATAAGAGATAGTAATCTCCACCCACCGAAAACAAGAGACCCTAGTTGTATCGCGTGAGCATAATTTTCATCAGTAATCCAAAAACATGTATCTTCACTTGTGACAGTAAGCTAATGTCCTATTTTATTATTATTATTATTATTATTGTTGTTGTTGTTGTTGGTATTTGAAACTGACAGCTGAACCCATTGTATTCTTATATCTGGCTGGTCGACAGGACCTGACTGCTACTGGAAAACTGTAGACTTAAACCAGACACTAGATTTAAGGTATTGTTATTACTATAATATTTGGGCTGTTACTGGATATTTATTTAATGGGAAAATGCAACACCTCGGCTACATGGTCTCGGGAAATGCCTCTTTGGCACTGCACAGTTTCTTGCAACACATGATGCAAGTGGAGGCAGAGACACTTTGTTGGACCTGTTAGTTTCAGTTTGAGTGGCAGAACTCTAATCTCTATTCAGACCTAACTTTCCTTGCTCACCTCCATCCTGGCAATTTGCTGTTCCTGGTAATTCATGTTTCCTTCGCATGAACTTAAACAATGACATTTCAGATTTCCAGAAAGATATGAAACAGCCCATAAAAGAAAAAAGGAACAAAAAAACAAAACAAAAAACAAACGTGGAGCTGAGCCTAATGAAACAGAGACTGGCCCGGAAAAAGACAGGACTCCTGCTATCCATTCAGGAGGATGAAATGAGATATCTCATCAGCCTGTCTGTAAAAATTTAAAATCGTGTTTGAAATTAAGTACCCTTGAAAATTGAATCACAAAGTATCCAACAGAAACACGTATTCAAAGAGAAGCGTTTCTTCACTCATTTGGATATCTTGCTAAAATGAGAACCAAGAAGATGAGCTGTACTGCTGTAGCAAGACAGCTCAAAAGCTCCAGCACTGCTGAGTGACTGATGCTGTATTGATCAACAGCACTTGTAAACCTCTATTTATGTGTTATGGCCATTTTGTTCTACAAGACAATAAAAGACCTGTTGGAATTGTACCCTATTGATTATACGTGGTATTGTCAGTGTATTCACAAGGGGGGGGGTCTTTTGTTACCATATGTACTGATTTGACAGTGGAGTGACTCGCAGCAAGCAAAGTGGCAGAATGGCCCATCAAGCCCCTGTAGAGAGGACAGGTTCTTTTGGTAATCAGCTCTGGAACTACCAGACTGTCTGATGACGAACCTCCGCGGCTATGTTCACCGAGAGGAAGATATGAGAAACCCACTGTACGGCCTTTTAATAAAGACAAGAGGGTTGGTCTCTCCCCTTAAAAACAACAAGGTGCCGCATAACATCTGCAGAACAAAGGCCTGATTGTTCCTCCACCAGGGCATGATGGAAGCATTAGCCTCCACGTCGCTTTGTTAATCTGTCACTTCAATGGCTGCTCCCACTGTTTTCACCATGTGCTGTTAGTGTGCTTGATATGAAGGTGTGTGCGGGTTCGTGATAATGTGTATATTGTCGAGCGTGTGGGTGTTGATTCAAGTGTGCTCATCCGTGGCTTAGGATACACAGAGGATATCGTAGGCTACTGTGTTTGGCACTGAACTACTCATTATTAAGTATCAGTTCATCAGGTGGAACCCCACAGGCGTGAACATGCCCTCAGAGCACGTTATGTAAGAGTGAGTTTGTTATTCCCTTCTCTGTCTCCAACGACCCTCATTTTTTCCTGGTTTCTCTTGTAATAAGAGCAAGCTCTCACTGTGTTGGGAAGGCAGGAAACCGGAATGTGTTTATGCACACAACACACTACTTAATGTACAGCTGAAAATATCACCAAAGCTCGAGCCAGGTTGCACAGGAAATTAAGAGACACATTCATATACTCTTTTGCCACCTGGGAAACCGACCTCATCTCAGTTCTTTGTTTCCTTAATTTACTCTTCTCGCTACTCCTTTGATCACAGATGTAATTTCTTCTTTTGGGGGTTTTTTTTCTGTTGTTGTTGTTGTTATTTTTGCCTATTTTTCCCAAGCACTGCTGGGGAATCATGGGTCACGTGTCGTCCAGAGCTTTCTGATTGGTACTAGAGGATCACAGAATGTGCGCCCTCCAATCCTTCTCGGTCCCAACGGGCTAGTGAGATCAGCGGAGTGTGAAGGCTAGGGGGGCCTTTAGCTTCAGTTCCTTCATCTATGAAGGTTATCTCTGAAAGGCTTTGGTTGCAACCTACAAATATATCCCCCTCTAGGTTATGGTCTTGGTTCTGGTACCTCAATGGGTAATCTCTTTAAGGGCCCCACTCCTGGAGAAGAGTGAGTTTCTCGCCGGGTAAGCTGTGAATATGTGAAAGGCCTCAGCACCCATGTGATCAGAGAGCTGCGAGACACCCCGAGTCCTGTGGTGTCCCAGTCTCCAGCCGAGGCACCTATATCCACAGGCAAATCACGGCAGCTGGAATTCATCCCCCCGCCTCCACCCATTGCCCTACCTCCTCACAGTCAGAGAAGCACACATGTACACAAACACACACATCTATATGTACCCCTCACACACCGGAGGAGCAGGCAGGCATGGAGCTAGTACTGGATTTTATTGGAGGTGACAGCTCCTCACACTTCAGTGTTTGGATCACCTCAAGTAGCTGGGCTATGAGGGGAAATGAGCACTGCTCCACTACAAAGTCCAGATTTAGATTGACTGAGCTTGTCCTCGGGCCTGTGGGCTGCTGCTGCTGTTGCTGTACTGCTCCTCTGCCTGACAGAACACCCACTACTGCTGCAAGGGACTGGTGTGTGTGTGTGTACGTCTTGGTACTGTATATGTGTATGAGTGTGTGTGTGTGCGCATGTGTGACTTGGTGGAGCCTACTTTGAAGAGTCAGAGAGAGTGGGGTAAAGAGAGCGATGTGTCAGGTTTGGTTAGAATTGAGGGTGGCATCAGAATATGCTTGGCACTAATATGGCACCAGTATCTCTGTCCCCGTCTCTGCTTTCTGTCACTTAGTTGCCATTCTCTCCCTGCCCTTGACAATGTCTCTTTGGATTATGTGATTGGACTTAGTGCTCAGAGCACCCCTCATCCCTCTGCCACAACGCCTCTCCCATAAGTCTCTTGTCTCCTGCCCTGTCTCTAGCCTGGGCGCCCCCCACCCCCCCTCCTCCTATAATGCACTTGAAGTCTATTTAAAAAGCCTGGTGAAAGCTGTATCTATTCTCCTGTCAGAGGATCATTGACAGCACTAATGCCACTTGTCCTTGCCTCATTTGGCGAGAGGTGACACCTACCTACAACCCGCCACATTCATCAAGTGGCAGTGGGAGCACTGTGACATCAGAGTCAGAGCAGACCAGCCACAGAGCTCTGGGCAGCTCTTTTCCCTGGATGGCAGCACCTCTCATTTCAACAGTAAACCACTACTGGCCATCTTGGATTCATTCTCATAGACGAAGGTGCACAGATTTCATGTAGCTTCTTATTACAACCATAAATATTTTTAAATGGACTTACAAAATGCTTAACTTTCCTGGAATTAAACTGTAAATACTTTCAAATCGTCACAATACTACACTACACTATACTACTATACTATCTAAACCTCTTTAAGGCAATAATTGAACATATTTCACTTGTGATGAACTGGAACAGTATATGGACTTTTGCTGACCTCAGTTTTACTTTCCTGGCTTGTGTGATCATTTTCTCCTGTTGAAAGCTATCTGGACTTTCTACTTGGTCCTCTTAAAAGCTTCAGGCTTTTTCAGGAAGCAAATCAAATGGAATAAGACTGAAACAGCAGCACCGTGGAAAGAGGTTATACAAATGTTATACAATTGTGAGTTCTCCACTCCAAAATTTATCCATATTATCTAGTGTGTGTTTATTAGCCTATTAGGTGCTCATACACAAACAAACATGGAGACACCACACCCCTGCCTGCTGATAGATGAAAAACGGCTTGTTGTGATGGTTCAGTATGTGTCTGTGTATATGTCTCTCTGAGTGTACGTGGGTGGCTGGCGCTTGTTACTGTCAGGACTTTGCCCCAAGGCCACGCTGGTCTTTTTGTGAAACAAGACACTCATCCTTCCCAGCAACACCTCACATCCCCCTGCAAGGAGCAGATCCGGACCCTGCTCAGTCCTGCCATTTAAAGCCACCCTGTGGAGTTTTTTGCACAGCAATAAACAAACAAGGTGTTGTTTACATTCATCGTTTTTCACTTAAACTTCTCATCTGTGTCTTTAAGGTCCAATAAACACATTGAAAGCATTTACTGCCTCATAAAATGTCCTCTTTTGAAATCGTCTTTTTACATCCATTTATGGCCTTCTCCTGAAGTCTTATTCATTATTAGACATGGCTTGGCTCCTTTTAGTCAGCGGTATTCCTGTCCTACAGGTTTGTACCCACTCCTCATTGATAATTCAAACATTGCATTGTATATGTAAATATGTTGGCATGTTCTTTACGATAGAGAAATTTTTGATTAGTTAATGCTCAGAAGGAACGTTCTCAAAAAGGTTTTTTTTTTTTAGTTTTTCATAAGAAATGTTTTCTCTCTCTCTCTTTTTTTTTTTTTTTACTATGACTGTAACAAACAACTTTCTCTCATTATGTCTTTCAGCTGTATTTGCCAAGTGTCGCTACATCTACCATGGCAAGCACTCAGAGGGCAACAGATTTATCCGAAACGACCAACTCTGACAGACAGGCAGTTGAGTATAAAGAGGTATATGAATGACTATGAGTGTTAACAAAGAAAGATGATCAAACCAGTATCTTATTTATTACAAGCGCTGGAGACATTTGAATCACCTGAACTCCCTCTGGATTAAGATTATATCAAAAGATGTTGGCAGGCTTATGTAAGGAGGATTTTTTTTTCTTCCAAAGATCATATTCAGGCCCCATACTTATGGTCTCCTCTAGTTTGTTCGGTCTACTCCTGCCTCCCTGCTTCCAGCTTGGAGTCAGAGTCAGGGATGACACTCCCATTGACATGATTGCCTCTAAGCATAAGCAACTGCACAATTGCAGACATATACACGCACGCAAAAGGACAGTCTCTCTCTCACGCTCTCTTACACACAGTCAATTACAAAGACACCCATCCAATTGCATCCTTTTCTTTGACAGCCATGATGGATCACCTGTCCACTGCTGCCACTAATCAAGGGTGAGAGGGGTGACGGTAACACACCTGGGGCCTGGAGAGGACTCATCTCTCTCACTCTATCCCATTCTCTCTTTTTCACACATATGCACACACAGATAACTGTTATTTAAAATACTGAGACATTGCAAAGAGGTAAACAGAAAAAGTTGTACACAGCCTGGTTAAACTCTCCAAACAGGCATGATAAGTCATGTTTTGTTTACTTTATTTTTTTGTTTGTGTGTTTGAATGAATTTTAGCAAACTTGTTTTATCTGAGAGTAAAGCCATTAAACATCAAACATAAATCTGATATATGAACAATTTCAGCATATGTTATTTTCTTAAAGATCATTCTAGTATAAATCTTAATGAAGAATAGTCATAACCAAGTGTGCATTTCAGATGTATTATTATCTATTATGGTCCCACATCTTGCTATTGCATCTGTCTTCAGCCAGTTAACTACTTTGCACTAAAATGTTCTGTTTAATTTTTTGCATTGCATGGTGTTGAATTGTGAACAAACTATAATATATAAGTTTCGGAGAAATTCATTTAATGTGCTATTGGCCAAGCAGTATGCTCCAAATGTGTTTAAATGCATTTCTTTTAAAGTGTTTAGAATACGTTTATAATCGTCACGTTTTTACAGTTTACAGTGAATGGGTTTATGGTGATTTGTAATATTTCACAATCACACCACATCACAACAACCAAAGGTATAATACTGCCATGTTTTGATTTTATTATATATATCTCCAGGCAAGTTTCCAATCTGAAAGTCTGAGCTGAATGAGTGATGTAATACAGCCGATGTAATGTGAAATTGTATTAGCTGGATGTCTTCAAGTGATTAAATGGATTTAACTTAACACGAGTCTCTTGTCAAATTGATGTACAGCTTATTGTGTTGCTTTTACATGAATTCTTTCTGTCACCACAACACTGTTTCCTAATAATCAAATGTCCATCACATTAATACATTTTCCTGTATAAAATGCATGGAGCTAGTCAATATTTTAATAGCCCCGCGGTACTCATCATGACAACATCAGTTGAGGAAGATGTTCCTGACTGACAAACCTCATGTCAAGTGATGAGGTGCAGCTATTACGTTACCTACTTCTTTAGAGGTGGAGCGTGATGAGAGAGGAGAGGCTTTGAAATGAAATCACAATGCACTTCAGTCTAGTAGGTCAATCATCCACAAACAAGAAGGAAAGGTCAGAGATAGCCTCATGCGATGTTTGCTCGCTGTGTCAGTATCTGTTTATTTCTTATTTCAATTATCTTAAACATCTTTGCTGGTTTACCAGACTCTTGTGCATGTAAGAGTAATCTTGCTTGCTTGCTTGCATGTGCTTATACACCACTTCCTACAGGACTGTGTGACCATATTCCAGCTGGCATGCTGTTCAGGAGCCTGGTCACTTGTGCCAGCGTTTCAAAATGACAAGGTTTATTTGTCTGTGTTTTGATATGCTCAGAGGAAACTGGGGCTGACAGCCAGAGGAGGCAGGAAGAGGGGAGCCACAACAAGTCCCCCCCCCCGTGCACGACACAAAATGTCATCCTTCCTCTGGCTGCGGCGCGCACCCAGCCATCCTGCTGAAAAGAGCAGACATTTAAAACTTTGTGACATGTGTCACAGGCACTGCCATTGAGCCAGTGCCACTGACGGAGCTGGAATTGACAGGCCCCGAGCCACCGGAGCTGGCTGGGGGACACACCAAGTTTGGTGTGTGTCACTTCCTATCCTCGTCAGGGACGCATCCCGAGCTGCCACACCAACACAAACTGCATTATGGGATGGGCGGAGGGTGCCAGAGTGGGTTGACATATGCTTGACGTGCGACGTTGTGCATGCGAGGAGATGAATGGGAATGCCTGGTATCACGGACACTAGATTAATTAAGGTATGATCCACAGATCTACCTGTAGGCGATGCACTCCTTGACCCTCATCTCTGTCACTACTGCTGCTCCTTGGGAACTTCCTGGCTGAACAAATGGCACGCCACCTCATCATTGCAGATCAGTGACATTCTGCTATGGTAGCCCTCCAGGCTCCTGTGCTAGCCACCATGTGTGTCTGAATGTGTGTGCACTCAAAAAGAAGGTATAACCTATATACCTGTATATTGCCAACGTGTCTCCCTCTCTGTGTGAACCACAGCTGGAGGTCCGTCTGCGGTTTTTGTGATGAATTTTTGCTTTTGCTTGTAATATCTCAGAGCTTAAATTTGAACTTAATTTGAATGCTGCATATGGTCAAAATATCACTTGTGGATTGATTAATATGGCAAATTGATTATAATCATATTTGGAGTGTTTAGTGCATTCACATAGAAAAGACAAAAATAACTATAATTTTATTGATATTAAAACACAATTTCAAGAAAGAAAACATTACAATACTTTTAAAAAAATTAATTGCATATGCTTTTTTAAATCATGGTGAGAAGGATCAAACTATTTTTCTGAATAAATATGTTGCTGTTATATTAGAAGTTTTGTTTACTTTTTTGTAAGCGCACAGTTGTAAAGTAGATTGACTTCTTGTGTCGTAGTTGCAAAAAGGTATGGCCCAATATTTTAACTATTTCAAATCTTGGGTATGTTAAAATGTATTTACTGTTAGATTGGTGGCACAGCAAAATTCACCTCCCCAAAAGGCACTCTAGTGTGTGACTCACTGTCAGAAGAACTAAAGAGCAATCGCCCCGTCACTACATATCAGCCCACAGCCTGATGACTGATTGGCATGAGCTAATGCAAATTTACAAGTATGCAGAAGGAGAAAAAAAAGGACTTGTCTTTATGAGTGACAACTGGCCACCGATAGCAAAGCAGCAAACAGGATGGGGTGAGATTTAGATTTAACCATTCTCCTGGCTCTAGAAAACTCTATGCCTCCATCCTCTCTCTCTCTCTCTCTCTCCCTTCCTCTGACAAGCAAACTCTTTCAATCCTGCACCTGAAGACATTTGGCAGCACACTGGTGTCTCACTTGATCCAGAGATGCCAAAGAGGGGAGGGTGGCCAGTTATTTCCGGCCCAGTCTTAGATGAGTAACATTTGTCATTCAGGGTTGCGGTGTAGTAATTAGCTTGTCAGTGGGCAGCAGGCTGAGCTGGCTCTTTCTGTTAAGAAAGATGGACAGACTTGACACCAGAGCTGACAGCCAGTCGATAATGTGGCAATTAATGTCATAAATAATTCCACTGCCAATTATATCAAAATGGACTCTGTTCTTTCACAGGGCCTGGTGCTCCCTTATCATTTCCTCTGATAAGAGGAACACCGGTCCTCACGACCCCCCCCCCATCCCCTGTAATTAGGGGGCTTTTTATATGGAAATACAACATGGCCTCACTCACACTGCATGTTTATAGCAAAGGGGTGAGAAGTAGAAAATGAGACACATGGACAATAGCCGTAACATGCTAATGAATATGTTTTGTGGCCTTTGGCTTGGGTATTTCAATGGGTCACACAGCAAGACCATGAGGCATTTCAAATGTCATTGGCATGTTGGAAAGAAAAAAAAAAACCCAACTTGATTTGAAAATGCAGACAATTATGTGAGAGAGATCAATCGGAGATGATATTCTAAAGGTTGCCAAAGCTTAACTAACAGTGAGAATATTGATCCTAGCCTCCCGTCACTTGGTGGGAAAAATTACATCCATTCTCTGTCTTAAAGATGCAGGTCAATCAATCGCGGCAGGTGAGAATGCATGATGAGCTGGAATCAGTAAGGGTTCACTGAATAGTAAATGTGCAATATAGTGGAGGGAAACAAAAAATGAAAAGTGGCGAATTTGCTTTGAAATGCTTATTAGCCACTACCTTTGCCTGTTTTCACGGGCTCATTTGTCTCGACAAGTGACTCAGTCACTGTGAATGGTCCCCATCAGCCTGACACTAAACTCTTCCTGTGAAATGTATGAGCAAATAAAGTGGGCTCAGCACATGTAAAGCCCTCCTAATGCATTGTAAAACAGCCTTAAACATATCAGATGTATCTTCGGGATGGGAAGGTCGCTCTGATGGTAATATATGGTCTGTGCTGAGAAGTCTCAAGGTCGTGTCAGATTCGCCTACATAATGCATGATTTCCCGTTACTCTCAGACTCCAATCATGCCTTGCAAGCCTTGAGATGAAAATTTTACTAAGTAAATCAGCTACCTTGCTGGCATTTCTATTACCCCTCTGTGTCCACTGACAGAGAAGATGAATAACGCTAAATAATAACACATGGTAACAAATCATATTAACTACTCATAAAGAGAAAGCTGCAGTGGATGCAGAACTGTTAGGTTGGTTTTTGTTATTCTTTCATCTTGCTTGTACAGATTTTGGTTAGTTGTTTTTTTTTTGGGGGGGGGGGGGGGGGGTTGGTTGTGTGTGTGCATGCGTATAAATGTGTTCTTTGTACTTTATGGAGATGAGTGTGTCACTCCTCCACTTGTCACTGTCCTCTTGTTAGATTGTGTGCGTAATTATTTTGTCATTTATTGCACGAGAATTGCTTGCTTTGAATAAAGCAGTTAAATGACCCTGTTAGCATAATTAATTTAACCATCCTGAGGGGCTGCAAAGTCTCAGTCTCATGAATATTAATTATTGTCAGTGTCAGTGCTAAATATTGTACAACAACAATGCAACACGTTTTTTGTTTTGTTTTCGTTTTGAAGTGAAACATTGTTTGATGCAATTTTGAAGAGAGATTCTGATGCTTTGTTCCTGATGTATGATCCCTTTTTCTAAATTTCTTTTTAATAACAGATTTAAATAGAATACATATGGTAGTTTCCGATGGCTGCCTGTTATCAGATGAATATTAAAACAGACACTTTTTCTCTTATTGCATCATTAAAACAGCAAGCACGTTCATTTGGCAGAGAACATACAATAATTATACAGAATGGTATGGCAGAGGGCATGTAATGTTGGCATTTTAATGTTTGAACCCTAAGGCCCTAGAGCCAAACTTAACATGACACAATGCATCAGCCATTGATTATATACGCTTGACTTAAACAATCAAACATTTCAAAGGAAATTCCTGGAAATACTGGTATTCACTACTTTTCTCCAGGTCCTGAGGGTGGAGGTGTGGATTTAGTTTTTGTGTGTGTTTGTGTGTGCATGTTTATCCGACAACAGGACATGGCAAAAACCAGAAAAAGCCCTCAGGAGAGATGGATGATTCTCTCACATGGGAGATTCTATATTACTCTACTGAGGCATAAGATAATACGGCGCACTGTACAATGAGGCAAGCAAAGTGCATCTGTAGTACCAATGATATCATATTCTTTAGTGCAGCTGGATCTGGACCACAATAGGAAGCTCAGTGCAGAAATAACACTCATTTAAAAACAGAAAAGAATTTATCCCATCAATGTCTTTGTACTGTGACCAATAGGTGTACATTTGAGATGAATAGACACATAAGTGCGACCCGAGGAGTGTGTTGTGTAGCCTGTCAGACTTTGTGATATTTCCTGGGGCACTCTGCTCCTATCTCTGGGTCCTCTGGAGGGCAGCCTCTCAAGTGGCTTGGCTTGGCATTGGCCAATGACAGTGACATACAGAAGCAGTCGATTCTTGACACATGGCGGTGACTAATGGTGAGGAAAAGGTGAGGGAGATCTGTTCTTCGGCCGCTCTTAAAGACATGGAGATCCAGCCTGCCTCCCCAGGGTATTACTTCGTACAAATGAAATCCTTGAATCACGAATGCTGCAGTTAGTGACATGATTCAAAGATGGCAGGTGAGCAGCAATTTACTGCAGCCAATCCTGCTTTTATGGAAGTAATATAGGTGGTCAGTTGGAGGGAGCTCGATTTTATGGTTTCTTCTCAGTGGATAGCATTTAAAGGAATTCATTTGTCTTCTGCAGAAATTGTGAAATTGTTAAAAAGCAGAAAATGATCACAGTTGAATTGCTGCAACAGTAACCTAAGGGTAAATACTGAATCAAACGTGCTTCATTGCAAACAAAAATAACAAACTCCAGTAAATATTACCACGTGAAGCCAAAAAAAAAAAAAACCAACCCAAAAGGCTCAGCAGTTCTGACAAAAAGGTCAACCTCATGAGGAGCCAGGGGATCACCAAGGTCACAAGGGTTCAGCTTCTGAGGACCATGAATGTTCGCAAATCTGAATATCCATGTTTTAGTCTGGAGCCAAGCAGAAAAATACACTGAGAAAAAAAGATTTTTTTAGTGTTGTATTTTGAACCTTGATTATTTGCTTAAATTTTACAAGGAAATATTATTTCAGTGCTTCTACTTTAAAATGTCACCTTTTATCTAATGTGTTACTTGATGTTTATGTGTAATTATGTATCCTCATTTCGATATGTAAATATTATCCATCACTCCAAGTAATATTAACTTAATAACTGTATTCACTGTACAACCTGACATAAGCAAGTCAAATTTACTTGAGGTAAACTTGCAATCCTGCGCATGCTCACTGGCTGACGTCAGAGTGTGTGTACTTTTGACTTCGGAGTCACGCAGCAACAACGAGACTTCTGGAAGACACACTTCGGCTGGAGGATTGTTTGGGTGTTCATTTAATGAGACAATTCATGGACGTGGAGCCTTGGGGTAGGTTATATGCTTAATGAACTTTTTATTTTTCTGTTGGCTCGTCATCTTATGTCAGTGTTAGAATAGTTTAGCCTGCTAGCTAGCTAAACGCTCTCCCCGCGTCCGCGGACTGCTTTGGACTTGGACTTGGATGATTCATCCTTTTTTCGGAGGGCGTTTCTGAGAACAGGTAAACCGGGCTGCAGTGTAATAACTGTCCCGAGTGTGTGATACTGAGGAGCCACTTTCCTCGAGGGCCTTTCTGTTGTGTTTTGAGCTCCGGTAACGTTAGCATTAAGCACAGAATGGAGGCGCTATTTTGGCTTGCCGATATTAGCCTGTTGGTGAACTGAAAACACAATGCATGCTTTGTTCAGATACTTCTCTTAAAAACAGAAGGAGTTATTGAACTTTCAACTCCGCTGTGTTATCGTTGTAATTGGTTTAAAATGTGTAAAAGATCGCTAATGATGTTAGTGGAGAGGCTAATCGCTAATGGCGCTAGCCAAGCTAAGGTGCTACACTGCAGTAACGTTAAATACTGTTTGTTAGTAAAGCAGTGATGGCAGAGTTGACTGAAGTCAGTATAAGAAGATTGAAATGTATCTGGTAATGCCAGCAAGAGTCAATATGTTGGAATACTGTAAGCAATGACCTCTTGCACCAGTGTTGGCAAATAAAGGTGCTGTTTATTTCATGTTTTGTGTTCCTTACTGTTAAGTAAACTGCACTTATGTGAGAGTAAGTAAGAGTAAAAGTTACAAAGAATTTCTGTGTGGAAATTGTTACTGAGTTTTTTTCAAGTAAATGTTACTGAAATAATGCTAAAATAAGAACTAGGTACAGCCAATTAAAAGCTTAGAAAAGTATTTTTTTCTGAAATTTGTAAGTAAATACAGTGGTAGTCTAAGAGTAAATTTTATTGAAGTAGAATGAGTAAAATTTACTCATGAAAACAGAAATTTGCTAGTACACTTTAGTATTTCTTGATTAAATGTAATACTTATTGGTATGTAGATGTTACATGAGAATATCTTCAGTTAAATCTACTAGGAATTTCTGTGTGGAAATTGTTACCGAGATTTTATTAAGTAAATCCCACTCCACATTTTTTTTCAGTGTACAGTGAAAGTTTTGTTGTTGATGGTCGCGGACAACAGTCTGCTCTGGAAGTTAAATGTTAGGCTCCTTCAAAGCCAAAGCAGAGTTTTTCTCACAACAAACTACATAAATCATTCACCATTTCAAATATGGATATGGTGATTAAATGCCAATAGCAGAAAATATTGATCTACTCACTACAGTTGGTTTGAATGTCCTTGAGCTAATGGTTTATTGGTTGTTATGCTTCTTCTTCTTTATGTGTGGGTAAAGTCTAGCCATGAACCCTCACATTTGGGTATTAGGAATGTTTTTTCTCTCTCTTTCACACACAAACAGGCTGATAGGTCTAACCCTGTCTGTCTCTCCAAACATATTGATCAGCCAGTGAGAAGAGCAGAGCTATGAGATCATGTGTAAAGGCTAAACTTGAAGTAATTTACTTTTTACTAATAGGAGCCCATTATTTCAAAAATAATGGAAAACTGTTTTGCACACATTAGTTCTACTTGCTTTCAGACATTTTAATTGCTCTTTGTCTTAAAAGTTGACTTAAATATGAAATAATGAAATCATTAAATAAATGTCATTGTATGATTAACTAGCACAATGATGATTCACACCATGGCAACCTACGCTGCATTATTTTTGAACATTATTTTGATTTCATGATCACCACTTATTAATGACAGGCTGCATGCGTTTGTTTGTTAGAGAGAATATCCGCCCATCAGCAAAGAGCTTAGCGAAGAAGATTCACCAACTTTTCCAGAAGAGAATGTTCGACACAAATTACAAATGGCAGTGGCAGGCAGAAAAAAAAAGACAAAAGACAACCTCTGTGCCTTTGTTGTTCTCCTTTAATTCTGTTAATCGCCCCCAGGTAAAGATTAGCTGCTCTTGACAATTTAATTCAGCCTCAAATGATGCTGCTACAAGGTCACTTTTTCTTTTCTTCCTCTCCTCTTCTGTCTCTTTCTGCCCCCCACTCCACTCCCCTTCTCCCATCCCAACCCGCTCTCCTCCATTTCTCTTTCCATGAGCAGGATTGAGTTGTCATGTAGTTCTAATAGGCAGCACAGGGAATCATTAGTCCACCTCGGCTCTTTGACTGATGGGTATTTCACTCCAATCATCTGAGTACTGTGCGTTTGTTTGCAAAGGTGTGTGCATGTGTGTATGGAACGGGTGAAAAAGCATGACTACATACAGCCTCCCCCCACACACACACACACACACACACACACACACACACACACACATCCTCTGCCACAGACATCACCATCCCCCCACCCGAAACTGCATTGTATGCCTGCTGCTATTGACTGGGTGTCAGAGCTGAGGGGAGATGTCTTAATCAACTTGGACACACTGGGCATTGATTTGACAAGCTGCTGTAATGACCTTCTTGTTTTCGTAAAGGATCACTGTTTATCTGGGCCACAACTGATGCGCCGGGCATGCCTCATCGTCATGGAAACTATTATCACGGCTGAATTGGGACAATGCTCAGTCTTTTGATCTCTCTTTTTCCTCTCTCTTTCTCTCCGTCTCTGTCACACACTGTTTCTTAAGCACACGCGCAGCCACACGTATTGATATGTTTGAGGTGATACACGTGTGTGTTGATGTGTTTGTGAACTGACTGTGCGTTTGTGCTTCGATGTGATGTTTAACACTTCCTGTCAAAATATTTCAGGGGTCAAAGGGAAATGCTGTAATTGGTGTCAACATCTTTCACATCAATGTTATGGAAATTGTTACAGACTGGATTGAGTGATTGAGAAGGCTTTATAATCCCAAGACAACCATTACATTTACTTTCCCCTCAGTTCTTTTGGAAAATTATTTTCAATGCCGTAGCTCATTGATTTACCAAATGACCCTTAAGGACATCTACAATGGACAATTTAATTTCAATGGAGAAATGATGGAGCCCAAAAAAAATAAAAGAAGAAAATTTTAGGCCTCTAGAAGGTCTGTTTTTAAACTGATACAGCTCTCCTCGTTTATCTGATGTCAGGGTTCGTCTTAGTCTAAGTTTACTCTTGTATGATTGCTGATCTTCCATCAGCCAGTTAGGTTTAATGATGAAAGGAAAGATTGCCTTTGTTTGTGCTTAGCCAGTAGCATGCGAGCGGTGTGGTGCTCAATCACCTGGTTCGTGGCCACAGGCGCACTATGCTGCCTTAAGAAGAAGACTCTCTGCTCAGTCGATTTGCAGGGATCTCAGGTTCAGGCTGCTGTCAGCCTCCGTCTGGGCAATCAGAAGCACTCAGTCTCCCCTGAATAGCCCGCCCAGCAGACAGTAAATATTATTGGCATTCTGACACCCCCTCGCTGCGACCAAGTGTGTAAAATTGTTAATAAGGAACATGATGGGGCCACTGTATGTCGTCGTGAGAATGGAAAAGCTTGCTCTTGTTGGCAATTATCCAAATAACAGGATGAGGTTCTGAGGACAGGTGATTTAAGTCCTCAGGAGAGTGGTGGAGAGGTTTGTTTTGGCAGGGAGGAAGTGAAGCGATGTCACAGAGGTCACATGGTAAACATTGTCTTTTTGCTTTATCCGTCTGTACAACTCTATAATATCTACACGGAAACCCTTGTGTGCTCTGTTTGGAAAAATGCAAAAGACACTGTCCATAGACAAGGCACTTTAACATTTGATGGCACTTGTACATTATGTATGATAGTCATCTCTGCTGCACTAAAGCAGGTAAAGGTTGTTACAGTGTCAGCTTTAAGTATGGCTGAGAACAAGCGGCTTGTTTACTGAAATCCGCTGTTATTAGTTATTTCTATGCTTCCTCTTAAAGTCTCAATGTGACACTGTGATAAGGCAAACAGTATTTCCCTGCTTGCATAGAGCAGGTAAGTCATTATTTTTAAAGGCATAGTATCTCCAAGTCACAGAAGGACACGTTGATAGCAGAATAAAGTACACAATCGTAAATGTTTATGCCAGTGTATCTCACTGTATGATTACTTTTTTATGGTTCATATTCTGATATGGCTTGTTTTTGCTGCCACCGCCAGAGCAATGAGACAGGCCCAGAGGTGGCATTTCTCCTTTACTTTATTGGGGAGAGACATCTAAAGGAGAGTCCTGCTCGGTTTCGTTTGGTAAACACACTGCCAGGCTAAATGGCTGATCAATCAATTTCAGTGGGATCGATCTGCATCAGTTCTGCCTCCATGCACACACCCGGAGCCACTTTATTGTAAATCAATCATTTTGAAAACATCTCACAGAGGGTCCCGTCCTCACTAACAAGCCATCAATTCCAGCTGCCTCTGTAGCACCCTTATCAGGCCACAAATCAACAGCCACACAAACATCTGCTCCATTTCCATCCCCCCCCCCCGCCTGGCTCTGTTCCTTACCCCCCGTTCAGTCCCAACTGCTTGTCGTGTTTTGATGGTGTTTCTGACGAGGAGAGGCTGCGAATCTTCACCACACCACTTAAGATAACCCAAGGGTAATGGTGTTTGCACATTTCAGAGAGAAATAAGGACAAATGCCAGGGTGGGTCATACATTCTGCTTCTGACTGGCTTGTTTGACGTTGGAGTGTGAAATTGCACACTTCAGCTGAGGAGCATGCAGGAGGAGGAGAAGACCCAGAGACTTACGAGTTGTCCACTGATTTCTTACTATGGGAGAAGAGTGGGTTGTTGACTAAGAAGTCATCCTACCTCATCATAACACCTCAGAATTGGTGCTGCTCGTGTTATTTGAAGGATTCTCAGGAGATATATCAGTACACTTGACACAGGTGATACATTGTTTAGTGCAGTGTATCTAGAAGCAGATTATTTCAGTTGAAAACTGCTGCGTTACGTAAAGGTTAAAAATCCTTTAACTTTGGCACCGTTTAATGTCATGCTTATCAATGCCTTGGCTCTGCTTAGACATGTTAAAGCCCCAACAGGGAAAGAGGATTAGTCTCGGTGTATCATTTGCCTCCGGAATAACTGTATCTGTAACCCTAATCCATATTAAGTTGCCACACATCCCGGTGTGATGCACAAACATTCATATTGCTGACATGACAGCACAAGGAGATACCTGGTGCAATGTCCTTTGCTTATCTGCTGTCACCATCTCTGCAGAGATATATGAGCCACCATGGACCGACGGTGATTCGAATGCCATTCCCACCCATCACTGTGGATCCATGTTGATTGACAACCTGACAGGTGAAAGTGATGGAGCAGCTAATAGCATGTCAGTAAACATAAATCAAGACTAATGCTAGGCTTAATGGATAGGTGGATTGGCGTTGCGACTTGGACCATGGGTCACGGACCCCTCTGAAAGGTAGGGATTGGTAAAATACAATATACATTCATCTGAGGCTTCCCCTGGTGATTTTAAAGGTCAGCAGGTGGGTCTATTACAATCATACAGTACAAGTCTGTCGTACATGCACTGGAGAGTGCTGGTGTGACATGGGAATGCAGAGATTTTAATTGTAGTTTCAGTAAGTCACAGTTACTTCAGAAATCCACAATGTATGCTCAATCCTCAATTTATAGGGTTTGTAATAATTTTATTTCAATGTGTATCTTAATAAACAATAGGTAACTCATTCACACCCATTTCCTGCCATTTGAATGAAGGGATTTCTGACTTTGCTCTTCTGCCGTGGGCCTTAATTGGAAAAAAGTGGTCTCACTTACATTTCTGCAACAAGTTTTCAATTAGCTTATTTACTTATATCAGTTATTAATATTTAATGTTGGAATTTAAATTCAGAAGTAATTTTTCAGGCCTAACTTCACCTACTAGAAATACTTGCATTTAAAATCTTTAATTAAAATACACATAGTTTTACCATTGTTGCATTTGCAATTGAAAAGGTTACAATCATGACCTCTAAACAGTGCTACTTCTCCAGGGCATCTTGGACACTTCATGAACTCCGTACTGAAAAGTGATGAGACTGTCTGACTGGCCTGGAGCTCGGTGGTTAGCAAGCTAACTTCAGGAGAAAAGTGGCAGGCGACTCTTGATGAGTAAAGAAATGAGACTGGATGCTGAACTCACATTTCTTCATGACTGGTGAGTAAACTCTCAAAGTAACTTTGACTGCGTGGGAATAACAAAACTGATAAAAGGCTCCTTCATAAGAAACGTAAATTTTAAAATTATGAATAATTAATTCATAGTATTATTGTTATTTATAACACTTCAGTAACATTAAAGTGTAATCAATATCAAATCAGGTAGCACTAACCTATTAATTACTACCTAAATTTTGCATTTAAGTAAACTCTGTGTAAATAAAAATGTTACTTTACTTAGTTACTTTCTTTAGACTGAGGGAATATCTTGTCGCTGGAATAATAATAATAATAATAATAATAATAATAAAAAGAAGAATTTCCAGTTTTAGAACACAAATACATCCATTTTAATTTGAGAAAATACAAAAAGAAACCATGTACAATCTATGTACAAACTTTTTGTACAAGACAGTATATTTATCAGCAGATTATATTTGACAGAGTCAGGTAGATCAACTCAGCACCATCAAATAATCAATTTTTCCATCATATCAAGAACACATCCAAACTAATTAGACTGCTATGTCAAACTCCTGTTTGCTGCAATGACAATGTGCCAACAAATCCTATCTGTAATACGCAAGAGCAATGTCCTGAATTCTTCCTGAACTGATAGGCAGCCAAAAAGATAAACAAAAATTGTAAAATTGCAAAAAGAAAGAAGAAAAATTGCTGAAAGCAATTTTAATGCATTATTAAGACTTGAGACCCACCTCCTATCCCCATAAGTGTTATATATTCTATTTAGTACAATTCCCAGCAAATAAGTTATTATATCCATCTTTTACAGCAAAAAATAGGTTAACAAAAATAATGCAACATACTGTGACGGTAACGTATGATGCATCATAGTCTTCAATTTGTTCAGTGGCCAACAACACATCAGATGTTACAGTCATGGGCCTCTATGTGCATCTTTCAGTCATCCATATGTAACTACACGACACAGCCTGATAACCTGCAAACCAACACACAGCAGAGACGTGTGGTTTTATGACCAGGGCTTGTAACTAAACGCCCCTCAGGCGTCCTGAATGCCACTTTTCGCAATAGTAGGACTTAATATGGGCCCTCCTCTTGACCTCTAGCACTGCCTGGCACTATACTGGCATGGAGGCATTGATGGCTTGGATGTTCTCCATGTCAGTACAGACACTGTTCTCACAGTGGAAAATAAACTGGACTCTGGCTCTCTCGTAAGGAGCCTGCGTCCCTGAATGACTGAAGGATGCTTTTTCAACTAAACTCTTCTTTCATGGCACTTCAAAAACACCCCTAAAAACTTTAGAGGTATACAATGCAAAGACCTGAAAACATCTAAAAGAGACATATGACAAGGTCGGAAGAAGAGACATCTCAGTCCTGTGTTGTGGATAATGCCAGCCTGAATGAGTTGCACAATGAGGGGTCAAGTAAAAAAAAAAAAAGCACAGTAATCAAGTGTAATGAAAAGAAATGGTGCATTACTTTGAGTTTATATGAACGCCAGTTTGCAGCATGTATTGTTTTATTTCTTAACAATTCTATGTTTAAGTACCTCAAAAATACTCTGTAAACAAATAAGCAGTTGTGACAGATTGTGATAGATAGTTACAAGTTGACAAAATGGAATGTATACCCTGCAATAACACAAAGTATTAAAAACAGGAAAATTAAGGATGTTCTCTCTGATAAGGGTTGCTGAATTGGTGCTACCTTCCATCTTTGTGATGGCTGACAAACCTGATCAAATTCCCCCTAACTTTTTTTTTCAGTAGACCCTGCCTTCCTAGAAAATCCAGGCGCTTTCATTTTGTAGATACACATTTGTCTTTTTTTTTTTTTTTTACATAACAATCAGTTTGTCGATTTAATGTATAATGAGTCATTGCCATTATCAAATATTAATAGTTCCTTATTATTCAGGCTAGCAAGTATGCCATTAACAACCCAATTATACATACATTTTATTCACATATTTTGTGAAAAGAAATCTATTTGCTACAAAGTGTGACAACGATGTAATCACAGTTCAAAAGTTCACTTTAGGACAATGTATATGAGGCTTCAGTATAATTGCACCACACCCAATAGACGGACATTGAAGCTCAGATCATTTTCATTCAGAAAAAAATATGATCTATATAATGGGTTGAAATTACACAAACATATTTAGCACAATATCATGATCTTTTCTATATTCCAAAATTGTCTCTTTTTTTTTCTTTTAGAATGACTTTCTGTTTACAGCCTATAGAAGACAATCACCGCTATTAACAGACAGTGACTTCCTGTCATGTTTGAAATCATATTTTGAGGAAAACAACAGCACACTGTGCTGTAGCGTATGCACTGTCCCTCCACACTAGGGACCTAATTTAGGTCAAACACATCTAATGAAGGTCATTCGATTCTGGGTAGCACAGAGAGGGAGCAACTCGATGATCAAATTATTATTACCACTCTGATCTGCCCTTCATCTTAATACGTCTATCCCCCCAAATAAATTATTCCTGTACACCTATCGTTCTGTCTGCGTGTTCACAGCGAGGGATGCTTAGTAGTAGACACATTATTTAGAAGACATGGCTCATCTGTGCAACTAAAAGAGGCTTCAGATGAGCTTTAATTTATTTCTACAAGCACTCTACAGAGCCGAGCTGCCAGGCTGAAGATGGTGGTTTCACACTGCAAGCTAATCTAAACTTTATTACCTCCAGCATGATACAGTATGTGTAAGAAGGGGCAGGGGGGATAAAAAAATAATCTTTTGTTTTAGTACGATGTGAAATTAATGGTGATTTAGTCAAACACAAATTCACTTGATATGTAGTTGCAATTAAAGATGTTCATGGAGTCTTTTTAACCTCCCTACAGTAGAATACTTTTCACTTCATTCTTGTCTAGAAAAATAAGTACAAATTGATAATGTTTATGGATACAAAATAATCATGTTTAAATGTATAAATCCAACCACATACTTGTATGAAGTTTAGTTATTGGGAGTACAAGGCTACAACCTTGATCCACCATCACTATCACAGCTGGATTTGGATCTGTCAGTGCTTCAACATGAGCAAAAATACTCTCGTCGCATG
Organism: Remorina albescens; assembly: GCA_034769265.1. Taxonomy (NCBI): domain Eukaryota; kingdom Metazoa; phylum Chordata; class Actinopteri; order Carangiformes; family Echeneidae; genus Remorina; species Remorina albescens. The sequence goes on along the minus strand of CM068491.1, from coordinate 10,385,348 downwards.
CAGACTAGCATAAAGAACACAAGTTCCTCTCCAGTGTCCTTTTTCGCAGTCTGTGGCACTGTTGCATTTCCACCTAACTATGTTTGAGCTTTTCCTCAAGTCAGAGGACCGAGCGCAGCAGCTTAACTCCTGAGAGTTTTGAGGCGTGTGACATCCGGATTGGCAACAGACAACATCCAAGCTCTTTCTGCCTCTGTGCCAACCCTGTGCCAGGCAGTTGCTCCAATCGAAGGAGGACCCATTTATGCCCACTTTTTGCAATATGTGGCAATTCTGTTTTTCAGACATTAACTTTTTGTACAGACAAAACATTCAGAAAATATACACCACTCTTCTCGTGATCCCAATTCTGCCCCACGGCAAAATGTTTATGGAGGGCATGCGGCTGCTGCTTGCGTTAGCTCGGCTCAATCATAGTTGGGGATTTTGGTTTGGTTTTTGATGTACACAATGTTTAGTAGATCCAAGCCCCCCAGATTATTCTACTGTTTTTCTACCATGGCTTTCAGATTTAGAGCTAAAATCCGTCATGCTTCCTTCAAAGGTGCACCGACACATACAAGCTAGAGCAGGGGGGTGGGGGCGGGGGGCAGGGGCATTGATAAGCACAATACCAGAAGGATGAGTGGCTGCAATGCACAAACACATACATAAATAAACACACACACACAGAGCGTGTACAGAAACGCTCCTGAACTCATAACCAGCAGGGGAGACTGTTTTTGGCCCGCCTCATGTATTCAAGTTGATCAACTGCACTGTATCTGTTAGAGAGGGGGCTCAGGCACACATCATGCGATAGGAGCTTGAAACAGAGTCACAGGCTGTATGATCTGACGAATCAGCAGAAGACATGTAGGTACAGGGTCCTCTTTCAGCCAGCATTCACCAACACTGTACTGTTGTCTTGAGTTTTTAGACTACAGCTTTTACAATATGATTTTGTTCTGCAGGACTGGAATGCTCTCACTTGACACGATTAGTCAACGGTGAAGAAGCAAACCTAAGCAATGGCGTAGTGTATAACAACCTAAGATTAGTATGCCTCCAAAGCCAAGCAGCCCTCCCTCCCCTCCTTCCTTCCTTCCTTCCTTCTGTCGTCCCTTCATCATTTCTGAGACATTTCTGGGGGGGTAGGGCATTGTGGGGGGGCGGTTGCTGTTCTGGTGGTTCCAGTTGTTCTGTCAAAAAAAAACTTTTTCAGTTTTAGTGCAAATAGAACAGAAGCAGACAGGAGATATGAAGTTGTTGGACCCAGCTGGTTTGACATGGCGCATCTGGGCATATCTTTGGGAGATGATATGATCAGTTTATCACTGCAAACCTCATCCTCCAACAACTAGTCACCTTAGTCATGGAGTCTGGTCACACGAAGAGGTGAACTATTGCAAAGAATTACAGGAAGTACTTTTTTTCCCTCATCAACTCTTAAATTAATTCCAAAAAGTGCTAGGGGGGGAGGGGCTGTACAATCCTTATTTGATTGTCATTATGTACATCTCTATGGATACATTAATAAATAAAACGATGTCCAAGAGCATGGAAGTAAAATTAAAGGTATTACACATAGAAGGTCCCTTCCAGTCAAACCGTTGATCAGAAGAATGAGTGAAGAGAAATGTGTCAGTCTTCAACACCCCTGTTGTCGTCGTCGTCGTCATCATCATCATTTCTCATCATAATTATCATCGTCCCTCCTCCACTGGTGATCTCCTCCTTTCTCTTTCGAAAGAGCATACAGATGCCTGGTGAGTCAGCAAGATAACCTGGTGTTCAGCATTCATCTTCAACTTCTCTGATTGGTGGAATCAGACTACTAGTGGATTTGTATTGGTTGACTTGGTTGGCCATGTGAGTGCTCATGGGCTTGATCTGAATGTTCCGTGGGTAGGCATTTTCTGGTTCATCTGTAAACCATTTCTTTTCTGAAGAGGACAAGGTGAGAGAGGAAGAAAGAGAAAAAGCAGAGTTAGTATGAGAAAGTATGCATCATGGGATTATTTACAACCAGACTGCCTCAGTTTAAGTGATAGATTTGCTTGGCATTATATGCGATTAGCATCAAATTGTGAGCTCAAGTATGAATTCAATCTGGACCAGTGATCCAATTTTAAATTGTCATTGTTGCATTTGTACATTTTCAACAAGTACACAGATATTATCTTTTATACATTTATAACATATGAAAAATTAATTTACAAGGTTAAAGTGCTGCAAGGTCAGCTCACCCGAATGACAAAAAATGTTGCAATTCTGGTTTTAGATTTGGAACGCATTTAGAACCATTACATTTGTTGATGATGACAAAGTGAAAACAACAAAAAAAGAAATATCACATTGACATCGTATTCAGACCCTTTGCCAATGATCTGTGAAATTCATATGATGTTCATCCTACTTCCCTGAGATGTTTCTATGCCATTATTGAAGTCCATCTTGTATACATTCATCTGATTGGACGAAATTTGGAAAAACACACCTGTCTATATAAGATCTAACACCTGACAATTAGCACAAAAAAAAAACAACAAAAAAAACCACACATTGAAGGACATCCCAGCGTGGCTCAGAGACAGGATAGTGTTGAGGCACAGGTGTGTGGTAAGCTACTACACAACTTTTTGTAGGGCAGAGGTTCCCACAGAAGCCTCCATATATTTCTCAAATGGAAGAAATATGGAACAACCAGGACTCTTCACTGAACTAGTAAGAGAGGTGACCAAGATCCTGATGGTCAGTCTGACCAAATTCCAGAGATTATGTGTGGAGATTTAAAACATTTCCAGGACTAACAATTCTAAGAATCTTGTTTAACCAGACACGATGGATAGAATTCAGGCTAAACCATTCAATCTTGGTTACATCATTACACAGTCTTGCTCTCAGAGGCTTACAGACCCTTCCAGCAAAATTTCACTGAAGTAAGGGCTCTTTCCACAAAGCCCATGCTAGCTGAGTGTTGGTCTAGTGACGGTTGTCCTTTCTGGACATTCTCAAGTTTCTCAAAACTCTGCTGAGCTATTTACTATTTGTGTTAATTTATAAAATATATGTTTTGTCATATGGGTGAGCTGACACATTTCACTGTAAGCTTTTCTCTCATTATGTGAGAGAAGAGATTTGCAACATTTGGATATGTCATTTTGCAGAGATGCTCTTCATGCTTAAGTATGCCATGAGAGCCCTGTTTCTGAGGAAAGGGAAGGGTGTCTGCCAGCTGTCAGAAGTTTGTAAACTCTCTCCCAGCACTTCACAGGAATCTGCAATGCCATTCAAGATGTCACTTCCTTTTTGGTGAAGTTGTAATATCAAATTTTAACTTCGCTATGTGGAGCAAACCTTGCATGTGTGCGCGTGTGTTCATGCACGCACACGGGTGAGTGTGTGTTCATGTACATGCAGGCTTGCGTGTGTGGAGATTCATTTGTGAGTGGGCTTGTGTGTGTCAGCAAGCTTGAGGCTGTGGGGCCGTGTGTTACAGCACAGGCATTTGATGTGTAGAATTGTGCCTGAGGTGAAGCAAGATGTCTGCCATCTTTCTCCAGAGTCTGCTGCTGATACGGTGAACTTAGTGATGTCGCCTCAAACCATCATATCAGGTGCACGGGGTTACAGGGAGGAAACTTACAGGCTCATATCCCCCTTCAATTTAGACTTTAAATTGGTCACACCTCCCACTTTCTCGGTGTGACCGATGGCACAGGGCTGGACACACTTTCTTAAAGTTCTGTGAAGAAGTAAGCATTTTGGTCGCATCAGGAGGATTTGAATCAGCTGACCTACATGTGAGCTGCGATCTGGGCAGGAAACATGTTGTCGCACCCTGTTTTATTCTGATGCCAATAGAGTAATAAACCACTGGACTCAATGACAGCATAAATATGACAGCTACAAGTCTGCTACAATCATCTGATAGCATTCAATAGGAGGGAAGATGTGCAAACACACAGACCTCTCACACAATGCAAACCATTTCAAGTTGAAATCGTAAGAAAAGGGCATGATAAATGATGGAAAGAAACAATGTGAAAAAAGGATTTTTCTGGAGGAAACGAAAAGTCATATCATCAGGTGAATAACTGAGGTAAAGGCACAAAAAAGGGAAGTGGGGGGTGTGTTTGGTCTCAACCTCATGCAGATGGTCCTGATCATGGCAGGCAGGAGCAGCAGCGGACATTTTGCTTTCCAGATGAAAGCAAAACTTAAACTGAGGCACGGTTTACTTAATATTTGAGGAACATAAGAAACAAAACAAACTCCCCTTGTCATAACAATGCCCGCAGAGGACATAGTTATGATCAGAACCCCAGGTATAGGTGGCTAAGTCATGCAGAATCGTTAACTTGCATACCTTGGCCCATTCTATTCATCCTTGTTGCACTTCAAAAAAAGAGGTAAGTAATCTACTGTAAGTCAGTATTATTTACAGTCAATACACAACTGAAAAAAGCGTGACTACCAGACTTACATATTATTGCTCGATTAATTAAACTATGTAATACATCATAATTTTAAGATGTATTGAGGTTTTATCATCTCCTATTTAATAATTCTTGTAACAAATCTGCATGCTTTTAGAATCACAATTTCAAACTTCAGCTACTACACTCTCCCAAATGAAACTTAAATTCAAAGTGAATATGTTTTTGGTAAGTAAGAATAATAAGTATAAAATATGTAGGTCAAAATATTTCACCAAATTTGAAATGATCTTAGAATCGTATAATAAACAGAACAGGAAATAAGAGTCTACTAAAGAGGGCTACCAACATGGACATGCAATAAAGCAGTACCAAAGCACCATGAATAACAAAATATCAACACTGCTAATGAGGGATGATCTCATGAGTAGGCAAATGTGCTTTATAGTCAAAATCAGCTACTGTAGGTAAATCACGATACGCTACATCCATGATCGAGGCGTACTGATCATGTACGCTAAATGTGCACAAATATGCAACAAACAACAGTTATTTATCACACAAGTATTAGGAGCTGGACATAAAACACCTAATGTTAGGACAGATACAACAGGTGGACTGAACAACATACTCAATATGTGTTGATTTATGCTGTTGTATTTGGCAGTGATTGAGGTCTTTTCTTATTTTAAAGCACAGTGGCTGTGTCAGCCAAAAGAGTAGTTTTACTGTTTACAAATTTCATTTGCACTAAAAAACCTCTCAGCCTTGTTTCCAATCTTCGACTATAATGAATAAGCCCAGTTTACCACAGAGTGGGCTTAGAAAAATGTAATGATTGCTGGGATGTGAAAGTGAAGACTGCATGCAGGTGATTATGAAGGAAACACACAAACACGGACGCAGAGCACAAGTCAAACAAACATACCATAAACCCACAATACACAGTAATCAACACACACACACACCTTTAAAAAAATACAGGTCAAATTTAACAACACACTAAACATGCAAGTTAAAACTCTACAGGACATGTGAGTGCACGTACTTTTGTTTGTCACGGCCCTCCCGGGTCTTACTGCTGCGGTTCTGCCGGTTGGAAGGTGGGATGGAGTGGACAGAAGAGCTCTTTTTGCTGGAGGAATGGGAGGAGTGGGAAGAGTGGGACAAGCTCGTCCGGGACTGGCCTGCATTGTGGTCGAATTGCATGAGGCAGAAGATCAGGTCTGTGGGCACTAGCTCAAACTCGTAGGGTGGGTTTGTAATGACATATCTGTCCAGAAAAAAAAAACATCAAGAAGATGATCTTGTGAGGAATTTCTCAATAATTCACCAGATATATTTTATGGCAGAAAGTTTCTGTATAAATGTGTGTGTCCATACTTAGGCCCTTTAATTTTGCTTATTTCGCATCTACCACTTTCATTTTTTGCAATTAATGTGAACCTGCAATTTTCCCTTTGTTATTAATAAAGTATTTTATCTTTAACCTTAATCATTCATCTATTATATCACAATATTCACATTACACTGATAGAAGGCAGACATTTTACCGTTTTGTACACTGGCTTGGTGTACTGAGATGAGCGTCTCTTAATCTGTAGATTCCAAAACACAGCATGTTGTACGTCTTCAGTGCTTTACAGAATAAATCCCCATAACAGCCGCCATCCTGGTTGAACAACAGAACAAAGGCAACGATGAGTGACGTTAGGTCAGGCTGATGATCTGGCTCAGGGACAGTGCAGGTAATTTTCTGTTAAAGTTTGAGTGTAATTTTAATGTTTTGCTTTGCTGAATGTATTTTGCTTTCAGGCGAATGCCATTTTTTGGCAGCACAGACTGTAACAATCTGCTCTGTTTTCCAAATTATGCCACAATTCATCTAAGAAAAAAACTAAATTACTTCAGTATTGGAAGTTCTGTAGAACAATAACAAAAATTGAAAAAACAAAGTTGGAACCAATTAAACTTGAATTTCTTTGGTGGTGTTCATTGTTCTCTCCAAAGCACTCTTCCCTCTCCACCCACTAAGGTCTGCTTTGCGTGATCCCTGTTTTTCACATCGAATTAAGGCCTGCGAGGAGCGGAGGTGGCCAGATGTGTGCTGCCGGCTAGTGCCAAAATGTGTCATCTCGGCTTAAACATCCACTTACCCCCAAGTCGGCAAATGGCCCGTCGTAGAGGGCTAGCTGAGCGACGCGACACCTGTCTCTGTTTGCCAGTGTCTGTGGCGTGCTGTAGCCTCCTCTAAGAGCGTTCTCCTCAGCCAACAGAGCCTCCAGCTCTGGCGTGGCTCCCCCGGTGACCAGCGTCCGAATCAGTGTGAGAATGTTATCGTTGAAGTATGTCTGGGGGGGAGGAAAAAAATGGGATATCTGTAAGCAGACGCCATTAGAGTCTCGAGGAAGGAGGTGGCAGATGTGAAAAGGAAGCACAGCCCCTGCCATGTCTCAATGTGCGTCTTTCTCCAGAGCTGAGTGAGATGAGGACTTGAGTGTCTTTCCTTTTTCTGCCTGCTTTCCAATAGAAAGGAGGCAAATAGAAATAGTTTTGCACAATAATGATAAATTTCATTTGATCCAAAAGTGGGAGGTCTTCATAATGACCTGTTATTGTGGTTCATCCGCAGATCTCAACAGTTTTCTTTAATAATTGAAACTGAAAAAGCCATCCCTATGACAGCTGTCTTATTGTGACATTTATTCTGGACAAATATTCATTTTCTTCCTTTCTTTAAACTTTCAGTGCCACAAATGAAATTCATTTTAACTCCATTGTTTTGGCATGGTGGCACAAAGCTCACAGACAGAAGAAGACGGAAAACAAAAAGAAAAAAAAAACCAAAACATTAATTTAAAATATATATATTCTAAAGAGCCAAATCTTTACTTGTTCATTTTCAAAAATGTCTCATGAGGTTAATGTTTAAGAGACATGGCCAGGGACATTTGGATAATCACAGTCCATGAGGGCGTATCTTGTTTTGTAGGAAACAGAGGTACTTTGACACACTGTCCTCTGCAAACAATCTGTATGATATCTGCTTTCCCCTCTCAAACGGTGATTTGACTGTGCACTGAGGGTGTCAGGTTCTCTAGTCCTTCAAGCCGATCAGGACCTGCTTTTGCAGCGTGTGAAGACAGCCCATGTCACTCAGCAATCGGGCCGGAGTGGCAGCTCCTCTCCCCAGGCCCCTGACAGGCCTGCAGAGCCTCATGATGGATGACCACTGTCCATTAGCTGGCTTCACCTCTGACCAGTGCCAGACTACAGCTGACGCCTGCTCTACTCCCTGCTCAGCTCAGCTCTGCGTGCCCCTATAACCCTTCACTCACTGAGAGGGTTGCTGGAATTAAGCCATCACGGCCCCAAAAAAAAAAACACAGTTGGTCATAAGGAGGAGGGGGGGATGGACAAGGATGAGGTATAGAGCAGGCTTTCTTTTTTTTACTCCCTCCTCCTTTATCTGATTCCCAGTGCTGTGATGACATTGTCAAAAGATGAAAAAGTGTTTCTTTGGCCTGTTTTAGCCAAGCTTGTGTCATTGCCATTACACTAACCTTCAACACTTACTTCATTAAAAGATTTAATAAGGCTCTTGAAAGTTGAATTCATAACACTTAAAGTCAGGAGTGACGCCAACAATTTCCCTTTTGATGTCAGCATAGCTGGCAGAAATGTGTGATCAATGTACTGTACCATTTCATCTACCAACTTCTGCCTACTTGAAATGCCAAAACAGAGCTACTGAAAGATCCGCTATACTTCACACATTTTTACCTACCTAGAGAGAACTTTTTTTTTTTTTTTTTGATTTACACCAGCTGTAGTCTCTAATAGTCAAGAGATTGTAAAATCTTTCATGGAAAACCATGTTTTACCAGCAACTTTATTCCTTTGAAACAGGTGAAATAACAGAATTATTAATCAAATAGCAGAGTCCATGACCACCAATGAAGTGAAACTTTTCTCAGGCCCAGTCTGACTCCTTTTGCAGTTGCTCATCTCTTTCCTTCATCCTGCAGTTTCTACCAGTGCAACAACTTACAATTGTTACTCAGTGGTTGGAGCAACTCCATGTACTCCTTAACTTAAATGTTACTCTCTTGTAGCATCCTAATTTAAATGGGTACTTTAAGAAAGTAATAATCAGAAAACTACAATTACGCCAAGTGCTTTTAAAATGTGTCATTTTAAAAAGAGGTTGTGAAAAACTACCGCAAACGCAGCGAGAGAAAGGCGTGTTTGAAAACTCACAGCACTCATCAGGGAGTCGAGTACACTGACAGCGAAAGCGGTGCCACAGGCGAACGGTTGAGTGAGGTACAGCTCTGTGTCGGGGTCATCATCATCATCTTGGTCCAGGAACTGAACGTTTGAGTCGTTCACTGACGGAGGATGAACAAAGCTGAGTTAGACACAGGCACCATGAAGTTGAAGTCAAACACACATACACACCAACACACCTGAGAGTTCAGGGATAGATAATTTTTTTATTTGTTCGTTTGTTTATTTGGAATATTTAAAATGTGGCTGGAGCATGGACAGCAACAAAATGATAAAAGGATCTCAGGTATATAGGTACTGATCCAGGGTTTGAGCTTGGAATATAATGTAAGATTAGATGCACATTATATTTTGCTCACACTTTGTAGGAACTATATTTCGTATCCAAACAACTAACAAATTTGATTGACACAAAAATACTGAGGACTGAGTTGCCTTTCATTCAGGTTAAAAATTTATGAAATATTTAATCAGAAATCATTTCTCCCATGTACAGCATAATAGGTTAAAACGTAAAGGAAAAAAAGTTGTGCTTTGAGATTTTTTTTTTTGCAGTATTTTAAATATTAAATTCACTGTATAACACATGCAGGGTGCATTTCATACATTAAGACAAATCACAATTTTAGAAGAAGATATTCAGCTATGCACGCAGTGATAACCATTGTAGAAGTCTCCAACTGTGAATCAAATCAGACGTTTGTTCTACATTACAATTTCAGTCGTGTCCGTAGCTTGACAGTGTTTATAAATTACAGAAATACAAGAGCACTTAAAGCTACGTTGGCTACAAACTAGTAAACACACAGAGAAAGAAATTCTCTGTCATAAGACAAAGACCTTTCTGCGGAGATGAGTGTTAAACTTGACCTGATTTTCTCTGTAAAAACGCATATAGGATTTTTAGATATTCAGTAACTAGTGAAACTTCAACAATGGCTACTAGGTCACACAAAAAAACATGCACTTATAGAGTCATGCTTATCTTTCAGACTTTTCCTTGATGAATATGATTATCACATCATCAAAAATATTTACCTGTACCCTGAAAATTAAATTAGAAGTAACAGGTAACAATATACTTTTTTTTTTTAATCTTATGATTAATAATGTATCAGGTCTTCTGAATGAACTAAATGGCACAAACCCAAAAATAAATAAAAAAAAATTTTGGGCTCTCATTTATAGCATAATCGGTAGAGTAAAAAACATCAGATCCTTCTGACAGAGCATGTCTTTTTCCTAAAACTGTATTTCTAGCCATAGCGGCCATCCGAAGAAAAAAATTAAATTAAATAAATCAATTAATTAATAAATTAAGGCAAGTTTTTGTTTGACTGCACAGATATCTGAGCATGAGCGATATGGTCTGGAGGAGAAAAAAGAAACTCGAAAATGAATTTTAAAAATAAATAAACAGTTTAAAAGATTGTTTGATCTTAAGATTTTTGTTTTTGAAATCTGATTTCTTCCCAGGCTTCCTGTGCGCTGTGGAACAGAAATGTCAGTCAAAGAGACAAGGGGCTGATGCAAACGGGCCTGGGCCAAAAGTGGATTGGTGTAAGTGTGTGTGTGTGTGTATTTCAAGGAGAAGGGGAGGGGTGGTGAGAAATGGGAGACAGGGTGAGGGGGGGTTGCTATGAAAACAGCCACAAGGACAGATTGAGCATGATCAAAGGCTTAGTGATGCTCTGCAAACTCAACTGGAAGAAAAAAAAAACTCAAAAGGGGGGGGGGGGTAAAAAAAAGAAAGAAAAAATTAAAAAAGGGGCCAAAACAAGACAGTCAATTCCAACCAGAACGAAGAATAAAAATGTGTTCAAAGTGAAGCCATGGGACCGGCGAGGGCCTTGACTGCAGCCAGATAAATCAAGACAAGCTGTGAGGAGCAGAGCGGTGGAGCGAGGGAACAAACGGCAGCGGAGGACAAAGGCTCAGCTTACCCAGCTCTGTTATCATTTGTATGTTGGTTCCACTTTTTTTTTCCTGACTGAGTGAAACCAATGGCAGTAGTTTGCCAGGTTTAGCTAATGGCGATGAGACAGTGCAGAGAGGGGGAGAAACGGCGTTGTTATTCAAACAGTTTCAAAGACTGCAATAAAGGCATTTCGCTGTCTCAGGCTACTCATGTCAACTTCAGGAATTAGTCCGAGACATTCATGGTTGTCCGGTATCTAAAAGTAAAGCACCCTGGATTAGAGTGCACGGCAGACACAAAGCCATAGCTGTCACTGCGCTATACCTCCACCACAACAATGACTTATTTCACGGTAAGACAGTGAAAGGGATAAACAAGGTCTTATCCATAAACACAGCTACTTTGCACGCCAAACAAACAAAATTGATCATGCAACTCAGATGAGGCGTGTTTTTATGTTTCAACTTGACTTTAATCTGCTCCTGGCAATGTAAACTCAACATATGACAATGCAATTAGAGAATATGGTTCCACTGAGACATGCAGTAACCCTCTCTGTAGGATCTTGCTCCTTGCCTCATGAAGGGACAATGTTATCACAACAACGGAGCTTTTTGGTGCTTGAGTGCGGGCCTGGAACCGATGACTTCAATAGGGAAAGCATCTAGTTTTGATGATTACATATGCAGTCAGCAGTCTGATAGGAGAGCCCCTCGCCAGGTAATGGCTGGCCTGGTTACAAGTGACATTAGGTAGCTCCTTTCTTTTTCTGGCCTTTTCTTAGCTGGTCTCATGCTCCATTGCTCCCTAATTGGGTCAGGGGAGACAGAGTAGCCAGTCTCTGGTGTTTTAGAAGGCCCCTCGGAGATCTGAAAGTTTCATGAGTCCCTACCACCAGTGGGAATACAGCCACTGCCATTGTTATTAATAAATGGACCCATTTTGCAACCAAGGCAGTTTTTTTTCCCCATCAACCTTTTCACTTTCGTTCCTTTTCTCCCTCTCTCACCCTCTCCATCAGGCTGGGTTTCTCCCGTGCATTAGTGGACAAATTGCAGGAGATGCAGCTATAGACCTAAAAATGCCTGTCTGATGTCTTCAAGTGACAGTAGTCCACATTGTCTTGAGAGCAAAGATATTCGTATATCTTAAAATCCTCCCAGCTATTTTATCATCATTTGGGAAAAAAAAACCTTTTCCAGATCCAATGATTCACAAACGAATATGAACTGGAGGTGGGCAAAGCTACCGAGAATGAATGTGAACAAAAATTCCACAGCACGCATTCCTAAGTCCATTTGACCTTGAATGAGTTGGAACTTTTGGTAGCAGCATGATGTTTAAGTGTCGGATTATCTCTATGCTCTATGCGTCTGCGTCTGCGAATGGATAATGAGCTGATCTGAGGTTATTGGGAATGCCATGCAACATTTGCATTTTGAAGTCGGTGGAAACAGCTTTACCTAGTTCTGTGATGATGGGGATGTTGGATCCGGTGGTGACGGAAGCCTGACGAACGAAGCCATGTACTGGACTGCTGTCTGGAGATGACCTGTCCATTCCAGGAGGTGTGAAACCTAAATACAGAGAAAAACATGCAAGGCAGTGTCATTAAGACATAAATCCTCTTCCCTACAATAAAAGGGCAGCAGTTAGTACAGTAAAATTGACATTAAAGGGTCTAAAATATTCAGCTAAAGGCTTACAATGTCTTCCTTTCATCCCGATTTCATATAAGCACCTTATTAATGTTAAAATCTATTTATTTAAATAATCTAGAAATGAACACATGTAAATATTGTATTTAAGGATAACCACACCAGACCATGTCCGAATTTTTCCATCATCCTGGTCACACTTGGCTACTGTCTCATTTTGTAACGTTAAATAACTAACTGCAGGATGTTACAGGGTTAAAATTGCAATTTTTCAAAATGTAAAATCAAGTATTGTAAAGCTAGTCATAGCTGCCAAAGAGCTAGGTGTAATCTGATATAGTGCACTTGATTTAGCCGAGAAGTGAGAGTTCAAACATTATGCATTTTTTTTTGTTTGTTTGTTTGTTGTTGTTTTATTTTGCATACTTCAGATTTGACAAGCCATTTCTACAATGATCGTATGGCAAAACAGACATAAAAAAGTCAGACCCAGTCCAAACGGTAACTTTTTTAAAAACGTAGTTACTGTTTTTTTCTTGTTGGTAGCATTGTTGACTGCACTATTTTCTGTGTGAAGAAAAATACTGTCCAAGCAAAAAATGCACATCTCATGTGAGTGTGCTTTTCCACAGAAGTATCATAAGCAGAAGGACATAACCTGGAACTATGTATCAACACCATTATACATACTGCATGTCAGCTCAGTCAGCATGAAGTTGTTGATGTGCATTTTGTCTCATTCAAATGTTTGGATTGACACAAAATAAAGGGAGGAGGGAGGGAGAAAAGTAAGTGAACAAGGCGCCTGCCTAAAAAACTGCTATATGGATACTATGCTTTTAGGGGTCAGCTAAGACATATTTAGCATTCACATGCCTCCATCAATGGCCAGACATAAATTTTATATGTTGTTCATTTTGTTCTGATAAAATTGGTGAAGTGGATCCTGAAAACCTTTTATCAGAAATGGCGTGGTTCAGAACCATGAAGCACAAGTGCAAGTGACATGACTATGAATTCACATGACTACACATTTTTGCATTTCCTCAAAGTGACAAGTAAACACCTTAAATCTGTAATGCTATATGCATAATGCATCAACTGTGTTTTGACATCCATCATTTAGTGCTGACTACAGCAAAATGCCAGCTCATAGTGCCACCACCAAGGAAACATAATGCAAGGAATATATTCAGGTCACAAAGTTTTTAAAAGGATTGCAAATTCTCCATGTGTCTGCGTGAGCTTGTGTGTGTGTGTGTGGTTGTGTGTTTGTGTGCTTTCCCTGTCTGGAAACCCAATGAGCTGCTTACATTACAAAAGAGATCTTCCAGCCCTTTGCAACAGGAAAGACACCAAATGGTTTACTACACAGCAGGAAGCACACACTGAACTGAAGCCCGGATAATCATAACTCTTGTTATACCAATTATTGAACTTGGAAATAGCGGAGGTTTGACACTTTGAGTCAACCAGGGAGCACAAGTTCAGAGAGTGAAAACATCATTTTGTCGATGTCCATAAAGGATGAGGTTTACTCCGCTGGAGAGTGACAGCCAGTGTTTCAATACTGCCTCTTAAACACTGCTCTCATTGTATCATAGTGAACATGGAGGCAGCACAGATCTGTGAGAGAACAGCTTCCGTTCGGCGCCGTGTGTACAGGAGAAAGTGATTGTTGGTGAGAAAAGGGATACATGAGGCCTGCTGCTGAGCAGCTTTCAAAGCCTGTTAAGTTACAAGCAGTTAAAAAGTTTCAATGTGAGCTAGTCAGCTGCAAACAGAGCGCTGTATGTCTTTCTAAAACAGGGCTGACAAACCAGAAGAGCTAAAATGTGCTTGACTCTGTGCCATCATCGACTTGTTCTTAAAGTTAACTCATACAGGAAATAAATTCCAGAATGAAATACCGACTGGTCTGTAAAATAAAATACTTTTGAATCTCCTTATACAACTAAACATTAAGTCTTTGATGTATGATGATGCACAAAGTCACCGATTGAGCCTCCAGCAATTATTGTTTGTTCTATTGGGATTTCTATTTGGATTTGGAATCTGTACATAGTCTAACACTTTATGAACTAAATCATCATTTACTGCCGAAAATAGACGAGACTGAGCCTGAAAAGCAGCCTGATCATAGACAACGTCTCCTCTGGCTGTTGCTATTGTGAGGCTGTAACCTCGTCTGTGCAGCTAAAATGTACAATAGAAGTAAGATCTGGGTTACATACCCCCTTACCCCTGTCGCCCCTCGGGCACTGCTGTGCTCTGTGGTTGACTACATGCTACAGCAGCCGTGAGAAGCTCTCCCCCAGGAAAGCCCATGTTTATTTATTCATTTGCACCTTCTTGTTTTAAATTCCACAGGCAGCGTCTGAATGGAAGCATCAGGGAGGAACGAATCCCCTAAGCAATACCTATGATACAATACCATTGTTTGGATACGTGCACACTTCTTTGTGCATGCATGATTGCATGTCACTGTTGCAAGTATGTGTGTTTTCTTAAGAGAAGTATTTATCACTGAAATGGTTGGTTGATGTAAGACCCGATTATTGATGACAGTAGGCTCCATCCATCGACCTTGGGAGAGGATATAGGCTAGTGGGCTTCACACTGAGGTGGCTTTCTCTGAATATGGCTCCCCAGAGCAGCACACTTAGATTTACCCCTGCTTATTGTTCCTCGGTGGCAGTGCTATCGACAGCACATCTTTCACTCAAAGCTGGAGAAATAACAGCATTGGCATTCTCCTAAAACATGTGGAAGTGCTCTGCACTAAAATGTAATGGCCTCTTGGACCTTCAAGTTTGATTTGTATTTACAACAATCACTGTGGTGGCACTAAATACTGCCGAGCTCAAGGCATGTCATGCCTCTCGAGCTAATCATAAACTGAGGATTACCCGTTTCTGGATGTGTGCGGATGGATTACAGTGGTCTGTCTGTTTGTTATGTGCGCAAACACGTGCGCACAGGCATTCGCCGAGGTGTGTGTGCGCACGTGTCGCTGTTTTGTTGTGACTAATGAGGAGCAGCTGAATTGGCCTGCCTGGTGATTTGTACTAGCTGCTTAATGATGATGAGGCCTGATGGGATGCCAGGTTCGTGTGTTTGTCTGCAAACATCAACAATCTGTTCCAGACGATCTGCCAGACACCAGATCAGGGGGAACAACATCAAATGACACAGGCATGTTGATTACATCATTAAAAAGTATTATCAAGGAGGTTTAGCAGCATGTAATTACCAGGGAGAGGACTGAAATCATCAGAAAATTATGTGGAGTAAACACTCTTCAAAGATTCGGTAAAACACATGCACATGTCTTCTGGATTTACTGTAAGGGCAGTTTATACAGACCAACATCAACAAACTTGCAGAGTAATTCAATTAAGAGCACTTAGCAGACTCTACTCTCGATAAACTTCACCCTCCCTTTCTATGATCCCCCACCGTCAACCCCCCCATTTCCTTTTGACTACTGTCTTCCCTCCCTGCCACAACCTGTCCCTTTTGGGCAGCAGTGCACATGGAGTCTAAAAGGACGATCCTTACCTTGGGAATTAGCCTGCAATACTCCAATGCTGTCATCAAACTGCATAGATTTGATGTTGAGTGATGCCAAGATGCATTCTTTATCCTGCAGTGAAGCATCTTCGATATTGTTCTGATTGGCTGACAGTATTACACACATGTCGCAGAGGTTGATGTTGACAGCCCTTAAATCTGCGCGACTTAATGGTGTACCCTTCAGGGTGAGGGGAACAGAGAGAAGGAGCAAGAAAAGGGAGGGAGAAGGCAAAACGTAGAGAAGAGACAGACATTGGGGAGAGAAAAACAAATTTAAGAAGTGAGCAGAGTGGAGCTCTGGGAAATTAGTTAACAAGTATTCATGTTTCGAGGCGATGACATTCCACTGATCTAACTGGGCACTGGAGAATCAGAGACATGAACTAATCCAAAGGCAAGCCTGCGCTGAGGGCTGTGTTTGGGATTCTCTTCTGATCATCAGTCAAGGCAGGCCTAACAAGCTCTAAGGCAGCAAGCTATGCCATCTGTGATGGGCACTGCAGCTGCAACACATAAACTCCATTTTGGATATGCAGGATGTGTCACTGATTTGGGTGAAGGCGGCTGACTGAGCTCTCATGGAGTGATCATTCAATTGAGTAATGTGTGATCAAATCAAACTGACAATCCTTCTCAAGATTTCAATGTGCACGAAACTCAAAATGTCAATGCCTTTGTTAGCTGAACAGCGATTCTGGTTCTCCATTTGTCTCCAATGGCGGTGAACTAGTACACTTACAGGTAAGATGGAGACTTTGGGGAAGTTGTGTAAAGTTTCCCACTCTCTCCGCAGGTAATCCAGCGATCCCACAAAAACTATAGGCTTTAACTCATGATAATGGAAGTTGCTGGCTCTTAAAGGCATCACCAAGTTTCGCAGCCCCACTAAAGCGGACGTGACATCCCCAAATATACAGACCACTACATGGCCGCTCAGCACTGTCATGGAGGCTTCGCTGCGGGTCTGCAGGGAACAGAGAGACACAGGGGAGCGGGGGGGGAGCAAAGAGAAGGCAATGAGAAGGAGTGCATTCAGAGAAGAGAGGAAGAGAGACACAGTGACAAACATAAATTCAGGGAGTAGAAATGAATGCTGTTAACAGGAAACTGGATAATGTGCATGAAGTAACATTCCAGTTTTAAAAGCCCCCAAAAGTGTTTTATAAACTGTTATAAATCCATACTAAATAGTGTGTTAACCAAGTATTCATATTGAAAGACATATGTATATGAAAAAAAAAACATTGTTAAAACATTCTACTTACAGGCTGGACATTTACATGAAAGGTTTGGTTAACTACTATTCTGTTTATAAGCAGTTTAATTGATCATCAGAAATAGCAATTTTACATGAGAAAAACAAAATGCATCTTTTTCAAAGGGCAGCTGATTCAATCAGGCTGGGAAATGAAATGCAGTTTGTAAGATTTTAGGAACATGCAGTATGTATGAATAGCACCCTGTCATAAATCAGAGCCGTATAAACAAAGCTCCTCCGTTGTATGAAGTTTGTGTCAAAGAAGAACAATGTGATGCTCGCCTTTCAAGATCCGTCGCCCAGCACGCCAGTTTGATGTACATTTTATTGCGAGTTTGGGTGTACGATAAGTAAACTAAAAGCTCCTATGATACCAGCCTGTTTGAAACTAAAACTGTGCGTTTGTTCACTGGACATATAAGATAACGCTATAAGGATCAAGGGACCGCTGCCGCAAACTGTCTCACACTTTCAATTGGTCGCTTAATCTGGTGGATTAAATATTCCTCACAATTTTCTACATAGTTTTTTGTGAACCAAACTCATGCAGGAATTTTCTCCCAACTACTGGTCAGACAAAAGCAACAAGAAAAGCTATGTAAACTACAGAGGTGACTGCGCCATCTGTTTTACATTTCGTTAGGGTAAATTATATGTTCACCTAAATGCTTACAAACTGCCTTGTTAAAACATCTGAGCAAACCCATGCGTGGAGAGCTGAAATGCTGTTCACACATCCTTGGGGGATGTATAAAAAAAAAACCAAAACAATAAACTCACCTTGAAACAACAGAGAGGCATTGAGAGAAATTTCAATACATATTAGTATGTGATCATGCTGCTACAATAATGAAGGGAAACCTTTGCTCCTGAGCATACTGACTTCAACTTAAGTTATTGTTGTGTGTTTAAGCTATTATATTTTTCGAAAAGCGCGGTTACAAGGGTCTTGCCCCACTCACCAAGATGACTTTTTCGATGTCCTTTGATGGGCACCAGTGAAACATCCCTGTCGAATCATACCTCTTCACGTTCATGTCCATGTTTTCAATTTGCTCATTTCCAGGAATTAGAAGGGGGTCATGTCGGCTGAAAAAAACAAACAAAAAACAGAATGCTACATGAATGTTTGATCATTTTGTGAAAGGAAGGCAGCCTCGTGGTTGAAGTGGTAAAATAACACCTGAAGTTTTTGGGTTAGTTATTATTATTATTACTTTTTTTAAGATATTGGCTGTCAATTCATACAACTTCTTAAAAGTCCATCATCTTTTCAAAGTTTTCAATTATTTAACTGTAACACATAAATACCATATTATTCCTCCGTTCCTTCATATCGTTCATGTCAAACTATCAGAAAAGTAAAAAAAACCCTGGCACTTGTAGTGCAGACGAGAACAGCAAGACTTGAGTGCTACTGACTGAATGGCATGACAACATAAAGCCAATTACTAGCTTTTACCCTCTCTTCCAGTTCCTGACGCCACGCAGTGCAAACAGTAAACGCTCCAACAGGCTCACACTTTAAATATTTCAGGAATTTGCCCAATCACATTTTGCCTGATGGACATTAATGTTTCAACAGCATGTCACAACCAAAAAGACTAATCCACAGCAGTTGACTGCTGAGTTTTATCCGGTGTAACACTGACCATGAAAGGGCTCCTGTCAGTCCTGTTATACTACCTCTCTTGTTCTTGCACTATGCTAAAAGATGTGTTCTCCCAGATCCTCTGATGAAAATCCAAAAAATTTCACGGAGTCAAAATGAACCACAAAACTCACTAATTTCGTTCCTTTCCTCAGTGACAATTGTTTGCTCAGCAGCAATGCAAATGTAATTTATTTACAATTCAACACAAAACAAAACTCTTGGTTGCAGCAACACCATAGCAACTCAGAAAACAGAGAACTGCAGAGAGACAGTAATATGGGAGAAAACATCTCAAGAATTTGACATACATCTCTCTCAGTATCACTCTCTCTATCCTCTATCAACACTGTCATTCACTGACAGGGCTTTGATGCCATCTCTTCCTTAAGCCTGCATTTGGGTTGCATGCCATTGCAGGAAAAGTAAAAGTAAAAAAAACAACAACCCACAAACACATACACACACACAAAAAACTGTCAATTAGCCACCCTCACTCTACCTCTCTTCCCCCCTCTTCCCTCTATCAGTTAGTGCAGGTGATAATAAAACTGACAGCATTTAGTGTTTTTACACTCAGCCTGAATCTTTCATCCAGGGCTGCGTGTCGCGCCAATCAACTCCACGGAGCCCCCATCACTTCAATCTGCTCAGCTCTGCTCGCCTCCACACAGGGGCTGACTGGCGCATGAAGGCGGGCTGCCGCTCCACCTCTCTCTGCCAAGACAGCTATCTTTCACAGAGCTGTCAGCGGCGTGACTGGCAGCCTGTCACACCGCTCCTCACACCTCCTCCTCCCCCCCTCTGCCTTCTCTCCCCACTGCGGGTTGAACCTACCACAAGGCTCAGAGAGAGCAGACATGATGTCTGTGCCACTGTGCCACAGTGCCAAAGTGCCACGCCCAAGGGATCTCAGCTGCGGATGACATCTTCTGCCATTGGATGCATGTTGTCAGCCATGACCCGTCAAAAAGGTTTGTGGAAATGGTGTCAATGCAGCTCGTTAGCAAAGCGACACACCGGGTTGGAGATTGTGAGGATAGTATTAATGTCTAAATAAAAATGTTTAATTTCTATGTTATTCAGAAAGCATATCCTTTATTGTAATCTCCCCACTAATTTTTTTTAAATGAATTCCGCGTTTAAAAGCAAAGTAAATGTTCTCCCTCGGTAAAGTACTGTATTTTATCAGATGCACTTTTATATAGGACAAATAATTCTCTTACAGCAAATCTCACTCCAGTGTCTCACCCCCTTGCTTTCTTCCTCCCTCCCTCCCTCCTTCTGTATATATTTCAAACAGAGTTGAGTTATTCCAGTGTATCACTCTGCAGTCACAAACTGGGGATGGGCGTGCTCCCCCAATCCCTCTCTGCCAGACTATGAAGGCAGCCTCTTGCTTTGAAAATTTTCCCCATCATGCAAACTGACAAAGGCATGCTTTTCAAAAGCCCACAGCCAATCTGTTGATCATTATTTATTTACAAAGGCCTTTGGGCTGCAAGTCCTGTAAAAATCATACTTGATGCGTACGCCCGCTCTCTTGCCAGCTTTCTACTGTGTTTCCCCCCTCCTTGCTTGTAGAATAAAGCATCCCTAAGGCTACCTCAAACAATCACTTTTCATTGTGCATAAAATACACCTTGTAAAGCACAACTGTTTAATATATATGGTGTTTATATGTTGGCGGGGGCAGCTGTGAAGGGGGGCCATGGAATGTGATGGGTAATTTGATGTTTTGCTAAAGGCAAAGACTTGGAAAAAAAATCTACACCTATAACAGAGGACCTGTCATCTCAGTACCCAAGAGCCAGCAGAATACAGAAGCACCCCTAAAGCAGAGAAAACTTTGACACTGCTTTGAAGCGTTTTCAAAACTGAGTAAATAACTCACAAGAATTATTATCACTGCAAGATCAAAGCAGAGATGCATATATTACATGGCAAATGGGGACCATCTCCTAAGCAAAAAAGGAAGAGAATAAAAGGTTTTGTGCTTTAAGTTGGGCAAACTAAACAGCTTTTTAAACAAGCAGTTAGCTGGAAATGTGCCAATGTCTGGTTGTTTTTGTAGCCGTTTTTCTCCCTCAGAGCAAGGGCATCTAAAATGATGCTCTGTTGCAAACTAGACTGAAGGGTACGGCTCTGTGTTGGGATAATGGTTTGGCAAGTGTGAAGGCTTATTAAGTGCTTGTTTTGTGGAAAACCGTAGGGGAGGCCAACAAGTACTGGACAAAATCACATAGGCATAGGGGTGTAGTAGGAGGAATGCTGCCTAAGGGTAACTAGCAGGACCGGCACTCAAAGAACTCCACTAGAACATAAGGAAAATAGAAAGCAGCACCATACTAACTTGGGGAAACTAGACATACACTCTGAAAACAGACATGAAAAAGTTAAATGATAGAAATATAAGTGCATTATAATATTTCACTGTCTGTAGATCACATTAAATTCCATATATTTAAAAATCAGTTATTTCTAATTCTGTTTTTTTCATCACTTCAGATACAGGACTACCACTTCTACTGCAGTGCAGCTAGACTGCGTAAATACTAACAGTGACAACCACCTTGTGTGTGTGTGTGTGTGTGTGAGAGAGAAACAGAAACCACACAGCTCTCTTTAGTTTCTCCTACTGTAAATCATAAAGAGGATGACCATAACACCCACTCTCATTAAGAAACTGGAAGTGATGCGATGAGTATTCCTGTCCTATTAGATCTCCATCGCTGTGCCTTTATCCTGCGATCCCAGTGTGCACAGCTCGGCCTCCCTGTATTCTCCACGCTGTCGTGTTGCTAACCCCGCCTCGCAGCCAGAGGAGCACAAAAACCTACCCCCTTTTATCCTTCAAAATCAATTAACTGCACTTTAATTCCACAGGACAGGATAAAAGGAAGGTAATATTTGAATTCATATTTGATTGTAATGATACATCTCACATATGGCCTTAAGTACCAGAAACAGTGCTCACAGGGGTTCCCACAATAGAGGAGTAGCCCGAGGGCAAAGTAACCATGCAGGTCCCTCTGATTGGTTGCTGGTGTCATTAGTGCCAGCATTGTTTAAGGAGTACATGTGGACCAGACCGGAGGAGGTGACAGCTGGGACTTTAAAGCCAGAGGAGTTTTCAAACGGCTCCTCGCAGCCGCTTTTCATGACAGAAATATTATTTCAGCTCTGTCATTAACAGCTGACAGCATGTCATCCTAAGCAGCCAGAGCCTAACAGGGCACTTCTCGCTTTCTCTCACGTAGTTTCTTACCTCCTTCTTCTGCCACCCTTAATTTACACCCTCTTCCTCCCCCATCCAGTCCCAATCCCACCATCTCACCATCAGCAGCATCCTCCTCTAAAGTATGTCTCACACACGCATCCCTCCATCCCCCCCCACCCCCCCACCTTTCTCCCTCCCTGTATCCGACTTCCTTTCACTCCCTATTTGAGCAGCTGAAAGAGAATAAAATCAGCGCCTCTTACCTCATCATCTTGGGAGAGCAGTTGGGTGAGTTTCGCATCCCTCCGTTGCGCTGCTTTTTTTTGGGTGAAAGAGTTGATGGATGCTCATCTTCAACTGCAAACACATGCACAGGATGTCAAAATAGAGACAGATGGTTGGGAAAGTGTGCTGGACCTGACACAAAACAATGCCAGCAATCAATCAATCATTGCACCAAAAAAAAAAAAAAAAAAAAAAACTGAACAGAAGAAAAAGGAAAATTAATAATTCAGTGTCAAATTGAGAAACTATTGAGAACGCATTAGTAACGGCCAATCGTAAATCTGAGAAAGGCAGGAGAAAACCACGGAGAAAAACCAATTTATGACCTGAAAATGTCACGGAAGGCTCACATCCCAAAACCCCCATATTTTGGTCCTTTTAAGGTACATTTTTACAGGGCTGTAAGTAACATACTACTGCATCTGTTCAGTAAACCCAATAAACTGTGCAGGTGGTTGGACCTCTAGCAGTCTGCATCAGAGTGGCCATGCTTACCTACACCATTAATTGCCATGGGATGGTACAGACTGTCATTGTCAGTGGGGCACGGGCAGAAGCAATGACAATGAGATAAATAAAGGTTATGAAGATGGATCTTAAAGGGTAGTTTGCTTGTTTTTCCAATAAAACTACCTGTACCCCATCCCATCATTCCAGTTTGTGCTAAAGCGATGGCTCTTCTACAGGTCTAACTCCATGCCAAGAGATCATTTTTGTGCTCAACGCATACCATGAAGGACAGGGAACAGTCACAGGGTATGAATTAGCGAACTGTGAATATCGAAAGTAGCCAGTAAATGCACATCACCCTCCAGTAGTCGAAGTTCAGATCTAGTTTTAAAAGTTGAACTGCAAAATAAATAATTTATTTCTGATTAAATATTATATTTTTGTGCTTGACGCTGCGGTGTCAAGTGTTTTTCGTTTGCTGACTATAAACCACAACAGAGATTATTTTGATCAAATTTAAGTTCAGTTTTCTGTCAGCTATGCTTTGCTGTGTTGAAAAAGAGTATATATATATATATATATATATATATATATATAAAAAAAAAAGCCGAGCAAAAAAGAAAACATTATTTTCAAACTTTGCTTAAGTCCCACTCAGACAGCAGACAGAGAGGACAAGCGAGAACAGCCGGAGTGAGGCCAGGCCAACTTGTCTGAAGATTTCAGTCAAGCTAACAGGAGTCTGATCTTCACTACTGTCTGTGAGTTTCAAGAGTGTTCAGACAGGCATCCAGATACTCTTATCCACTCTACACTCTCTCAGTGCAAATGCCAAGTGCACCATCACTTCAAACCTGTATTAGTCCTTTGGTCAGAAATCAATAACACAGCATGATATTAGTGCAAATCAATGTGCACGCTGCAAGCCGTGACTATTCCAAGCATGCGGAATTTCATTATTGTCTGAGCACCTGTTCATGCTGTCACCTAATTCTGCTAATAAAAGATAAGAAATAGACTTTGCCGGCTGATAAAATGTCATTCTCTGACATTTCCTTTATGCAATTGGGCATTCGGAATAGGAAACATCACAAGCACTTTCCACTTTACAAATAATTCTCTCTCTAATGTACTTTGAAAATACCACATCAAAAATATGCATTTCTTGCGATATTATTTGTTTGATACACTCCTATTTTAAACTTAATCTGACAACAGTCCAAACTTTTCTCAAATACACACAAAAAATAAAATACTTTCAATCCACTGGGTAATAAAAGCTTTTGTAATATAATGATTTAAAATGTAGGTCTCTTTTTCGTCTCACAATTCCTGAGAATATAAACTGATTATCAGCTCTTCTTACTCACTTTTAAATTCACAGCTTTTAGCAGTCTTGAATTTGGAAGTCACCCTGACAGTAGCAGCCACTGCACTAACAGCCAAGTCTGTGTAAAGCAGCAGGGGCAACAACAGCAGCAGCTCGGGCAGAGTCAACCGTCATGCAGCAAACAAGACAAAATGAAGGGATGGAACACGCGGGAGGGGGTTACTGATTGATGCATCCCACTTAGGGGGGGAACCTACAGTGCCTACTGTGACTGAGCAGCATGGCATTACTGGGGTGGTAGTGGTATTTCACTGGAAGACTGCGGGCCCGGTACAGCCGGCTCTTGGCCACATCTCCTGGGCCTGAGATACTCAGTTGTGAGGGGTCAGCCCCGGGCCCTGGCCCCACGGGGAGCAGGCTTCCTTTACGGTTATTAACAAGAGGGATGTTGATTGGGCCCGGGTTGGCCGGGGGCTCCTGGGTGGGGTGCAGGGTGTTGGGAGGGAGTGCATTTGAGGTGATGGCGGTGGAGGTGCAGCCGGTGGTTTTAATTGATTGGTTTTGAAAAGATGGTCTAACTTCATCCATTACTGTCAAACAATGGAGAATAAAAAAAAAAATGTAAGAAAGTCTGTATTAATGCTAATAAATTAGTAATCAAAATATATTATTAAACTGAAATTAGCTATTTAAACTGTTAATTTTTCAACCTTTTTTTTATTCAAAAATTTTAACAGAAATAACTTCTATAAAAGATAAATTATAATCTTACTGTGGGATTTTCATAAGTTAGTTCATGTTGGTAAATAGAAAAACAGGTTCAACAGGTTCACTAACTTGACATAAATATGTAATAATTATTTAATAAACTGAATATGAATAAACACTTGCTTCTGTTAAAGATTATAATTTTTCTCATTTCAGTTCTGACTATTCTCTAAAAACCCAAAAACCCTTTTATTATTTTTAAAACTGGTGTTGAACCTTCATTTTTATTTTTAACATCTGTGATCTACTTGGCACATGCTCTAACTGAAATGTTCTCAGCGACATTTACTTTGCATTTGTGACAAACATAAATTAATCAGAAGCCTCTCTCAGTTGTGCTTCATTTTCTGGTAGAACAAAGCAGAAACACGACTTGGCTAAAGCCAGTCAAATCCAATCAGACACTGTGTCATTTCAAGCATAATGTGCGGCACAGTGCTCCTATTTCATCAAATAAAACTATCAGTAATAATTGATAACATTACTCGTTCAAAAATACTTTAACTCATGAAGCATTTATCGTGTACATTTTGGATTGTGTTGGTAAATGTTTTTAAATTCCAGTGTAAAAATGTAATCATGCTATTTCTTAAACAGTGAATTGACATGCAGATGTTTTTTTTCTTTGAAACTAATCACAGGATCTCTTGTGACAACCCAATAAGAGAACAAATACATTCACATACACCTGATGTTAACTGCAGCCATCTCACTAGACGTACATAGTCACACACACACACACACACACAGGGATAGACAAGTGCACACAAAATCCAACAGACTGCAGAGTCAACCCATGTGTTCCTATGTAGACTGAAGGGGTCATGGTACGCTGCAGGAAGACAACAGAGGGAGATGAGAAAAATATCTGGTTTGAAAATTGTCTGGGAGAGGCGGAGTCCTTTTCCCTCCTTTGGTGGAAGGGTGGTTGGTTGGTTGTTTGGAGGGAGAGAGCATGCTTGGGTGGCCCCGGGCGATAAACAGACGTTTATCCCAGCCGTCAGCTGCCTCCTTGATTTACAGGGCGCCACCGATAGCTCCTGGATTCATCTGGCCCTTGTCAAACACGTGCAGCGTTAGAGAGCACTCACCCGCCCTGGCAGGTCCTCTGTGCATCCTGAACAACCCAGACGGCAACTGTCCCTTCCTGAAATGCTAATCACATGACGGTACTGTCCTGCATGCAAGCCTTATCAGATTGCCATGACCCAACGTAAACTGGATGTTGAGGCAGAGGGAAAAACAACTCAAATGTTTACTTTTGTATGTGAGCTAAGCTGGCTTTGCCTTTCCAGTGTTTGCTG
Organism: Remorina albescens; assembly: GCA_034769265.1. Taxonomy (NCBI): domain Eukaryota; kingdom Metazoa; phylum Chordata; class Actinopteri; order Carangiformes; family Echeneidae; genus Remorina; species Remorina albescens. Next base: position 10,359,219 of record CM068491.1, on the reverse strand, counting down.
CGTGAATAAGCTTTGTTCTTCATCTGCATTGCAACTGCATGAAATGGCTTTTTAGGCCATGCATTGTTCAGCTGTTCCAGTTTAAAATGTAACTGATATTATTGTATTCACAATTTCTTTTAAGTCTTGCTGTAGATGCAGCCACTATTTCAAAGAGGAACCAAAACAAAATGTCTAAAGATTTCATAAGCACAAAAACATTTCATAAAGGTGTACCTTTAAAATGTTGGAGGTGACAAGTAACATTTCAAAACTAAACTTTAACCAGTAGAGTGAAAGGAATGCATTTCACAATTATTTACCAAAGAATTACCTAAATTGCAATCAGCTTTGAATCGAACGCCAGCCTCTTTTTGACTCCCACTGTTCCCTGGTGTTGTAGCGCCATCTGCTGCTACATGCACCACAATACAAAAAGAATATTTCATGGAACTATATTGTATTAGCAAACACAAATTATTTTTCAGGTACCAAAAAAAAACAAAAACCCAGAAACTTCTTGAATTTCCTCTTAATGCTTAAATGATTTCATGACTAGTTATCAAAAGAAAAAAGTGTCTACATTAGACATTAGATTTAACACTGGTTAAACTGAGTTTACCTTCACATTTCATCTCTACATTAGACACAAGACAACATCAGTATAGTCTAAAGGAATGAGGAATAATAAAGGAAATAGTAAAAACAAAGCATTGGTACTAATTATGTTACATGACATAGTGAGGGGCCTACAGTCTACACACAGAGCTGGAGTAGAATGGAGAAGGACAGAGAAACACACTTACGTGATCTGACATATCCATTATACTTATATTTGGCTGAGGAGAATGCAAAGACAAGTGGCAGGTCACACAGAGGGAGAAAGGATGTAATGAAACAGACACATTAGGATATTGAGACATCAACATAAGAGCAGTGGATGGAAATGACATCAAATGTGACTATCACTAAGGACCATCAGTAAAAGGCACAAGAGCATAGACCAAAAATAAGATGTAAATAATGAAAATAATTGTGATGATTTAATAAAAAGGCAGACAATTGGATGAGATGAACTGTCCATTCTCAGTGTGAGGCATGCTTTTCAGGAATGTGTACTACACCTATAATGAGACACGATGACAATCTGAAGACTGATTTCCTTACACTATTTTGCAGCTTTTTTGTTTTCTGAAATGAAATACTCTCACTTTCTATGTTTTGATTTCAGGTGATGAACACTGTGAGGTCTGTAGATAGAACAAAAGAAGCAGACAAAGACAGCTACATACTGCAGTGCATGTTGACCACCGAGACAACAGACACTTGCTACTCAAAACAGCCAAGCTAACACAAACTGCATGATCTTGCAGTCCAGACCTCTTGTACAAGCACAAATTTAAAAAAGCCAAAAAAAAAAAAAAGCAAAAAGGATTTCTCAAACAGAGGTTCCACATCACTTTTAAAAGGGTTGGCAGATACTTATACAAGGATTATTGATTATATAGGAATTTATCGGTTTTTGACCATAAATGAGGAGGTAGCCTACTAAAGACCGGTACCAATACAAGTACTGGTTCAGGGGCCGCTTGAGCCAAGCTCTAAGCTGCTGACACTCCCCAGTCTCTTCCAGCAGTAAAGGTCATGGTAAGGGCCCAGGGCTGGCCTATGACACAGATCCTCAAACAGGGAACCACAGTGGCCCTGGCATCTGTCTCTAGCAATCTGCCAGCGCTGCAGAGGTGGCAGACTAACTGGCTAGCATCCGGGGCATAGCATGGTTACATAGGACAGAGGGTGTGGGGCAGTGGGTGGAGGGGGGCACCAAGCCTGCCTGGTGGACAGGAGCTGTCAGGGCAAGTTCTGTGACAGACCAGCGGGGCTGGGAAAATGAAAATGCAAACATAATTTCTGTGTCAGGACAAATAAGGTTCCCAGCAATGAGATGCTGATACACATGCATGCACAGGCAGAGAGATAGAAGTGCATGTTGTCACACACATAAGATGTGCACATGCATGCACACACACAGCCCAGAGGGTTGTGGTCTAGCCGAAAGCATCTTCTGAGCTCGGGGTCCCCTGCCCTTGTCCATAGGCCAGCTTTACAAAAGCGCCGGCCTCTCCATTATATAAACATTGTCACATGTAGCTTCTCTCACTGAAGGATGTTGGCTGACTGCAATAATGATCAGGTGACAAAGCAAAACCATATATAACTAATACATGCACCGAAACAAACTTCTGAATAATTTCTAAGGTATTTAAAACCTATATTGTTGAAGAACATTTGCATACCACTTAAGGGGGCGCTACAATTTAATGTAATTTATGATTTTAACTATATTTCTGACTACCAATAGCAAATAGAAATTCCTCCACTGTTGAACTGCAAACGTTTCTCCATTTCACTGTTTGCGGTTAATGTCATGTCTTATTTTTTATTTTTTTATTTTTTTTACTCCTGTAATTCAACATCTGACTAATTTGCAACAAAAGACTGCATCAATGAATTGGGTAATTTGTTCACAGTTTGGTGTTTGTGCAAAGGTTCATTTTATACTTCATCAAACACTCACTGAACCCCTCCAGTTAGTGCATAATAAAGATGCTATTTATTAAAATATGACACAATTAAAGTTTATAAAGCAACACAGAGGTTTATGCTGATGTCACCATTAGAGTGGTTTCTGTCTCCCGCTGTGTATTAGTGCGGTCTAAATGCAACATGCATTTACACAGAGTGTATTAAATTAAAGAGCACTATCCAGGAAATCCATTATCCAAGTACTAGGGCCAGTTAAATGTGGCTCGGATGTACAAAAGCATGAAGTCATCATGGATAAAGATGTCTTATCCTCCCAGTCTGGTGGAAAAAAAGTGGGGACTGGAAATGGGGAAAGGAAAACCAACAATCCCTGACTGACAAAGCCCAATGCACTACTTCACTAAACACACTCTGTTCAGACAAAGTCAGAGTCAAAAAGGGAAAGAAATCTAAGACAGAGAAGGCTTTCCTGAAATCCAACAGGGGTTGAAGGAGAAGTGAGATCAGTAACCATGTAATGGCCAGTAATTGGTATCGGGGGATATCAGCACAGGCTGAACTACAAGAGGCCAAGCCAAACTCATCATGGCTTGTTTGACACTAATCTAGGGTGAGTAGGCAGACGGTGGGAGAATGTTGAGAAGGAAATCAGATCTGTATGTCTGAACCCAAGGCTTTGATAGCTAGGCCTACTGCTGCCATGTCTAATTGACAGACAATTTAGTATTTCCGATCCACTCAAAAGGAAAATGGAAAGGAGGGGTATCTTCCAGGAGCCGTAGTCCTCTTACCTTAAATTTATAAAGCCAACATCACTTTTTTTTGTAATTCTTATTTTGTGCTTTTTTTCCTCCTCTCCTCTCCCATTTCCTTTTTTTCCCCCTGCTTCCTCCTAATCCACCTTCTTTCTCCTGATGTAAATACATGTCATAGTCCGTTAGAGACTTCAGTAGATTCACTTTTCAAGACAATTTCGACCAACATTGAAAAGCGCAGAGCATTTTATGCAGTAAAACTTTATGTGTTCTTCTCAAATAATTGCCTAAATGGTTACTTTCCTGAACTATTGTCTTCAATAAAAACACATTTTAATATTGGTGTTTTTTCCCAGTTCAAAGTGTTCGCAAGACTAAGAAATTTCAGCCACATCATAGTGAAACAGTTGTTCAGCAATGTTTAAACCAGTGGTTAAAAAAAAGTGAAATAGGACTTCTATTCCTCTCCCCAGGGGAGATGAATGCATGTCTTATTTCACAAATACAAAGCCTATTTAACTTAAAAGTGTAGAAACTGAAAACTGTGTTAATCTGAGATTTCCAAGTGCCATAAAAGTAAAAAAAAAAAAATATATATATATATATATATATATATGACATAATTTAACAAATGATATTAAATTGCAATAGAAAACCTTGAGGATTAAAATAAATGTACCATTTTTGTAGAAACAGACAGTCTTACCTTGGACACATGAAAATACATAAACACCAATGCTCCAAAAGGGATATTATCACACAACTGCATGACTGATGCAGCATGCCGTAGCCACGTCTAACACCTACAGTACTGTACAGCACAGCACCACAGAGGCACACCACCACTTACTCACCACACATATCACACTCATACAATTAAAAGTGTCAAATGAAAAGATAGATAGATAGATAGATAGATAGATAGATAAATGAAAAACATCAAGTTTCTGGGAAAAAAAAAGCCATAAAAATATAGTAACTGAATTCACATAAGCCACAGCTACGGCATCACGATAGACAGATCAGACCACGTAGACAACATCAAGGACACACACACGTACCTTTGCATGGTACAATACACATGGAGCACACACCACAGACATGTAACAGCATGTGTTGAGCGGTGTAACTTACAGGCACGTAAAGTGGTTGCGCAATCATGAACAGAGACAGAGGAAAGTGGGTAGGCCCTCTGAAGGGTGTCCATGTTACTATGTACACTGCCTGACATGCAAGAGCAGTCTTGCTCTGAACGGCCGCAATCAAAACAACATGCCAGTTTCATTCGTTTGTAGACGGACATCTTGGCTATAGTCATGTTTTGGGATGAGAGGAGAGGAAAATCAGCAGGTTAATGGCAAAAGGAGAAATATTCATCCAGGGGAAGTCGGAAGGTAACTTCATCAGAAAGTGCAAGCCTTAGCAACCTGCTCCCACAGACTTGAAGCTCAAATTAATTTAACACAGTGGAAGTGCATTGGTTTATTCAAACCTTAAATTGAATTCTTCTCACCCAATTGTCAAATTATTTTCCTTTTTATTATTGCCTTTTTGGAGAAAGCATCATAAAAATGTTGTCATAGACTAATGCTGGTGATGGTCTTCATGTTAATAATGTGGGAGGTCAAGCTGTGTGCTAAGGCTGTAACAGGTCAAAAGGCAAAAATATACCAGTGGGAAAAAGGGGTGAGGAGAAAGGGGAAGGAAGGAGGCATTCGGGGAAGAGAGGCATGAGTAATGTCATCAGCAGCAAACCTTATACAATGTTTCATACATTTTTACATCCTCTATCCATTTGGCTAAAGGAGTGGATCACGTACCTGTATCCCATCATGCAGCTGTAGCGGCTCTGTCCAAGGCATCACACTATTCTACAGGCTAAACTGGCTGATTCATGCTAGATTCAGACCTGCAGTTTCACTGCTCTGCTCCTGAGGGGTAGCTTCACTCTAATGTACACGATTAGTGTGACTAGATTATGACTTCATATTTGGTATACTTGTAATTTCTTACAAGCCTATCTGATTTTTGAAATAAAAAAATAACACACTTCCTGTTAATTAAATGTTTTGAGTTTTCTTATTTTCATATTAACAATAATAGAATTTAGCTTGCTACATTTAAGCATGTTTTGTTTTTTTGTGTGTGTGCTTTCAAGTTTGTTAATATCAAAGTTTGCTTCTGATCCTGATTAGTTGAGAAACACAACCAATGCTACTTTTTTATACAATGCGATGCTATCTTTAACTCATATTCTCAATATATCATCAATTTCTGAGAAGCTCCTAAATACTAGTCAGCCTGCAACCAAAGATACTGTAAGGTATCTACTTACTGTGTATGTATATGTGTGCATGTTGTGTGAAGCTCTAAACCCCAAACAAAGCAGGAGTGAAAGTTCCCAGAGAAGCATCCTCTAGATCGCTGTGATTTTAGGCAGAAACAGTCCCTGGTCCCCATTCTCTCATTGCCAAGGTGGAAACAGAGAGCAGACTAATATTGTCTGGCACCTTTACAGAGATGCTTTCAGCATCTTTGAGTTTGAGTCACATTGGAAAATAAGTTCCTGAATGAAGTCATATGTTACAGCCTCTTGTCGAGGAAAGAACAGGAAGCGCAGATCATAACCCATGGAATGGAGGCATCAGAGACTGTTGTGTCCTATGGCATGCATATGTGCCTTATGAGCATGTAATAAGCATGCAGAAAATGTAATTTTAGTCTCAGCAGCAAGTGGAGGTACAGAGATAACTGTTCATGGTTGTGAAGCAGTTTTGAGGGCATGGCAGACAAGTGCAGCGAGGCTTTCACTTCATGCTGAAGTTTCTGAACTTCAGAGTTTTTGCTTGGGCATTCGGACCACAGTGTGGATTACTGACACATGGAAGGGGAGTGATGGATAACACACACAAAGACATACACACACACAGACAATGTCTTTGACTTCTGACTTCACAAATTCCCAGATTCTGGCCTAGGATCATATGGTGTTTATTTCAGGGCATTCCTAATTGAAAATTCAACATGACAGCCGCCCTGATTAACTGTCTGCATGGGTCTGATCACCACTAACTATCTCCTATAATTCATGAAGGCACAACAAACTCAAACAGAAGCTATCAGGGCACCATGTTGAATGTAAAGGATGTCCCAAAGAAAGCACCATTCTGATAAATCCCCCTCAAGATTCCTTATTCAACAAGAGTGCAAGGAAAAATGATACTGTTAGCACAACAAACAAGCAGTGCACAGTCGATTATTTCAACAGAAGCATAAAAGAGGAGAAGACATTTTTTTCTTTTTTCTGTTGGGATAGAACAAACAGTCCTCGCCAGACCCAGCTCTAGGGTATCTTGCAGACATAAAACATTAAGCACTGCAAAGAAACTCAGGATGATGAATTTGTCAAACCCAGATTTTGATAAAATTTTATCTCCTCGTGCCCACAAACACACACATTTAGTCCTTGCATTTTTGCTGAACAGGTTCCAGGGGATTTGAGTTTCCTCTACAGACATCACCGTTTAAATAGTCATACTGACTCTGGCAGGGCACCACCATCTAGTGGAAATCTAATGCTATGACAATTAATGCATTGTGTGGCTTGGGGATTTTCACCCAGTGCAGTGAGGTTAAAAAAAGGCGGGGGTGGGGGTGGCTGTCGAGATTTGATATGCACAAGACTGGTACAGTGACATTTAAATTGTGAAAGGAACTGACGACCTCTGAAACCTCCGGGCAAGAACCCAGGGTTTAGAGAGGGACTTAGATCACAGGGAACTGGGGCAAAGGGGAGGCCAGATTGTTTTGATTGTGTTTTGGCAACCTAGCTGGTTAGGATTTGCAAAACTTCCCACAAGGACATTTTCTGTTCTCTGAAAGTACAGCCACACACAAAACTTCCTTTGACAGAAAGCAGATCAATTTGAATCCCAGTGGTTCTTGTTCATTTTCTTCCTCGTGTGTTAGCACTTCTAAATCTCTGATTACTATATGACATCTCAGATTTTTATGACATCCCCTCTGTACTTTCTTGGAGCATGACACCATGAGGAGATTAATCACAGCTAATGACATAAGACTTGCGGCAGATTGGCTTTCCAATGCCAAATATGAGTTTGGTTTGATGATAATATAGTGAGGAAAAACTGAGAGCTCCTTGGCCACATTTAATTAAGTCACACTCCATTTAATCACTTCCAACTTGTCAATGTGCAGGCTGACTGGTCCAACGAGGAGGAGGACTGATGCTGGTGTAAGTTTAATTTCTGCTGTTTTGGCTTTGGTCTAGTCTGAGCACAGTGTAGAAATGAAAGGCAAGGAAAGGGATGCAGAAGCTACACTGGTACATGCAACATAGATACAGTGTACTATTCGCTGAAGAAGGGGAAAAAAACACTTGCACTGCACTCTGGGTAATAGGAAACCCATTTTCTTTTTACTCACAATAAATCACTACCAATGAGTAGTTAAAATTAAGTGTAGTTTTCCAATGGCAGCAGGGGAGGAAATACATCAAAAGTGTGTCACTGGTCGTAAAGAAACATGAGAAGAACAATGAAAGATAACAAAACATGATAGAACAGAACATACTGTTGGACAGACTTCCATTGCAGAAATGGAACTGTCATATTTCTAAATGCAACTCTCTTGTTGGAAACTATTGTAACAGCATTAAAAAATATCACCATGTCCATCACCGGACTCTGAAACATTAAGATTTAAGAAAAAAACTGAAGTAAACTGTTTATCTGAATGAAAATGGAGTTTGAATGGCCTGTTGATTCTGCTGAGCTAGCAGAGCAAAGAAATGTCTGAATAATTGAGATGACAGACAAAAGAAGGAAATGGTGTGTATCTCTTTTAAAACTGGGCTGTCTTTCTACCTCACTGCTAACTGTAATTGTCTGTGACCTTTTGTGGAAATATGGGATATCCACCTGAATTACTTATCCACTCGCTAACATGTCTTGACAAGTGTCTACTGCACATAGGTCAGGTTATTTTCATGGACTGTCCCTGCAGTAATGGTAATGTTATGTCAACATAAAAACAGAGAACAAAACTGTTCATGAGGCATTTTATTGGCCCATTGTTAACTGTCTTAAAGTTAACATTTAAAAACACATTAAGGCTAACATGGGAGTGTTTGACTTGAAGAAAAATGGCAATGGTAAACCGATAAACAAGGTCATGCCAACTAATCTTTAATAATGAGAGAGAACAGCTCAGAGTTATTGTATATTAATTACTCAGTGTTCCACTTACTACTATTACTATATATTTTTTTCCAACTAATTAAATTATTATCTATTATGTATCTATACCACAAAACCTTATGCCTGAATAGTCTATTCAGTACTGTCCATTCTGTTTCTTTGGATAAAGTAGTGATCCAATGATTGAACCAAAAAGAAAACACATTTGTACATGAAAGCAACTACATTCAACTAAACAAATCAGGTTGATGATCATACTATAATGGATGTTATGAAAAATCAAACGGGACCCATATCAAACACTTCCCTATATAACAGTGTGAAAATATACAGGATATTACCTTTAAAAACACAGTGCTATAGTACAGAAGAATAACACAATGAGAGGTATAACATTAGTGTACAAACTGGTTACGCCTCAAGTATAATGAGACAGATAGACCCACAGGTAGGTGTGGAAATGGGAGGAAGGGGAGAAGGTAGGGAGGGAAGGAGGGATGTTAATCAGACACAATAAAGGCACATCTGTACTCACGTCGTTTGCAGCCACACTTCTTTATCCGCTTAGGGTCTGTGATGTCATCATGACAAGCTTTGCAGTAGAAAAATGCTCTAGAAGTGACATCATAACAATGTTTTAGCAATGTTTAAATGATCCAGCTGTCCATTTAAAACATGGAGTGACCAGTTGTTCATCGGTCAGATTACCTCTTCACTTCTTTGGCATCACTGGCGATAAAGAAGCCCAGCGTTCCCTCCTGCATCTTGACATGGTTGCCTGGGTTGATGAGGATGCTGGGTGATCAGAAAAATAGACACGCAATGCTCATTAACTTCTGGACATCACACTGCTCACGCACACAGCATTGCTAATCAAGAGGAATGTTACACACACTTGTTGAAGCCCTTAATCGAGTGCTTGGTATGCTCTGTCATATTGTGTCTGATGTTTCATCATAAACACAAATGTGCTGCTTTATCTTTGGGTAATTTGCTGATGTGACACTCACATGGATGGGCACAATGTAGAACAATATGACTGAATTTTAATTCTTTTCTTTACACAATGGTATCGGGTTGCCCCGAGGTGATAAGGGGGACAGAGGCACAAGTAAAAGGACACAGGCTGAAAGAATTAAAATTGTGGCCATGAAGTGGTTTTTGGCCTCGGCACTCAGTCAAAAACAAATATGATGGCCACTGAGACATGGCTGCAGTACAGAGAATGTACAGTAACTGTCATTATCTCGGTTAGTATTGACAGAGGGATGCAAGGGAATGAACAGCTCTTTTTCTTGTGGACACTCTGTCCAGTGACTCTACTATAATATATGGGATAGCACCAAGTCCCTTAAAAATGTTATCATAAAGTGAAAATAATTTGAATATATGTCACACAGGGTCAAAACTGGCTTCATGATGATATCATGAAAAATAAAATGTATTATGTCGTGCTGAAGAACAGCTGCACTAAAAAATAAATATCTCAGGATGTGTTAGTTAAAGTATTTTTGCTAGTGAGACTGAGAATTTAATGCCATAAGCACTGTAAGCGACTGGCTGTATCATTCCCCATTAATTAGACTGAGACAGAGAGTAGACACCACACACACATACTGTATATGCTCACACACACACACACACACACCCTGGTCATTAATGGTTACCTGTGGGCAACAATCATCAATGATGTGAGTGTGAACTAAGAAATCAAAACACTGAACATCTTTAAGGGTCACACTCTTTCAAAATACGAGCCCAGATGAAAGCTCAGGAACTTTTTAATTCTTTTTTAATTATCTTCTTCTTTTTTTTTCTAATTTTGGATATTTCAAGCTAAAATGTTTATTGATTTGTAATGATTATACTCATTCGGCTCACAGGACGTCTTTCCCATGAGCCAGATTTAAATCTTTGTAAGTTGTGTAGACTCGGAGCAGAAGTGAATTCATGCATCTCAGCAAACATCTATCACACTACATCTTTCCTCTGGGCTCTGGAAAAGGTTACACTGGAGAACATAAACAAAAATATTAAGGGAGCGATTGAATCCATATACATATCAGGATGTGATCAAATTGCAACGGTCATGCAGATCAGCGTTTTCTTTCCACACTGCAAGAAGTAAATTAGTATCTAACATTCACTCAGATTGAATGGCCCCCAGAGAAACAAACAGGAATTACGCCTGGCATGCTCTTGAGTCAAAAATAAATAAAAGAAATAGATCAAATCAAGACAGTTCCACAAACATTGCTGCCCAAATCTGAGATTTTGCAGGTGTATCTATCCAAGGCATTTTTCTTCAGTCGTGCACAAACTAGTGAGTAGAAACTTAAAAAGCATCAGAACCTCATATTGTGAGCAACAAGGCAAGCATCAAACACTTTATGTGGTAGTGTCATAGCATGCGGTTACCAAACAGCATGAAAAGGACAATAACCAAACAGAAGGGCGTAGCCACTGGAGTACAGGTGTAGGGACAGGTACGTAGATGCAGACGGTTGCAGTAACTTCTGTGCAGTTGGATTGTTTCTCAAACACCAAACTGACAGGAAGTGACCTCACTTAAGAACATCTACTTGAGACGTACGAGCATGACTGTACAGAGTGGCTGAGAGACACGCACATACATATATACACACACACAGTCTCTGTCAAGGTGATCACACACACACACACACACACACACACACACACACACACACACACACAACTGCACGCACGCACGCACACAGACACACGGTCGCACGCACATACACAGATGGATATACATTTAGCACTGAGAACATGAGAGGGTGATGGAATGCAAAAGTGAAATGTGGGGCACTTGTGTAGCCTAGGGTTATTAAATGTCCATTTGGATAAACTTAATGCTATCCAAATTCAACCGATCCATGCCTTTCCTACTGTGTGATATGAAAAAAGAAAACAAAGGATGGGGAGGTGTCACTGGTATAATATAACCATGAAAAAAAAAAAAGGCATGCTTTTGTATCTGCCTGCAGCAATGGCAGATAATCAGTCACTTTATTTCAGGATTAAATCCAAGATGTAGAGCAACAGATTATCAATGCTTATCAATGCTTATCAACACCACATCTGAGGTCTAAGTTCTGTATATAAAAACTCTTTCTCTGATCCTGAGTGAAAGAACCATGAAGTACTGTTCTGGTGATGATTTCAAAAACAGCATGAGTGGGATAATTAGCTTTGCAAAGCTAACATTCAGTAGGGTAACAACTGAGCAACACTGAAAAAGAACTGAAAGTGAGAGAAATAAACTAAGCGAAGGACTGGTAAAAGACAAAACTGAAAAGATCAAAAGATAAGAGGTAGATATGGAACGGGTGAGCATTTGGCCTTTGTACACCGACAACAGCAAAGACAAAGAAACAGCACTTCTACAAACACGTCCAATTTATCTATCCTCTCTTTGCCTGCAAAGAAGTTAGTGCATTAAGCACAATGGACACCAGAAAAAAAAAAGTTTGAAAAAGAGGCCTGTGATATAGTCTTTGGAAAAATATCCTTAGGGAAACTCCCAAAGTCAGAAGATTTAAAGTGCTGGAGATTGGATGGAACTTTGGAAGTAAGATAAGGTAGAGGGCATACCGCTTTCGGCTTCTGCAAACAACAAGAAAAAATCTCAAATCAAACAGTTATCATGAACAGAGAGAGGAAGAGGAGAATATGACTATTACTATTGCTCTTCGGCCTATTTTTAAGGGTTTGCCTAGCATGCTTGTCCAATGTTGAGATCCTTGCACCTAAAAATTTATTGTTTACTAAAGAAAAAAAAAAAGTTATTAAATCGTAAGTGAAACCAGCTGGCTATTTGGTATATTAAAAAAAAACAAAAAAAAGAAATGAAAATACATGCCTTTAAGCTTTATCATCAAAATCGTGAAAAAGTATAGCAGTATTTGATTATAGTCATTTTCAATAACTTAAGTAGCCTGAAATTATAATTAAAAAAGAGCTCATTGCAATAAGTCTAAACTAAGATCAAATGTAGTCTGGGGATTGGCTCCTTCTGATAATAATCTTGCCAGTACACAGAAACATTTGACACAGGTGAATGGAGAGGGGTAGGCAGGATTTGGCAATTGACATTACTGAAAGATAGTTCTTCATGTTGTTACTGGTGGTAAGAGTGACACTGATGTAGAGTTAGTGGTCATAATACAGACTGAAGAGGGACAGAATAGAATTAAGTTGTTAAGGAGACACATGACATGATATTATAAAGTGGAGAGAATTGGTTATTTGTGTGTGAATTAGCACACTGTAACTGAAGTAAGGAGGAAAAAAAAACAGACAAGCGCAAAAAAAAACAACAACAAACAAACATGTCAGCCATGGCATGTAAATGTCAGCCATGGCAATATGTAGTTACCTTACACAAGAACATACATCTGTGTTCTGAGTTGAATTTTTTGTTCAATCAATAAAATTTTCAAATCAAAATTTGTGGAAAGTTAAGAGAAATAAGTGATAGTGATTGTCCACCAATTTTTTATGTACTATTGGATTTGAATTGAAACTTCCATCACGCTAAAAACAGGTTACAATAAAGAATAAACATTCCTGAATATTTAATATTATTACAACAGAATTGTAAGACTACTGTGTAGCAGGGCACAAAGGAATGCACTCTCTGCGTGCTTTGTGTATTTCCTGCAATCACTAATTCTATACATCATTGAATATATAGTGGTATATTTTTACAAAAAAACAAAAACTAACCTCACTATAACAATTTAAAAAGGTAACTCATATTGACATGATGCAGGATCAGTCAATCAATCACCAAATTAATGTAATTTGTGATAAAACAGCTGTAATGGGAGCTGCAAAGAGGACTTAGGGAAAAATATTAGATACTTATTAGAAGTAACCAGCAGTTCACTGTTAAAACAACTGTTACAAGCTGCTCATAATGGAAGAAAGATGCAATATACAAACCTGCTCTCTCTCTGCTCAGACTTGTACTCTATGGCAATAAGCAGCAGCTTCAGCTTCACATAGCACAGCCTGTAAAACACGTGCAGGCATTAGAGGAGAGCCGGATCGAAGCAGATAACTGATGTGTTAAAACAACTTTTAAAGTCTTACATCTCTAAGGCCCACTTTTTTATTTGTCTATGTATTTTTCACTTCAGAATTGTTAGAAACCTACCTTTGAAAGTGGACTTGCTGAGTGGTGGAATGTGATACTTACTCACAGACAGTAGGGAAGGAGAGGCCCACAAAGGCACTGGACAAATACTCTGTGTACATCTCATTAGCTACTCCTTCAAGGTAATACTTCTGCCATGTGTCCTCCTCGATCTGACAAAGAACAAGCACGGAAATGTCACGTGTAGATAAAAAAAAAAAAAGGAAAAAGAGAGCTAAACTATTTTACTTCCAATCCAAGCAGTCCAATGTGGTCTGCAGATGTTTCCACACACAACATCAGCCTGCTCATTATAAGCTGATCCATCATCTTTATGACATGAAAACAGATCTTTGATAGAGGCAAGCACCTCTTCAAATTTAAGCCACAGAAACACTGAACAGATCCCTTATGAAATGTCAGAGTAAAATATGATGTGCAAAACACTCTAATAAAAGCCTTTCTCTGGACAGAGATGTCAAAACTTCCCCAGAAATAAGCTGTACTGATGGATCTGGTCCTTCTATCAGCAAAGAACCTACTGTATCGATTCACATTCACCTCACCTTCAATGTCAGAATAAATCATCTCACCTACAAAAATGCAATGTTGGGACAAATTCATCCACATTACTTGAGACTGTTCAGAACGAGTGACTGAGACAAGGCAAGTTAATCTTGTCCTCTGCGTTACCTCAATGAAGGACCTCATGGAGAATAGGTTGGCTAGCATTGTGGACAGGCCCTGAGCCAGGCAGCTCTGGGCAATGAAGCCTGCCTTCAGCTCGGCCAGGCAGATAGCATCGTCACCCTCCTTCCAGTTCCAGCTAGGAATGTTCAGCAGATGGGCCTTGATCACACAACAGACAGAGGTCACAAAACACAGACACTCAACGTCAATGATTCATAGCTCTTAAAGGTATAGTTGAAGAATTTGGGGATTATGGGCTTTCTCATGGGGAGTTAAGATTAAATGAGAAGATTGATGGAAGATATAAAGTTTGCACCAAAGGCAATTAGTTTAACACAAAGTCTCGAAAGCAGGGTTAGGGTGTTCAAGTTTGTTCCTCCCTTGAATATTGCTCCCCTCCCTTAAACTATCCCTCCATTTTTGCTTTAGGTTAGTGTTTGGGGTAATGGTTGTAGAGTGTATTCCCTAATACTGTGCCTTCAAAAATGAATAAAATCAAAAGTATGCATCTCTAATTGTAGGCATCTCAACAACAATCCCACAATGCAATACACATTTAGCATTGTGTTGTCACAGTTGTCAGTGAACACAGCAACGTGACAATGAAATCTCAATCTCCTGGCCACTACTGAGTGAGCTATGGGCGTTATTACACAGGGAGAAGTGAATGAGTGAACGAAGGGGAAACAGACCGGAATATACAACCTGAAGAATAAAATTGTTGTGTTTAATAAGAGTATAATAAGAATAAGAAGTTGCAATCCCATGGAGATCTTTTCCTATTTAGTCTGCTTAGAAATGGATTTTACAGCAAAATATTTACTAGGATTCACCCTTGTTGTACTGACAATTTTAAGTCTCTTTAAAGACAGTTAGTGTTTACAGAGAAACCCTACAGCATTTGGTTAAGGGATGAGTGGACCAATTTAACCACAGGACAGCAAAACATATTTTACCTTGTTATGATATTGTAGCATCTGTGTGATTATTCGGATCTTGGGATGGTAGTTCTTGATTGAAATGACCCTGGAAGGAAAACAGACACATTGAACACTGAATAAATAATCCTACTGATTTTAAAGTCCAGGTGATACAATACCTCATGATGTTGGAAGCATCTTCAGCATCGGGATCTGCACAGTACTTATTGGCCAGGATTAAGCAGGCATCTGCTGACTCGATCTGCGAATAAAGGACCAAAGAAAAACATGCATTAACATTATAGTACAAGATGGGACTAATAAATCCACACTGACTGCATAGCTTTTCCTTCGTATTTAAAAAAAAAATAAAAAAAAAATCAGTGGGTTTAAATCTGTATTAATACAATTAGTCATAATATAAATATGCCACAAACATTCCTCTTTTTCCTTTTGTCTTTTATGTCTCTATGTTTAAGAAATAAAAATAATGGACATCCATGTATTATCATCCTCTCCTGTTTTTCTCTATTCTCATTAAATATAAAGGTAGAAAATCTCAAAATTACTGGTTTAGTATGTGGAATTTGGCTCCTGTCAAATTTTATCTCAGACTTTTGTGTTTTCAGGGCGCCACCTGGCGTCCTGCCACCAACTTCACCTACTGTACCTTCACTCGGGCCAGATCGTGAGGGTTGAGAACAGATCCCTGGTAGAACTCTACTTGGGTAAAATGGCGTTTGAACAAGGCTTCCAGCTCAAGATTAGGGGAAATACTATTACATAAAGAAAGGAGAAGAGGAGTCAGGACATGTATGGATACCTCAATGCACCATTGCAGGTCAACTGTGCATAGTTTCAAGCTTTGTGTTCAGTGCTAACTTAGGGGAAAGAGAAGTTAACTTACTTATGGAGAAAAACAATTTCTACATTGACATCATCCCTGTCCTTGTGTAGGAAGTCTTTGAGGAAGTTGGAGACACTTTCGAGGGTAATATGACCACAGACCACAATATGCCTGGAAGGGGGGAAGAAATCATCTTGAGTGGGCAACATAAATCACTCCAGACACTGGCATGTCTCCCAAAGATAATCAGTCAAACCAAAACACTCTAACATCTGACTTTAAAAAAAAATCTAAATACATGTCAAGAAATGTTGTTTCAAAGCAAACAAGTAACTGAATTATACCATAAATGTGAACATTTTCCCCAATGTAATGAAAGTGGTTAAATTCTGCACGACAAGTGCATTCAAACACTCAACTCTGAACCACTTTAGAAAATCTAAGATATAATCACACAGCCCACAGCGGTTGCGTTGTCATCCGTTCTCAATACAAAAACTACCCCTTCAGCCAAACCACCCATTCGTGAGCTGAATGGATGTTGACAAAGACATGTACATCAATATGCTCGTGCTTTTATACAGAACATTACTAAAAACTTTCAAAGTGATTTGGAGGCCCGTGGTTGACACAAACTCTAAACAGGACCTTGAGAGTATTTGACGGGTCCCTGGCAGGATTCTGCAGTGCATTAAAAGCTGAAAGAGCTGTCAGATGGTGCACAAGACTGATTACAACACAAAGGAAATAAGTGGTTACATTAGAATGATTTTTGAGGTTTGACATTGTGTGTCCCTGTTTGTCCTCTGACTGCACTGTAGGCCAAAGTGATCGAGTTCAAAGGTTTTTCAAAGTTACATCAACTATGAGGCTCATTCGATAAGCTTTTAATAAGACACATGGCGTTTGGATGTTTATTGTCCAAAACGTAATAAAATCTAAACTGTCTCAATATTAAAACTTGTGATACCTCTGATAAATATCCAGTTTTAATGTCCCAGAGCTGAGAAGAGTCACTTTAAAAAAAATATTCTTTTTGTTCCATGAACTTAAGCTGTAGGTCTTATTTAATTATTTTAATACTACTGTAGCATTATTTTTCTAAACGAAGCAGTGGATGCTGTTGCGGTTATTAAAAATTAAAAAAATAACATTGAAAGCACTTTTAAATATCAGTATTCACCATAAGTAGGCAATTTAATCCCACTAATCTAATGGATTTAAGGCACTCTGCGGTATATGCGTCATTTGCACTGTGGTAAAATGAACTACACTTCTGGACTTTAAGTGAAATGTCACCCAGTCTTAGTGCCAAACCCCTAAGTGAGAAATCCAAACATGCTCCATACGATCCAGCCCTTATATTGACATGGATTAGTGTGGACACTCCGGAGAGACCCTAATTATCCCACAGAGAGCTGTTAGGCAATCTGTGTAATGACAATGGCCTTATCCACAACTTTACAGCTCGTGCCAAGAGACAGAGGAAGCACTTTGGTTTTGAGTGCCGGGGCACTGGACACTTAACACTATAGATATTATGTTACGTTCTGTTAAAAAAAAAAACCCCAAAAAAATACCGTGTTCACATTTGCTCACTGTTCCAGTTCTTATCGTCAAACTAGATTTGTTATGATAGATTTACCTCAATCCATTATCATGCTGTTTTGTTTTGTTTTCTACAAGAAGCTCTGCCTAGCATATTCATCTTTAACTGTTGACGTCTAAAATTGTATGGAACTCAACTGGAATCTTACTCAGTTTGGCAGGTTTATAGGAAACAGTGATATTTATGTTAGATGAGAACCATAGTCCAGATCACTGAGTGTTCTCCTATCCAGTACCAGATGGACTGGGCAGGGCTGAACTGAAGTGGACTTGGCGAAGTAATGTGACAGACATATTGAGGGAATGGCAGTTTGTGTGGATGTTGTAGGACGTAATGGTCTTCACAGATGTCACCTCTGTCCTTTAAGCAAATCTAATGAGTGACCGTGATTGCATGGTTGGCCAGAGTTAAGCAAATGGCCATGTGGTCTTACACAATGATGAGCTGAGATGTTTGTGGGCAGCCAGCAGTTATTTGGCACAAGATGTCTCTCATTTCTTGAGATGAAAAACATCAGTTATGTTTTCCTATTCTCAGCATCCAGATGCCCTTCTCCAAGGGTAGGAGTAATATACAGATTTATAAGGCATATTATTTGGCTTGTGTGGGTTCAGCATTTGGTTATGAATGTCAGATACACACACAAGGGCCCAACCCTGAATCTGTAAATTCATGTACACAGGTAAACACATGTGCACGCTTAGAAAATTATGCGATGCCGTCTTTCCCTTGGAGTATGTCATTTACCAGTTCTTCCTTCTATATTAAACTTGATCAAACCAATAATTAAGAGTCTCTGTATGTTAGCAGTTGGGCTGTCTCTGCCAAGTCTTCTGCGTGCCAAAAGTGGCATCAAATCCAATACTGGGCTCATTGGCCAGTAAAATAGGATAAAGGAAATCATAGATAATTTAACCATTAATAATTGCTTCATATACAAAATACCTTCCCTCCAATCGACCTGATTGTACAATACAGCCTACACTTAGGTATTAACCAGAAACGTGAAGGAAGACACAAAGTAAAAGCATTTCTAAGACTCTAACAAGAAAACCAAGCCTGATACCCTGAAAAAAAAAAAAGCAAAACAAACAAACAAAAAAAAAAAGAAAAAAAGAAAAAATTAAAACAAAACAGTGGCACACAATCACAGAAAATGCAAAGGTGTATTACAGAGCGTGCACACAACATGCAGTCAGGGAACGTCCCAGGATGTCACTGGGGAGGCACAGAATACAAAACTGAACAAACACAAAGAGCTCAAACATCAGCAACAGAGATCAGTCACTTAATACTGCTCTAATCCTTAGGTCACTGATGAATCCACAATTTTCTGCATGAATCCTCGTCAAAATGTTGCAATTTACAAATCAGGTTTTTAAATTTTTGGATTATCTTTCAGGGAAATTAAAGTGAAATTAAATTTCCTGTATGTCAACAATGTCATGT